>JASUUF010000257.1:4167500-5556666 GCA_030449835.1 Clausena lansium
CTTTTTTTTCTTTTTTCTTTTTTTGTTACATGTAATAAGTAAGTGACCATCCGTGGGTTTTATAGGAAAAAGTTGGTGTAAAGACTTTAAATAGAAGAATTCAAAAAAGAAAAGAAAATTAAAAAAAAAGATTGGGAGTGGAAATGAGATTCCATCTCACTAAATAAGAAATTATATAGCATTGGGTTGAAACGAAGATGAGGTAGGTTCCGTTTTAAATGGACAATTGTTTTATATTGTCAAGTACTTTTACTTTTTAATTAATTAACCATCAATCATTTTAACATAATTTGCTCAGAAAGATATCAGATCAGGATCCTATCCTGATCCCATGAACATAACTCCAATGTCGCTGCTTCTTTTAACGCATTTGTTTTCCTTTTTCTTATTTTTTTGTGACATATCCCCTCAATTTTCACGATTCTTTTACTTTGTTGACTTGGATTAGAAGGAATATGCTCTCTTCCGCTTGCAAAGAAAATCAGGCAGTAATCCTGACACTTGCGCTGAACCAAATAGTCATTTGGCTTTTGATTCTGGAAATTATATTACAGAAAATATAAATCGACAGGTAATTAACTAAAAGGAATTCAAAGCTCAATTTTTTTAAATATCATTTTTGAAAGTAAAGACTAAAGCGTGAAAACAAATACATGAAACTAATGCGTAGTTACTCCTATGATTTTTACGGCTTATCCGAAGAATTGCAATTTTTACGGCTGGAGTCGCTAGACCAAATTAAAACTCTCTCTTTGAATTGCTGTCAATGATTCTAGTAGAGCAATGAACCTCCCATTCTGATGGGTTGGATAAAAAACCCTTTCCCTGTACTGCATTGCTTGCCGTCGATTCAACACGAGCAAGAAACCGCACATTCTACCGGGTTTACTAACGAATATAACTTGTTGAATATCTCACACTAGTGAGCTTGAAGATGCTTTCGTGAATTCACAGTTGGCTAGCCAAGCTGAGTGCGCCGGTGAAACCAATGTAAAAACTAATCTTAATGTCTTCAACCCACCAAATTCATTGAGAGGACTGTACGTTGGAGGCTGCAGTGACATGGATAAAGAAATCACCTATGCACAGGTAAAGAAAGTTCATCCATTTGTTAATTGAATGAGTTTTGTAAAGAATTTGAGATGTGTTAATATCCTTACAAGCCAAAGACCATGTCTTGCTGCATTGCCATCTCCACAAAACTGTATTATAAATATTAAATACCTTGAAGTGACAGAGTGATCAGAGGCAGGAAACGCCAAGCTTGTTTGATGATGGGAATGCCAGTTCAAATATGTACTGGCAATGACAGATGCCACCTAGTGAAACTACATTCTTTTCAGACGGTGAACAGTACAGTGGAGGCAATGAATTCTATCAGGAAGTGATCATGCAATCGGATCCTCCTATCTTTGAGGTAACATTCTTGAAGAATCAATCGATAAAGAATTAGTCGTTGATGAATTTCCTACTAGCCCAAGAACTTGCCAAGTTCACCATATACCAAAATCCCAGCATCCCATAGAATAGAAATGTGCTCCTGAAAGACACCAATTGCAGGGTCAAGTTTCAAGCATAGCAATATCCAAAGGTATTTAAAACGCAGGACCGAAAATCGAAAATAGCAAAATAATGTCTCCACAAACGTCACAATTGAAGCCTCATTAGATTGTACGATGTGTGTGTATATGTATTGATATAAAGATTTTAAACTCCACAAAATTTATGTTTGTAGGTGAGAGAAACTGCACCACACGTTAGTGATCTGCCTCAAAAGGAAAACAAAGTCGATGAGTTTGACGAGGACCAGAAAATGCCTCAAACTGCCGACGCTAAGTTTGGGTCTAGTGAATCTTTTCTTCTTCTGGGGAGGACACCAACTAGCCTTACAACTAATCCACCATCAGTATGTATTCGTAATATGCTTGTCAGTTCCATTTCGATCATTTTCTTTATTTGGCAAATGGCCTCTCTTCACCGAGCGATGCTATTCTTACCCGACGGCACGTCTTATGAAGATGGTGCTTATGCTATGTAGAGTCTGGTTCGATCACAAGTCAATCAAAACCAATTCTCTACCCAGAATGCTAACCAAGAACAGCTCCAGATGCAATTAAAGCATAAGACTAATCTGAACTAAATCAATTAAAGCATAAGACTAATCTGAACTAAATCAATCACAGACTAAACTAGGGTTTAATCAAACAAGAACTAACCAAGAAACGTAATTGAAAACACAAATCACAAGATAAAGACACTGGGTTATGTGGTTCAGTCTTTTCAGACTTACATCCACGGGTGAAACATATGAGCTAGGTTTTATTGATTCAAGAAGAACAATTACAAGAATTCGATACAGTGATTACAGAGCACAAGGAAAAAGCTTTTCTTTCGCTCTAACTCGCTTTAAAGAATCCTCTCAACTTTTTTCAACTCACTGAAGTGCTCAGCTTATAAAGCTCTGCTTCAGCAATTTGTTAAGCCCAGAATGCACAGATTTCTGCCACCTGTACAAGTTGTTATAATGAACTTGTTTTCATTAGCTTGTCACGAGCCAAGTCACGTGAGCCACTTAAATCTGTTATAACCAAAACAAAACTTCTGCTGCCATTTTGATTTTAAGTAATCACGCTTGACTCACGTGGCCTTATAACACATAAGCTTCAGCACAAAATGCCGTCGTTTTCTGACTCTAGTGTTTGTATTCATCATACTTAACATTTCTCCACCTTAAATCAAACACCCAGCTCAAGATCCCATCACCAAACAGAGCAAATTTAGATACTGCAAATTCTAGCTAAGTCCTTACATTTCTTGAACTTAGCTATTGAAACCACTTTGGTAGGCATATCAGAAGGATTATCATCGGTATGCACCTTCTCCATCTCGATGACACCCTTTGAAACTTCATGTCTTATAAAATGGAGTTTGATATCTATATGCTTGGTCTTCTCATGATACACTAGATTTCTACCGAGATGCAAAGCACTGGAACTGTCACAAGAGATTAAAATAGATTCTTGTGTAAGACCAAGCTTAGATAGCATCCCTTTAAGCCATAGTGCATCTTTAACTAACTCTACAGCTGCTGTGTACTCAGCTTCTGTAGTTGAGAAAGCCACTACATGCTGCAAGCTAGCTTTCCAGTTAATCAAGCAACCATGAAAGGAAAACAAGTAGTCAGATAATGATCTTCTCCTGTCCATATCACCAGTATAATCTGAGTCAACAAAACCTCTCAAACAAGTGCTGTTGTTACCTTTTCTTCCATACAATAATCCGAGGTTCAGAGTACCTTTAATATACTTCATAACCCACTTTACTCATTGCTAATGCTCTTTGCCTGGAACTTCCATGTATCTACTAACTACACTCATGGCATGTGAAATGTCAGGTGTAGTTAGAACCATAGCATACATTAGGCAGCCTACAGCATTTGCATATGGAATCAGACTCATTTCATGCTTTTCTTCATTTGTTTTTGGACAACAGAATTTGCTAAGCCTGAAATGTGCAACAAGAGGTACTTGAACTGGTTTGCTGTCAAGCATATTAAAGGTTTTCAAAACCTTCTTCAGATATCTTTCCTATGATAAAAATATCAACCCCTCCCTTCTGTTTCTGATGATTTCAACCCTTAATATCTTCTTGGCTCTTCCCAAATCCTTTATGTCAAAAGCAGTATTCAGGAGTTTCTTCAAAGCTTCTATCTCAGCCTTCTCTTTGCAAGCAATGAGCATGTCATTTACATATAGCAATAGATAGATATGCAAATTGGAGTCCAGAGTTTTAATATATACACAGCAGTCATAGCTGCACCTATTAAAGCCGTATGTAACCATGAACTCATCAAACTTGAGATACCATTGCCTAGGAGATTGCTTAAGCCCATAAAGAGATTTTTTTTCAGTAAGCAAACATGACCCTTTTTGCCTTGGACTTCATTCCCTTTAGGCTGGTTCATATAAATTTGTTCACTTAACTCACTATGTAGAAAAACAGTCTTGACATCAACCTGCTCAAGGACCAAATTATTAACTGTTGTAAGTGCTAGCAGTGTTCTGATTGAAGCATGTCTGACTACTGGTGAGAATACTTCCTTAAAATCCACTCCTTCTTTTTGAGTTTATCCCTTAGCAACAAGTCTAGCCTTGAACCTTTTTTGTTCTAATGCAGACAGCCCCACTTTGTTCTGAAAATTCATTTGCATCCAACTATCCTTCTCTTTTCAGGCTTATTTACCAATTCCCAGGTGCAGTTCTTATGCAATGAATTGATCTTATCATCCATTGTTTTCTTTCATTCCTCCTTATACTGACAATTAACAGCTTCTTCATAACTTGTTGGTTCTTCAACATCAACCATATGAGCATAATACAAGGCAAATACTATTAAATCAGCATATCCATACCGCTTGGGAGCTTTAACTTGTCTTTTTTGTTTATCTCTTGGGCATGATCATGAGCTAGAACTTTATTTTAAGATGCATTTAGTCTGTCTGAATCATCAGTGCTCTCATATGAGACTAGAACCTCATCAGAGTAGTTTTGAGCAGTTGACTCCACTTTAAACTAAACCCCTGATGTGTTATTCTGTTTCTGGTCTCTATCTCTTTTAAACTTATCAGCCTCTTCTTCTTCATTGAACACGACATCCCTACTGACTATGCATTTTGGTGGGTTTAAATTTGTACACCACAGCTTATAACCCTTAACTCCTTATGGATAACCAATAAACATACCCTTTAAAGTTCTTGGAGCTAACTTTCCTTGGTTGAGATGAGCATAAGCTTTACAACCAAACACTCTAAGGTTTCCATAATTTGCTGGCTTCCCTGTCCATAGTTCTTAGGGTGTTTTGAGAGAATGGGTTTAAGTTTATCAGGTGGGAGGCTGTGTTGAGAGTTTCTTCCCACAAGCTTTTTGGTAACTTAGCTTGGATCATCATACTTCTCACTCTTTCCATAAGAGCTCTATTCATTTTTTCTGCCAAGCCATTTTGCTGAGGTGTTAACCTCACTGTCTTATGTCTTGAAATCCCCCCAGTTGCATAGAAGTTGTCAAACACTTCATTGCAGGATTCCAGTCCATTATCTGTCCTCAACTTCTTAACTTTCTTTCCTATTTGATTCTCAACTAAAGTCTTTCATTCCTTAAACTTGTCAAAGACTTGATCCTTCTGTTTAAGCACATAAATCCAGACTCTTCTTGAAAAATCATCAATAATTGACAGAAAATATTTGGCTCCTCCTTGAGAGGCTTCCTGAGCTGGTCCCCATAGGTCAGAATGTATGTAATCCAAGGGTTTCTTGGATGTATGAAATGAAGGCTTGAAACTTGTTCTTATAGATTTACCTAGGACACAATCTTCACAAAACACTAAGTCTTCAATCTTGTCACCAATTAATAACCCTTGCTTTGACAGTTCTTTAAGTCTCTTGAGACTCATATGCCCAAGTCTCAAGTGCCATAGTCTAGTTTTGTCAACACTAGAGCTAGATGACACTGATGCCTCCCCTCTGACAGTCACACCATCTAAGACATAAAGATCATTCTTCTTAATTCCCTTGAGCAAAAGCAAAGACCCTTTAAGAACACTCAATACACCATGCTGAACCTTGACAGTACATCCTACTTGATCCATCATGCCAAGTGAAATCAAGTTTATTTTCAACTCAGGGATATGTCTCACTTATTTCAATTCAAAAATAGACCCATCATGTACTTTAAGTTTAATGTTGCCTATTCCAACTACTCTACACATTGCATTGTTACCCATTATAACCTTTCCACCATCATATTCATGATATTCAGTGAAGTGATTAACAAAAGGGCACATATGAAATGAGCATCCAGAGTTTAATACCCATTTACCTTCTTGATTAACCTCTGAGGCAATAAGCACATCTGCTGACTCATAATCCTTATCTTCCCTTTGCTTTGATTTCCTCTCTGGACAATCTTTCTTGAAGTGACCTTCTTTATGGTAGTGGAAATACTTCAAGACTTTATTCTTGTTCTTGGATTTGCCTTGTTTCTTCTTCTTCTCATCTTTCCTGTCAACTTTGCCCCTTACTGTTAAGCCTTTACCAGCCCCATTGTCAAGATTTGCTTGTTTTTCTTGTAACTCCCTGGTGTTAAGTGCTGATTTGACTTCTTGCAGAGAAAGGGTTTGTCTCCCATACATAAGAGTATCAACAAAATTCTTATAGGATTTTGTAGTAAAGCTTTCCCCTCATCATCCAAGGCTACATCAATTGTAGTAAATGTGCAACACACTTGATTAAATTCATCAATGTGCTTGTCTAATGATGAGCCTTTAGCCATTTTGAGAGTAAACATTATTTTCTTTATGTAAAGCCTGTTTACCAGTGATTTCTTCATGTATAAGCTTTCAAGCTTCCCCATCAAGGCTACTACAGATACTTCTTTAGACACTTCCCTAATTACAGAATCTGCAAAGCTTAGAATAATAGTGCTTATGGCCTTCTTCTTTATGTCTGCCATATGTTCTAGAGTCTTTGATAATGATACCTCTTTGCCTTCCTTCTTGGTTGATGACTCAAGAGCATCCCCCAATCCTTGGGTGATCAAGAGAACCTCCATTTTTATTTTCCACATGTTGAAATCGTTTCTGCTAATAAATTTCTCCAGATCCACTTTCTACTTGGTTCTTGATTAAGCACTCTGCTCTGATACCACTTGTAGAGTCTGGTTCGATCACAAGTCAATCAAAACCAATTCTCTGCCCATAATACTAACCAAGAACAGCTCTAGATGCAATTAAAGCAGAAGACTAATATGAACTAAATCAATCACAGACTAAACTAGGGTTTAATCAAACAAGAACTAACCAAGAAACATAATTGAAAACACAAATCACAAGATAAAGACACTGGGTTACGTGGTTCAGTCTTTTCAGACTTACATTCATGGGTGAAACATATGAGCTAGCTTTTATTGATTCAAGAAGAACAATTACAAGAACTTGATACAGTGATTATAGAGCACAAGGAAAAAGCTTCTCTTGCTCTAACTCTCTTTAAAGAATCCTCTCAACTCTTTTCAACTCACTAGAGCGTTTAGCTTATAAAGCTCTACTTCAGCAATTTGTTAAGCCCAGAATGCGCAAATTTCTGCACCTGTACAAGTCGTTATAACGAACTTGTTTTCATTAGCTTGTAACGAGCCAAGTCACGTTATCCACTTAAAGCTGTTATAACTAAAACAAAACTTCTGCTACCGTTTTGATTTTAAGTAATTACGTTTGACTCACGTGGCCTTATAAGACATAAACTTCAGCACAAAACGTCGTTGTTTTCTGACTCCAATGTTTGCATTCATCATACTTAACATGATAATATCCTTGCTTAAGAGTTTTGACATCCTAGTGTCATTTACCATAAAATAAAAATAGTAAATTTCTATGTACACTCGCTCTATGGTTGTACAAGCTTCACATGTGTAAAACTTGCTATTACTTTTGGTATTGTTTGCAAGTAGTTTGAATTGAGACGACTGAAGTGTTCTTGCTCTCCATAGAGATTGTCTCTCACTTTAGGGGGTTGCCCATGATGTTCAATTCCATTCGGGTTACTTAATACTTATCATGATTCATGCATAGGGTAATATGGGACCTCTCTAGCGTCAGCCTCATATTCGTTAGTCACCACTTAACATACCAAATAGTTAGGGCATTCAACGTGATATATAAATTGAACAACTCAGCAACCAAAATTCCCTGCCATATCCATAGCAGGGAATTTTAACATTATTTCTCATGAAGAAAACATCAAGTAATGCTATGTTTGAATCTAATTAGGAATTCCAGCCCAAAAAAAAAAAATCTTCAATATCTCAAATATCTCAAATATCTTAACAACAAAGAACTTTACAACATGTGCAACCAAGCAGACACCTAGAATTCTGTTCATAGCTGACTCAGTAATCACTGGTTCGCACAGAAAAATGAGGGTTATCGGGGATTCAAATGGCAAACGTAATATATAAACATGATAGCACAACTTAAAACATCAGGCTGCAAAGTCACTATAACATCATGAAGATGCTTAATGTATATAAAAAATATCCTATTTGTAGGAACTTATCCCAAACCCTTAACCAAAGTATATAAAAGCCATATTATCCTTATGTAGCTCAAACCTGCCGCTTAAGAGTATTTCTTTCCGCATTCTCTTTAATGTATGCCTTCCTCTATTCATCAACCTTAAGCTCTTAGCTTCCACAAATATGTTGCCTCATGGCTGCCCAACATTCTACTTATTGAAGCATACCAGCACATGGAGTTTCCCTACATAAATTTACAAGCTTCATCGAGCTCGCACTAAGGTGTTATTTATATATAGATTCCATAAGCCAATCACATGTTGCCAAGTTTAGCCTTCCAATTTCCAATCGGTTTGTGGCGAGATCAATGTAATCCAAGCGGTATGCCTCACATATGAAGCAAATAAGAAGAGATGGAGCGTTTGATTCACATGTGATCGTAAAATCACATAAATATGATTGATGTGATGAGATAGCCACAACGTTCAAAACTATTTTTATTTTTTAAAGTATATATGTTGTCATTTTATTTTATTTTTTCCTTTTGCTTTGGTCTGATGAGTAGTGATATGATCCACTCCATGTATTTCATTAGCCTCCAATTTTTAAATTAATTAATTAATTTACACAATTATCTTGATAATTAAAAAACAAAAAATAATTAAAAATAAAAATTATTTTGTTTTATTTTATTCTTTCCTTTGCTCTCTCTATCTCTCAAGTTCCAAGCAGTTAGATTAACTTCTCTTCTCTCACATTTATCAAAATCAGCACAATCAACAATAGTAAAATCCATATCATCATATATTGCAGGTACCAATGGATTGATGATCGATGACGAAGATAGGTGGTGGTGGTGCTAGTTGTAATGGTGATGAAGATGGGTTTTGTTATTCGAAATTTAGGCATATAACAAAACCTTACGTAAATCGATGCTTGCGTGATAATACAATACAAAAATAAATGTGGCCCAAAGTTGAAGAAGCAAGTCAAACGGGTCATTTTCATTTATCTTTAAGCTGCTCATCTGAGTATTGCTCGGACTGCGAATTCATCATCGGTCACCAAAGTACGTAACAATATTTGGTACATGTACGTACGTGTCTCTGTCTATCTTTTATATTATTCATTAGAAAAACAAGAAAGGCCAGCAGGCGAAAAAAATATATTTTTTGTTCAATTATTTGATTTTTCTATTTTAATTAATTATCTCTCTCGAATGCTTTCTTTATCTACAACGTAACTACAATATTATTAGTAGATATGTGTTAATTAATTTAGATATGTGTCAATTAATTTAATTGGTCTTTAATTTCTAGAATGTTCTTCAACATTCCAGAAATTAAGTTGTTTTGGTAATATCATGTTTATGTATGCATGTCGACTTATTCCCTTTATTCCAGAATGTTCTTGGAAAGCAATATCAAAATTGATAGTATGTATTTTAACAGATCTCTGTAACTTGTGAACGAAGGAGAGGAGTCTAGGGCTCTAGGCGCAACGCAATTCGGCAAGTGCGAAGAAGAGCGTACAGACCAAATTAAAACGAGTTGAGAGAATTTGACAATTATTACTTGCATGCAAAGCAATCAATGTTTATTTTATATTATATTAATTATATATATAATTCTTACTTAATTCAATCCATATATACATATAGCTGATTTCTTTTTTCTTTTTGAAAATAATTAAGTACTAATTAAAAACTCATTGGCATGGCTTGCGCGTTATTTGCATTTGCCCCAACGGGGAGGCTAGCGGCCCGTGCATGCAGAAATTATAATATTGTAAACCAGTCCTTGCATTAAGTAACAAGAAATACATTTGCGTATGATTAATTTGTGATTAAATTGATATATGTACTTAACTGTAAATATTACACACACACACACACATATATAAATTAATTTCCTACAAATAAAAAACCTACTCAATATTTTCTTACGCGGAACTACATTTGTATTTTTCAGTACTAGTTAATTTAAGATTTCAAACTTCCAAATCATCTTACATAGCTTCTTTGATAAGTCCAAGACCAAGACTAATATTGAAAGTGATTGCCACGTCAATGCTTAAAGGCTATATAAGGTGTCAGTCCTCACTCAGCCTCGGCTTCTTGTATAGCAAAAACTTCCCCTCAAAAATATAAGAAATTAAAGCATATATATATATATACACATTATATAGCTATTAAGCACTCTAGCTCTCTTCTTTGTTCTATATATTAATTGCTTATTTATATGGAAAACATGGACTATAATCATCTGGGATACAGACTCCATCCAACCGAAGACGAAATCATCACTTATTTTCTTGAAAACAAGATGCGTGGCCGTGCTTTCCCCGTTCATGCAATTAACACACTCAATATCTGCGCCTTCGAGCCTTGGCAATTACCCGGTAGGTACTGGCTAGGTACAATACAGATTTAGATTTTGTCAGATCAACCACACACACACGCTGAACATTATTGATTAACTGAACATTATTGATTAATTTGTTATTTATATATATATATATATACACACACGCATGTGTAGAACAAGCAGCAATTCGGGACGATGAAGAGTGGTACTTTTTCAGTGAACGTAATAAGAAGTATGCAAACAGTGAACGTATGGACAGAACAACTAGAGCTGGTCACTGGAAAGTGACCGGTAAAGATCGTAAGATTTGGGATAAACACGGGAAAGAAGTTATTGGTGTCAAAAAGAATTTGGTTTTTTACGAAGGTCATGGCTCCAATGCTGTCAAGACCAGCTGGGTTATTCATGAATACCATTCCAACAACGCTTCTGCTTATCAGGCATTCTCTTATTTTACATTTCTTTTTCTTAATAGCAAATTTTATCAACTAATTAAGGCTTCGTTTAATATTTAAGTGTCGTATAGTTGTTGTGAAATAGAAGCTATAGCATCTAACATTTTGAACTTTTAACTTCTAAAGTAAAGTTTTAAATACTTATCGAACACTTTATTAGTTTAATTTCCATAACACTCTGCCACACAACAATGCAAACATAGCCTAATTTGTAAACGAGGCTAATTGATAGGTGAAACTTTTTAAAGAAATTTTCTAGTTGCTTTATTTAACTTAAATTTTTATACATATTTTTCGCAATTAGTCTTATCAAATCCAATGGTAGATATTCACATTATCAAAAGTAACATTTAATGATGTTAATTCATCTTTTTTTTTTGGGGTGTAGAAACCGTATGTTCTCTCTTACTTAAGAGGGAACTTAGATGAGAAGCGAGAGAACTATAGCCGAGGTGCATCAAGTGGTCATGCAGCATGCATCTGATTCTTAATTAGCGTCATGTTGCAGAAAATATTGCCTACTGCTACTACAGGTGAGAAAGATCGATTTTACACCTTAATATTAAATATGTGATCAGCTCTCATAAAAAATAACCAACACTTGATTGTCTGTATATGATATTCTTTTACTCTAGGTACAACGTCCCTCAGGCCTCAGCTACTACTTCGTGATAACTAATAAAGAGCTGGATTGCAGAAGATGCAGTCTATATATGTTACTTATATACTGTACTTATTTAGTAGTTTTATGAATTCGGTTTATTGTGTCGTGTATTTGGTGATCGAGTTGTTTGTATTTGTTTCCTGTTGTTTGAATTTAATTAATAAAGAATTGCAGTTGAAATTTCATTAATCTGTGTGATGATCGATCAGTGAAGAATTGTCCATATTGGTATTTTTCACTTTATATGTGGATATGCCGTTGTTACGTAAACTCATGATAATTAATTTGGTACTTTGACACCTTGACCTTTTGCATTTAGTTAGAAGGGTTGACTACTAACGAAGAAGAATGTGTGTGTGTGTCAAAAGGTCAATGTACGATGAATTGTGACTGGAAGGAGAGACAAAAAAGATAGCCAGCATCGAGTAAAATACATAAATGGAAGAATAGACGATGTGGTAATAAACAACTTCTAAAGAAAGTCACATGAAAGCTCCACGCACATCATCATTGTCTCATATACGTTCACTTCAAAATCAATTAATCTAATAAGAAATATCTTTTAAAAAAATCACTTTGATCGTGTCGTTATAAAAGAATATTCTATGGTGGAACATCTTTAACATAACCATTACCTAATAAGAAACGTCATTTAAAAAAATCTTAAGTACTTCAGCTGTATTTATGTTTATTCCTTAATTCGTTAGCCAAACTTTTCAAAAAAAAAGGAAGAATTATAAAACTCAGCTACGAATTGTAAAATGAACTGTATACTTTTTTTTTTTTTTTTGGTAATTTTGCCCTTCTTATTTTATTTTTTCATATTCTGCACACAATGATGAAAAGCTACTTATTCTTTTTTTTTTTTTATCTTCAAACTTCAAAGTTTTTCTTCTTCCACTTCATCGCCATTCCTTCTTTTTGCCTCGTACATGTAAAGCAAATGATCCAAGATAGCATCATAGTATGGTTTTGGTGAAACTTGCTCATGTGTCTAACCAAATTAATGTAATATAAATTCTTTTATATTGAATTAAATTTGGAGCAATGTTAAATGAACAAAATCACGATAAAACAAATCAGTCAATTTTGAGGATTTTCAGAAAAAGAAATTTGTAAAATCATTAAAACAAAATTTCAAAAATTCACAATAAGAAAAAAAAATTTTGTCTTTATTTTATCACTGTTTTGCTCCTTTATCATTTTCCTTAAATTTGATGCTTAGGAGAATATTATTAGAGTTTAGATAGATGATGACAGTGTCATTGAATGTGTTTGATGGGGTCAAAGGTAATGAACTTACATAAAGTAAAACCGTCCTTAGTGGTAAAATTTATTAAGAGTATTTTAGTATTATAAATTTTAATAAAATTTAAGTGTTCAAATAATTTTAGAGTGTAAATAACCCATTCTTAAATGAATTATGTTCTACAAGATTAGATAAAACAGGGTAATTATATTTTAATTGGTCTTTCCAGAGTGTTCTTCAACAATTAATTAAACTGAATTTTTGACTTCCAGAAAGTTCTTTAATTGGTACACGTCTTTGCTTCAGTTAATTATTAAATCGAAGTTGAGATTCTTTCCAGAATGTTATTTGGAAGCAATCATGCAAGAATTAAATTGACAGTGTTCAACTTTGTAACTTTTGGAGGAAGGAGTCTATGCGCAATGCCAACGCAAGTGCGAAGTGGGGAACATATATAACAAACTAAGTAAGACAAAGTTTAAGGGTGACCAAAAACGAGTCAAAGAATTTGACAACTACTTGAGAAGCAAGTTAATTTATATTATATTCTTAAATGAAATAATCCATTTACATAGTCCATTTATATAATAATGCTAGAATCATGGTAGGATTGGTTAAATTTGATATGTACAAACTGATCGGTATGAATGTATTAGTTACATAAAATAAATATATCACATGGCGCACATAACTATTTTTATTGATTTTTTTAAGTTTTATACTTTTATCCAACTATTATATGTATGTTATCTCAATTTTTTCATACTTATTTGTACAAATAGTCTGTAACTCTAACATTGTTTGTATTTTTTTAATGTGTTCGAGTATTTCAAAGAACCGAATTCTACTTACGTCTTAAGAAGGATTCATATCCTCCGCTAATTAATATTACCTTTAGTTCGCCTTTTCGAGACGCATTAATTGATGGGTACATCTAAATCATCTATAACGAATAATTTGCACATGAGCAAGATCCTTAAAAGGAAAACAAAAGTAAGATAAGAAAAAGATCCTCTTCCAAATAGAAGAAATTATATAATCCTACAAGCGTAACTCATGAAAACAAAAATAAAGGCTAGCTCAAGACTTTTATATTTAATCCAAGATTCACTCTCAGTCAATATTAATGGAGTACCCTCTATGTAAACCAGTGCATGCATGAAGTTGGAACATAATAAGTGACTATTATACAACATAATTTATTTTCAAACATTTTGTAGTTTGGGATTATACTTAACTCAATTTATAATTATTACAAATAAAATTTCCAATGAAAAACATAGTCAGTAGTTCTCACGCGTTTATATTAATACATATAAATAGAAGGGTTACCGTTTAGGCTTTAAACAGACGCGGAATTACATTGAATTTTATTACTAATTTAAGATTACAAAACTTGGTAGTCCAAAATCCAAACAATCATCTCGCATAGCTTCTTTGATAAGTCCAAGACCAAGACTAACGAAAGTGATTGACAAGTCAATGTGCTCTGGGGCTATATAAGTAGGCACTCCTCACTTAACCTCGGCTTCTCGTATAGCGAAACTTCCCTTTGATAAAAAACCTAATTAAGGAAGCATATAGCTAGCTATTACGTACACTCTCTTCTCTGTTCCATCTATTGCTTATTTATATAGTAAAAATGGCCTATAATTATCTGGGCTACAGATTCCGTCCAACCGAAGACGAAATCATCAATCATTTTCTTGATATGAAGATGCGTGACCCTGCTTCCCCCGTTCAAGCTGTTAAAACTCTCAATATTTGCGCCTTTGAGCCTTGGCAATTGCCTGGTGGGTACTTATTGTCAGCCACCCACACGCATGATGCACCACAAAAGTAACTTTCAATGAGTTTTATTAATCAAATTCCATCTCTGTTTTAAATTCTAGTTAATTATTAGATTTGATATTGTTGTTGAGTATGTAGCTGTCGCTTTTCTAAAGTTTTTGGTTAACACAATTGCAAATTTAGTTTGAAAGTTAAGGTGACTTAATTATTACCCCAACTTTTGTTTGATGAAAAGCTTATATTATATTTACAAATTTTTTTGTCAATAATTATTGTTGAAAAGATTATATTTACTGAACATGATCAACATTTATTTCACTACTAAAACTTTTAACTTACAGCAGTTGTGGCTTAAAAGTTATAACACCTCAATACCAAATAACTAGAGACATAGAGCGAGGCTAAATTAATAATGCGATTTTGAAAGAACAGTTGATTAATATGTTTGTATGTTTATCTTTCATGCAGAGCAATCAGCACTTTCAGATGATGAAGAGTGGTACTTTTTTAGTGAATTTAATAAGAAGTATGCAAACAGTAATCGTGCTGAGAGAACAACAAAGCTTGGTTACTGGAAAGTGACCGGTAACGATCGTCAAATTTGGGACAATTGTGGGAAAGAAGTTATTGGTGTGAAAAAGAATTTAGTTTACTACAAAGGTCGTGGTTCCAAGGCTGTGAGGACCAGCTGGGTTATTCATGAATACCATTCCAGTAAAGCTTCTGTTTATCAGGCAATCTCTTACTATACAACTTGTTTTTCTTCATATAGCAATTTTGTGAGATATGGCTCTGTTTAATATTGGGATGTTATAGCTTTAAGTCACAACACTTTAACAGGTTAAATAGCTTAGCTTTTAAAATATAGTTAAACCACACACTTTAACAGGTTAATTCCACAGCATAACCACTACACAACGAATACTTAACTTGTGAGTTTTATCTATATTTTAAAATATTTAAAATATAGATAAAATATAGTTTTATCTATACATTTCCAATAAGTTTTCACCCGTAATTAAGTTGGTAGGGTGAAGCTGGAAATTTTATGCGACTTGAGAACAACACAATCTGATGAGTTTTTGTTTTTTTTCCCCCTTATGTGTAGAAACGTTATGTTCTATGTCGCCTAAGAGGAAACTTAGATGATAAACCCGAGAACTATAGCCGGGGTGAATCAAGTGGCCATGTCGGTTTCTGAATATATATTCTTGTATGATGTCTACAGCAACAGAGAGTGAGAAACATCAACCTTGCTCCCAAATATATTGAATATGTTCAACTCTCGTAAAGACTAAAGATTAACCTAACACTTGGTTGTCTGTATATGATTCTATTTTACTCTAGGTACACCCTCAGCTACTGCTTCAGAATAAATGGCTGGATCACGGTGGATACACCTCATTAGTAGTCGTTGTGTGTCGTCATAAATTTGACCGAATATAAATATAGATATATGTAGTTAATCACTTGTATTTTAATTAATTCGTCGCTTGATGAATTTGGTTTGTTGTGTTGTGTATTTTGGTAGTAATTAATTAATTGCTACTTGGTGTTAAATTTAATTAATGAAGAATTAATTGCAGTTGATATATAGCTTGTTTGATGAACGATCGGTGAAGAAAGAACTCTACATGCTTTTCAACATGCACCATCATGTATATCAATATATTGTATATGCCTTGTTACGTGCCCAAAAGAATTAAGCTCGTACTAATTTGACGCTTTTGTCCTTTGCATTTACTTAGAAGGTTTGACTAGTAACGAAGAAAATATATATAGTCAAAAGGTAATATGTACGACGCATAGTGACTGGAAGGAATTAAAGCCTTTATTGACCGAAATTTACCATTAAATTCAGTCTTATTTTTAAAAAAAAAAAAGCACCGTCAATAACTAGGCTAGAGTTAAAAAAAAAAACACTAGAGTCGGTTGGGCACTAAACTTTATCCTCAATGTTTTACAATAAGTGTTTTTGTTTGTTATTTTTTTTTAGGAACTAAAATTGAAATTTTGTTTTTTTTCTAGAATATTCTTTGAAAGCATCATTTGAATAGATAAATTGAAAGTATTAATTCAACTTATGAAAGAAGGAGACCAGAGAGTGGAAGAACATAACAAACCAAACCACAATCACAAAAAAATGTACATAAAGTTGAAAAGGGAACCGGATAGTATCATATGTACAGTACACTTAACGGGAAAAATAAGTTGAACCCTCTTATTGTTTATCAAAATTAATCAAACCTCCCTTATATTTCAAAATCCATTAAAATCCCCTTAACGTTAATAAAATATTTTAAACTTTTAACACTTTTATTTTAAACTTTTAACACTTTTATTGCATTTACTATTTTACCACTATATCTACTTAAATCTGACAAACTAACATGTTATCATTGAATGGGTGCAGTTAAATATTAAAAAAATCAACTAATTAAATTATCTTTTTTCATGATTTTCTCTCTAAAATTTTTATAAAAAAAAAGACTATTGAACACTTCTTCTTCTTCTTTCGTCAATCCATCACCATAATCATCAACAATACATGGTTTATTAAATGATCAGCCATTAATAAAATTATGGCTAAGAAGAGTGGAATAGTGTTGGTGTTATGGTGTCAATGTGTTGAGAAGTCGCCCTCCATTACATAGCTATAGTCATTAAAGTTATAACATCCGACCAGTTTTAATGAGGAGGGTTTTGATTAATTTTAGCAAAGAAGAATTTCGCTCACTTTCCCCACTTAATCGATCCAAATCTTTTTGTTCTTTATTATATATTAGCCTAACATATTTTTTTATAATTTTCTTTCTTGCATTTTTTTTATAGGTGTTCTTCTCTAAAACTATAAGAAGCTGCAATGTGGTCTTTTTCTACCTTGTTGTTTTAAGAAGTTTGTGGGCTCAATTTCCGGATTCTATCTGAGAGAGTACATCAGCTGTCACAAAAACACTCCTAGAAAGCTAAACCAGTACAATTTTTACTCAATAAGGAAGAAAAAATTCAACCTAAATGAAATATACATGTAATTTGATTTTAAAAAGCATTGTAGCAATTTAGTTTAATACATATAAATATAAAAACAAAAAAAAAAATAACCCAAATAAAATAAAAGAAAGCAGCAACTATAGCAAATTGAGCCTAATATGTATAAATATTACTACTCAGAACAACACATATAATTCAATTTTACATTAACAGAAAAGTAAATACATTCAACTCAATCTTATGAATATAAAGATACCAATTGATCAACATATATGAAAAATGGTATAACTACAACGAAGGAAAAATATTAGTTAGTTTAAACCATTGATACCGATCAATAAAATAAAGAATAAGGAGGTGGCCCAATTATTTTTTCTACTGAAATGCCCTCAGTGTTGTTACTCTTTTTACAGAGAAATTAAATTAAGGACTTGAATGACATAAATTGATTCATTTTACAAACTTCCGGAGCCACTGAAAGTTGCCCAATGGAAAATGAAAAACAAAAACGGGCGGGTTTTGGTTGTGGGGCCCACTGCTTAATCCAATAAGATGATTCCGCGTCTCCAAAGTATCCGACGAAGCTTCGGCGTAGTCTAGGCGAAGACCAAGACGTACGAGTGTGACTACGAGAGAAAAGATCAAGAAGTCCGTGCTTTAAAAAGATGCAAATATCATTGATCGTCAGTCACTTAAGCTTACTCCACCCCACTGGCGCTGCTTCTTCTTGTTTCATAATAATTAGTAGTAAGCAGCAAGTAGAGAACATTAATTTCCATCGAGAGAAAAATTAATGGAGGGGCATGGGATTGTGGGATTCAGATTCCATCCAACTGAAGAAGAAATCATAACGTATTTTCTTGACAGGAAGATGTGTGGCCTTGATTTCCCTGTCCATACGATCGAAGATGTTGTTGATGTCTGCATGTACGAACCTTGGGAATTGCCTCGTAAGTGTGTGTGTGTATATATATATATATATAAATTAAAATGATCATCATTCATCATTCATCAGCAGCACTCCTCTGTTTAATTTACAAGTGAAGTAATATTAAGCTAAATATACATTTTCTTTGTTTTTGGTATGCTGATGCAGAGCGTTCGCCAATGCCCGAAGAAGACCGAGTGTGGTACTTTTTCAATGCCCCTGTTTCAAAATATGCAAACAGTAAACGGATTAACAGAACAACCAACTCTGGATTTTGGAAAGCCACCGGTAAGGATCGTGTGATATGGGACAAACAGGGGAAGAAGATTGGTTTCAAAAAGAATTTGGTGTTCCACCGAGGCCGTGTTCCTAATGGCATCAGAACCAACTGGGTTATGCATGAATATCACTCCCATAACGCTTCTTCTTATCCGGTATTCTTTTTCTTCCTCTCTCACTCTTTTCTCTTTAATCTTTATTATTATTATTTTCTTTTTGTTTTTGGATTTTTGGCATATGATAGATATAATCCCCTGAATTTTCATTCTGCCTGTTGAGTATGAGTTGTGCTGGTCTCCTAAGCCTAACCTTACTTTGGTTTTACATATTCCATTGAATCAATCGATCGTCTGTGTTGTTTACCTGTTCTTGATTGATTGTATATATAACTGGTTGAAGATTGAGAGTGATTAGAATAATCTTGCTTTTATTGGAGACATAATTGTTTGATTGATGAGGCAGGCAGCAGACTACTAGTTCATTTCATTTAGTGTTTTTCTTCATTTAGCACATTTTGTGGACAAGTAGGCTGTTGTAGAAACATCTCTGTTTTTCTTGAATTTAGAATATGAGTTAGATTATGCATATCGCTAGTAAACTGGAGCGTTCTGATGAAAATTTTCTATAAAATGACTTGGTTTTTTTCCCCCCGTTTTTCCTTTGATCTGACTTGCATAGAAGGAATATGTACTCTTTCGCTTGAAAAGAAAATCAGGTGATAAGCCTGACGCTTGCAGTGAACCAAGTCCTCATCATTTCGCTTCTGATTCTAGAAATCATGCCACAAAAAACACTAACCCACAGGTAAAAGGGAGCATGCCTCTATCTTCAATTATCAATTTATACTAGCAAAGCATGACAAACATTACATATATACTTGAGACTAATGCTTAGTATCTCTATAATTTTTCTCTCCAGATAAACCGCGATCTATCTGAAGAATTGCAACTACCCCTTAACAATACCGAGTGGGATTACGACCTTCTCCTAGATTCTAATGGGTTACATGACAACACTCTCTCCATTAATTCTAGTGGGTTTGATCACAACACTCTCCCTGCATTACTGTCAATGGTTCAACGCATTAATTCCAATGGGTTTGATCACAACTCTCTCTCTCCGTTGCTGTCAATTCAACCAGAGCAAGGAACCTCATATGCTGATGGGTTTAATAACGAACCTAGCTCTTTGAATTATTCTCGTCTCGAAACTAGTGAGCAGGATGATGCATTTGTGAATTCTCTGTGGGCTGACCAAGGTGAATCCTCTGGTGAAAGAAGTGTGAACACTCTTCATCATGACTTCAACCCAACGATACCATTGAGCAGAAGGTATGTCCAAGACAGCAATGACGCAGGTTCAAAAATCTATGAACAGGTAAAGAAATTCATCCCATTAACTATTGGAGAATTTACTCCAGTTACACATAAACCGCAGTTACATATACCGGAGAAATCTATTAGTATTGCTATTGATATTATAATAATGCTTCGCTTGTTATCCCGGTCGCAATGTTAGGAGTAGAATTCTCACATAGCTTAAAGGATCTTGTATGTGTTTCTGGACAGAATTTGAGATGTGTAGTCGACTTGCAGATGCCAAAGACTCATGATTTGCTACTTTTTTTACCTTCTTAGTTTTGAGAATATGATATTTCTTTTTGGACCTTGTTGTTTATAACACATCTATTGAATATTGACTTTTCCATTCACATCTCTATGTGACAGCATGGTAAAGTGCTGAGAACTTCAAACTTGTCTTATGAGAATGCACCCAAGCAGATGGAAACAGTTTGGGCACTTAGTGAAACTTCTTCCTCTTCAGAAGGTGATGGCATTAGGGACTTGGATATTTCATTCATCAATTCAGATACTGATCTGCCTGGGATCTTTTGTCTTCAAAGTGTTGTTGATGAATTGCAACGTACACCCAAACACCACAAGTACTTTGAAGCGCAATGTTCTACTCAAGGACTGCAAACGCAGAGAAAAGTTCCCAACAAAGCGGTATCAAAAGTTGAGGTAGGAATGTTAAAAATAACCTGTCCCCGCAGACTTTTCAGTCCAATCCTCAACACATTGTAAGAAGTCTATACGAGTGATTTTAAACTCCATACTTTATATTTTGCAGATGGGACAAGCTGTGAAGCATGCTGCTGATCTTCCCCGAACAGAAAACTCCACTGTAAGGTTAGTCAAAGACAAGCAAATGGCACAAACAACAAGCGAAAGAAAAAATTCAAACTCTAGCTCTAACGGGTCCACTAGCAGCAACAAAATTAGTTCTTTCATTTCCCTGGAGACACCTCAGTTAAGCCATAACACAAATCCGCCATCAGAATATCTCTTCAATGTGGTTGTCAGTTTAGTTCTGATCATATTTATTATTAGGGAAATGGCATATCTTCATTGACTGATGCTGTTCTTATCAGTTGCATGTTACAATGGCATGTCATCACAGCAAGACGCAACAGCTGAATCCCAAAGCATTAAGCATGTGTCTCACTGTGATTACATGCCTGTACCTGGTATAGAAAGCAATTTTCATTTTTAATCTTTCATTATAAGCTTATGTTTGTGCTTGGAGTTTTGAAATGCTACTGTAATTTTATTGCCAAAAGATGTACTGAATCTTGCTGTTGAATGTAATTTCTACGTTTATTTGCTTTATGGTTTTTTTTTTATGTCATATACATCATAGCCAAAGAATTAGAGAGTTCAGCTAATTCTTGCATGTAGGTCATGTTTGGATGTTAGGACGAATCTAGGATTAGACTTATTTTAGGGACAAAAAAAAAAAAGTAAGGGTGGGGCTATTTGTATTTTAAAAGTTATTTTAAACACTCTATTACTCATATGCTCGTGTGCTAAATTTAAAAAATTAAGTTTTACTTTTCACACTCTTTAAAATGACAAAAAAATTTTACTTAAACTAGTTAAATTATTTACTCGAAACACCAATTAAACTATTTAACAAACCCAAAAAGAATTAATAACATTTTACTATATACAACAATGGAATCAAATTATGTTCTAAATAAATTCTTTAACATAAATTTTAGTTATTACTTTTTATTTATTAAAAATATGTTCAATATTGGCTTTTACACCCTAATTTTTTTTACATAATGTTTGGGGGGGATTTATGGGTGCTAAAATAAGTCGATGAGAAGCTGACATGTGGCAGAAAACTGGCGTAAACAAGAATGAAATGCAGAATGCATGAAGTCCCGAGATGAACCGGGGGGATACTCCCGATAGGAAGGATAACTCCGGGAGATATACAAGTCACCAGAGGAGCAAAAATTGAACCTTGGGTAGTTAACGCCACCAGAAGAATGCCAAATCAAAAATATTCCCCTTTTACTGAATTAAGAAAGCCAATGGGGTGAAAAGGGACAAAAAACGAGCAATAGAAGGGCGCCGCTGATAGGGTGGTTTTACACCACTTTAATAAATAAGTTTAACACGAGATTTGCATTTTGTTTAATTATTTTAGAGTTGTTTTACTTGTTATTTGTCTGTTTGTGTAGGTATTGATGATTGGAAGCATGTGGTGCGAGTTTGATCAAGAAAAGTAGAGTTGAAATGAGGAAACAAATTAGAGTTTGATGGAATTAAATGCCGACTATGAATGAAAAAATGGAAGAGTAATATTTAAAAAGGAGTTATTGAATTTATTGACTAATTAATTGTATAAGTTACATGCATGCATTCACGTGGAATTGGAAAAATTTGGCATAAGCTTGAATTGCATGCCTTCATGTGAATGAGCCTTATTTAAGTCAGTTTAAGTTTTGATTGGAATCCTTTGAAGACAAGGATTACGGAAGCAAGTGTTAAATTCAGAATTGAATTTGGCAAGACAGCCACGTGAGAAGAATTTAAGCATTAAAATTGGTGGCTTTAGCTTAAGTGGAGGGCACATGCATGGCATTTTATATTTTGGAAAGAAATCTAATGGAACCCGTGAGCTTGAATTAGAGTTGGAAACAAATTGAATTCGGTGGATTTTCCTTACAAAAGCCGGTTTTTGCATGCAATAAAAATCTTAAAACGATTCGGTCATGGGCATTATATAAAGAGAAGCCGAGAAGACACAAACCAGGGCGAGAGAAAATAGAAGACGCATGTCAGACGAACGGAAGAGAAGAAAAAAGAGCTGCAGCCGCACAAAATTGAAGAAGAAAAACCGAGCAGCAGCGGCATAAAGAGGAGAAAAAGGAAAATAAATTGAGGATCTTTTTCAAGAATTTTTTCTACTAAACTCATTTTTCCTTGTTTTAGATTATAATAATATTTTATTTTATTATGGATGTTATTTTCTTTTTTATTATGAACTAAATATTTTTATTTAGGTTTGTAATGAAACCTAGTATGAACCTTAATTGATTGATGTTTTTATTTCTTCAAAATTACCTTCTATTGATTATTTATCATATTTTGTGCTTAATCTATATGATTGATTGATCACCAATTAAATAGCACATGTGTAGTTGCATAGATATCGAAAAAGTCATGCATCTATAGACCTAAATATGATAATATGTGTTAATCTGATATGATAATATACTTAGATTGTATATGCACTTGTTAATGAACTTGAACTTAATGAATTGCTTATAATTGATTCTCATAGAAATATAATGGGTTGATTTTAAATAATATATCTACTTGACCATCGAAAGAGGCTTGTAGAGACTTTAGTGTTTTGAGTGATAATTGAATTAGGCTAATTAGAATGACTGGACTAAGATTAATAAGGGGATTACTAGGGGAAATTACAAGCTCAGGTTTCATCATCCATTGATTATCTTCTTGTTTATTTTACATTTAATTTACCGTAATAAACTTAGTTAAGGCTTTTTATTCAATTGTTTGGATTAGACTTGGGAGGTATAAATTGATAGATAGTAATAGGATAATATTAGTCCATGTGGGTTCAACACTCTCATTCATCACTTATTACTTGTTCGATACGTACACTTGTGTGGTTGGATTTTTAGACAACAAGTTTTTGGCGCCGTTGCCGGAGACTATTTATTGCCTTTTATTACTACTATTGATTACAATTAACTCAAGTCTGAGACCAAACTATTCTTGCTTGATAGGGATTGTTGGCAAGTATATGCGTAGTGCAGGAAAGCTAGCACTCATTCCTTTTGACCCTGAGATTGAGAGAACTTGTCGAAGGAATAGAAAGGAAAGGCGAGAAGAAAATTTTCAGAATCTCATAATGGCTAACACAGATAATGCAAATGAACATAGGGCACTTCATGACTTTACAATTCCAGAGGTTGGAAGGTTCCACACAAGTATTCAGCGCCCAACTATTGATGCTAATAACTTCGAGCTCAAGCCAGCAACTATTCAGATGGTTCAACTATCTCAGTTTGGGGGTTCAGCTATTGAAGACCCAAATACTCATTTGGCTAATTTCTTGGATATATGTGCTACTTTCAAGTACAATGGGATGACTAACAATGCTATTCAACTGAGACTGTTCCCTTTTTCACTTAGAGACAGTGACAAGGATTGGCTGCATTCGTTACCAAAGAATTCAATTGCTACGTGGGATGCTTTGACAAAGAAGTTTCTAGCTAAGTATTTTCCACCTGCTAAGACTGCCAAATTGAGAAATGACATTACCTCTTTCATGTAGTATGAGTGAGAGTCTTTGTATGAGTCTTGGGAAATATTCAAGGAGTTGCTGCGCAAATGTCCTCTCCATGCTTTACCAAACTGGTTGATTATCCAAACCTTCTATAATGGTTTGGGTGGTTCAACTAGTGTTATAGTGGCAGGAGGTACATTGATGGCCAAATCTTATGAAGAAGCCTATAACTTGTTGGAGGAGATGGCTTCCAATAATTACCAGTGGCCAATGGACAGAGCACAGCCAAAGAGGATGGCTGGAGTGCATAAAATTGATGTTTTTACTGCTTTAACTCGTCAAGTGGCCTCTTTATCTAAGAATATCGACACATTAGGGATTCAACCTGCTCATAACATCATTGCAATGTGTGAAGTCTATAGAGATAACCATCAAAGTGAGATTGTCCTAACAACCTAGCATCTGTGAATTTTGTTACTAATAGGAATAACCCATACTCAAATTCCTATAATCCGGGTTGGAGGAATCATCCAAACTTTTCTTGGAACAACAATAACACTACTTCAATGCCTGCCAAGCCTATGTTCCCTCTAGGTTTCAATCTCAAGTGCCTCCTCAAGTGAAGAAGCCATCCTTGGTAGAATTGGTTCATCAATTGGGCACCAATACGGCTCAATTTATGACAGAAACTAGAACTCAACTTCAGAGCCAAGCAGCTTCTATTAGGAATATTGAAACACAAATGGGGTAGCTTGCAAATGCTATCTACAATCGTCCTAAAGCACTTTGCTTAGTAACACAGAAATCAACCCAAAAGAAGATGAGAGTACAGAGCGCAAGGTTGTCACACTTAGAAGTGGCAAAGAGTTGAAAGAGGTGGTGAAGAAATCTACAAAGAAAGCTAAGGATTTGAAACCAACCATTGAGGAGTCAAAGGAAATAGAGAAAGAAGGCGAAAAAAAAGAAGAGTTCAAATATCAAGATGGTGGAAAGCAAGTTATCAAGAAGCAATAACAGTTCAATCTACCTCCACCATTCCCTCAGCGTCTTCAGAAGCAAAAGTTAGACAAACAATTCTCTAAGTTCTTAGAGGTATTTAAGAAGCTCCAAATCAACATACCATTTGTTGATGCTCTGGAACAAATGCCTAGCTATGTTGAATTCATGAAAGACATCTTGACTAAAAAGAGGAGGTTAGGTGAGTTCGAGACTGTTGCCTTGACAGAGGAGTGCAATGCTATCATTCAAAGAAAGCTTCCACCAAAGCTTAAGGATCCTGGAAGCTTTATTATTCCGTACACCATAGGTAACAAATTCTTTGCCAAAGCTCTTTGTGATTTGGGTGCTAGTATAAATTTGATGCCGTTGTCTATTTTTAAGAGGTTGGGTTTGGGAGATGCCAGCCCAACCAATGTGACATTACAGCTAGCAGATTGATCTTTAACGCACCCAAGAGGGATCATTAAAGATGTTCTTGTCAAGGTAGATAAGTTCATCTTGCCAGTAGATTTCATAGTACTAGATATGGAAGAGGATAGAGAAGTTCCAATAATTTTGGAAAGACCATTCTTAGCCACAGAAGGAGCTCTCATTGATGTACAGAAAGGCGAACTCACTATGAGAATTCAAGATCAAGAGGTAACATTTAATGTTTTTAAGGCTATGAAACATCATAATGATGCTATTGATAAATGCTTCAGAGTAGATGTAGTGGGTACAATCGTTCACGATTATTTTGAAAAGAACATTCATACAAATCCACTTGAAAAGGTACTCTTAAACTCATTTAATGATGATGAACCTAATACTTCTGAACTTGTGCATTATTTAAATGCTTCTTCAAGATCTAATCATCCTAAGCAAGAGTTTGAGCCACTAGAGATGCAAGGTTTAAAGACTAAGCTTCAACCTTCAATTGAAACACCCCCATCTCTTGAACTAAAGCCACTTCCTAGCCATCTGAGGTACGTTTTTCTTGGTGAATCATCTACTGTGCCTATCATTATTTCTTCTTCTTTAGATGCTGTACAAGAAGAGAAGTTATTAAGGGTGTTAAGAGAGCATAAAAAGCTATGGGTTGGACTATAGCTATATCAAGGGAATAAGCCCTTCGATTTGCATGCACAAGATCCTTATGGAAGAAAATCATAGACCATCTGTAGAGCATCAACGTAGATTGAACCCTATCATGAAGGATGTGGTAAGAAAAGAAGTTTTGAAATGGCTAGATGCAGGCATTATTTATCCTATTCAGATAGTGCTTGAGTGACTCCAGTCTAATGTGTACCTAAGAAGGGAGGAATGACAGTGGTAACTAATGCAAACAATGAATTGATTCCAATGAGGACAGTGACTCGGTGGCGAGTGTACATGGTACAGAAGGCTCAACAAAGCTACTAGAAAGAACCATTTTCCATTACCTTTCATTGATCAGATATTGGATAGACTTGATGGACATTCTTTTTATTATTTCTTGGATGGATACTTAGGTTACAATCAGATAGCCATAGCGCTTGAGGACCAAGAAAAGACAACCTTCACATGTTCTTATGGAATTTTTGCATTCAAAGGATGCCATTTAGACTATGTAATGCACCACCAACCTTTCAAAGATGCATGATGGCCATCTTTTCTGACATGGCGGAACAATTCATTGAGGTATTTATGGATGATTTTTTTGTCTTTAGTTATTCTTTTGATCTTTGTTTGAGTAATCTTCCAGTTGTGCTTAAAAGATGTGAAGAAACTAACCTTGTGCTTAATTGGGAGAAGTGTCATTTTATGGTAGAAAAAGCTATTTTCCTTTGACAAAATGTGTCATTCAAAGGACTGGAGGTGGATCCAGCAAAGATAGAGACCATTGCGAAATTGCCACCACCCACATCTGTGAAGGGAATAAGAAGTTTTCTTTGCCACGCAGGATTTTATAGAAGATTCATCAAGGATTTCTCAAATATCTTAAAACCGTTATGCAATCTCTTAGAGAAAGATGTGGCATTCAAGTTTGATGAGGAGTGCCTAGCGACTTTTCAGATTTTGAAAGACAAATTGACTACAGCACCTATCATTGTGGCGCCAGATTGGACCTTTCCATTCAAGCTCATGTGTGATGTAAGTGACTTTGCTGTTGATATACTTATATTTTATATATATATTTTACTATATTTTAGCTTAATTTTATTCTTAGTTTTTAGTTTATTATATTAATTATTGTCTTAATTTTATATTTTTATTTATATAGGTAATATCCACAAAAAGAGAAGAAAGAAGAAATAAATTGGAGCTTAATGGAAATAAGTGCTGATTATGAAACAAAAAACGAAGCCGCATACATGCATTCACGTGGAAATTAGAGAATTTGGCATAAGATTGGATTGTGGGCTTCACGTGATGGGCTTTCGGATTTAAAAAGAGTTCTTGGCATGCATGAATGAAAGTGGTGGTTTGGCTTTTTCTGGAATTCTTTAAAGACAAGGATTAATAATTTCGAATGTTGCTTTCCAAATGGGCTCTACGTGCAAGGCTAAGTGGGAAGCACATTAATTGCTTAGAGTTGGATTCGGCCAAGCATCCTAATTCTACAAGGATTTGCCAAGCATTATAAAAGGAAAAACTTTAGCTTTTGAAAGGGAGGCAGCCGCACACGAACAAAACAACGAATTGAGAAAAAAAAAAAAAGAGCAGCAGCCGCATAAAATAAAGAAGAGAAAGAAGAGCAAACTGAAGATCAAGAGTTTTTCTTTCTAAATTCTTCTTCTCTTATTTTAATTATAATGATGTTTTATTTTATTATGGATATTAATCTTTCCATTATGAACTGAATATTTTTATCTAGGTTTGTAATGGAACCTAGTATGAACCTTAATTGATTAATATTTCTAGTTCTTCAAAATTGTCTTCTATTGATTCTTTATCATATTTTGTGCTTAATCTATTTGATTGCTTGATCACCAATTAAATAGCATGTGCGTAGTTGCATAGATATCGGAAGAGTCATGCATCTATAGACCTAAATATGATAACATGTGTTAATCTGAGATAGGAATATACTTAGGTTGCATATCCACTTGTTAAGGAACTTGAACTTAATGAATTGCTTATAATTGATCCTCATAGGAATATTGTGGGTTGATTTTGAGTAATATATCTACTTGACCATCGGAAGAGGCTTGTAGAGATTTTAGTGCTCTGAGTGATAATTGAATTAGGTTAATTAGAAGAATTGGACTAAGATTAATAAGGGGATTACTAGGGAAAATTACAAGCCTAGGTTTCATCATCCATTAATTATCTTCGTGTTATTTTGCATTTAATTTACCGTCATAATTTTAGTTAAGACTTTTTATTCAATTGTTTGGATTAGACTTAGAAGATATCAATTGATAGATAGTGATAGGATAATATTAGTCCCTGTGGATTTGACACTCTAATTCATCACTTAAGTGATTAGATTTTTAGACAACAGTTGTTGGAGCTATTTTGGGACAACAAAAAAATTGGGTTTTTCATACCATTTATTATGCTAGCAAAACTTTAAATGATGCTCAATTAAATTATGCTACTACCGAGAAAGATTTGCTGGCTGTGATATTTGCATTTGATAAATTTTGTTGCTATCTTGTAGGTACTAAAGTGATTGTCTACACAGACCATGCAGCTATCAAGTACCTCATTGAGAAGAAAGATGTCAAGCCTCGATTAATTAGGTGGGTGTTGCTGCTACAAGTATTTGATTTGGAGATTAGAGACAAGAAAGATTCCGAGAATCAAGTGGCAGATCAACTCTCATGATTGGAGAATGGGAGCACGAAAAATGATAAAATATGCATCAATGAATCATTCCCTGAAGAGCAATTGCTTGCTTTTGATCATAAGATTGTGCCTTGGTATTCTGACTATGTCAACTTTATTTTAAGTTTAGTCACTCCTCCTGATTTCACTTACCAACAAAAGAAGAAGTTTATGCATGATGTCAAATATTATTTCTGGGATGAACTCTTCTTGTTTAAAAGATGTGCTGATCAGATTATAAGAAGGTGTGTGCCCATGGAGGAAGTTGAGGATATACTCAAACATTGTCATTCATCTGACTATAGAGGTCATTTTGGAGAATAAATGACTGCAGCCAAGGTACTTCAATCTGGTTTCTATTGGCCAACACTCTTCAGAAATGCGCATGACTTTGCTTCTAGGTTTGATAGATGCCAAAGAGTGGGTAATATTTCAAGAAGGAATGAGATGCCCACATTGATATTCTAGAATTAGAGATTTTTTATGTTTGGAGAATAGATTTTATGGGGCCATTCATATCTTCTTACAATAATCTCTATATTTTGGTAGTTGTGGATTATGTGTCAAAATTAGGGCTAGGCATTTTCGGGCTCGGATCGGATTCGGGTCAATCCAATTGGATATCGGGTTGTTCGGGTTGGCAAAGATTTCATCCGAACTCAACCCAAACTCTTAACCCGATACGATCCGATCTGAATTAGTTCATATCGGATCGGATCGGATTAAAAATTCGGATTGAGTTTAGTTCGGTTCGGGTCATTTTGGGTTAATTCGAGTTTAATCGGATAAAATTAATACATGAATAACAATTAACAAAAAAAAAGCAATTATTACCGATTAAGAATAACAATTAACAAAAAAAAAAACCAATACATGAATTTCAGAATTTTCTTGATTTTATAATTAAAATTTACCAATACCATAATACATATTATTAATTATTAAACTAATTAACAATTTAACATATAATATATAATATATTACACAATTCACAATACACATTACAATTTGTAAATTACAACTAATATATATAGTTATAATGTTATATACCATGAAACGGATCAACGGAAGCTTCAAATTTGGAAAGGGAAATTTCGGTTCGAGTTACTACTTACCGGGTTAGGATGGAACTTGTAAGAGCTTAGCAATTTCGAGGCGTGGAGCAATATATCTGTAGGCAATGGCAGCAGATCCGGTCGAGGTGGCAGCAGATTCGGTTGGCAAAGGCAGCAGATCGGATCGCGGTGCTTTCTTTTCCGTTTTCGATGTGTGTGTGACAAACCAAAGAATGAAAGAAGTATGTGTGTTTGCTGTTGTTGTCACTGTCAGGTCGAGACTCGGGTGTGTGGCTCTGTGGCTATGTGTGTGTTGAGTGAATGAAGAAGAATAAGTGTTGAGGAATGATGGAGGCTGCAGCCTGCAGCGTGTGTATGGTGAGCAGCTGCTGTGTTGACTGGCATGTGCTTGGTGGGTGGTTGGCGCAGTCAAATTTTAATGAACTCGCAAGCGCACAAATCTATAGTAGTATAGATTAATGGTGTTTGAGTGTCGATCCCACGAGGAGGTGGATTTCAATTTGGTGTAGGGTTAATTTTCTAATTGGGAGTTTTGGATTTGTGATGAGATGATTTGAAATATTATAAAATTTAAATTAAAATGGCGGAATTAAATTAAGAGATTAGATTAAACTATGTGAATAAAGTGCTTGGGTATCCGGAGAGCATAAAACATAAGGTTTTTTAAGCTTAATATTCCTTATTTTTGCCAATTTAATCATGAGGGGATTTGTCGGATCGGAGCCGGGTTTAATAAATATGGTATCAAGCACTTATCGTGATTTAGAAAAATAATCCGATAGGAGGTTTGATTACTAACCCAAATTCGAGACAAGATTATTAATATTCGAATCGACGAAAAGTCAAAACGGGCCACATAAATTGAGAGGGCAAAGAAAGTAAATTTACCAAATTAGGGTTGGAACATGTTGAGACTTTACCTTCAACCCAAGCTTGAAAGAAAAGGTGGTACTCATTATTTAACTAGGGGTACAATGGGTATTATACTAAAATACGTAGAAATACAAGAAGGAGAGAGAATTTTACAAAACTAAGCTCAAAAATGGATTCGGGGTGTCAAATTAGGGGGAGCCCTATTTTATAGATACAATGAGTAAATCATGGCCATTGGATGAAATCAACGGAAGATTGCGCTACGTGGCAAGCCTCGATTGTTTTGAACACATCATGGGCAAGTGAAGATTTGTCGATATGTAACTTAAGACAATTTTCGCATCCAATGAATGCCACATCATCATCAACGGTAAAGTCAACCAATCTTGATGAGTGCATGTGGGCTTATCGTAAGCTCATTTTTTCAAGACACCAATTAGCATGTCACCATATCGCTTGGTCTTTGGGAATCAATGCCACATAGCGAGTAATGCCACATCATAAAGCGTATTGGGCAATCAAGTGCTGCCATGTCATTTTGAACAATGACATGTCATCGATCAATGCCACGTCATAAACGAAATGGAATAGTATCATACATGAATGAGAATGCCATACTCGTGAACAATGATCGTAAACCAAAAAGTGGTGACATTTTTCTTTTGAGATCATCCTCCTAAGGTTTGAAGTAGGTCATCGAGTTCAAAAAAGTTGTTCGTTTAAAGCGTCCGATGGTTTGTTAATTGTGAAATGGCGGGTAATTTTAAATACATAAAATACTTAAATTATAATAACATACAAACAATTGAAAAGTGAAGAGACGAAAACACTTAAAAGTAGTTGATGTTAGAGAGACTCAAGCATAACAATGATGATTTTATCCTATATAAATACACACTTTCTAGCACTCGACTAATTCAAACTCAAAGCTAGAGCGAGTGACGTCTTGGTAAATGGATAATGATGGTGCTTATTGGGAGGTTTGAATTCCATTCAACCTTAGTGGCTTTTGTGGTGAGTGGTTCCGGTGATGTTGGTTTTGGAGTTTTGGCCTGTGATGTTGGTTTTAGAGTTCTGGTTTTGGGAGTTTTGGTTCTGGCGGCTTAGAGATTAGAGAGATTAGGTTTTTTTTTTGTGCGTGTAGTGGGGGTACAGAGATTAAAGAGATAAGGTTTTTTAAGTTTTATATTTCTTAATTTTTTTTGTTTAATCTGATCGGATTGTCGGATCGGATCGGGTTTAATCCAATCCAAATACAATCCGATCGGATTTAGAAAAATTAATCCGATCGGGTTTGATTACTAACCCAAATTCGATCCGAACTAGAAATATTCGAATCGGATTGGATCGGATCGGGCCGGGTCGGTTGATTTGCCAAACCCTAGTCAAAATGGGTTGAAGTTGTTGCTTTACCCACCAACGATGCAAAGGTGGTGCTGAATTTCTTAAAGAAAAACATCTTCACTCGTTTTGGAACACCGAGAGCCATCATAAGCGATGGAGGGAAGCACTTTTGCAACAAATATTTTAAAGCCCTTCTTGCTAAATATGGGGTCACTCACAAAATTGCTACAACTTACCATCTGCAAACCAATGGGCAAGTGAAGATTTCCAATAGGGAAATTAAGAGGATTCTGGAGAAAACAATGAATCCATCAAGGATTGGTCCAAACGTTTGGATGATTCCTTGTGGGCTTATCGGGCTGCATACAAGACACCAATTAGCATGTCACCATATCGCTTGGTCTTTGGGAAAGCATGCCATCTACCAGTAGAGTTGGAGCATAAAGCGTATTGGGCAATTAAGAAGCTCAATTTTGAACAAGCGGCTGTTGGTGAGAAACGCTTGTTGCAATTAAATGAAATGGATGAGTTTCGTCTCCAAGCTTATGAGAATGCCAAACTCTACAATGAGCAAACCAAAAAGTGGCATGACAAAAAGATCATGGTCAGAAGCTTTGAAGTAGGTCATCAAGTTTTGTTATTTAACTCACGTTTAAAGCTTTTTCTAGGTAAGCTCAAGTCAAGATGGTCGGGTCCATTTACCATTGTCCAAATATTTCCTCATGGTGCTATAGAATTGAAGAATGAAGAGACGAACAACACTTTCAAGGTTAATGGGCAGCGTCTCAAGCATTACAACGGTGGTGGATTCGATCGACAAAAATCCACCATCACTCTGACTAATTCAGCTTAAAGCTAGAGCGAGTCAAGCTGATGACTTTAAATCAAGTGCTTATTGGGAGGCAACCCAATTCCATTCAACCTTATTGCTTTTGTTTTGTTTATTTCCTTGAAATTTTTATTGTTAAGTTCTTAAAACTAGTTTGTTAGCTATTGAGTTAATTATTTATTTATTTATTTATTTGCAAGGTATCAAATTGCAAGTTTGGAGGGTTGGTGATTACAGACAAAGGAAAAGGACATTAAGTATTAAAAAAAAAAAAAGAAGTGCTACAAGCGCTCGCGAGCAGCTGCCCTCAATATTGAGGCAGTTGCTTCCTAAACAGTGATGAAGAGCCGCGCACGTGTAGCTGCCCCCAAATCTCGTGCAGCTTCCTCCCAGACAGCATCTAAGAAGCGGCGCGCAGCTGCCCCAAAACGAAAAAAGAAAAACACAACAAAAACGAAACAAATTTTTTTCGAGTTCTTTCTTCTTCCCCTTCATCTCTTCTCTCCTTTCTAAACTAAACCCTAACCTCACCAACTCCCCCATTGTCAACTCCTCCCACCAAGCATCAAAGGCACCATTATAACTCACCGGAGCAAGTTTTCACTGCGCCGAGTTCACCACCAAAAATAGCCACACCACCGCCGATTGCCACCATCTCCACCGGAATTCGACGAACAAAAATTAGCACTCCAACCTCAGTTATGGCCCCCAAGTGCACACGCACCACTCAAGCTTCTTCATTCGACAAGCGCCGGTTTATTAGCCGGCAAGCTAAAGAACGCTTTGCTCGCCTTCAAGAAAAGTCATCAATTAAATAAAGGGGTCTTAAGGCGAAATCAGGGAGTGAGATTTTTTGCACAATCCAAGACTTGAATTGGAAGCAATTCTGCGCGAAACCAAAACCTGCCATCTTGTCTGTTGTATGAGAATTCTATGCTAATGTTCCTGAACCCTCACTACACAAGGACTCAGAATATGAGGTGACAGTCCGAGGCAAAGAGGTTTTGTATGACTCAGCCACCATCAATAACTGTTGGGCTTAAGACCTCCACATAATCCTGACTATTCTCGAAATATTTCAACTCACCATTCTGACGACTTTCTTCAAAAAGTACTCGACGAAATTGCAGTCTCCGGCACCAAATGGGACTGTCGTCGCAATCACCGTCTGCACTTCCCTAACAACTACCTAAAGGAAATCCCGAGAGTTTGGTTTCACTTTATTTCTATACGGCTTCAACCCTCCACTAACACTACTAAAGTATCTCTTGAGCAAGCTATCCTTGTTTATGCAATTATCATGTATGCTTCTATTGATGTGGGAAGTTTTGTTGCTTACGAAATCGAGCAGTGTGCTAAGTCGACAAAGTTGAACCTTTACTTTCCTCACGTATTACGGCACTTTGTGCCAAGGCCGGAGTTATATGGACTGAGGATGAAGAGAAAGAACTACCTATGAAGTTAGCTAGCCTCACCAATTTGCGCAATCACCTTCTGGGTACTCTGAATCCTACTACTGCATCCTCTAGTAAAGCTTCTCCACCGCAGGACCCACTGCAATAGTTTTCTGAGTTGCAGCACCAGCTGAGCCTTATCTAACACAATCAACAAGCATAGATGGCTTGGAATTTATACCATGCTGAGTGTTATCAGGTCCTCCATCATAATATGACGTAGTCCATCTCGATTATGAGCTTCTTCCTCTCCCACCTCGTCCATCAACGGAGATTGTGACATTCCATCCAGAATCTGCACTTCCCAACGCTGATATGGATGAGGACTACCCTTGATTTCCACATCTTTGCCCAGGCAGTACTCTTTCCCTCTCTATGCTTCATTTACTTACATTGGGGACAATGTAGATTTTAAGTTTGGGAACTTTAACTGTGTTTGTTTTTATTGTGTTTTGCTTGCATTTATTTTATCTTGCATGTTTTCATTTTATGTCTTGCATATGCATGTTTCATGTTTCATTTTATGTTTTAAAAAAAATTTGACAAACCACCGCTAATGATGAGAATGATTGACCGAAAATAGCTCTTTGGAGAGGAATTGTGTGCATTAGTTTGTGTGATTGACTCTTGCATGGTTTAGAATTGTATTGGATTCCCGATTCTTTAAGCACACAACTTGATTGTTTGATTGTTTACGACGTCTAGAGAAAGTTTATGCATGTCAAGTATTTATGGTGATCTCAATGAAATCCTCGACTTTGCTTTGTCAAGGAAATGATTTTCGTCCGTCTTTGGACCGTTTAAGCCTTTTGCAGGCCTACCTTAAGCTAATTGTATATCCGTTGCTACCTTGTTTGAGCCTTAATATCCATTTCAATTGTTTTTACCCACATAAGTACCATAGCTCTTTTTAATAATTTTTTTTCAAATATTACCCATCACCTCTTAAGCCTTATTAGCATACTTGCAAAATCAATTGTGGTACAAAGTTTGAGTGGGAGGATGGAGTTTTGAGTATAAATGATTGAAAGTTTTGGGAGAAAAGGCTTCAAATTAAAAAAAAAAAGAAAAGAAAAGAAAAAATCATAAAAAAAAAAGAGAAAGAGAAAAAGAAGTGAATAAGTGGGTGAATGATGAAATGGGTGAAAATGTGATGAAATGCAAGGAAGAATATGTTGCATGGTGATTTACTCTCAGTTGGAGATTGCTTATATGTTTTAAATGTTTGAGGGGTGATTTCAGCCTAAATATTCCTTTGTCATACCTTAACCCCAGCCTTACATTACAAGCTTAATAAAGTCTAAATTAATCCTTGATTTAGCATTTGCCTACATTAGTGGAGAGTGACATGAAAAGTAGGCCTATAAAGTTCTTGTCTTTTCTAACTTGGAGATCCGTTTTCTGTGCTTTTGAGTGCATAACCTGATCCGGATGTTGAATGATTGAATGTAAGGGTTTTCACACACACACACTTGGGGATTTGAGATGAGGATTAATCATGTTTTGAGTTGAAAGTTTAGACTTGTGTAGCATGAATGACTTTCTTTTGAGCTTTGATTTGGGAGATCTTTGAGGCAATGGTGGTGAGTCAAGCCAAAAAAAATTTTTGCACATTTTACTTATGTCTCATTCTTTGTGTGCATGTTTAGTTTTGTTCTGTTTTACTCGAGGACAAGCAAAATACTAAGTTTGAGGGTATTTGATAGGGTGGTTTTACACACTTCAATAAATAAGTTTAGCACGAGATTTGCATTTTGTTTAATTATTTTAGAGTTGTTTTACTTGTTATATGTGTGTTTGTGTAGGCATTGATGATTGGAAGCATGTGGTGCGAGTTTGATCAAGAAAAGTGGAGTTGAAATGAAGAAACAAATTGGAGATTGATGGAATTAAATGCCGACTATGAATGGAAAAATGGAAGAGTAATGTTTAAAAAGGAGTTATTGGATTTATTGACTAATTAATTGTATAAGTCACATGCATGCATTCACGTGGAATTGGAAAAATTTGGCATAAGCTTGAATTGCATGCCTTCATGTGAATGGGCCTTATTTAAGTCAGTTTGGCTTTTGATTGATGACACGACTTAAAAGTGTTTTACTCTCAAGTATAAGAGTATCTTGCTATAATATAACCCGGTGAGTCCGGGGTCAATCCACAGGGAAAAGATTTAAAAGTGTTTATTTTAATTTATCCAAGAAAAGAAAAAATAAATAAAATATATATAAATTAATTTTAAGTGAAAATATAGAATTAAATTAGTTAGGGCTATAGATCCACTCTTAGTAATAAATACAATTTAACAAATTCTTTTTATCATATTTTTATTTGCTCAAATGATTAATTATATAAATTATTTTTATTATATAATTATTTGCTCAAATAATTATATAAATTAATTATTTTCATTATTTTTCAATTAATTTTATTAAGTACTTAATGTGCCAAAATTTAATTTGTCTACAATAAGTCAAAATACAATTTTGCCATAGTTTATACTAAGATATTAGAATTTATTGTGCCAAACTCCATTGTCTATCTACAATAAATCAAACTTCCAAAATATAAAATATTGGTAGAATTAAATAGAAAATAATTTAATTAATATAATTAAAAATAGAATTTGATTAAATCAAATTTATTTTCTAAGAGTTTCACCTTACTCTAACTATAATTATTTTGCTAGACATAATTGAAATAAAAGTAATTATTAAAACTAGATTATACATAAATAAAAACAACTTCACTTGAAATAAAACTAAATTTATTTATGAAAAATTATTAGAAACATAACTGAAATTTATTAAAATAATATTATAGAAAATTTAGGAGAAATTTGAAGGAGAAGGGCCCTCTAATACATTAAAATGAGGCTATATTTATAGGAAAATTCATTCATAATCCAGTGCTTTGCGGTCCATCATAAGCTTTATGTATACACTCCACACAACCACTAGATCAAGATCTGACATCTGGTCAAACATCAAAAGTCAACATGACATGTGGCATCATTTGAAGCGTCCGATTTAGTCTATGAACGATTGAGATTTGGCGGGGTAATGTGCGGATCAGGTCAACCCAAATACAAGGGTTCGGATCCTCCAACCCAACTCACCAACCATAGCCACGTGGCACGATCGTAGCCATTGAATTATGAACGATTGAGATTTGGTCAAAGTTAACAACTATCCAATGCACTCATATCTATCGTAACCTCATTCTTTTTTATCCAATAGTATGCTGCCTTATCATCAGTCAATGCCATATTAGCATACTGTATATGTGAACGGTGTCATATACGTGAACAGTAGCGTATACGTGAATAATTTCATATACATGAACAGTACATATGTCTCTTTATGTCTCTCCTAAGGTTTTCGGACCTCCGGAATCCAAATTTGACGTCCGTTTATCTATTTGAAGCCTCGAATTGCGTCAAAGTATTTTTTTACCTAATAAACACAAAAAAAATACATAATATCAAATATTTAAAATCATAATTAGAAATTCATAACATATTACATAATTACAAATATAAATTATAACATAAACACAAAATAACATTTAATCCCTTGATAAATATACAATTTTTAACACTAATCAATTGGAATCCTTTGAAGACAAGGATTACGGAAGCAAGTGTTAAATTCAGAATTGAATTTGGCAAGACAGCCACGTGAGAAGAATTTAAGCATTAAAATTGGTGGCTTTAGCTTAAGTGGAGGGCACATGCATGGCATTTTATATTTTGGAAAGAAATCTAATGGAACCCGTGAGCTTGAATTGGAGTTGGAAACAAATTGAATTCGGTGGATTTTCCTTACAAAAGCCGGTTTTTGCATGCAATAAAAATCTTAAAACGATTCGGTCATGGGCATTATATAAAGAGAAGCCGAGAAGACACAAACCAGGGCGAGAGAAAATAGAAGACGCAGACGAACGGAAGAGAAGAAAAAAGAGCTGCAGCCGCACAAAATTGAAGAAGAAAAACCGAGCAGCAGCGGCATAAATAGGAGAAAAAGGAAAACAAATTGAAGATCTTTTTTCAAGAGTTTTTTCTACTAAACCCATCTTCTCTTGTTTTATATTATAATAATACTTTATTTTATTATGATGTTATTTTCTTTTTTATTATGAACTAAATATTTTTATCTAGGTTTATAATGGAACTTAGTATGAACCTTAATTGATTGATGTTTTTAGTTCTTCAAAATTGCCTTCTATTGATTATTTATCATATTTTGTGCTTAATCTATTTGATTGATTGATCACCAATTAAATATCACATGTGTAGTTGCATAGATATCGAAAGAGTCATGCATCTATAGACCTAAATATTATAACATATGTTAATCTGAGATAGGAATATACTTAGATTACATATGCACTTGTTACGAACTTGAACTTAATGAATTACTTATAATTGATTCTCATAGAAATATAGTGGGTTGATTTTAAGTAATATATCTACTTGACCATCGAAAGAGGCTTGTAGAGACTTTAGTGTTTTGAGTAAAAATTGAATTAGGTTAATTAGAATGACTGGACTAAAATTAATAAGGGGATTACTAGGAAAAATTACAAGCCTAGGTTTCATCATCCATTGATTATCTTCTTGTTTATTTTACATTTAATTTACCGTAATAAACTTAGTTAAGGCTTTTTATTCAATTGTTTGGATTAGACTTGGAAAGTATAAATTGATAGATAGTGATAGGATAATATTAGTCCATGTGGGTTCAACACTCTCATTCATCACTTTATTACTTGTTCAATACGTACATTGCATAGTTAAATTTTTAGACAACAGCCACCTCAAATATCCCTGCAGTGGTCCCAAAATCAACAGGACCATTGACTGGGGGATTGACCACATGTGTGCAGTATGGGACAATTTGGTGGCTAAATGGCTTCTTTATCTCCACGGCTCACATGCATCACCATCTTGGGACCACTTATGAAATCTCCGAAATATCCTCACATGAGGGAGGGAAAACAAATGACTAATCGCCACGTTGCCGGATTTACAAAAATACCCTCAGGCACACTAATAAAAGGCTCAAGTAACACTCTCCAATGGTAACAACTTCTCACTCACTGAAAATATCGCTCTCATCTTCTTTCCCATAGCATATTATGAACTTTTCCACCATTGTGATCAGCTAAAAGGTCCATTTTGGATCTTTGAGCATCTCCTCTTTATTCACAACCTAACTTGAGCGTCGGAGTATGGTCATCGGCCACTGCCTACTCCACCTCCAATGTCGTGTGTGCTCTGGTTTTCAGGGTTCCTCCAGCTCGAGTTCAGTGGTCTTGGATCTCATTCTTACCCTTTCATCCTCCTGTCAACGCCAGTTTCACATCTCCAACAGTCATCCTCCCCATCCTAGCCAGAACACCTCCAAACATACCAAGGAAACTGTCCTCCCTCTAGAATCCATCATTTATTTTTTTTTTTATATTTTATTATTTTTGTTGAGGTCACCCAAAATCTCACCAAAATACATAACAATTTTAAAAAAATGGACCATCTGACCCAAAAAAAAATATAGAAGAAGAAGTAGACGAAGAAAACGAAGAAAACGAAGAAGACTTAAGAAAAGGAAGAAGAAGAAGAAGAACACGAAGAAGAAGAAAAAGGAGAATACTAGAAAAGATACTCTCTTTTTTTAAATCAAAAAGAAAAAATATGCTCTAACGGGTCCAGTAGCAGCAACACAAAGGAGTCTTACATTTTCAGTTTAACGGCTGGTTCTGGCTCTGACGGGGCTGGTAGCAGCAACAAAAAGAGTTCTTCATTTCCCTGGAGACAGCTCAGTTAAGCCATAAAACAAATCCACCATCAGTATATCTTTTCAATGTGCTTATCCGTTTAGTTCTGATCATATTTATTTATCAGGGAAGTGGTGTATCTTCATTGACTGATGCTGTTCTTATCAGTTGCATGTTTCAGTGGCATGTCATCACAGCAAGACACAACAGCTGAATCCCAAAGCATTAGGCATGTGTCTCACTGTGATTACATGCCTGTACCTGGTATAGAGAGCAAGTTTCATTTTTAATCTTTCATTATAAGCTTATGTTTTGTGCTTGGAGTTTTGAAATGCTACTGTAATTTTACGGCCAAAAGTTCTGAATCTTGCTGTTAAATGTGTTTTCTATGTTTGTTTGCTTTATGGTTATATTTTTATGTCATATACATCATGCCCGGAGAATTACAGAATTTAGCAAATTCTTGCAGTAGGTCATGTTTGGATGCTGGGACGAAATTTATAATTAGACTAATTTTGGGGACCAAGAAAAAGTAAAGGTAGGGCTATTTATTTGCACTTTAAAAGTTATTGTGAATACTATATTACTCATATTCTCTTGTGTTAAATTTTAAAAAAAATTAAGTTTTACTTTTTACACTCTTTAAAATATCAAAAAAGATTTTAGTTAAACTAATTAAATTATTTACTCAAAACACTAATTAAACTATTTAGCAATCCCACAAAGAATTAATATCAAGTTACTACATAAAACAATGGAATCAAATTATGTTCTAAATAAATTCTTTAATATAAGTTTTAGTTATTAGTTTTTATTTATTAAAAATATGTTCAATATTGGCTTTTACACCCTAATTATTAAAAATATGTTCAATATTGGCTTTTACACCCTAATTTTTTAACATAACAATTGAAAAAAAAAAGTATGTGAAGAAAACGAAAAATACTTGAGAAAAGGAAGACGAAGAAGATCATGAAGAAGTACCTTTTTTTCGAAAATGAAAAAGTAAAAATATGTTCAAAATATATTAGAAGTATCGATTTTCTCTTGTTCAACCAAATGTTGTTGAAGAGGTTAGAAATAAATTTTTAGGATTTATGGTAAGAGAATTATATATTAAATAATTAGTATACTATATGAATATTCAAAGTAATTATATTATGTTAGTTTATAAGAGATAGTCCTTAATATTAATTCATATGATGGATATTTTTAGGGTTTATGGCAAATGGAAATGAGATTCCATCTCATCGAAGAAGAAATCTTATGGCATTTTGTTGAAATGAAGATGAGGTGGGTTCCGTTTTGAATGGACAATTGTTTTGTATTGTCATGTAAGAGCTTTCGCTAAATGCCACGAGGAGACAATGTGCAGTAGTTTTTCAATGCGCTTGCGAAGTATCCGAACAGTGGAGAGATAAACAAGAAAACCAACACTGGATTGATTCTGCAAGGTCACCGGTAAACATGGTAAAATATGGGACTAACAGAGAAAGGAAATTGGCTAAAAAAAGAATTTGGTTTTTAAACAATTGGATTATGCAAAGAATATAACTCCAATAACGCAGCTTCTTTGAAGGCATTTGTTTTCTTTTTTCTTATTTTCGTTTCTGGGTTTGTGCCTTGTCCCCTCAATTTTCACGGTTCTTTTACTTTGTTGACTTGCATTAGAAGGAATATGTTCTCTTCCGCTTGCAAAAAAAATCAGACAGTAATCCTGATACTTGCGCTGAACCAAATAGTCATTTGGCTATTGATTCTCAAAATCATGTTACAGAAAATACAAATCGTCAGGTAATTAACTAAAAAGAATTCATAGCTCAATTTTTTAAATATCATTTTTGAATGTGAAGACTAAAGCGTGAAAACAAATGCTGGAAACTAATGCTTAGTTACTCTTTATGATTTTTACTCCTGATAAACCATGACTTGTCCGAAGAATTGCAATCACTCATTGATTGGCTGGAGTAGCTAGACCAAAACTCTCTGTTTGAACTGCTGTCAATGATTCCAGTGGAGCAATGAACCTTCCATGCTGATAGGTTGGATCAAAAACCCTCTCCCTGCACTGCATTAGTTGCCGTCGATTGAACTGGAGCAAGAAACCGCACATTCTAATGGGTTTAATAATGAATGTAACTTGTAGAATTTCTCACACTAGTGAGCTTGAAGATGCTTTTGTAAATTCACAGTTGCTAGCCAAGTTCAGTGCTCCAGCGAAACCAATGCAAAACTACTCTTAATGCCTTCAACCCACCAAATTAATTGAGAGGAGTGTACGTTGGACGCTGCAGTGACATGGATAAAGAAATCACCTATACACAGGTGAAGAAATTTCATCCATTAGATAATTGAATGAGTTTTGTAAAGAATTTGAGATGTGTTAATATCCTCACAAATCACAAGCCAAAGACCATGTTTTGCTGCATTGCCATCTCCACATAACTGCATTATAAATATTAATATCTTTAAGTGACAGAGTGATCAGGGGCAGGAAACGCCAAGCTTGTTTGATGATGGGAATGTCGGTTCAAATAAGTACCGGCATTGGCAGATGCCACCTAGTGAAACTACATTCTTTTCAGACGGTGAACAGTAAGTGGAGGCAATGAATTCTATCAAGAAGTGATCATGCAATCAGATCCTCCTATCTTTAAGGTCAACATTCTTGAAGAATCGTCAATGCGATTGTAGCCCATTGGTAATCCAAGTGCTTAAGAAATCAAAATTTCCTCAATTAAATATGATTGAGTGAAATAAAATTGTAAACAGTCTTTCTCCCTTGCGAAATGCGAGTGGAGCTAATACATCCCTTATTATGAGAGTTATTTATCTGGACAAGTGTTTATAGAATTTAATGTAATATTGTAGTTCCAGTGTATTTAGACATTCTTGAAGAATCAATCGATAAAGAATTAGTCGTTGATGAATTTCCTACTAGCCCAAGAACTTGCCAAGTTCACCATATACCAAAATCCCAGCATCCCATAGAATAGAAACGTGCTCCTGAAAGACACCAATTGCAGGGTCTAGTTTCAAGCATAGCAATATCCAAAGACATTTAAAATGCAGCACCGAAAAGCGGAAACATCAAAATAATGTCTCCACAAACTTCACAATTGAAGCCTCATTAGATTGTACGATGTGTATGTATATGTATTGATATAAAGATTTTAAACTCCACAAAATTTATGTTTGCAGGTGAGAACAGCTGCACCACACGTTAGTGATCTGCATCAAAAGGAAAACAAAGTCCATGAGTTTGACGAGGACCAGAAAATGCCTCGAACTGCAGATGCTAAGTTTGGGTCTAGTGAATCTTTTCTTCTTCTGGGGAAGGACTCCATTTGACCTTTCAACTAATCCATCATCACTATGCATTCGCAATATGCTTGTCAGTTCCATTTCGATCATCTTCTTTACTTGGCAAATGGCCTTACTTCACCGAGCGATGCTATTCTTCCTGACGACACGTCTCATGAAGAAGGTGCTTATGCTAATATCCTTGCTTAAGAGTTTTGACGTCCCAGTGTCATTTACCGCAAAATAAAAATAAAAATATGAAAAGTCCTGAACCGTTATGTTGAACGTAAATTTCTGTGTAAGCTATTTATTTTGGTATTGTTTGCAAGTAGTTTGAATTGAGACGACCGAAGTGATTTTGCTCTCCATAGAAATTGTCTCACTTTAGGGGAGTTGCCCATGATGTTCAGTTCCATTTTGGTTACTTATCATGATTCATGCAAAAGGTAATATGGGACCTCTCTAGTGTCAGCCTCATATTCGTTAGTCGCCGCTTAACAGGCCAAATAGTTAGGGCCTTCAACGTGATGCAGAAATTGACCAACTCAGCAACCAAAACTGCCATATCCATGGCAGGGAATATTTACATTATTTCTCATGAAGAAAACATCAAGTAATGCTCTGTTTGAATCTAATTAGGAATTCCAGCCAAAAAAAATACAATAAAAAACTTTAATATCTGAAATATCTTAACTTGAACCCTTGAACAACAAAGAACTTTACAGCATGTGCAACCAAGCAGACACCTAGAATTCTGTTCATAGCTGACTCGGTAATCACTGGCTCGCACAGAAAAATGAGGGTTATCAGGGATTCAGATGGCAAGAGTAATATGTAAACATGAAAGCACAACTAAAAACATTAGGCTGCAAAGTCACTATAACATCATGAAGATGCTTAATGTATATAAAAATATACTATTTATAGGAACTTATCCTAAACCCTTAACCAAAGTATATAAAAGCCATATTATCCTCATGTAGCTCAAACCTATCGCTTAAGAGTATTTCTTTCCATATTCTCTTTAATGTATGCCTTCCTCTATTCAGCAACTATAAGATCTTAGCTTCTACAAATATGTTGCCTCATGGCTGCCCAGCATTCTACTCATTGAAGCATAGCAGCACACGGAGTTTCCCTACATAAATTTGCAAGCTTCATTGAGCTCACACTAAGGTGTTAATACCCATTTGAGACTCCCTAATCAAACCAATTGAAAGCTCCATCAAATTATCTTCTGTTATGTACTCCATGCTCATTGCCTAACCCATGTCGGTGTACACTAATCTAGTTAAAGATGCTGCTCAAAGGGACCTCATATGCTGAAGATTCTTTATTTTACAAAGAGAAAGATGAACTATTTTCTAACCTTTTAATGCCACTGTGTTGGATGATAAAACGAACAAGTCAATGATGAAAATCACAGAAGATGGAAATTCCCAAACCTGTAAAATGCAAACTCGGGGTTAGGCATATATACTGACCTTGGATCAAAGATGTAGACTAGAAAGTGAAAAACAGAAAATATTGCGCAAGGCAAAAACAACAAGTCATTTAATGTGTTGTCAACCAACGAGCAGGGTGTAAATGCTTAAGTGGTTTCCAGAACTCGTACCATCATGGCAACAAGAAAAATCTTGAAGTAACTTGAAATAAGCACAGCACGCAGGAAGTCTTTGAATCTGTAAATCTGGAGGAATTAGCTAAACATATCATGCAATGACCAAGAATGCTGCATATGGAATAATCAAAAGAAAAAACATATTCCTCTGCTTAAAAAGATATCAGGAGGATCGATATGAATTTTAAGGTAGCATCTGAACGCAAGGAAACAGTTTTACCTGCTAGCTCCAGCTGATGTATTTAACAGAATCCTAGATGCAAGAAGAAAAACACCAAGAAACATAATGTTCCCTAAAATTACATCCTTCAACATCTACAATTGACATTAACAAACTCAATTGTTCAGCACCATATACGATCCAAAATCCATGAAGTAACAATTAAATTGATTTGCACTTCATACCTTTCGGCATATCCAAGCTAACAAAGAAAAACTCATGGATGGACACTGTCGTTCATTGCTTCGTTTTAAAAGCAGACTTCTATCTTGGTTCGCTGAGGAATTCTATAACAAATATTCTTTTGACAAGAGTTTAAAAAATTAATGAACTCATTTGAAGAACTAACAAGAATTTCATTAACAATAAAAATGGGATACAAGCATCCAGAAGAAGAAAACCAATTGTCGACTTCCATAGTATTCCCTGCAAATTCCAAACTCATGTTACAGTGCAATCAATACAATAACATGCAGCAGTAGTAGTACCATAACAAGATACATTTAATTAATACCTCGAGATTCACAGTTTCACTATTAAGTACATTATAGAGCAGATGCCTGTAAGCTTGAGGCTTGTGCAGAATCAAATCGATCAAAAGAATCTACAAATAAATCATTTTAATATTATAAGAGAAAAAAACTGAGCAAGTCAATTGATGATCGAAATTAAATATGAAAAGCATAAATTTTATTTTTTATTTTTACCATGATTTCACATTCAATGTACTCGTCCGCCACTGCTCTGCAATTCTCCTGTAAATAGCGAGGGAGGAGTTGTTATAAAATTAATTGTAAAATGGAAAAATTGGAAATTTGAGGGAAAGCAAGAAAATAGATTACACATTTCATGAGACGAATGTTTCCAGGCGAGTACTGCACAAACAGAGTCTTGATCCGAAACCCGCATTTCACACATCTGTACTCCATTCCCTTCCCTTCCCTCCCTGGCACAATTGACGATACCACGGCGATTGTTTTAGTCATGGGTAATCTTCACTTTCATCCCCCGAGGTTTGGGGTCTCTTCACTTAGATAGAATGTATTAGGGTATCTCCACTTTGCACCCCCACTGTTAGTATAAAGTTTAGTTGACTGTTAGTTGACAGATTAAATGACTAAAATACCCTTGTATCTGTAAAACGATATTTTAGACATTTATTGGCCACTAGATCCTTGATAAATTTGGCGCCAAATAACAACGAAATGGCAATACAACCCTTGAGAAATATGAATTTGCATTTGCTGAATCAGCACACACCAAAAAAAAAAAAAAAGAATTTATCTCTACCAATGTTACCGTTGAATCAAACGGCTATATTGGCAGAGCTGCTGGCTATAAATTCATCTTCAACTAAGGCAATATTGAAAAGCAATTTGGTGTGCAATTTCAACACAAACTAAACCTGATAATAGAGCTCACTTTGGCAATATTAAGAGGCAATTATGTGTGCAATTTTAGCACCAAAAACAGCTGAGAATACAGCTCGTTCACGGCAACTTGAAGAAGCAACTTGGTGTTCAATTTCAGGAGAGACAGTGTGTTCATTGTGACAATGTTACAAAGCAATTCTGCGTGCATTTTCAGCATAAAAAGCCTGAGGAATACAATTTGAAGAAGCAATTTGAAGAACCAATTTTGAGTTCATTTTAAGCACTAAAAACAGTTGAGAAAACATCTCATTCACAATAATTTCAAGAAGCAACCTGGTGTTCTCAGCACAAACAGCAGCTGAGGAACACAACACATTGTGGCAATATTCAATTTGCAATTCCATGACAAACAAAGGCTAAGAAGCACAATTCATTCAAAGCAATTTCATATCAGCATTCTCATTTATCAGATACATTTCAATCTCTACTCTGAATCATCAACATTTCAATCTCTACTCTGAATCATCAAACATTCATCTCATAAGCTACTGTACAAACACCTGAATTCCATGGACTCTCATAGCTCAACATTATCATCTCAGCAAGCTGCACACTAAGCAATTACTCACAAAAACAGAACATCGGGTGCACACTCTATAAATTTAAATAACCCATGCAATTTCCATATTATTGCTCCAAAACTAATTCAAATATCCTTTTTCAACAAGATTCTAACCAAGCAAATAGCTGTTTATGTCATAAATATTCACAAACAGGACCTGCTGTTGCAAATTCTCAGTAAACACACCTGCTGTCTTCACAGTTGTTGCTGGATCCATATATACATGATGATTAGAGTTGAGTTACTGCCCTGCATGAAACATGCAGTCAACTAATTGTTCATTATAAGTAAAATGTCCAAAGGAAAGTAAATTGTGTAAGCAAGCTATTGTTTGGCAGCAAGGAAAATGAGATAAAATTTATTTGCATCTGATTTTTATCGAACGACTAAAATGAAGAACTTATGTATTTTTAATGTAAGTCTTAGCTCCCACTAATTCTGTATTGACCCAACAAATGTAGAGCAGCACATAAAGCAATATATAACTAACTAAATGCTAAGCTCTAACTAGTGAATAAACACATTATTCTCATGTTGGGCATATTTTATTTTCACCAACAATTCTATCATGTAGTTCTTAATTTCAACATCAACAAACCATTAACATAATTCTCAGCAACAATATAAGCAAACCAACACAAAAAACGGCGGGAATTGAACTGGACACTGTATAAATAACCCCACAAAAAAATGACCAACTTCTATTCTTCTCTACTTTGAATGAATACATGCCAAATGTTCAATTCAATTCTTGACTCAAATAATCAGAAACTGCACAAAGTATATATATCGTCTAATCCATTATTTTTAACATGCATTATATTAATTTCAGTTAAATAAATATAAAAAAAAAACCCCAAAATCATCTCTACAATCCACCAAAATCAGCAATCATCACCAAGCTTTTCAAAACCATCTTTGATTTTGAGTAAAATAAAAAACCCAACAACATAAACAATATATAATGAGAAATTTGACACATTTCAAGTAAAATCATCTCTATAAAGCACCATAATCAATAACCAATCCATCACCCATCTTTTCAAAACCATCTTCGATTTCACGTAAAATAAAAAACCCAACAACAAAAACAACATGCAATGACAAATTTGAGACATTTACCTCAATCGTGGCTTGGTTCTAAGGCCATGTTCAGTTGCAAGAAAGGGAGGAGAGGAGAGGAGGAGAAAGGAAAGGAGGGGAAAAGGAAAGGGAGTTTAATTTCCGTTGTTTGCTTTGGCATAGAATTAATGAAGGAAAGGAATTTAACAATTCTTTATTTAGACAAATTTACCCTTTATCTTAGATTTTAATATTTATCATTAAATTAATAAAAAAAACTACAAATATGTTTAACAATTTAAAAATTAACCTCAAGATCAATATTTTATCATTAATGTCTTAGCAACATTTATAATGCTTTTATTAAAAGTGCTTTTGCCGATCATTAACAAAAGTGCTTTGACAAATTATTATCCAAGTGCTTTTATCAAAAGTACTTTTTTTCTTTTTTTTAAATAAAAAACATTAATATTATTTAAAAAATATCCCATAATATTACTACAAAAATATTAAATTTGAAATGCTCAAATGAATTAATAAAAGCATAGCCTATAAAATTATTAAAAGATCATAGCCCATAATATTACTAAAAACAAAAACATAACCTGGCCATAATATCAAATAATATCAAAAGCATAGCTTGGCCCATACATTTCAAGTGCTCAAATTTCAAGTGTTCAAATTTCAGGTGCTCAAACATAACTAAAAAAAAAACTTCGTCAAATTTCAAGTGCTCAAACACAACAGAAAAAATATTAATAAACTATAACATCTAAGCATGAGTTAGATTTCACCATTAAGGAAAAGTCTAACCCATATTTCTCTATCCTCATCACAAAGACTATAAAAAACATTGAGCGCTGCACTATCACGAGCAATTTGAGTGGTGGCTCTAAGTCGTTCTACCGTCGTAAGACCACTAATTTTCTTCAACTCTTCACTCAATCCTACTTGTTTGTCATTAAGAATAGGAGCATATCTAAGTTTTTTTCTCAAAAAGTATTTAAGATAAAACACTTTTACTCCTACACAATTATAAACTTTTTTCAAGGAAATAACTACAAGAGAAATTAATTACCTTGAAACCTAACTGTAGGAATCAAACAATTTTCCCCATATAGCAAAATTAAAAATTGCCAAATATGTTACGTCAAACAAAAGGCAATAAATACTAAAATATCCACAGCAACACCACCATAAATATCTGAAATTTCTTTCACTGCACCAGCGGACCGTCATTGAGATAACTAATCTCCAAAAATTAGAAGTGAAACTAAACACCCATTAAAGAAAAAAGGTAAAAGCTAAAATACTTAGAATCTGTGTTGTGCATTACTAATATCTAAAACTAAACAAGTAGAAATCAAAGCTTCATAATTATGTTCAGTTTCAGTCAAACACACTGAAAGATTCAGACCCAAAAACAGAAAAGCCAGAACGGTTTTGCAGGAAAGTGCTAATCTACAGAGAATCATACTTTAAAACCATAGGTTTTTGAGATTTGCAGAATAAAAAAAACAAAATAATAATAAAGTTCAGATCTATTATAAACTAAAATATACTTATAAATTAACTTTGCCTCGTGGAAACTTGAACCAGCCAATATATATGGCAGTAACAGTTAAAAAAAAAATTCCATAAAGTAACCGTTTGTGTAGAAAGCAGCAACCTTTTATTTTATTACTCAGTGAACTTGCCTTCACTCACAACGGAACCTGGGGGAGAGTTTACTCAGTATCCACAAACAACTGCATGTTGGCCTCTGTTACAGGGCAACTTTATTTCAGACTCTGTTTCTAAAAGGCATTAAACTAACCTCTCCAGCAATGGAATAATACTCAGTACATGGATCAATGGCACATAAACAGCTGAACAAGAATTTTCAAGCACCCAAAACTGTAATTCAATTTGTGTCTAAAAGTGGGAATAAGCAATACAAGAAATAGAAACAGAGTTGAGTTTCAAAAATAGAAAAACTATAACTGATACTACTCTTCCTCCTAATTTATTATGTATATGTTGCATACAAAATGATTTAGTAAACTGATAAACATTTATATCTATATGCATCATATATACAGTAAAACAAGCTAGGTTCCTACATTCATATGGTTAGCAAGAAAATGTCAGGATTACATGCGATCCTAGTTTTATTGGCATCTAATTTTCTATCCTTCATCCTAATATTTGACCTGTTTTATATTTCAATCCCCAACGCTGAACCTATTCGAGCCTATGCCTATCAGAATCAAACTTCGAAGTGACTTCAATCAAATCTGCAGAGGGGAACAATAAATTGTGTAGTAAGATCAAGATAAGGTAATCAAAGAATCTTATTAAGGATAAAAAGGAATGTTAAATTAGAGGTCACTGTTGGCTTCCTCTATCACAGCTGTGGATAGCGAAATTTTACCAACCATTCCACCAAAAACAAAAAGCGAAATGACTTCAATCAAATCTACAGAGACTAGCAACAATTTTCTGAAGAATGAAAAATGAAATCCATCATCACCAATGTAAAAAAAAAAATTAAATCCAGAATCACCATTGAAAAAAGAAAAGGACATCAACACTAATTTACTTGCACAAAAACTGAAGAAATTAAAAGATATTCTTAAATTTAAAAAATAAAATTGAAAACCTGAGACCGAAGACCGAGAGATCAAAGCTGATAGATCGAAGCTGACAGAATCAATAGTCGTTCTACTGTTCTAAGCCGAGAAATCGAAGCTGAGACTGAGAGATCGAAGTTGAAAGTGTGAGATCGAAGCCGAGACTGAAAGATTGAAGCTGTAAGGAAGATGATGAGACGCTGCTGAAACTTGGAATGGTTTTGTATGCTCAAAAGCTGTCGCCGGCGCTCTTTATCGCCGGTGACAGCTGCCGGAAGTTGAGAGAGAGGATCGGCAGATTTTGAGTCAGAGGCTATGGTGTTACGAGAGAATGAGGGCTTTCTCCATTTAGATTTGTTTAAGGATAAAATTGGAAAATTAAAATTAAGTGAGGGTAAAATAAGAAAACCATGCCTTTTAATGGCGTGGAATTCAAATTTCCTTACACATTTAAAAGGAAACTAAATTCCTCAAATATTGGAAATTGGGGTTGGAAAGGAATTTATTTTCCAGCTAATTTTTACCAACCGAACAAAGGAAATTGCATAGGAAATGGAATCATGTCTTCATTTCCAGCAATCGAACATAACCTTAAGGGATGTTTCGCCAATCGCCGGCGATGCTTGCAGGAACTGTCTTAGCTCAAGTTCTTGAATCATCCACCACCGATATGAATTTCAATTGGTTTGTAGTCATCTTCTCTTGATTAAAAATAAATTTATTTATAGAATCGATCAAAATTTAAGAGGATGTTGCTCTTCTTCTTCTGTCTTCAATTAGGTTTTGTTATAGAGAACCATGACTTCATTTTTAGTTCTGTTTATTACCATGATTTTCAAAGTGCAAATTTTGAAATATTTTGCATATTTAATCAAAAAAGTGTGCAATTACTAGCTTGCCCTCCATTACTAACCATATACGAAACTGTGTACAGACGACAGGGGCGCAAATGAGAGATATCCTAATACGTTCTATCTAAGTGAAGAGACCCCAAACCTCAGGGGAGGAAAGTGAAAATTACCCTTTTGGTTATTCATTGTTCTTGGGTGTACTCAGATTACAGAGGTAAGCCCATGAAAGTCCTTGTTAAGGGACGAGTTCGTCGGGCTGGGCTCCAGGTTCATGATCATTGGCCCACACGAATAACCGCCTTTATCTAATTTGGTACTGCTATGTTGCTGCCTTCCTATCCTTTTAGTTTAGCTATTTTATTTTGTTTTATAACTATTTCATTAACCAATAGTGTTTTGAAGGAATGGAGAGGAAATCATTAAGATTTGTATTTTTCTTAAAAATGAACAAATGTGTACGGGAGGTCTTTCGGGTGACTAATTAACATTGTTAACTTCAACTTCAGTTTCGTTCTTTATGTATTTTGTTGGCATCACCATCTTCGGATAAGACTATTTGTATCCTAAAAATTACTTTAAACACCCTTTTACGCATAACACTCACTCGATAAATTCTTAAAGAATACTTTTACTTAATACACTTTCTTAAATGTCAAAACATCTCTCAATTTGCTCGCTTCAACTAAGATACCAGGTGGAACTTATTCATTAGTGTATAGTGTTTTTCCTCACAACCATAACAATTATGGCATTGACCTCGTTTCACTTTCTCCAATTGAAGGGACGATCTTGATAAGGGTGTGAAATGCAGAAGATGCTTAATGATAATATGCTTGAACCTGCTGCAGAGAAGCGAGCTAAAAAAATTGGCAGGTATGCTTCTGGTAGGAACTAACAATAAATATGGAATACCAAATCGTGATAGAATTGGAATCTTGAGATATTACGGAGGTAAATGTTGATGACCCAGAAAATATTACTATTGGTCATTAAAATTCTTGAGGTTTGATTGCTTCAAGAATATCATCAGTAGCAAGGAAGCCACGTCAAGATGGTTAAAATGGATGAATCAAAGCCAAACTTCTCATTATAAGGTCTCCTTCGAGAAGATGATCATTGAAATTAGAAAAATGAAAACTATGTTTGTATAATTTATTTTGATTGGGTGTTATGAAGGGGTATCCAGAGTAATAAATTCTACTAATCACACAAGATTGTTCTAGATGGAAAATCAACTTGTAAGTATTTTTGTAGTACAAGATTTTATAAAAATATGAGTGTTCAGAGTAATTTTAAAAGTATAAATAATTTCACCTATAAGAATTTTTGAGTCATTGATTGATGCATAAAACGGACTCATCTACACAAATAGATATTAACTGCTGAATAAAAAATAATAATAGTGTTATAAGGACCCCAACATTTGGATTTCAACTTGTATATATCCTACTTACATGTGTCATTCACATAATTAACAAAATTATAATTTGGATTTCAACTTGTATATATCCTAATTACATGTGTCATTCACATAATTAACAAAATTATAATTTTATCATTTAATAGATTGATGCCACATCAGTTCGAATTAAAAAAAATTTGAATTCAACTCTAGCATTATTAAAAAAAAAAAATGAAAGCTGGGCGCACAATCATTAGCAGAACTTAACATCATTCTCGAAGAAAAGCCTCATCAAGTGGCTTCACTTCATTCATCATATGCGAAGATAGAGCAAGCAAGAAACTCTCAAGGATAATCATTTACGGATGTCATCAACTAAACTTTTGATCTTTGTAATGAGTAAATTAACCAAAAGCATTTGAACCTCAAACAAAAGAATTTGCCCATTTCTTAAAACTTTTTGTAGCAATTGTACTTTCTGTTGACAACAACGCTAAAATTAGAATCATTATTTGTGGCCAATACTAGAACAATAATCTGTTGGATTAATTATAAATTAGTTCATATGACAATGAGTAGCCAACAAAAAAAAAAAAATGAATAGAGAGAAAGGATGAAAAAGAGCTGCTAATATGGGGTTTATTAGAGAAATGGCTAATCAAGGATATTAATTTGTGCAACAAAAATAGATGTAATTAGAAGTAGCTAGTAATGTAATTTAAAAATTTTTTTAAGGAGGCATGTTTAGAAAAAGATTTTAAGAGGATTTTAGAGAACACTTTCTAATTCTATCATATGAATAAATTTGACATAGCTTCCCTTTTATTTGGAGTATTGTAATGTGCTAATGTAACAATGTAGCTTTAGCCTTTAGCTGGAGGGAAGAAAGATAATAAAACATGGACATGCTTTTTTTTTTTTTTTTTTTATCATCATTTCGGTCACTTTTTCTTTTCGGACGAAATAAGCTGCTAGATAATGACAACCCAGTTATTATTTCTCCCCCGAAAAAAACAGATGTGTACGTAAATTATTTAATTGCTTGCATAAATGCTATTTATGTGCATTAATATTGCAGCGTTAGTGCAAAATATACAGAAACAGAACCAAACAAAAAAAAAAAAAAAAGGGTGGTCCGTGACATGTAATTTAGGCCACTCCCCAGCGTGTCGTGTTGTTGGGTACACATCACGCGTTCTGCCGTTCCGTTACCTTAATTTTACGTATTTTCAACCCTAAGCTCTAATTGTATGCAGCCTCAACTACTTGGATTATTTTGGGAAAAGGAAACGTGTGGACTTTTAAAACTTTTATCGAACCCCTTTGCTTATAAATTTACGGTTTAAACAATTATTTTTTACAAAATTTAATTGAATCCACCCATTTTCTTCAACTATTAAGGTTGTTGTTTATGACCCACATATAGAATTTTAATTTCAAACCATTCATTAATTGTCATCAAACGAATTCTTCTGAAGAACAATTTTTTAATAAAAGTCAAAGACTAATGTGAAAGAAAAATAATTCTGAAATTGTATAACTATTTATGCCCCAACAAAAAAAAAAATCAATATTAAGAATGTCTCACTCTTATTTATCGCATAGAAATATAGAACCAAACGTGTGAAATGAAATCACTCTAAAACATAAGTTTAAGTGATGAATTTACAATGTTGAACTTGAAAGAGTTTCATATATAAAGAGAGATATGAGATTTAATATATTTATTGGGGTTTGTTGAGAAAAATAATTGGAAGATTATTTGTGAAATTAAATAGAGGTCATTTTTAGAAGGAGTTTTATGAGGACTCAGATCTGAGGGTTCCAAGTCAGAGAAAATAATAAGAGCAAACTCAGCAGTCAGCACACGTGGTTTCTTTATTCACCATCGATTAATATTATATGCTTATGAAATATGAGTGCTAACCTACATTTATGTACTCTCTTAATTTATAGGACGGGGTAGATTTTCGAATTTTGTAATTCTAATATCAAAGACTCTGAGGTAGCGTAGGAATCTTTGTGGGGGAGAAATTCATGTATTTTATTAGTTATTATATACATAGACAGCTTCATTATATAACAGGCAAAGGGACAATAATATTTGGACCATGCATGTGATATGCTATACATATTATTAAATTAGCCATATGCATATGCTAGCTATTTATAATATATATGGATAGATATATAGTAGACTCTATATATATTCTATTGTTAATTTTATTTTATTACCTTCTTAAAAGAATAATGGGGATTAATTTCCATGCATATATATGCTTATTCGTGGACATGGAGACATAATTAGAACAGCCCAAAAGATTAAAAAAGATACTGATCGATCAGATCAATCAGGGATCGGTTCCGACGTGCAAGGGTAAAACTACAGTAATATTCTGCATGTTGTTGCTCTAGACTCTAGAGTGCTGTAGCTGATCATCAATGTATATAATTCCATTCAGTAGCTAGACCTAGCTACACGACGATCTGTGCTTTGATTTTCTACAAACGAACTGCAAATTGCACTAGCAAGAGACTATATGTATTCAAGCAAATTCGGCTGTACCGCACGTAGCGGTAGCACGACTCAGGCTCAAACATTTGAGATACAGTTGATCAATATATATGTAATAACTAAATAAAAGAAAATATGGGAAATATGAATGCATCTAAACTAGAATTTGATTGATTCCTTCTGACTGCGAGATTTTCCGCAGAAACGAAACGGCAGCAGGCAAGAATTTAACACCACATTGCATTCAGCGAGCATTAGTACTACAAGCAAAAACGTAACATTGATGCAACTACACTAATTAATTAAATTCTAGCTGGAATAATGCCACAGCCAAACGAGCCTTACAGGACGTTTAAATATGAATGAAGGAATTATGAATGCATAGCAATTTGGAACACTACTCTCTCTCGCTCTCTCTCTCTCTCGTGTTACTAATTGCTTTTATTGCGATCAAATGTTTGCTTTCTATACGCCAATAGTTTAATGCACTTACATTCAGGCTAACATTACCGTTTTGACCTAGCAATATCTCTCTACTAATTTCAACTACTCTTCAAATGCAGTCACTTTCAGTAATCAAATTTCAAACTTTTTTTGGAACAAAAATTTGATTAGAATACTTTATTTTTGTATATAAAACTAGTAATTTATATATTTTTATTACAATGCAAAGCTTAATTATATGGAATTCTAGTCTTTTTAATACACTGTATTTTATCTCGCAGTATATTAGAATTTTTATTTTTTTTATATTTTAGCTTAATCCAAGCTAATTAAAGTCAAGGATCCCCCTACTAACACACACCGTATTGGAGTGTGTATCTTTTTCGTCGTTAATTAATACTTTGAATATCATATAACAACCAAAATTCATCTGCTCTAGGCTTCAATAAATTGATGGGGAATAGTCATTGTCAGTACTTAGCATTACTAAAAATCAAAACAAAAAAGAAAATGAAAAGTGTAAAAGTAACATAATCTCTCATGACTATTACGTTTAAGTCTAAAAACAAATCTTAATTTGTTACAAATTATAACTTGAATAAGTTACTTATGTAGCTGTCTTCAAATTTTAAATAACTAAAGAAAAAATTTCATCTGGTTGACAAATCCTCTTCAACGCGAAACGGTTCAGCTATAACTACAAGTCTTTAGATAGTGTTTCTTAATTATCATTAAAACTTGACTTTAGCTTATGGCAAGAGAACATATGAAATGAAAATAAAAAAATCTCAACCTACAAATCTTAGCATCTCTTGTATCTCTTCTAGCAACTATATAAAATTTGACGACAATCATAATTCAACATTTTCAAGAATTATAAGGCTTCCGACATATCGTGTGTATAATTTTACTTATGACCAGGTCTAGCTAGACCATCATATTATGTTCTTCATATATAATTTTATGCAATTAGCTTATTACCCATATTAGCAATCTTGTGCTCTTGTCAATTACTAAATATATCTTATTTCACTTTTTTAAATCTTATTTCCTAATAACAAACATCAACTTATTGTCTTCCCAATTACCTGTGTCAGCAGTGATGAATCCAGGAAAATCGTTTACCTAGGGCTAAATTACATAACAAAAAAGATGTGAAAAGTGAAATTTTATGAGTTTATGAAAGTACACTATATATAGGGAAAAAACTAGTAAAACCACCCACATCGATTATTGTAGGCTTTCACTTTCTTAATTAAAAAGTAGGCTTTTATAATTTTTGAAGTTAAATTTTAAATTTTATGGGTTTATGAGTATACTGGGGCTATTTTTATTGCAGTTGCGATTCTAATAGATTTAACGGGGACTAATTAAAACTCAAGTAATTTTTTCTTTAATTTTTTAAATCTATTTTTCTCCATCGTGGGTTTGAGCCCCAATAGTCATCAGATATATCCACTCCATCCTATGTGTAAGAATTAGCGGCTTCATATATATTAAAAAGCTTTTACAGATAACAGTTATTTTTTTTTTTGTTTTCCTTTTGTTGTTGATAAAATATAAGAAAGCTGAAATTACCATTAAATTAAGTACGAATGATGCTATATATTAAAGCAATGGTAAGGGTTAGTGCTTAAATTAAGCCCTTGATTATGTTTTAGAACTTCTAATTAACCAGCTGTGAATGTTCAAGTAAATGTGTTGCTTCAAAATAGCTGTACTACTTTCATTCATTATACATAATTACAAATCTAATAGGTTCATCTAGCTATCTTAAAAGCCAGTGAAAATCAACCAAGAAGGGCAGATGCAACTTATCAATCATATATAGGGTCCGTTTGGGATTGAGATGCTATAGCTTTTAAGTTATAGTTGCTATGGAAAAAAAGCTGTAATTATGAAACAAAAGTTAAGAGTATGTAGTAAATATAATTTTTAAATATTAATTTGTTAAAATTATTAAATATATAATAGATTTTTCATTATACAAGTGAAAAATTATATCAACATAGCTTTCAAGCTACAGCAGCTAGTGTTTACCAAACACTTTAATGCTATAGCTTAAAAGTTACCGCTGCTCAACCTCAATCCCAAACACGCCCATAATCAATTCAAAAACAAAGCAAACAAGCTAGGAAATTAATAAGGACATTATATATATTACTTATACTTTATTTATATATAGCTAGAACGATTAATACAACCAAATGTTTTTAAGACAATTAAAGATTGGCGTTTGGCCGTACAACTCTTCTCGAATTAAATTTTGTATGCCCCAAGGGATGATTGCAATTACTGCATATTATAGAGTCCGATTCAGCAATATCATCTGACCATTTTGAGATATATATATGTGTGTGTGATGACGTTGCGAAGTAGATAATAATGTTACTTACTTGACAGTTATGAAATTCCAAGCGCAATCATCTCATAGAGAGATTGAATCTCGCAAAATTAAGTGCATGCTTACACAGACTTTCACTGAAGAGTGGTCTCAGCAAGGGCATCTCACTTGGGGAACCTCTTTTAACAGAAAGGAAATTTTGTATGTTGTAATCCAGACAAGAATAAGATAGCTGTAAAGAGAAAAAACATGAATCACCAAGTGAGGACTGAGGAATTAGTAAATAATTAAGAAGTGAAAAATTAAAAAGATAAAGTTAAATATTAGAATACAGATGCTACCTTTTTACAGCGCTGCTGCTGCAACTTTCTGTACATTGTTGCCAGCAGCTAGCTAGCTCGGCTCCTTAACTATGCAGCAGCGGCAGCAGCAAGAACACTAACCTGACGTGGTAATAGAAACAAAAGAGAAAGGAAAAAAAAAGGACTTTTGAACTACTCATGCATGATATGTAGCTAATTAAGCTAGATAGCTATATCACGAAATGGTGTCAGTAGAGAGAGAGAGAAAGAGAGCGATGACTAAAGAGGAATAACAAAATTATAGATATATCCCCAACAAACTGGGGTACTGGGTAGCTAGAGAGAATGGCATGTTTACAGTTTGCAAAATCCAGCACCTAATAAAGGAAAAATTATAAAATTCATAACTTTAGATAATGGAATATATATATATATATATGCTACCTGATTCGTCATCTCTGTGTGACTATTTTTATACGTACAATTGAAAGATTTTGCTTGATATATATTATTTATAAATATATTAATTTGTTACACCCCTCAACTAAATAATTTAATATACTAGCTTAAAAATTAATTGATAAGAGTTTCTATAAAATTAATTATCCTTGAAATTATATTAATGCATATAGCAAATTATAGATCCAAATCAAAAGACAAGGAAGATTTTCCTTTGTTTGAATACTCAGTTGCTGCAGCTTGCCTTGTGGAACTACTACTAGTGGCTGGAGATTGATCATCTTGTATAGGGCAATCCATGTTTACACCGAACAGCCTTAGCCGTTTTGCTGCAGTAGTACTACTATTAGTTTTGCGCGGAACAACGACAGGCACAGAATCAATCACCATCGGCATATGCCCTCCCTCAATTTGCTGTGAAACTGATGATGGCCTTAGGTAATACTGTACCGGCATCGTCGATGACGGATTGCCACCAAAACCGAGAATCTGTTGTTGTTGTTGTTGTTGATGTTGATGTTGATGATGATGATGTTGGTAATAGGGATTATGAATCGCATTGTAACTGAAGTGACCATAATTTGACAGAGACTGGGGGAGAGAGTAGAGCCTGGTGCCCCAGCGCAGTGACTGCTGAAAGCGGACCTGATTTTGAAGCTGCATTTGTGCAAGCGTCGCGGGATCTGGAACATGGTGAACATCAGGCCTGCGCCTCCAATCAATGTACAAGCGATCTTTCCCCAGCTCCCCAATGCCGCGCTGAAAGGACACGATGTCGCCAGCATCAAGCTTCTTGTCCTTCACAAAGCGGCTCCAGCCTTTGGTCATCACATAGCTCTGGCTACTGTTCCAGTAGGAATACCTGAACCTCCAGGCCTTTCCGTTCCGATCCTCGAAGTTCAAAAGAAGGCCTTTTTCGTTCGACGAAGAGTCGAGCGGGAAGTACCTCTCGGCGTGTTGTTTTGGTATCACGAGTCGGTTTAGTTTGCCCACATCGCTTGGAGTGACAACTTTATCGAACATGTGTTCTTTCTCGATGGACCTATACATGCCACTGCTCTCACCAGTAGTACTACTGCTATTACCGTTACCAACGTTAGCATTATTATTTATATTGCTACTGTGTCTGTGTGGTTGATCTTCATTATTGCTGTTGTTTCCAAGTGATAAGTCCATGAGGTCTACTTTGTTGTCAAAATTGGTGGCTGCTTCTTGAGAATCAATGGGGCCCAGCAGCCATGAGTTGTGGTGGTGATGCGGGACAAAAGGTTTGTACTTTGAAGAAGAAACAGATGAGGATGAAGAAGAGACGGAAAAAGGGTGCTTAATTCTCTCTTTCTGATGATCTTCATCTTGATCTTCTTCATTATTATTATTGCAATTCCCTTTTTCTTCTTGCACAAAGTTCATCATGATCCACACCTAAAAACAAATTCAATAGTAATTTTTAACACATGCTGGATCTTGGGAATGAAAAAATAAAAATTTATTTAAAAATCATAAATTAAAGGAAAGGGAAAAAAAAAAAAAGTGGTAACAATTAAGAACACACACCTGCTGTGAATTCTTGCTATATATGATCTTGCTTATATCAGATCCTTGAAGAGCCAAATAACAAAGAGATAAGCCTCAGTGCAAAAACGGACGAGACTCGCTGCCTTCTTCTTCTTCTTCTTTGACCAAGAAAACCCAAAACCCTAAACAAGACAGGGCCATGGAAGATTCAACAAATTAAAGCACCAAGTTGTTTGTTGTATTTGAACTAAATTATATGCGAAGAGCTCGGTTGGAAGGAAATCAAAGACGCAAATATTAGTCACTTGGAAAAACAAATGAAGCGAAAAATTTTGTTTTGCTTTTTGGGTTCTTAAAGAGAGATAGATGGATGGATAGATACCCATGAAAGTTGAGAATGAGATGAGAGAGAAGTAAGGGGTAAGGGGGCTTAATACAATGCATTATAATACTCCTGCGTAGGGGCCCATGAATGATCTGGTTCGCCTCATGTGAGCTTGTCCTTTTCATCATTTTCGGTTTATTTCTTTTTCCTTTTTCCTTTTCTTTTTTTTTTTTTTTAAAAAAAAACTTTTGGTGCTAAGACCAAAATGGCCAGTTGGGTGAGAGAGGGAGGGTCTAGTAGGCATTAGGCAATAAGTTAGATAATATATTAGAGTTTTGACTTTGGTGGCATTGATTTGATTGTGTGCTGGTCCTGTTCTGGGAGTGTGAGAAAAGTTGTGAGTGAGTGAGTGAGTGAGAGAGAGAGAGAGAGAGAGAGAGAGAGAGAGAGTTGTTTTAAATTTTAATTGAAGCAAATTATCAGAACCGATCGTTCCTGCAGCTCAGCTGGCGCCTCATTCTCCAACTTGAGGGAAAGATTCCTCTTACACACAATCATTATTCCCCTCTCAGCTGCGGCTGCCTCACTCTAGATCAAAATGCAGAGAAAATTAAGGGAATCGAAGTCCAACTGAAAGAATTAATTAAGTTAACAAACTGACTTATTTCCACATGTTGGCCAAATGTGTTTACAAATTAAGGGTCATTTGTTGTTATTGTCAAAATTAACTGTGCCTAACATAAGCTGCCTATGTGCCTTATCACTATGGAAGAAAAATATTGATGATCATATATATCTAACAATTTTAATTTCTTGGTTTTGGTAACTGGAGAGCGCCCTTGGAGATCAAGATGACCGGTATTTAGCTTAACAATTCATATCTCATTATCTATTACAACTTAATTATTCTACTTTCTATCTTTGACGCTGTACTGCCACAATGGAAGGATTATGTTAAGTGTTAATTAACTTTGCCCCCTCCTGCAACTTGGCTAAATGTATCAGTCTTTAATTACTAATCAATTACTGATGGAGATTATATAGCATCCCATAAAAGTGAGTCATCTATCTTAACGCATCATTAATGCAGAATGAGCCATTTCACCCGTGAAGCCATTTTATGTTCCCATTTTCTGCGGAAATGCTCATTCGCCCTCTGATTGATCCTTTGAAATGTGAGTATCGGAGCACAACTTAGTAATTAAGATTGACTATATATAGAGGTCTTAATTATTTTTTCTGATGCATTCGAATTAAATATTTTCATAGGAACTGTATGCTGGATATTGGTGGAAATATTATTGCATTAGTACTTGTACATTTCAAAAATTGCTTATGCATGCGCATGTATAATTACTGATTACCAGAAGGTGGATATGTCTATTGATTCATGTGGTCCAATTTTATCTTCACTTTACGGAATTGGACAGAGCCATTCAGACACCATATTGTTTTATTGTAGAGATGGGTAATTAATTGACAACAAGAAGGGTAACTACTAACTAATCAACTAATATTTAATACAAGTCGTGATTATTAATATATCCAATAAACACATGATCAACATATATATGTTTTTTGTAGCTGTACGGTTTTTGATTAAGAATGGAAAACCTTTAGCATGAGTCTGATTTAGCCTTGTTGATCCATCTTTTGCGCAATCCTAAGCTTCAACCTACTTGGGTTTATTCTTCACAATCGTCTTCTTTCTCAAATGTTCTCATACTTTCAAAGAATAATTAACTATGGTTCTAATTAACTATGTAGCCAATCAGACTGTTCATTGCTTAGAGTTTTCTTCGTGGTCGTCGCCTCCCAACACTATATACTGTTCATTGTTTATCTAAAGATATGCTAATGACTTCTTAAGCTATAACTTTTGTTTACTTTTATGCTTCTGCATGCGTGGAGTTTCTCAGCTTTTTTACTTCACAATCATCATCATCCTATGATCATCGCCTACGATTTATTTTTAGATGTATATAGATAATGTGATGTAGCCAATAATACTAATACGTTGTGAAACTAGAGCTTTGCTCTTTTCAACTTAATTATAAATTGAGAATAATCTGGTACGGCTGTGTCGATTTAATAGATAAATTATATATGCTCATTGACTTATTATAACAGGTATATAGATCCCCCATATAAATTTTATACTCCACTTGGGAATCTATTCCTAAATTACAAGTCCCACTTGCTCGAATTTAATTTATGTCGTACAGCTACAATTTTATTTTACTATATACAAAATGATTGTATTACATTACTCTTTTTTCTTTTTTTTTGGCTGAGAGATAAATTATTCGTATTAATTAATTTGAAGCTGCAAAGTATAATATTTACTAGCATTTTACTCGAGATGATATTTTATTATATAAGATTTTTAAAAAAAACATCAGGCAAGAATATGCGGTCAAACATATACCTACATATATAATTACAGAATAAAGTGTTGCATCGCCCTCATTTATTTTTTTATCGTAACTATAATTAATTATGTGGAAATTACATTTTGAAAGTGCTATAACTATATATGTATTATGAGTATTGACACAACCACAAATTTTTCTATAAGGTGATCAGTAAAATATGATTGGTTGAAAAAGAAGAAGAAAAAAAAACCACATGGCAGACTTTTTGAGCAAACATTGAGCTTTAAACTTTTATATAAACTGATGTTGTATAATTCAATTGATTGGATGAAATGCCTCTTGGCCCATATGGTTTATTTCATTATTTTATATTTTCATCCAATCAATGAATTTATGCTACATCAGTTGTATTTTCATCCAACCAATGAATTTATGTCACACCAGTTTGTTTAAATTAAGTTTGTACAAGAGTTTGTAGCACTATTATCAATCTTCATTTTTATTACTTTACATTTTTATTCAACCAATTATTTATGCCGCATCAATTTGTATAATAGTTTGTGGTTATATATTATTTGTGAATTTACATATGTAGCAAAGAAAGCAATTGAGTACATAAAAGGGGGGAAAAATTCCTTGAGTTTAATTAATAGTTGGTACAAAAGTCCATAGACCTAACTCATACTATAAAATCAGTTAATGAGTTGAGGAGTTATGCTCTTTACATCCCTATAGTTTGGTTTAATAGCTTATTATGTTCGTATAGTTTGTAAAATGCTTCAACAACTTATTACGTTCTTATAGTTTGTAAAATGCTTCAACACACCCTTCACTCTTTCAATATTTTGCTCAATTTAACAATTTTATCCTTGATGAATTTGGATAATTCAAATAAATGGCACTAACTATTGTGTTATTTAAATTAAGAATGATTGATAATAAAAAAAAATCATTTTAAGTATTATCCAAATCTATACAATAATTATTAATTATGAGTTGAGGGATGTCTTAAATTTTTATGTTAAGCCTTTTAGCCCAAGATTAGACACAAGGTTATTATAAAACTCATGGACCTAAATCATACTAAAAAAATAGTGTTGAAATTGTTCCCTTAACAAATAATAATCATTATAATAACAACTATTGTAAGAAAATTAATAAATTTGATAAAATATTTTACTTGTCCTGTGATAAGAGATGTCAAATGATAACAACGAGATCACAAGAGCTCTAATTATGGATACAATTTTTGTTGATATGGATACAATTTGACTATTGCTCTTGTTGACGTGGAGCCGTGGGTGAGCTAAATAGGAGATGGTTGAAGTTGAAATATGATCCAACCCCAACAATATTGTGATGTGCATCCACTTGGTCGCATTCTCAAATCTCAATCTATAGCAGTCATATATATCTTATCTAATGAGAGTATCCTCACTTTATTAAAGTAAGAGTACGCACTAAAATACAAAAAATATATATATACATTTTAATGCATTGAAGATTGTGTTTTTTTGTTTGTTAGTATATTGAAATTTATGTTTTTTAGATATCGAAATTTCCTTATTTTAAAATGAATATCAATAAAATAAAAATCCTTATTTCGCTAAAATTTACTAAAATATCAATCTTTAATGAAAATAAAAAATACATATTTCGATACACTAACAGACTAAAAAATACAATCTTTAATGTATTAAAATATATATTTTTTATTTTACTAATATTTTCATTTTAACAAAATAAGAATGTCATCGTTAAAAAAAATATATATATATATATATCGGCAGCCCAGCAAGAATAGGATCCCGTAATAAGAAAAAGTAAAAAGAAAAAATGATTAAATGCAAAGCTTAAATTGCAAAAGCAAACAAGCAAAGTACTGTTCCATTACCAAACCCAAGTTTGTTAACTTAATTTAATTATATGTGTAAATGGGGGTGCGTGAAGTGTGTACAGTAGTAGTACTGTAGCTCACTTAATTATGTAATATAGTTTCACACAAACAGGTCGTAAGTATCGTTTATCGAGAATTGCCGAGGAAATATCACAAGTTAACATCAAAGCCCAGAGGTAGAAGAGATTTTGGTGATGATGCTGCTGCTGATGGTCTTTAAAGCTAAAGCTAAAGCTAAAACCTAGCTATCAAAACCCTAATGGGGGACCTCTCTCTCCCTGTCATCATTTATTCAGATGAAAGGTCCTCTGGCTCCTCTCATCTTCTTCTTCTTTTTTATACATATAGTTAATGATAATACTTACTTTATTTCATTTAATTTCTTTATTTTATTTATAGTTACAGTGAGTTAATAGGATACAGGTTTTAGGACCACAAACCCTAACAAGAGAGAGAGAGAAGAGAAAGGGGAAGAGAGTCCCAACATATAACAAGACCCGCACACACATGCAAATGAAATATGATCCAGTTGGCGGTTATCTTGTTTCATAATTCTTCTGCTGGCTGGCTTTTTGTCCCTTCCCTTCTCTCTCTCTCTCTCTTTCTCACATCTCATTTTCAAACCAAACAAGCATATCTAATCTAATTACCTGACTATGCCTCTGCCCATAGCCATGTTCATTGTTCCCACTTAGTTCTATTTCTGTAGCTACCTGCACAGATAGATTTAATTTCTCAATTCAGTTCAACATTAGGGGAGCATGAAAATGCAGCAGCCATGACCAAATGCTAGCTAGGGCTTTTTATATTTCTCTTTATAATTAATAACGCATAATGTTGTACACAAGGTTTGGAACTTTATAAATATAAATATAAATAATAATAATAAATATTTTTTTCATTGGAACTCTTGACTTTAATAAAGTGAGAAGAGCAAGTTCAAAGAAAAAAAATACGCACTCCAATGTATGGGTAACTATTTTCGTGATGAAGATAATGTCAACAATTATATATATATATATACACACACATTTATATAGTGGGTTTATATATATACATATATATATAGTGAGTTTCTAATTAGGGATCCTTAACTTTATTAAAGTCAATGATAAGATAAAAGATAAAAAATACAGATTTTAATATACTACAAAATAAAATACAATGCATTAAAATTTATATTTTTTTATTTTTCAATTTATCCCTAATTTTTTAATTAAAATCAAGATCCCTAATTAGAACATTTATATATATACACACACCTCGGCTGTCTAGGGTTATTTGATAGCTATAACTATATAGCTACAAGATTTAATATGTATGGAGGTTGGTATGCTCATTTATATACATGTATGTATATATAATAATGATGCATGGAAGAATTATATTACATAATAATGATATATACATGCAGTGGCTGTGGCCCCATATGTAAGGTTAGAGGGACACAAACAAATAAACCAGGTAGCTAAAAAGGAAGTTCAACCGGGGGAGGGAGTAGAGGGCGAGGTTACCCAAATAATTCCTTTTGGTTCATGCCATTCGTCCCACTCCCACAGACACAGTGCCACAGTGGGGGGGGGGGGGGGGGGGAGGGGGGCTGTGCACACTGCTTGCACCAGTACCTACCTACCTACCTACCTACATACCTGCTGCGGCAATGCATCTAGCTGCATAAAAAATGTATTATTATCTATATTATATAAATTTACTTTTGTTTTTTTATTTTTTTACTCTTTGTTATTTTTTTTTAATAGAATTTAGAAGAAAATTATTTAAATTAAACGCACTGTCCAATGTCTCTTCTTCTTCTTCTTTTATAATACCCCACACTAGTAGTATGTTGCCCCACCCTTCCTCTGAGAAACCGTTGAGACTCTCTGGCTGTTGGGTCGCTTTCTCTCTTGATTAGATGACCCATAGCCCACGGCTAGCCCCTCTTATTTATTCATGTTTCTTGTGGTACCAATTAATTTTATCATCATAACATTTCCGTTTTATACATCTGTATTTATAAATTTCTCTTCTCAATGCACACATATAAATAAAGTATATATGTACTTACTTATATATATCATATCAATCAAAATTTTTATTGGGAAAGCAAAATTGTTTTTGAGTGGTATGAGAATTGAATAAGACTCAAACAACCGCTCACATGAGGAAAATGAGATTTAATTGTGTCATCATCAGGCAATATATACTTGATTTACACCACCCCCCCCCCCCCCCCCCCAAAAAAAAAAAACACTGCAATTTAACATACGTGTTGTTATGTTATATTTAGAACAAATTAAAAATAAAAATAAAAAAAATTATTGATTGAAGATGGTTAAAAGAAAGCCCATCTTAATTTTCGGCTGTTCATTATATGAGATTATCAGAAACATTATTATTCAATACTTAATAACCTTATTATTAGTCGTTGGTCCCTCTGTTTTGTGTACTTATATGATCTCCTTTTAATTTCTGGTGCTAAAATCATTAACTTTTTGCTTGTAATTCTTCTGCACGTACTTTTAATTCACACTCTTATGTATGTACTTGTGTCATTTTCTTGATCACATGTCTATTTAAGCAGCCCTCTAATTCTAATGGCTTTTTCAATTAGATAATATGATCATTCTAACACTCATTAATTTATATTGCTTGCATAACGCGCATGCCTCATTGTATGGCCAAAATGCATTCACCCAGTCGCACTCGCACATCATTGATCATATATCCATCTACCAGTACTAGTCTAGATCATAGGCCTTGAGCTTTTTTTTTTTTTTTTTTCCTTTCCCAAAATAGAACAAGCAAATTCAATTCATTAGCTTCATGTCTGAAGAACATACCCTTTTCACATGTACAGATCATAATTCTTGGCTGTTATAAAAAAATTCTATATCATTATACATAGAATCCTGATATCGTTCAAATTCAGAATTTTGTAAAATATGAAAAAAAAAATTTGTATTTATATATAACTCTATCTATGTTAATTAATATATAGCGTATGACTACTACTAGTATTTCTGATAATGGAGATCCAAATTAATTTGAAATCCTGACAAATTAATTAAGTATATGCTGTAAATGCCTAGCTAGAGTTATGAAATAAATCATCAACTGCAAATTTGCCAAAAAATCAGAAGGAATGTTACGTAAGTAAGTTTTTAGCTTTCTGTGTTGCATATTGATAAGAAATAGGGTAATAATAGTTTGTTTTTTTTTTTTTTTTTTCATATTGATTTTGTATTGTTTTTGGTGATGATCGTGAGGGTGGTGATTCAGAGCTAGGGTATGAAAGTGAAATGTATGTACGGCGGAGGGCATGCAGTGGATGGACCGCCGACCATAACTTTGATAATTGAAACTTTAATCAGAAGAAGTGTGATCCACATGCACTTTGAATAAAAAGGTTGCTGTGGGGCTCCTATGAAAAGACATGGGAGAGAGAAATTGCTTATGATTTTTAAAGATTGCATGTGATTTCATTTTAAGTTCACATTTGATGATACACCAAATATGTTACGAAATCTAGTCTCGCTTCAACTTGGACGACTTGAAAAAGAGTTCTATTTCCTTTTGGAATTTAATGGGATGATGTCACTTGGTTACTCATTCTGTTTGACCCGACTGATCCGTGAAATATTCGAACTGTTCGATAGGGACAAATAGTTGAGAATTGAGATGAACATACAAGTTTATATTTGTATACATACATACATACATATATATATATATGTGTGTGTGTGTGTGTGCGTACATACAATGCTGATCTAATTCAGAATTTTAGATTTTATTAAAGTTCGAAAAAATTATTAAGTTAATAATTTTTTCTTTTTTTTTTGAATTACATGAAACTAATGTTCAGATTACAACTCATATTACGTGAGAATATTGCTGGTATTTACAATCAAATAATTAATGGGACTAATTTACATTAAATCTTATATAGCACTGCCCATATTTTACCCTCTCTAATATTCGAGCGACGTCTACTCCATACACTTTTCGAACGGGAGAATACTACCTTCACTCAAATTGAGAAATGAATTAAACCCCTACAATGCTTTTGTGAGGATTATTGTGAGGGAGTGGTTCTTTGGCCAAGTGGTTTAAGTTAATAATTTTTTCGAACTTTAACAAATTTAGAATTTTGTATTGGAATATATAAATATATACCTTCTCTAGTGAGAACATCCTTACTTTGTTTAGGATATCCTTACTAAAAAATGATTATATATATTATGGTGAGTATTCAATCAGGGGTCATTGACCACATTAAAATAAAAAATGAGCTAAAAAATAAAAAAACACAAATTTCAATACACTACAAAACAAAATACAATGCATTAGAATCTATGGTTTTTTTTATTACATTATCATGACTTTAATATAATCAGAGATCTCTGATTGGAACATATATATATATATATAGTCATTCTCTAGTGAGGGCATCTTCAATTTGATGTCATTAAAATACAAAAAATAAAGTGAGGATGCTACTAACAAATAAAAAACACATATTTTAATATACTAATAGACAAAAAAATACAGTATCAAATATATTAAAATCTGTATTTTTTATATTTTAGTGTGCATCACAATGAGAATGCCCTTACTAGAGAAGAACTATATATATACAAACACTCACACATACTTGTATGATAATGTGAATTTACTTGTATGATAATGTGAATTTATTTTATCTTTTATGCCACCTCATTGTTAGAAAACTATATGATAATTTCTATTGTAACATGTAATAGATGAAAGTTATATTAATTGAAATATAAATTAAATTTAAATGTTGGAATCTCTTATATTATTATTTTAAAAAAAAATTATTTTTCTAGGTATAATACCCATAAACAAGCTATTCAAGATAGCCTAATTGGTTAACACTTTTAGTGGAAGTAAATGATCACAAGTTCAATGAGATATTTTAAATTTTGGTTGCAAAGGAGGACAACGCTATGGTGCCTAGTGTGCACGGTACCCTTATTTTGAGTTATTTACAGTGCAGTCCCTCTTATTTACTAAAAACTGAAAAGTTGGAGACTTTAAAATTTTAACATGTAAGTCTTATATGTTTCTATTATTTACACTTGGATTCTAGATCATAGTTTATTATTATGAAATTTTTGACATTATTATTTGTTCATATATTAATGTTATTGATAAATTAAATTTTTTTAATTCCACATTTAAATTAATTATTGTAAATTAAATAGATTTTATGTTGTTCCAAAAAAAGATGAATATTATTGGTAAATTAATATATTTTTATTGCATATTTAAATTATTTAATATAGACTAATTAAAAAATAGATTTTTTATTAAAATTCATTTTACAAGTTATTGTCCTTACACTATCACTAATATTAACAGTCAAATTATGTCAATCAATCAAAGAGTAAAAATTTTAAACCATTCAAAGTTATGTGTCAATTTTTAAAACCTTTGACCTTTTTTTTTCCAGAAAATAATAGAGGCTTCAATGTTAAAAACTAAACAAAATACATCAATGCCATTGAAACAATTTCCATGTTGAATCTAATGGCCAACTTATGTATGGACAAAATGGGGTACCCTGCACGAGGAGCACAATAGTCGGACCTGTAAAGGATTGGGCCACAATGTAACTTAGGGTGGGCGATCGGTTCGGGTTCGGATCGATTTGCGTTTACCCTTCTAAACCGATCGGGTCAGAACTCAGTTCGGGTTAAATTTCGGATTTAACCCGAACCGAATTACTAACCTGGTCAGTTTGCCAAAAAAAAAATATATATATATATATACACACACACATTGAAATCCTAATCTACAATTCGATCTCCCCCAAATCTGAATCCTAATTTATCTCAAACTCATTTCTCTAACTCAAATCCTGTGAATCCTCATTTATTCAAACTCATCTCTCTCTCACTCAAACTCAGTCCCTCATTCATCTCAAACTCAACCCATCATTCCCAAACTCAACCGCAATCGTTCTTCCACCCTTCATCACGCCACCGTCGAGCCTGTTGTCTCTGTGAAGCAGCTGCATCCCTTCATCGCGCCACCGTTGAGCTTGTTGCCTCTGCAAAGTAGTTGCATCTCCCTCTACCGTCCTTGAAGTCACGAAGCAGCTGATCACTTTGTGAGATCTGACCCATATCTGCCATCGTCATCTCTCACTTCTTGTCTCTCACAGATCTTGGCCATCATCGTCACTCTTTTCATGAGTGTTCTATAATTTTTTTTTTTCATGAGTGTTTTATAATTGATTGTGGTGTGTTTGTAAGAATAGTAATTGGAAGATTTTTGTTGTGAAGGCTGTAACAATTAGTTTAGTTAGGCATTGTTGAAGGCAATTGATTGTTGAAGACAGCCGAAGTATGCAGAGGGCTTTTGTCATTTTATATTTTGTGATTTTTCTGGGAAAAAAAAAAAAAAAAGTTGGATTGTATTTTTGGAATTATTCTAACCCCTAAACCGAACCAAACCTAATTAAATTCGGTTCGGTTTGGTTCGGATTACAAATCTGAAACCGGATGGGTTGAATTCTTCAACCCGAATGAGTTGTAACCCGAACCGAAATCCGAAAAACCACCTTTAACTAACTTTTTAGATGGTAAGAAACAATTGAATTTGGGACAAAAGTTTGGTGCTTTTAGTGTATACTTTTATCCATTATATTATTGTCATATATGCAGAATTTACTTTTAAGAGATGCACGTAACAGGGAACCCAATAGAAAATGGTGTATATATAGTAAGACGAACTAAATATCACTTTTACTTGAATTTGAAAAAAACAAAAAATTCTTACCACATAAAATAAACGTCATCGAAATTGCTTAAACATTTTTTCTTCTCCTTCTTTTTTCAGTTTGCCCATTACAGCTCCAATTCGAAGAATTTTTCCTCTAAAAACTACTCACCGTCCATTTCACATGTAAGGCCCATTATGAAAACACAAGAGTCAGTGCTTTGGTTTGTTGTGCTTAAAAATTTCTTTTAAATTTTATTTGGAAGCGCACAAATCTATCAAAGTATAGATTTAAGGAGAATAAGGTGGAATTCACATAGATTACTTAACAAAATTAAGAAAATTAAATTAAAATTTTATTAGTTTAATTATACATAGTTTAACAAAGATAGATGACGAAAATAATATTCAAAATTATTAGATAAAAGTGAGATGAAATTCAAGAATGATAAAATACTAAAGTATCAAATCCATCACTAATAGTTCCATAAAGTCCAAATAATAATCTATTTAATCCCCCCTAAATTAAAGTAACAATCTAAAAATCAATTGATTGTTTGCTCAAGATAACGTGTGCATTAAATTTATAAAATTAATTATTCTTTGCTTCAAAGGTATTAACACTAAACATTGTGCTTATTCATTTTGAAAAATATAAATCAAATAGTTAATAGTTAAAAAATTACAAAATCAGTCTCAGGTTTATATTATACCTAACTACCAATAATATATTATATTAATGATGAAAAGAATTTCTTTTTTATTAACCATGTGAAGCAATCATTATAAGCATTTAAAATATGAAGGAGGTATTAATAAATAAAAATTGAAATTTATTTTATTATTAATATTTCATTTTAACCTTAGGACCCATTTGTAATTTTTTTTAAAAGGCTTAAAAATGATTTTGAAAAGCTAAAAGTTAATTTTAGTGTTTATTAATTTTTTTAAAAAAAATATTTTTAGCAAAATTACATCTCCTACAGTTGATTTTAAAAAGTAGGGAATGAGTAACTTTTCAAAATTTAATTTTGAAAATTAGTTTTATACTTAGTACAATTCTATATATACCATAACGTATATTATAAAAATCCAAAATTATACTTATTCAATTCGGAAACAAAATCATTAAATTTAAAGAGATGGTTATTATTATTTTCAATTATAACGGAGATAATAAAATAATATAATGAAATTAATAAAATAAAAATATTTATTTTAGCTAGTATGCAATTAAAAAAGATTATATCTACATGTACATAAATATGTAAATAAATTGTATTCAACATTATGTCTATTTCAGTCAATTGTATTCTTATAGTAGTTTAACAGTAAGAATACCAAACACATATAATTACTTTTAAAAGTCACAACAATTTCAATTCTATATATACCCTAATATATATTATAAAAAATAAAAAATTATACTTATTCAATTCGGAAACAAAATCATTAAATTTAAAGAGATGATTATTATTATTTTCAATTATAAATGAGATAATAAAATAATAAAATGAAATTAATAAAATAAAAAAATTTATTTTAGTTATGAATTAATTTATGTATGCAATTAAAAAATGATATCTACATGTACATAAATATGTAAATAAATTGTATTCAACGTTATGTCTATTTTAGTCAATTGTATTCTTATAGTAGTTTAACAGCAAGAATACCAAACACATATGATAACTCTTAAAAGTCACAACAATTTTAGGAACAAATTTTATTTAACGTTTAATTGATTATATTATATTTACAACTGATTATTTTTATGGCATAATTAACAATAATTATTTTAAAAGCTACAGTATTACTAACTGATCCTTAGTAATAAAACTTGAACATGAGATGAAAAATAAACACTAACCAAACTAAGGGTCAGTTTGGGATTGAGGTGCTGTAAAAAAAAAGTTATAGCTATGAAATAAAAATTAATAATATATAGTAAATATAATTTTTAAATAATAATTTTGTTAAAATTATTTAAGATATAATAGATTTTTCATCATACAAGTAAAAAATTATTAAAAATCATATCAACATATCTTTCAAGCTACAACAGTTAATGTTTACCAAATACTTTAATATTATAACTTAAAAACTACAACTCTCCAACCTCAATATCAAACACACCCTAAGATTGCTATCTTCGCCTGCTAATTTCCACTGACAGCTCCCCTCTTTAAATGAAACCTTGAACATTTATTTATGGCGAATGGAAGAGGAAGGCTAAATGGAAGTGGGCTCACGGATCCTTTCCCATGATGTGGCGTGAACATTGGTGCGGATGCAGGCGGCTGACGTGATGGGCTCCTAAAAATTAAACGCAATTATGCAAATGCCACAAGGGAGATTCGATTCGCGGAAAATTTACGGATTTAACCACTTTTTTTTTTTTAATTTTTTTTAAAAATACCACACTCCTAACTTTCTTATACTGTTAATTAATTACATGTTTTTTTTGGACCAAAATACTCTTAATCACTCAAAACACAAAACACAAATAAAAGAGACATCTCTCCTATCACCGTCTCTCTCATCTCTCATCGCCTACCATCACCACCATCGCCCATCAATTACATCTAGTGTGCCATGATTTTATACCACTAATTTTGTAAATAATTGTACAATTTCTCATAATAATCTTATTCTATATTTCAAAATGAGTACTGCTATTTGTCAAGAAGCCTGAGAGAAACCACTACATCTCGGGCTTCTAACATTTAAAAAATAGAAAAAAAAAATTAATAAAGATTTCAGAATATCAACACTCTGTCCCTTATTAGCTTCATATTTATTGCAAAGCATTCTTCCTTGTGAACAAGACCTACTGCTTGCTGCCGACGACGACACGGTCATTGCCTACAGTAGGATATTTTTAGCTTACACGGTCATGGGCTGAGCTTATTACTTATTACTATTGACAATTTAGTTATTTGATGTATCGCAAAAAATAGCCATTTGCCTGTAGTTGGAGATTTTGTTATCTATTGATTAATTTTAACTGAGATTTTATATTGTTTTGTTCGAAAGAAATTACAAGATTTTCATTCGCCATGGATGATGTGATTTATATTGTGCAACATGCACTAATTTCTTTGGCTTATGATGCAAGATTCGCTTTGATTTTGGGATATTTCTTATAGATTGCTCATGTATATAATATGATCTCTCTATAATTATTACTGTGTATTTTTACTGTCCATTGACATTCTTTTTTAGTTTTTTATTAATTTCTTTTATTTTTTAAATGCTAGAAGCCTGAGAGATAGTGAGAGAGAAAACGACAGCACATGCTGCCATTTCTCTCAGGCTTCTCTCAAGTTTCTAGACAAATAGCATTTTTCTTTTTAAATAGTGCTCTCCATCACTCGTATTCCCATTCCACAATTGATTTTTTTAAATAAATACATACAATAGGAATAAAGAATCATTTCTATTCTCTAATTAAAAAAATAGACACATGACAAGTGTTTAATAGAGTTTATGTAAATTTTTAACGTATTTAATGCCACGTGCTATCTTTTAAACCAATGACAGGATTATTCCTATTTTTTTTCCCCTCCTTTTGGCCACTGGTCCTAAAATATTAGCCACTGGATCCAACAAATTGATGTTTAAGTCATCAAGAAAATTGAGCTTGTGAAAGAGTTTTATGCAATATATGTATGACCAATGGCTATGACTATGTAATATAAAGTCGTCATCAAGTTGGAATTGGGTCAATGAAAAACGATGGGTAATTTCCAAGATTTTGAAGCAAGGCAACACGACTGACTTTAGACTTCACCAACTAATTGTCATTATTTTATCAAGTATTTCTTTGGCAACAAGTTTATACTTTTAAGGTTTTTTTTTATGGCCCTTAAAATGGGTTATAATTACAAACATAACAACCGTGATAATTTAACTAGAGGGAACCTAAGACTTTAAAAAATTTTGAAATATTGAAATAAACCATACATATTTTCTTCTTTTCATTATCCCTCCAAAATTAAAATTCTCTCTCTCACCTAATTAACTCGATCTTATTATTTTTTTCTCTCTCACTCAAATCTTCATCTATCAATTTTTTTTAAAAGAGATCAACACTTTGACTGATTATATATTATATGTAAATGATGTTAGCAATATAGGTCCAGAATCAATTCTTCGTAATTATAGGAAGAGTTTTAATGGATTTGCCATGAAGCTTGCAAAAGAGGAAGCTCGAATAATGGCCGTTGGTGGTGGGTGAATACAACTTTTTTTTTGGGTGAATTATTAATTAATTTAATACCAATTTTAATTTGCCTAAAGAATGAAATTAATGGAAGTAATATAACTTTTTGGTCATTATACGCGGCTGGAACTTTAAATGGTATTTTCCGCTTGCCATTCGGTTCAACGAATGAATAGAATAGACAGGCGAAGCAGCCAATTAATTTGAATTATTTAAAGGATCTGTACGTATTTCCAAATCGAAGCTTCACACTACAGGATAATGGAATTTCATGAGGTTTCTCCAACAAGTAGAAAGAGCAACAACAGTGGAAAATGATGTAGTAATTGGAATGTTTGACATTGGAATTTTGACTAGAATCTAAGAGTTTTAATAAAAAAATGGTAGTAATTGGAGGTTCGATTGGGATAGAGGTGCTATAACTTTTAAACTATAGCAGTTGTGAAAAAAAAATTATAATTATATAACAAAAGTTAATAATATATAGTAAATATAATTTTAAATAATAATTTTGATAAAATTATTAAAGATATAATAATTTTTTCATCATATAAGTAAAAAATTATATTAATATAACTTTCAAATTACAGTAATTAGTATTTATCAAATATTTTAATATTATAATTTTTAAGGTGCAGCTGTCCAATCTCAATCCCAAACATACTCTAAAACAAAGATGATAGATGAAGATTTGGGGGGAGAGAGAGAGAGAATAAGATTGAGTTAATTAAGGGTGAGCGAGAAAAATTTAATGTTTTGTCTTTTGCTTTTTGAAAATTAAAAATTTTGGTGGGACAATGAAAAGAGGGAAGTATGTAATTTTTGTTTCAAAATTTTTAAAATTTTTATTGCCACATATTTAGATATTATTAGCTAGTTGTTCTAAATAGATTGTGACATAGAATTTTCGATGTATTGTAGAATTTCTTAAAATAATTTTATTCCATATTTCCAAATATAGTGGGTTCTATCACTCGTATTCCCATTCCACAATTAATTTTTTTAAATAAACGCATACAATATGAATAAAGAATCATTTTCATTCTCTAATATAAAAAATAGACACATGACAAGTGTTTAGTAGAGTTTGTGCAAATTTTTAACTCATCTAATGCCACACGCTATCTTTTAAGCCAATGACAAAGGATTATTAATGACAAAGGATTATTCCTATTTTTCCCCCTTTTGGCCACTGATTTTAAAACATTGGGCACCGGATCCAAATTGATGTTTAAGTCATAAGTAAATTGGGACTAACCTATGTTGCAACAGTGGTAATATACCACACTTTCTATCCTTATTCATAAGTGCTGTAGAATGTGAAGGGAGTGAATCTAACAGTTCAGATAAATCTGTGGAATAAGAAAGTAGTCTTTTGTTTGAGGTAACCATAGAAAATACATTAAAAAATTAAATAACCCAAAACAATTAATACATGGTGATTGAATCAGTTTGGAGAGGACATTATCGAAATCGTAGCGAAAACCCATAAATTGCTTAAGTCTGTTTCACACATAGTAAAATTGGATCATGAAATTAATTCGCAATAAAATTGCTGTCATATGAGGTTGAACAAAATTGGAAGTCGCGGTAGGGTAGAGCAATTGAAGACGAATATTCGCTAACCCAGCCAACCCAGCCAACTGTGGCCCTCCAATTTCTCCCTAACAAAATAAGAGAATCATTCATTAATATTACATACTGACCAAAGCTCAATGGTCGGAACTGGTCATCATTGCCGACCCTATTGGAAATTTGTGTTGTTTGAGATGGAAGTGTCGGAGGTTGCCTGGGTTTTGCATACTCGACAAAAATTACCCAACCATCAAGAAACTTACCATCCATGCCCTCCATGGCTTTTGCAGCATCTTCAAGGGTAGCATATTTAACAAAACCAAAACCCTTAGAATACCCAGATTCCCGATGTTTCACTATTTTAGCATGAACCATCTCTCCAAATGCAAAAAATGTTCCCTGAGTGTTTCATATATGTCTAAACTTCCACCACCGCTAACTTTCGATTCACTTTGTCGTGATGATTATAATTTCCCCTTCGATTGGCTACAATTAAGAGGCCATTTTCATGTACGAATCAACATAAATTTGTAATTGTCACAAAAATTGCTCCACTCCAATTCTAATTTTGTGTGTTAATTGCTGTCAAGAACTAGATTTTTAGATGAAATCAGTGTAATTAGTGCAGTAAAAAGAAATTTTTGGAACGACTGACTGAATCGGTTGTAAGTTGATATCTCAATTATCCATTACTTAATTTCAGCCGTTAGATTTAATAAGGATGTATCCAACGACTTTTTGAATAAAGACAAACAATGTGGTATGATACCACTGTTGCACCACAAGAGGACCCAATAAATTGAGCTTGTGAAAGAGTTTTATGTAATATATGTATGACCGATGGCTATGACTATGACGCTTTTATAGCTCAATAAAGTTGTCATCAAGTTGGAATTGGGTCAATGAAAACCGATAGGCAGTTTCCAAGATTTTGAAGCAAGGCAACATGACTGACTTTAGACTTCACCAACTAATTGTCATTGTTATCAGGTATTTCTTTGGCAACAAGTTGATACTTTGAAGTGTTTTTTTTTTTTGTTTTTGGGGCCCTTAAAATGGGTTATAATTACAAACATAAGAATGTGATAATTTATTGTAAATTTAACATCTCAAAGGAAGCATCAGTAGATCCAAAATGTTGATTGGATAATTCTGAATGGTTCGCCATATTGAGCTAATGGCCAATGTTTTTATAGTGGATTTCTTAGTTATTTTAGAGTGTATTATAAATATATGTATCTAGACTTTCAATATATTTCAAACCGTAATGCATATGTATATAATAATTAATAAAAATTGTTGGTTCATATACATCACATAATGGAGTGAAGAAGCCTTAATGTGGAGTCTGCTTTTTATAGCATGCTATACTAAACTAGCCAAGTCATTTTCACGAGGAGCCACAGGGGACTTGTGACTTTTTTTTTCCCCGGACTGATTTATAAATTTATGGTAACTATTTGTGTGAATGTCGGTTCAAGTAAAGGAAGAAAAAACTCATATATATCACGCAGGGCCATACCAAAATCCTTAGTGAAATTCATATATTTAATAAAAAGAATGACAATAATACGACAAATAAGCTTTAATATAAATTATTAAAATTGTACATTAAAAAGATTATTTATGAAATTATTTTTTTATTTAGTGAAGAGAATATGATATATTTGAATAATTTTATTTAATGAAAAGAAAACGAACAACTATGACTATGAAGGATATAAACCATAAAATTATGAAAATATTGTTAATTGTTACCATATCATTGAGTAATGTTAGGGATCCCAACATTGAGTGTCAATTTTATTTCCAACTAATGGCATTCATAAATTAGATGATAAAATAGAGAAATAAGTAATTTTGCATTCATTATTTAATAGATGAAGGACACATACTCTTGAGACTCAAATGTTCAAATATCTAATATTATTACCTTAGTTAAAGTAAGGAATTCCCTTATTGTAAAATCACTCCTAGTGACAATGTTATAATATATTGACATATTTTTTTTTCAATTGGACCTAATCATAACATTTTTTATAATAATTTAAAGCAATACTAACATTTTAGTTGCCTAATGATTTCAATTTATTTAATAAACATATAATTAAGGACTCGTTTTAGATTATTTTTGGAAGGCTTGAAAGTAATTTAGAAAAGTTAAAAGTTAAATTTGGTGTTTGTTAATTTTTTTAGAAGTTATTTTAGGTAAAATCACCTTGTTCTATAGTATATTTGAAAAAACATGGAAGAAGTAGTTTTTCAAAATCTAATTTTGAGAAATATTTTATACAAATACATTTTCACATATATCCTCATATATATCATAAAAATATAAAATTATCCTTATTAATCAAGAAATAAAATCATTAGCTTTAAAGATATTATTATTATTACCAATTATATTGAGATAATAAAATAAAAAAATAAATTTATATATCAATACACAATGTGTGCACAACAAAAAATATTTTATGTACATGTTTATAAATATTTAAATAAAATTTATTCAATATTATGTCTAATTCAGTCATTTACATTATTATAGCAGTTTACAGTTGCTTTTAAAATTCACAACAGTTTTAAAAATAAATTATACCAAATATTTAACTAAGTCTCTACATAACTAAAAACAATTATTTAAAAGCTACAACATTATCAAACTGGCCCTAAATCATTTTATAAAATAAGTCTCTCAAATTGCAAAGGCAAAAAAAAAAAAAAAAATTGATTTGGGGACATATTTCAAAATAGAATAAAAATTCTATTATTTTATTCTTATCCATGTGCATGCAGCAATCGGTCTTCACGCGTGGGTGTCGCGCATCTTCCATCGGTCGTCTCTCTCAATCTCCGAGAGCAATCGGTCTTCACCTGTTGGCCTCACAGCTCCCAGCCTCCCGCCAGTGACATCGCTTGCTTTCGTGGCTTTCATCTCATCAACCATCGGCATTGCAACACACATTTGATTTGTCGGTGTTCACAACCCTCCACTTGATGGTAACTATTGATGCCTATTTGGTGGACATTAATTGTTTGCTAATGGACTGATTTGCTTTATCAATTTTTGTCTAATGATGCTTATTTGGTGGAGGTTAATTGTTGCTGATGTAATTGGTGTTGCTTGTGTTGAGTGTTGATGGAGAAATAAAGATTGATTTATATTTAGTAATGTATGTTTGTTCTTATTTGCTTGGATTGACTTCATGACTTGAAATGATTTTAGTTGTTTTTTTTATTATTGTATTTGTGTTATGAAATAATTATAATTTATGTGGATGTTCATTAAAGTAATCATTGATCTCCTCACAAGCAACTTTTCATCTCTTATAACTCCCATTATCTCTCTAATTTAAGGGTTATTATCTCTTATAATTATGATGCATTACTTACCACTTTATGGTTGTATCACTATAAAAGGAGGCATTTTACTCCTTATTTGTATACACATGAGAATGAATAAAATTCCTCTCTACACACATTGTATCTCTTATTAGCTTTCTCTCTTTCTCTTGATCTATTGTGTGCTCCTAATTGATAAATTTTATAACACGTTATCAGCACGAGTCTCTAGCCACAAGCAATTGATTTGTGTCCTTTTTAAAATATGGTAATATCTCTACTTTGATCTCACAAACTAAGGTATGAATTAAACTATCTTGATTTGTTTATAACTATATACATATGTTGCTTATGCATTTTTATAATTTAAGAATAATGGATATGTGAAGTCGTTCCTAATTCCTTTATTAATCATTATATATATTTTATGGGAATTAGATTACAATGTTTATCTAATGTTTCATTCATTGATATTGCTATTGTTTAATATTTCTTATTCTAATATTCAATTGTTGTTATATATTTTGTATTCTTGGAATTAAAAATTTCATCTTGAAGTGTGAATATTAAAATTCTTGGAGGTTGAATATTATAAACAATGAAAGAAAATTAAGAATGTATCCCTGAAGGATTGCATTATATATATAATGAAAATTTTCTTTTGATATCTGTTCCTGAAGAACTAATATCAAAATTATTATGTTATTCACCAATATCTTATTCATGAAGGATTCACTATATGTTCCCGAAGGACTATAAAAATATTATAGGTTCATGTATATGTCATGTAAGACTATACAAATTTTCTTCTCCATATCTCCCAGAAGGAGTTACAAAATGAATATTATAAGGCATATTGCTTCCTTGAAAAATTTGAAGGAAAAGTAACATAATATATGGAAAAGTTCAAGGGTTGAATTATAATTGTGAGATTAGTGCTAGACATCTCATTATTAAAGTTATCAACATTACAATGATCACCATTTAAGTATTAATTATTGCAATATATATATTGCACCACCCGAAGTGGATCAATTTAAAAATTGAAATAATTTGTGATAAATTAAAAGTTTAATAAGTCTAGATTTTCTTACATAGTTTGAAATGATGAAGTTGCAATGATAAATTTGTAAATTAGGCTAATGATTATGTATCGAATTATAGAAAATTCACAATAATTTTAATCAAAGAGCCAGAAGATTCTCTTGATTATTGATTTTTGTTTAAATCAAGTAAAAATGAATTTATAGAAATAATTTATTATTCACCATTATTTATGCTTAAATATTTTATGACATATTTTATGAAGAAGTCATCCCATCACGAGGGGGAGGAAAGCTATACGTGATGGATGATTTGATTTTATTATGCATCACTTTATATCATCTTAATATTGATGTAAATCAGTTTGAACTTGAAGTTCAAAATGATTATTGTACTATGTACATTGTTGATCAATTATTGGATGAATTTATTAATATGTGAAAGTGAAAAACCACAAACAGAATATGATTGTGGTTTGATATATATGATGTTCTTGAAGAATGAATGGTGATAGATAAATAAATATATGAATGCCTGAAGCATATGATAGATCAATTGGTGCAAAAATTTAATTCCCGGGAAGTTGAAATGAAATAATTTGGTGCTCCTGAAGAGACCATATTTGCATGTATAGCAAAATATTATTTGATCTATATTAAATTATTAAATATATTATCACTGGAGAGACATAATGTACCAACTAGAAAATGAATCTCAAATACCCTTGAAGAGGTAAATGGTGAGAAATAAAGAGATTCAAATTGCCCTATAAAAGACACGCATGCACGTAAAAAAAAAAAAGGGATCTTTAGCCCTTTGAGAGGCATATTTATTAGAAGCTTCGAAAGATCTCAATTGGGCACATAAATTGAAAATGAGAAATATTTAATTAATGTTGGTACTTGGTGCAATAGAAAAAATTGAAATTGACATAAGATTGTTGTCAATAAAAATTTAGTTGTTATGATAACATTTTCAGGATCCTGAATCCAAAATGTGAAGATCATCAAATTATATGATTGGCAAAAAATTTCTTAAATATTCGGACCTGAAGTCCATATGTTATAGAACGTGAAATTAATTAGCAAAAAATTTGAAGAATTTTGGACTTGTAGTCCATACGCCAGAAGTCGTAAAATTTATGAATAAAATGTGAATTTGAACTATAATGTTTCAAAATTAAATTGAAAAATCTATGTGCTTGTCCTTGAAGGATAAAATGCTTGAAATAAATGTTTGAAGTACTAAATTCAAAAAGCTTGCAGCTTATATATTCTTGTGTTGAGTGCTAGAAAGTGTGTATTTATATAGGATAAAATCATCATGTTACACTTCAAGTCTCACTAACATCCCTACTTTTATGTATTTAAGTCCCTTGCACTTTAATTGTTTGTATGTTATTATAATTTAAGTATTTTATGTATTTCGGGGAAATTTGGCCATTTCACAATTAACGAGACATCGGACGGAAAAACGAACAACATTTTTGAACTCGGGACGATCGAAAACCTTAGGAGGAGCATAAAAAGAAAAATGTCACTTGTTCATGTATACAGATCGCATTCACATATACATCACCTTTGTTCATGTACGCACTATTCACACATATGTACGATGACGTGGCATTGACCGATGACGTGTCATTGACCGGTGACATGGCAGCATTTGATTGGACGAATGATGTGGCATTAACCTCTTATGTGGCATTGATCGATGATGTGGCGCGACCGATGACGTGGCAATACATCATTGGACCGAAAAAATGAGCTTACGATAGAAGCAATGCACTTGATCAAGATTGGTTGACTTTACCGTTGACCGATGACGTGGCAGCAAGTCATTGGATGCGAAAATTATCTTAAGTTACATGCGACACACTGAATCACAGTCGCTGATGATGTGTTCAAAGCAATCAGAGCTTGCCACGTGGCGCAATCCGGAGCGTCCGAATTGATTTCATCCAATGGCCATGATTTACTCATTGTATCTATAAAAGGAGGGCTCCCCCCCTAATTTGACACCCCTGAATCCATTTTTGAGCTTAGTTTTGTAAAATTCTCTCTCCTTCTTGTATTTCTACGTATTTTAATTTAATACCCATTTTACCCTTAGTTCAAATAATGAGTAGCTAATTTTCTTTCAAGCTTGGGTTGAAGGTGAAGTCTCAACATGTTCCATGGGCTAATTTGATAAATTTACTTTCTTTGCCCCTCTAATTTATGTGGCTGTTTTGACTTTTCGTCAACAGATAGTAATAATCTTGTCTAGATTTTGTACCGGTGCTACCGTCTCCCTAGTACAAGATTATTATTATCTGGCACGATAAGTGCTTGATACCATATTTATTAGAGTGTGGCTCATGAGGAGTGGAAGCCCCCCTCATGATTTAATTGGCAATAATAAGGAATATTAAGCCCATGGTGCATGTTGATGCAGATCCGGATACCCAAGCACTTTATTCACATAGTTTAATCTCCAATTTAATTCCGCCATTTTAATTTCAATTTTATAATATTTCAAATCATCTCCACAACAAATCCAAGTTACCCAATTAGAAAATTAACCCTACATATAATTAAAATCCACCTCCTCGTGGGATCGACACTCGTCACCATTGATCTATACTACAATAGATTCGTGCGCTTGCGAGTTCATTAAAATTTGCACAACAAGTTTTTGGCGCCGTTGCCGGGGAGGTAAGTCATTTTAATTTGTAGAGTTATTTTTCTTGTGTAAATAAATTTTATGTAATTATTTTCTTGTATTTTTTTTTTTGTTATTTAAATTTATGTAATTTATTTTTCATTTTATTTTTCTTTGTAATTATTTTTTTTTATCTTGTTAATTTGGCCGGTTCCACCGCCTATTAACTTATTTTTAGTTTCATTTAATTTATTTTAAGTTAATTTATTTTACTTCACGTATTCCTTTGCTTTCTTATTGTACAATAATAGCAATTGGGTGTGTAATAAATGTGATAAGGTTAGTAACTTAATTTCTCCTTTCTCTTTATTTTTATTAGTTTTATTCTTATTTTATTTAGTTATTTATTTTGTTTTCATTTTTTTCTTTTTTGTGTGTTCTTTGCATGCATGGTCGAAGGTCACAATCACCTAATCTTGAGCCTATCGACCTTGAACTAGAAAAAACACTTCGCACACACAAACACATTGCAATTAAAAATAAAATGGATTTGCAACAACAACCACCAAGCACCACGGGAGAGGCCATTTAAGGACTACTTCGAGTTCCTTAGCTAATTTGAGCACATCATGCATAAGATACCCAAATGTAGGCTGCTAGGAGTTTTGAATTAAAACCTAGTGTGCTAAATTGTCTCCCAACATTCTATGGCCTAGAAAATGAAGACCCATATAACCATTTGAATGATTTTCATGCTGTTTGTCAAACATTTAAATATGAAAATTTTTCAGATGATGATGTTAAACTTAGACTGTTTCCATTTTCTTTAAAAGATAGAGCTCGTTCATGGTTTAACACAATGCCTGCTAATAGCATTACATCATGGGAACAAATGGTTACTAAATTTTTAAATAAATACTTCCCAGTGCATAAAACCAATGCTATTCGCAGGGAAATCTCAGAGTTTACCCAGAGAGAAGACGAGCAATTCTTTGAAGCATGGGAGCGATTCAATGGGCTACTCTTGAAGTGTCCACATCATGGGTACGAGAAGTGGCATCAATGCCAATACTTTTTGGAGGGATTATTGCCACATGTGCAAGAATGGCTAATGGCAACAAGTGGAGGAGAGCTAATGTCGAAAAGTGCATCAGAGATTTGGGATTTCTTCCAACGCCAAGCGGATAATTCTCAACAGCGAAGCCGATCATTCAGGAATGTGAGAAGAGTCAAAGGAGTAAATGAGGTCCATGTTGGCGAGTCAAGATCAGAAATTAAGGAAGTTAAAGAAATAGTCGAAGGGCTTTCTCGCCAAATAGCATCATTAACGACTGCAAAAACAATTGAGCCGCATGCCTCCAACCAATTTGACCAAGATTCATACCTGACCAAGCCAATGCCATAAATGTGATGGGAAAACAATCGAATTACAACCCTTACTCCAAAGCACATATAACCCTAGATGGAGAGACCATCCAAATTTTTCATGGTCTCAAGGATTCCAACAAAACAACACAAAGAATCGTAGCTCCAATGCAACCAATTCCTCCCTGCTCCTCAAGCCTCTCGGCCACCATTTAGACCATATAACCAGAACCGGAACTACTCACAACCCAAACCATGGGAAGAGGCAATTAAAGGTCTCAAAAATTGGACTCACTCCGCAATAGAACAACAAAATCGTACCATTGACGAGTTGCGGAACGAGATGAGAGCTGGATTCAACTCACAAGCCCAATCAATCTCGAATCTCGAAAAAATGGTAGGTCAACTTGCCTCATCAGTTCAAAACTTGGCAATGACCGTCGAGAAGGGCAAATTCCCAAGCCCCAAAGTGCCTAATCCTAAAGGAGTGCATGAAGTAAGTTCACCTCAAAGCGCATTGAAGAGGTCAAAAGCATCATGACCTTACGAAAAGGAAAAGAAGTCGACAACAAAGTGGAAATGCCAGTGACAAAAATGACTCAAGATGCACCTGTAGACGCTGAAGACTCTTTATCGAAGGAGAAAGAAGAAAGCAGCATACGGGAATATGTCCCCAAAGCTCCATTCCCTCAGAGGTTAGCTAAAGCAAAGAAAGGAAATTCCACAGGTGAGATCTTTGAAATCTTAAAACAGGTAAGCATTAACATTCCTTTGCTTGATGCTATAAAACAAGTGCCCTCTTATGCCAAGTTTCTTAAAGACCTTTGTACTAAAAAGAGAAACATTCATGTTCAAAAGAAGGCCTTTTTAACAGAAAACGTTAGCTCTATACTCCAACATAAAATTCCTCTAAAATACAAAGAGACCAGGGCCCCCACTGTCCCATGTAGTATAGGGAACCACACGATTGAGAATGCTTTGTTGGATTTAGGAGCTAGTGTAAATCTGTTGCCTTACTCAGTATTTGTGAAACTTGGATTGGGAATATTACACCCAACCCCAGTGGTGTTACAGCTTGCAGATCGGTCCATGAAAATACCTCGCGGTATTGTGGAGGACGTGCTCATCCAGGTAGATAAATTTTATTTTCCTGTTGATTTCATTGTGATTGACACTCAGCCGGTGCAGGATTCGAAGAAGCACATCCCCATTATCCTAGGCCGACCATTCTTGGCAACTGCTGATGCTCATATTCAGTGCAGGACTGGAAATATGCAGTTGTCCTTTGGCAACATGACTACGGAGCTGAATATATTCAACATTGCCAAAAAACCTCATGATGGAGATGATGAAATTGTTGATGTGGATCTAATAGAGGAATTAAGCGATCATACTTTGTCTTCTAACCATAGTGATGATCCTTTACAAATATGTTTGACTCACTTTGGTTTGGATTTTGATGTTGACAGATCTATTAATGAGATCAATGCCTTACTTGATTCAGCACCATCCATGGACACTCATAAATGGAAGTCAAGAATTGAGCAACTAACACCATCAGGAGAAAATCCTATCCTATCATCAGAATCACCACCAAAGCTTAAGGTTGAATTGTCACAAGACACTTTGGAACATACATTCATGGGAGAAAAAAAAACATTGCCAGAAATCATTTCATTATCCCATGACGATAAACAAGAAAATGAAGGCATCATCTCTAGTTCAGACAAGAGATTACAGACGGCAAAACATCAGAAGACTCGCAAATATGGAAAAGCTAAAGACTACAGGAAGCGGTTGAAAATCTTTCATGAAAAACGAATCACGAGAAAATCTTTTGCCCAGCATAGAACACCTTGTGGCACCTCAAAAGCCTTTTACGTGTGAAAAAACACTTAAGAGGCACGATACGAAGTTATAAATCACACCCCATTTGGGAACGGCGACCACCAAAATTAGTAGCCCATGTTGAGGATCTTGAACAACAACTTTGGGAAATAGAAGGCGGTATTTATAACTTCCAATTACAACTTGAGGTTAATGCAATAAGAGGACGGATGTAAGATTTAGTGTGTTTTCTTTTTGTTGTTTTGTTCGCTTTCACTTTGTTTTGATTTTGCAGATTTAATTTTCTTTGTGTGCTTTAAGTTGTTACCCCGGTTAAGTGGCGGATAACGGTACTCCGTGACATTTAAAGTCTGTTAATTAAGTTTCCCATAATAACAGATATACTTAGGCGACGGTATGGACAGAAACATGATTCTTACAAAGCTTCACAAACGATTTCCTTCACTCCTCGTAACGCTCTCCTCACAATTTACAAAGCTCGGTCGAACGCATGCGATTGCTTATGAGGAACAACATCCCTGCTGACATCCGTTGGTTAATCGAAGCCAAGGTACGATTGGCAGGTGAGTTACCTCCGAAATATATTGCCTACATGCCTGGTTGTGGTAAAGGAAACTATTCAAGAAAACGAAGAGCTCGACGGCTCTCAGTTTCGTGTCATAAGTGTGCTAGAATGAAATGTGTTAAAGACCCATGCACTTCTTTTGGAATGGTATCTGATAACAGGGAAGATAAGATTCAATTCATTAGGGATGGCTTGAATAAAGAGTCATTGGATGATATCCTTTTGTCTCTTGAAACGCATCCCAGTGGATACGTACAGCGAGCAATTCTCCAGTTATGGCCACTATTCCAGAAAGAGTGTGCACGATATAGTCTCGGGAATCTGACTATAAACGACCCTGTTTGCCAGTTTATAAGAAAACTGGATGGGAAGCCCTATCCTCGACCCATAGAGGGCGTTCAAGCTGTTTCTGGACATAAAACCAGAGGAAGATGTGAGCCACGATCCACAACTACACGTAAATATCCTTTTATTCACTTGTTGTTTGCATTATTGTCTTTAATATTATAATTATTTGCTTTTTCTTTTTCTTGTTTACTTTTTGACTATCGAGCCATGTGCTTTACGCGTAATTTGACAAAGACACACCACCTCATATACAATTTGTAAAGCATTGTCACCAAGATCTTTAAATGCGAATTTTTTTTTTCAAACACTCACAAAATTGTTTTTGAAAAGTGTTCCAATGGCGCCTACTTCGGTAAACAATTCAAGAACATTTGTGTGCTCATTTGGGTTTAACTTTGGTAAATACAAAGAGTTCGTTGAAGCGGTAGTAGATCTTGGTCAAATCATAGCAGAGAGAGAAAGCTACATCGATATTTGGAGGAGGTGACCGAGGGTTATCAAAGCTTGTCTCTCAAGCTGCTTTTACTAGAGGTAGTCAAGTGTTAGGCATCATTCCGAAGCCTTAAAACCTTTGGGATGTCTGCTCTGCCCACCAACTGGAGAAGAGTTAGTCGTCTCGGGTATGCAAGAGAGAATAACCGAAATGCTAAATCATGCCGATGCTTTTATTTTCTTACCGGGAGATCTTGCAACTCACAGAGGCACTAATCACGTTAGCATCTTGGGCCCATCCGAACATTCATCAAAAACCCATCGGTTTGTTAAATGTCAATAATTTTTATGATGGCTTTCTTGCATTTCTTAACCACGCAATAAAAAATCATTTCATTCCTTTCACAAATGAAAAAAATCTTTGTTTGTGCTAGCCTACCGCTAATGAGCTACTTGATCTTTTACAAGCTTATAGTCCGAGCGGATCCCAAGACCCTTGAGTTGAAGTGGCCTACTAATAATGGTAGCGATAGGCTGCAGTAAGAAGTGCACATTAGATTTAACTCTCCGTTTGTGAAAATTTACTTTTGTTTTTCGTTGCGGCACCCAGGGTGATATCTTCCTAACCCTACTTCTTTCCTTTAAGACATTGAGGACAATGTCTCGTTTACGGTGGGGGGAGGGAATAGTTGAATGCTGTGGAATATTTAGTAGTAGTGTTGTTTTATATTTACTAACCTTGTTGAGTCAGAAGATGGCAGAATATGGAATTAGTTACTCTAGACACGCATCTTCTCAGTCTTAAGTTCAAAAAAAAAAAAAAAAAAAAAAAAAAAAATCGCTTTTATTTTATTACGTCTTTAAAAAAAAAAAAAAAAAAAAAAAAAAAAAAAAAAAAAAAACTTTTTTTTAAGGTATTTTGTGTGATCTTGTGACATTGGATGACATGATGACTTTCAAATTTTAGTATTTGTATTATCTTTGGCCTTGAGTTATGTTACACCATATTTGCTACTCTGCATGCGGGTTGGAAAAATCTGACGGGTGAAATTAATTGAGTTACTTGAGAGAATGTACATGTCATAATAAATTCCAAGTGAGCTTTTGAGCCTTTATTTTTCTTGGAGAATAACCCTTTTTGCCCATTCTTCATACAGTTTAGCAGTTTATCATTTTATACATGATCTCTATATTTTCCTTTGAGTCACTCTTTAAAATATTTGTGTTACTACATCTGAAGGTCCATTTGATTAGTAGATATGGAAGATTAGTTAGAGCCCTAGAAGATGACGGAAAGGCCATCTTTGACCCGTTTGAGCCTTTTCGAGCCATCCTTGAATATAATATCCATAGTTAACCCCTTTGAGCGTTTTGAAAAAAAAAAAAACAAAAAAAAACCTTTATTTTTTGTTAACTTATCACTCTGTCCCACTCCAACTTAGAGTATTACTTCATATTTTATGTGTTCCATCACCCATTTTTTTGTTTGAGAAAAATTTAGATGACTATTTTATTCAAAAAAGTGGTGCAATATTTAAAATTAAAAAAAAAAAGGAGCCAAATAAATGAAATGCACCTTATAATTTCCAAAAGATCTCTATTTTTCATAAACATATATTTTGTATTTCCTTTCATCCCCTTCTTTGTTAGCCATGTCCCTAACTTACGTTACATCCCAATAAAAGTCATTCTTGATTTTAGGGCACTATAGTCTGAAGTAGAAGCTAGTGAGATGGGCTCAAATGATGTAGTAATGCATAAAATGACTATATTGGTTTGACTAGCACTTTGTTTGACTTGAGATCATTTTATTTCTAAGCTGTGGGCATTATTTCATCTTGGTGAGAGTGTGTAAAACTGTCTTTGTACTATTTTCTCTCAATTTACCATTCATTGGAGTGACTATTTTTATGGGGTTCAATTTTCTTGTGAGAGTGTCACTCCTATCAGTGAGATTTTGGGGATTGACATGTCATTTTTTAAAGTGGCTCGATTAATGCGGCATTGGCATAGTATCTTGGAATGGTTCATTTGGTTGGTCATTGTGGGAATAATATTCCTTTTGGGTGGTGATTATGTTTATAATTTTATTTTTTTGCCGTAAAAATTCTTATTGAAGAATTAAACACAACTGTTATTTAAAAAAAAAAAAAAAAAAAAAAAACATTTTGGTTTTAAATTTTGTTTTCGCTTAATTTGCTAGGGACTAGCAATAAGGCTGTTGGGGGTGTGTTGAGTGCTAGAAAGTGTGTATTTATATAGGATAAAATCATCATGTTACACTTCAAGTCTCACTAACATCCCTACTTTTATGTATTTAAGTCCTCTTGACTTTAATTGTTTGTATGTTATTATAATTTAAGTATTTTATGTATTTCAGGGGAAATTCTGGCCATTTCACAATTAACGAGACATCGGACAGAAAAACGAACAACATTTTTGAACTCGGGACGATCGAAAACCTTAGGAGGAGCATAAAAAGAAAAATGTCTTTGTTCATGTATATACGTGATCGTTCACATATACATCATTGTTCATGTACGGCACTATTCACACATATGTACGATGACGTGGCATTGACCGATGACGTGTCATTGACCGGTGACATGGCAGCATTTGATTGGACGAATGATGTGGCATTAACCTCTATGTGGCATTGGTGATGATGTGGCGCCGACCGATGACGTGGCAGTGTATCATTGGACCGAAAAAATGAGCTTACGATAGAAGCAATGCACTTGATCAAGATTGGTTGACTTTACCGTTGACTGATGACGTGGCAGCAAGTCATTGGATGCGAAAATTATCTTAAGTTACATGCGACACACTGAATCACAGTCACTGATGATGTGTTCAAAGCAATCAGAGCTTGCCACGTGGCGCAATCCTGAGCGTCCGAATTGATTTCATCCAATGGCCATGATTTACTCATTGTATCTATAAAAGGAGGGTTCCCCCCCTAATTTGACACCCTTGAATCCATTTTTGAGCTTAGTTTTGTAAAATTCTCTCTCCTTCTTGTATTTCTACGTATTTTAATTTAATACCCATTTTACCCCTAGTTCAAATAATGAGTAGCTAATTTTCTTTCAAGCTTGGGTTAAAGGTGAAGTCTCAACATGTTCCATGGGCTAATTTGGTAAATTTACTTTCTTTGCCCCTCTAATTTATGTGGCTGTTTTGACTTTTCGTCGAGAGATAGTAATAATCTTGTCTAGATTTTGTACCGGTGCTACCGTCTCCCTAGTACAAGATTATTATTATACGGCACGATAAGTGCTTGATACCATATTTATTAGAGTGTGGCTCATGAGGAGTGGAAGCCCCCTCATGATTTAATTGGCAATAATAAGGAATATTAAGCCCATGGTGCATGTTGATGCGATCCGGATACCCAAGCACTTTATTCACATAGTTTAATCTCCAATTTAATTCCGCCATTTTAATTTCAATTTTATAATATTTCAAATCATCTCCACAACAAATCCAAGTTATCCAATTAGAAAATTAACCCTACATATAATTAAAATCCACCTCCTCGTGGGATCGACACTAAATCACCATTGATCTATACTACAATAGATTCGTGCGCTTGCGAGTTCATTAAAATTTGCACAACATCTTGATAAAGCTATAATCATACTTGTGTATAGTATAGCAATCTAGACTTATAAATTAAAACTATAATCACTTGAGTGATTTATTATAAGTGGGATATGTTGTTCCACTTTGCTATGCGATTTTATTGAAGCTAAATATTAAATTTGTAATTTTTACAAAATGTGTTGATGATTTCATCATAAAAAAACTCCTGAAGAGCTTATGAATTTATTTCTTTTAAGAATAAAATTCATGATGAAGATCTTGAAATGAAAGAATTTCTTTTAATTTATGGATTGGAATTTATTAAGTGAAATGCTAATAATATAGAAATACTGGAAGTATTTCATATTCAAAATTGTTCTATTTTAAAATATAGTACATATGTCTTAGTCCTGAAGTACCATATTTTTATTCCGACTTATGCCTAGAAGGGCATTGGAAAATTGCATAATTGAAAATTGAAATATGTTCCGTATAAACTTAAAAATATCAAAATAGTGTGAAAAGTATATCACACTCTTCATTTGATATGGATGCTAAAGCTTGATCTTATTCAAGTAAGTCAACAAAATTATGAAGCTACATACATGACAATATTCTTCTAATTCAAGATGATGGCTTCTCCAATTTATTATATATTTTCAAGTTTTCAAAGGATGGTGTTGACCCTGCAGATTGTTTCACCAAAGTAATGTTAGTTACAACAAATTATGATTGATCTTTGAAGCATCCATGTCATCTTGAGGGGGAGCATATTTAAGAGGAGTTATTGATTTTAACTATATGCACTGTAGTTTTTTTCCTTCACTAGGTTTTTGTCCCATTAGGTTTTTCCTAGTAAGGTTTTAACGATAGACTTACTTGCACCTCCTTAAAGATATAAAAGAATAGTGTACTCTTTTTCCTTCGCTAGTTTTTTTTTTTCCTATAGGGTTTTTACTAGCTAAGGTTTTAATGAGGCATATTCTTTGTATGATGAACATCCAAGGGAGTGTTATGAAATATTTATAATTTATATGGATGTTCATTAAAGTAACCATTGATCTCCTCACAAGCAACTTTTCATCTCTTATAACTCCCATTATCTCTCTAATTTAAGGGTTATTATCTCTTATAATTATGATGCATTACTTATCACTTTATGGTTGTATCACTATAAAAGGAGGCATTTTACTCCTTATTTGTATACACATGAGAATGAATAAAATTCCTCTCTACACATATTGTGTCTCTTATTTGCTTTCTTTCTTTCTCTTGATCTATTATTGTGCTCCTAATTGATAAATTTTATAACACGTTACTAGCGAAAGTTTTAATGAGGCATATTCTTTGTATGATGAACATCCAAGGGGGAGTGTTATGAAATAATTATAATTTATGTGGATGTTCATTAAAGTAACCATTGATCTCCTCACAAGCAACTTTTCATCTCTTATAACTCCCATTATCTCTCTAATTTAAGGGTTATTATCTCTTATAATTATGATGCATTACTTACCACTTTATGGTTGTATCACTATAAAAGGAGGCATTTTACTCCTTATTTGTATACACATAAGAATGAATAAAATTCCTCTCTACACACATTGTATCTCTTATTAGCTTTCTCTTTTTCTCTTGATCTATTATTATGCTCCTAATTGATAAATTTTATAATAATTTGTAATTAAATATTTGAATTTGCTCTTTCAAAGACTTAAGTTTTGCTTGGAATTTTTTTTCTAAGACTTCTGTTTAGATTTTGACTTGATTTAAGCTTTTTATTTTATATTTGTAATATAAATCTTTTGTAATCTGACCCAAAATTACAACACTAATCTCAATTCTACCTGAAATAAAAATATTTTTATATTCAAACACTTCTCATCTCAATTTTAGCTCATTTTAATTTTTGTTCTTATTTTTGGGTAATAAATGCACCAAAAATTATATTGATTTTTATGAAAGCAGACATGATTGACAGACGCTATTCAAATTGGTACATGACAAATAAATGAGATTCCCATCGCAATTAAAGTTATGATTTTCAATTTATGTGGGGCAGCATGGGATTTGTAGTAGGCGAGAAATCACCCTTTTGATCGAATAAGTTGGCAATCAATTTTTACCTCTTCGTGGAGTGTGTGCTTTTAGGGGAGCACGCATGTAAGAAGAAAGTTTGAACTTGATGCAAATAGTTAAAATATCTAAATTCTAATTTATGTTTAAAAGTATCAATTCCATTTTATAGTTTTAGAATTACATGGATTCATAAACTCCGTAGGGTATAAAAAAAAAGTCTTAAATATTCTTAATATATTTTTATAATAAATACACATAAGTGTACTAAATATTTCTCTATTCTATAAATTAATATTTTTTTCCTCATTAATCATTAAGGATTAGTTTGATATTGAGATTTAATAGCTGTAACTTAAATTTACAGTACTTAAATATTTGGTAAATATTAATTATTGTGACATGAAAGTTAAGTTAATTTGATCTACTATTTATATAATAAAAAAATTAAAATATATTTATTATTTTTATAAAAATTATTATTTAAAAGTCATATTTATTATACAATATTAATTTTTTATAATAGTTATATCTTAAAAAATACAATGCTTTCAATACTAAAGATGGCCTAAATATTGGCTTATTATGGGAATCTATGGACTTCACGCCTACATAAGAAAAAGATGTAAAAATATCCCTATACTCTACCTATAGTAATAATGATAGAGTCACAGATTATTTTATTTAAATTAATGTGTATAAACTGATATAATATAAATAAATAAATTAAAAAATAATAATTATTATTTTTTAAAAATTATATAGATCCATAAAAATTTTATATAACTAATTTATTTTTGTCACATTAATTTATACGGATTAATTTATATAAAATGGGGCGTAACTCTATCATTACTCTTACCGCACAGCCATCTGACCCCAATTAATGCCCCATTAATATAGCAATTAGCAACCGAACTACTCTTGACAAAAGTGAGCAATTGAAACCAACCAGATTTCATTTCAATTCTTGCACAAAACGTGTTCACACCAACCAGATATATTTATATGGAATATTATTAAATAAATGGCATTTAATGAGAGATTACAGATGCCAATATTGTACAATAAAAGCCAACACATTAACAGATCAACAGAAAATCCCCAGTAAGCTGTAGCAGCAGCACTAACCCCATTTGGCGTGTGGGTCCCATCAGAAATGATCTTATAGGATAAAAATATTCAGCCTGATCTTGGGAATAATTCCCTCCTTTTAATCTCATCTAGAATACAATCAAACGGCCCAGATGGTCCAGTCTACTTTGACCTTTGACCTTTGTTGGATTAGTGGATTCCTTTTTCCACAAGCAGAGGATTTTGTCAACTCGACACGTGTACATTGTCCTTTGGTTGGAAAGTACAAATCAACTACACTTTCCCGTAACAGCATCGTTTCCAATACGCTGCCTGACCACCCCATCATATATCTCCACGTAGCTTAGGGTTACAATTGTTTTGTAACAGCGTTGTCACTCTGGTACTCCCCGTTAAGGTAAGCGCGTGCTTTGGAACTGTTCCGAAACCGCCTTAATCCGGATTCTGCACTGCCCTGTCTAAAAATCAACAAATTAAAAAAAGAAAAAAAAAAAAAAAACCTCATTTTTAGGAAACAAAACACTCTCTTTATTATGACTGTGAGTGCTGAGAACAGTAGTGAGAACCAAAGCCCAGCGGCAAGCAAAGCAATAGCTTGATTCAAAAGGGTTAAAAGGAAAGTAGAGAGAGAGTGGCAGAGTAGGGCGTCGATAGACCGTCGAATCTTAAAGAATCACACACAAAGATAGCTTTACGGGTGGTTCATTTTAATTATTATTTAAAAATTATTGATTTTCTTTTTCTTTTCCTTTTTTTATAAATTAAAATTCCCACCCTGAACTATTCGCGTGTTTCGTACGGTCTATCCTCCCTAATCTGTAAACTCACTCCCTCACTCTCTTTTTTCCAGTTCTCAATTCTTTCTATCTATAAATCAAAGTCGTTTATCTTATTTTATATTTAGTTTATCCTTTTTTTTTTCTTTTGGGTCTAATTGTACGTTGAGACGTTGAGTTTCCTTTTCGAGATTTGATTATTTTTGTTGCGTGAAATTTTTATTTTATTTATACTAAAATTATTCTTAAATTTTGAAATGGAGGAAGAGACTAGGGTTTCAGATACTGCAGGTGGTGGTGAGTCCAATCAGCCATCTTACTGGTTGGATGCCTGTGAGGACATTCTTATTGATGAGTTTGTCAATTTTGATACTTCAGTCGTTCAAGATTCAGTTGATAATACTTCAAATCAAGATAGTCTTAGTAATGATTTTTTTGGAGGGATTGATCACATTCTTGATAGTATAAAGAATGGCGGTGGTTTGCCTAATAGTAATGGTAATTTATTAAAGAATGATATTGAAGATTCCACTGTTGTTGAGAATCTTCAAGTTGAAGGCTTGATTTTACTGTCAAATAATGGTAGCGATAAAGATGGTGTTGACAGAAAAGGAAAGTTGGAGAATTGTGAAAATGTGAATGGATATTTGGTTAATGGTAAAGGAGGAGGTAGGCTGTTGGATCATTTCACTAAGGAGAATGGAGTGCATAGGGATAATGGGAATAACGGTCATGAGGCATCAAGGATTCGTGATTTTGATAGTGAAGATAGGTTCAGTAAAAGGGCCCGGGTTAGTGTTTGCAAGAATGAGAGCCAGTATTCCAGTAGAGGGCAATACTACTCTTCAGACAAGGATAGGGTTTCTTGTCGGAAGAGGCTGCGTGACTCAGATGATATTGGTAGAAGGGACAGGGATCCTATCAGGAGAAGGGAACATTATAATGGTAGTAGTAGGAGAGATGTAAGGGATAAGGATTTTAGGGATAGAGAACCGAGGGGTTATTGGGAGAGGGATCGGTTGGGGTCTAATGGGATGGTTTTTCGATTAGGCTCTTGGGAAGCTGATCATAATAGAGAAGGAAAGGAGGCCAATGGGATAAACCAGGAATGCAATGGAAAGGTGGGGAAAAAATCTGAGGCTAAGGATAAAATGCCAGAGGAACAAGCACGTCCATATCAATTAGATGTTCTTGAACAGGCTAAGAAGAAAAATACAATAGCTTTTCTTGAGACCGGGGCAGGGAAGACGCTAATAGCTGTTCTTCTCATTAGAAGCATCTGCAATGATTTGCAAAGGCAAAACAAGAAAATGCTTGCTGTCTTTTTGGTTCCTAAAGTTCCACTGGTGTATCAGGTAGTGTAAATTTGGATTTCGTGTTCTGCCTTAGAGTTTTAAGTTTTGGCTGTGTTAATTGACAGCAACACTGAAATTATCTTTCTGCTTTTCTAATTCCAGCAAGCTGAAGTTATTCGTGAGCAAACGGGTTACGTAGTGGGCCATTATTGTGGTGAAATGGGGCAAGATTTCTGGGATGCTCAAAGGTGGCAGCGTGAGTTTGAAACTAAACAGGTAGTTTTGAGTCCCCTTTGCTTTAACTAATAGTTCTTGAGGTATTTCTCTTTGGTCTTTATGTATTTCCTTTTTGCTACATAATTTAACTGTTGTTTAGTTGGTAGTAACTCATTATGCTGACCTAATAGTAATAAGATGCTCGGCATATTTTAGTTTGGGTACTAGATGAATTTCATGTCAATATAAGCATGTGCATTTCTGGCACATCCTTATTTTCTAATTATTATCTTTTACAGTTGTCCATAGTATCTAAGAAGCTATATATTGAACACTTTAGTGTAGCTTTCATTATTCTCTTCTGAAGTTTATTTTTTGGTAACAGTGAATGACACTTCTTGTTGTTTCTGTAACTTGAGATGATGCCTGCTCATTACTTCATTTACTTAATGCAATTGTTGTTACAGGTTTTAGTGATGACAGCTCAAATTCTGTTGAACATTTTGAGGCACAGCATAATTAAAATGGAAGCAATCAATCTCCTTATTCTTGATGAGTGTCATCATGCTGTGAAGAAACATCCATATTCTTTAGTGATGTCTGAATTCTATCATACAACATCTAAGGAGAAGAGACCATCTGTTTTTGGCATGACTGCTTCTCCTGTTAATTTGAAGGGTATTTGTTTCATTGCTGCCAACTGGATTTTTCTATTATTCCATTCATGTTTCTTCTTAAGTTATTGATTTTCCCGCTGGGGCATCTCATTAATAAATTTTCTTTCTCAATTAGTTCCTTGAAACTTCTTTTCTGCACAAAAATATTTTAAAGTGATATGTTATTGATATATGGATTAATGTTCTTTTTAGGTGTTTCAAGTCAAGTGGATTGTGCAATAAAGATCCGTAATCTTGAAAGTAAACTAGACTCTGTAGTTTGTACGATAAAAGACCGAAAGGAGCTGGAAAAGCATGTACCTATGCCCTCAGAAGTTGTGGTTGAATATGATAAAGCTGCAAGCTTGTGGTCCCTTCATGAACAATTGAAGCAAATGGAAGTGGCTGTTGAAGAAGCCGCTCAATCAAGTTCTAGGAGGAGCAAATGGCAATTTATGGGAGCTAGAGATGCAGGGGCCAAGGAAGAGCTGCGCCAAGTTTATGGTGTATCTGAAAGAACAGAAAGTGACGGAGCCGCTAATTTAATACAAAAGTTGAGGGCTATCAATTTTGCTCTTGGTGAACTGGGTCAGTGGTGTGCTTACAAGGTATCAAATCTTATAAACAAGGTGGTTAGTTTTATCAGTCAAGGTTAATTATATAAATAGTTGGGGAATGATATTCATTTATCTATCATGTAGGTAGCACAATCTTTTTTGACAGCCTTGCAAAATGATGAGAGGGCAAACTACCAGCTTGATGTCAAGTTTCAGGAGTCGTACCTCAGTAAAGTTGTGTCTCTTTTACAATGCGAATTAGTAGAAGGTGCTGTATCCAACAAGGATGCAAAAGTTGTAGACTCTGAAAATGGCGTTGTTGAAGGTGGGACCAATGAGATTGAGGAGGGAGAGCTACTCGACAGTCATGGTGAGTATTGCTGTAGTAGTATTAAGCAACTTAAGATGTTGGCTTGTTCTATCATCATCAAATTTGTGATTTATTCTTGGACTTCTTAAGCTGATTTGAGATGGATTTTCCTGGTTTAAAAAAAAAAGGTTAGAAAAGAGAGAGAGAAAGAGAGATCACATGATAATCTGTGTAGAATTTGGACTGGAAAGGTTGAAATGTAGCTAACAATCACAAACTTAGTTCTGCATAAAATGATCTCTGTAAATTTACTGGGATAAATGTAATGCTACTCCAACTTCTTCATTTTCGGCTTGGTGCCCAGGTGAGCTTGAATGAGTTCCTAGACATTGAGTGCACCAACTTGCATTAACAAGTCTTGTCTCTATGTTGAGTTGATGCTGCCTCTCCTAATCATTCTACTTTAGGAATGTGATTATCATGAAAAATATGAAAAAGTATCTTCTAAAAGGTGTACTTGGTTGATTTAGTTGTCTCTGGTGGAGAGCACGTTGATGTCATAATAGGGGCAGCTGTAGCTGATGGAAAAGTGACCCCGAAGGTGCAATCACTGATCAAAATACTTCTCAAGTATCAGCACACGGAGGATTTTCGTGCAATAATCTTTGTTGAGAGAGTTGTGGCTGCTCTAGTTCTTCCTAAGGTTGTCAATACATATTGTTTCTCTTGGTTACTTACTGGTTTGATCCTTCTTCTAAGTTCCTAACCATTTGTAATGGCCGACTAAGTTTGCAGGTTTTTGCCGAGCTTCCGTCTCTGAGTTTTGTTAAGTCTGCAAGTTTGATTGGGCACAACAATAGTCAAGAAATGCGGACATTTCAAATGCAGGATACGATTGCAAAATTCCGTGATGGTCGTGTATGTCTAAATGCAGTACTCGCTGACTCAATTTGATCACAAGTTATAGTGTAACGTTCATTTGTAGATATATAACCAATGCTTGTCTTTATGGTAGGTGACGTTGTTAGTTGCCACTAGTGTTGCTGAGGAAGGACTTGACATTAGGCAATGCAATGTTGTTATACGCTTTGACCTCGCCAAAACTGTTTTGGCGTATATTCAGTCGAGGGGTCGTGCTAGAAAGCCTGGGTCAGACTACATATTGATGATTGAGAGGTACATGTGCTGGATCTGAGTATTTTTGCATTTTGCTTGCAACTTGTATTGGATATGAATTAACTTAAATTTTTGTTTTAATGCCAGAGGAAATTTGTCTCACGCCACATTCTTAAGGAATGCTAGAAATAGTGAGGAAACCCTGAGAAAAGAAGCGATTGAGAGAACAGACCTTAGTCACCTTAAGGATACTTCGAGGCTAATTTCAGTGGATGCAGTGCCTGGTACAGTGTACCAAGTGGAGTCTACTGGTGCTGTCGTGAGCTTAAATTCTGCTGTTGGGCTCATCCATTTTTACTGTTCTCAGCTGCCCAGTGACAGGTGCGGTGCTTCTCAGTAATAGACTGACAATTAACCGATTTTAGTGAATACTTTTACCCATTTGTTTTGCACGTATCATGCAGGTATTCAATCCTTCGTCCTGAATTTATAATGGAGAGGCATGAGAAGCCGGGTGGTCCCACTGAATACTCATGCAAGCTTCAACTCCCTTGTAACGCACCATTTGAAAAGCTTGAGGGTCCTGTTTGCAGTTCAATGCGCCTTGCTCAACAGGCATGCCATCATGTTATATTAATTATGCAAAGCTTTACCAAGCGTTCATGCCCAAGTATTGTTTTAATATCTTATTCTTTTGTAGGCTGTTTGTTTGGCTGCTTGTAAGAAGCTTCACGAGATGGGAGCTTTTACTGACATGCTATTGCCAGACAAGGGAAGTGGGGAACAGCAAGAGAAGGTTGACCAGAATGATGAAGGAGAACCACTTCCTGGTACCGCAAGGCATAGAGAGTTCTATCCTGAAGGTGTTGCTGATATACTGCAGGTTAGTTTTGTTTTATGTGTAACGTGGGCAATTCAGTTGGCTAATAACTGGACTACTAAATGTATGAATGTGATCTTCAAATTCTCCAACACAATGCTCTGGTGGTTTAGACTTTTTGGATAATTTATCAATTGCAATCTATTCACTCACTAACTTTGTCACTTGTTATGCTGGTGCATATATATTCTCTAAGCCACATATTTTTATCATATATATGGCATACAAAAGGGAAATTTATCGAAAAGAAGGTTGAAAAATTGAAAGAGTACGCAAAAAGTATTAAAGTATTTTGAACATATGGAAGGTTGCTTATATGGCCACTTACCATCATTTCTCCTGAAAATGTATTGAAAATCATTGTTTCATTTCATGGGGGACAACTTTTGAATCATTAAACTTTCCAACTAGTTTCCATTTGTACCTTTATATAAAAAACCTTGTACCATTGTGACTCGATGTAGAATTGCATGAGATTGCTATTGTTGATTGTTGACCAGTGTGCAACATACCATCTAGGCATTGAGTTCAGGGATTTATGATCAGAGTGCAACATACCATCTAGGTAGGGTTGGCAAAATCCTGGTCCGGTCCGGGTATTGCCATACTCGAACCCGGTCCGGGTTTTTAATCCGGGTTTTAAAACCTGGATTTTATATTTTATAATATTAAATATGAATATTTTTTAATTTATTTTAATGAAATTAGACATGAAAATAGGAACTTTAATGCTTAAAATTTTAAATATATATAACAAATTGATTAAATAAATATGATTATTGAAAATAATATATATTTTATAATATTTTTTTTATAAAATCCGGGTTCCGGGCCAGACTCGGGCTTTTTAAGTGATGCCCGGGACCGGCCCGTCCTAATCTCCGGTCCGGGTATTACCCGGCCTGTGTTGGCCGGGTCTGGTCCGGGCGGGTATTTTTGCCACCAGCACATCTAGGTATTGAGTTCAGGGATTTATGCTTTTGCTAACTTTGTATAACCTCACATATGGTTCAATTGCTGGAACATATATTTACTTTCCCATATGAAGCTTTACTTTGTTTATTTTAAAATTCCTTTTCTTAGCTTTTATTAAAAAAAAAAAATTCAAAATTCCTTTTAATATTTTTCATTTAGGACTTTGGTTGAACATTCTTATTCGAACATTGGGTTACATATTATGAAATAACAGTAATATGTTTTTCAGAAAATTAAAATGAAAGAAAATATAGTTTGAGTTACATCTCTTATAAGGGAAAAGAAAAGAGTATATACAGGTGTAACATTTATCATGTCTCTTTTGATGCTAATAAGTTGGGGATTGCATGCCATAAATTGATTTCTAGTCTATCACAGACATGCTGAAACTCTCTCTGCCTTCAGGGAGAATGGATCTTATCGGGAAGAGATGGTTGCAATGGCTCCAAATTGTTTCATTTGTGCATGTACGCTGTCAAATGTGTGAACAATGGCATTTCAAAAGATCCTTTCTTAACTCAAGTTTCAGATTTTGCAGTACTTTTCGGCAGTGAGCTGGATGCAGAGGTATTAACATTTTCGGAGCCGGTGTAGTTAGGACCATCAAAGCTTGTTTTTTCTTGACAAAATTTATTCTTAATAGGTGTTATCGAAGTCGATGGATCTATTTGTCGCTCGTGCCATGATTACGAAGGCATCTCTTGTCTTTAGGGGCCCAATAGATATTACTGAAACTCAGGTTGATATTTACTGAATTATTTGAGTATTAATTACAATTTTTGCTTCTGGTGGTCATTTTAATTCCGGCTCCTGTGCAGCTGGCATCCCTTAAAAACTTCCATGTAAGATTAATGAGCATTGTATTGGATGTGGATGTTGAACCTTACACTACACCGTGGGATCCTGCAAAGGCATATTTGTTTGTCCCTGTGGTTAGCGATAAGTCTGTAGATCCTATGAATGAACTTGACTGGGATTTAGTTGAGAAGATAACTAAAACAGATGCATGGACCAATCCCCTTCAGAGGGCTCGACCAGATGTTTATCTTGGCACGAATGAACGGACACTAGGTGGTGATAGAAGAGAGTATGGATATGGAAAGTTGCGTCATGGCATGGCTTTTGGACAGAAATCCCATCCTACATATGGTATCAGAGGAGCCATAGCACAGTTTGATGTTGTAAAGGCTTCTGGATTGGTTCCTGATCGAGAAGCTGTGCAAATTCATAATGTGGATATGCCAACAGGAAAATTAATGATGGCTGATTCTTGTGCAAATGCTGAAGATCTGGTAGGCAGAGTTGTAACGGCTGCTCACTCAGGGAAGAGGTTTTATGTGGAGTCAATTCGCTATGAAATGACTGCAGAGAGCTCATTCCCAAGGAAAGAGGGCTATCTTGGTCCTCTGGAGTACAGCTCATATGCTGACTACTACAAGCAAAAGTATGGTCTATTTTGCAATTTTATGATTGGGAGTCATTATTTCCTTTATTTTTGTTGATATATATTCTGATCGAAACCCATATATGCATCTTTCTTCCAGTACTTAAACCAACAATTCATATCTTAGATTCAAAGTACTTGTATCTGAAAGTCAAATCGTATTGTAGGAACATTTTTCAAAAATACACAAGATTAATCTTTTTAAAAAAGAAAAGGAAAAAAAGAAAGCAGATGAGTTGGCATTTGATTCCATATACCTAATTATCTCCCCCTCGCCTAATCATCCCATTTTTTTTTAGAATGTTTTTTATTCCTTTTATCGATCATTATCCACCATGGCTGCAATCGAAATATACAAATTCATTTTAGCTGTGTTTATGGATTGCCTGCCTTGTAATTCCAGAAATGGATAAACCTTAAAACTTGCTCATCAGATGTGCTTAAAAAGGAAAAGCTTATCTATCAATCTGCGAGGGAAATAGTTTAATATTGTCAGGTGTTTGTACATTGGCTTTATTAAAGGCTTTGCTCCACAAGTTTGTTGACAGTATTCCATAAATCCTTGTGAATTGGAGAAGTTTCTTTTATCTTCTTGCACGACAAAGGGTGTCTTCAGCTATTGATTCTTCTATTTATCATTGCTAGGTATGGAGTTGAGTTAATATTTAAGAAGCAACCTTTAATAAGAGGACGTGGTGTTTCATATTGCAAGAATCTTCTATCCCCTCGATTTGAGCACTCAGAAGGTATGATGCACACCTGCGCGCATACACACACAGACACATACATAACCTGCCTCTTAAAGTTGGTATTACTTTACAATTTTGCATGTATTTCTAACTCTGCCGTTTTTGTGTAAATGTAGAACAAGAAGGTGAAGGGGAAGAGATTCTTGACAAAACATATTATGTGTTTCTACCTCCTGAACTCTGTTTTGTACATCCGCTTCCTGGATCACTTGTTCGAGGTGCACAGAGGTTGCCATCAATCATGAGGAGGGTTGAGAGTATGCTGCTTGCGATTCAGCTGAAGGATAAAATTAATTATCCTGTCCCAGCTTCAAAGGTAATATAGTAATCGAGGTGATCAGACCAGTTTAAGTAGTTCACAACTTGCTAATTGATGTGCACCTTGATCATCTACAGATACTGGAGGCCTTGACTGCTGCTTCATGCCAGGAGACATTCTGCTATGAGAGAGCAGAGCTTCTGGGAGATGCTTATCTGAAATGGGTTGTCAGTCGATTTCTGTTTCTTAAATACCCTCAGAAACATGAGGGTCAACTAACGAGGATGAGACAACAAATGGTAAGTAATTTGGTTCTGTATCAGTATGCACTGAGTAAGGGACTTCAGTCATATATCCAAGCAGATCGCTTTGCACCTTCTAGATGGGCTGCTCCTGGGGTGCTGCCTGTCTTTGATGAAGATACAAAGGATGGAGATTCATCCTTATTTGACCAGGAGAAATCAGTTGCTGAGGATAAACTGGGAACTGATAATAACTACAATGAGTATGAAGATGACGATATGGAAGATGGTGAGCTTGAGGGCGATTCAAGTTCTTATAGAGTCCTCTCTAGCAAGACATTGGCGGATGTCGTCGAAGCTCTCATTGGAGTTTATTATGTTGAAGGTGGGAAGGATGCAGCTAACCACCTCATGAAATGGATTGGGATTCAGGTGGAGTCTGATCCTGAGGAGGTAGGCTGCCCAAGTAGACCATCCTGTGTTCCCGAGAGTGTACTTAGAAGTGTTGACTTTGATGCCTTAGAAAGTGCTTTGAAAATTAAGTTTAAAGATCTTGGGCTCTTGGTAGAAGCTATTACTCATGCTTCCCGACCTTCTTCTGGAGTATCGTGTTACCAGCGGTTGGAATTTGTTGGTGATGCTGTCCTAGATCATCTAATCACTAAGCACTTATTTTTCTCATATACTAATCTACCCCCAGGTCGCTTGACTGACTTACGAGCTGCCGCCGTAAACAACGAGAACTTTGCTCGTGTTGCTGTTAAACATAAGCTCCATGTACACCTTCGGCATGGGTCTAGTGCCCTTGATAGGCAGGTTTGTTTTCTCATTCCTTCTCTTGAATCTCTTGAATTTTGTTAATTGCTTGGACGTGTTTTCCTTGGCATGACTGCGATCTCAATTTTTTCGGTACAATGTTGTGTGAGAATCATACTGACATAATTTTTATATTTGAACTTTTCAGATTAGGGATTTTGTGAAGGAAGTGCTAGAAGAATTGTTAAAGCCAGGGTTCAACTCCTTTGGCTTAGGAGATTGCAAAGCTCCAAAAGTTCTTGGTGACATTGTAGAATCTATCGCTGGTGCCATCTTTCTTGACAGTGGCCGAGATACTTCTGTTGTCTGGAAGGTTAGTTTCTATATGACGAACCAATCATCATTCCTACACCATCTACCTTTGTTTTGTTCCTTCATTTATTTATTTACTTATTCATTTTTCTGTTTATTCTTCCCTTAAGGCATATGAAAGGTTGCATTTGATCTGATAAATGACTGCTCCCTGCAATTTTTACTCCATCCCAGGTTTTCCAACCGTTGTTGGATCCTATGGTCACTCCAGAAACACTTCCAATGCATCCAGTGAGGGAGCTACAAGAACGCTGCCAGCAACAGGCTGAAGGCTTGGAATATAAAGCCAGTCGAAGTGGTAATTTGGCTACTGTTGAAGTATATATTGATGGTGTCCAGGTAGGAGTTGCCCAGAATCCACAAAAGAAAATGGCACAGAAACTAGCTGCTAGGAATGCACTTGTTGTTTTGAAAGAGAAGGAAACAGCTGAAGCCAAGGAGAAAGGTGATGAGAATGGGAAGAGGAGGAAAAATGGCACCCAAACATTTACAAGGCAAACTCTCAATGATATCTGTTTGCGTAGAAATTGGCCGATGCCTTTGTATCGGTAAGAAGCAATGTCAAGCACTTTTGCTAATATCCTCCTTTTCACATGATAACATCTTATATCAATAATCTGTTGATTTGGCTCCTCTAGGTGTGTGTGTGAGGGTGGCCCCGCACATGCGAAGAGGTTCACTTATGCTGTTCGTGTGAATACCACTGATAAGGGATGGACGGATGAATGCGTAGGAGAGCCAATGCCTAGTGTCAAAAAGGCGAAGGACTCTGCGGCGGTTCTTCTTCTGGAACTTCTGAATAAATGGTACTCATAATAGGAATGATAAAATGTATTCGTTGTAACCCAATTCTTGCAAAATGAAAATGTGGCATCTCATTATTCATCCAGGCAATCAGTTATTTGTGGAACATTGACTTGTATGTTTAAAGTATATCATCATTGAATTCATTCGCCCTAAACACAAATGGTTCCGACTGTCGATGAAATTCTTCATTGTATCATCAAATTGAATTAGGGCAAATACCTATCAAGATATCAGTGGACGGATGTTAAAAAGATAAAGCAAAAGCACCTAATATTATCCTCGGTACACACTTTTCCAAATCAGGTAGCCGTAGCTTTGCTTTGCATGAAGATAGCTGCATTGGGGAATGAAATTACGGGGGTTATGATTTACTCTTACCAATTGATTCACCCATGAGATGAATTCAAGACCTGGCAAAAAACAACTGGGTTTTGTGGTTGCAGGGATTTGAATGATGACTACAGATGAAGAGTATCACTCGAGTTGCTGTAACTTATTTCAGGCTCTCGTTTAACTCCTATTACACAATATCATAAAAATCTCAGTTCTTTTGATTTTTAAACTTTAAACAAGAGCTGTTTGAAATGAAGTTACAAACCAAGTAGTTCAGGCTGAAATGAATAGAATTTGAAACAATTTTCAAACTTACAGAAAGAGTGCAAGTGCAAAAAATAGAGGTTACATCATCATCAAACATTGTCGATAATAAATATCGTTGATGAAATGACTTATTTAACTGATGGATTTTCATTCTCCCTCCATCTAACTGAAAAACAATTGGTGGAATATAATATATAGCTCGTCTATCGCCTCAGGGTAAGCATGATGTACTCGGCATAAAGGTCCCTGCAGTAGGTTGAAAATTGTCGTGATCAAATAAATTTACCCAATAAGCTTCCAAGTTAAGATAATTTAAGATGGACATACATTGAGTACTGAATGGCTTCAACGGCGGTGGACATAGGCAAAAACTCGTTAACTGCAACTTTCTTGTTCTCATTTTTCTTGTCTGTGCATTGTGTTAAGTTACCATTAATTATTCTTTCCGTTGTAATTCTAGACGAAACTAACAGTTGTTAATAGAGATTGAGAAGGATACAGTCTTCAAAGAAACGGCGAATCTCAGTAAGACGATGTGGGGGAAGTTCTTTGATGTCAGTGTAGTGCTTGTACTCTGGATCATCGGCACATACTGCAATGATCTTGTCATCTTTCTCTCCCTGAATTATATTGTTTTAGTTATCATTAGATTTGTCTAATGACCAAGCTCTTGATGATGTGAGTCTTTCGAAGTTTTGATATTATATATTTATAGAATACCTGATCGATCATGGGCATCAGTCCAATGGCCCTTGCCCTGAGGTAACATCCTGGAAGGACTGGTTCCTGTACGAAAAAACATTGGTGAAGTTAATTGTTAAGCATAATTAATGTCCACAAAGAACAGATCAAATTAACAATCAAATTTCTGAAAAGCAGTAATGCCCGGTAATGGTCAAAACATACCTGCATGAGAACTAAAACATCTAGCGGATCATTATCTTCACATAATGTGCGAGGGATGAAACCATAGTTGTGGGGATAAACGACAGACGAGTATAACACCCGATCAACCTGAACATTACGTGTAATGTAACTGTCAGAGTCAGAACCAACGAAATAGGCAAGAAAATTTGGAAACGGGACAGAGGCCCCCATACTTTAATCAGTCCTGTCTTCTTATCCAGTTCATATTTGACCTTACTTCCCTTTGTTATTTCAACAACCTGAAACAATTTCAACAAACAATTCATCAATGAGATACTTCCAAGTGCATTCATCATTTTCATAATATACTATGACTGACAACATACGCAGTTGAAAATGTTGGGAGCTCCAGGTCCTGCATGCAAAACATTGCAAATCTTATTAGCTTCTTTATTGCTCTTCACCCAACTATGCAAATACAATATGAGAATGCATGAGAGCGTTTCATTTTCGTATACCAATCTCAAGATCATGCCAAGGATGTGCAGCCACTGATCTCCTTGACAAAGTTGAGAGGATCCTCTCATTCAGTTTCGGAGCTGGACGGCTTACATTTGCTGCTTCCTCACTCATCTGGCATCAAAGTGAAAAGACAAGGAAATGTTACTATGTGCACCTAGTTATATCACAAGGAATTTGGAACTATGGACTTACGTTGAAGATAATGCTTGAATGGGAAGTGAATGTGAAAGGAGATGGGATATTGAAGATAATATATAGGCAAAAGATCCTAACTCTGCGCTTACTGTTTATGTGAATAATATTTTAGTTAGCATTATTATTGTTAATGAGAGAAGAAGGGTTGGTCAATTCTTCCCGTTCCAGGGAATGCCCTCGTGTCTGACGTTGAGTGAAAGAAGCTTCCCACTTGACCTCCACCGTTAATTTTGCAGAATACACGTACAACACTAGTTCATTTATTTTGTTCACTTGTTGTGGTCTCGACGTGATCCTATTCCTATTATTTAGCGAAATTAATAATTTCAGAACGCTTGCTTGAGTTCAATTCCCATATATATATAAAAGCTTAGCCCAATATTCCGAAAAAATTATAATTAACAATTTTTTCAATTTTATTTAATTAAATTTCAATCTTTTTTAGTCTTGTATCTATCGAATTTTTATTTATTATATTTATAATTTTTTGTTTTAATATATCAAAATCTTTAATTTTGAATTCATTTATTTTTTGTTTAATGTGTTCAAATTCTTGACTCATTTGATTTCCTAATCTTTTATTTGATCTATATTTTCATCATTAAAATTTCTTATCTCAAGTATTTCATTTGCACTTTCTATATCATTTATGGTTAAATTAGGGTTTCCTAATTTATTTAGTAAATATAGAGAAATTCAGTTTAACTGATTATTTCCCCACATATCAGAATCATTTATTAAATCAAACGGCTGAAATTTTCCATATGTATATTCTTTTTGCCTATAACTAAAAGATGGAAACCTGCTAGTTTCTATATTTTGAGAAGTTATTAATGGGTCAAGTAATTTATTCATAGTACCATCTGCATAGTATTTCGTTACTTTCTATTGAATATTTATGACATATAATGTCTTTTATTTCTTTGGGGATATAATTATTCTCTAACACTTTATTTATAAGGCAGAGTTTATGCATAAATAAATATTTATATCATAATAGCATATTACTAGAAGGATAATATTTACTTCTAATTATTTTATTATTCCAATTATATTCTTCTCTTTGTTTAGCAGTTAAAAGTCTGTTATAATCTATTATAAGATCATCATGATAATCTTTAACAGAATTAATATTCCATTGTTTCCAAGAAAAATTATTTCTGAAAATTTCTATTCTTATCCTATCTAAAAGGAGAGGATCTATATTTAGACCTCTTTGATTTATTATTATAAGTTCTCCAATTCTAAATTCATGTGCTTTTGATAAATACAATTGTATTAACTGTTTAATATCTAAATCTCTTCTTTCATGTGAATAATATTGCATTTGCTTATCAATATTATATTTTATTGTTATAGTATCTATCATTAAATTATATCCCTCATTATTAATGAAATGAACAATTATTTCATCATCCATTTTTAATTATTTAAACCAAAAACTTGGCTCTGATACCAGTTTTACGGAAATTATTCAACCCAAGAAAATCTCAGGGGTGTAAATGTTCAAAGTTTAATCTTTTAGGGATTTTTTGTAATTAAGCTAAATTGAAACACATCGTTTTGTGCATTCTTTTGTGAGAACATCTGTTTTTCTATAATGAATTTGATACTTAATCTGTATTATTGACACCAGAATGAAATACGAATAGATGCAATAACGTGAATTTTGTGAGTTGAAATTTTACTGATTTGACAGTGTACTGTGTAAAAATGATAATGTAATTGATTAAAAACAAGAATAGTTCTTAATTGATGGTTTAATATTCTACATTATATCATAACTTAGGGCTCTGTCTCTTGCATGAATTTAATTTAGAGAAATTTTGGGCCCATATTGTCCACTTGTTGGGTAGAAGCGAAAGCAGATCCGAGCAAACGCAAGCCACTGACTGGGGGTAACCGAGATTGAAACAAGCATAAAAAGCGGTACTGGTCGTAATTTTCAAAGGAAGCAGCCTCCATCCTATCTTCAAGCTGCTTTACCAATGTCATGACAGATTGAAGCACCATTAAAAGAAAGGTAGCCTCTTGCCAGTCTATGGTTGTTAAAAGTCCCAGTAGTTTTAATTCTAGATATCTTAAATAAATAAATAAATAAAGGTATATTTTTATAATCAGACTGGCCCGTGCCCTTGTAATAATTTAATTTATGACGATGCAGACGTAGAACAGTCACCCTAATCACTAATGTGCACGATCATTGTGTCTCCTCAGTATCAATGTGCAAATTCAATTTTTACACACAAATCAAATCAAGCAGCAAGTACACTGATAAAAAAACTCGAGACACGAATTTTTTAAGATCAACAAGGAAATCGTAGAGTCCAGTACGCAGCTCAAAATCTATAATCTCAGGCGGATAGATATTCATTTGCCATTTCATTCCATAAAATCGTTCAAAAGACAGGCACAAATTATCATCAAAAGTGGCAAAATGTAGAAACATTGAGTTTATCTAACGTTCAAAATACATTGAGCAAATAACTTATTCAAATTGACAGATTTCCCTCTATTATCAAAGGGTGGAAAAAGAAAAGGATGTGTCTACCGCCTCAGGGTGTGCAGAATGTACTCGGCATAAAGATCCCTGCAACAAGTAAAAAAGAACACCTCAGTAATGTGGAAGATTGTTGATAGAGATTGGTACTTAATCAGACAGAGAAACAATCAGTCAAATGTGATGCTTTAGAACAACATTCAAAATTATCCCTTTCTGACTGTCTTCTCTATTCTTCGTAGATACTTTTATTCATCCAAAAGATACTCCATTTTATGCTTACATTGAGTACTGGATGGCTTCAACAGCAGCAGACAAAGGTAAAAATTCATTAACTGCTACCTCCTTGTTCTCATTCTTCTTGTCTGTTCATTGCGTTAAGAAACCAATACTCTTCACATTGCAGACCAACCTCAAACCAATACTCTACCCAATAGGCTAGTCTTTTGGGTTGGATACCTAGAAATTCTAGGCCAAGCCCTCCAACAAGTGGTATCAGGATGGTAGTTTTGTCCGAGAGGGAGATTGTTGAGTTGTGTCCTATATTGCCTAGTAAAGGGGAGTTAATTGGGTTTCTACCTAGGGTAGGTCATTCTACCCAATAGGCTAGTCTTTTGGGTTAGATACCTAGAAATCCTAGGCCAAGCGCCCCAACACAAAAGTTGTTAGTTAGGCTTTTTAGATTTAAGATTAAAAAGGATACAATCTTCAAAGAAACGACGGATCTCAGAAAGGCGATGAGGGGGAAGCTCTTTGATGTCAGTGTAGTGCTTATACTCTGGATCATCAGCACAAACCGCAATGATCTTATCATCTTTCTCTCCCTGAATAAGAAGCAAAGATAAAAATGGTTAATCCATAAAACAAATAAAAGAAGTTCTTAAGGACCAACGGCAGTTTTTTTAAGGTTTTATGGAGCACCTGATCAATCATGGGCATTAATCCAATAGCCTTGGCCCGCAGGAAACATCCGGGAAGGACAGGCTCCTGTTCAAATCCAGTTCAATGTTTATAAACCTCGATTCGTATTAAGGGTCCGTTTGGGATTGTTTTTGAAAAGCTTAAAAGTGATTTTGAGAATCTAAAAGCTAATTTTAGTGTTTGGTAAAAAAAATTCAAAATCACTTCTGTCAAAATCAGTCCCTCCTACAGCTGATTTTGAAAAGCAAGAAGGAATAACTTTTAAATTCTGATTTTAAGAATCAATTTTATCCTTTAATACAATACCATAAATATCCTTACAATTATTATCTAAACGCTAAACTATTCTCATTCAAACTGGAAACAAAATCAATATTTCAATAAATTTTTATTATAAAAAAGTAAAAGAAATAAAATCAATCTAGCATAAATTTTATTTTTGATTAAATTATTATAATACACAATTAAAAATATTGTATGTACATGTTTTTATATGTATAAGTAAATTTTATCCTACATTATGTCTATTTAGTCATTTGTTTTTTTACAGCAGTTTAATAGTAATATTTACCAAACATCCACAACTACTTTCAAAACTCACAGTACTTCTAAAAACAAAATTTACCAAACACTTAACCGAATCTCTTCACAGCTGATTATTTCTACAGCACAGCTAACAACAATTATTTTAAAAGCTACAGCATTACCAAACTGGCCCTAAGCATGAAGCTCAATGAAGCAACAATTAAGGAATAAATCTGGGACATGTGGAATTTATCCAATATCTTCGAATGAGACTCCCTTAAAACAGAGAGAGTGAATGGGAGAAACTAGCATACAGAGTAAAAGCAGATTTTGGAAACCAGATAAAAAGTTTGCAACAAAATTTCTATAATCTCTACAATATTTGAGAAAGTAATAATTTCCACGACTATATCTATATGATTAGTTAACAAGAAGTTTGCCTTTGACAACACTGACTGATCTACATTACCTGCATAAGAATCAAAACATCCATCGGATCATTATCTTCACATAAGGTGCGGGGGATGAAACCATAGTTATGAGGATAGACCACAGATGAATAAAGAATTCGATCAACCTGAGCATTCATTCCAACAGTAAGAAGAATTGAAAAATAAAAAGCCATTAAGCAAGAAATAGGAATCAGACACAGAGAAAACAAATTGTTCATACACCTTAATCAATCCTGTTTTCTTGTCGAGTTCATATTTGACCTTACTTCCCTTTGTTATCTCAACAACCTGAACAATTTGAACAAGCAAGCAGATAATTAACCCCAAGAGTTGAAGCTTGAAATATATTATTATTACCCACAAAAAATGCAGTAATAATTAGGATTAGCAACACCACACCTAATGCTTGAAATTAGATTGCAGAAATCAGGCCCTCATTTTCAAATTCTGTTTATTAAAAAGTTGTATCACTCTAACCCTAAGGCTATTGATATTGCTTTTTAAGTCTGTGAAAAAAAAAAAAAATGGATTTGACAACATACAACATTGAAGATGGTGGGAGCTCCAGGTCCTGTCAATTGAAAGAAGCTTGATTAGTTTCCCCACAATTGTTAAATGCCCAAAAAAAAAAAAAAGCGAGGGTGGTTCTATTAATTCATTGTAAAATGTTACCAATTTCAAGATCATGCCAAGGATGTGCAGCAACTGATCTCCTCGACATAGATGAGAGGATCCTCTCATTCAGACGAGGAACTGGACGCTGTGGAGCTTCAACAGCTTCACTTCCATCTCCATGCGCTGCCTCCTCACTCATCTCTGCACCAACATAACATATAATCACTTACTGTAGGTGTAATGTTGAGAGTAGATTCATAGAGTGATACAACAATGGATCTATTGCCATCTATACTACCATATTAATGTTTTTGCATGATTAATTTAATCATTTACATGATGTAAAATCATCAAAGGGGATGCTTTTATATGATTTTACAACTAAAGTTGAGACGATGATACCCAGCATGAATGAAACGGCTAAACGAACCTTTGATTGTTGTTGAAGACACGGAAATGTAAAGAGACTTGTGTATTTTGGGCGGAGATCCTAAGTATGCGCTAGCTGTAGCAACTAGCAAGGGATACAAGGGTTTCCGGTTGGTCAACTTTCACTTTCACAGAATCCTTCTTTAACTTGTCAAATTTTCCAACTTTATATAATGTAATTTGATGATAGCTTTATTAATATTTTTAAGGAAATGAAAATAATAGTGATACCCACGACCGGCGATGACTGTCACCACTAAAATGAACGAGTGAAAAGATTAATAAAGAATTTACAAGAGTGTATTTTTCCTTTCAAAATTACCACCATATTTGCTATTAATAATCCATTCAAAATGGATAAGGATGACTTTTTTGCATTTGATCTTCTTTTTACTGGCAGGTGGGCTGTGACCTGTGAGTGGCACCTTACTCTTACACAACTACCCATGTGTTGACCATTTAGATCAGAACACAAGATTTGCCGAGTCATCGTATTCAGGAAAACGGAAAACAAATATAACAATACTATTCATTTTAAATTTTTTATTCTAAATAATTTAATATTTATTAATTAATTGATAATTCTATATAAAATTTAAATGAATTAATTATAAGTAATTAATAAATACTAATTTATTTAGATAGTTATTTGGAGTAAAAAGTATTGGATATACGACATTACTGAAAGAAATAACAAGTATTCATTGTCATATTCTCTCTCTATGTACAACAATGCTGCATACAATACACAAAATGCGCCCACAGGCTGCAATAAGTTTTCGGCAAGCGAAATGGACTGATCACCTTTGCTATAGAGAGCAATTCAAGGCACATAAATAGAGTCAGGTGACATTGATATCATCTGCAAAAGACTTGAATTCGAAAATGTTTCTTCCAGTGAAGATGCAGAAGGTCCCCTCTTACTCCCTCCATCAATGGTCTCTTTTGTAATATGTACCAGCTCTTTTGCTATATCAATCATACCAATTTTCCTATCTCTGCCAAATAACAGACACCTCGTTGCAATGTCTGCTACCATCTCTATTTGCTCCCTCCGAAAAATCGGTTGCTCGTGATAATAAAGAGATGGATCCACAATTTCTTCTATTTTCCCACTTCTGATTATTTGTAATGTCACCGTTGACTGGTCTACTTGTCTGCAGCCTGTAATTAGCTCTAGAAGTACCACGCCAAAGTCATAAACATCAGTTTTGTTGATACACGTGGCTTGTCGATTGTTGCATGAATTAGACCCCACTTCAAGGCTAGTTCTTGGTAACCCAAACCCTGCAACTTTAACACAATAGTCTTCGTCTAGGAAGATGTAACAGGACTTGAGGTCATGGTGGAAAATGGGAGGAGAAATCTCAAACTGCAAGAATGCAAGAACAGCAGCTGTTTCAGCAGCAATGATTAGCCTCTTGTACCAATCAAGGCAAGCTTTCTGTTCACTGCTTTTGAGCAAATGTTCTTCCAGGGTACCATTTGAAGGGTACTCATAAACTACAAGTGGAGTGATAAATCCTGAATCAATACAGCATCCAAGGAGACGGGCCAAATTCCTGTGCAGAATTGCTGATAGAAGTTCAACTTGTGATAAGACTTGAATAAGGTCTGTTTCGTTCTCACATTGTACCTTCTGTACAGCAACATGTGAACCATCCCCTATGACCCCGGCATAAATTGAAACATTCTTGCTATCTGCTAGTTTTTGACAGTCCCTGAATCCTCTGGTGGCTTCTTCTAGCTCATGGTAAGAGAACAACCGAGTCCTACAAGCTTTTCGGAATGAGATTGTACTATTAAAATGAGCCTGGTCATATTGGTCACATGCACCCCCTTTAACAGGCCTTTTCAGCAGACGCAATAGTGCTAATAAGAAGGCAATGATGAAGGCTGGAGCAAGAACACCTGCAGTTTATATGCATGAAGTTGCATTGAAATGAAGTTCAATTCTATTTCTACAGATAGTGCGTAAACAGCAATTTCGTAATCACTCAAGTCACAAAAGGGCCCATTTACGATTACTTACCTGCTACAATTACAGCTGGTTTTTCATTTTTCCTTTTGGTGAAGCAGTCCTTGCCATATTCTTCTCGTCCATCCTTGAAGCATGCTGTCACCAAAATCATATGCAATATCACGACAAATTAAAAGTTATCATTTTAAAATTAAGAAGCAAGTGCGATAAAACAAAACAAAATTGTATTATATGTCAGCCAAAAAGCGGTCGGCAGCGCTAACAATGTTAAAGAAAAAAGTTCCAACCACGTAACTATCAAATTAATTACCTAAGAAAAAATGTATGAACTTTATTTTTCTGATAATATATGGTTTACGTAATTGTTGTCCTGTCATGATAATTCTATCTTAAAAAAGATAATGGCCTGGGCAAGGGCTACTTTAATGATGATGTAAATTAGATGCATTAATCATTAATTCAGTGAAGTTAGCTCTTTATCTTTTATGCATACCACTCGCCTCAACACAATATTCATTTGATGCCTCACTTGAAGTCAATTACAACATGATCAAGATCATGATAGTCAAAACAAAATTATGTATGTATTGAAAAAAAAAAGAAAAAGAAAAAAATACATACATTTTATGCATCCAGTCCCATTAGTGAATCCATCACCAACAAAACCATCCTGACACAAGCACCTCACACCTGCTTCAACTGTAGTAGCATTAACAGTGTTAGCATTGCTAGCACAAATTTGGTTGGATGATATATTTCTAGGAACTGCCCATTCCAATTTAACACCATGCTTGCCAGTATTGCTTCCACGTGAAACAACCCAAGATGAAAATCCCCTGCATCCAAACTTTGAAAAAACAGAGAACCCATCACCAAAATGCCATATACTGCGATCAGAAAGTGGATAGCAGCATGCAGGTGAGCCTCCGCTATTGCCATCGCAGCCTGGCAAGTTGTTTGTTTCACAGCCGGCTTTACACAAAGAAGAATCCTCACAATCGTATAAGCCTATGACATTATCAGCTGAGAGACCAAAGTAGCTGTTTTTGGCAAAACCAAAGGCATTCAGATCATTGTATTGACGACAAGAAGTGATGCCTGGAAAATCAACTAGTACTCCATCCGAGAAGAATTCTAGAACTCGGTAACGTAGAGTGTCGAGTTTGAGGTAAAGTGTAGTTGAATTCAAGCAAGCGAGACGAAAAGCGCTGCTAGAAACTGAGGCACAAGAATTGTCCAAGTGAAATGGAAATGGGATGCTATGAAAGTTACCACATGTCTCATTGCACAGAAGAGAATTAGACATGGCTGATTGGTGAACAAGTACGCCGAGAATAAAGAAAGTTAACTGCAGTGGTAACATTGCTCGTCAAAATATTGACTTTCGCTGCAAAGTTGAGTGAATATTTGAAGGAAAGGTCTTAAAGGAAGAAGAAAAAAGTGTTCATGAGGGAGGAATAGGATACGTTCAAGATCAAGGGTCATCAAATGGCCATTTTGTTTGTTTCAGTGTCGTTATTATGCCACGTCACAATAAAGTATACCCCAGATGCACACGTGGCAAGATCTGAAGGTTATTGAAGTTGGAGAAGAGGAGACGATTGGTCTCTGGAATGGGTTACAGCTCGTTCGTATCGTACCATATGGAATTGTGTGCCTTTTATAGGAGCGTGGCCTATGCATTTAGCACTTCAATTCAGTTCAATTTGCGGCTTATAATATCATTTTTCTCAATAAAAATAATCCCATTTGCCATTTTCTGTCTTTTTTATGGTAACAATTGTCTAATTTGTACGTGGGTTTCGACTTTCGAGCATTGATAATGTAACATCTTCATTTTTTTGGTCAGTAGTTTGAGAATTACGGAATGTCAGATTTTACGGTGTGTTTATTTGTTGAAGTGGGAGTGAGGAGTGTGGATTCTTTCCACTCTAGTGTTTATTTACATTATAAAAAAAGGGAATGGAGTTTCTAAATATAAATCCCACTCATTTTTAAAGTGGGGAGGGAAATTCCCACTCACATGGGGGGAGGTGGGAGTGGGAATCCACTCCCCCTACTTCCTTTTTTATCTTTTTTTAAATTAATTTAATATAATTAATATTTAATAAAATAAAATAAATAATATTATATTTATTTAAATAATATAATTATATTAGTTTATAAATTTATATTTACTAAAAATAATAATATTAAAAATATTATTTAAATATAATATTATTATATTATTTTATAAATTTACATTTCTTAAAAAAAAAATAATAATAATTTTTAAATTTACATTTATTAAAAATATATAATAATAATATATTATTATTATATATATTTTATAAATTTAATAATAATAATAATAAATTTATTAAAAATAATAATATTAATATAATATTATTTTATTATTTTATAAATTTAATAATAATAATAATAATACTATCTTTATTTAAAATTATAAATTATTATAGATATTTAAAAATAATAGTATTATATTTATTTAATATTAATAATTAATAATAATACTATCTTTATTTTTAATTAACATAATTAAAATTAAAATTAATAAAAATTTTATTTACATAATTAAGAATATTAAAAATTATTATTAATTTACAAATATAATAAAATAAATAAAATACTATCTTTATTTATTTTATTATATTCAAATATATTTTTTATTAATTTTATAATTAAAAATTACAATTCTTTAAATAAGGGTAAAAATGTAATTTGAAACTATTTACTCCCAATCCAAGATAAAATAAACATATAATTGGATTATGATTCCGATTCCACACTCCCATTCCAGTGTAAGTAAACAACATACTCCCACTCCCACTCCCACTCCACACTCCCAATTCCAGGATTCCCACTCCTAAGGATTCCATTCCAATCTAAAAAGTAAACGCTACCTTGAAAAAGCTACTTTAAAATATATAATATACAAACTGAAATTGTAACATCCGTATCCCGTAGCTTTTCCATTTCTATCAAATAGGTCCTGATATGGTGAATGATAGTTAGTGAACCCTATTGAAATCATATTCATTATTGAAATTTAGAAAGGGTAATTTTCAGATACCTCCCCTTAGGTTTACTCTTGATACACTTAGAGAGAAAATATGCATATATTGACACATAGCACCCCTAGCGTGTATCACCGTTTGAGAACCGTTTGGTAGTTAAGGGCAGTAATGTAATTGCATATTCTCTTTCTCAAGCTATGCCATCTTCTTTGCATCTTTTGATTTCCCAATTACAAACCGAAATACTATTCTAGTAGCTTGGTCTAATCTATAAAATATATAACAAATTAAACCAGCATATTTTCTCAATTATTAACACAAAAAAAAGAGGATTTCTTGATTATATAATTTAAGTATTTATACCTTAAGAGTCCATCTGGGTCAGAAGGGAACTAAGTGCTGCGAGCCCAGCGATCAACTGAACCGAAGCCGGTTTGAAGTCCGACAAACCGAAAAAGCTTGGGGCGATCAAGGAGAGCTCGATTATCGCGGAGTTTTCGAGAGTCGGATAGAGAGTAGAATGCACGGAAAGTGTCTTCAGATCTACCGCAACGGTAGACGGGTAAGGGATTGGGGCGTCGGACGGCATTGACAGCAAAGATTGTGCCAGCGAGGCCGAAGATGAGGGAGAGAAGTGAAAAGAGGAGATTGTCGCTAGAATTAAGAAAGGAACCCCGTACCCATTGGAATTGTTCTCTCTTCCACGTTATTTTTATTTATTTATTTATTATTCTATGGATTTGGGGTCATCTGGGCCTACAGCTGTGATTGGGGTGAATACCAAAAATCAAACATTTATTTTCAGTTTGCCGAAGAGTTGAGAGGAGCTCTGTTATGTTGGCTTAATGGTATTTGTGATATAGATATATACAAAAGCTTAGCTTTTTATTATTGCACCCACCAACGTCAACGCCATTATCACCTTGTTCAATTAAGCTTATGAAGCCAACGTAACAGAATTAAGCTTATGAAAAGAGGAGAATGGGCAGGGATATTTTAGAATTAAGCTTATGAAGCTTTTGATATTTGGCTGAGTTTGTGGTGGCGCGGCGGGGGGGGGGGGGGGGGTGGGGGAAGAGATGAGGAGTTGTGGCGGTGGGAGAAGAGTAGCATTTTGGTGAATTGTGAGCTGAGACAGGGAAAATGTTGGGGGAATGGGTTTGGTGTGAAATGATCTGTCGTTGCTCCTTCTGGTTCTATACCTCTGGTTTGCAAGAAGAGTTGAGTTTCTGGAAAGTGACGCTCATAGGGCAATTACGAATTTTAAATTTTAAATTTATGCAATTACGTTAATGCCCTTAACCACTAAGCGGCTGATACACACCGGGGGTGCTATGTGTCAATATATGCATACTTTCTCTCTAAGTTTATCAACAGAAAACCTCAGGGAAGGTATCCAAAAATTACCCAATTTAGAAAAGGTAATTTCAGTCAATTAAATAAAGATTAGGAATAGATTAGATACATTCAATCTCCCTTGGCCGAGTGGTAGAGTTGCTGCTCTCACAATGGTGAGGGCAGCATTTCGAGCCCTCATAAAGAATTGTGGAGGCTTCATTCCTTCTTCAATTATGCTCCACAATTAAATGAAAGCAGTCTACTCCCTTTCAGTATATGAGTGGAATAGACGTCTCTCGAATATTAAAGAGAGTAAAAAATATGGGGCAGTATTATATGAGAATCAATGTAAAACTAGTCCCAATAATTGTCTGATTGTAAATATATCAGTAGTAGTCTCATGTAATATGAGTTGTAATATGAACATTAGTATCATATAATTAAAAAAAAAAGGAATCAATTAGATACAAATTGACAAAATATATATACTTATTTGAGAATATATATATATATATATATATATATATATATATATATATATATATATATATATATAAATGTTCCAATAAGAAATTATTAACCATATTAAAGTCAGAGATAAACTAATAGACAAAAAAATATAAATTTTAATGTAGTGTATTTTATTCTATATTGTATTAAAATTTGTGTCTTTAATCTTTTAACGCATTCCTAATTTCAATATTGTCAGGGATTTCTTATTAGAATTAGAGCTGGCAAAATTTGACATGACCCGACTACCCGACACGAACACGACACGAATAAATGTGTATGGGTCGTCAAATTTGATACGATTATTAAATGGGTTTGGTTCGGGTCGACACGATTTTTTTTCCTGTCGGGTTAGGGTAAAAAACTTTAACCCATTTACCCGACCAATGACACAATTATATTTTTTATTTTAAATTAATTTCTAGGTTCTTATCATTAAAACTCAAATATTGAACATAATTCTCTTTTTTTATTTTTTTTTGAAGGATAGACATATACATAGTGTTTCATTTATAAAATTTATATAGATTTAGAACTTCAATAGTGTAAATGCGTAATATTTTAGGGTGTGTGTATATATAGTCCTAATCTGGCTTGAAATTTTAAAGTGTAGGAAAGTTCGAGAAAATTTTAAAACCATGGGGTTTTAAAGGCTTAATACTTAAAGCGTTTAGACCGCATGGTTTTAAAGTTTTCCAATACTTTCCTGCATTTTAAAATTTCAAATTAGAACATTTCTACATATATACAGACATATGTATATACATACATACACAAATATCTAATATAAATTTTATTAAATATTTAGATATTAAGTGAGTTGTTGGGCAACCCGTTTATTTTTTGTATCGGATTTGGGTCTCAATATTTTGACACGATTTGTAAATGGGTAGTGTTTGAGTCGACTTAAATTTAACACGACACGAAACTGACACGACATGAACACGACCTGATGACCCGTTTTGCCAACTCTAATTAGAATTACTCCCTGCCTATATATATATACACGCACATGAAAAGGGATTAAGGTGTAAATACACCTAAACAATTTTCAACTTCCAATGTTCCTCGAGAGCCACGCGCTGTGGGTATTGTACACGCTTTTCGGGTCACCAGACGGCAATTGGAAAACAATTGGGGTATATAGATTCTGGATTTTGGTGCAAAATTTTGGGGACCTTTCTCGGTTTTGTTCAAATCTTTTGTGTTGGGATGCCAAATTTTGCTTGTTACGTGCCCCGATCTTGAAACCGTTTTGACTTGAAAAATAATTGCTTTTGCCCGAAAGCATATGGATTATGGACCCAACAAAGTTTTGGATCATATTTAACTTAGTCGGATCTGAGTAGGCTATTTCTTATGGCCCATCACCCACTAGAGCCCATTGAGTGCTTGTCTATGTTTGTGGTCCAACGTGGTCTGGTAGATCTGCTGTGGCATTTTAGTGATTAGTGACATTTCACCTCTCGATATCTCTCGTAAGGATAATTATCTGGTAACTATCACTTATTAAGTGAAATTTCTATAAATTATTAAATTTTAAGATTGTATCTATAAACTACCTACTTTTCAAAGAAATATCTCCCACCCACCTTTCCGTTAATAGAAACACGACGTCAGCATACCATCATAAGGGTATTATTATCATTTAGTTAAAAAATAAATATTTAATTAATTATATTCTACTTTTAAAAAATAAATATTTAATTATATAAACATTCTTATCATTTTCGTTTGTCTTTATAAAAGCAATATTGAACAAAAAAAACTAAAAAAATAAAATGAAAGTATTTTCATCAACATAATTATTGTATTACATGGGTAAAATAATCTTTACGTAAAAAACTACTAACTGCAGTTAATTTTTTTAACGGAAAAATGATTGAAGGATATTTATTTAAAAAGTAGGTGGTTTACAGATACAATCTTAAAATTTGATGGTTTATAGAAATTTCATAAGTGGCGGCCAGTAGATAATTATCCATTTAGGTTTAAGATTAAAGAATGGCATACTTTTCGACTCGTAGCACACTTTTCTTCATTTTCTCAGCAATCCTCCTCCAAGATTTTAATATCTTCTATAGTTTCATTTTTTATTTTTATTATTATTATTTTTTTACAATTTGTACTGATTTCATTTATTTATTTAATGAATTATCGCTTTTAAACATTACGTGAACATGAACGATTTCAATCAAAGGAAACGGATTCACCATCCAAGTGAGAAATTTTGGAAGAGTTCACGAGCACAAGAAGACGACACAGAATAGCAGCTGTTGAGCTTATAGCAAATGAATTAAGGGTATACTTGAAAATAAATAGAGATAATCCAGAAGCGGAGATTGTTGAGATAATTTGAAGGGCTCGAATCTCGTTACTCCATTTTAATAAGATTCAGGTTTCATTCCAAGTACAATCCAAACGAATTTGAATTTCATATTATCTTACTTCGTTTTGCCATCATCACAATATAAGTTAGTTTTTTAATAGTAGATTATAAGACTTCTTGGCAAATTCAATTATTGTAATCGAATAAACTTAAGAAAGAAAAATATACACATGCATTATTTGTTAATCCACTCAGTTTTTTCTCCTCATCGTAGCTAAAGTTTGATAGGAATGTTATAACCACCGTACCTACAGAACTATATGTAACAATACCGCGAAAGAATAAACCATGCATTATATATATATATATATATATATATATCTTGCTTATAATGAAATGCGTGTGTTGATGTATATTAGGTTAAAAACTTGGTAATACATTAACATTATTATATACAGGCATGGACCTAAGACTTTTACTACCTCAAGCTAATTTATAAATTTATTGTAAATATTTATGTGAATGTTGGTCTATATAAAGAAGTAAAAATAACATATATATTAAGTAATGCGACATCAAAACTTTTAGTACATATATTTAGTAAAAAAAAAAAATGACAACAATATAACAATAAGCTTATAATATAAAACATTAAAATTGTACGTAAAAAGATTATTTACGAAATTATTCACTTTTATTTTAGTGATAGAGAATGTGAAATACTTGAAAAATTTAATTTAATAAAAAGAAAAAGAACAAGTATAAATGATTATAAAAGAAATAAACTATGAAATTATGAAAATGTTGTTAATTGTTACTATACTGTGTTGTAACTTTCTAATATTAGTGATGGTGTTATAATATATTGATATAATTTATTCTTCCAATCAACCAAACCATAACATATTTTACAATAAATTAAAGCAGTAATAACATTTTAGCCCCCAATGATTTTAATTTATTCAATAAATATATAATTTAATCATTTTATAAAATAAGTATTTAATTCTAATTGAAAAAAGAAATAGATTTGAATTGGGGATATATTTGAAAATAAAATAAAAACTATGCTGTTATTTGAAGAATTATAAAAGTAAAAGGGATGTCAATGAAATTTAAAACATCAAAGAATTAATCAGATAAATCTGATCAGCGATTAAAAAATTAAGCCGGGTTAAAGAGGTAATTCGCAAGCACTGTAAACAAAACGAAGGGAAAGGTCAGCTGATAGAAGCTATAAAGTCAAGAAGACTAGACTCAAAAATAGAAATCCACTCGTCATTCGCCCAAAAAAGTGCTTCTCTATCCATCTCTGCCCCTGCTTTCCATCATCTATCGGCGTCGTTTCCACACACACGCAACAACAATTTTTTTTTTTTTTTTTTAACTCTTTAAACATAAAACCCCAACAAACAATAACACTTGTATGATCATGAATTCTCGACACGAAACAACAACACATTATAAGACGACAAGAACAACATGATATTTTACCACTGAAGGAAGAAGGAAAACAAGACGCAGGCAAGCAGTTTAGTAGTAGTTGTTGTCGAGGTTTGTTTCGGGTGATGGATCCGGACCGAACCCGGCTAATAGGAGATTACATAGTAGGGCCGAGAATCGGGTCGGGTTCGTTCGCGGTGGTCTGGAGAGCCAGGCATCGTCACTTGGGTATTCAAGTAGCGGTGAAAGAAATTGACAAAAAGTTGCTTAGTCCTAAAGTCAGTGGTAATTTACTCAAAGAAATCTCCATTCTCAGCACCATCAGTCACCCCAACATTATTCGTTTCTTTGAAGCTATCGAGGTCTCTTCACAAATTACCCACTTGTTTTTTTCTTTTTTCTTTTCTTATGATGTTGTTTGAATTTGATGATAATGTATGTGTTATAATAATGTTTGTGACAGACTAAAGAGAAAATTTATTTGGTTTTGGAATATTGTGATGGAGGTGATCTTGCCGCTTATATTCACAAACATGGCAAAGTATCAGAGGCTGTTGCTAGGCATTTTATGAGACAATTAGGTATATTTATTTTTACTTTTTTGGTTATTTAAATTTTCAATCAATTTCCTGTTATTGAAGTTAGGCAATTTTTGGTTTTTGTCCAAACGTGCAGATTCTATATGCTTTGGCTGTTTGCTTGTTAAATGCTCAATTACTGTTAAATGAGTTTTTTTTTTAGATGCTTGGCCAATTGGGTATCAGCTGAACCTTACAAATAACTTTATATGATTGCTTTACATCAATCAGTTATATCATGGTTTTTTTAGTTTCTAACCCTTTTGTTTTGTATTTTTTTTCTTTTTTGATCTGGTGTTTGTGGAAACAAACTGTTTCTGTTTGTTTAATTTTGTGACTATTTTACAGCTGCCGGACTGCAAGTACTCCAAGAAAAGTATCTTATTCACAGGGATTTGAAGCCGCAGGTATTGTGTCTTGCTCTCTTTTAGATGTTCATGGTTAGATTCTCTATTGAGTGTATTTATGCTGTACTTTATGGTCAAATGTAGACCGCTTACTAGAACAGCTTGTTAATGAACCATGCAAATTTTGAGTACATCATGCAAACCTGAAAATTTTTGGGGTGTTGTAATTCTCCTTTTCGGGGAATAAAAGATTTATTGTTACATGAACTTTATGTAGTGGTCAACTAGAATCTGTTGTATACTTGTTTGTAATAATAAATCAGAAATTTATTTTCTGTGTCATGTCTTCATGATTGTTTATGCTAATACTTGCCAGAACTTACTGGTGTCAACTAATGAAGTGACTCCCGTATTGAAGATAGGGGATTTTGGATTTGCAAGGTAATTCTTCTTCTTCTTCATCTTATTTTAATAATTTTTTTCATTCAAATTATAATTATCTTTGCATATCATTTCCTGGATGCCAGGTCCCTGACACCTCAAGATCTAGCCGATACTCTATGTGGTTCACCATTGTACATGGCTCCCGAGATTATTCAGAACCATAAGTATGATGCAAAGGTTATCCATTTTACATCCACGTTCTTTCTTATACAATTTTTAGCGGTGTTATTGTTATGAATTTTTTTAATGAATATTATTGTGTATGCAGGCTGACTTATGGAGTGTTGGAGCAATCCTGTTTCAGCTGGTGACCGGGAAGCCACCATTTGATGGCAGTAATCAGTTGCAGGTTTTGAGAAGATAAACTCCATTGTTTTCTATGCATTATCAAAGTTTAAAATTAAAAAAAGGATGGTTGATATTATGATAGCTCTCAATCTTGCAGCTACTTTTTGCTTATTTGATGGGTAATAATATATTGTCCTCTTGTTTTCACAGCTCTTTCAGAATATTTTGACATCCACTGAGCTGCGATTTCCACCAGGTGCTATAGAAGAACTACATCCAGATTGTGTGGATCTCTGCAGATGCCTTTTACGCCAAAATCCAGGTACTGCTTGCTGTTGAGTCAGTGTGGAATAGTAGTATGCTACTGTTTATAGCTTAACTGTGAGAATCAGCATTATGCATCAACTATTGATTTAGAAGAGTTTATTACAATCTTTTTCAAGAAAACTTCATTTTAGATTTTAACTTTGATTGCTTTTGATTGGCAGTTGAGAGAATAACATTCAAGGAGTTCTTTAATCACAAGTTCCTGGGGGAGCTGAGGTACGCTTTAAAGTTTGGTATTTTGTGATGCTGTATCTTAGGTATTTCATATTCTATATCCTTTGCAGCCTTTCTGTTTGATCCTTCAACAGATATGACTGTCTAACCTAATTATAATGATTTATAATGTTACGATCTATAGGCAGACAGTGGCTGCTGAGCAGGGTTCTCTAGTTCCAGAAGCAAAACCAATGGTGGAGCTCTTGAATTCTTCTACTTCTGAGGATAGGCATTCATTACATTCTGGGCATCCTACGAACTCATCTAGCAAAATTCCAAAATCAGCATGTTCTTCTGCATGTGACAAAGTGGTATTGAATACTAGAGGTCAAGGCAATTCATTGAGCACTGGGGATCTTCATGACTTCATATCAAATATTGGATGTGACAGGACGAAGAAATCTGGCGGTGGCCAATGTTCATCTGATCAGCTTAAAGGTTTGTTTTATAGTTTAGGATGTTCTCATTGAAGCTCAATTGCTTTGAGATTAATCTTTTTGTCTTACCCATCAGGTTTTGCAGATTTAATGGAGTCCATTGAGAAAGAATATGTTCTTATCAATTCTCATTTTGCTTCAATGGATGGTTTTTCTTACTACCTTGATGCTTCCCTGCAAGATAATTCCACTGCTAAAGTTTCCATCTGCCCTTCGAAGAAGAATGACCATTCAGCAGTTACTATGCAAACAAAGGATATGCCTTCTGATTCTGCTGGTGGTGCAGAGAATTCACTATTTCATGTATCAGCTCCACTAGAAACATCAAGCAGATTATGTATATTAAAAGAAGTGCAAGGACTGACAGTATTACATCCATCCACTAGGCTTCAATTGTTACGTGAGTATGTGCATGCTCTTACAGAACTAGCAGAAGGAAAGGTGAATCCTTCTCTCTCTCTCTCCCCCTTCTACATTTGATTCTTGTTTCTTATCAACATAATGAAATATCTAAACTGCACACTAACATGTCTGTTGCTGTCTGTCTGTTATTTAGTTCTGTGTTCATGTTTCTGTGCGTAAGAAACAAAAAGAGAGAAAAAGACATTTCATGACTATTCATATACAACAAGATTTTAGTTAAGTTCTGTAATAGACTTACAGTGGCTTACACATGGAAATGCCGGGCTATTGATATTTATTCTTCTGTAGAGCATTCTGTATACTTTCATTTCAGAGTGGGTAGTAGCTGGTGGCATATGTAAAATGTGATTGGATAACATAATCCATTTTTATCTGGGGAGTAGAGGTGTGCTTGGGGCAGCTGTGCAGCCACAGCGCAGCTGCTCCAGCCCCTTTATTTTCATGGTAGCGCAGCTGCCCTAAGCGCACCCTAGATGGGGTGATTGTTGCAGGGCAGTTTTTTGGAGAGATGTATTCAGGTCACTTTGACATCGCGTGACTTAAGTATAAAGGGACATAGAGTTACCAATAAATCTGTCTTGTCCAAACCAGACAAAACTAGACTGGTCTCAATGTTATTTCCTTATAAGCTGTTTGATGCATAAATGCAGCATGGATGCTCTAGCTTTTACTCAAAAGTTGCGGTTGCTGCTGTATGCAGTATGATGCAGGACTCTTTTTAGAATCATTTTCAGTTGAACTGGTTGTTTTGGCTATATGGAAGAAGGCTCTTCAAATTTGTGGCTCCTGGCTGACCTCCACGTCACAGAGTGAATTACCTGGCCCTAGTTCAGCCTATGATTCGGAAAATAATCTGGATTTTAGCAGCCCTTCCTCTGTTTCTATGTGGGCAGAGCAAGGGTTTATCCTTGCTTTTGATCGTGCAGAGAGATTATCATATAATATTCAAGATGCTGATGGTAGGCTGTTCATCAATGTTCTGTAATAATGCTGCTCTTCCTTTGTTAAACTTGGTTTGTATTTTACTCAAAGGTAGCTCTCAAATATATTGCAGGGGCTGCTGAGATGCCCGATGCCATGGAAATCATTTATCAAAAAGCACTTTCAGTTGGGAAAATCGGTGCTGTAAGTGAACTTGTAGTATCTGCTGTTAAATCTCATCTGAAATCCTTGTAATCTGTATTAGCTATGGATTATTCTTGCCTAAATGGGTTCAACATCATCCCAGGTTGAGGAGTACATGGAGAATAAGGCTAGTGCTTCAGCATTGTACTCCAAAGCAATGCTTCTGCTTTCATTTATCGTGGAAGAAGCAGCATCTCTGTCGTTGTACCCACCATTTTCGCTAACTCCGTCTGATAAGAAGCGAATTCAGAGCTATATTAATAATTTGCAATCTCATCAGTCCAACTTTCTAATGTTTCAACCCTCTTCTAAGCTATCCTCAAATTCTGCCTGCAAGTAAACATGATTGCTCGCAAAGCTACATCTACAACTCCAGATCTTGTAGATTTTCTACTCTCTTGACCTAATATTGCCTGGCAATCATGATCACGCAACAGAGATTTAAGCTTGTTTTTTACATGGATACAAGTTAACAGTATTGATGAGGAAACCAAATACTTTCAAATAGAATATAATGTATGTAGGCAAGTATATAACAGACTGCTGGCGGCAAGAAGCAAGGTAACTCGTTATCATACAATATTTGTTTCCGTCAGAATGTAAATAATAGAACTATAACTTGTAAAGCGCCCCTTTTTTTCAGCAAGTGCAAATAATATTCCGTACTTTGGGTCAGACCTATATCTAGTTAGTACGAATTTGTGGCCTAATGAAATAGAGAATGTTTGGTTCTCTCGGTGGCAGCAATCTTGGATGACAGGTGGAACATGCTCCCTAAGAATTCCTCTCTTTAGCAATTGGCATCGGTGTAGCTACCAATGACCAGTCCAATAGTGCAGCCACGGACGCCACCGTCACTATTTTTGTTAGCATCTAAACTCATATTTTGGTGTCTGATATAGATATTCACACTATAACTTCTTAACTGAGTCAGTATTACCTCTTTTGAAATAGAGAGAAAATGTTTAAAAATAATAGGAAAAAGAGATAAACTAAAAAAAAAAGGAAAACAATGATAAATCTAGAAAACATACCTTCTGCGTAAAGAGGCCAGATCATGGCCTATTCAATACTTGATGATTTTTGTCTAAGTCGTCTATTGAAAATGAAATTAAGTGCAGTTGCATAGTTCAGGAAAGCAAATAAGTCAAATGTCAACAGATAATATAGTACAACACACAACTACACGAAAAAGTCTCGTGAAATAGACCTGATAATAAACATAACGAAATAGGTGGGAAAATTAGAAATCCATGCAAATTAACAAAGGTTTCCCTTGCTTAATTGCATGCAATATCCAATGTCAAGTTGTCCCTCTCCTTCCAAGCGTATCCTCTTGGGGCATTTCTCTTCTGTTTGGTTGCCGGTATTGAGTACTCTGTTCTCTTTGGCCTCCACAGAACACCTTTTGTAAGGTTTAAAACCAGTTCTACGGGCCTTCAGTTTACCGTGTCCAAGCCCAATTGTCAGCAGCCCCTCCTCCCCATTGTTCTCACCTCTGAACATCATGCTTTTCTCCACATCTTGATGGCCGAAACAAGAACCCCATGTCTTGCTGTTGAGATCCAAAAGTGATTTATCTCCATCTTTCTCATTGGCGTTTTGCTTATCTTCTACATTGTCCTGCTGCATGTTGTCCTTCAGATCATGTGGAGGTGAAAAGCTTTGAGGCAATACCTCTCTAGAGAAGAGTGCTTGAAAAGCCAGACGCCCCTGACATGCATAACTAACCATAAGAAGAGAAGCAGTGACTGTTGCAACATTACAGTTTAAAATCCATTTTCATTCGACTATGACAACAATAATAAAAAATATCACAAAAATGAACTTTGCAATTACCTCTTCAGAAACTTCCTTCCAAGAATCGGTAATGTTACTGCTGCTTCTACTGCGACGGTTACCAGAATCGGTGGCAGGAAGATTCGGATCAATTTCTTTAGACTCTTCTTTGCCTTTCTCTTGCTTCTCTAATGCATCGGTTTCAACTTCACTGCTAGAAGGTGTATTGGAACCGCATGATGAACGGTCTACCTGTTTTCTGTTCTTTGTTTTGTTTGAATCATGAAGCTCATTTTCTTCAGCATTCTTCTCATGATTAGTAGCTTTCAGTTCAGTTTTACGCTTTGCACTTGCAGTCTCCTCGGAATCCGATGTTGACACAGTGGGTGATTTAGAGGCTGAATTTTGAGCTTGCAAAGCTTCAGAATATTCAAGGTCCAGTTGTTGATCCTTTAAGGCAGGATTTGGAGAATCATTCTCATTTTGGTCTGTCTTGGCTGCCGGAACTTGAGCAGTATCCATTGATGAAACTGCAGTTGCACAAGCAGGAGGGCAGGTAAAAGGAGCATGAAGTGGGGCACACAAGGGAGGCAGTCCATGTGCTGCCCACCATGCAGTGGCAGCTGCTACAGTGGCAGCAGCAATAGCTGCCATACCTGGAGGGGAGCTCATTTGTCTAGATGAGAAACCTCCCTGTGGACATGCAGGAGAATCAGATGAAGTTTCCATATTTGTATAGGGCCAAAATGTAGCAGCAAAGCTTGCTGCAGCATGGGCTGCAGGGTTTTGTAATAGAGTAGACACTATAAGACTTGAAAAAGTGGATGAGATGTGTAGAAATGATCGATAGTCATCTTGATTGTGGCGAAATGGGGTGAAGGGAGGATGAAAAGTTGGAAATGATTGATGACTAGATTTTGGGACATTACTCTCATTTTCAGTAGTAGCAGAGGCAGCTGGATTTGTGAACAGATTAGGATTTCCATGAACTTCTCCTATAGAATGAAATATGGACTCCTGGATAGGCATATCTGAAGGACTTTGAGTACCAGTTCCAAGGCTCCCATCTAGAATGTGCACATTTACATGCCTTGGATAGTTCTGTGTAGCTTGCATCTCAGCTGTTGGCAATGCATCAGCCACATCATCTCTTTTTGCACCATGAACTGACTTCTCATGTGAAGGGCACGGGTTCTCCAAGTTCGAGGGTTTACTTGAGCCATTATCCTGAAGTGCCAGTTTCACATCAGATTTATCAAACTTCTCATTTCCTAGTTCAACAGTGACATAAGATTCATGTGTTTCATCCTGATTTACCACTTCTTTCGGTGATGGAACAAATTCCCTAAGAGTGCAAGAGTCTCTGAGCCCCACCGGTGTTGGTATGGAGATTTTGTTCACAGAAGAAACAGATGAACAGTGAGCTTCTTGGTGCAGTGTAAACACTTCTGAGCAGTTGTCCTCCTGATTTTCTATAGTATAAGTTGGCTTCTCATCGCTATTAGGCCTCTATTAAATATGTGAAATAAATTTATTACAAAGGGAAGAAATTGGGATTAAAAGAAGAATAGTTTAATGAGAGAAGAAATAGAACTCACATCACAAATTGGTTCTTTCTCCAAGTCCAGCACTTGATTACAACGCAAAGAAGAAACTGAACTTAGAAGTTTCCCATCCTTTGCTCCTATCTGTGACGTAGGAGCACTTGTGCAGGTCTTTCGAGGATAAGGATTGCGTGGTTTCCTTTTAGGGCGTGGAGGTGGAATGTCTATGTCAATTGCTTGACCTATAGGAACCCCTTTAGAAAGAGCCTCCTTCTCCAACTGCAAGCAAAGTAATTTCAATATTCTAATTAAAATTGAATTTTTTAAAAAGCTGTTAAGAGCAGCAGTCCAACCATCCACTGCCAGTAACTTACAGGCATAACTAATATATTTAGTAGGAGATTAGAATGTAAATATCCTTAGATTCTTTTGTTAATTAAAATATAAACAACCAAATAATGTCCATGCAAATTCTCTTGCCTGCCAGAAAAGCCTGCCAGAAAAGCTATGGGAAAGAAAATGAGAAAAAACAAGCAATGGAATCCTAAATATGCAATTCTCATCAAACTGTTCTATAAAGTCAAGCAATTTTCTTATCAATTTCAAAAATATATGTATCAAGCAGTTTTCTTCTCAAATTTAGAATTCTGGAGTAGCCTCAAATAAGTTCTCTGATGCTATCTCTGTTCTAACTTGTTTTTTTATATATAACAATGTGATATCAGTTCTGATAAATCAACCACAAGACTTGGGTATCTCATTAAATTTTGGTGAAAACTAAATTTAAACAGCATGCAACTTCAGTTATTTCATATTGCCTAATGTCAGTAAAACCAAAAAACGGGGGGCTGGTTTGGTAGAGAAATCAAATTGCTTACGCCAAACCAGGCCCCCTTTTCTACCATATGTTACGAATATGAGAAAGATGAGAAGAGGAGTGATTTCAATGTTGAAAGTTCAAGTTCACAGGAAAAAGGTGAATGAAGAGATATTTCATTTGAAAACCTTTAGGAAGAGATATTTCATTTGAAAACCTTTAGGACTCTAAATCTTTTTCAAGTAACTATTAAGCTTCTGAGTACGGGAAGCCTTCTATTCTATTTTTCCTTTCTTTTCTTTCCAAGAATTCACTAGCTCTCTCAGCTAGTTAGGCCACCTCTGTAAAATTACAAACAATCTTCCCTCTCTGAGGCAAGTAATTTACATCATACCCCTTATTAAAACAGACATAGATATATATCCAAATCTATAAGAAAATATTTCTAACAGCGAACTTAACTACTGCAGCCAATATTGCTTCACTTAATATATTCAAAGCCAAGCCTGCTCTAAGCACTGTGTAAAGAGCTAAATCTGGTCCATGGAAGGATAAGTGAAGGTTAATTGGTCATGTTCCACAGAAAACTTGAGCAATCAAGAGCATGGAAACTAAGATGGAGCTCCCAATAATACCACAATGACTCAGATGTAGTAATGTACATACCCAAAGCAGGAAGATGTTAAGCAAGAAAACCCGGCGAGTAAATGCAAATATGTATTAAAGGTAATTCCATTTACCAAACACAAGCAAGCTTTCATTAGAAAGAATACAAATAATACCACGGCTGGATTGCTTTATCCCTCTCTATTGACATGGCAACTTAAACTTAGACTCATTTGTTAGTATTTTGTAAATACTGCCAACAACAATAAAAGAACATAAAGAAATCTTGCAATCTTCTGAAAAATAGAAACCGAAACTTCCAAAGTGAACATGCCCTTGGTAGAGATTCATGTAGGCAACTCTTATTATATTTTGAAAATTTCATGAAGGCAACTTTAATTACAAAATCAATTCAACAAGGTAATCGACTTTGATCATCGGCCGCATCCTGTTTAGAAAAGGGAGGACTAGCCCAAGTAACTGCTTATAAATAGTGTCTGATCCAACTGGCACTATTCATTCAGAAAATTCCAGATCATGTCAGATTCTCTCTTTCTTTCTCTCAAACAAAACACTAGCTTGAGTGCTGGAGGGCCCTTGGCTAGTTACACAACCAACACATTCTAGCATTCTCTTCATGGATTGAGGGAGACCTCAGGGAGAAAAGGTAAAATCAGCCAATGAAGGATTCAACTCCTTCATAATCAATATTCATTATCAATCTTTCCCTATCATCTTACAGTACAATTACTAGTGTCTGGTCAAGTGCATAATCTCGAACAAGTCAGCGGAAAAACTAGTTGAGGATAGACAAGATCTAAATAATTTGTTTCTAAGATTATTATTTGTATATTAATTTTACATGTAAAATCATCTGTGATAAGCTTTTGTAAGAGCACAGATGAATAAAACCACTTGCAAATAACGACAATTGTACACTTTAGAGACCAATGACAGCACAAGAAGAGAATGCACATCAACAGAATTACACACTCTAGTTAAATGAAAAGCAAGTAATCAGAAAGGTTTTCATTTAAATACTATAAATGCAAGTTGCATTGATCAACATAGTCTCGTGATGCAGTTGGAGCTACAATATAGCAGTAACAAGCAGAGATATATCTGATGTAAGAGTAAGGCAATAAGGTATGGATTGACCTTAGAAAAGAACTTTTGTGCATGACTTCTGATCTGCACAGCAGTCTTTGTCCCTATATGTTCTGCACGGCACCATGTAAAACATAGAAAGAAGAGAAGAGACAGATCTCCAATTAAGTGAAAAATACTGAATAATAGCATTTCATGTGATTCCTAATAGGTACATCCAACCAATTCAACTCCATAATGGAAAAATTAAACCATAAATTACAATCAATTGAATAAAATTCGAAAACTTCAAGAACATGCCTTCACAAAGAAAAAAAGAACAGTTAAAAGGCATCAGAAAATTTTAACCTTCTATGCGTTGCCAAGCACGGCCATATAGCTTCAGGGCTTCTAGAAACCTATTATGCTCCTCCTCTGTCCATCGTTCACGTTGCTTCGTAATTGTATATGGCTTCCTTGTCTACCATCAAGCAAAATTCAGAATTCATATACTCAATCCTTAATCAGCTATTTCATATCACCAAAAAAATAAATAAATAAAAGAATAAGAAGAAGAGAGAGACAGAAAATACAAAAGTAATCAAAAGTTTCTACTTAATGTGACCTTAAGAACCAAGTCTTCCCCAGAGGAGTAGGTGTCCATAACCAAAGCCAGGCAGCTAGCGCTGCTTCAAATCCTCTCTAACAAGCAGTGGGTAAATCGAAACCCTCCCTTCATTTCTTCTTGCAGTATCAAATGAAAAAGCCGTTGTTAAAGTAATGGTTGACAGAACCTGATAAGGCAGCACTACTGCAAAAGAGAAAAAGCAACAGCAATCGATAGAGATCCGTCTCTGTTTTGTTTCAGCACAATAAGCATTCCAATTCACACTCACTGAAGATATAACATAAGGTGTTGTTATATGAGTGCTTAAGGAGTAAAATAAATGAGCAATAAATAAATAGATAATAACAAGTTCTTTGTGAAATATTAAGAATCCACCAGAACAGAGAGAGAGACACAGAGACGCTTCTCTTAAAAGAAAATTCCTTTATTCAGAATCCTCACCAAAACGAACCGGTAGATGCCAAAACCTTTCAAAGGCGAAAACAAAGAAAACAAACAAACAGAGAGACAGAAACTTCAATCAGTAATTAACAACTATCTCTACAACAGTTAATACACCTCCCAATAATGCATCAACATAATTAGCTTACATAATAGCATAAAACTTTTAACTTTCTCTGTGGTTGCCTGAGAAGTATACTACTACGTCACGAATAAGGAAACTTAATTCAAATCTCATATTGACTTTTTTTTTTGCTTCTTTTTTCTTCAAAAAATTATTTATAGAGAAGCAAAATAGTGAAACTTAAATTTCCATCATTTTGCTACTTTTAGTACATATTCCCGGCAACCAAACAGAGAGCTGTAAGAAAAAAGCTACTGAAATATTTGGAAAGTACCTTCCGAGAAAGCCATGATGTACTAGAAGCCCGGATGCATCGATAGAGTTTTGATCACGCATGAACGGGATTCACCGGTGACTTGCCGGAGGAATCATGATTTCCGGCAATGGTGGATCTGAATCGAAAACAGTTTACAAAGAAATATTTGTTTAAATTGTCTAGAGAAATGAAGAAGTTGAAGAGAAAAGTAGCAGGGACTAAAAGTTTTTTCTTGTGAGACCTAAAACACCAGAAGCCCCAGTTTGGGAAACCAAGGAGCAATCTCAGCCACTATAATTACTTGAGGATTTTTTTTTTTGAAAAAAAAAATTCCCTAATTTTTATTTGAGGCTAAGAAGGAGTGAGGGTAACTGAGGAGAGAGATGGAAGAGCGTGGATCACTGGATGGTGCCAAGTGGCAAATATTTTGTGGCTGATTAACCTAAAGCTCACCCTTGCACTTTTTTCCCAATTTATTTTTTGGCCTTCGTCCGTTGTTTCATCCTCCAATCTCGGCCACAAGTTTCCATACTGTGAAGCTAAGTTTGTAAAAGCGCTTCCAGCTGTGACTAGTGGGGCACTCCTGTGAAGTGGCTCCTGTTAGACTACCGCATTTATCCGGTCATTTTTGTACGGAAGTATGAAATGCGAACGGTGTTGAGCTAGCGTGGTAGTGACGACTGGTACGTGGCGGTTTCTGGGGAAGGAGGCTGGTGAGTGGTGACGCGCACGCGAGGAGAAATGTCTTAAAGTGCAACTCGTGCGGTTCGTCCGGTTAATCAAATAAAACGATCATATATTCATCTTTGGGTTTATTTGTTTGATTTTTTTTTTTGGTGAAGTTGAGTTGTTTATTACTATAGTTATACCTGACAAAGAGGTAAAAGATTGTGTTCATAAAATTTTATAAATTCAATAATTTTTTCATATAGAAAGTGTTTACTACTTATTTATAAATTATAAATCATAAATAAATTCTTATTAGTAATGATATTGTTGTTGATTTTATGCAATAAGATGTCAGTGCGCAAGTGTATACATAACAAGTAAAATAGTAGTAAGTATAGAGATTGTCTCTACAGGAATTAATATCACTCTTGCTACATCAATCTATTCAGTGCAATAATTAAGACTTTAATAAAATTTTAAACTAAATTATTTGAAAATTAAATAAAACTAATTAAACAATGATCCAGGAGATAATAAAATAAAATGGACGTCAAACATAAAGAAATATTCAATGGCTAATAAGTAGTTGGGGACCTAAACTCACTTAATAACTATTGACTTGTTTAAACAATTTACGTCCAGTTTCTACAGCATCGACTACAGCACTGGGCAGATTCCTAATATATCCTCATCTTTCACCCGTTAGATTCTTATATCTATATGCAGCCTAACAGTGACTAGTTGTTAAGCCAACATCTAAATAATGCTCTTGGATCTACTTACCCTATAAGGTGAATCCCTATGTCTAGTTCTTCACAAATTATAGATTAAACATGGCTCCACCAAATTGATGATAAATCAATTAAGGAAAAAATTCAATCTATAATTATGTATTGCTTTGATTCTTTCCACTAAGCCGTCCCTGTTGAGGATCAAACCTAGCTTGTATCCCTAAATGGGTAGTCAGCCGAAATAGAGAATTAAATAAACACAACCAAAACAAAATGCTGTAGCAGACGCTGAAGTAATAATAATGTAAGTCAAATCATCATTAAGTTTGTTTAAAACCCGACTACATAAAAATTCAGTTCATACTTAATAAATAAATAAAAATAAATCTCGGTTCAGCCATTGAATTCATTCTCAATAAAAATAAAAACAAGAAATAGAAGAGTATAAAGATGAGGCTTGAAATCCGAGAAGCTTCTCTTTTGTATAACGCGATTGTTCTTCTTCTTTTCTTCTCTTCTCTTGATTTGTTTAGGGTTTTTGTGTGTGTGACGGCTGCCTCCTTTGCTGTAAAAATGTGCTCCCTTTTATATCTGTAAATAAGGGTTTTCCAAAAAGGCAAGAAAATCTCCATGTATCCTTGGGATTCTAGGAAAGGAACTTTGACTCTTATTAGGATTCTAATAGTATAAATCCTTATATTTTCCTAATCAAGGAAGATATTTTCCTTTAGATTAATGCATGCCACGTCTGCCCTATTTTGTCCATCAAATAATAATCAGCCGTAGAGAAATTAGTTGCTTAACTCACATAAAATCGCATCTGTCCAATTTTTGCGTGCTACAGGATCTGCTGCAGCAACCATTGCTGTAACAACTTATCTGCCTTGCTGTAGCATCATTTCTGCTCCAGACTTGCTTTATCTTTTCTGCACATCAGCTCTTTGTCATTCTCTGAGGCTCTGTTATTGCAGCATCCATCAATAAAATTTGACCTATTTGGATCACATACAATAAAACACATAATAAGAGCACATAATGATCTTAAACATATAAAATTATTAAAACTAAACTTAAATAAATACTTATGCAAAATGCAACTATAAATATGATGAAAGACTCATTATTAACTCTCTAAGTAATGATAATTTAAGCTTAAAAATACCATGATAACTCTCATTTCATAGAGTTATCAACTATATATCCCAAATTTTTTATCTCAAATAACTATCCCAAAGAATTATCTCAAATAATTATCCCAAATAATTTGGCATTTGTTAATTGGTTACAATTAATTCATTTAGATTTTGTAAAGAACTATCTACCAATTAATGAATGTCAAATAATTTTGGATAGTTATTTGGGACAAAAAATTTAGGATGTGTAGTATTACTCAATTTTTATATCAAACATGTATAAAATTAAGAAGGTTAAACGAGCAGTTCTTGAAGTGCAGTGTGGTAATTGTCAAGATTATGTATTTTTAAAAGTTGGTTTAAGTGGAAGCCCTAGAAGGCAAACCTAAGAAAGAACACGTCTATACTTGTCTCTATGTATATTAGTAATAAGTTTACCTGTAAGAAGTAATTCGTAAAAAATTGTTTTGCTGTATGAACTATGAAGGAAGATGAGAGCTAGTGCTAGGCGACTGAGTGATAACTAGGCTAGAAAATGCAAATTGGAATTTTAAGTGGGCCTCTAATCCCTGAGTGATAATCAAACTTATGCTTGTTATAATCTCTTAAGTAAGGATAGCATGTACAACGAAAGCACTTAGATTTGATCAATTTGAAGACATTTAATGCTTCTTATTTTAGTTTGAGAGGATAAATCAAAGTGTATCTATTGAAATAATCAACAAAGCTTTTGTAATAGGTGTAACCATCTCTAGAAGGTGTAAGTAAGGGACCCCTCAAGTCTGTATGAATAAGTTCAAGGGCTTTAGTAGTTTTGGTTTTTGTGATAGGGAAGTAAAGTCTGTAACTTTACCCATTTGACATGCTTTACAGATATGTTCAAGTGCTTGCTTTATGGAATTACTTGAGAGTTTAATGGAATGAATATTCTTGAGCAAATTCATTAGTATTTGATGACTAAGATGACCAAAATGTTTGTGCAGCAGAAGAACTTTATTATTTGATGCATTACAAGAAGGAACAGAACTAGAAACGTTATTGTTTGATGCATTACAAGAAGGAACAGAACTGGAAACATTATTCTGAGCATTATTTGGAACATGTGAATTGAAGAACATGCAGACAACATTGATAATGGTTGAATGGAAGGAGAGTGGCATAAGAAGGAAGAAGGAAGTGACTTAGAAGACTTTAAAAGCAGCTTGTACAACTCTTTCTCTTTAAGTCCCTTTAGAAGCACTTGCCCCTTTTAGAGAATCCTTCACATAAAAGACATTACCAACAAATTCAATAGAAAGGTTATTATTAGTTATTAGTTTGGATATACTCAGTAAATTCTTTGTAATGGCAAGAACTAACAACACATCTTTAAGTAAAATATGTGTATGATCATACACAACATTTAATCATTTATAACTAAAGCAAGCATCATCAATATAAGTTATAAGCAAACCTTGTCCATTGCCAATGACAGGCTGATCTAAGCCTTTGAACTCCTCTATAATATGCATATTAGCCATATTGTTGGTCAAATGATGTGTGACACCACTGTCAATGTACCATCCTTCATCAGCAGGCCCTTCATAATTGGCAAGATAGGCTTCAGGTGCAACAAATTCTGCTGATGGATAAGATAAGTAGTGCATGGAGTTATAGCTTAAGTAAGGAATAGTATAATGTTCTTCAACAGATGCTACATAACCAGTAAATGGCTCAAAGTTAGCCATATAAGCAACTTTAGGTCCCATTATCTTGCCCCTACCAAAATGTTTAGGTAGATGAGTATCATCATATCTGTGCCAACATGCATCTGCTGTGTGCCCTTGCTCATGACATATTTGACAAACAAAAGCTGATTCATTTGACTCATCAGATTGCATGTTAGGTAAAGGAAGGAAATTGGTTCTCATAGACAGTGGCCTACCACCTGTGAAATTGCATAGCTTGTCCTCTGCCCTATCCTCCATAGTTCCCACTATCAGCTGGAAATCCTCTAAGATATGCGTTGAAGTACATACCTCTACCAACATTAAGTCTTTTGTTTCTAAAGTGACCATGATATCCATTACCATATGAACCTCTTCTAAAGTTTCCTCTCATATAAGAGTAATTAACATTCATTGTACTATAATTGGCACTGAACATAGTTTTGGCACCTTGATTTTGCTCAAGTCTAGCTTTATGTGTTAAGAACAAAGCATAAGCATCATCATAACTCATTTTATTTGCAGTGATAATTGAGGCCAGATCCAGGTAGCCAGGGCCTAAGCCATTTAGAATCCTCATTAATAATCCTTTTAAGTTATGTTATCACCAGTGCAAGCAAGTTTATTAGCAAGCATTTTCATCTTTGCACAATATTCTTCAATAGACATTGACATTTTCCTTAAAATGTTCATTTCATATCAAAGTTGCATCACTTTGGCCTCAGATTAAACCCCAAATTACCTTTCAATAGATCTCTAAACATCAAAGGAAGTATCATAGCTAAGAACAAAACTTAAAATACCATCACTGATGGTAGATAACAGCTAGCCAAGAAGTGTTTTGATCTTATGCTCGCCAGTTGATATATGCTGGATTTTCAATCTTTTCAATAGATCTATCAGCTATTGAGCCAGAAAGATATTGTTCTAGAATGATCTGAGGTTCTGAGATGAATCCTTCAAGACGATTTCCTCTGATTAAAGTTAAAACTTGTTTGCGCTAAAGCAGAAAATTGGATCAATCCAATTTTACAATAGCAGCAAAGGTGAATGATGTTTATGAAGATTGATTTGAAGTTGTAGTACTCGAGCTACCTATTGTGGCTTTGATAGCATGAAAGAAAACTGAGAAATGTTGCTTAGCTTAAAGGAAAAATTCCAAAGAAAATGTAATATTCCAGAAGTTTCATTCATTCATCAACCAGTTACATGTACATATTTATATATACTTACACATGAATAACAACTTGTAACTAATAAGCTAGCTATATTTCGTTACAAATGATTGTGTGTGCTAATAGTAACTTTTAACAAACTATGATGAGCTGTCATTCTTCTTTAGAAACCTTTACTGAGGTGACATTGTTGAGCTGCTTAAGTTCGCTTCTCTTAGCCTCTGTAACTAATGAGTAATGAACTGCTTTAACAGTATTGACATGCAAAGGAACTAGTAGTGGTTATAGTGTGCTATCCCATGGTTATGCAAGCAACAGTAGTGCAAGTAAGCTTGATGTTTTAAGGTCAAATTAAAGGCAAAAGCTAGTCTTGATGCAAAGCTTTCCACTAAAATGATTGTAGCTTAAATTCCTACCTAAAATCCAAAAGCACCCATGAATATGATGTTGGCTCGGATTCTCAGGCTTCTAGTCGATCACTGTGTGCTCGATTGCTTGCATCGCGTGTTAGGGAATACTTTTTTTTCCCTGGAGAAAAAAATACTTCTTAATTTACACGTAATCAAGTTAATTGTGTTCCCTAATGACTTGCATCATGATCAATACTCTAATTGATAGCGAGTAATTTCTCAATCTTTGTTAATTCTGATTAAAATCCCATTTTTCATGTTTCGATTGAAAGTCGCAAATTTTTATAGAGGAAATCCCTTTAATAAAGTCAATTGAATGCAGATCTTTGATTAATTACCTTGGAATCAACCCAAGTTCAGTGAAGTTTCTAACAATGCAATGTTCTGCCATAGTTCCATACTTCCATTGTAATGAATAAGATCATCGACAAAGCTTGTTGATATTGGTGGCCGCATAGGAGTTACTTTTTACTAGGGTTTTCAAGATTCAATCCAATCTAATCAATCTAATTTTATCTTAATACCCTTGTATGAAGGGCATTAATTTTGACTTATCTCATGTTTTATGAGATGCACACCCCTTTTTATTATGGTATGCATTTTATATATTTATGATATATAAAAACTAATAAATCAACTTAGTTTATTTGTAGACCAAGGCCTAACTCCACTAACAAGAGACAACTTTATCAAAACTTAGGTTTCTGCGTGTGTTTATTTAATAATTTAAAAAAAAATTGCTTATTTGTTAATTCCTATATGACATGCTAGTGAGCACGGAACATGTAGGTGAAGGTTAATTTCTTCAAAAAAAAAAACTCCATAAAGGATGCCATTTTTTTTAATGTTATTTTTTTCAATATTTATCACATTTATTACATGAAATCATCATTATGGCATTAACTTAGGTAGCGTTTGTTTTTTCTTTTTATTTGAAATTTGAATGGGTCTGAATTTGGCTGAAGTCTGAATAGGTCTAAATACATATATTTGAATCACATTTTTATTTTTTTTTAATATCTGAATATAGTTATTATAAATAAATATCTGTTAAGTTGTTTATTTTTTTAAAAAGAAAACATCTGAAATATGATATTTTGACATTTATTAGTTAAACACATGACAAGTTATAAATAAATTGTTTGATTAGTAAAAAAAAATTGATAATATTTACTTTAACAAAACATGAAAAATAAAATATATATCTAACACATGTATTTTTTAACATTAATATATGATACTTATAATGTTATTTTTTAATATTTTTCTTGTTAATTACGTAAGTCAATCAAGAATTGTTTAATCATTTGAATTAAAATTAATGTATTAAATAAAATTCAAAATCTATTATAAACATAGTAAATATAAAAATAAAGAGATGAACCTATTATAAAACACACTCACCTAAAGTTTTATTATGGTTAAAATTATCATTCACAAAAAAAAAACTAATAGTTAAATACATGAACAAAAAAATAAATAAATAAAGGATAATTTATATAATACGAAATAAATTTATTTAATAGGTATATTAATGAGAGAGAATATTAAAGTTCCATTAAGATGTTTTGTCATTTAGATAAAAGTTATAATATTTAATTTTTTTCATTAGACCTAAACATCTTATAATCAGACATAAGTAATAGAAAATTAATAAAATAAAAACTGTAAGTGTTTGAAAAAATTTAAAATTCAGACTTCAGATAAAAAAACAAACAATCCCTTAGTAAAATATGTTAGTTTGTCTACTAATTCGACTCATTTTTAGATTACAAATTGCCTAGATGAAAATATATGCTAGTTATTAAATTAAATTAGCTAGTTTTCTTCAATCATGTGAGTTGAGGAGAAAAGTTCAATGTCACTATTGAGAAATAATAAATAACGATAAACTTTCGCAGTGGATGCTTCAAAATTGGGATGATGATCATTGTTTGAGGTTAGAAGAACTGCTACAAAGGTCATCCAGTTGATGGAAAGGCAATTGTTCTCAATGTAGCAATGCCAGAGGTGCCTGAGAATGGCAAGCCTCAAGGGAAAACTCACTTTTGGATCCACTTTTTTTAATCCGAATCCCTGGATGAAAGGAGAGGAGTACATGTAAACAAGAATTCATGGCATTAGCATTTAGCAATCGAATTTGGTATCAACTTTGTATGTTGTGAATATAATTAATTTATATGTCATGAAATTCTTCAAATTTTCTGGCAAAATTCTTCTTTAATGAAAATTACCTAAATAATTAAAAACAAATTAAATCATTTATGTTTTAAATGAAATTTCAATTGAACACTTAAATAAAATTTTATTTTAAATTTTTTTTTTACACACACAGAGTTCAAGATCCTATACTTTATTAAAGTCCGCGAAAGTTATTAAATCATGGAGTTTAATAATATAATTGTATAATGGCTTTTCGGACTTTAATAAGGTCTCGGACTAGATATATAGGCACGCACACACACGAGATGTTCACACATATGCGAAGCCAACAACTCATCCTTGGTTTGCACAGACTAACTATCGTAGATTGATGACAGCAGGCTTTGAGGCGCAGGTGTAATGACATCAACTTTTTGAATACGTTACTGCATCAACGCTGTGTAAGCCACACAGATGCAGTTATGATCTTCTCTGTCAAGCAATGGATAGTATTTTATGAATGAGCGCTTATGTGTCATATCCGTTGCACATTTGTGGCTTTTTCCTCTGCATTGAGCTGTTTGATCAATATTCAAATTTTTGGACAGTCCTTACCTACCAATAGGAAAAAATATATGTGATGCAGTTAGCATTGTGTGATAAGAACTGGCATTTATTTTATTTTTCCATAAATAACAGGTAATTAATTTAGTCTTACTTGTTCTGAGGCGATGTAATTAATTGAGACTTGTGATGTCACTCTCCTTCAATTCAAAGCACTATATATTTACAAGCTCACTCTGCTAAAAAGGCCATCCAATATAATTACAGCTTCTTGATCAGCAGTGTTTCGTGTGCAATGGCTTTCCCAAACCCACTAGTATCCGATATCGCGTCTAGCGTAAGCTATGTTCCATCAAACTACATCCGACCAGCATCAGATCGTCCAAACCTTGATGAAGTTTCTCTGGATGACTGCATTCCTCAAATTGATCTCCATTGTCTCAGTGGCCCAAACCGCCCTGATGTTGTGAAACAGATAGGCCAAGCTTGTCGAGATTATGGTTTCTTTCAGGTATTTCACATACATGTTCATATTCAAGATTCTTTTCTATCAGGGAGTAACATTCTAGTTAACATGTTGGTTCATTTCTGGCCTGTCTGAAGATTAAAAACCATGGGATTCCAGAAGAGGTGATGGACAAGATGTCTGAAGATTAAAAACCATGTCTGAAGATGCTTGTCAAGGGAATTTTTCAATTTGCCCGACAGTGAAAGACTGAAGAATTATTCGGACGATCCGATAAAAGCAACAAGAATCTCTACTAGCTTCAATGTGAAAACTGAAAAAGTATCCAACTGGAGAGATTACTTAAGACTCCATTGCTACCCATTAGAGTACTACATACATGAATGGCCAACCAACCCTCAATCTTTCAGGTATTAAACCAAAAATATATATCACCTTTGACCAAAATATATTCAATTACAATATATATATATATATATATATATATATAGATATATATATAAATTTTACCATGCGTTTCCACAGAGAGGATGTTGCTGATTACTGCAGAAATGCCAGAGGATTAGCATTGACCTTGCTTGAAGCAATTTCGGAGAGCTTAGGCCTGGAAAGAGATTATATAAGCAAAGCATTAGGCAACCATGGCCAGCACATGGCCATCAATTACTATCCCCCATGTCCGCAACCGGAGCTGACCTACGGGTTACCCGGCCACGCTGATCCCAATGTGATCACCATTCTTCTTCAAGATGATGTCCCAGGCTTACAGGTGCTCATAAATGGCAGGTGGGTTGCTGTCAATCCCATCTCGTACACCTTCACTGTCAATATTGGTGATCAAATCCAGGTGACAATATCAACAATTATGGTTACTAAGTTACTGCTTGTACTATTGAAAAATTACATGAGTTTCTTCAATAATATATATGAAACTACAATTTCATTTTATTGAGCAGAGTTGACAAAATTTGTATGCTTCAACTTTCATAGCAATTCAAATAATTTTACCGGCCCGTGCTGTGTAGGTACTCAGCAATGATCGCTACAAGAGCGTATTACATCGTGCCGTAGTGAATTGCAACAAGGAGAGGATTTCAATCCCAACCTTTTATTGTCCATCGCCTGATGCTGTGATCGGACCAGCACCACATCTGATCAACGATATTGCTAATCCTGCCCACTACATGAACTTTGCATATTGCGAGTACTACGAGAAATTCTGGAACCGGGGACTTGCAACCGAAACATGTTTGGACATGTTTAAAATAAAAACTTAAAATACTACTTACAGCCCATTTTGGGCACTTGGAACTTTGGGTCTTTCCTTTAGTAAGATAAAATCTAGTACTGTACTTCTGTTTTTTTAATTTGTATTAAAAAAAGCTTATCAATTATTAGCATATGGTAACAATTATTTTCTCGTGAAAGATACTTTTCGTCAATTAGTTTATATGTGAGATGTGCAAGCAAGTTCGGGAAATAGAATTTTATTACGGTAACTAAAATGTATCAAAGTTAGCCATGTATTTTTTTTTTTTTTCTCTAACTCTATCTTTTGCCTCCAAGCTTACTCGAGTGGTTTTCATTCAATTTTCTTTACGGCTGGCCCCTCGAGATCAAACCTAGAAAAGCCTAACTGATTAAAATATCATTGCTAAATAGTTGAGGGTGGTTGGTCTTGTCCTAGTATATGCGGAAGTTGTCCTAGGTGAGGACCAGATTGAGATCAAGTAGCTTTAGACTTCGACCACCTCTCTTCTTGAAAAAAAAATTACTTATTCATATATATAGCATGGAAGAAAGAAAAACAAAATCTCCGCCATATGTACGGAAGATACAAATTATCATAAGATAAGATAACTTTGACTGCACACTCAAATAAATCAGCCATCGTCAATTATTTGAAAAGTCATTACTCCATCCTCCAATTGTTCCTTTTCCATTAATTTAGATAGTTTGACCATAAGTGGACTCGTAATCTCAAAAAAAAAAATAATGATGATAATAATAAATGAAAGGACGAAGTTACCGTTGAATTTGTAAAAAAGAAAATTATTTTTAAATTTCCATATTTTTTTTCCTTTCCATGGGATTTGTTGTTAAGTCTTGTAGCCATCAGCTTTTAAATCTTTGGATGACAGTTGTTTTTCAAGGCTTTTTATTCCAGTTGGAGAGCTCTAATTAATACGCTGCGGTTTGAGGATGAAAAACCTTCAATATCTGGCATCCATGTCCAAGTGGTTATGTCTCATATGAATATATTTGCTCCTATGAGTCTATATGGTAGGGATATAGACATCTAATATTTTCGCATCAACATCAAATTTAGTGCTTAATAAAAACATAAGTTTAATTAAAAAATTCATTCATGAGAAAGGCACGTGATCTTGAGAATTTTTAACCACAAAAATTTATTTATTTTTCTATTCTTTCTTTTTTACGAGCAAGAAAATCTTATGTGAAATCAATTTTGAACCAATTTTTAAAAATTTTATTTACTTGTGAACTAAGTAAGTGCATTCATTAATAGAGAAAAATTGTTGAGTTAAACCAAAGGATTTTTATAAATTTATTCTTTTTTTGTTGATAAAAAAAAGTTAGAAGTAACTCGATTAAATCCTATTTTTTGTCATAAAATGATTTAGACAGGATAACTACCGGTACTAAATTGATGATCGAGAGGACACAAAGAGTATTCATTGTCAGTTGCGATAACCCACAAGGCAAATCTCATTTGATTTAATTTTTTTTCACTCAAGACATTGGACTAATATTGCTAATTTATTTTGCACTACCCATTTCGTTAATTCATAATCTTATGTCTAACCGTGTGTAGTTAAGATTTAATTATCTATGTATTCATATTTAATAACTATTAGTCATAGCTTTAGAAAAAGTAAGCACAAAAATCATATCAACACTGTATTCATTATCCAGATCCTAAATTTGACCATCAGACACCCAGTTAACAAATTAAAATGTAATATTTATGCCTCTTCATTTTCCTAACAAATCCACTTCAAAACAATTGATGAATATATTTTTTAGAAAAAAATAACACAATGGCAAAGAAAATCTATTAGTTAACCATGTACCTCAAAACTGTTCCATGGAAAAGAAGACATCAAGATCTCACAATACTTGTACTGTATATTGTATTATATTTGATAAATATGATTTATAATTAATAATTTCTACAAAACTATTAATAGTATTATAAAGTTTCATCAAACACCTATGGGATAAACTCAGTAGCTTCACAGCTGCCCCGCGACAACACTTTGTGGGTTGTAGCAGTACCAAACAGGAAGGTCTCTCGGTCCAACACAAAGAACTATTAAGATCTCACAACACTTGTCCAAGGATGGAAAATCAATCAGTTTTGAGTGGGAATGGCAGCAATACCCGTGGGCCCTCCAATGATTTAGGTTGGGTATGGCCCCGAAAGTTCTTTAAAATGAATTGGAGTCTTTTCAAGGGATGAATCTAAGGCCCATAAATTTTCGGCTTCGGATTTGGAGATTTTGTGGGGTCCTAAACTTGACCCAAAAATAAATATTAAAAAAGGAAAATAAAACTTAAATCTACGAATTATGAACTCAATGGGAGAGATATAAATTAATTTTCAACTCATCTCTAAATTTATTGTTGCTCCACTCTTTAACAATGTTATCTAATTATATGGCTTCTTTCTTTAATTTTTCAACTACTAAACACCAATATTTGCTCCCATTTACAAGATGAAGACCACAAATGAAGTTCGAGGCAAGTCCAAGTTCTTAGGACACTGAAGAAGGTCAAGAGGAGCAACGGTCAAATGCTTGCCATTAACGAGATTTTCGAGAAGAACCCAACCAAGATCAAGAACTGTGGCATCTGGCTACGCTATCGGAGCCAAACTGGATATCACAATATGTACAGTGATACCGCTCTGAAGGGGGCTGTGGAACAAATGTATGCTGCTACCATCCCTGCCAAGCTATGCAAGAGAGAAAGCAGTCAGCACCAAGCAGTTCCACAATTCGAAAATCAGGCAGTAAGCTGAGGTCAACATACAAAGCATCAAGGCCTAATTACTTGTTTATCCAACTCTCTTGTCCTTTGATAATTGAGACTTCAAGAGAGCTTAAGATTGGATTATCCATTTCCGAGGGTATTTTTGGTAGTAACCTTCTTAATGTCAGTTGTTTTTGTTCATTGGATACCTTTTTTTTTTTTCACTCCCCCGAAAATATTAGGTTATGAGACGAGCGAACCTGATCGTTGGAATTTCAAAATTTATCTTTTGGCTAGAAAATATGTATAAAATTTTTGAACTATTACATTAGAGAAAAATAGATGGATAAAATTGTGTGGAAGAAACCAATAGTTCTTTATTGTTTTTTCCTCTCTCTTATTTATCTTCTCTCCAGTAGGGCTCGGCAATATCGGGTTAGGGTCGGATTTGGATCAACCCGATCGGATTTCGGGTTAAATAAAAATTCATTCGAATTCAACTCGAATTTTACATCAGATCGGATTGGATTGAACAGTATTCGAATTGGATTGGATTTAAAATTCGGATTAAACCGGGTTTGAATTAACAATTAACATATTCTATCAAACACCTCAACAAAAAAAATATATATTTTGTTAACAATTAACAATTAACCTATCGTATATAATACCATTAACAATCAACAATCAACATATCATATATAACATATTAATAGCATATAGTATGTACCATCAAAACTTCAAAAGACAAAGTTCGGGTTTTGGGTTGGAGTGGAGTGGGTTTCGGGTTGCAGAGGAGCTTGGAGGAACTTGGTGATGGTAGAGGCATGGAGCAGCAAATCTGGTGGCGGAGCAGCAGATTTGGTCGGCGGTGACTGCGAGGTCCGGGCTGCATCGGCGACTGTGTCTGATCTGCGTCTGTGGGCTGCGTTGCGTCTACGTTGTGCGTCGGCTGGTGGCATGCTACCAACTGCCTCTTTGCTTTTACGATGTGGGTGTGTGAACTGTGAGAAGAAGAAACCATGATGCTGTGATGATGTGTGTGTGAACTGTGAGAAGAAGAAAGCATGTGCAGTGAATCGTGGGCGTGAACTATGAGAAATTGAGAACTGAGAAGAAGAAAGCGAGAGTGTGAGAGTGACAAAGACTGAAAGACACGTTGTGTGTGTGTCAGTGTGTGTGAGCCGTGTGTGTGTGTTTCAAACTTTTACATTTTTTTTTTCAACCAATTTCACCCGATTCGATCACGATCCGATTGGATTGGCTAAGTGTCATCTGATCGGGTTAGGCACATAGTCCGATCTGATCCGAATCTGATATTTTTGGGATCGGATCGGATCAGTTTGGATTGAATCGGGACGGATTATTTGTCCACCCCTACTCTCCAGTCTCCACTTTCCAACGTTACTTATTTTTTCTTCCCCATATATTTTCTCTTCTCTCACGTCATTCGTCAATATGTTGTTCTCCTTCTCATTTTTTTCCCTTCTCTTTCTTTCATAAAATTTGTAAACTTTTATTTCTCTATTAAAAAAAAATGAATTATACCTTTTTTTCTTCTCTCTCTCTCTCTTTTTAAATGTGGCTGTAACATACCTTGGTGATGATTAGAATTGAATGGAGATGTTTCTTTGTCGAAAGTTAGGATTATTTGTTTTTTTTTTCCCCTAAACATTAATTCAAGATTTACAAGATTAAGAGATTATTTGGAGAGTGAAATTGATTGGAATTCAGATTAGAGATTTGAGAACAAATAATTAATTAAGAGAGAAGACAAAACAAAAGGGGCAAGGGAGATAGAAACTAATTAATTAGAGAGGGAGCAATGATACACACCTCATTAATGAATTCTACTAAGGTAAATCTTACGATAAAGAACTTACTTGCTTATTAAAGAGGGACTCAATTCCGATCTATTATGAGAATAGTATTCTCCCTAAAATGTGAGTATATTCCTCCTTAATATAAGAGCAGTACTTGCACTGCACCATAACAGAAATTATGTCAATTGATCTCAATAGTTTTCATAATTGTAATTCAAAAAAAAATCTTTATAGTAATTATTCAAATTTTAAGGGTATCAATAAAAAATATTTCAGTTTTTATATGTTTGCTCTTGGTAAAGTTGAGGTGGAGTTCGTTAGTGGGGTACACATATAATTTTTTCTTAAGGAAATAAATTAAATAGTTAGTAATTAATAAGAGAGAAAAAAAAAAAGAAATAAAATGATATGTATGTCCTCCATATTATCTTGACCAGCTTTCTTTCTCTATTACAATGGTCTAAAGACTCTGTATAAAATTGTGTAAAACATTATCTGTGTTGAACGTACCCTATATATATATATATACACAGACACACACAATTAGCTAGTGTCCCCCGTATTTAGATATAGTCATAATTTGTGAAAGCATTATGTTGATAGATTACAAAAATTCATGTTTTTAAGGTACTCTTATACAGCGAACTCAATCTAATGGTCAAACTTAATCAATGACCTATTTGTTCACAAAACCTATGATCTCCTGATTCTTTTTTCACAAGCAACAAGAGTCAAGTGATGACTGATAAAACCTTTTATCAAAAAAATTGAACGGATCAGGCTTTATACGTTCCCCATATAGATGTTCTTTTTAGTTTTGATTTAAATAGAAGCTTTCCTAACCTCATCGAAGTTTAATTATTAAAAAAAAAACATTTATATTAAATGTTATTATTTTGGGTTTAATTTTTAAAATTAATTTTCCAATGTTTACGTACGAATGGATAAAAGTTAAAAGACTTGTGATTATATGATTATGAAAGTAAAGAAGTTATCCGTACAATTTTCCAATGTTCACATATGATTTAGTACGTAAATTTTTATTAATTAAGTTGGTGATTTTTATAAAAATCAATGGTGATAGCTAAAAGTTGGGGCAATAGACATATAATTAGAAAAGTTAAAAGACTTATGATATTAAATTAATTAATTTTCCAATGTTTACGTATGATTTTGATTTATTATGGTTATATATGATTTTAAATTAAGCTGATGGCTTGGAATTGAATAGAAAGACTACTGAAATGAAATATGAAATAGATATATCTAAGTTAAAATTAATTTATATCCTAATGGATGACTTTTCTTTTCCTTTTTCTTTTCTCTATCACACTTAGCCACCGGGATAGGATCACTTCTCCTCTTTGAAGGAAATAATATTTTATTATATAATAATTAAGTCAAATAAAGCACACGATGCTTTGCCAAAAATTGTACAAATGCATGTCGATTCGAAACCATATATATATATATATATATATATATATATATATATATATATATATATATATATATATATTGAATTACATGATTAATGCTCATATTACATGAGACTACTACTTGATATTTACAATCAAACAATTTATTAGAACAAGTTAACATTAATTCTACTCGCTCTTATTTTAACCCTCTCTAATATTCGAAGGACGTTTACTCAACTCACATTTCGTAAGGGAAAAGATTATTTCCACTCAACTATTTCATAATTAAGAAAAGAAATTTAACCTCCATAATTACTTTTATGGGGATTCGAACACTTACTCTCACACATATTATAGAGCATGTAATCAGATAATACCAAAGGCCGCCAAGGCGTGCCCTATTAGTTTTCAGTCAATTTTATTTATCTGAAATCCTAAAGAAATAAAGAGCTTAAAAAAACGAATTTAGATTTTGCTTGCCCTTTCCTTTTAAAAAAGAAAATAATAGTAATACCAGGGGGTACTTGATGAGATCTTGAATTGTCTGGATTGCCGATATTGACCCGAAGTAAAATGAGAATAGTAGACAAGGGTAGCAGCCAGCCACAGCCTATTTATAAATCACCCCTCAAAGCTTCAATCACAAAACGCAAAAAGGAGGCAAAAAAAAAAAACTATAAGAAACAATGTGTTCGTTGTCGGAAACACAACTACCCAAACAGAATAATAAATATGAAGAAGAAGAAGAAGAGAGCTATTCACATGCCATGCAGCTAGCAATGGGCGTAGTGCTGCCCATGGCAACTCAAGCAGCTATTCAGCTTGGCGTTTTTGAAATCATAGCCAAATGTGGCAAACTCTCGGCTTTAGAGATCGCAGCGCAGTTACAAGCGCAAAACGTAAAAGCACCAATGATGCTAGACAGAATGCTTAGGCTTCTGGTCAGCTACCGTGTGCTTGAGTGCTCTGTTTCTGGTGGCGAGAGGCTGTATGGTCTCACCCCCGTGTCCAAATATTTTGTCAGCAGTAAAGATGGTGCCTCGTTGGGTCAGTTTATGGCCTTGCCTCTCGACAAGGTCTTCATGGAGAGCTGGTACAGATTTTTAATTGTTTCAATTTTCCTATTTTACAATTTGTATGTTGTATAACTAGCTAGCTATAACGTATTCAATTTAATTAATTTTAAAATGAATGTAGGCTGGGATTGGAAGGTGCAGTTATGGAGGGAGGAATACCATTCAATAGGGTGCATGGAATGCACATCTTTGAGTACGCTTCCGGAAGCCCCAAGTTTAATGAAACTTATCACAAGGCAATGTTTAACCACTCAACCATAGCCATGAAAAGAATCCTGGAACATTATAGAGGTTTTGAGAACGTTAAGCAACTCGTCGATGTTGGTGGCGGCCTAAGTGTCACTCTCAGTATGATTACTTCAAAATATCCCCACATAAAAGCCATTAACTTTGACTTGCCTCATGTTGTACAAGATGCTCCATCCTACCCTGGTATGTGTGTGTGTGTGTGTGTTTCTTCTACTAGTTAGACACAATTTGGTGTTTCAATGAATCAAATCACATGATTGTGATACTCATATACAGAGTAGTTAAGTAATTTTTAAATGTTGCAGGCGTGGAGCATGTGGGTGGTAACATGTTCGAAAGCGTTCCAGAAGGAGATGCCATTCTAATGAAGGTAGGTAGTTTTGAAATTCACCAATCACATGTATGAACTGAAGACATCAGTGATCATTGTTCTTCTTTTTTAAAGTCATTTTACCAACACATGTAATTAATATGGGGATTTGCAGTGGATACTTCACTGTTGGGACGACGATCACTGCTTGAGGATACTGAAAAATTGTTACAAAGCCGTTCCAGATAACGGGAAGGTAATTGTGATGAATTCGATAGTTCCAGAGATACCTGAGGTTAGCTCTTCCGCAAGAGAAACATCCCTTTTAGATGTACTTTTGATGACTCGGGACGGAGGAGGAAGGGAACGAACCAAAAAAGAATTCACGGAATTGGCAATTGCTGCTGGCTTTAAGGGTGTTAATTTTGCATCTTGTGTCTGTAACCTCTACATCATGGAGTTCTTCAAGTAGATTTTACGAAAAAATTATGAGTGCTCTTGGAGAAATGTTTATACACACGCAATGAATAGTGAATGAAAATGAAGTAATAACGCTCCTAAAGTACCGTACGGCTCTACCAGATTTTACATATTTGTTGTCACAAAACGTTGTGAAATAATGAGTTGTCTTGTACTAGAATAAAGAACATGATGCAGCAACAACATGTATGCCTTTCAGTTTTATTATAACAAAATAAATTGTGTGTTGTCAAAATGTATTCATAATTAATAATTGCCCCCCATTTTTAAGAGTTATGGCACAAGCTGAAATGCAAAACTCTAAAATCTGACTTTTCCATAAAAAAAATAAAATGTTTTACCCAAAAAAAAGAAAAAAGAAATACAATTAAATGAAATAAAATGGAATTATAATTAATTATATTAATGAAAATAGTTTCGCCATCTTGTAAGTGCTAATTTGACAAATGGATCGAGGAAGGAAAACTAATTACTTAAGCAAAAGCCGAATTTTTGACAATTTACAAGGTCAAATAATGATGAGGGAAGTAGGAAAAAGTTTAAAATATATATATATATATATAAACAATATACTATAAGCAATGCATGGTGATAATTATTAAAACTAAAATGCAAGGGCGGCATTGATAAAAGCCATACATATGATATAGTTTTGCTAATATACTGTGTAACCCCCAATCTTGATGAGTCGAAATTGCGTTTTTTGGCCAGTAACGAGTTCTAGGCTTTGGGCCAGTTCAAGAAAAAAGGTTGCGAATTGCACATGGAGTTCGGAACTAGTTAAGGCAAGGCTCTCTATAACCATCTAACTAATAGAAATCAAAACCGGGACAGGAGATTTCTAGAGGAGTTTACACTTTACATAAAATGCAACGCACGTTTTTGACAAAAATTCTAATCCTATTGAGGACGTATAATATAATTGATTGATCCTTAATTGTCCGTAAGATTATATCATTGTCAGTCATTTTACCATTCAACACCACCTGTACGTGCCATCCTCATTGGTCATCACCTACCACTCTCTTTGCCTCTTTGGCACGTAATATATATATTCTTAGAATTCAAGAAAGTTGGATCCCAATGAATGATTTTTTTTCTTCAAATCTTTAAGTTGATGCATAGTAACAACTGGCGGCTTGCCACAATAATGCAAATAGAAACTGACAAGTGCCAACTACAATAGCTTTGTTCAAAGTTGTTTCCGCAAAATCTACAGTATGTCTGCTGGTGCAGACACAAGAAAATTAAAAAATTAAGTCATTTTTTTAGCTTTTCACTTGAGCTGACAGTCGAATAATTCTTTTGCGCAGCTCCAACCGGTAGTGCTGACATTATCAATATCACGATCATTATTTTTTTTCAGGGAGATTACTATTTATATACTGTTTATACGAGAGGAATAACTTACTTTTGATACAAGTTAGGATAATCCTATTTTTTATATTAATTTTACTTTCTTGTTTAAATATGCAGGTTCTTGGATTATCCCAACAATCCTCGCTTGAGCTAGTGTGACATACTATTACGCTTCTCGCTCGTATAAGTCAACAACAATAAATAATTTATACATTAGTTTTGTGACAATAATGGCAATTTTCTATTAAGTTTTGATCCAGAAAAATAGCTATAATCTATAATCTTTAATCTAATGATAAGTTTTATTTCATAATCAAAATTTTCGCAATTAAGTCACGACTTCACAAAAATGTTTAGTCTTAACTGTCGTTCTCAACCCGACTTAACCTTCTTTTTCTCTCTGTCCCTGCAAAAACAAAGACCAATTGTCCTCTTTAGGATTTTCTGTTTTTATTTTTTGTCTATTTGTTTCCTTCCACTTCATGTGTGAAGGTAGATCTCCTTCCACTCCATGTGTGAAGGTTGATTCTTCCATGGTTGTAGATTCATAGCTTTTACTCCATCCAAAATTGGTTTGTGGTAGTATTAGTTTCTTTTGTTGCTATTATCTGTCAAAATGTGTTTTTGTTTAGTAGATTTGAAGTCTTTTAGCTTTAGATCTGAGAAAATATAGCATATAGATCAATTTTTACAAGATATATGTTACTATATCAATTGGTGATCAAGCTCATAAAAATGGATATTCTAAAACAAACTGATAAATATTCTTGATTATACTCTAAAATGGTGTAGAGATATGCATCTATGGTAATAAGAGATTACCAACCAATCTGCTGTTTATAGATGAAAATATATGTATACTAATATGATTTATAAGGAATTATTATGTAATCTCATCTTTTTAGCAGAAATTCTTAATGTATTCAGTTTGCTAAACGAATGAATAAATTATTTTCCTGTCAAAAAAAAAAAAAAAAAGAAGAAGAAGAAGGAGAAGAAGTCACGACATCACAATCCCAAACAATTGGCAGGAGAACACGCCAAAGCCATAGGTTTCTCCGGAGCAATGCATTAATTTGTTGACATTTTGTCATAAGGCGATATATACATACAGGTCAATTGCTGAGAATATTCATTTTCAAGACAAAATGGCATCGGAAACTTAAGAGTTAAGACAGACTGTACAAGGAACTATTGCTGTATACGTCATCATGTTTATTGGGATTATATCTGTATCTTTGAAAATATATGTGATACTGATTATGATGAGATTAAATAAGGGATCATATTATATGTATTTATGTGATCATCATATGGATTCACTCATCTTATGATTAAATAAATTAGCCATGGATTGATAAAATGGGCTCTCTATTTATGTTTAGATCGTAGTAAATTTAATGTATTCAGTTTGCTAAACGAATGAATAAACTATTTTCCTGTCATTTGTAAAAAAAAAAAAAAAAAAGAAGAAGAAGAAGTAATTAAAGAAGAAGTCACGACATCACAATCCCAAACAATTGGCAGGAGAACACGCCAAAGCCATAGGTTTCTCCGGAGCAATGCATTAATTTGTTGACATTTTGTCATAAGGCGATATATACATACAGGTCAATTGCTGAGAATATTCATTCGTGGGCTTTATTATTTTTTAATTTAAATCAAATTTCAAGACAACAATATACGAGACAAAATGGCATCGGAAACTTAAGAGTTAAGACAGACTGTACAAGGAACTATTGCTGTATACGTCACTGACACATCATACAAGTTAATGCTTAGTGTTTAACTTTGGATTAATAGGTATTATCAGTTTTTATTTTTTTCTGAGTTTGCTTAATAATATATATTTATATATAATTAGCCACCCTGTTCATGAGTAGTATTTAAAAAATATATATATTAGAATGATACTTTAATCCTTCTAATATCCATGATAGACTTTAACATTCATTTCATCCATGATGATAAAAGAAAAACAGAAAAAAAAAAAAAAAACGCTGTTAGAAGAATGAATGAGACATTTTCACATGTAAAGTGATTACATGAGAACTCTGCTAATTAAAACTAATTAATTTAAATATTAAAATGTAATTTTTACCCTTAAACAACATGTTTTTTTTATCTCATTCTTTGAATACCAGAGACGAAATGAGGTATTAAAAAATTATAAAGGATTAAAATGGTAAAAGTAAATTAAGAGAGGGACTAAAGCATTACTCTCACTTATTTTTCAACACAAATTCGTACACCAAGTTTTAATCCTTAAATTAATCATAATTTTCCCAATAGCAAAGTTAGTGCCCATACAGATTCTTTATTAAAACCAAAAGTCAATTACCAGCAAGTCTCATCATCACATGTTGCTAATTACTTATTATCTCCATCGTATTTTATAATTCTCCACATTATTTAATATTTTCTATTTGACAAAATGGTTATACAAATATATGATTACATAAAATTCTTTGGAGTTGTTATAATATAATCAATAGAAATCTTTAATGAGTGAAAGTGGCAGCATTACTCTTGACGGTAATTGTTGAAGTGTTATTTTTAATAATAAAATCTTTAATGAGAGAAGATGGTGGACCAGGAGGTCACCGATTCAAGTCTCAGTAGATTCTCTGCCACAAATTAATATAAGCAAGGTATTTTATGTCTCTCTCTAAATATTTTTGCAAGTATTTACCCTTTTATTTGTGCTTATAAAAAAGTTGCATGACCATGAAGCTTTTCAACATCAACACTTAAATTAAAACTCTGATCGATCCGGTACTTATTATCTTGGCGTCTTTGGCCATTACTTGAGGTGATAGGCCATATTACTAGTTATTAAAAATGCTACATGTAGAGGTTGGAATTATTCGTTGCTTGAGCTTATGATTCAATTCTCATTGTTATATATTTTTAAAATTACTTTCAAGTCCAGCTATGTTACCCATGAAGTTTGGTACCTTATTTTTTGTCTTTCTCAAATTTACCATTTGATTGAACACAAGAGTAGTATAATGGCTAACATTAAAAGTCCTTGTTATTTATGCAAAATAGGAAAAATCAAAAGTTTTAATGCTTTGACATATAAGTCCATAATATTTTAAATTTTTTACACCATTGAACTAGGTTTCCAATTAAATGACTTATTCTTATATTTATTAATATATATTTAAATTAATATATTTTCTTATTACTTAATTTTAATATAGTTAAATTATGTAAATTATTTACTAACCATAATTGATGATATATATAAATATCATTTTTTCTAATTTAACAAAATGGCAACCAATTTCCTCTCACCCATGTGAGCATGGTTCAAATCTCATACCCTTTTTTTAACATAAGAGATTTTGCTATCTCAAGTAGATGCAATATACAAAATATGAAAATGAATTTAATTTCATATTCTATGTAATTAATGCTTTATTATTGTTATTTTTGTAGCATAATGTTTATTTAACATACTATCAATTATTTGATTATGTAGTAAAAATATATTAATTTACTAATAATAATAAAGTGTTAGTTTATGAATTCGTAAAATCATTTTTGATTGTCTAAACAAGGACTTTTGTATTTTTCATTGAGTTTTTGTTTTTAAATAAAAAGAATTAATTTAATTGCACACTTAAATATACTGACATTTGTTACTTGACACCAACATTTTAAACAGTCATTAGCACACATCCATGTGGTTAAGATCTTTCATTAACTTAATTGAGAGAAGGGTAAAAAGAAGAAAAATATAAACAATTACTCTATTTGAAAATAATTTAAATATTTCTTTATTAAAATAAACTAAAAATAAATATTTTCTGTTCTTTCTTCTCTCTTGCTAACATTGCACATGGACAACAGTAAAGGTGGCAATTCAGGTTAGTGGATCGTGTTCATATCGTGTTATCAAGTTTGAGCTAACCCAACCCCAACTCATTTATTAGTTGTGTAAAGAATTTCAACCCTACTGACCCATTTGTTATTGTGCCATAATTGTGTTAATTATTTAACAAAATTTTATTTTTCAATAAAAAAATATATTTTTTTAATAAGGTTTTATATTTTCTATAAATTTTGGAGTGCTATCTTCTTAAACTCCTATCAATTTTGTTTTAAATAAAAATAAATGATTTTTCAAAATATGAAAATTCAACATATATCTATCGATTAAAATATAAATCAATTAGTATAAGTAATTGAATAACTAATCATCTCATAAATTGATTATCATATTAGGAATTTTAATACCGAACCCAATACAATTATTAATCGAGTTGACAGCTAAAGAGAGCAAGCAAATCCATGTCAAGTTGGATATCCAAGTATTTGATCCAAATAGATTGGATAATATCCATCCAAAATACTCTGGGTTTGATTTTTCCTATCTCCATCCATGAACTTGAATATTATTAGTATTTAAATGTATGAGACTAAAATTGAATATTATAATTAATATTTAAGTTTTGTAAATTAAATGAAAAATCAAAATAATATTGCCAAAAATTATTGCACCGTCAACGACAATAATGAAAACAATGACGGCACCATCATCAAAAAAGAGAAGTGAGTGAATAGAAACACAAATACTATCAACAAATTCAAAATTCTCTGATCTATGTATGGTGGCAATGTTGCTGGATAAATGGACGTGCCGGCGATGGATGCGCCTTCCAATGCAAACAACCATAGCAAGATTGTCGTGGTTTCATGGCATTTCAAGGTTCACAGCCTTTAACAACCAAATTGGCGGTCTCTAAATTGAAAAAAAGTTGTAGTCTAATGTAACTCGTTGTGGTGTAGTTATGGTGGCATTCATAACTACATGCAACTCTACATGTCAACATATTTGGGCATTGAGACTATCATTGTGTAGATCTTCCAATTTCGAGTCTATTGGTACCCTTTAATCAATAATGTCATTGCCGGCGACGGAGCAGTGGTCCCATTGATTATCTATATTTTTTTGTAATTAATTAAAAAATAAGAGTAATAATTTTGTTTTATTATTCTATTTCTATATTGAAGATAATTTTAATTACCTTTAAATATCAATATTTAGGAAATTAAATATAAAATAAATAGGAATTTTTTTATGTAAACCGCATAATTAGTTTTTCATATTATAAAATGCACAATGATTTATAATAAAAATTAAATATCAAAGCTTACCATATTCATATTGGATAATTATGTATTTATACATGGATGATATCCGGTGGATTTTGTCACTCTTAGTTGACATGGATATGAACAATTAAATAATTGTGTCAAATTGACCATCAATACGTATTTTTTGTGTTATATTCTTGTCAAATTAATGGGTCGGCGCTAGACAATAGAACCATGGTCATGACCAATTTTTTTTTCAATTCTAACAAGTTATGCATCGGTTTCTCCAAATTTATTGCAATACAAAGACAACTTATATTATCCAGATTGACAAGTCTACGACGTTGGAGTATTGTGCTCATGCCGGCGTCTTGGAAAGGTACTTGTGAAACATATCGTGCCTTCTAAAAGCATCACTGCAATTGAAAATTTGTAGGTGTAGGACTAATGCTTGAAGTCTTTAGTTTTTTTGGTTTTATAACTATAACATGACTCCATTACAGTTGACCTAAAAAAGACAAAAAAATAGGTACCAACTACCAAAAGCACGAGGCAACATAGCTTTGCCCTTCAGTTTTCACCATTCCAAAAATAATTCCACGGGGCCCTCGCTAATAAAAGCTTCCCACAATTATTATTATTATTATTTTTCATATTGTCATCAAACTGTTATTAATATTATATTAAATTATTATTAAAACAAAAATTTTATATTAATCACTCGGGATACTGTCTAAATTTTTAATTCTTATTAAAAAACCCCTACTTTACTCATATTTTTTATTGAAAAAAAAAAAAAAAAAGAGTCCTCGTATTATTATAAGGACAACTCGAACGGAAGCCTCCCTCAGGTGACTCAAAGCATCCGTCAACCACTTTGATTGATCTGAATTGAAAAATACGTGAGATCAGATATTTTAATAAAATGATTGCTCTATTGTTGTCCACGTCTTTATACATGTCGACAGCCACCTTATCTTCTTTCTGCTTAAAAAGTCAAACTTTGGAAATTAACAGTTTATCACTCCATCGTAACAAATTAACAATTTTCCTAATATTTTTAGTTCAATTTTTTAACTAATAGGAAATAAAATTAGAATGATCAGCTAGCCCAAAATGATCAGCTAGCCCAAAATAAATAAACTCTCAAATTTTAATTATTATACCTCCATTTAATATTTTCCGCTCAACCCAAGACAATTAATACTAGACAACTGCTAACTAACTCAACTTAGCAAGACCCTTAATATTAATGCTTTAAAGGCTTATCAATATTGACCATCATAATCGATTAACAAGCTCTATCACAGTTTTGTTTTTTCTGTCTGTTTTTCTATTTTTACCAACAATTATTATTATAATAAGCTCTTTTTTTTATTACACATATAATAACATAAAAAAGACAAAATTAAAATTTTCTCTTAAGGCCATAAAAGCTCTTCATCGGGCACTGACTCCGCTACATCATCCCATTCCATCTTTAACTTATTGCTATTATGATCTAAAATGAATGCATATGTATGGCAAACAAATCAACAATTATTGGATGGTCAGTTAAGGCATGTACATGCATTAAATGATTAAGATTGCTTAAATTATATTAAAAAATGTCGTTCTAATTCCTTACTCTAGAATACAAGAAAAGCAATAAAGACCGACCAGAATTATTAAATTTGTTGAATGGTCAAGACTACTCTGTTTGAAAATTCTTTTCTTAATTATACAAAATAATTAAATAAATGTACTCTTTTTTTTTTTAAATATGAGTGAAGTAGACGTCTTTCGAATATTTAAGAGAATAAAAATTTAAATTTATTTAATTTTAAATATTAATAAAAATCTCATGTAAAATAAATTATAAGTAAAGCAATAATTTCATGTAATTTTGTTAAAAAAAAAGAATTATTAAATTTGATTTACAGTTTTGTGGAAGCTGGCAGAAATTGATATTTTAATAGTGAGTTAAATATGCAACTGAAATGACAATAGTATACTTGTGTCGAGGAGCTTACACTTGGTCTGGTATCTCTCTATAAATGAATCGTTCAAGCTTCAGTCACAAAACGCCAAGAAAAATAAAAGCATTATTAATCAACCAAAAAAAAAGGCAAGGAAAGTAAGAAACAATGGGTTCTTTATCGGAATGTCAAAATCCCGCTCAGAAAAAACATGAAGAAGAAGAAGAGAGCTATTCACATGCCATGCAGCTAGCGATGGGCGTAGTGCTGCCCATGGCAACTCAGACAGCTATTCAGCTTGGCGTTTTTGAAATCATAGCCAAAGCTGGCAAACTCTCGGCTTTAGAGATCGCAGCGCAGTTACAAGCGCAAAACGTAAAAGCACCAATGATGCTAGACAGAATGCTTAGGCTTCTGGTCAGCTACCGTGTGCTTGAGTGCTCTGTTTCTGGTGGCGAGAGGCTGTACGGTCTCACCCCCGTGTCCAAATATTTTGTCAGCAGTAAAGATGGTGCCTCGTTGGGTCAGTTTATGGCCTTGCCTCTCGACAAGGTCTTCATGGAGAGCTGGTACATTATTTCCTTTTTTTTTATTTTTTCCTTCTTTCGGGTCTAATCTATAAAGTAGTCAATTTAATTAATTTTAAAAATGCATTAGGTTGGGATTGGAAGATGCAGTTATGGAGGGAGGAATACCATTCAATAGGGTGCATGGGATGCACATCTTTGAGTACGCTTCCAGAAACCCCAGGTTTAACGAAACTTATCACAAGGCAATGTTTAACCACTCGGCCATAGCCATGAAGAGAATCCTGGAACATTACAAGGGCTTTGAGAACGTTGAGCAACTTGTCGATGTTGGAGGAGGCTTTGGTGTCACTCTCAGTATGATTACTTCAAAATATCCCCACATAAAAGCCATTAACTTTGACTTGCCTCATGTTGTACAAGATGCTCCATCCTACCCTGGTATGTGTGTGTGTGTGTGTGTGTGTGTTTCTTCAACTAGTTAGACACAATTTGGTGTTTCAATGAATCAAATCACATGATTGTGATACTCATATACAGAGTAGTTAAGTAATTTTTAAATGTTGCAGGCGTGGAGCATGTGGGTGGTAACATGTTCGAAAGCGTTCCAGAAGGAGATGCCATTCTAATGAAGGTAGGTAGTTTTGAAATTCACCAATCACATGTATGAACTGAAGACATCAGTGATCATTGTTCTTCTTTTTTAAAGTCATTTTACCAACACATGTAATTAATATGGGGATTTGCAGTGGATACTTCACTGTTGGGACGACGATCACTGCTCGAGGATACTGAAAAATTGTTACAAAGCCGTTCCAGATAACGGGAAGGTAATTGTGATGAATTCGATAGTTCCAGAGATACCTGAGGTTAGCTCTTCCGCAAGAGAAACATCCCTTTTAGATGTACTTTTGATGACTCGAGACGGAGGAGGAAGGGAGCGAACCAAAAAAGAATTCACGGAATTGGCAATTGCTGCTGGCTTTAAGGGTATTAATTTTGCTTCTTGTGTCTGTAATCTCTACATCATGGAGTTCTTCAAGTAGATTTAATATTTTTAATTGTTGTTGCAAAAGTTGTTGAGAAGATTTAATAATAAGGAACATATATAATGAGTTGTCTTCTTTGTTGTATTTCCTTTAGTATCTGTCTCTGTTTTTATTTCAATAACTCCTTTTACCATTGGCTAAGATAAATTGGACTCGTGTGAAAGGAGAAACAAAATGAATTAGGAAAAAGAAACTTGAGATTCTCTTTCTTTAAAAGAAACTTTAAAGTCATAAACTCATGGGTGAACTTTTCTATTCAAGTTGTTCAGGACCTTCAAAATTAGGAAAGAAAGGCAAAGGGAATACAGTAGTTACATACATGTATTTAAAAGGATACAAGTAAATCACATGAGTTTTAATTACTCTGGTTAGGAACTAATGCCAACAGAAGAAGCATTATTGTTTACATCCTTATACTCAATTAATGCTGCAAGATATTCTCTTCAAAAAGTGAAATTTTATCTCATCATCTGAGCAGCGGTGCTATTCCTTTGGTTGCCTTCAGCTGCTCCCAATTATATCCTTGTATGTGTCTTTTATTTTCTGTACTAATGCTTCCCTGAAATTTTATAACCATGTGTTAAACATCACTTGAGGAAGACAGGAAAATTTCTTAGAACTACTAAAAACAATTCAAATGACACTGGCAAAATGTGCTTTAGTCGAGTTCATAAGATGTAGGAAATTCTGCAATTACCTGTCTGGTTTGAAAACCAGGTTCTTGTATGCAAACCACTGTACAACAAAGAAAGTGGACACATGAGAAAATAGTAAAAAAATTCTTCATATATAAGTTAGTTTCTAATTCTATATATGCATTTAGTAAGAAAAATTTTCTAATTTTTCCAACTTACCCCCGTGTAGCCAATGCCCACAAGCTCGAGAACTCCAGGAACTAAAGGAAGCCTATCAATTGCCTGTTGCAAAAGAAACCAATTTTTCTAGTTCATGTTTGGGAATTGAATTACATGTAGAAAATAACACGACAAAATCATATGGTGACTGTTGGGATTATCTCACATCAATTGTGAAGGGGTTGGTGGCGAATTTTAAGCTAGCTTTTAGAATTGTGAGAACCTCAAGATATCCTAACACTGGTATTAGAACCCAGTTTCACTAATAATCTCGGCGCAACAGTTTAATAGGATTTATGAATGTCTATGCCTCTGACCCAAGGCTCAATGTGTGAGGAAAAAATTATTAGGGTTATCTTAAGTTGATTGTAGAAGCAGCTACCAGTGAGTTTATAAATGTGAAGACAAGCCTCATCTCTTGAACTAACTTTTAAAGGTGAGAGAGAGCTAAAACCACCTAATAGTAACAGAGAGGAAAATCACAAGGGGCAATCTCACCGAAATCAATCCCGCAGAGCCCCATACTGCAATAACACCAGTTACAGCAAGTGAAGTCACTGCATACTTATCTTCAACTTTGTCCCACTGTACATTCCAGATATAAATTATAAAATCACAATTTAAAAAAAGGAAAAAAGAAAAACAATTAATTAGTAACCTGATCAACAACACAGAGCAACTGTAATCAATAAAATGTGTAAACTTACAGCTTCTTGCACGGTCTGGACAATCTCTGGCAGCTCAGTTGCAGCAACTTCAGCTGGAGCCTCCCCTGTTGCCATAGTCATGACATTGCGGGCAATCTTTCGACCTGAGAAATACCAAGACCATGTTATGACAAGATTCATATATAGTGCATGTATCAGCCATCAGGTGAGGTGACTTGACTCACAATAAGTAGTTGCCTTCCAAGGGCGGTTTTGAGAGGGAACAGGTGGTGGTGGGAGTGTAGGAAGAGATACACATTGTGTTGAGGCAGCAGCTGACTGGCGAAGAGCCTTGGCATCAACAAGAGTTGAGGAGGAAGAGATTGATAGTGTGCTGGAGGCCATGGCTACTGATCCTGTGAGAAGACAGAGGAGGCAAAATTTGAAGAAAAAGGTTGCAAATAATTAGTTTTGATGTGATTTATTGTGTTCTCTCTTCCCTTATTTTTCAATTTCTAAATTCTGGTTTTGGTTTTGTGGGGTGTGTCTGATAATTCTGACTTGGGAATGTGGAGATGGTTCTTCTTCCAAGTTCGCATCAAGATAGCCACTCATTTGTTTGATCCGGATAGTGCTGACATGGCAGTTGGATAGGCATTTTAAGGTGTTTGATTGGATAGGCTGCTCCAGGTAGGACCTCTGTTCTGTTCCGTTGGTTCCAAAAACATTGACTGTGTTATCTTTCTTTATAACAAATTAATATCTGCCACAATTTCACCTGCCTTTGCAAATTGCAATACAGCCAGTTGAGGAACAGTCAGTGAATTTGAACAAATGGCAAAATATTTCCCAGCAGGGTAAATTCAGATCAAGTAAAACATGTCACTACAAAGAAAATATCTCCGTAGGTACTTGATGGCGATTGAAATATGAGTACTTGCCTCCTCCCAGTTTTAAAACATAAGTGAAAATTTGAATTTTAAGGGGAAGGGGTTAGCATTTTACTGAAACTAAAGAATTTTTGAATCTATAAAAATTTCCAGTACAAACTGTGTTTTGGGAAAGAGGATAATTATGTAATAAGCACAATCATGCGCCTCAAGGGCTATTCCTATGAATTAAAGAGCCACAAGCAGGCATCTCAATATATTTTTCTTATCTTTTAATTATATCCGCATGAAATTCATATTTTAGTTCGGGCTTGTGTATTTTGAGAAGGCCTTGCTACGGCTGTTGAGCAGCTCTGTGGCCAAGGGCCCAAAACTATCTCACTCTATCTTGAGAAGCTTCTGTCAAAATCCCAAGCGAGATGTTTTATACGGCCTCTTATATTTTATTTATGGACTTTTTTATAAGGATGGTAATATTTTTATCCCACTCTTAAGAAATAATTATAATACAATAATATTATTTTTAATCAATTATAAAAAAAAAAAGACAAACTTTAGAAATTTAATCAAATAAAATTAAATACTTACAATATTAGATCTAAGAGCTCATATTTTTTAGGATAAATTGGTCCTTTTATATTATTAGGGTAAAATAGTCAAAAAGATACTTGAGTCAAAAAAATTATAAGAAGAATTTAATTGATTAATTGTCAAATTTTTTTGTTAATTTGTATATTTTAAAAATAATAAGAACTTATTATTATTTTCTGAAAGTTGGGTGGATTTACAAAAATAATAAGTGGAAATATACCCACCCTATTTTTAAATGCAAATTAACTAAATTTTAGTAATATTAGAAGTTTAGAAACGTAAATACGAGTTTATTAAAAAAAAAAAAAGCAGAAGAAGAAGAAAAAGAAAGAGGAAAAAATGTAAATATGAGAGCCAAATAGGCGAGTAGAAATTTTCATCCCACAAACAAAATAAAAATGATATATGTATTGAGATTCCGTTAAACCGTATCTATAGATTTTTTTTTTTTTTTTTTTAAAGCGACGGCAGTGCACTCAATCTGGACGATGGACTGTCCTTCGGATTAATTGCATCTGGGCAATGAACTATCCTAATTAGACTTGGTGGGCCACGGTTTCAAATTTTAACGAAAAATATTAAATTCGATATTTTTGAAGATAGAGTTTCTGTGCATGTATTGATACTATAATATTATAAAAACAGTAAGAGAATTAGTATATTTTAATTTTAATAAAAGTAAATTGGCAATTTTTCTATCAACCGGTCTCTGGTTGAGTGGGAGAGCACTTACTCTAATAAAGTGTTCGAGCTCCCATAATAAAGTATTACATAATTTTCATTTCCTTCCTCAATTATCAAATAATTGAGCGGAAGCAGTCTTTTTCTTTTACGAGATGTGAGTGAAGTAGATGTCCCTCGAATATTAATGAGAGTTAAAATTTAGACAGTGCGAGAGTTAAAATTTGGACAGTACTTCATAAGATTAATATAGTAGATGTCCCTCGAATATTAGTAAAGATTAAAATATGAACAATAATTTATAATATTAATATAATCTAATCTCAATAATAATTTAATTGTTAACATCAATAATAGTATTATGTGAAAGTCCTATTGTATGTCACTAATAAAAAAAAAAAAATTATGACAATCTTCCTAAAGGAAAAGGAAACGGTGAAGCTACGGTGACAAAAACAAAGGGCAGGGGCAGTTGAAGGTCCCATTTCGAGGCAAAACAATTAACAGGTAAAAGTGGAGACTTTTTTATTTCTAAGATCCAATAACCAAAGCCTCACATCCCAATTGCAATTCCCATGAACGATGAATCTCCATCCCTCTATTACGAAAAATGAGTTAACCGATCCCACGTCCCTACATTACGAGTTGTCCGTGTTCTTGACTAACTTTACTGCAAATTATTATTTGGTCTCCATCGATACTTTTGCTCTCTTCTTGTGGAAATTGTCTTAATATGGCATTTTTTACCCTTCCATTGATACGTAACTTCCATGCAATGCATGGTATGGCATTTGGCCCCTACCAGTGCCCAGACCTTCACATGATGGGCATCGATTTGGGGGCTCCACTTTCTAATTTCCTTTACTATCCTCATCTTATGAGAATTATTCCTACAATGACCAATAAAAATTGAAAGTCTATGCTCATATGCCTATGCGCCAAGGCCCAGAGGACACACATACGATTTCGCCGAAAGCAACACATGCTTTTTTTTTTTTTTTTTCTAAAAATCTTCAAAAATATCTTAACCGGCTTTCGTCTCTATGTGTAACAACAAATGACAAATGACAAATGACAAAAAGCGTTTTACTTCTGTCTGAGTGCATTGCAATCAGTGGCCACACGCGCACTGTTAAGCGTGATTGACTGGACAAGACACCCCTCATCAAAACTTTTTAATTTTCTTTTTTAAGTTTTGTTCGGCCCCCTTTGTATTTTAAGATTATTATTCGAATTATAATTAACATTTACAATCATATAATAATTATTGAGATTAATTTATATTAAATCGTATATAATATTGTTTAAATTTTTTATCTTATCAAATATTCAAGAGATGTCGTCCACTCTATTCATATATGATAAAAGAAAATACTATCTTTATTCAATTATTTTTTTATAATTAAAAAAAATATCCTATAATATTTTTTGTGGGAACTCAAACTATGTGCCTCACAATTTTTGTTGTTTTTTAATTTAAAAGTATTTTTTTAATAATGATTACACACCAATTACTGATCATATATCAGACATTTACAAACTACTATTTCAACAAATAAATACATTGCGATTATAATATTACATTAAATCTATGAAACACTTTATCTAGATAAATAAATAACCCTCATTAATTGAGAGATCTATATCTTCACTCATATTTACAAGGAAGAAGAACTATTTACAGATTAATTTCACTCAATTATATTTAATTAAAATTTTTTTTAAAATTTTAATATAACTGAGATTCAAACTAAGGGACTAAGTAATTAATTTGAGTGCCATGATTCACCGATGGTTACAAGCCCATTTGAAAGTAATTAAGAGAAGAGGACGGCAAGGTGGGGGATTGAGGTTGACCATGTCCAAGATGATAGATGCATTGATTGATTGTACAGTGATGAGGCCATCCGTTTTGTGATCAAGATCCGATGTATGGGTCAACAAGATCAACAGGTTTACGGTTTTTCCAGGGGAAAAAAAAAATCTCTCTCTAGGGTCTAGGACCATTTCTGATAATTTGATATGGAAGCTCTACACTTGGGAATCTCTAATCATGACCCCACTAGTAAAATTTAGACGTCAGCTTTAGACACAAATAACTGATTTAACCATCTCAATACACAGGCACAGCACAGCCAAAGTGTTAAAAGAAAAGTCAAGGGGTTTTTTTTTTTTAATTTAATTTAATTAAAAATTAAAAAAAAAATTAAAATTTAAGATACTGTTTCTCTTTGGAATTTGTAGTGTACTGTAAACAAGACTGGTGGTAGCTTGTAGTGTGGTCTGTGCAATAATAGTACATTGATTTCCCCATACCTTTCGTTTTTTGGAATTTGTTGATAAGATGGTAGATTTTGTCTTTAGATCATAACAGTCGAAAACCAATATTTAATAACCAGGTATATATTTTATGAAGCTCTCTCGTTAGTAAGAATTTCTGATGAAGTGAATGGTTGAATTGGATAAGGTTTCCAAGATAATCCTCAGATGCTTACATAAACTAATTATGCTGTTGTCTCGCTCTCACCAGCTCAACCCTTCATTGCGATGCGATTCATTTAACTGCCTCCATTTGTTTTTTAGCTGTTTTACATCCCCTAAATTGGTTATTTTTGCTTTGTAATTTTTATTGTTTTTGGACGGAGAATATTTAAATTGCCGGAAGAGATTTGATTTGATTTGATTGCTGTCTTTCTATCGATGATCATGATTCCAAAACAGAGAGAAAAATGTAATAACAAAATGAATAGACGGATGAGATATAATCACTTTTTTATACCGTACACAAGAGTAATTTGCCTCTCTTTCGTTATAAGAGAAAATATTCTCGTTCAACAACCGTGTAAATCAATTGATTAAGAGATTATTTTAATTTAACCAAAATTTTCGGCTCAAAATTTAGTAATACAGATGCGATTAAATATTTATTGAGAGAATTTTATTATTTTAGTAGTCCTACTTGACTCAAATTTATTGACGTCCTAGTAATTTTATCTGATTCAAATATAAATTAATCAGTGCTCAATGTGATCACTGAATACCAAATAATTTAGACAAAAAAAAAATTATCAAATCACAAGATAATATAACTTATACCTATTTAAAAATTGTACTACACAACATAAATATGGTTTAATTGTTAAATTCTTTTGAGTTATTAGATAGAACTATTTAATTGGTATAAATTTAGTAATTCAGCATTTTTGTTTTTTTTTTTGGGTTGTATTTCTTCGGTCTCTTTTCAAATCATTACGATGGGATAACCAATATTTTCATTGATTTGATTTTGGCTGTTCAACTCCTCTCAATGGGCTTTGTGGGTTTCTTTGAAGTTTTTTTTTTTTTTTTTTTTTTAAATCTTACTACACTATTGTAAAAACTTTCTAAAAATATTTAAAAATCCTGAATTCTCATTTCTTAAAAAGGGACGTCTGCGGTAGTGAATTATTGAAATGCATGTAGAGTTTGATGAGGGAACATAGTCACATTGCCACCTCAGTGAGGGAAAGGGAACGGCTGAAAAATAAAACAGAAAAAAGTTCAGTGTCTGATAAAAAGTGATCTCTCTGGTCAGGTTGGTTCAAAGTCTACGCACAGGTGACGGCTATTTCTCTGGTAATCCACCGTATTGAGACTTTCAAAACTTCTACAAGCTCAAAAAGTACTGTAAACAGATGTAGAATTAATTATTCCTTAGGCATATATATATATATAGACGCCTTTACAAAAAGAAGAAGGGCACTTTGGGGTAATGACAATATATGGAAGGAAATGCAAGATTAAAAATAAGCTAATTAATGTCGTGAAAATGCATAATGCATATATATTAGCTCGCTCGACTTTCCAAATAAAACATCACTTACTCCAAAATGTGAGACCAATGTTCCTTCCTTCCTTCGGATCCATTGTTTGGAGATGCCCGAGGCCGAGGCTAGCTGCGGTCTCAACTTCACTCGTTACTTAAAAATTAAATTGTACCCGTTAATTAATAATAGAGGCATAACATAACTGCGTTTGAATTTATTTATTTGTAAGTAAGAAAATGGTAACAAACGAACGAAGGAGGGCAAAATTAAAAAAAAAGCAGAAAGAGAAAGGACACGCGAACCAAGTGAATTAGGACTGGACCGGGGCTAGAAAGGGGAAGGTGATTACTGATTAGTCTATGGATGTGGGCACAGCGCAGACGTATTTTGATGCTTTTCTTTCACATGGGGATGCGTATTGCTCCGTTTCTGGCCTTTATGACTAATTTCAGCGTTGGAACGTTGCCCCTTACACCGTTGCTCTCTCTCTCTCTCTCTCACACGCCCGCCACCACAAGGTCCACACTCCACACCCTTTGACTTTGCCCATTCTTGTCAAAACTCTTTCCTCTGAAACTAAAATCTTCCACAAACGTCACTTCTATCTTCCCATATCAAGTTACTGATGAATCATATCACTGCATGTCACTTGTTACTTGCTTCTAATTTCCAACATGCTACTGCTGAGAAATTCAGGTCACAGCCTTCATCTTGTTTCTGTGACCTGCCCATGCACTTGCTCCCTCACTATTGAAATATTGCCCACTGCCATTTTCAATTGCATTCCATTTTTTAATCTTATAAAATTATGTACATTTTACTGCTAGCTGGTAAGTTATTGAGTTTGGTCCCTTCTGACGCGAAATTCATCGGTCAAGCCTCCTCCGTTTCTCTCCATTTCCGGGCCATTAAGCATTGGACATGGTTAAAATGATTCTTTTTAATTTAAAAAAAAAAAAAACACCCTCAAAAGAGGTACTTTGGACAGATTTGTAAGATCTCATGATAATGCTCGAGAGATTTGTAACAACTTCAGAAAGAAAATTTGAGAAATGACAAGAGAACAAGATCCAGTCATAATGTCACCAACTTAAACAAATAAATCATTATTATCTACTTTACAATAACCTAGGTTCCACTTCCTTTCTTCTTGAAACTCAAAAACATAAAAGAGTACCTAGCTAGCAAGAACGAAGCCGAAAAGAAGGTACAAAAAAGATGTCTAATGATGAAGCACCAACATCTTTTGTATATACAGACGGACCCAACCCCAAAGTCAAAATAAAAAGAGGAGCATCATTCACTGTTATGTAATCATGAAAAATTTTAGATATTCAAAACTCCATCCTTCTTCAGCCAGGCATGTGTGGTCCCACTTCTCAATCTCATCTCACGCCCTTTCTTTCACATGCACCCACTCAAAATCCAAAATCTTTAAGAGAAAAAACAATAATAATAACTAACAGAATTACATATCCCAATAATTAAAAAACACAAAAAGGAACTTTTTTAGGTTAACAAGTAAACATCATGTGGTCTGGATCTGGCCTGCAGCTAGCCCTCTCTGGTACAACCACTCAGCTAGAGCCTAGAAGCTCAAGCTGATCAGCTGCCCTCTATCTGTTGCCCCACCACCACCACCACCACCACCACCACCATTGACTCAATTTTTATTCTCTTTTTTTGGAATTTGATTTTCTCTTCCTCTTAGTTTCTTCTTTCTAACCCTACTCCTCCCTAAGCAATTAAAGTCAGCTAGCTGTCTTCAATCAATAGACCAATCAGCAACCGTTGATGTAGCTAAATATTTGGTGAACTGCTGCTGCTATCTCTTCTGCTGATCCTAGCTTACAGTCTTCCTCTATCTGTACTCAGCAAAACCAAATTTTGAAAACAATTTAGTTGTAGAATTAATTTGTTTTAGACCCAAGAGGAGACCCCCCAGTCAAAATGGTCGACAAAAAAATTGAAACAGGTACCTTGAGATTGAAGGAGTAATGAACTGTTGTTTCTGAGGAAGTAACACTGAGGTGCAAAAAAGTAAGCCTCAGATCTTCAAGTGCTACAATGGCTTTCAACAACTGACCAGGCCTTCTTGGACAATGAATCTTGAGATTAACATGGTTCTGTATAACAATGACTTCAATCTCAGCCCCATCTGACTTGTTCTCTGCCTTCATTTTCTCCTCACAATTGCCAATTTCAGGCCTTGACACCGAGTACACATTGGTCGAAATGGCCTTGTCTGTGGTGGTGGTGCTGGTGGTTGTTGACGTGGCACTATCACCGCCTTCTACGGTGGCTGTACTTGTTGTGCCCATTCTCATTCTCTTTTGTGCTTCAAGAGATTGTAAAAGCTGCTCCAGTTCCTTCACAAAGTCTATTGCACCACCAATTATAGACGCTTGGTCACCCTTTAAACCCCCAACCAAAAAAACAAAAATAAAAAACGAACCTTTAATGAAATGTAGTAACTGAAAAAATGAAACTTTCATTGTCATGCTTGAAAAATCAGAAGGGTTGTTAGATTGATTTACTCTTTGAACGTAAACGGGAGGCATGAGGGAGCGAAGAGTGTTGAGATGGTCGTTCATTTGGCGTCTGCGGTTACGTTCAACAGCAATGTGGGTCATGCGTTGGCTCTCTACTTCTTCTTTGTTTTTGATTGGTTTTGTTCGTTTTCTTTTTCTTTTTTCTCTGGTGACTAGGGGGGATTTGGAGAACTGGGTATGTTTAGCTCTGATTTGTTGTTGTGGTGGGTGAGTAATTCTTATTACTGGGTCCGAGTTGGGTTGTTCTTGTAAATGTTCTCGGTTTGATTCTGAGCTCAAACCCTCTGTGCATGAAGTTATTGAATGTGGGTTTTGAAGGTCTTTGGTTTCTGATTTGACCGGTGAGTGCAAGTCTAGTATTTCTTGAGTGACGCAACTTTCAAATTCTAGGGCTTGAATTTGAGTTTCCTCCATTTCAGGCATGAAAGGGTTAACCATTTCCCATGGTTTCTTCAAGTGTTGAAGTCTCAACAGTGTCTGGAAGTTTGGTTCTTTGAAAGGGAAAACAGATGGGGCTTCTACACTTTGAAGCATTTGAAGAAATGGCATTTTGTCTTCTAAGCTTGGTGTTGTTGTAAAGTGTGGTCCTTCGTCTTCTTCTTCTTCTTCTTCAAATCTTAAGACCTCCGTGTTGATGAATTCTTGTTCTAAGCACTCCGCACTGAAATGGTCTCCCAAGAACTGCAAGAAAACAAAAACCCAGAGACAAATAAATAAAGAAACCGCCAGCACAATGGGCTTTACACACCTACCCTTCAACGCAAGAGAAAGTACAATCATGCTTCATCATGCATTGGTGGATAAAACATAAAATTGTTCGGTCTCAAAAGAGAAAAGAGAATAAAAGCGGAATGAGAATGGAATGTAAAATAAAGAACCCCGCAACAGCAACAGCAAATGTTAGTATTTCCCCTTAAAAAAAAAAAAAACATTGCATTGAATGCAAGCACTTAATTAATAGAGGAGTAAATGCAGTCCATATCTTAATTCTAGAAAAGGAATACATGAAAAGAAAGAGTGAAAGAGAAAGAGAGGTACTAAAATGAAGAAAGTAACATACACAAGGATTAATGGGTCCTTGGAGCTTCTCCATTACAGCAAACCTGAACACTGTCGTCCCAAGTATTCTGCCTTAAATTCTTACTCTCTCTCTCTCAGTGAGTTACAAACATTCCATAGAGTGATGCTAACGAAACAATACTAGTAATAAATGTATTGAGACCCCATTTGCAATCACTCAGGAGATATGTTAATTCTTCTTCTGTTGGTGATACTCTTAAATAGCATAATAATTATTAAACCATTGAAGAAATTAATTACAGTGAAAAAAGAAGATGGGTAAAACATGTGGTGAAGGAAAGGGAAAAAAAAGATTGTGATGAAGAATGAAAGGTGGAAAGAAGGCTAAGCCAAAGGGGTTTTTTTAATTTTTATTTTTATGAAGAATCAAGATAGAGGAGGAAGCAGATATATTTGGGGACTGTGGAGAGTTGGTGAGAAATGAGCAGAAGAGAGAGAGAGAGAAAGGGGCTTTGGTTTTAAGGGTAGCCCTTTGCCCTTTGCCCTTGCCCTTCGCCTGTCTGGTTTACAAGGTCCCAAAAGCATTATTGGCGGTGGCAGTTTTGTCCAGCTGCGGCGACAGATTGTTGTGGGGACTACTCTTTCTAAAGTTTTAAAGGTCAGGCGTAGGCAGGCGTACAGTAGTTTCTTTTTTTTTTTTTTTAATCAATTTAAATGTTTATTTGTTATTATTATTAATGCTTTCGAAAGTCCCTCGCTTCTCGCTTCACACCCACCCGTCCCTTCGTCATTCCAAATTTCTAAGTTATTTCACTTACAAATAAATATATCACTGTTTACAAATTTGTTTGGAATTCGATATCATATCCGTATAGCCCGGACCAGGTGATAAATATAATATAGTTTTGATCGTGTAGTTATGAAGGAGTGCTATGTGGTAGAACAACTCTAATATAATCGATTTCTTTTAAGAAAGAATAATATTTTAATAAGAAATATCATACTTTATTAAAATACGAGATTTCTTAAAAAATTAAAAAAACACACTTTAATATATTATAAAATAAAATATACAGAATTAGAGTATAAATTTTTTTAATTTATTTTTTATTTTAATAATTTAAGAGATTCCTTATTATATATGGACTCTTTTAAGAGATATGTCAAGCATCCACTCAAATTTATAAATAACAGGACTATAAATTTTAAAAACAAATTTTAAAAACGAAACTTAAGGGCACCAACCATTATCATGCAACAAGCCTTAGTGCATAATCACTAAACTTTTTTTTCTTCCATTATTCTTTATTTTATCTATTTAAATTGCTGCACATGGGAGGTGGTGCCCGACACAATGCTTATGATTAGCAGACTGCCTTGTAAATTAGGGCATCGACAGTGGCATTTGTGACCCTAACAAGGGCACCGTGGACTAATCAATTTATCTCATTTTGTTGTTATTATTTTTCCTCAATAGATAGAGGAGAATTTGGAGTTGCAATGTGAATGGTTAAAAGCAATTGCAGTGGTTCAAATTTTATCAATTTGTGTCTTGAGGATATGTTGAGCGGGTTCTTTGTATTTTTTTTTTGACTGGGACCCTATACTAATGGCTGTGGGCATGTATTTGCATTAAATGTCAGGGGACAAAAATTTTGTCTCCAATTGAAGTACATGATGGGATTGGATCCTAGATTGCAAGTATGGCCTTTTAATTCAATACGGAGTCAGCTTTAATTATGTTCATCAATAAAACTAACTCAAAACCCAGATATTCAATGCAGAGAATGGCTGCATAAAAATCACTAATCCCATTCAATCTTGTTTGATCAATTGTATCATTACTATTGTAATGCAAACTCTTGCTTTACTTCTGCAAGTAGGTTATTTTTTTTTACCTATCATAAAAAAAAATAAAAAATTACATGCATTTCCAAGGGAACATAATAGTAATTCCCCAGTGGCCACTGGATTTTAGAAGGTAATGTTACTTGGTAATGAAGGCACCATATTGCCGCTAAATAATGCCACCGACTCTTATAAGTTTATGAGAAGCCTAACAAAGACAATCTTCGAAAAGGCCACAATTAATCTTAATCCTTGAATTGGTAACAGAGCAGATGCATAAGTATGTATGGAGCATGTCGCATAAGGCGGTTTCTTTTATTCGTAAAATTCTTTCTTGATAATCATCCAATGTGAGATGTGGCAGCCTCATCTCAACATCGTGGGCAGCAAAGCAAACCAAGAGCTCACACATTACTCGAATAATTTTAATATGTGGTAAGATAGGCATGTGGGTGTGTGTTCTGTGATCGCAGTTTCACAAGAAGCAACAGGGGATTATATTAGACACAATTTACAAAGAAGACCAAGTCAATCCAGCAAAATCCCAAAGAACAACACCAAAATTCTCTTAACAAAGTCTACGAATCTTATCCATTTCAACATTTGGTCTATATTTTCCGCCAATAGAGCTGTTCCACGTTTTGTTTACAGCCACAGAACCATATGCATTCTCCTTTTCAAGAACTGCAAAACTTAGGCCACTGTCGTGTAGTTCATTGATAAACTGCACACCTTCAAGCACCATTAAAAAAAAAAAGAAAAAAGCAGTAACAGTGTAACTTACTAGCAGTAACAATCAAATATCTGTTCTAGGAATCTTTTCATAGCTAACAAAAGCCCCTTGGAACTTTATACCTCACCTTCAAGGTGAAGCATCAGTACAGTGGCTTCAAGCACTGCATCCTGTGTATGTACTGATTACTGAAGGTGCTGTTATCATTCAATAAGCAAATGAAACAGTACTTGGCGATTCACGAGTTAAACTCATTCAGTTGGGTGACAACACTGCCCCCACCTTCCAACATCATGAGTCCACCAGCAATTAACTGGACAAATTTCACGGAGAGGAGCATAACCCCTTAACTCATTTGATGCCTGTGACACTTGAGAAACTTGCAGGTGGTAGACCCCAATTTCCATAAAAGGTTGATGTATTGATGCATACCTTTGGGCTGTGGCTGTAGAAATACATTTTCTTCTCTCACAGACGGATGAAATTGTCCTCCCATAAAGAGAATATTACATGTATCTATGAAACTAAAGCGGTAACTGATATACAACGGCATGAAAGAGAGGAATCACGAAACTAAATATATATTTAACTCGACTATAAATTTTGGACATGTAGCACTCAGCAGTAATCATGCGCAAATTAAAATAATAATCAGCTATCCCTTGCCCACTTATCAATTTCAATGCTCAAAAACTGAAGAGCTATCACTCATAAGAGTAAAGCCATCCAAATGATCTAAGAAATGGAAGCTATAGAAACAGACCATTGAGACAACTAAAACACTCTCTCACCCTAACGTTCTATCTGTATAGTAACATGACTGATGTTATACTCCCTTCTGATATAGTCAATCACATTGTTCAGCACCAGATCTGCATTTGCTTCTGGCTGGATTTTGACATGGCATGCCAGCAGGACTTTTCCTACTGTGATGGCCCAAATATGCAGTTCATGAATGGCCACCACTTCTTCCATCTCCAAAAGCCCCTCTTCAAGTTTCGTAGCATCAATCTCCCTTGGTGTGCTCTCCATTAGAACTTCAAGTATGTTCCGCAACATATTAAATGTAGTACCCAAAACAATAACTGAAAAGATAAGGGTGCAGATCAAATCAACTATCTTCCATTCAGGCTTATACCAAATGATTGCCCCTCCAATCATTACCCCAATACTCTGAATAGAATCTCCGAGTACATGGAGATAAGCTCCCTGTACATTAATGTTTCGACGCTTCTTTTGTTCAGGTCCACCTTTTGGTTTGTCTAGCAATGGCTCAGCATGAACTTCACCAGTACGATGGTGTTCATCGTGGGAATGGTGGTGCTCAGTTTTTGGATTTTCTTCATCATAATGATGATGATGCCCACCTCTGGAGTGTTCTGCATGATGATCTGTGGTGATCCTCGATCCACGGCTGTGGTAAATACCATGCCCGTGGTCATGATGATCATGACCATGCCCGTGGCCATGGCCATGATCATGGCCTAAGACAAGAGCCATGATGATGTTCACCACAAGACCAAAAGCAGCAACAATAAACATTAGAAATCCGTTAACCTCACTTGTGTCATTAATGAGTCTAACGATCGCTTCATATACTAAAATCCCAGCAAGCAACCATATAAGCTGGATGGAAACCAAAGCACCAAGAATCTCAACCCTGAAAAATCCATAAGACTGACGAGGATTTGATTCCCATCCTGCTGCCCATAAAGAGAACAAAGAAATAGCAAATGCGGCAACATCTGAAAGCAAATGTGCTGCATCAGTCAATATTGATAGACTATTGGCCTTGATGCCACCAACCACTTCAATGCTCATGAACACAACACAAAGTGCAACTGCCGTTAGAAGCTTCCGCATGGAAGCTGATCGTTCTCTGGCATCGTTAGAGTTGGTTGCAGCATCTGCAAATCCACAAGGTGCTTCCCCACAGATCTTATTTCCTCTAAGGCTCCTTTCCCTCTCAGGAACATCTACATTTATTTCAATAACTTGTCCATGTTGAGAAGTTTGTCCTTCCATCTGAAAATTCATCATGACATAATGAATATCACATTAATAAATTAATTCGCATCAAAACACGTATGCGCAGAAGTTACGTGTAATTGGAATCATCATTATGCATTACATCATCTTCCCATTCAACCAACAAAAGAGTTTCAGTTGCTCCAGCACATCACAAGCTAGAGCATAATCGCAAACTCAAACATTTACAAAACATGGAAGGATGATTTCTGTTTTTGATTTCTCAATCAACAACAATTTTATCACATATATGTCACCAAAGAAGTAAGAAACCCAAACTTATCATAACATGACCAGACATTAAAATTTAGATTAATGATAAAGGAGGAAGTAGGAAGTACAATGTTTGCCTGCTATTATGGGATTTTAGATACAAAAGAACTGCATACAAGTAGGAACACCATCAAGCTGAAGTCTGAGCTATGCAAGCTCAGCTAGAATAAATTTATCGGACATTACGAAAAGTTCAAGACCAGAAAAAGTCAGCAACTGGAAGCAAACGTTTACAGTATAGGGAAGAGAATGACACCATGCTCTTTGTTCAACAAAAATAAACAAAACTCAACACAAGTGAATTATGAAGACATTTCCTCATGTCACTTGAAATATATATGAGCAATCAAGAATAATTTTTGCTATTGTCAGCATTCTTTCAAGTAAAAAGCCCTAAAAAGTCACAACAGCATAGAGCAAGATCAAAATCAAGCTATTTTGGCGGCAGTAATTGTGTATTTTAAATAAATAGATAAGAGTGGGGCGTGGACTGCAGCCCATGGATGTCCGAAATCTGGACAAGAAGAGATATTGTGGAAGGCAAAGTGCTATTATGTCAAAATACTAATAGCTGTGCCTAGAAAAGCTTAGTCCCTATATTCATCAAAACTAGAACTTCTATCATATGGAGAGAATCAAACTCATTTGAACTACACATAACATGATTTAAAAGAAGAAGAGGGGGGGGGGGGGGGTGTGAAGAATATGCATATTAAGAATCTTCTGTGAAAGGAAGTAATAATGGGGAGGAAATACACAAAATCTGTCTAAGTTAGGCAAAACTTTAAGAGCAATTTCCCAATTGAGAGCTTATGCAAAAGTTCATCGGTAACTCCTTAAAACTACCCAAAGACCACAAAATATTCAACAAGAATAGAGTACCAATTCCTCAAAGGCAGATGTAAATGGACAAAAAGTTTATCTTTTTAGTCCAAATTACCAACAATCTATCTAATATGGAAATATTTGGCATCAATGATAAGATGTGAATTGATTTTTTGAAATCCTCTTGTAAAATGCATATGCATCAACCTAACAACTAGAAATCCCAGGATTATGGAGATTAAACACTCCAGCTAATCAAGTCGGTCACAGCATGGACAGCAACAGCTTAATTAAAACATATTAATACAAGCTTTCTCTGCCGGCAATATCACTCTCATAAACAGCTCCAAGGTGCAATTAGGCATATATTTTTCTTAAATTAATAGCAAAATCAATTCCGAAAAAAGGCTGGAATCATACTCTGCTTCTGTTTATATCGAATCAAGCATTAGCATTTAGCACTATCCAACCATAATTTGTTTTAAAAAAAAAACAAAAACTAAAAACAGAACATTTCAACAAGACAACGACATAATAATAATAATAGACAAAACAGGAAAAACCCCAACAAATAAACCCAAAACCTTGTCTAAACTAAAGAGCATTAAAAATTAATTAACACAAGGAAATTTGATCATACTCCAATTGTTTAATTACATAATGTGTCAGCACCCAGTCACCAAACAAAACCCATGAAAAAAGAAAAGAAAAAGAAAAAGACACGATAGCAACGAACACACAGAGTTAAACAATGAATCCTCAAACTCGTAAAAGAACCCAGAACAAAGCCCACATTGTTATCAGACTAAAACGAGAGCGTAATAAATAGAAAGTTCTGATAATTAAATCAGGCAACAAGATGATGCAGAAGAAAGACTTATTTATACGCACCGTTTTGAAGAGTGGTGGGGTTTGGCTAGGAGCGAATCAACAATAGAGTTGAGACTGTAGTCTGGAGAGCGGAGCCTTTTTATGATTTCCCTCGTTTAGTTTTATATTTTGGTTTAATTTGTTTGCAGGAAGTATTCTTTTTAATTAGATTGGATATTGGCGTCGCAGGATTTGAAAGAGTCTATAAATTTATCCGGTAATAAAGGGACCTGCCATTTTTGTTTAGTGCCACTGCCCCATGTCCATGTGGGTCTGAACTCCGAATCTGATGATGAGAATGGGAATTCAAGCTTGAATGGGTAGAGTACAAATATGTAAGGACAAAAGAAATATTGCAAAAGTCCTTTTGGGACTTGGATTGGGTGAGCCGAAGAATCACGACTCTTTCTAATGAGGTCCTCCTGTAGATTCAGATCAATTTCTTTATTCAATTGGACCAATCCAATATTTTAATGAGCACGTTGGGAATCTTTTGAGAATGTCCTTTACTTCTTAGTGACAGTATGTTTTATGTGAATGCTAATTATTGATTGCGTTACTAATCAAGGCTGATTACTATTATTCCATTATTATTATTATTATAAGTCAGATTGTTAACTTAATTGGATTGGATTAATTATATAAAATAAGGTAGAGTTTACTTTCTGAATTAGAGTGAGAATCCAATGATTGAAAAATGAACATAACTAATATAAGACCTAAACTACACCTAATAGAATTTTAATTCGTTCGAAGATCTGGATTTACTTTTCATGTATCTAATTATTGTTACTTTAATTTGTCATATGAGAAGGAAGCCTGTTCATATGGGTATTATAAGGAATGGGCTGGAGTATTGTTAATGAAATAATAAACTTATTTATTTGTTCAATGGGGCAGTTTCAAAAAGGGCATTTGAAGCTGTACAAATGGTCCAACTCCCTCTTCTTCGCTTCAGCCCAATTTGTCAAAAGAGTCTTGCCATATGCGGCCTAGCCATTAGGCTTGGCAAAACTCTGGTCCGGTCCCAGTTTCAACCTACCTAGGACTAGCCCAGATGACCAAAACAGTTGCCCGGACCATGACTTTTGCCCGGTTTCCTCACATGCTGGCCAGGTAGAGCCCGTCACCTCTCGGGCACGGGTTTTTTAGCTGAGCTTCTCCTACCCGCATATTGCTCCTCCTGCGTATGTTAATTATCATTAAAAATCAGCTGTTATTACTGTATTACGTATGTTTATTTTGATTATTATAAAAAATAATCAAATGTAGCATCAAAAAAAAAAAAATACAAAGCATACATATAACACCAAATAATAATAATAATAATAAGCTGGAAAAATTATATGAAAGATAAATTAAGAAGTCAAAAAGCTGTCATGGAGCTAAGCACTATTCAAGGTCCTGGTGAAGTTGCTGTTGAAAATGATGGATTGATTTCTAAATGTTCTTGTTGCGGTGTGAGCTCAGAGAGGAAGTTTTATTCACCTTGTGTCTTAGTCAAGCCTTCTTGGGAAGTTTTGGATTATACACATAAACGATTTTGATCAAAGAAGCTGAGGAAGATGATAGAATCGATGATGGTGATCATTTTGATGAAAGCAGATCAGAGTTTGTGTCCAATTAGCTTGAAGATGAACAAAGGATTGAAGAAAATAGCGGAGTTTTTATTGAAGGAGCAGAGTTGGAGAATGGAGCGTGAGAAGAGATGATGCGGATGGTTGGCCGCTGCTGGCTTGGAGGATTGGAGGCGCAGCAGCGGGCAGCGCTACTGTGTGTGTGTGTTACACTTCTGGGCACGGGTTCGAGTTCCGAGTTTTTGGTGCCATGTCTGGACCCGTGCTCGGAAATGTCCGGGTATTGAAACCATTTTTATTCTATATGAAAACCTAGATCGGATTGATTAGATTCTGTCCGAGCAGGTTTTATTGCCACCCCTACTAGCCATACGCCTGTACCCATAATAATTGATAAACTTAAACCCATTTACAGAATAAGAGACAAATATTTTATTGCATAAACAGTTGGTGTGTTCATTAAGTTCGTAAGCTGATTATTGATGGGTGTATTTTTAATTCGGTAATCTAGGATGACTCCTATCATCACAGTCTCCATGATTTAATTTACACACTCACTCAAACCCCACTCTTTCGCCCCCCCCCCCCCAACACAACAACACAAAAAATAAAACCAAAATCACACAAAAAAAAAAGTAGCAATAAACAACTGCATAATTTTAATAAATCATAGGAAAATGAAATAAATTATTCTCAAATGCAGGATGATTCAGACGATTTAGGGTTGACTTGAGGAATATTAGCATAAACTCGGATGCTGTGCTCTCCTTGTGTTGTCCATATAACACGTTATGCTATTTGATTACCTTTGGGATTTCTGGACAAATAATCTCCACAATTTTTTTTTTTTTTTTTATGGCCAATATTATTTCTCTCATTCAATTCTTTGATTAGAAGCGCACTTTCTCAATATCTTTTATCTGGACAAAATCATATCCTCTACATAATTTTACTGGCCCTCTGGCTAAGCTTATTTTTAACCAGCTAATTGTCGAAATAAATTAAATATTTATCTTTACTCTTTCTAATTACAAGAAAAATGTAAGTCAAATTAGTGATTAATACTAGCAAGTCGTAACCTCCAATTTGATGTATAGCATCACATTCCGTGTGTCGCATCTTCTTGTATATGGATATGGATATGGGTTGGGCCGTCTTCAAGTTCAAGTACTTGTCAATCCTTTTCATTAGTTTCCAAGACAACTTTTAATTCTAAGTCCTAACTAAAGATAAATTAATTAAAGATCCTCCACACAGCATCCTTCATCATTTACTTGCTCAACCCACTAAATAATCGAAGATATGAATCCGATACCTTATCTACCCACTTGACGTTGGGAATCAGCTTCACTTCAATAGCAACATATTCGATCCCCATTATCAAAAGGTCACTCCTCAATGCATATATGAGGGAGCATGGTTGATGCTGGTTGCAACCACAATTTTATATACAATTCAGTACTTTAATTATTATCTGATTGAGATATATTACTAATTGGCCTCAATAAAGTAAATAACAGAAGAAAAAAAATCCTAGTTTTATCGTTGAAAATGGTCTCAGCCACTCGTTTCTTTAATGAATAATGTAAAAGCCGCAGCGTCACAGTCACTCACTCAACTCAAATCCGTACTAGTGAAAGACTGAAAGGGCAATATAATGTGGGAAATAGCTAGATAGCTTCCAAAAAGGCCAAAACACATGTTGCCAGATGCCAAATAACTAGCTTTGCATTGCATGGATTTGGAAAGCCACGCGCCCTGCTTGACGCCCTCGTCGTGGCAGTAGCTTGTAGCTAGCTTAGTTCACCGACGTCACGTTCAGACCAAAACCAAAGCGGCCATGCCGCCCAAACAAGTTGACATAAATGAATTCAGACTTCAGAGTTTAGAGATAAGATACACAGATGATCGTTAGAGTTTATTAACTCCCAGTCCCATAGAAGAAGAACTAAGGAAACCCATCACGTACAGCACTCCAAATTAACTCCCTTGATATGCTTTAACTATATATATATATATATAATATTTTTGTACATAAAAAAAGATTATTACATATATATTAAATAATAATTCATAAAATTAAGAAGGAGATGAAGAAAACTTATAATAATTTGAAGCTGATCAATGAGCTAGCTGGCTGATAAAATAACGCTCACATCCGTGTATATACATGCATATATATGTATATGACGATGATCTTATTATACATATGTAAATGTATTTTCTTATTGAAATGATCTTCGATCAAATGTCAACCTTACAAGGAGGAGAGCTAAGCAAAGGAACTTGACCAGCAAAAGGCTTCTTCAAACCAACCCAAATATCACATTTCACATAAACTCCATACCTTGCAGTCTTGATACCACCTGCTTTCCATCTCAATCTCCCCAGGAGCACCACCCTCAAGCTCACCACCCCATAACTCTCATCCATCACTAACCCATTCAGCACCTCTGCCGACACCGGCACCAGCTGCCCCCCACCACCCAACAGCGGCGACAACGCAACCGTACTCTTCCTCTCATGGTAAAGCGGAGGCAAGTAAATGGGTGCTGTTATTTGCTGGTTTCTGTACGACACGTACGCAGATAACTTGTCGTAGATTATGTCGACTCTCCTGTTGGGGTTTCTGGTGACGAGCGTGAACTGCATGGACGTGGAGATGAACGGCGGTGACGTAGCGTTTATGTTGTAAATGGCCGCACCGACGACGCTGAAGCGAGGCTTGTGGGGGCGGTATATGAGCCAGAGAGTTAGCACTGTCACGCCGGCTAAGAGGAGTATGATGGCTATGATTTTGCCGATAGTAGGGCCAAGGCTGCTGCCTTTTGAAGCCTTGTTTTTTTGGTTCATCTTGTTTTGCTGTCGGTGGCTTTCTTCTTCTGTTTGTTGCTCTTCTGCCGTGGATTGAAATTGATAATTTAAAAAAGAAGGGAGTGATGGGCCACTCTAGAAACTAAAGTGATAGATGCCTTTTTTTTTTTCGGATTTTTTTTGGATAATGGGTGCTTTTCCTTTATTGAATTTTCTTTTTTTTTATTTGTTTTAAAATATAATCATACACCCATAAGCAATAAACAATTGCACAAAGGACAAATCGTGGGAAAAATCTCAGGTAGCTTTGAAGTACTGTTTAATTTTCATTTATTCATTGTCATGAAAATAATATACATACGCAAGTGGCAAGCAGGCAATGAAAAGAAAAAGAACAATTCTCCCATAGCACTTAAGATCTTCTTTAAATTGAGATAAATAAATTATGTGGTACAAAAAAAATTGATTATATAAAAATACTACATAATATTTTTACACTTTTACTTTTCAATCGTTCCCATCAAATCATGCAAGTTGTCAATTAAACGAATAGGATAGTGTTAGTACAATTATTTAAAGCTGAATTATTATGTTGTTTAAATTATGGGTTAAAAAACAGAAAAAAGAAACGATTGGAAACGAAATAATAAAAGGGGGTGAAATGAGACAAATTGGTAAATGCACTAAATAATGTACAAAACTGGACGTGATTTTAGTTACGGACCCGCTGCCCGCACGAAGTTTTGCCTTTTTATCTTTCTCTTCACACAAAAGGCCACGGCACCCACCACATTACTGCATAGTCATCCGACTCTGAACTTAATTTGTACAGTGTGATTGATGGAATAGGTAAAAGACCGAATAATAAACAGCACTTGCTAAAAAATATAAGCTGCGTATTATGTAACAATAAAATATATAAAGCCAAGTGCAATCCTAGAGCGAACCAAAAAGTCAAAACTGTCTAATAATCACTTCGTTAATTCGTTTCAGGCATGGTCAAACATTTTCAATACAGATTTCTTACTGTACACAACACACACACATATAATAATAATAATTAATAATAATTTTCTAGTGATAATATTCTCATTTTAATAAAATAAATAAATAAATAAATAAATATAATTTTTTATTTTTTTTATTTATTAGTGTATTAAAATTTATGTTTTTTTTTTAGTGATATCCTCGCTTTAACAAAGTAAGAATTCTCAAAAATAAAAACATCTTTTTTTTTTAATGCAAACAATCTATTAAATCATATGATTTAGTAACTTGTCTCGCATAAAAAAAAAAAACGCCCACATTGTAAGACTCGGGACTCCTTCATTCATCTGTCTCCGTCACCAGTCTCACCAATGTGTATTTGTCATTAATTTTAAACGTTCATGTGCTTTCAAACAAATTAAATACGGTTCGACACATCCGTGATGGACCTAAAAAATTTATTTAAAAAGAGTTACTCTTAATAACAATGTCATAATGAAATGTTAAAATTTACTTTAAAAAATAATGACAATAATTATAAATTTATAATGATAGCATCAAGTTCAACAACACAAAAAAAATGTAATGAATCACATTAATTTTAGAATAAAATAAGATTTTTAAAGAGCAAAAAAATAATTTGTTTAAATGCCAACGCTAAACAAGTAATGTAGAGTTTACTTTTTGGATTGGAATGGAAATCTTATGATTGGGGGTGGAAATAAGTTGTTTACTTACACCTGGAATGAGAGTATGGAATCGAAATCGAACCCAATTAATATGTTTATTTTGTCTTGGATTGTGAGTAAATGATTTGAAATTACAATTTTATCCTTATTTAAAGAATTGTAGTTTTTAATTAAAAAATTAATAAAAATATATTTGAAAAATAAAATATTTATAGATTAATAATAATTATTAATATTCTTAATTGTGTAAATCATAATTTTTTATTAATTTTAATTTTAATTTTGTAAATTAAAAATTATTGATAAGAGCAACACAAATAAAACATTATTATTAATAATATAGTATAAAATTAATATTTTCTCAGAATAAACTATTTATTATTATTAATTATTAATATTAAATAAATATAATACTATTATTTTTAAATAACTATAATAATATTATATTTTTAAATAAAGATAGTATATAGCAATATCGTTAATTTCTATTATTATTATATAAAAATTATTTTTAACTTAAAATCAATGTAAATTATTATTTTTAACTAAATAAAATAATATCATATTTAAATAAATATGATATTATTTATTTTGTTTTATTAAATTAATTAAAAAAAATGGGGTAAAAGATAAAGAGGTGGGAGTGGGAATCATGTCCCACTCCCACTCCCACTCCCACGGAATCAAACTCCCATTTCCAAACTTAAATAAGTAAGTAAAACACCGAAATAGAATAAATCTACACTTCTAGGGATGGCAATGGGCACCGCTCAAGCGGGTTTGCCATTACCAAACCAAAGACCCGCACAAAATTTAAATTACCAAACCTACGCAAGCAACCCACTGCGGGTTTTAATTTTTTTAAGAAAACCCGCCCGTTCTTTGGTTTTGACAATTACCAAACCCGCAATGGTACCTAGTGAATTTTTTGCGGGTTTCCACATTTAAGATAATAAAAATTCAATATGTAAATTTATAATAATAACCTAAAATTCCACATAACATACCCAATTCCAAATTTAATCAATCTAAATGAAAAATTTAAAATTCAACATCAATTCAAAACAAACTCTCAAATTTAAGTATGAAATATACAAATCCATAAAAAAAAACACAAACTAATATCCAAAAGTAACTATTATCATTTAATATTATCATTCAACAAAAGCTCCAAGAATTACGATCTTCATTTCATTCACCGCCATTAACACCCATCCAACACGATTCATACAATAATGATTAATATTAATATTAATATTAAGTTAAAGATTACTATTAAAATCATGACACAATAATGAAATAATCCATGCATTAAGTTAAAGAATAATAATCTATTCAAAATTTAATAAGTATATAATAATCCATGCATTAAGTTATAGAAACTTAGTTCATTATCTCATCAACAATATCTTCATCTTCGGAGAATTTGTTACTCACTCATTTAGTAGAAAAATTTACATATACAAGTTTATCAAGAAAAAAGATAAATGATTATAAGTTTGTAAGTTATTATACTCTATTGAAATAAAAATACATTTTCATACCATTAAATTCAACACACAAGTAATTTTTAGGTTACAACTTTAATAATTAAGAATTACCCGCACGTTTAATTATTTATTCATTTATATATTTTTAAGTTTAAAAATTATTTTAAATTAAAATTTTAAAAAATTATAAAGGTGGAAGTTTAAATTTGTGATACCAAATCTATCTCATGACCAGCAAAATTATCTACATCAAACGAATTTTAACAGATGAATTTGAGTGAGTTTAGAAATCTACAGGTATTATTATTATCATCCCTGTACACTCCTCCCTACTTTTATTCCAGTAAATAAACGCACTATAAATGAATTTTCGACAACAAAACAAGTAAATGAATTTAGCTAGGAAATTTTGTTCACCGAGGATGTCAGTCCCTTTGGTTAGCGGTCCCTAGTAAAGGTCCGTCGGTGCGACAGACGGATCAAATGCATGCACCAGCAGCAACATTCGGATAAGTTCTCTACATGAAGAAAATAGGGGGCTGCGTTTTTGCCTTTCATACTTGCTTCACCCTTATTGGGCCCTGCCTCGTCACATCCCACGGCTGCTGCATTCGGTCCAACATTTGTTAGCCACATGTTGCATTCTTTAATCTTTTACGCACCACGATATTCGTGCATTTTTTTGACTTTTACATGTGAACAGAGTTGGTTTTTCCGGCCTGGCCCCTTCAGCCTCAAATTTTAACTTTAATCCATGCACGACGAGTGCATAAAGAAAAAAGATCACAAAAGAAACCAAAGCTGAGGGTAGATACATTTACAAGTTACAACAGAAATAAATAACAATCTTTTTCTTGGATTAAAGGATATGACCATAATGATACTGTTAACCTGCCTAACTACAATCAGCCAGTTCTCTGATGAGAATGCAATCATATAAAGCACCCTCCCTAGATAATTACATAGCTAGCTACCTAAATATATTTAATATTTTCCAGTAAGAGAGTAAATGCAAAAGTTAGAGATGACCACATCAACTCCAAAAAAGCTTGCAATATTTGAAGCTGTCAAGTGATCTCCCTCTGCATTACTGAAGATTAAGGACAACCATCAGCATTAGCACCCTTGGTTTCATTTTTCACTAGACGAACAAACTGTCCTTTGACTCGGGGTCGTTGCTCTGCCAAACTTTTCCGGCTTTGGTATCGAACCTGAGCAAAAATATCCCACTGAATAATTTAGATCAGATTATTTATAAAAAGGTCAGCAGGTGGTTTCTGCTATTTTCCACACACCAAAAGAATAAAATGTGTATGTTATTCTTAAAGTAGTTGACCAGTTAGGTGTGTAAGTTAACTTGAAGATTTGGCAAGATAAAAAAAAAATAACTGGAATCACTTCGACTAAAACAACCTTGACAACAAATCAAAGTTCAAAATTCTCTATCCATTGTCGAAAGAATTATTTAATTACAGTAGTGATAAATATATACCTTTTTGTCATAGCATCTATCTTTCCGCTTGAGCCGGAATTTTGTTAAAGCTGCGTCCCTTTGGCTGGAGTGACGAGAACAAATGCCATTGAATCCATCATGACTGAATAGAGTGCGTTCATTGAGGTTCTGTGGATATGTCTCCTTCCCAATTGCCTTTGCTGAAGAGGAATTTCCGTCAATTCTACTGCATGTTCCACTACTACTGTTGTTCCCAAGACCATTGCATAGACCGCTGTTGGAGCTCTGATCGCCTGCAGGGGAACCATGTCTCAACTGTTCCAAAGGCCCCCCTTTGTTCTGCTCTCGCACAGTTTGGTCAACAGAATTATGGTTAATTTCACCTGTCCGTCCGTAACCTTGTTCCGAGTCATGAACTTCAGGGTTGGAATGAACAGAGGCACTTATAGGAAAGGGATGGTGCTCTTGCTGGTGGAGGTGGGATGAGTTTGGACTCCACGCAGGGTGTAAACCTGACTTTGTGTAGAATATGGAAGGGAAAATGTGACTATATCCTGCAGATATATTATTAAACCTTACCCCCGGGACAGGAATGAACCCCAGATGAGGTCCTGCAAATGCTACTCCAGCTTGTTCTGATTGACCCATGACCAGAGATGTCATATTTTCCCGACTGTTACTTGAAGTAGCGCGACATGGTTGGGAGCTACCAGTGGCATTTTCAGAGAGCTGATTAGACAAAATTTCATCAGATTTACTTGAACCATCCTTCAATTCAGTAAAATTACTGGTAGGAGTTGGAAATACCTTACTATTCTTATACCTGCAAACACGAACTTGGGGATCAGAAATTCAGAGCAAAGAAACAACTCCATGAGTTGTGAAACAAGAAGATGAAAACCATCCTAAACCACGTTCCATAAAATTCAGTGAAGAAAACAATAACCAATTGGGTAAACAGCAACGCAATATCTTGTAATATTGCTGGTTAGTGTTAGAAATGTATTATTCTATGAAGCAGAACAACACTTCAACAAGAAGTGATGAAAACAGTTGAAATCATCTCCAATTCAAATTTCATCATGTAATAGTTGACTGAGTAATATTAACAAATATCATGTAAAATGTAAATCTAGTCCTTAACATTTAAGGAACAGCAAAATTCAGTTCTTGTTCCCTCTGTTTTAGCACAAGTCAGATGCTTGGCAAACAAAACTTTCAGAATAGAGATCAAGTTAGTTAACTTGGATAATTTCTATACTCAGAATTTGGGCTAAACATCACGGTTTAGCAAAAGAAGCCCACAAGCATTACACAGATCAAGGAGATACTCATAATATATACAACTATGTAATTGACGCTATCTAAACAGAACTCTCAAACGGAATTTTCAGCCCTGAATACAGTTATCCATAAGGCCCTTGCAACATAACTATTGGGAACATCCCTTGACCTCTGTCACACTAGGGCAGACCACTGCATTCACATCCACCACTAGTGACATATTCATAGCCTGAGCAATACTGCCGGTGCCATCAATGAGACATCCATTCCTAATTTTCAGATTTTCCAGATATGATAGCTATTGAATAAGACTTCATTAGACCTTAATTAAATACATCACATTACACGGGGGTGGTGTGGTTGGGTTGTGGAAATGAAAATAGAAAATAACATAGAACGGCACTTGTAATTCTAAATAGAAATTTAAGAAACCAAATCATTAGTGTGTAGGCACCTTCTAAAACTTCTCAAACTGAAGTTCAGCAATGAAATAAGTAAAAGGAAAGGGAAAAGGCAAACTCACCACGAAAAGGCTGAGGCTGTAGAGTGGTTGAGGGTACGTCTCTCATCCTTACCTTGGTCATTTGAGGTACTGGGAAAAGATTTTCTTAAAGAAAGTTCTAAATGAGGAGAAAATTCACACTTGTTCATGCCATTGTTTAGAGTAGATAGTTCACGCGGGATGCCATCATTTAGAGTGGATAGTTTGTCTGGGACCTTGTGATGATTATCAAATGTGCCAATCAAGTCAATAGCTCCACTGGAAGGTTCAATCAGCTCATCATTGCAGCCATTTATCCCATAGGTAATATCAGCATTTATTCTGTCATTTTTGGGTCCCTCACCTTCACCCTCAGGCATTGTTTTAACACAGTCATAATCTTCTGCCAGTCTCCAAGCATTATCGCATTGTGCAACCTCTGATCCCAATCTATTTAACTTTTCTGAAACTATTAGCTCATCAGATGCCCCTATAGTTGATCCTAACAAGACACAAAATAAATATTCCATAGAATCATTAAAAAGAAGAAAACTTGCGAAAATGTAAAAGCAGAGATAAGATAATGTAATATACCTCCAGTTTTACTCTCAGGCATCACTGATTCTGTCTCCAGTTTGACACACTCATCGTGCCTTTCCATGTCCGTATGACAGGTATTAGAAGCACTCCTACACTTCAGTTGTGAAAGACCCTGCATATTTTGCACGTATGCACTCTCAGCTTCCAAGAAAGGCGATGAGGTACAAGAGCTCTGCACAATGGTGGCAAAACATGCAGGCTCAAAGTGAAACTTCATGAAGCCAACCTAATATGGTAAAAGTAATTCTCCGCAAGCTATAAGTGGCCTCGCATATCATTCATTCATCAAGGGTCCTGGATACATGATTTCTAACAACTTATTGCATTTCATGTAGATTGTACAACCAGTGCACTAAGAACAGAAAAATGATAACATTTCAATTGACACTTAGCTAGTAGTAAAGATAATTCTACTACGACTCTCTTTGGCTGTTGCACAATCAGATAAGACTGAGATCTGACAAATTGATAAATGTTACCATAAAATCAGGATAAGATACTGATAGACAGTGCAATGGTCCAAGCAGAAGAAAATAACTCGTACCATCACAACAGCAACAAGAGATGAACTGATACTTACTTGAGCATCACTCACTTTCTCACTTCCCTTATTTTTCTCTGATGATGCTGCATAATCACTAGAATGGTTGCTTGCCGTATTGTTTTCAGAAATTGCTCCACCTTTATGGTGTACAGCCTGTAAGTTTTGAGGAACATGTCCACCAAGCAGCCGATAAACAGAAAAAGTGAAGAGAGAGAAAGAAAACAAGTTTCACTAAGCTGTATGAGTATTAGAACCAAAAAAATTAAAAAAAATGAAAAAAAGGATTGCAGGAAGCATAAACATTAATGCATACACTATGTCTTCTCCAAACATGTTGCCACAAGTTCCTCAGCTCATTCCTCCTAACAGGTTTGATGAGAAAGTCAGCTGCACCTTTTAGCATGCACTTCAAAACCATGCTAATTGAATCATGCGATGACATCACTGCACAGTCAGAAACAGAAACTCTAACATGTTTAGCTTCTACCTAATCAAAGATCAAGTTAGTGAAGCATACCAACTCACACTTGAGTCAAAGAAACATACTTATGACAGGAATGTTTTTGCAAATATCGTGCTCCATGACTAAAGTAAGAAGCGCAAATCCAGATATTGATGGCAACTCCACCTCAGTTAATACAAGGTCTATGCTATGAGGCCTGCCCTTCAAAGTCTCCCATGCCATTAAACCATCAGGAACTGCAGAAACTGCTTTCACAAGGACATAAAAGTATGCCCTCATAAGTTTAAATCTTATTTCCAATATCTATAACATTAAAGATATTTATACAGGGATAAATGTCAACATTTGAAAGGAGAAAACAAGATACAGACACCTCCCAAATAAGGAGGGGGGGGGGGGGGGTGGTTGTCCTATAATCCCCTCAAAAATTAAAACAGAGGCCTTGCTGCAGATGGCTTTGTTCTTCATTTACCAGCCAAGTGCGAGTGCAAGTAGCCTTGGAGGGAAGTGGTTCCTTCCAATTGTACCAGTCTAACAATTTAACATCATACTGAACCCTACATAACGGTTGTTAACAAATTATCCAAATTTAAAAGAAAAAATTACTCACTAACTCAGCCCAAAAAAAAAAAAAAACAAAAAAGATGAATATAGGCACCAAAACAGAATTTAAAAATGAAAATTAAATTAAAAAAGAAGAAGAAAAACCTCTGTAACTGCATTTTCTAAGAAGAGCAGAGATAATCTGACGTGTAGAATCATCAGCTTCGACCAATAGAACTCTAAGAACCATTCTTGGAAGGAAACTTTCCCACCTGGTCCTAACCATCTCTGAGGATCCATCTTTCTCAGTTTCCAACTCTATGTCCATTCCTCCTTCACTACTCACCACCACTTCACCCATTTTCATATACCCTGTTATTTTCACCACAACCAAAGGTAGCAATAATCAATCACTCTTGGTCAAAAGCCAAAAAAACTTAACCAAATCAAAAAGAATAATGTTGTTTTGTAAAATTATCCAATTAACCTCATTCCTTTAGCAAATATCTGAAATTCTCTTCTCTTTTAAGAGCTGATAGCTTAAGCTTACACTGAAAGTCAAGATTCGAGCGAACACAAAACTGCCTCTTAATTTGATATCCGACTTTCCTTCGCAGCCGTGAAAATACAAAAAAAAATCTAATACTTGGATTATACTCTCTCTCTCAGAGAAGGATCAAAAGGTGGGCCGCCATTGGCTCTCGTTTCCTCGTTCCGAGCTGGCGAAATTTGTGCCACTGTTTTTGATTTTATGTGTGGGGCCCGAAATCAGATGATGTGTTATTGGCTCGGATGGGGTCCAGGACCCATCGACACGTGTTGGGCATGATTAATGTCCTCGACGAAGATATTTTCATACCACACTTCGCATCCTTATTTCCTGTGGTCTCGGAGGCTGACACGTGGCGACCTCTTTGTGCCTTTCGACTTTATTCTGGTGCTGATTTTTGTTTGAGTCCCAAATTAAGTCTCAACTGATGTATTATTAATTTATTGAAGGGTGCTTAAATAATTTTATAAATTATAAAATTTATTAATTAATAAATAATAACATTGAGACTTAAGTTGAGACTCAAATATGAGAATCTCAATAATTTTTTTTTTTTTATGATCCATCTTAGGATTGCTCTTTTTTTTATGATCCACCTTTGAACCTTAATCGAAACAAATTTTGAATTTATTTTTAACTTTTTCTTTTTTTTTTTACTTTAACATCATATTGATTTAGAGTGGAATGTTGTTTAATTTCATTTACTTCAAAATCTAGACCTTTATAAAAAAAAAAAAAAAAAACACATGTCACACGTTTTGCATGGCCAAAATAAACCAAACTATAATATAAATGGTAGAGCATTATCACAAGCAAGGATAAATTAATTTTGGAACGCAAGCAATGGCCTCTCCAAGCCAAAAGATCTTTTTCGGCCAAATCGAGGAAGAGATCAAGTAGCTCAACTGGCCGAGCAAAAATTATGGTGACCTCATGTTTTAGGCACGTGTGGGGGTGTTTGCGATTCATTTGTGTAATGATCGAGAGGGTGCGATTTGGGAGTCAACGAGAAATTTGGCATTTCGCCCATGGGAATTGAAAAACGTGTGGTTAATCACGTTTTATGAATCTGACACGTGACTCAATTTGAGCCGGTCATGTGCTTCGAGCTGGATAGAACATTCATGCATCAAAATGACATGAGATCAGACATCATCGACTCGTGCGGAGCTCGACCATCTATGATGAAAATGACATTAGCACGCAGGACATTTGCTATTTGTTGCCAATAATATATAGAGCAAAATGAGCTAAGATATTTAAAACTTCACGTTAATCGGGATATATAAAACTTCGCGTGTGTAAATTGGTAGTATACATTGAGACTAAGATATCGGCTGGAGTGCCGGACAACTTCATTTTTGTTATTTTTAAAATTATTTTCCAAATAATATGATAGCTTGTGATGTACACATGACGCACGCCTCCATTTTTCTATAATTACAAAAGAAGAAGAAGAAGAAGAAGAAGGGAAGAAAAAGAAAAAAAAAGGACGAAGATAATAACAAATCTGATCTTATGCGTTGACGTATGTCATATCACTTGATTGCCCGCAAGAATTTTGAAAATCCATTCGTTATATCAGCCATGTGCAAGTTAGTTGCTGCAACAATGATAGTTTCTGTATATTAAAATTAAGGCGTCGTATTTTCTTTTTTTTATCTGAATTAGTTTAAATTTATTAAATAGAATGAATATCTAAATTTAAATAATATGCTATTTTTTAAATTTAAATCGTTAAAAATAAGTATTAAGATATTTATTTTTTAATTTAAAACATCTGAAAATCTGTATTTTTATATTTATGCTATTATAAATTATAAATGTTAAAGAAATAACAAACATCCCAAATAACATAAATAATATAATATATTATTATAACATAAATCGTGCTCAATTGAATGCAAACCCTTAGTATTCTAAATTAGTACATATTAATCAATTTTATTGTAGTTTATGATGTTTTTAATCAATTTTATTTTAGTTTATGATGTTTTTATATAAAAATTAATATTTATAAAAAATTATAATGATAAATAATGATAATTTGAAGCAAATAAAAAGATAAAAATAATAATAGTCTACCACTGTATTACCATAGGTTATAGAGATAGGTAATAATACTAATTAGTAAATTTTATTTAGGTAAGGATGTAAATTAATTAATTAGATAGAGATATTTTAGAGAATATCTTTTATTGATGTTATTTAAATTTTTTAGATTAAGTAAAAAAGCTAAGGTGGGATATTTTTTTTTTTATAAATCTGAATAGATATGAATTAGCCTGAATTATAAATAGAGCTTAATGTTACGGAATGAGTATTTTGTGCAACAACCTATGTGGCACTTAGACACCTTTTATCACAAAAAGTAGCTAAGTAAGTTTAATGAACTTCTCGAACTAGTTAAGCAAAAATGTTTGCGAGAAAGCTATATAGAAGAGAGAGCAACATAATCAAAGAGAAATTATACTACTTGAAAGAGATATTCACAAAGTATGATTGAGTTGCTTTAGACTTGTGTGTTCAAATGCTAAGTGTAATGCCTTATTTATAAGGGTGACTTCTTAGTTATAGTGCGTTCCATGCAACTTGCCAAAATATCTAGATATTTCTAAGTACACATAAGTGTAACATATTATAGATATGTACAAGTTGTTGAGATGTGTTAGAGAGTTATAGAGAATTCTATAATTTGGCCAAGCTAGCACATCTTAGCTTGAATTTAGACCCTTGGGCTTCAAATCTTGGGCACTTGGGCTAAAACTTTGGGTGGCCCATTACTTAGTGAACCACGACTCTCCAATTTAACCTCCTTTAGTTGAAAACTTCAAGCAATGCTGACATTAATTAATGTCTAAATATGAATGATATATTTATTTTTTTGTCTAAATCGCTAAAAATAAATATTAAATTATTTTTGAACTTAAAAAATTTAAAAACTAATACTTTTACATTTATGTTTTTACAAATTATAAACGTTAAACAAATAATAAACATATAAAAGAATATAAATAAAACAATATATTATCATAACATAAATCATATTCAATTGAATACAACCCTTTAATATTCTATATTAATATATGTTAAATAATTTTATTATAGTTAATGATGTTTTTATATGAAAAATATTCATAAAAAATTACGAAGATAAATAATGCTAATTTGAAGAAAATAAAAAGATAAAAATAATAACAGTCTATCAGTATATATTATCACAAGTTATAGAATAGGTAATAGTGTTAATTATTAAATTTTATTTAGGTAAGGGTGAAAATTAATTAATTGGATTTGGATATTTTAGAGAATATTTTTTAATGACATCATTCAAATTTTTTAGATTAAATAAAAAGCTAAAAAAAATAGCTTAATAACTTAATGACTGAAATTTTTCATTAAGTTGAAAAAACAAACAGACTAAATCACTTAATTAATTAAAATTAAGTCAATTAAGTCAAAAAAATAACAACTAAGTGTATATAACTTTTTCTCAAAAAAAAAAAAATATATGTATATATATATATATATATATATATAATTATTCTCAAGTGTAGGCGTCCTTATTTTTTTAAATACGAACACACTTTAAAATTACACGATTTAAATGAGTTAATTTTTAATGAACTGTAAAGCTGTACGATTTAAAAGAATTAAAACTTAACTCTCTTAAATCGTATTATTTTAAAATATATCCGTATGAAAATAAAATGAAGGCGTCCGCACTCTATATATATATAGAGGTGCACGTTCAAAAAGTTATATGTATCTCCACATTCAAAAAGTGATAAAGTTGTGCTTTGGAATTCTAAAACAAATTATTGTTGTTGTTGTTTTCTTAATATCACGATCTTAGGAGCTTCATGAATTTATAATATGGCATATCATAAAGGTTGATTGAGAATAATTTAAAAATTTACAATTCCTTAAAATGAATTATATTTTGACACTTTAGAGATATATTAATTCTCACACTTTTTTTTGGAAAGAATAGTTTTTTAATTAAATTATGAGTGAGGGAACTTGAATTTTATGTCGTCAATAACTTGATATAGCCTAAATGACTTTAAAATAATAATAATAATAATAATAATTTAAACTATGTTCGGTATAGTTTTTTAGAAGATCTTGGTCATGAAATTAAGTGTCATAAACCATAATACATGTTTATCACAAAAATTAAAAGAAAAATTCTAACTGTCAAAAATCCAATTCCATATATTAAAAACACCATCACAGTACCAATTAAAAGAGCCAAATTAATTTAGAGGAAAATGTAAAAGAAATTTTGTGTATATGTTATATGGAAAAGAACATTATTAAAAATATTTTAAGTGCATATTTTGTTTTCTCTTTTTAATGAAAGAGTAATAAAAACCTTATACCTAGTAAGAGTAATAAAAACTTTGTACTTAGAAACTAATAAATATTTTATGGGTATGATACAATTTTATTATACCTATAAACTTTGGGTGCAGCAATTAGTTTGAGAATTCTTAAAAAAATATTTGCAATGAAATAAAATTTTATTTAATTTGTTTCCACTGTTGTTGTATTTGCCATGTTTATTACAAGAATTTTGTTTTGCAATAAAAAATTTATTTCTTAAATTCTTATTGTTTTAATGAATAAAAAAAGATTTATATTGTACAAATAAAATAAATAAAAAAGAAAGAGAAAATATAAATGGGATTAATTCTATTTATTTTTATCCTTGAATAGAATTGTAATATATATAATAGGAGTTTTACGAAACTAATAGTCCAACTCCAATTGTTAAGACAATCCATCCAAATATCGGAGCCCCTATGGGTGTTTTCGGAGCTCCAATTCCCGTATGCTGAGCCCCAATCGGGCCAACTTACAATTCTGCTGCCAGTTTGCCGGCTCACCTGAGAATCGCAAAAGAAAATGTACCAATCAGCGTTTCTTCGTTCATCAAAAATCGTCACAACGGTAACTGGAGCAGTCACCTTCCCGCCAAAAACTCCACCACTCATCTTCTGCCACTCCTCATCTTCCCAAGAATCACCATCATCACTAAAGCAACAACAAGAATCTTCCATTTCAAATTCCAAATCTCCAATTGGGTCTCCATGTCGAGTCCAAAAACTGATAGCCTCCCAATCAGACCCTCTCTTAGCCAAAGAAATCTTCGATTACGCTTCTCGCCAACCCAATTTCCGCCACTCCAATTCTTCGTATCTCATTCTCATCCTCAAACTAGGCCGCGCTAAATACTTTTCTCTCATTGATGATATTCTCATTACCCTCAAATCCAAACACTACCCTGTCACCCCCAATCTTTTCACTTACTTAATAAAAATATACGCAGAAGCCAATTTGCCCGATAAAGCTCTCAAAACATTTCGCTCAATGCTTGAGTTCAACTGTAAGCCTTTACCCAAACAGTTAAATCGCATTCTTGAATTCCTTGTCACTCACCGGAACTATCTCCGGCCCGCTTTTGATTTATTCAAGAGTGCTCATAAACACGGTGTTTTGCCCAATACTAAATCCTACAACATCATGATGCGTGCGTTTTGTTTTAACGGGGATATAAGCATTGCATACACGCTGTTTAACAAAATGTTTGAGAGAGATGTGATGCCTGATGTCGAGTCGTATCGGATTTTGATGCAGGGTTTGTGTAGGAAGAGTCAGGTGAATAGAGCTGTTGATTTGTTGGAGGATATGTTGAATAAAGGATTTGTACCGGATACCTTGAGTTACACTACTTTGTTGAATAGTTTATGTAGGAAGAGGAAGCTCAGGGAGGCTTACAAGCTTCTTTGTAGGATGAAAGTTAAAGGGTGCAATCCTGATATTGTTCATTATAATACAGTCGTATTGGGGTTTTGTAGAGAAGGGCGTGCCATCGATGCTTGTAAGGTTCTTGAAGATATGCCTTCAAATGGGTGCTTGCCAAATTTGGTGTCTTATAGAACTTTGGTTGGTGGGTTATGTGATCAAGGGATGTTTGATGTGGCTAAGAAATACATGGAGTTGATGATATCAAAGGGTTTTTCTCCACATTTTTCAGAAACTCATGCTTTGATCAAGGGGTTTTGCAATGTCGGTAAGGTTGACGAGGCTTGTGGAGTGCTAGAGGAATTGCTTAAGTCCGGGGAAGCCCTGCATGAGGATACTTGGGTGATGATTGTTCCACAGATTTGTCCAGGTGAGGAGATGGAGAAATTGGGGGAAGTATTGAACGAGATTATGAAGGTGGAAATAAAGGGTGACACAAGAATAGTGGAGGCTGGAATTGGTTTAGAGGATTACTTGATTGGGATGACAAGATCTAGACCTAGGACCAGGAGAATTTAAACTTTTTTGTTGTGCAGCCGACTAATTTATGCTTTACCACCTGATGTAGCTTCAGGTTCTTGTTCCAGATGCTGGTATTTTGTCAAACTTGTCATTTTGTCTTCCGCTGATGTATATACTGACTATCTCATTTTGCTCAATTTTACTTTTGTCTGTTCTTTGTTGTGGCATGAGCAATTTTGAATGCTTGCAGGTCCCAAATGCTGTCTATTTTTCGTTTATCTTTTGCTTAAATATGTAACTACTTTTCTACCATTTTAGGAATACCTTCAGAAATTGTTTTAGGATGATACTTCATTTTTTTTTATAAGATCTAGGATGATATTTCATTCGTACATGGGCTTCCTAAGATTGATTGTTCACTTGTTTGTGGTAGCGCACATGATAATTACCGCCAGAATTTGGTTACGAGCCATGAAAATGTCACTTGCAAGCAGTGAAATAGAAGCTCTTTTTTATTGTGTGTCATAAAGATGAAAAGATCTTCGACCCATGGCCTGAATCCACGTAGAAGGAAGTAGGAAACCAACATTCACTGGTTATCAATATACCTATTTCAGATGACTGATGGCTAGGACCTTCAGTAGCTATCGCAAACCACTATTGTCAATTCTATGAAACTTCACAAGGAAAAATAACACACAAGGTATGGGATCTTTAGAATATGGCAGTGACATCTGATCAAGTTCAGTAGGAAGAGGCCCTCCGAGCTTGAATATTACTATCAATAGTTGCTAAAATTATATCGGATAAAAAACCAGCAACATTTTCGCTTGCTACAAATCAACAAAATTGATGACATTTTTACATTCCTTAATTATGATGGTAAAGGCAGGGGCAGATTAGGGTGGGCAATTTATCCCGGTGAACATTTATTTTTTATCTTAAAATTTGTTTAAATATACACACAAAGTTAGTTACAAAACTGCCCCCAATAAGATATAAGTAATATAATTTTTTGTTAAAATTTTATATTTTATTATGGCATTGTCTCCTATGAACTAATTTTCTGGCACAGGCCCTAGGTAAAGGGTTTTACATCTGAAACTGAAATGATGTGTTCCCATCGAAAGTAGGTTACATTGAGATTAGAGAATCCTTAATCAACTCATGCATGCATCAAGTTGGTGTTTACTGATTCTGCAACTCCAGGAACATAGTACCAAACTTGCAATGATAAGCCACCCCCAAGAAACTGACTTCGAGTTGCATTCTCAAAAGCCCAAGCACAAGTACATATAACAATATCGCCAAATTGATTCTATAAGTGTGACTTATCTATCCATAACACACATTGTTTTTAGTTAAAAAGTGCTAAGATGAAATTAGACATGCAGATCATTGGTACATGTAGCCCTTATCTAAGAAAGCTCAGACAAATCGCCCTAGTATGTTGAATATATAATTGTCATTATAAATTTGAAAATGGCACCAGATGGAAGAAATAATACCTACACTTCAGGCTTTAGAAGAATGATAGCTGCCAATGCTTTCATTATTTCACCTCTCTCTTTCTCCTCAAAAGCATAACAGAAACAACTTCTGCCACCCATCTCTGTGTTCAAATTCAAAGTTTATGGCTCATGTCGCCAAAATTGTCATTGATTATGAACACAGAAATGGCAAACTGAAATCTAGCTTTCATGATCAAGAATACAACAACATTTAAAATCATAGACACTTAAATCAAACTAGTAAAATGCTGGGACTTAACCCGAACAAAATCAACCACTACCTGCACAACACCTCCTCATCAATATTTTTAACATAATGTTTGCATATGAAAAAGCCTCAGGGACTTCCCAGACACAAGATCTTGAATTCTGGTGGGCATTTGTACCCGCTATCCCGCACCACCTTTCACCCAAGGAGGATGCTCCAAGCTATCCAATTTCTTGTTACTCAGAGAAGTTTCTTCACTACAAATATGAACCAATCAAAACTGCAGTCAAGACTCAGTTCTGTCAACACCTTCTCTAACAATTATTGTCCGACCACGAAAGTCCTGCAAGAGGGTTTTGAATAAGTAAAAAGAACAAACAAAGACATAGTTAAAAGGAAAAAGTGGTTGGAACGCAACAGTATGGGACTCAACTGTTCCATTTAAAGAGAGTGCAGCACCATGTTCTGCATCAGAAGAGAAGGAAATAAACCCAAAAACACGGGTGGTTCGTCCTTTACGATCGTGCAACACTCTAGCACTGACCACAGTCCCAAACCGGCTAAAATGATTTCTCAAATCCTCAGGTTTTGTGGCCCAGGAAAGATTGCCAACATACAATTTATAAGGGCTTTCATAGACAAAAATCTTCTTTGGTGGTGAAATCAATGCCTCAGGATTCCTAGTCCTCGAATTCATATCAACTGAAAATCTTACCCGCATTTCACGTCCACCCACATCCTTCAAAACAGTGCATGAGTTCAGACAAAGTACTAAAGGAAGACTGAATTAAATTATGAGGGATTGCAAGTTCAGACTAACAGATCCATCCAATGCAATAATTGCATTTTTTGCTGAATTGATCGAACCCATTGTCAGGTAACCACATCCACGACTTATACCTGTTTCAGGATTCCTTGAAACCTACAATTTAAGCACCAAACATGAGCCAAGATCTTATGATATAATTTGAAAAAGAAAAATCCACCAGTATTCAGCTAAACTATTAAGTAAGCAAAGTTGCTTTTAATAAAATTATTGATCTCTAATTGAATTATAGTTTGTTAAAGGAAAGATTGGTATGAATAATGGTACCTCAACGGAAATAACAGTTCCAAAAGGCTTAAACATCTCAAGAAGCTCTGTAACATCAAAGCTCCTGGGCAAGTTACACACGTATAACTCACAGGGCCTTGCGCGGTTCTTTGGCTCTTCGACTGAAATGTCGTCGTCCACTTCGTTTCCGCCAACATTATCCTTGCCGTTAATCTCATCTTCAACTACTACCGCTTCCTCATCTACCACCGCAAAAACTGAGCGAAACCCAGCTGGGTGAGAGCGGGACCAGCAAGATGAGAGCTTTGGGTAATGGAAATTAATTAAAGTTGGCAAAGAGGTAAAATCGAATCGTTTTGGTGTAGTTGGAGGAGTAATTTTTGTAAACAGAGAGGAAGAAGTTGTTAAGAAGCCAGTAGTGGAAGCCATTGAGAAAAAATGAGCGTTCTAAAGTTCACAGCTTTCAAGTGGATATGGCTACCAATTTTTAATCAACGGGTCGAACAAATACGGTGATCCGAAGGAAAATGGATTTATATCTAAAATCCAATTTGATACATGTGAAAAGGTAATTCGGTCATTTCAGAGGGATTAGGATAGAGTTGCCGAGTTGGTAAAAAACGTCCGGACCTTTCATTTTTAGCCCATATCCAGGCCCAATCCACGAGGGCCAGGCTTTAGGCCCGCAGGCCTGGCCATGTGAGACTCGATAAGGGCTTAGGAAAAAGTCCGGGATTTTTAATTTATAAATAAAACAATAAATAAAATTAAAAATAAAAAGAAAAAATTCATAAAAAGATTGATTAATATGTTTTTTTATTAGTATTTGTGATTTATTATATTCTGTTATTAATATTTTGTATATTGGATTATTATTCTATTATGTATTACATAATTATTTTTAATTTAAATTTATTTTATTTTATTTAAAATTAATTTGGAAAGCCCACGGCCCGGCCCAGCCCAAGCCCATGTTTGCATTAAAAAAAAAAGAGAGCGCCCGTATTAGAAAATGACTATTTTAAATAATTATATTTATTTGACTCATCTATTCAATATATTTAAAATTTTAAACATTTAAAATTCATATTTTCATATCCAATTTCATTAAAATAAATGTAAGCTTAGACCGGGTGTTAAAAAACATGTGCAGACCGGATCCGAGCATTACTATACCTGGAGCCGGACCCAAATTTTGCTATCTCTATTATTGATGTTTTCAAAATCAACCACATCTATTACCTCTCGTTATTGGCTTGGTGGTTTGTTGGTTGCATCTTAACCTATCACAAGTCGTAGTTCGAGTAGAGGTAGTACCAAAAGCAACAACAAAATCAACCACATCCTTAAAATCTAATTGTATCATGACCAATGACAGACTTGCATGCTCAGTAATGCGTAAACCCCACTTCTCATCTTCTGCTTGAGCGAAGACCTAAGAAATGTTTCCATGAAACTTGGAATGTTTGATTGCAGCAGCTATGAAATCCCCAGCAACATCTCTAACAACAACTCTCAAACTTACAAGACTTTAAGTTTTGTTTATGACAACATCTAGTGGTAAATCTAAAAAAATAATTTATTAGGGATTAAATTACATAACGATCAGATGTGAAAACTAATTAAATAATAGTAAAACAACCCATATGGATATGGATTTAAGTGGCTTTTAATTTTTTAATTAAAGTATGAACTTTTATAATTCTCAAAGTTAAAGTTTAATTTTGTGAATTTATGAGCTTATTTTTATAAATTTAATGGGTGTTACTTTAATAGATCTAAAAGAGACTAATTAGTAACTCAAGTAATTTTCTCTTAATTTTTTTTTAACTATCTTCAATAGGAGGGAATTGAGCCTTCACTGGTAATAAGGTGGATCCAACTTTAGGAGGGAATTGAGCCTTCACTGGTAATAAGGTGGATCCAACTTTGGTCTACATTAACCTTGAACTACTCAATGAGGGTAGGCTCCACTTTTGTTGTATCTTTCTTTCCAGATCAGCTGTAGGAGTTAGATCTGGGACTTGGATTCTTCTATACGAATCTACCATAGCTTCAGCATTTGCCACTAAGATCATGGGATCAGCTCTCTTTCCTTTGAATAACAGCTGGTCTCTTCTACTCAATATAACCCAGAATAGGGCCACTAATAATTCAATCTCTGTTTTTCCTCTCCATCTGGCCATACCATGAATAATACTCAACACGTCTTGATCTGCAAACAAGTCCATCAAACAGAGTATTCTTCCATATCGTTTAAGCTACTTTACACGCTACTAATGCATGAAAAATGTTCTCCATGTGATTTCCACACATCTAGCAAGTAGGCGCTCGAAACACTTTTCTCTTCCATAACTTTTCAGCAGATGGAAGGAGATTCTCTGCTGCTCTCCATACAAAAATCCCGATCTTTTCTGGTAAATTCAAAGTCCAAATAACAGACCATTGTTGGCTTTAGGCTCTGAGCAACAAGATAACTCAGAAAACTTAAGCCTCAGTGATATATGGTAACCACTTTTAACCAAATAACAACCTTTACTATCATAATACCATAACAATTGACCTTGTCTTGGGCTTATTGGGTGTGGGATCCTGACAATCTTCTTTCTCAAAATATTAGTAAATCATCCTTTCCTTCCACTGATTATTAGAGTCTATTAGTTCTGAAACAATGATATCGATTGGTAAATATGGAGGAGAAACTAGTCTAAAGGTGTAAGGCCTTGGGATCCATTTTCCTTTGTATATCTAAGCTTGCTCCCTATTTCCAATCCTCTATCTAAGCCCCTTGAGTAGAACCTGCCTCTCCCAAATAATACTCCTCTAAATAAAAGATGGATTAGAGCCAAATTTAACATTAAAAAAAAATTAGTATGCGTCAATTATCCTTTTTCCAGTACTATAGTCACCAAGGAGTTAAGAAACTACAGAATTCTCTGCTTCTTGGCCACTAGTGCTTGATTAAAGCTTAAGAAGTTTCAGAAACTCATTCCACTTGCTTGGCATGGCTCAATCTCTCCCAGCCAGCCCGTTGTATTTTTTATTTTGATTACAAAAATTTAAATTATTAATTCAATATAAATAATAATAAAATAAAAATAAATCTTAAATTATTAATTTAATACAAATTAAAATAAAAAATATTATTTTATATAATACAATCCATATTGCACTAAACATAGCATTGCATTACAGCTTAATAAAAGATAATGCAATATAATCTAATGCGATATAACTAATATAATACTATACAATGTGTCAAACACACACATATGTTTTCAATTAGAGATTTCTGACTATGTTAAAGTTAATGATAAACAAAAAAATAAAAAAACACAGACTCTAGTGCACTATATTTTATCGTGTAGTATATTAAAATATGTGTTTTTTTGCCTTTTAGCTTATTCATGGCTAAACAATGATCCCTTATTCAAAACCCACTATATATATATAATCATTTTCAGATGTGGATGCCCATATTTTTTTAATGTAGACACTCTGTTAAACTGTGTAATATAATATAATTATTTTTCAATACACTATAAAACCGTGCAATTTAATAACGTGTCTATTAAACCGCATGGTTTTGAGGGCTTCTGCACTAGAGGAAGACTCTCTCTCTATATAAAATATATAAATATTCCAATCAGGAATTCGTGACTATAATAAGTCAGGAACAAGCTAAAAGACAGTTTATCCCTAATTTTAATATGTCAAGGAATCAAACCCACTCACTACCATGTATAATATGTCAAGGAATCAAACTTACTATATATATATATAAACATTCTCTAGTGAGGATACCCTTACTTTGTTAAAATAAGAATATACATTAAAATATAAAAAAATATAAATTTTAATATATTAAAAATTATATTTTTATTTGTAATATTTTTATTTTAATAAAATGAGATATTCTCATTAGAAAATGATTATTATTATATATATACACACACACATACATACATACAGTGTATGTATTTTAAGATTTGCACGTGATTGTTAATTTTAGATTTTTTGCGAATAGGTTTGCAATTTCAGTGAGTAATGGGTTGGGCGTTTCCATTTTCGAAAAGATAAGGGTTCAGATACAAATGAGATTTACAGCAACGAATAACACACGAGTTCCTAATATCGGGAAAATTGTAAAGAATGGATATAGGTTTTCGATTTATATCAAATGGGTCCCTAACTATTAACTAATCAGCAGCCATTAACCGAAATGTATGTGTTTATATCAAATTTGCGGATCCCCGCACCATCCTATCGTTTGCTTCATTTTGTTGCAGTTGGTCCATCAGTATCACAAACCTTCTTGATTGGTCGTGAGAGCTAATTTGCAATGTCAGATCTGAATTAAACATAATATTTCGAGAAATGTCGTCGGCTTCAAGGGGATCTTCAGAAGACTTTCAAAACGACGAGTCGTCGGCGGTGAAATTCGGGACAGCGGAGGCACTAGCGTACGTGCGCACTCTAACAGACGTGGGAGCTATGACGCGGCTACTCCACGAGTGCATCGCGTACCAGCGCGCACTGGACGTGGACCTCGACAGCCTCCTCTCGCAACGCACCGACCTCGACAAGCACCTCCTCCACCTCCAGAAATCCGCCGAGGTACTCGACATAGTCAAGGCTGATTCTGATCACATGCTCTCCAATGTCCGCTCCACCAGCGACCTCGCCGATCAGGTCAGCCGCAAAGTCCGGGAGCTCGACCTCGCTCAGTCGCGCGTCAACGACACGCTCCTCCGCATCGACGCAATTGTGGATAGGAATAATTGCTTAGATGGCGTTAAAACGGCCCTGGACGAGGAGAATTTCGAAGCGGCAGCTAAATTTGTTCAGAGGTTTGTGGAAATTGATAATAAGTATAAAGACTCGGGATCTGATCAGAGAGAGCAGTTACTGACGGCGAAGAAGCAACTTGAAGGAATCGTCAAGAAACGGGTCCTAGCGGCGGTGGATCAGAGAGATCACGGTACGATTTTGAGATTTATTAAACTTTATTCTCCGTTAGGAATAGAAGAAGAGGGATTGCAAGTGTATGTAGGGTATTTAAAGAAAGTTATAGGAATGAGAGGGAGAATTGAGTATGATAATTTGGTTGAGTTGATGGAGCAAAGTCAAGATCAGAATCAAGTTAATTTTGTCGGGTGTTTGACTAATTTATTTAAGGATATTGTGTTAGCTATTGAGGAAAATGATGAAATTTTGAGGGGTTTATGTGGAGAGGATGGGGTTGTTTATGCCATATGCGAGTTACAAGAGGAGTGTGATTCCAGGGGTTGTTTGATTTTGAAGAAATATATGGAGTATAGAAAGTTGGGTAAGTTGTCGGCTGAGATTAATGCTCAAAATAAGAATTTGCTTAATGTGGGTGTGAGTGAAGGGCCCGATCCAAGAGAGGTTGAATTGTATTTGGAAGAAATTTTGTCGTTGATGCAATTGGGTGAGGATTATACTGAATTTATGGTGTCTAAAATTAAGAGTTTGAGTTCTGTAGATCCAGAGTTGGTGCCACGAGCTACTAAGGCTTTTAGGAGTGGAAGTTTCAGCAAGGTTGTTCAGGAAATTACTGGGTTTTATGTGATTTTAGAGGGTTTCTTTATGGTGGAGAATGTGAGAAAGGCTATTAGGATAGATGAGTATGTGCCTGATAGCCTTACCACGTCTATGGTGGACGATGTCTTTTATGTTTTGCAGAGTTGTTTGCGGAGGGCTATATCCACTTCGAATATCAGCTCTGTGATTGCTGTCTTGAGCAGTGCATCTAGTTTGTTGAGCAATGAATACCAGGAGGCTTTGCAACAAAATACTAGAGAACCGAACCTTGGGGCTAAGTTGTTTTTGGGTGGTGTTGGTGTGCAGAAAACTGGGACAGAGATTGCGACTGCTTTGAATAATATGGATGTGAGTAGCGAGTATGTCCTGAAGCTAAAGCATGAGATCGAAGAGCAATGTGCAGAGGTTAGTGGTGTACCTGGAGTTATCTTGTGTTTATGTTTAGCAGTAGAAGGAACAACTTGTGGTTTATGGTTTGCATGTTAACTTCCATTTGGTTACTTCTTGCACTCGAAGTTAGATTATGTCTATAGTATGCTTCTAAAGTTCAGAATGCTTGCAACTCTACAATCATATTATACTTAAGCAATTATAATAAAAAATAGATGGAGAAGGTAATACATAATAATGAAAATGGGTGGAAAAAAAAATTTAGAGTCTCATTATGAATTTCTCTCATTTCTTTGGATACATCCAATGTCATGCACTTCATAAGGAATCTATGGCTATCAACGGAGGGAAGTCTAACATGGATACATTCTTTTTCCTCCTAAGGAAACTTGATATGTAGATTTGGATGGGCTGGGTGGGCATCTGTTTCAAAATTCTCTGGCAGACTTGAGATCATTTTTCCAGTAAAGTTTCTCTGTATGGCCTAGTGTGGACCCAAGCATGAAGTTCAGTGCTATTTTTCTTCATATCTTGCTTAAACCATGATACGTGCATTATATTGGAATTTGAATAGTTTCAAGAAGAAACACAATCCCTGTGAATTGATCTGGAGTAGTGTTGTAATGGCTCAATACATACTTGTTTTGAAGGGAATATGATATATGCAATTGTAAAAGTTGGTGGGTTATGTGATCAAACCCTATAGTTTTCACTTTTTATTCTATGCATGCCCATTCTAGCTCCTTTCCCTGATGTCCGTCTATGAGATCAGACAATTGATCAGTTTATAATAATTTGACTCTTTACGTCTCCTTTCATCTTCCTCCTTTTTGGCCTGATTATTTCAATGATTGAGCATTCTGTAACAGATGATTTTCTGCAGGTATTCCCTACACCGGCTGATAGGGAGAAGGTTAAATCTTGTTTATCTGAGTTGGGCGATTTGAGCAAAATGTTCAAGCAAATTCTGAATATGGGCATGGAACAACTTGTGGCCACTGTGACACCACGAATTCGTCCAGTTTTAGATAGCGTTGCAACCATCAGCTATGAGCTATCCGAGGCCGAATATGCTGATAATGAGGTTAATGACCCATGGGTTCAGAGGCTTCTCCATGCTGTTGAGACAAACGCAGCATGGCTGCAACCACTGATGACCGCCAACAATTATGACTCATTTGTTCATTTGATCATTGATTTTATTGTAAAGAGGCTTGAAGTGATCATGATGCAGAAAAAGTTCAGTCAACTTGGTGGCCTGCAGCTTGACAGAGATGCAAGGGCTCTGGTAAGCCATTTCTCTAGCATGACTCAGAGGACTGTTAGAGACAAGTTTGCTCGGCTTACTCAAATGGCAACAATTCTTAACTTAGAAAAAGTCTCTGAGATTCTAGATTTCTGGGGTGAGAACTCAGGACCTATGACCTGGAGACTAACCCCAGCAGAGGTTAGGCGAGTTCTAGGTCTAAGGGTTGATTTTAAACCTGAAGCAATAGCCCTTCTGAAGCTTTAATCCCGTATTTAACTAAATTTTCCATTTTTGAACTTTCATGCTTTTTTGCCCAGCTAGTGATAAGATGCCAGTCCGTTCAGACCCATGTTGTTTATCATTCTTTTACATGGTTTTTACTTTTCACATTGGACAGTTTTCTCTGTTTCATATTCGACCGCAAATGTATGGTTTTTGTCAGCGACATTACATTACCTCAAGTTTGTTTCTATTTTCCTGTTTATGAACCCCAACACTGAAAAGCATGCTTGGATTGTGTAATCAATGGTGGTCTTTCACTGTACAGGTTTGATTTATGTTATCACTATTATTGCAGGCAATCTTGTTCTTTTGAAATCTCAGTATTTTTTCTATTAAAGCATACAATGGCTTTCATTTACTGTCTTTCATGTGTCGAAGAATCATATTTTTTCACATAAATGCATTGATGAACTTCTTGGCTTGTTGAACAAAAACATGAAGTTTCAATGATAGCCACTGACGACACACTCAAAAGAAAAGAGGACGGGTAGATTGATTGTTTTCACAAGATGCGGTAACCCATGTGATCAAACCCCTAAAAATGTTTGTGTCGTCAGTTTGTAGGAGGCCGCTGTAACAAACTAGCAAATCAAAATTTATCAATGAAATCCACAAAATTGCGAAATTTAAGACATCATCAATTTACAAAACTAGCAGGAGTAAAACCCACAAGCCCTTCGGGTTTGATGTTTGAAACAACAGTACAATAAACAATAATAATTGAGGATAAACTACAAGCAAAATTTAAAATAGGCAACCTACAGAAGAGATCGGAGAGGCTGCTTGCTTAAAGTAAGCACTAAATTTCAATTAGACAGCTGATTACTGGACTAAATAGGGATCCATGGAACCAAATGCCAGTACAAGTAGATAGACAAAAATGTCCAGCCTAGAATGGTTAGACTCAGACATGAGCAGTGCCTTCCGTGAATTTGGGATCTTCACATCTGTAATGCCCATCAGGCCCAATACCAAAACCTTTCGGATCTGCAAAAACATTCTCAAGCAGCTGGCTGCGAGATGGAAGGGGACTCTCATCTGCAAACTCAACGGCATCCTCAACCACTTCATCTATCTTTTTCTCTATAGCCTTGAGCTCTGCTTCACTAGCTAGACTGCTCTCGATCAAGTATTTCTTCAAAGCAGTGATTGGATCTCTAGCAGCATAACGAGCCTTCTCAGCTGCCAACAAGAACAGAAAAATTGCGAGCAAAAACTGTGAGAATAGTAAGACAAACTTGTGAAATCAGCATATGAACATGATGGTCAAAATATCAGTAAATGGATTCCAGAAAAAGCAGATGTTAGATTGTCATATCTCAACACCAACAACAAATCTTACAGGGAAATAGCAAGAAAGCTGGAACATGATATTCCTACTTGATCTCAGACCAACATTGGCTTATTCATTAAAAGGTAGTAAAATCCAAAATATTTTTACATCTTTAAAGAATTTATTTCTAGAATCGGTAAACATAAAAAGCAATGGCACATGCATCCTCAGAACCCCACTTACTCCTTCAAAATTGTAACTGGAAAAATGCGTTTGTCTCTCTAAAGCAAGTTGCTAATTGACATACTTTAAGCATACCAAAAATGAGAAAATTTTAAAACCAAACAAACATAGACCAGCACTTCAATGCATGTACTAGCAGATGTTCTAAGTCATGCATGTCCATAAACCAAAATTAAACAATTAAGTCAAGAGAATAGTATATTTTCAATAAAAACTACACGTGAAAATATAGGGGTTGGTCGCAACCACAGACTAACTAAAGGTCGAAAGAGAACTATGAGTATGAGCATTGGTAAGTCAGTTAAAATGCACAAGAAGAGGGTGTCGGAGGGGGGAGGAGAAGAAAAAGAGAAGAGAAAATCAACTAATTTATCAACGATTGGGAATGACAGAAGATGAATAAAACTAATATCAAATGCTCACCTGGGTCACGAAGCTCATCAGGGTCAGCCAATGAGTGTCCTCTAAACCTGTACGTCTCACATTCCACCAATGTTGGTCCTTCACCTCTCCTAGCTCTTTCGATTGCCTCTTTAGCCACCTCCCTCACCTTCAAAACATCCATCCCATCAACGTGAACACCTGGCATCCCAAATGCTGGTCCCTTTTTATAAATCTGAGGATCTGAAGTAGCCCTTAGATGTGACATACCAATAGCCCACAAGTTGTTCTCCACAACAAACACAATGGGCAACTTCCACAATGCAGCCATGTTCAAGCACTCAAAGAACTGGCCATTGTTACAAGTTCCATCACCAAAAAATGCCAATGTCACATGATCACAGTCAGCCTCCTTCAACACCTCCCTCCTATACTTGCTGGTGAATGCTGCACCAGTAGCAACTGGAATTCCCTCGCCAATAAATGCAAAACCACCAAGCAAATTATGCTCCTTTGAGAACATGTGCATAGATCCACCTTGGCCTCTGCAGCAACCAGTAGTCTTGCCAAAGAGCTCACTCATCACAGCACGAGCAGGGACCCCTTTACTCAGGGCATGCACATGATCACGGTATGTGCTCACCACAGAATCTTCTTTCTTCAAGAGCTTAATAAATCCAGTTGACACAGCTTCTTGACCATTGTAGAGGTGAACAAAACCAAACATTTTACCTCTGTAGTACATCTGGGCGCACATGTCCTCAAAAGATCTGCCAAGGATCATATCTTCATATAGCTCTAAGCCCTCCCGTTTCGTGATCAGCTGAACACTCAAAAGAAGTGAAAACAGAAGTCTCAATTTTTTCCAATTCAACTTTCAGAATAAATTTTTCCAAGCAAGCAAGCACTTTCCCTAAGTTCGGAAGCAAATCAATATCTATTTCAATAATTTTTAGAAGGTTAAGAGTGAATTCATGTAATCTAACAAATGAAGCACGACGCATGTGCTTGCAGTAAAATATGATAAAAGACAAAACAAAATTCGACATTGCAAGCTTAAAAATTACCCAAATTCGGCTCCAGAAGACATAAATTAGTTTCAACTGAATCAACTACGTAGCATCAGGCTTAAAATTCACTTTAAACAAAAAAAAGGAAAGAAAATAAAATTGTTGTAAATTGCAACGAACAGAAAGATTGAGGCAATCGGTAATTTTGCAGAAGAACATGGGAGTAGTAATATGAAAAAAATTGAGAGAGTTACCAGATTGGAACTTGACTTGACCTTCTTCTCCTTAACAACCTCAGAGACAGCAACGACGGGAAGTCGACGGTGGACATTGGGCTGATTCAATTGAACAGAATTAACACGGAGTTTGCGAGTAGATCCAAGAAAAGAGGTGCTGGTTTTGAGAGGATCGAACAGGGAATTATCACGAGATCTGCCGTTGATCGTCGAATTCAGAGACAATGGTTGAACGAACTTTGCGGAAGAGTAAGCCGTGGCCATTTTGAAATCCGCAAGGAGAGTGTTTGGGAGCCGAGAAAGTGAGAGGTAAATGGGAAAGGGAGAGAAAGTATAAATAAAATAAGAGGGAAAGCAGGAGGCGGAGGGAACGAGGGGGACGGAGAGAAAGAGAGAGAGAGGCTTCACGCCTGGGTGTAATCGCCTACTTGTTTGGTTTGATGTTCGATTGATATAATTATGGCTGAAAAGACAGGGAAGCCACCAAACTCTCAACTACAAAGCACACTATTTATACCGTCACTAATCACTCTTAATATATATTTTCGATTATGTTTGTCCATTTTTTATTTACTGCATGCTAATTAAAAAACAACTAGTAATTAATAAATTAAACATATAATAATTAATTATAAAATTACTTAAAAACATACAACAATTTAAAGAAAAAATATTCGCTGTGAGATGTGTATGAATTTAATAATATTTAAAAAGGAGTCAAAAAATTAATAATATTAAGTATTTTAATATTTAATTCTGAATTTGAGTTTTAATTAATGTGTCATTTATTTATTAGATAATAGTTAAATAATTTTACTAATTATGAAATCTATCATCTAATAAATGAGTGATACAAAGTATAAATACTTACGTTGGGACTCAACTATTGAGATCTCTAACATTATTAAAAAAAATACTGTTATGTAGCTATTATTTTTTTGAAAAAAAATAAATAATAGTTATATCAATTTTCTCTCTCCAATAAAATATTAATAGAAGAAAGATGAACTCACTTTAAAAAATTGAAAAGTAAAAAATATATTTTATTTGAAGAAGATCAATTGAAGCGTCTTTTAAAGCGTCTAATATTAATATAATTTTATAAATAAAAAATAAAATTTTATTTGAATAGCTTTTTAATAATGCTAACACGACAAAATTATATACTAAATGAAGTTTCTTTTCTTTGTAAAGTCGGTCAGAGGGGGCTCTTGTGTGCGCATCTCCATTTGCTTTTGAGATTTAATTGCATCGCGCCTATTGTTTTGGATAGGGGTGGGGCATTCCCCGATTCGGTTTGGTTTAGGGATCGAACCGAACCAAATTAAAATTGAGTATTTTTTAAGAATACAAATTGAATATGAATTGAATTTGAGAATTAAATCGAACTGAACTAAATTATTTCAGTTTGGTTCGGATTAGTTCGGTTTAGTTCTTTAAATTTTATCCTAAAATTTTATTAGAAATTAAAAAAAAAATAAGTTAAAAAAATTATAAACAATAAATTATAAAAAAATTATGTGATTGGTGATCCATTCATAAATAAAGCAAAATAACATTTTTTTTATAGAAGCATGATAACATATTATGAAATAAGTTAAAGCATATTTCTATAACAATGTATTTTAAATTAAAAATATTTTTTTGAATTTAGGGTTATATATTTTAAATTAAAAATATTTTAGGGTTAGAAATTAGGAATAGATTTAAATTTTGAGGGATTTTAGAATTTAGGTTTATGTATTTTAAATTAAAAATATTTTTTAATTAAAATGGGTTGAACCGATCAATTTGTCGATTAGAACCGAACCGAACACAAACCAAACGGTTCTAACAAATCCAAACTATTTAGTTTTTATCTATAGAATCGAACCGAACCGAACAGAATTCTTTCGGTTCGGTTTGACAAAAACCGAACCGTTTGCCCACCCCTAGTTTGGACTATCACAATCTACATCAGGTGCCGTTCTCTGTTTTCATTTTTCTTTTTCTTTTTCTTTCTTTTTTTTTTCTCCGAAAAAAAAATTAAATTTTCGGGAACCACGTGTACACCGAAGAAAATCCTACGTGGCTGCAGATAAGATGAGATTAAGCTGTTTCTTCCTGCAATAAAAATAAATTTTTTTTTTGAAACAGTTTCGAATTGTAAATTAAACCCAATAGTTTGAGCCCAGTTGAGCCCTCGAAATTAAAGAAATTTCATTTATAATTTTTATTTCAAGTAATGAAATGATTGTGGACGAATAACTACCATCAATCTTTAAAAGCTACCCATTCCAAGTAATTTAAAGCTACGAGAAGTATTTCTCCAGAAGTAGAATAAAAAAAGATACATTTTTTTTTAATAATTAATTGCATAAAGATAGTGCAACCTAGGGGTGTCCGATCCGATCCGATTCGAAAAAATTGGGTTCGGATCAGATTCAGATGAGGCATATAACCCGATTGGATTGGTTTTGTTTTAACCCGATCAAAAAATTTGATAAAAACAAGCACAAATTCCCCAAATCCGATCCGATATATTCGGATCGGATCGGATATATATATATATATATATTCGGGTTTAATTCAAATTACACTTCTTCCAACCTGAATAACCCGAACCCGATGTAACCAAACCTGAACTCGAATTTGCCCACCCCTAGTGCAACCAATCCAAGCATTGAGAGATGTAACAAGATAAGAGCTTTTTGCAAAGTGATCTTGATTCTTCTCGAACAGTAAAAAAATATTTTTGTGTATTCAATAAAACAAATATACCAATAAGATATTGTTAATATCAAAATTTAGATCTACAATAAGAATAGAAAAAGAATTCGTTTACTTGGGGAACAAGCTAACTTGATGTCCTCAGAATTGCCATTGTTGAGAGCAAAGAGCTCGATGGTCGGAATCCTACAAAACAATAACTCATCAAGGGTCGCCGGGGGTGTTACCGGCGTAGACTTTCTGATGCTTACTTCAGAGATTAGGAATAGTGCGATAACAAATAAATAAGAGAGAGAAAAAAGAGTATGAGAAAATACTTAGAGGATATTATACCCCCCTCTAATATACATATTTCTTGTGTATATCTTTTGTTCATGAATGAAAAAAGATACATTGATTTAGTAGCAATTATACAAATTTGACGCTCAGAGCCTTTCATTGAGTTGATCGTATACAAGTTTCATTTAATTTAGAGAGTACAGATTTATTATACAGATAAATTTCACAGATTTTCTAAAGCCACGGAAAAGTAATAAATCTTTGTCAATGTAATCTCTATCGGGCATATTTATTATTTATGATGAGAAAAGCCCGGAAGGAATAGCAACAAAAACTCAGCCGAGGTAGATTTTATTAACATCCATACAAATCATCAACACACAGTAAAAAGACATATAAACAACAACTCAATTAATTATTGATATGCCCTGGGGGTGGGGTGTGGGGTGATTTGATCTCTGGTGTTGTTAGTCTGTACAAATCCATTGTGTCACCTTCTGCTTGTTTTCTCCTTCCCTACAAAAGCATTCACCATGAATGAGATCATGGGACATCATCACAACTATATAAAGCACATTTTAAGCAAATACTTCCAGAAAACTCACCAAATATACTTGATCTTAAAGGAAACCGAAGAGATGATGATCCCTTCAATTTCAGCTCTCTCAGTTGCCTGTTTTTACTTGGTTTTTCTGTTTTTGAAAGACCACTACTACTTTCTCCCATTAAAAGATCAGTTCCCTTTTTCACCTTTTCATGATAAATGGCTGGTGGTGCAAGCCTCAACTGAGGCATATTTTCTATCTGGACTACTCTCTGGTCCTTTTGAAGATTGTTCAGGATTTCAAACTGCAACATCCAAGTCCAATTGGATTAGTTATTAATCACTAGGAAGATTAGTAAACAGAAACGGATTAGAAAATATGTTCATTTACCCGTGATAGTTGCTGAATTCCATTGGAACTGTCTGATGTATCACTCTCATGGGAGTGCAGTGTAGTTCCTAATGATTGTTGGGGTCTTGATGAAAACTTACTCACTAAACCATTCTCTGCAAGAACTGTTTTGTTTCTAAATCTCTGAGTATTCTTCTTGGGCATACAAAGAGGGCATCCAGATAAGTTAGTTTTGCTCGATGATTCATTTTCTAACAGTTCACATTGAATATGAGTTGCATGACCACAATTGAACACTCGAATTTGAAAACTAGAAGAATTCTTCATGAGAAGGCAATTACATATACAACACAGTAAACTCCGGGGAGCATACCCATGAGAGGCCTCCTTCTTGAGCACGCTCATGGTATAGAACGTATCATCCTCTATTAAAGATTTGGCAGTATCCTGAAATAGAAAAGCAAAAAGTTCAAATCAAGAAGAAAATGACTCATTTGCAGTTGACAATATCAAAACGGTCAAATTTATCACAATTGGCTCCATAATTTAGGGGGCGAAAAAATGTAGATTTGATCCTAGAAAGGTGGCTTCACCAATGCTTTTGATCTTAAATGAATATTTTTGAAGGATCATTCTTATGAAATTAAATTCCAACAAAAGAACCTGTGAAGTTGAAATATGCCAGTTGAGACAAAAAGCTCAACAAAGGTGCAATATAAGCAAACGTACATTGAATTCTTAGAACATTTACTTTGTAAACACATCAAAAAGTATTGTGCACATACCAGAATTCTTCTTTCAAAACTGTACGTTCCCAGCATCCCCAATATGGTAAGTTTAAAGTCACCAAATTCCTGGCTACCATTATCAGACAGGAGTTTTGACATTATGGTTGGAAGATGAACATATCCTATCATTCCTTCAACAATCTCTTTGATGAACCGAGAAAACAATTTCCTCAAAATATGAGAACCTCTGTGGGATTTTGAAATTCTCCACTTGATAATGCATGCCTCTGCATCCTCTTGTGAACCAAATGATTCCTCTAGCATTCTGGAATGATTTTCTCTTTCAGATGCCTTTTCAACAAATGAACCCATCAAAGGCTCGCAAAACCTGTAATGAAACTCAAAATGTAATAAGCATAAAAAACAAAAAAAAAAAAGACGTGCTTACATGTATTTGAAGACAGCAATGGTTCCCTCATTTATTTTAGCTAGGGAAAAAGATTTCTCAGAGATACTGAATTCAGAGACTATTAGATGAGCAAGAGTGTAATTTGCAGTGAAACAACTACGAGTAAGAATCTAGCAGAAATCTTAACTCTCTTTTCAAAATTGTGCAAAAACTAAACCCTCCACATGTAATTAGAACCTGATCCTTGATACCGGAGCGCACTGTTTATATGCTTTTCCCTACATTTTGGGTTTCTATAACTAATACTGTAATCTCACCCCTCCATTTTTATTTTGTCAGTGTAAGTATGGAGATATTCCATCCCTTAGTAGAAACAATGGACATATAATTCTGAATAATGCGCAGTTGATTATTTTACATGCAACACAGATCTGACTTTTCCATTCATAAATGAAAGTCAGAAGTCCATCGAGTCACATAAAACTTTGTGAAATCATGACAGCATATGAATCAAGAAACTAAGAAAGCAAATAGTAATTGGAACTCACGAATCAAGTAATTTAAACCAGAGCATTTCTGACTCTTCTGGATTCAGGCGAGGAGTGTTCCGCTGGCACAACCCAATACAGGCATGCAATATATTATTTATGTCATTGACCTATAAGAGAAAGATCACATGAAGTATTAAATTGCCAAAATATGCTGCATTCTACACAAATTATGTTCTCATGCTCATCATACAAAAGATATCCCTATACTAACCTTCTCCATATTTAAAACGGTGCTGAAATGCTCTGCACTGACTGATCCATTTGAAACCGCTATAGGAAGTGCACCTCCCACAGCAGCCTCAAGCATAGTAAACTTATCATTAAGTTCAGAAAGTGTAAGTAAGAGAGCACTTCCGACATCTCCAACCCTTTCTAATAAAAATGCAGCTGCATCTGTGATTCCATACTCTTGGCAGAGGCGTAAACAGTATTCCACCCGATAGCTATCAAAAGTTTCTAAGAATTTGAGAACTGAATCTCGTTCATACTGACATAATAACTGCAAAAGTAAAGTGCGTCATAATTAGAACCTAAGATGCCTTCATGAAGTGAAAAGGTGCTTCCTCTGTAACTTATTAGTGGACAAGCAGTAATTAAATTGATGTAACAAATAAAGAGGCCATGAAACCAGAGAAATTACAGAATAAGATAACCTTAATAGCGTCAAAGAATGTGCTAGTAAATACAAATTTTTTTAATCTTCTGATTTCCTCCAAACCTGAGTACTTGACATAATGGTTTACAACTATGTAAACAATCAAATTATATTGAAAGCTAAATATGGCAGGGGAAAGATGTTTTACAAAAGTGCTCACCTCCAAGTAAAGCTCAATCATATCATCAGTCACATGAACTGCATTACTACACAGGAATTTAGGAAAGTCAGATATTCTTTCAATGTAAGCCCCCAATCCTTTTGACTGATACTTCACCCTTTTACAATTAGCAACATTCAGCGTATCATCTTTACTTAAATAAGATAAGTTGAGGGTTCCATGTAAGTGAACCTCAACAACTGTCTTCAAATAAAGGAAAAGACTTTTTGGATGAGAGCGAAGTTCAGAGAGGATATGTGAAGCTTCATCATTGAATTGGTCAATGACTAAGAAGAATGTTGCCTCTCTGCGAAAAAAATAAATAAATAAATAAACAAAAATTAAAAATTAGAAAAAAAAAGATCCGTAAAGGAAAAAGTAAGAAATAAGAGAAGGAATATATGCCTTAACCAATTTAAAAAAATAATAATAATAAAAAAGGCATTACCGGCTTAAGCAAATCAACTCTGGAATCCGAGAGATGACTGCTGAGCGGAAAGTAGCATATTCATTGTCAGTCAGTTGTAGTAATGTATCATGGATGAAAGAGAAGGCATGAATGGGTTCATCAACATCTTTCATGTAGCTATCCAGAGCAGCAAGACAGTTATACCTGATGGTATAAATTAAACCACAAACCTGAAAATAAGAACAATAAGAATAATTAAGCATAAACTGAGACAGAAATTTTAGAACCATTCCTATATCTCCAAATGATAATACCTGATAAAAATGTGCATTCTCACATAGATGTAACACATCAGATGCATTCCAATCAGTCTCTGGCACTGCTTTCAGAAGCGCAAGAAGCTGCTTTTCTCTTCTTTTAGAAGTTTCAATATGTGATGGAATACTTTGTGAGACATTCTTTTCTGATGTCAAGTACTGTAGAATCTGACTCAGTACTCTTTTTGAGACATTAGCTCTTCCACATGCAACATAGTATGCAATGAACTCAAATAGATGACCTATGTCCTTCTTTGAAGGCCAAGATTCTACTGATCCACTATCATTATTGCTAGTGGACCCATCTATTAGAGAGAGATTCTCATCAAGAATACGCGCAAGAGCATTTACAGTATTCTGAACCAGCATATTCTGACATTCAGCCACCATCTTGTTTCCCTTGTTAGGCTCCATATTTGCATCAGCCATATCACATGCATAAAAATCAGATTTTGGCGTCTCATCTTCTACAAAAGCACATCTCAGAACGTCTAAAGTAGCTTCAGTATCCAATTCCAAGAGATGATACATGTTCAGATATGATCCTTTCAGCAATAAGCTTGAAGCTGCTTGTGAATTCTCGGCATCAGATTCCTCCAAAAGAAACTGCACAAGTTCTGTTCTAAGAGATGGCAAGCGTGTGGAAGGAAGAGTTCCATGACCTGCAAATACAGTATACGATGACTCCACAATTCTTGGTCAAATCCGTGATATTGCTTTCTTTCAGAAATTTGAAAAACTAGCAGAAAAAACAAGCAGTACAAAGGTTAAAACTAATAAAGGTTAAAACTAATACAATATTATCTAGAGAAGCGGCTTGGCTTCAGTTACCATTTCAAGAAGTTCAACCACAATGCAAGAACTTAACAATTTTGAAGAGAAACTGGCCATTTCCATTTAATGTATCAGAATATTTTCAATCCTTGGCAAACAACTAGCAACATGTTGAGTGCCATCAATTTTTGGCAAGAAGCAAAGTTTCTACAATTCAGTGTCTCACTGTAAAAATGAAATTAGAAGACTTAAGTCTTACCTGGTGGAAAAGCAATACCTTCAAAGCAATACTTGAGATATACAAGCATCCTGTAACTGTTACCAGAAAAGCAAAAAGAAATAACCATTTCAAGTAATATTAAGACCAAACCACCTAAAAGCACAATTAGCAATACAAAGACAAAGACAAACCAGGTATTTAATTCATACGACTAATTGTAGCTCCAAACGAAATCACTATAAGATGTTAGTAAGTGTATTGAATAATTGGAGTAAAGTCAAAAGGAATTCTTTAATTATCTTTTTCAGAAAACCCATGCAGTTTGAAGAAAATAAACAACCTATTACCACATATATATTTGCTCCATCCAATCCAAGACCCTGACAAGAAAAGCATTTCTCTACAGTGTGTTTTATATACCAGAAAGATACGTGCAAGTGTCAGTGGGTTTCATATCAGTGTAATAAAAATTCCACCAGACAGGTGTCACGTGTCCTAGTGATAGCTACCATACTGCAATATAATTTTGTAGGATCAGGAATAGCGGCAGAAGGCTTTGATAGAGCCAGAGGGAATTAAAAAAAAAAAGTTCATGGAAATTTCTAAATTCAATTAACATAAAATAAGTCCTGCATATTGGGAAACTTACCCAAGGGCATAAGCACTTTCTCTTTGACTATTTCGTAGAACTATCAACAGCTCTTCTAAAGGGGCACGGAAATCATCCAATCCTTTGTTGAAAAGATACACTAAAGCACCATAGAGTCCATGCTCTCGGCATAACCTGACAACCTACAAAATAATTGATATATACCACAGCAGTTAGGACAAAAGTTTATTTGAATTTTGAAATAAGAAATTACTGACAAAGAATTGTAAACTATGATGCAATATGACCTGATTGAAGTCCAAAGAAGAAATGTCCATATGAAGGACACATTGTTCAACTCGCTGTAACCATCCTTTGGAGCTATAATGCTCTACCAGAGCTTGCATTATCTTTGAGGATAAATTTAAAAATTGAAAAAGAAAAAAAAAAGAATTAAAATGTATGACAAAACTATTAATAAGGCTAAATGTTTCAATGCTAAAAATTACCTCAGGGGGTAGAGATCCAAGCATGTCCTTCAAAATATATGGCTCCAAAAGCTCCAGAAATGAGTCTAGCAAACAGTAAACCAAGTCATTGAAAAAATTTCATTTGATGCCGCTGTCAGTACAATTTATCTTAGGCAACAATGTAATCAGAAAAGTTGCTTTCTCATGATACTATATAGAAAAGGAAATCCACTTCAAAGTTAAATTCTGTATGAAGTTTAACGCAAATTAAATTCCATCTACATTGTAACACAATAGTAACCTAACGTTCAAGCCTTTTTGCTTTCAACCATGATATTCTTTTGCTACAGAGATTATCACTCTCCATCATGACCAACTCACACAATATGGATTCTCATTTTCCATTTGAACGTATGGACACAGATCTAAATTTGAATATCACACTCAAAATAGAGTTCAACACAAGCATTAAGATCAAATGGAAATTGACGCCATGAATACCTCTATGTTGAACAGCCACGAATTTGGAGAAAATGTCATCGAAAAGTATGTCAGTCCTATTGATATGGACACAGAATTCAACAGCTACACCACCAACACGGGTGAACTGCTCTTTAATTTCAGTGTGCACGGTACTGCTTCTACTTTGTGGATCATTAAGTTGTGCCAGTTTCTCAATTTGGTTGCAAAATGCCACTGAAATATACGAAAATACTTCATCTACATATGATAGTAGCAACTCTACCAGATAAGGCATTATGGCCTCCTGAACAGCATCAAGGGTTCTGGGAAGGTCGATAACACCATGAGCTTGTCCATCATAAAGTGTCATAGCCATGTTCAAGGCACCCATCCAGTCACCTGCTTTCCGCAGAACCTGAATTCGTTCCTTCCAAGGAAGAAGTCGGGAAACAACAAGATGCATAGGTCCGAGTACATAAATGGAAGCTCCTCTTGCACTCACACAATTATGATAGGATTTCTCAGGGTTCCCAAAAACATTAGTAAAGTAGGTATGATATCCAACAAGATCATATCCTCTAGATCCATCAACTACAAAACTTGTTTGATGAATTACAGTTCCATCTTTTGCGTACAAATATAGATGTCCTGACAGTGTAAGAACCACCAGCATCTGGAAAAATATGCAACCTCAGTCAGACATACAAATTTTTTAATTTTAACAAGAAGAATGCTGTAAACATAAATTGGAAAGTGAAGGAAGAGTCATTGATCATAAACCAAAGTAATTTAATTGCATTTGAGATAGGACAAAAAACCAAACAAAGAATAACGACCTGATCATCCAACCAAGCAACACCAATGGCTGCACTGTCAAGGGACCACTTCCCATATACTTTAAGCTCTGATTTGACCAACTTTGCAACCTGAACTTTCCGATCCCAAGCAATTGCAAGCAATGAAACTCTCTCTGCTGCTTCAGCGGGAATATTTTCTACAAGGCATTCAGCATTAGAAAGTTGTGAACATGAATTTTAACAAACCCAGAAAATTCATACCTGTTGAAGAACTGCGATATGTTGTCATGCATTTCCAAGCAGTGTAAGGCATGGCACCCTCTCGGACCCCATCAGGCCTAGAAATTTGCCCATAGACTTCTAAGGTGGGGGTAAGTCTCACCTGCAATTAATAAAAGCGCCTTCAACAGATTTTAAATAAGAAATGTCCAAAAAGAAGAAAGCATCAAACTTAATGCAACAAATACTGGAATTTCTGCAATCATTTGAGGACTTCATACCACCAGTGCTGTTTGATAGGTGACAAATATGACAACACCTTCTTCAACCAAAGAAGATCCTTCATTGAACAGTTTCCAACCTGCATCAGACCCAACTACCCCTCCCATCATGCTACCAATACTACCGGCCGAAGCAGTGGAATTTCCATGAGAGGATAGCGGAGCACCTCCACAAGATTCATCGAAAAGAAGAGGTGAAGCTGATAGTACAATGCCTGTTTTTTGTCCATCAAGGAGACACTAAATTTCACGATAAACTTTAAGTTATTAACTTGAGGAGGATAATCCATTGACTGTCATTGTTCAAACTGTGACTGAAGACAAATATATAATGCTACATAAACATTTCCCTTTCTAAAAACTAAGCAATGAGATGTCTTACCTGCGTCTTGATGGAGAACCTATTCAGCAAGGGAACCACAGATAAAGAATGTAACTGAACAAAACCTTTAGTATCACCAGTAACTGCTTTAAATTGACGAGTAACTTGAGAATCCTGCCCTAGAAATAATGTATGTACAACTGGTGAGGTGTGTTCTCCGGTAATAACTTTCGCCGCAGATGCCCTCTGCAGATCCCAAACTGTAACATGACCATCAGCATAACCAGCTAAGAGCAGATCTCCAGGCTGATTGAAGCACATGGCAGTTACTGGGGCAGGAGATCGATCCCCAAGCAAACCAAGCATCATCATCTGAAATATATATACACATATGTATATAGCAGGTTAGGACTGCTTAACCACTTGACGTGTCAATGATGGATTCTCCAAACTGAAACTTCTATAATTATTTAAGTTTACCATATAATTAAATATTCATACCAATTGGGAGATTATTCTACAATGTTAAAGTTGTAAAAGTTGTTAATCTAAATAAGTTGGATTTTGGTGACCATCAGTCTCTATGCTAGGCAAAAGTCCTGAAGAGCACGCCTAGGATTGAAACAGTGCTCTCATTGATGTGTGATCAACAGAGGCATGTATGAATACAACATAGGAAAATAACCACTAAATTCTCATGCTCAGCTTAAATTTTTTCCAAAACATAAATAAAAATTAAAAATGAAAAAAAAAACCAACATAGATTCAGTATGTAGTACAACTAATATTTTTCCATGTTTGCCAGGTCAAAGTTCCTTCACTACAAGATGCTATATGATGTTTTCATGCAGTAGTATCAAGCAATTTATGCGTAAAGCAAATTCATAAGCAGGTAGCAGCTGTTTTCTCTCTGACACAGAATGATAGCTTGTAGACTTTCAAATAAGCACTATAGTTGGCGCATAACCAAGAAAAATTAAAAACTAAAAATTTCATAACACTATGAAGGCTATCTTAATTCTTCAAGCGTATAGGTGAACTGACTGCCAATATTGATTTCAAAGAATAAAGAAATCAGCAAACACTACTCTAATTTATGTAATACATAATGCAAAAGAGAAGAGTCCGGCTTTATCCAAATGTCAAGAGTAGAGAATTTCTCTTTTAGAAATGTTTTACTGCCGATAACAGAAAAATTCTCACTAAAGGCGATAGGAAAATAACCATTTGATCCCATCTAAATTTACCAGTCCAAATTAATATTCTTTTTTAGTGTTTATTACAAGTTTTCTTACCTGTTTTAATTATTGTTTTTATAACATCACTACTCTTTCTCATCGCTTAATTGTAAATGGCTATATGTGAATCAGATACGCACAGATTAATCCTCACCATGGCAACAAGCTTTATGGACGTTATATGTATAAAGTTTTGTAAATTCATATTCAAGATTCTTTACCGTAATTTCTCATTTGCAAAAACGGGGGAATAGATAAGAACAGCATAAACAGACATTGCATTTCAAAAGGAAGGATCACACACAAACAAGAAAGTAGCGGAAGTAAAAAACAAACCTTCGAATCCATGCTGTCATGATGATGAGCAGAGTATTTACTGGGCACAACAACAATGACACCTTTGGACATTCCAACAGCTATAAAATTAAGATGCACTGCCAAGACTAGTGGGGAACCATGATCACGCCTAAATGCCTGGGATTCAATAGTCTGTGTGATAGTGTTATTAGCATCGACATCAAAATATCCCAATGTAGTTGAACCTCTTCGAATGCCCTCAAGCCTCATGGGCTGGGCAGCCGCGCCTCCTTCCAATGCAAGCCAGTTGATGCCTGCTTTTTCTCAAGTTCCTCGGCCAATTCAAGAGGCTTCAAGGAAGGCTGCATTTTCTTTTCAGCTCTTCTACTAATAATCTCACTCTCCAGTTGCCCAATTTTCTCCTCTACAAGCTCCGAAATGTCATCTATTGAACTGGCATCATTACTGCCATCTACTCCAACCTCATCATCTTTAGAGGTCGACATACCCTCGTCCAAACTCTCCATCTCCAAAGTAGGCATTTTCAAATTTTCCTCCATTAGTCCAGTCTGATCAGATGCATTTAGAGGAACAACACTATTCTCACTAGAAGCATTCACTTTCAAGAACATTGAATCATCATCAGCGGTAGCAGGGGCAACAATTCTATTTCCATCAATATCATTAGCATCATGTGAACTAGCGATTATAGAATTTTCTCTCAAATTCAGATTCTCCACAACAATTGGCGAAGAGGAACTAACTAGTTGGTCAGTATTCAAATTAGAACTAGTATTTAAAAATTCATCATCAACGTTACTAACCCCGGATTCTAATTTAGTATCTACATCTCTACTACTAGCCAAACTCGACAATTCACCACTAACATTCACTTGAGCAGACTGAAAATCACCTATTATCTCCTCATCTTCCTCCAATTTCTCGCCCGACACGCTAATTTCATTCGAGGAAATGGAAGCAATCTCGCGATCATCACCGTCGAGAACTTTCTGAAGCGTTCCACTCCCCGCCCTCCGCGACTTTATCGCCGCTGCATGGGGAGTGGGGACCGACCTCGACGCCGCAGCAGCAGCAGCGAGTGCCGCCCCAGGCTTGGCAGTCGATCTCACTCCACCAAACAGCGACGGCAATTGTCTCGAAGATGACGAAGGAACCCTCCATATCGGATCGCCCGATAATTCGTTACTTTTGACACGATGAAATGAACTAGGTTTTGGAGTGGGTTTATCTTGAGATGAAACGCCGTCGTTCTGGGGCTGTGGTTTGGCGAGGGAGGGATCTGAGTGGTGAGTTGACGATGTTGGCGACGTGGAGGAATCGGAGTCGTTGAGGATTTCGTCGAGGGTACGGTGGGGGACTGAGTTGAACTCGTCATCAGAATCGGAGGAGAGGTGTGAAATAAGGAACGAGTCAATATCGAGTTCCATTAGTGACTTTGTGTCGTGGTGCTTCTTGGTCATTATTTATTTGTTTATTATCACAAGTTCTCTTTTGTCTGGTATTGTTTCTTTAGTTCCAGAAACATATGTTTGATCACTTTCTTGCTTATATATAAAATGAGAGTTTGTTTTGCTTGCTTGAATCTGAATCTGAATCTGAATCCAAGAGGATGGAAGAATGGATTGCTCTACTCCCGATTTCACCTGTTGGATTTCATTGAACGCTATGAGCTGCAGATTATGCACTCAATCAAACCAAAGTAGCCGCCTAGCCAGTGTAGACAGGCAATTTGAACCGCGAGTTCATGATACCCAAAGTCCGTCTATTATCGATTAAAGATTAATTTTGGATTATCTTTCGTAAACTAATTATATTCACATTATTCTTTATTTTTTAAAAAATTTAAATTTTTTAAAAATAAGAAATAATTTAAGAATAATTAAAAATTTATCTATTAATTAATACCTTTTGTTTTGTTTTATTTTTGAAATAAATATAAAAATATTAAGCGGGAGTTATTTGAACTAATATTTAAACCCTTTTACTCATTAAATCCATTGTAAAGATTAAAAAATATAACCCTAATGACACATTTGTCTTCACCTTCTATTTTTCTTCAACATTAACAAGTTTTTTCTCCCTGAATTTACAATATTTTTACCACTGTTCATCCACTCAAATCAAATAATGAATTTCATAACAATGGGTTTAGACTTTAGACCAGTATATAGAGAATTAGATATGAATCATATTTGTTTTTGAAGTTGTTTTGTTCAGAGTAGTCAAGTATTGTCCTTAAGAGTAATTTTGGTTAAGGAGAATGATGTAATAAAAATTACAACAAATTTATGGGTTTAATGAGTAAAATTATTGGTTCATGTAGACTCGCCAAAAAAATTTTATTAAAAATCTAAAACCGCCGAATACAAGATATAATTACAATATTACAATTACATTACATGTACTGCCCGAAAGACATTTCATGAAAATCATAAGGCGATTATGAGTAATGACATACACGGTAACAAAAATTAAAGCTATTATGGGATGTGTAAATGTCATAAGAATTGAGTTTATTATCAGCTGCATATGTAGTAAGAAATCAAGTCTCTTATAAACTATATTCATAACAAGAATCATGATCATTATTGATAGCGGAAGTGGACTAATGGGATCAGATATCATTATACGAACCGTCTAAGGATTAGTTTGATAATATTGTGGTTTGTAAAAAATTATTGGTAGTTTTATTGTATAAATAATCAGGTATGATGAGAAACAGTTAAAGGTTTGCTACTTTTTTTTTTAAAAAAAAAAATTGAAGTAAGTTTTAAAAGCGTCGTACATATTTTATAAATTTTACTATTAAACTATCAAGAAGAGTATTAATGATTAAAAGGGACATAATATTAAAAAAAAAATTTCACATGTTTATAAACATGTATATATGTAATATTTTTTATTGTGATATTAATAATTGAAAATTTAAATAAATTTTTTTATTTTATTATCTTAGAATAATTAGTAATAATAATACTCTCTTTGAATTTATAATAATTTTATTTCCTAATTGAATCCGGATAATTAAATTTTAATAACATATGTGAGGATATATATATAGAATTATATTAAGTATAAAACTGATTTTCAAAATATACTCCTTCCTAGGGGTGGCAATTTAGATTAAGATTCATTTATTCGATTCGATTATAATTAAAAGGGTTTGGGTTTGAAAAAAATTGATTTGTTTAATAAATGAATGAATTCAATTTGATTCGTTAAATAAATGAATTCAAATCAAGTTTGAGGTCATTGATTCGTTTATTCATTTTTATTTTGTATAATGTCAATTTTGTGGGTTTTTCTATTTTATTTTATTTGATTTTTTGTTTACAAATTATTATTTTTGTAGATAAGTGAAGATTCAATTGATTTGTTGTTAATTCTGCCAAATTCGATTAGGTTCGATTTGTTTGATAATTTGTTTGATTTTGTACAGTAAATAAATTAAATGAATATTAATTTAATAAACGAATTGAATTTAAATCTATCAAATTTTGACCAAATTCATTTATGATTTATTTATTCGTTTTGTTACCCATACTCCTGTCCTACTTTTCAAAATATGTTGTAAGATGGGTGATTTTGCCAAAGTATTTTTTTTTTAAACTAACAAATACCAAAATTATTTTTTAGTTTTTCTAAATCACATTGAGCCTCTCAAAAACAATCTTAAATGGCCTTTAAGACAAATACAATTATACGATGCTTTGATAGAAATGAGACTATACATCGTTCTAATTCAAATGGCTCAACAACATGAGATTTTTACAATAACACGCCACAACAAGAGGTTAAAGATAAAAAAAATCCATTATAAAGGGGAATTTTATTAATCAAAATAGCTTATGAAAACATTCACATAACCTCCTAATTTATAATAGAGTAAACCTATTTTCTCATGTCAACTCAAATAAGGAACTAAATCACAACTAAAATAAATTTAAAAGATCTATACTCATACCTAATAAAAAAAGCTAATTAAAATACCTAAAATAATAAAACTCTAAAATGTTAGATAATCGTCCTACATCAACGATTGTATGATTGATAGATAACAAATTATGCATAACAGCATAAATAGAATTTTACAACTATTAATATGTGTGTTGAGACTTATTAAATTTTGATGAATGAATATAGAATTCTATTGTTATTAATTTGCTTTAAGAAATAGTTAAATTCTTTTTATTTTAAACAATGACATTTTTTTTTAAGATATGGAGGTCAACAAAGCCTTTTTTTTTAACCTTAATTTTCTTAAAATTCAAATTTGGATAGTTTAAAAAATTTGAAAATCATTCGGTTAAATTATAAAGGCAAACACCATCATTTCTTAGTTAGAGGTCTGCTGCGACAGGGCTTAGGATTGGCGACAGCCAAAAAATCCACATGGTTATGGGGCCCGCAGGAGTCCGTTACATTAGGATCAATTATCAGGTGTAATTTTACTCTCATTTTATTAAAAAAAATCAGCACGAGTATAATTTTTTATATCAATTAATTGAGCAGGTCGGGTAAGGTTATAAAACACTAATACCCATACTCGCTCGTTAAACCCATTTGATTATTGACTCTTTATTTTTTAATGTTTTAAAAGTTAAAACTAACAATTAAATCAAATAAATATTAAAGTAAAAAATTAAAACCCACAAAAAATAGCATTTAGCAGCTTGGTAATCGGAACGGCCATCTGATTTGATATTATCCTAGATATTTATTTGGAGATTTTAGTCGTTTAATGGATTATACATTTACTATATCATCTAAAATCTTATCCTAATCGAAAATAAATGACAATCGAACAATGTTCAAATCATGGTCAGTTAAAAAGAATAAAGGATTGACAAGAAAATGACAAAATGGAGTCTTTTGTTTTCGATCCAAATATTTGTTAATGAGTAATGATAGACATCCTAAATTTTTTATCCCAAATAATTATCTCAACTGATGTGGCGTTCATTAATTAGTTAGTAATTCTTTACAAAATTCAAATGAATTAATTGTATTGTCTCACCAGCCAATTGATAAATACCACATCATTTGAGATAATTATTTAGTATAAAAAATTTAGAATGTGTAGCACTACTCTTAATTAATACATTAATTTAATGTAAACTTAACAATTATTAAAGTATAACTAATATTTACCTAAAATTAAAAATTATTTACAAATAAAATGCTACACGTTCATCTAGAACTAAATAGTTAAGGTATCAATTTTTTTAAAATATATATATATGTATGTATGTATGTATATAAAGCTGGGGATTAGAAGAGGTGAGGTGGCATCACCATTGCTCATCTTTTTATATTATCTATTATCTAATAAATTGACTAATTTTTTTTGGTATTTGGGTTCTTTTTTTTTTTTATCATGATTTGGTGTTTATTAGTGACTTTTGGGATTCCTGATATTATTTAAAGTATTAAAAACTTTAACTCTAGCGTATTAAATCATTTTGTTTGAAACAGTTTTTGTCATGTTTTTAAGCAAAACAAAATGTTCTGGGACTCCTCCGCCCACTTGTCCGCCTCCACAATTCTTGTAGTCCTCTATCAGGTTTCAATACTTCGCTTATAGCCGTTTACTTTACTATTTTTTTTCTCACTTTTATTTTATGTGTTGAGTGAAACTGTGTCATTTTTACGTTTTTCAACATTAATCTGAAGCAACAAACTTGTAACTATCTCTCTCATAAGTCATATTTACCTACTTACTTTACTTAATCGCCGTTTTATGTTTCAAAAATTTATTATTACTTTTTTTTCTCTAAATTCCTTTTTTTTTTTGTCGCTAATGACTTACTTTTCTATCTCATTTCCACATAATCATGTTCCGGTTTGCCTTTAGCCTCGCCTCCAAAGTCAGGCATGCGTTTTGTTTTCTGAATTAAATTCACATTCTTTTTTTTCCATAATATGTTTTATTTACATTTTTATTTTAATTTTGTATGCATATCTCAACATTAGGTTGCCTAACAGCAGCATCCTTTTGGTATGAATATGATTCTCCTCTTTCCTTTCTTATCTTTTTTTTCTTTGATTCGCTATCTGCTTGCTTGTTTACCACAATTTTTTCTTTGTATCAGGTCCCTCCTAGATTCTGTTGGTGCAGAAACTACCTGCCCCAAGACGTTAAATTTGTTACTCCACGTATGGATGGCATTTCGAAAATTTATTTTAAGACAATTCTTTATTTTATTTTTTTAAGTATTCCACTATAATATAAAATAACAAATGATTTATGTGTTTTCAGGCTTCAAATATAAAACAGTCCTGGCAAAAGCGCTGGTCAAGGAAGGACGCAATGTTTTAGCTACTGCTGGAGAAGTGAATAACTCAGACATAATGGATGGTGTTAAAATAACAACTGAGGAGGTGTCAAAAAACTTGATCAGCAGAGCTCGGATGATCAGTACATATAAAGAAATTGCACAGGTTCACTTTCTGGCTATGTCTTAGTTTAAACTCTGTTTTGTAGTGACTTAATTTGATTTGACCTGTTTATGAGTTATTATCTTTTGTATAAAGGTTGCAACAACATCAGCATATAGGGACAAAAAGATTGGTGTACTCATAGGCAAGGCAATGAGGGTCGTTGGAAAAAGGCTTGATCATATTTTCATCTCAGTAAGTTGCTTATTCTATTCAAGTGTGGCTGACTCTGGATTTTACTTTATACAGGCCGAGTTAAACCAAATTTTACTCAAAGTTGATCTTTTTTATGAGCATGATGTGTTGAAAATGATTAGTTTGCATATGTACAGTGAACAGGCGCAGCCATGTGGGAATGAATATTTGCATTATTTTTTACTATTACAATCACTATCAAATAATAAACCTAAATGTGAAAGACACTAAAGAATACTGTGAAACTGAAAAAGTGGGAAGGGAAGAGGCTAGAATTTATATCGGATTGCTAATCAAAATGAAATTTTTGTATGAAGTAAACTTTTTCTTTTGGGTCAGGCTGTGCTACCTGCTTATAATTTGGGAGATATTACTGAGAATAACACTTTTGTAACTACAACGAAAATTTTTAGTAATCCTCTTTTTTCCTCATTGATTAGAGTTTTAATTTTTGGGTTTCTTGCAGATTGATGAGCATATTCAGAGGGAGATTATGAACCATAGCAAATTATTCATGTGTGCGACCTGCAGGCCTGGAGTTGTTAAAGCAATAGAGGAATTCAAGCTTTCTGTTTATGGGGACAACTATGATAAGGAAGGTGATGTTAAATTGAGTGAGGCCTCCAGAAAACGGAAAGCAGCTACTAAAAATGCTACAAAGGAGTGTGTGAATTATGATTGGGCTGACCTTACTGACAATGGAAAGGTTAGATAAAATGTTGCTTTAATTTATTTCCATCTCAAAGTTTTGTTTTCTTCTCTGTGCATGAGAGTTTTGTTTTGTTTTGTTTTTTAGAGTTGAGAGACATTTTCAATTTCCAATATCACCGCCTTTAGCTCCATGTTCAATAGCAGGTGTTGAAGGTTGCTTTTATATCCTCCTCATCAAAATAGAATTTTTTTAAAGAATCGCAGCGTTTTTCTTAGCTTTTTATTTTTTTCCTTTTTTTTTAATATAAGCCAAGCTATAAGTAGCATATCATTTACAAATAAACTAATTTCCTTCTTTAATTTTCAAAACCAATTTTTTTTTTTGTTGATTATGTACTCTAGTATTACTAATTTTTCACTTCACAGTTTTTTGTCTATGTATAATCTGCTCAGTATTCTTGATTCAGATATGAATATGTGCATGCTTAATTAACATATAAGAAAATTATTTTATCCAAGTTTTTTCTTTTTTTGTGTTTGATATCTAATCAATTAATTTACATTATCATAAATTGATTAAACTATAGATCAATCACTCAAGTCAAATATATTGGAAATGTTATTTGAGCTTTGGATTTTGCCATTTTCCCTTATGGTTCTGACCTAATGGTGTGTGGCTTCGTTGAGATCAATAGGATTTTCATTTTTTTACTTTGCCCCCATTGGTAAATGGATAGTGCTTAAGGAAATGTTAAATGTATTCTATTAATTAAAATGATATTCTATTAGATTCTTCTTTCTATCTAAATCATTTGTGTTGATTCTCTCAGGAGATTTTTCAAAAGGCATCTAAAATACTGCAGAAATATGAAAAGTCGGGAACGAAAGTGAATGGGCATGAGGTCCGTGTTGCCTAAGTCTTGCGCACGAGAAGACAGGAGTGACCGAAATTCAAGATCTTACTATTTATAAGGTTTTAATACTTGTTTTTTGTCCCTCTGAATGCTATTGAGTTTCATGAGAAGCTAAATTGTGTCGGTCAGTGATGCATTTGCGTTTTCAAAAATACAAATAGACTTTTCTATGTTAACATATTTATTTTTTAACACACCACTTTTTCGTATAGATAAAGGACCCATAATTGTTGTGAATAAAGGACCCATAATTGTTGTGAATATGTATAATACATACATGTATGTAATATTATTATCATACTAAGGAAGAAGAGTAATACTAAACTTATATAGTTGAGATATATAATTTAATTTCAGGTCATATGTCAGGTGTAAGTTGATATTATTATTTATCACTAAAACGGAAAAAGAAATTAAAAAAATAATTAACCAAATAGAATTATTCAAAATTTATTTTCGCAAGTTGAATAAGTTATTAATTGATGGCAAGTCACAAGTGCAAACTACAATTAGAATGTAGAATAAATAAAATATCAAATAAAAATTAACAAAATTTTTCTATTTTTTTTTTCAAAGCCGCGCGAAGTATAATTCTATTTCTTAATTTTAAAAAATAAAAGAGATATAAGAGATGCGAGAGAAGACAGATGTCTAATTTTTATTGAGAATCCTGGATTTGTACCTGTTCAAGCCCACAACAGGTACAAAAAATTCTCTACCAAAAGAGTATGCGTCCGGATATTAACATGCTTTGTACAATACCCGGCCGCCTACTGTCAACTTAAGATCAATTTAATTATAAAAGTACCCAAAACTTTAATTCTCAAAGTACAGGATTTTAGTTTTTTTTTATTAGGAAAAATTTCAATCCACACCCCTAATAATATCAATAAAAAATTATCATATAATATCTACCCTAGTTTATAAGTCGTGACTCTCCTAATTAAATAGAAGTATTTTAGTTTGTAATGCCTAATAACAAAATTGGATGGACCGTGTGTCTAAAATAGATAATATCTACTTAATTATTGGGCCTAGATTGTTACATACTACCCCTCCAACTTTTATATATATATATATATATATATATATAATAATTCTCTAATGAGGACGTTTTCATTTTAATAAATAAGAATGTCACTAACAGACAAAAAAATATAATTTTTAATGTATTAAAATATATATATTTTTTATATTTTAATATACATCTTCATTTTAATATCATCACTAAAGAAAGATTCATATATTAACACTTTGTTAAAATAAAAATGTCTCGTTAGTGAATTATTAATATATATATATATAATAAAAATAAATCAAAGAGGTATCGGTATAATTTTACTCTTGTTTTATTAAAAAGAATCAAGATACGAGTATAAATTTTTATATCAATTAATTGAGCAAAGGTTAGGTAAGGTTATAAAACACTAATACCCATACCCGCTCATTAAATTCATTTGACTATTGATTCTTTATTTTTTAATGTTTTAAAAGTTAAAACTAACAGCTAAATCAAATAAATATTAAAGTAAAAAATTAAAACCCACAAAAAATAGCATTTAGCAACTTGGTAATCGGAACGGCAATATAATTTGATATTATCCTAGATATTTACTTAGAGATTTTAGTCGTTTAATGGATTATACATTTACTATATCATCTAAAATATTGTCCTAATCGGAAACAAATGACAATCGAACAGTGTTCAAATCATGATCAGTTGAAAAGATTGAAGTATTGACAAGAAAATGACAAAGTGGAGTCTTTTGTTTTCGATCTAAATATTTGTTAATGAGTAATTATAGACATCCTAAATTTTTTATCTCAAATAACTATCCCAATTGATGTGGCGATTCATTAATTAGTTGATAATTCTTTACAAAATTCAAATAAATTAATTGTATTGTCAGGTGTAAGTTGATATTATTATTTATCACTAAAACGGAAAAAGAAATTAAAAAAATAATTAACCAAATAGAATTATTCAAAATTTATTTTCGCAAGTTGAATAAGTTATTAATTGATGACAAGCGACGAGTACAAACTATAATTGGAATATAGAATGAACAAAATATTAAATAAAAATTAATAAAATTCTTCTAAATTTTTTTTTAAGTTACGCGAAACGCGAATCTATTTTTTAGTTTTAAAAAGTAAAAGAGATATAAGAGATATAAGAAAGGACATATGTCTCTAATTTTTATTGATAATCCTGAATTTACACCTGTTCAAGCCCACAAGAAGTACAAAAAATTCTCTACCAAAAGAGTTTGAGTACCGATATTAACATCCTTTGTACAGAACCCGGCCGTTGCTATTAACTTTAATTATAAAAGTACCCAAAACTTTAATTCTCAAAGTACAGGATTTTAGTTTTTTTTTTATTAGGAAAAATTTCAATCCACAACCCCCTAATAATATCAATAAACAATTATCATGTAATATCTTATCTTAATTTATAAGTAGTGGACTCTCCTAATTAAAATAACGTATTTTAAATTGTAATGTTCAATAAGAAAATTAGATAGACTGTATGTATTTAAGATAGACAATATCAACTTAAGCGTTGGACAAACTGTTACATACCACCTCCTCCCACTCATATATGTGTCAATCAATACTCAACAATGCTGGACAGCTGGTGGTACTATCAAATAACCAAGCAACGGCTTTACTTTTGCCCCCATTACATTTACAACCGTCCATTGCTCACTCAATGAAAATTGAAAACACATGCATTTTTGTCTTCTTCTTCTGGATATTTGTGTTGAAAACGTAAGCAAACTTTGGATCTGCCGAGATTCTATTATTATTTATTTGATTTTTATTTTTTAAATTTAATTATGGGTTGTTTCAACTCTCAACGTCAGCTTTCATTCAATTACTGTCTTCCCAGATTCCTAGCCAGTAGCCACGGGACTCGTTTCTACCGTATTTACAATTTTACCCGGTCAAAATTTAAAGGAGAAAGCATTCATTATCTCACGAAATAATACGTGCTGTTTTATATCCCAACCAACATATCAGATATCACGTAAAGTCTAAGTCCTTTTGGGGGTCCCAATCCCAAAGGATAAAAAATATGCTGTTATTTATCTCATGAAAAACTCGCGTGAAAACACAACGATGGCTGGACGACGAGACACGTACTGAGTATTTTCGTTTGATATTTGTATTTCAGCAAAACAAATAGAATTGGACGTTGGTGGTTGCTGGACTGTCGAGTGTCGGACCAACCCAATTGACAAAAAATCATTAATCTCTCGTTCGCATATTCCCTCATTTCATTCAACTCACTGTCTAAGATCTCTCGCAACTTGAAGTGAAGTTGTAAGCCGCGAGAAAATCTTGCGGTTCGAGTGCAACGAGACGTATTAACCACGAATTTCCCGTGTGCAAAGGACGGCAACAGCACTACAAAAGGGCAAAGGGCAAAGGGCAAAGGCAGCTGATGTTTCACTCAATCACTCACACTCCACGTTCATTCATAGTCGTCGGAGCACCAGATTTTATTACAAAACTAAGAGACTAGGGAAACAATCTTCAGCAGGTGAAACTTAATATGTCTACTGGTGTAGTGTGTAGTGTGTAACATTCTCTGTCGATCAATTAATTTTCTGCTGATTTTTCGCTTTCCAGGATATAATATGGCTAGTACTGTAGCCGCTTCAAGCTTTGTCTCAAGGAGTTATGCACATGGGATAGCTTCAGGATTGAATACTACAACCAAGGCATCACAGATGAAACTTGGGCTGAGAAGTTTAAATATCATAGACGAACTCCAAGTGAAAACAAGGGCATCAGAACTAACCACCATCAGGCAAGCTGGGAGGAATGGATTTAGAAGCCAGAACGGGCCATCCTCAGTGATTGTTTGTGGGACTGGCATGAATATCATCTTTATTGGAACAGAGGTTGCTCCTTGGAGTAAAACGGGGGACTTGGAGATGTTCTTGGAGGTCTGCCACCAGCACTGGCCGTAAGCTTACTTTTTCCCTTTTTCTTCATCGTTTTTTTGAGTTTTGACAGACAGATCATATTGATTAAATCGTCGTAGATTGATTGGGATATGTTGGATATTGAATGCATCATCGACCAAAACTAATTCCTTTATTCAGGTCAACGGGCACCGTGTCATGACCATTGCACCCCGATATGACCAGTACAAAGATGCTTGGGATACTGATGTTGTAATTGAGGTATATCACTTCTATTTAGGTTTTTTTCTTCCTTTTTTTTTTTTTAAGTCCTTAAATATTTTCTTTATTTCCTGTTGATATAAGACTAAAGATATAGATTTGTGATTGACATTTTGATTGTAGCTGAAAGTTGGAGACAAAATTGAAAAAGTTCGCTTCTTTCATTGCCACAAAAGAGGAGTTGATCGGGTGTTTGTGGATCATCCTTGGTTTCTTGAGAAGGTAGTCTTTGTGAATCATTTGTCTTACTGCCTTAAGATCAAATGTTTTGATATGTTTGAATTGTGAAGGATGTCTCTCAAGTTGCATTTGTTGTGACTAAACTTCAAGGTGTGGGGTAAAACCCAATCCAAAATCTATGGACCTAGGGCTGGGGAGGACTACCAGGACAACCAACTTCGCTTCAGCTTGTTTTGCCAGGTTGGCAGTTGTAAACACTCTCTAATCTTGCACATTTTGCAAAAGAAAGTCTCAATATGATAGATGAAGTCCTAGACTCCTTGAACCTTTGTGGTTTACAGTTTTAATTCTTGCAGGCAGCTCTTGAAGCACCAAGGGTTCTGAATCTTAACAGCAACAAATATTTCTCTGGACCATATGGTAAGAAGAGTTATGTGATTCTTACATCCAAGGGTTCTGCTAAACAAAATAAATATGAACTGCTACTTTAATCCCCTTCTATGTAGGTGAAGATGTCGTTTTTGTTGCTAATGACTGGCATACTTCTCTTCTCCCTTGTTACCTGAAAACTATGTATAAGCCCAAAGGAATGTACAAAAGTGCCAAAGTAAGCTCTCTTGCTTATGAGTAGTATATTGAAAAACCTCTAGCCTGTGTATAAGTAATTGAAAACCATTATTGCACTTATTATTCTTTCCAGGTTGTTTTTTGTATCCACAATATTGCTTACCAAGGAAGATTTGCATTTGAGGATTTTGGACTTCTCAATCTTCCAGTTCAATTCAAAAGCTCTTTTGACTTTTTCGATGGGTATGGTTCTATTGGCTCAGTGTTAAGAGTTCTTCCTGGTCAAAACTAGTGTCTAACTAATCCTAACCTGCAGACACAATAAACCTGTGAGAGGAAGAAAAATCAACTGGATGAAAGCTGGAATATTAGAATCAGACAAGGTCCTAACTGTGAGCCCACACTATGCCCAAGAACTTGTTTCTGGTGAAGACACAGGAGTAGAATTGGATAACATCCTCCGATGTAAACCTGGCTTAATGGGAATTGTGAATGGGATGGATGTCCACGAGTGGAACCCCTTGGCTGACGAATATATAGGTGTCAAATATGATGCTTCAACTGTAAGATTCTTTAAGAGTGAACCTCTATCGTAACTAGCATTCTAGAAACTTGGTTTGATATAGCAAAGATTTCACACAAATTTTTATCCTCAGGTGATGGATGCGAAGCCTCTTCTGAAGGAAGCCCTCCAAGCAGAAGTTGGGTTGCCTGTCGATAGAAATATCCCTGTCATAGGCTTCATTGGTAGACTTGAAGAGCAGAAAGGCTCAGATATTCTTGCAGCTGCCATTCCCCAGTTCATCAAAGAGAATGTTCAGATAATAGTCCTTGTAAGTATTACAATTAGAAATTATTCTAGCCTATATTTTTTTATTATGATATTAGAACAGCTGTATCTATTATGATATTTTTCTTTTCTTTCTTTTTCACATTCTCTCAGGGTACTGGCAAAAAACCAATGGAGAAGCAGCTTGAACAGTTGGAGATACTGTACCCTGAGAAAGCCAGAGGAGTAGCGAAATTCAATATTCCTCTGGCGCATATGATAATAGCAGGAGCTGATTTTATTTTGATTCCAAGCAGATTTGAACCTTGTGGTCTCATTCAATTACATGCCATGCGTTATGGAACCGTATGATGTTCTATTGGAGTTTCTTCCCTCTTCCTTCTGCTAGCTCATGCTAATATTACATGCTAGAAATCAAGGCCAAAAATTTGATTTACATTAGTGTAATTCCTTTGCAGGTACCTATTGTGGCCTCCACTGGTGGTTTGGTTGACACTGTGAAAGAAGGCTTTACAGGATTCCAGATGGGAAGCTTCAGTGTTGAAGTAATATATATACTCATCTTCATACTATATTTCTGGAGTAATTCCAGGCATACCACTTGATTTAACTGTAGTTTCTGATTTTATCATTGATCAATTTTTTTAGTGTGAGGCTGTGGATCCAGCAGATGTGACTGCAGTGTCTACAGCCGTCAGAAGAGCTCTTGCAACCTATGGTACTCAAGCTTTGGCTGAAATGATGAAAAATGGCATGGCTCAAGATCTTTCATGGAAAGTGAGTATTGGAACTGTGCAAGAAGAAGATTCTTTAATTTAGTGGCTTCATTTGAAACCTGTCGTTTCAATTCGTTCAAAAGATGTCTGAGCTGATATGTTTTTTAATGGGACAGGGACCAGCTAAGAAATGGGAGGAGGTCCTACTTAACCTGGGAGTTGATGGTGGTGAACCTGGAATTGATGGCGAGGAAATTGCTCCTCTTGCCAAGGAAAATGTGGCCACTCCTTGATCGAGGCTACAAAAATCTCCACGTCTATTTTGGACCGCAAGCATGTTCACGTTTCTCCAAAATTCAAGATATTACTTCGAAATAACATAGGTCAACGGTATATGCAGTATGCGCTATTTTCAATAATGGTTCAAAGTTAAGATAATTAGTGTTTACCAAGTATAATGAAATATTAGGATCTGTTTACAGTTTCGTAAAAGGGCTCTGAGGGCTGCTGTCCGCCACTCGCCTGAAAATGAAACCGTGCAGCTGAACAAGTTGATAGATTTAACGCCTATATGAATGAAAATAATGTTTTTTTTTTAACAATTAAATCCTCATTAATTATTTAAGTTTATCACATAGCGGATTAGGATCCTCTGTTGATCTTTTTTTGAGCAAATTTTATTTACGTGATTGGTAGTTAATAAATTAGAAAGATCTTCTTCGGAGTAAATTTTATTTAGGTAATTGGTAGTTAATAAATTAAAAAATAGAGGTAGTTAAATTTTAATCATATACTAATACTAAAAGGTAAGTGGTACAAGATGTTAAAAGATCAAGAGAGTTTAAATTAAAAGAGGATCTAATTATTTTTTTTTTCACAAATTAATTTTTACACATTAATTTATATGAAATAATTTGTGATTTTATCATTATTGTTAAGATTTTTAAATTAATGATTTAAAAATAGTTAATTTATACCTATTAAAGATTAGGGTGGTGACCTTTCCACCTTTCAAATTATGTAAGTGCACCCACTTAAAAAAATTATTATAAAAATTACATTATTTTTAATAATTTTAAATAAATGAGAAATTTAAATATTTAAACAATTAAATCCTCATTAATTATTTAAGTTTATCGCATAGCAGATTAGGATCCTCTTCTAATCTTCCTCTGAGTAAATTTCATTTACGTGATTGCTAGTTAATAAATTAAAAAATAGAGGTAGTTAAACCCTATTCGTACACTAATACTAAAAGGTAGGTGGCACAAAATGTTTAAAAGATCAAGAGAATTTCATTCCTTGACACAAATGCACACGTTTTAATAATTTGATCATTTTATGTTATAAAGATAAAATAACCAAATTAAAATTAGATTAAAATAACACTAGTGATCAATAATAGTCACAATTTATATAAAAAAATTGATTTAATTGGTTAATTATTTATGGGTGTAATAAAAAATATGGTGTTGAATACTTTAATGAATTCAAATAACTCCACTTAATTTCAAATTCTCTCTCATAAAACAATAATCTTCAAAATATCCTCTAAATTATTTTAAACCTTAATTTACTCTTAAAATTTTTTACTCCCCGAAAGGTACTTATTTAAAAATTCTTTATTATTTAAAAATATTTTAAAAATTGTCATCAATTCGCCATTACCTCTTATCTTACAATATACAACTTTTTTGAAGGTATAGCTTAAATTAAAAAGCAAATACCAAAAATACCTTATTTGATCAAGAGACTTAAGTAGCGTTTACTTTTTAAATTGGAGTGAAAATCCTGAATAGTGAGAATCCTAGGATTAGAAGTGTTGAGTGGGAGTATGTTGTTTACTTACACTAAAATGGGAGTATAAAATCGGAATTAAAATTCGATTAATATATTTACTTTGTCTTAAATTGAAAGTGAGTGGTTTCAAATTATAACTTTACCCTTATTTAAAGAATTGTAATTTTTAATTATAAAATAAAAAAATACATTTGAAAATTAGAATATTTATTTTATTATATTTACAAATTAATAATAATATTATTATGTAAATCATAAATTTTTATTAATTTTAATTTTATTTATGTAAATTAAAAATTATTAATAAGAGCAATACAAATAAAATATTATTATTAATAATATAATACAACATTAATATTTTCTTAGAATAAACTATTTTTTATTATTAATTATTAATATTAAATAAATATAATACTATTATTTTTAAATAAATATATTTCTATGAATATACTATTATTATTTAAATTGAAATCAATATAAATTATTAATTTTAACTAAGTATAATAATATTATATTTAAATAAATTTAATAATATTATTATTAATAAATAAAATTTTATAAAATAAAATAATAATATTATTTAAATAAATATGATATTATTTATTTTATTTTTTAATTTAATTATTTTAAATTTAATTTAAAAAAAAAGTGTGAAAATCCCACTTCCCACACCAAATATAAATGAAACCCAATGATTGAGATTCCCACTCCCTTCAAAATGTGTAAGTAAACGCTGGGATTGGAGTGCAAGGAATTCATACACCTCACTCCCACTCCGGCACCAATTAGCATCAATTCATCAGGACGCACGCCGCGAAGAACAATTTCTGTTGACATTTCAATCAAAAGGAAGAGGATCCTGGCAGGGTAATATGACTGTAAATTTGAAAGCCAATGATTTCAACATAAAAATACAAATAATAACCCCGTCTTTCCCACAACAACGGCCCAATACCAATGTGGTGGGATTGGAGGTTGTATGAACAACAGCATACAATAAGAAGAATGTAAATCTAATAGTCACCACATCCAGATCCTAGCATTCTAACCAGAACAAACCATCAATCAATCATATGCATAAAAACTTAATTAAATCAGCAATTAATGACAAAGAGAACAAAATTGATCCACAATACTAGTATACATCCAGAATCTCGCACACACAATGCAGAACCAAAACATCTACTTTAACACTTTCTGTTCACACAAGGTTAACTATACTTAAATCTTAACGAACAAAGATAGATACTAATAGATAAAAAAGACTATTAATCCTGTAGAGTCGTAAACCAGCACCGGACCAAATCATTCTGAAAGGAGCTCCTAATCAAACAAGCTGAAGCCCATATCTTCGTCACTTTCTTCCTTGGGTTCTTCCTGCAAAATTACCCAAAAAGCAACAGACATTTCAGATAAAAACCATAAAATTCAAAAAGTCTTAACGATTTCTTTTGACTAATAATTTCTAAGGCCTTTCAATTACCTTCTTCTCCTCAGGTGGGGCAGCAGCTGCAGCAGCCCCAGCACCTCCAGCAGGAGCTGCAACAGCAACTGCACCACCGCCACCACCAGACCCCACATTCATTATAAGATCATCTAAGTTCCGCTTCTCAGCGAGCTTAGCAAACAAACTAGGCCAGTAAGACTCAATAGACACATTGGCAGCCTTCACCACTTGTGCGATCTTCTCTGCCTATTAACAATGGTCAAAGGAAACACCCAGAAACCCATTTTCCAGAAACAACTATACTATTTTAATCTTTTAACAAAAGATTTAAAAATATCATAGCAATGAAATTGGCCCTTTATGTTCAGACTACTTTTGGTTTTGCTCCAATAATTTCTAAGCTTTCACCATTTTTCCAGTTTGAGTTCAGAAGACTAACACAATAAATGAGCAAATAAACCCAATTAAGCTTAAAAATAACTGCGCTCAAATGAAACAAAAATTACAACTAAGCATATAAATTCACGACAAGGATACAGTAATGGCGATGCCGTCATCGTGGAGGATCATACAAGCGTAAGAGCAAGCAAGCTCCGAAACCGACATTGTTTTAACTACAATAAGAAGCAACAATTCAAATGACAATACTTAATAGCAATCAACATATACAACTACAGACAACTTAATGAGAACGATGGAGAAAGAAAAAAAAGGGAAAAAAATTGCAAAATATTATCTTTTCGAAATGAAACTAACTCTAAAAATACGATAAATTTTCTTTTGCATGGAAATGAAAACGCTGAAATAAAACGAGAGACAAAGCAAAGGAAGGAGGAGCTTGATACCTCAAGAGATCAGATCTGCTACTGATTGCACAGAGCCACCTGCTGCGCCGCTGCAAAGTATTGTTAGGGTTTGCGATTGCGGCCAGTTAGGGTTTTTTAAAGAGAGTGCGAATTGGGCCAGTGTTGGGCTTAGAGTTGGAGGCTTACCATTTAGGACCTGTGTTGTAAATTATAATTGACGTATTTTCAATAATTTTGGGAGTCTTGAGGTATCAAAAATGTCTGCCTCCGAAAGTAACTATTTTTCATGTAATTTTATTTGGGAGTTACTATTTTGAGAGATGATTAGTGGCCAAAAAATGAAATTAGACTTTGTCCATTTTCTTATCTTTTTTAAAAATAAAAAATATATATTTTCTTTTTATTATGGAAGTATCTAATTATTTTCTGTTCTGGTCATGGCTGTTAATGTCAATGCTAATAAAACCCCATTGCATCAGTCCGCTTCTATATCCACGAGGAAATTAGACATTTGGTAGATGAAAATTCACAGCAAATATAAAGCACACAGTTCCCCAATATCTACAATAGCATGGTTCATTGAACAGATCAGGAGACGCACTATCATCACTATGCTTACAGCATAACAAAAGTACTGTATTATGCCACAGATGACATGTTGCTCTAAAATCCAAATGTTGTTAATCAGCATAAAGTTACTACCTCAGAGCTACAAGATTCCCGATAATATGATATTGCCCTCCCAGTAACTGGCGTTCTCCATGGAGAGATCAACATTTGGTCAACAGAAACATTACTCTTCCAAGCAGTAATCTGATATTGCCCTCCCAGTAACTGGCGTTCTCCGTCGAGAGATCAACATTTGGTCAACAGAAACATCACTCAGTTTGCTGATGGTCAGTTTGCAGATGACTCAAATTGACTGCTTCTAAGTTTGCCAGAGAAAAGCCTCGCATCTTGCTAACCTTGGAAGAGCAATTGATTGCAACAAGTTGGAAGAATTTTGTCTCCAATAATAACAATTGCCCCGGTATGAGCTATGAACAGCGGCTTAGCTGCTCCAAAGTCTTACGGCTAACACTCATGTCAGCTGTGTTGCAACATACAGATGCCACCAAAGAACTCCACACAGAAATATCCGGCAGCTTAGCCTGGCTGATCATCTCCTCCAACCACATCACAGCCTCATACTGCTTGCCTTTTGAGCAAAGACTCCTTATAAGAACATTGTAAGTTTCAACACAAGGCCAATATGATCTAATCAACATCTCCTCCAAAACCCTACTTGCTTCAAGAAATCTACCATTTCTACACAGCCCATCCACTAAAATACTATAAGTTTCCCCATTAGCAACACAACCAACCTGCTTAGACATCTTCTTCAAATACGTAACAGCAACTGCTGAATTCCCTGCATCACATAGGCCTTTCAACAATATATTATACACTCTAACAGTTGGCACAAAAGTTCCTTTCACCATCTCCTCTTCAATCACCTTAAGTGCTTCATCAACCATACCATCCTTAGACAAAGCTGCTAACTTTGCCTCATAAATTACAAGTGATGGCCAAAAGCCCTTTTTCCGCATTTCATCAAGCACTTTATTACCCTCAACAATTCTACCTTCATTATACAAATCAACAGCCATTGCACTATAACTAGCCAAACTGGGAATCCCGCCTCTGATCAGGGCTTCATTAATCAAACTCTTAGCATCTTCTATATCTTCGCCATTATTGCATGGACTAAGATCAATGCGGTGACGACGACTTTTAGGAGCCTTAAGTCCCTTCCTTAAAATCTTTTCAAGAATCTGCATTGCATCTTGAATCTGCCCTTGATCGCATAATGCAAATAACAGAGTCCTATAAATCACAATATCTTCACCACTACCCTTTTGAGAGATCCTCCAAAACATAGAATATAACAAGTGAGTGGCCTCATTTAGTCTCCCATCATTACATAAACCCTTCATTAAGATACGATAACTTTCCCTATCTGGATAACAACCCTGAAAATCCATCTCTTGGAAAACATGCAATGCAAGATCAGAACGTCTACGTTGACACAAGACATCCATCAGCAAATTCAATGACTGAATCCGTGACTTCACTTCCCACCCATAGCAACTTCTCAAGAAAAGAATATGAGCAGCTTCAAGCTTAGACTCTTTCACCATTTCCTTCAAAAGGGTATTAAAAGATTGAGTCCAATTCACACAATTGAATTGCGAAAGGTTTTTAAACAGAGAAACGGCCTCGTTTAACAGTCCTGCTCTAGCATAAGTCTTGATTGCAGTGACAAAAACTGAATCTTTACACTCACATGAATCACCTTTCATCTGATCAATAACCTCTTTCATTTCAGTAATCCGATTTGAATTTGAAAGAATGCCAATCATGGAGGCATACACCGGACCATTGTGTCGATAATTAGGATATTTCTCCTTGGCTTCATTGAAAATCTTAAGAGCTGTTAATGGGTTTTTCTGCTTCTTTATGATTTGAGAGAGGTGAGTAGGTGTTAAAAGCCTTGGCCATCTTACACTCATGTTGCATAATTGCAAGTTAAATATCTTACACTGTACAAGCTAATGCTCTCAATTCCATTTGCATTTCCATATCCCACTGAGAAATTCCATCGAACATATGGTGCCTCCCATATTCATTCAACAAACCGTACCCTAGGCGGCAACCAAACGTAATCAGATACCATATTTGCTTAGATTCTGAGCAGTATAAGCTGGTTAAAGTAGCTTAATGCGTTATTCGCCACAAATTGTCAGACAGTATCGTACTCGTCGTCGTCCAGGTACTTGTTGAAATTTGAACGGCTAATTTTGCCTTCGTCAACTCTTCAACGCGCACAATAAAGGCTTCGGCGTTGGGCTACGGGCTATCAGGCCTGTACAAATTTCAACACATGGGCTTTTCAGTTCTCACGTCAATGATTTGACCCGACCCGCACATGAGTACCATTGGTTTTGACTGCCCATGACACGTAATTTGAAATTATTTTTTCGAGGTAAAAAAATTTGAGGTGCCTAGAATTTGGGATTACTCTTCCTCTGCGGCTAAATTTTACCTTAAAGTGAATATGTTAATTTCGATTCTAACTTTAAATATTAGTAATTTAACAGTGTTTACATGTTAATTAACAAATTAAATCTGGAGCTACTTGTGAGAGCTTTGTGTACTGTGTACTTAAACTTCTTATTGATCGTTTTGGATATGGTAATATTGAAATTGTGGTTCATATTTATTGAAACATACGTGAACTAACCATAATCATACATCACTGACATTGATCACGTATCATGATATTTTTTTCAAAATCTTGGTGAACTCATTTCAACAAAATGTCTAAGTTCAATTTTTATAAGGACACCTATATTCTTGCAAAATTACTCCTAATTCAACCTCTTTCCTGCAAATAAATAAATAGCTTCACAATTTAATTTATATTTTTCCCCCTTCCTGAAAAACATTGCAAGAGAACTGCAATTTATTGGGAAGCGCAACCTCCAGCCAAATACCCGATTGACAGAGTGTCATCTTGGCAACATTGATTAAATCAAATAGGTCATCACTTTCAAGAAGTATTCTCTGAACTTGTGCAAGACGGTCATGGCCCCATCTGGTTATGATGAAGAAAAATGGCAGTGAAGCTAATTTAGAAGGAATAGTTGAGAAATATATCGGTGTAAAAGTAAAGGAATTCTACATTCACACAGTACTGGGATTGGAGCTGTCGTTGAGGTTTCAGTTAGCATGCCCTTCTTTTGCTGCTGATTGAATCGCTCATCAACGAGAGTTTTTCCAGTTGCCTATATACAAGCTCTTTTGCTGGGATGAATTCTTACTTTACTTTAGCTTATCTTTGTTTAATGAGAGCGCTTGTATTATTAGCTTTGATTATATTTATATTTATGTTCGCCTCTTGTTGGCTAAAAGGCAAAAATTATTCTTCATTCGGAATCGTGTTTTCGGGTGGAGGATGCGCTTACAGAAATTGCAATTTTTTAGTAATGTTTTTGTTGTTAGCAAAGTATTAATTTCAAAAGAAAAAAAAAAGAATTTGCTCATAAAAAAGAATAAAGAAACGATTTACTGGAAAATGGAAAGAGATTGACGGGTAGTTTTGAAAGAATGTAAGTGTCCTTATGAATAATGAATTCTTCGGGGGTAGTTAACAGGATTTTTTTCAAAAGAGGGGCTCCAGAAGAAATTAAATTTTCACAACTTGACATTGCCGGAATTTTCCGATAATTAATTATGAAGTGCATGATGCCACCGCGGCATGCTAAACTTTGATCAGGAAAAGGTAACAGCATGGCGTTGACCTCATTTCTGAGATCCCTTTGGATTCCATACACATGCACTCATGCAAAAAGAAAGATTGGTAAAATAAAAGAAATGCCGACTGAAAGCGAAAGATGAAAGGTAAAGGAGATGATTTATCCGTGAAAAAAGACATCCATGCATCTTCTTTTTTCCAACTAATCCTATCTTAAAAAAGAATCAATCATGAAAAATGAAGAAAGAGATTACAAGTTAATGGCCAAGCCATCCAAGCTCGCCTTTTCTTGACCAATCAATCGTGGTTCAAAGATACAAAATCAATCTTTTGAACCAATTTACTTCTAAACATAAACAAAGAGTTATGTCTTCGGATGCTGTATGAATTCGAGGCATAATCAACTGTCAGTTAGTATCCTAGGTAGAATCCAAAGCCAGTATTTAGTTTCTACCTTATAACAAATACACAAATGAATATGAATTTTTTCCCCACGGTTCTCTAATTCTAATAACTATTTAAGACTCCTTTATGTCCTAATTAAACCAAACATGTATGAGTATGACAATGATGATGATAAAGACAATAATGTTGAGCATGAATGAATTGAAGAAAGTTAGTCGACCGAGCTTTATCTCTCAAATGCTGCTCGTTCCTTGAATGATCATTTTGATGCTGAATTCTTGGATTCCTTTTCTTGTTATGCTATCTAATGAGGCATCTTTTTTTTTCCCTGAATGATTGATGACTTTAAAATGTTTCTTCTTATTCATTTTTTGACCCTTTTGCTCGACTCTTTTCGCCATTTTCCGAATCTTGTTAATCTTGTAAGAAAGACATTATACTTCTTGAAGTCAATTATGTTGATGAATTTTGCTCAGAAGCTGTTGCCGAGGCCTGCAAAGCACCAGTTCCCGTTCCAGTCACCCCTATTGTTGTTGTCGTTACACCTGCTTTAATAAATAAATAAATTGGATTTGGAAATACATAGCATATATACGGATTTTCTAATTTTATAAATGCGTAGAAATTATTGAAAGTATAACCTGTTGAAGAAGTTGCTGCGGGCATAGAAGTTGGAAGCGACAAGATTCCGGCAGTGCCATAATGCTGAGGCAAAAAAGGGCCATATTGTAGCATCTGGGGATACTGAACCCCAAACCCTTGAGCTTGACTGCTCTGTGCATATTGAGCATAAAATGGATAGAAATTGTGAAACATTCCAGGTGACCCCGATGACCCAGTTCCATAGTAAGGTGAGAATTGTTGACCTCCATAAATATTGTAATAGTTCTGCAATACAATGCAAGTAAACTTAATTAGCTCAAGCAAATGAATGAAAAACCTGAAACATTTGCTAGTGGCCTAATTGCTCAGGGAGGTTTGAGATATACTAACCAAAGCATACATTGTGTCTTGTGAATATCCAGTGTACCTATAAGATAGAATCCTGAAAATTAGAAAGGCGAAAAGAGGAATAACAATAAGTAAAGAGAGAGCATATAACATTGTTTTTTTCATATGATATTTATACTTACCCATAAGCTGAATAAGGAAATGTGTATTGACCGGTGGGTTGATGGACATATGATGATGAGAAGCCACCATGATAAGCAGGCGTAGCCACCAATCCTGGTGCTGGTCTAAACCGTCCTCCACCTGATAATTAATTTTTTTTTTCCTTTAATAAATTATGTTTTACCCCATAGTCACTAGTTGTAGATTCATATTGCATTTTTAACTAGCATATAAATGAATATAAAAAAAATTATAATGAGCTTTTAATTGCTTGAAACATTGATTATGGATCAACTCAAGAATAATATAGGAAAAGAAGGGAAAAACATAATTTAGAGGTGTAAAAATCAAATATTTAACAATGCGTGCATGATTTTGGTGAATGTTCAAGGGATTGTTAGCTTTTGTGTAAAAAAGTTGGATATTTTTGGATGTACATTTCATAAATATAAATATAAGCAAGTGCCATTAAGAAGCGGAAATGGAAATAGAAATGCGAAGAGAGATAATTAAGAACCATGTTGAGGAGTTGGTGGACGAGTCTTGTGTGCACCAAGAGATGCAAGATTGCAGTTAGCTCTTCTTCCATCAATTACCGGAGATGGGTTTTGACACGCTCGCATGGCTGCTTCAGGATCCTTGAACGTGACCTAGTTATTAGAAACCAAAACCCACCGGCATTAACTTAAAAAAAAAAAAAAGGAACAAAAATGAAAGAAACAAAACTTTGCAAAAGAGGGCTTACAAAGCCATAACCCTTGGATCTCCCAGTGTTCTTGTCCGTGATAACAACAGCCTCAAGGATCTCACCAAATTGCTCAAAATAACGTCTCATGGTATCTCTTTGAGTCTCCCAAGCCAACCCCCCGACGAAGATTTTTGTAAAAGTTGTGTCATTGTAATCTCCTGGATTATTACCACCCACCATCTGAAATGGCCTTTGTTGAGACATGGTTTAAAGTTAATAATAATTAATATACAAACAAATAACAGGGAAAAAAAAAAAAACACCCCACAAGAGAAAAAAAGAAACGAGAAAAAACTAACAATGACAAAAAAAGGGGAAAAAGAACCAGAACTAAATCAACAGCTCCCCAGAAGGCAGAAGCCTAAATATAGAGATAAAAATATATATTATAGGACAGGAAAATTGGCTAAAAGAACCGTTTGTTTTGTTTGTTTGATGATCACATCAATCAATCAATCAAAAAGAACTTTTTTTATTTTCGCTCCTAAACACAACACTCGTGCACTTGTGTTTTTTTTTTTTTTTTTGTGTGATCTTGTTTTTGTAATGGGATAACTGCCACTTTTTCACAGCCAAAACTCCTCAGATTCCTCAACAACGATACCGTAACGAGAAAATCATTACTGTTGAGGGTGGTGGGAAAGAAAAAGAAAAGAAAACCCTCGAGAAAATAATAAATACATATTAATAAATGGAAAAGAGATGATTAAAAATGTATTTATTAGGAAGAAGAAGGAGAAGGACTAGCCAGGGCTAGGGAAGGGTGAGGGTGGGGAATTGGAATTGGAAAAGGAGAGGACACAAAAGCTGCTAGTGGGCACACACGACAACAGAAGACAAGGTTGTCCAATGAAACACCAAAGACCTAAAGACCGACTCCTTTTCTTTTTGCTCTCTCTCTCTCTCTCTCTCTTCACCCTCAATATTATAATTATTATACTAGTGCTTCGCTGTATTCAACCTTGCAAATTTTAATCTTAATATTGCCTGTTCTGTTTATGGCATATTGTGGGTCTTCCAAAATTTGATACCTTGACCTGTTTGGCCCTCTCTCTGCTGCACCTATTCCCTTAACCGAAAAAGTACAGGTCATTGGGCTATGTTATGTTACGTCTTCTTTCGTGTCTCAAAACTTTCTGCCACCGCACAAGTCACAACCTTCTGAATTCCATTATTTAAAAAAAAAAAAAAAAGCATTTAAACATGCAGACCCCAAACTGCCCTTAAACAACTTTGGATTTTGAAAAGAACACAACTTGGATTAGCCCAATCCACCTCGACATGCATCATCCATTAGATTATCTTCCTATCCCTTTCAATTGGACAGGATTTCTTCATTAATAGAGTTTTTTTGGGATCAAAATTCTTGTGTGTGATTTGTGATTGATTTTAAAATTATACGAGTCTTAACTATAGAATAACATTTATAAAAAGATAATACAATATCTTTAAAATGTATACAAAATTAAAATTAAGGGTTAGTTTGGGATTGTAGTATGAATGAAATAAGCTGCTGATTAAAAAGCAGTTTGGTATTTAGTATACTGTGTTGTTGCTTGTTGCGATTGCTCTGAATTCTAGATTTGAAAAGCAATGTACATGCTTTTGATAAACTTTATTGTAAAAGTGACATTTTATTAAATAAGGACCAAAATAGACATAGGTTTAATTTGTCTTTAATTTTTTTAGAGCAAGTTTAATAAAATTATTTAGACATGCCTTTTTTCTTTTTAAAACAAGTAAAATTACATAAAGTGAAAAAATGTAATGCCTTCTTATATATTATGCAATGCCATGGTTGCAATGAAAATTTACATAATCATATACAAGTCTTATTGATTCTTATGATAGAAAATACACATAAAATACAAAAAGTATGAACTTATTGGATAAAAACTTTGATACTTAAGAAAATGTATAGTACCCATGGCGGTAATATGATATCTAATATTTTATATATTATGGTTTATGAAAAAAAGAAGATATAAATGTCTTGTTATTAAAATAATAAGGCTGTAATAGGTTTTTAAAAAAATTGTGGCACTCATTTAATAAGTTGCTCATAAAAAGTATCACCTACCTGCTTTTAAAAGCTGTTGTTAAAATGGATAAAATTATTAAATACAAAAAACACTATTTGTATCAAAATTTATAAATAAATAGTTTATAACATTTCAATCTCAATCCGAAAGAGGCCCTGAGATCATTATAAAATCCTAATTTCTTTTAATTATATATTTACGATTCAATTCTTTGAATAAGAGACTCCTACGATTTGAGTTTTTGTTTTTTTAATTTTTATGCACTGCGTATCTCTTAGTAATAATGTATAATGAGATTTAACTATTATTATATGAGTAATTTATAATAGGATATCCTTTATTTTATTTATTAAAGTAAAAGCTAAATTGAAAGACAAAAAAAAAAATCTCCAATGCAATGTATTGAAATTTATATCTTTCTATCTTTTAACTTTCCTTTATACATATATTAAAAGACATGGCTATTTGAACCTACCAATTTCCTCTCTACATCATCTTTTTAATTAAGAATTTTATTATTAAAATAATTTTTGATAAAATTTCTTGATTAACCATTTCTTCTCATTTCGTCCTCACTTGCTCAATTCCTTCATATATTTTCTTTTAACTACAAATAATTGATTTTATTATAGGCTATCATAAACTAAGAGGATCAAAGTCCATCATTGAAAAATGAACGTCAATAATGGATTAGAGATCCCTTATTAGACGAGGGTTTTTAATCTATTAATAATGTCGACACAATTTTGCATTGATGAATCAACCTTCCGAGTTTGAAACTTGACTCTATATTTATGGTAAGAAAGTAAATAACATCAACTTATAACTAAGGGGTAAAACATTGTCTTTATAAGAAAATTATAATTTTTTGATCTCTTAGTGATATCAATTATTTATAGTTAAAAAATTTATTTGAATGAATTGATGAGAATTTATGAAATTAAGAAGAAAAAGAAAATAAATGGCTAATTAAATATTTTTTTTAAAAATTATTTAGATAATAAAATTTTAAATTAAAAAGAGGGATAGCGAAGAAATTGGTGGGTTAAAAAAGGAAAAGTCAAACAAAAAAAAAAAAACCAATTGGTAAGCGCGGTAAGCGGCGTCTGTAATGGTAATGGTCATATAGAAAGGAATGAGAGAAAGGTAATAATGATAATAATATATGGGTAATTTACTAATTAGAGATGTGCTCCAGTCAGTTATTATTATATCTCTGGAAGAAAAATCATGACTGTCACTACCACCCAACGGTTTTTGGACTCTCCTAGTCCTAGAGTTCGGTCAAAGTCAAACCTCTTTTATTTTGTTTTCTTTAACGGCACTATTTTTCTAAAGAAATATTTAATAATTATTTTTCACTTTATCTATTCTTTATAATAATAATAATATTTATTTTTATTTTATTTCTAATTATTTATTTGATCCTTGTGGTTTTGGGTCTGTGATTGTCGGCTCTTTAGGCGGCTAGTAAGGCTGTTCAGCTTATTAAGAGATTGAGAATGTGGTAGCCAACCAAACAGTGTATGGTCTTTGGACGAACAAAGGCTAAAAGGATAACTGATAATTACTGCAAATCCGAATCTGACTTTCAAGAAAGTTTTCATATAATATCGTTTTCTTTTAGAAATTTTGGACATGGTCAAAAGCGATTTCGCAGATTTTTTGTGTAAATTTGATTTTCAGAAGAAAGGTCATTCCCACGATATGCATATCCAAATACATTTGTGATCTGCAAATCCGATTCTATTTCTCTCAAGATTTTGTTCATACTAAATTATATTCCTGCAGTTCAGCGAAATCTATTCTCCTCTTGGTGCTACAAAGATGCATAAATTATGAACATCAATTATTAGTATCTCTAATTCATATTTAAGGTCAATTTAATAATACTATAGCTTTTAAAATAATTATCATTAGTTGTGTTGTAAAAATAATCAATTGTAAAAAATTAGTTAAATGTTTGGTAAAATTTATTTTTTGAAGTACTATTAATTTAAAAAACAACCGTATGCATTTGGTAAATCTCACTGTTAAAATGTTATAAGAATACAAATTACTAAAATAGATATAATGTTGAATAAATTTAGTTATGCATTTATAAATATGCATATATAATATTTTTATTGTGTATATAGAATAATTGATAACTAAAATAAATATTTTTATTTCATTAATTTAATTTTTTTTATTTTGTTATTCCAATATAATTGGTAATAAAAATAATTTTTTTAAATTTAATTATTTTATTTTCCAATTGATTGAGGATAATTTTAGATTTTTATAATATATGTGAGGGTACATATAGAATTGTATTAAGTATAAAATTGATTCTCAAAATCAAATTTGAAATAGCTACACATTTTTTACTTTTCAAAATTTGCTGCATGATTAGGTGATTTTGTCAAAAATATTTTTTTAAAAAAATTACCAAACATCAAATTTAACTTTTAACTTTTTAAAATAACTTCTAAACCTCTAAAAAATTAATCTCAAATGGACACTTAGACCCAATAACATATAAATGATAATTTATTTTTTAGTTAAAGCATTTTTTTTATAATTTAATCATTGAATTTATTGGTATACAGTATTGCTAGATGTTTTAGAATAATTAAATATGAAATATTTGTAGTAGTGTGTAAAGCATATCTGTCCTAATATTTATAATAGCATAGATGCAAAGTTTGTATTATCTGTCACCAATCAATGGCCTGTTTAGTAATAATTGATTTTTTTAAATATCATTGATGAGATAATTTCACAATATTAATAAATAAATGACATATTAAAATATTTTAGTAGTATATAAAGTATACTTGTCCTAATAGTTATAGTAGTATAGATAAAATGTATTCCTTGTCACTAATCAATGACCGTCATATTAAGTGCCGTGTCATTTGGTATATAACTCTATATTCTAATTCTGTAAACATATCATGACTTATTGAAAACTAGAATGATTCTTAGATGTAAATTTCTTTTTTTATTTTTAATTATCATACAAAAAAATTATAATATAATTAACGATTGAATATATATATATATAAAATATATTATATATATATATATATATATATATATATATATATATATATATATATATATATATATATATATTCTATAAAGGACATACTTATTTTAATAAAATGAAGATGACACTAAAAAAAATATATATTTTAATACATTAAAGACTTTATTTTTTTGTCCATTAACGTAATAAAATTTATATTTTTTATCTGTTAGTAACATTCTCACTCTATTAAAACGAGGGAGTACTCATTAGAGCATTGTTGTTATTATTATCATTATTATTAGACATGCATACACATTACTTCATTAAAGATTCACATATTCCAAGCTCATCACAACTTCAATTCAATAAAAAGTGAATTGACAAGATTTTAATTCAAGATCCTGGACCCATGATTGAAGTTGAAAAATCCTCAAGCTTATCGAATGCGTGCGTGCGTGCGTGTTCTGATTTACAAAATTAAAATTTCGAGTGTCGAAAACATATTATTTGTATTTGTATACTTGGTATTGGCGGTGAATCAAGCGTGAAGGTACAACTACCTACAACAATACATCTTGAAATGAAGTTAATTTATCAATTGTGGGTGTAAGAGTAAAGACAAACTATCGTTTTTGACTACTTGTCGTTGTGAGAAATTTTAGAATATATCGTAGGTATCATGTTAACTATACAACAAATAAATCATGTTATGACATATGTGCAGTTATTTTGAAAAATCATTATGCAAATAGTGGTTGCATTAAATTCAAATACATATATCATACATGCATTAAATAGTTGTATTACCTCTCATATATTCTGGATTCTCTCATTGTTTAGAATAAAAACATTATTATAATAATATATACACAATTCATCATAATCCGAGTGATACAGAAAAAGGCATAAGGCAATAAAAGAACGGAGAGGCTGGCTTAAAAAACAAGCAAGCCGAGCTGAATAGTTAATTCCAAATGAAAAAGGAAAAAATGCATGCGGAGAGGGGTTCTCACATACAAGTATACAATCCAGCCTGCACCCTAGCTACTCCAACCACATGAATATGATCACGAAGGCTGCAAAACCAGGCAAAGGCAGAACAAGCACATGCAATTGCCAGTGCTTTACTTTTAGTATTATTATATTTATATTATCAATTTGTTCACAAACTCAAAATACATTTTACTTTCTTTCCTTTATTTTATTTTTTTAATTCTTATATATACTAGTCGTCAGATGGGTGTTTTGAACTTTTAGGACTTAAAATCCAACGGTTTTGATTAAAGCAGGCATTCACTCTCAACTCTAGAGTCGAGAGTTAAAATATATAGTGTGTCACTGTGTCTATCAGTGTATGTATATGTGTATAACAGTATCATGTAAGTAGATGGGTAGTGGTCGGCCTCAGGCCTGCATGTGACCAGTGACTGGAGAAACTTCAGAGATAACATGGCCAGATGTGTTTCCTTGGACTTGCATTATCCATTCTATTTTCATTTATGCCGACGCTGTCCTCGCGTGTTAGTGTCTGCAATCTGCAAACTTTCTTACAGTAACATATCATAATGCATGTTATGTCTTCTTCTTCGTCCGTCATAATTTCCGGACACGTGGCTACATATAATTGACTGTCACATCACATGTTTCCTCCATAGGAACCCACACATGCATCCACCACGTACGGGTGAAAATGAGATTCGTGGATTGCCTTTCAGTTTCGTCTAGCTAGCCTCAGTACATTTACTTCGTTTGGTAGTTTGCTTGGTTTCACTTTTGAAGCTTTTAAGCGTTAAGATTTACAGAGCTGTGTAGATTCTGCAGTCCAGATGAGCTAGTAATATATATCTTCTTAAATTCACTGATGTACATTGTAGTAGTAGTGATACGTAGAAGCATATTGTTACAATCTACTCTCAGAGCCATTTTCTTATTTGGATATAGGGTTGGACCATTATATTGTCACCCCTCCCGAATCCTCTTAAAATCTCTTTTTCATTTATACTCCACTTAATACTAAGATATATTTTTAATAATTAAACATTCCTTTCATTTATAAATATTTTAATTTTCAACAATTTTCTCACCCTTAAAATTCTTTTGCCATAATTAATATCTCTATTTTCTTCAAACTTTCTCTCTACGAAACTTAAAAATACTAGCTTCCTAAAAATAAATATAATCAATACGAACAAAGAAAGAAAAAGAATAGAAATATTAATGTTTTTCGTCGTCATCATTAATCGATTCAAGAAAACTATTTTCATAGGGTTGGAGTACTCCTCCTCCATGCATTAAAACGGGAGGTCACCATTGACATTTTTTGAGATATTAATCAAGAACAATTTTCGATCAATTTAAATTAATGGATTTATTTTAATAAGTATAAATTACTATATTGCCAGTGGCAAAGAGACAACTTTTAAATACTCATCAAACTCTTGAGAAGAAAAAGAATATATCTTCGAGACTATTGCCGTAATTAGGGTCTTCAAACTTCATTTCCAGCTTTGTACTGGATGTGGGTGTGCAGCAGTGCAGGGGCAATTTTAGTTAGGGGTAAACTTGTAAATAAAAATAACAGGGGTTGCAATAGGATATTAGAGGAGTGCCAATAGCACCACTCTTGGATATATTATTAGTCCAGGCTCGAAAAATTCTTGCCCAAAAGTTGTGTTGTTCGGCCCATGGCTTCCCATTGTTTCATTGAACTTGCTACTTCTAAGGAAAGCGAAAACTCAACACCCACCCCAAAAATTAAACTGAAAAAAGGGCACCTAATGTACACACAAGTGCAGTGAACTTAAGCTGTTGATTAAGTTAAGATCACGAAATTTACGTTCCTAACTTCAAATGAATGCGATAATTTTGACGGAAAAAGCATAATAACTAAGTAAATAAAATAAAGAAAGCAAACAAACGATTAGGGCAACGAAGATGAACCACTACAGATTCGTCATCAGCGTTATCAGTATCACGCACATATATAATACTGCTTCATGATATGTAACATATACATCCCTTTCTTTTGATAAAATACTGGAAACAAATAAAAAAAAAACAGCATAAATTAGGTTTTCAATCACTTATCATTCATATATGGTACTCAAACTCCTCTTCGAGGCATAATCTGTTGTAACCCGCTGACAGTTACCTGCCATAACACGAGCTGTTAGGTTACCTTCAAAGCATTCTTGCAGGATCACGCGGCCAAGCTCGGAACTGGAATCGGAATCATCATCTTTGCTCAAATCCATCTTCGCCATCAACTCATTCAGTTGGTTTTTACTAATAAGTACCTTGATCCTCAAATTATTCGATGACTTTTTATTAAGCCTCGTGGCAAGCTCAACGCTTTCTTGCTTCAATGGGTGCAAATGCACCGCCTTGTTCTTCCCACACCAATTGCCCATATATTCTATATCTTCTTGCTTTCTAATTGTTTCTGCTCATTAATTAATAAGTTATATATGTGTGTGTGTGTGTGTGTGTGTGTGAGTTTGTGTGTGCGAGTTTGTGTGTGCGTGTGAGCATTCTTTGAGTACACCCTTAAAGAAACCTCCTCCTTATTTTTTACGCCAGCGCAACTGATGACACATGAGATCTTCATGGTCGGAAATAGGGATACTGTTATCGATAAAACCGTGGGTAATTAGCAACCCATATTTGAATTTTAGTCGGTTCATTTTCATACGTCTTGCAAGTATCTTTCCTACGTCCATCTTTTTTTTTTTTCAAACAATTTATAACATGCTTCATGCATTTAGATGTTCCCATACTCAACGATTAAATAATTACCTTAGACTTTGTACAAAGAATAACACGAAATTAAACAAATGCGCACGATTTTGAGAATAATGCATGTGGAATGTCCTTAGATGGTAGCAGAAATTTGTCGCAGTCGGCGTGCTATACGCCCAACCAAAGATGGAAATTGGAAAACGATTATCTGAATCCGATAAATAATGTAATGTGAATGGCTTTATGTACTGGTATCGTCAAGAAGATTAATTATTGTTAAGACATGTTTTCTAAATTAAAAGCAAGAAATGGACGGTTTCATGCAACAAACAAATGACCTTGATGTCAGCAATGAATGTGTGCATGGGCAACGAAATGCATTATATTATTATAAGACGTTACGCTATAAACAAATTATATATAAATTTAATGCGTGTGCAAAGGAAATGCGAAAATAATCCTCGATAATGCTAGCAAACATTGATTCTTCTCTAAGGCTCTATGAGTCATTATTGTCCTTCACTTACAACTCGTTATTTCTCATAAAATTTCCGAGTACAAGCCATAGGTGTATGACTAACATTATAATCTGCAACTAGTTAATGGGATCAGGATTCTCTCATGATCTGATCATGTTCTAAGCAAATAATTCAACTGCTGATTGGTAGTTAATAAATAAATTAAATAAAGAAATTAAATCTTACCCATACACTACTACTAAAATACACATGGTAAAAGATCTTTAAAAGTTCAGTAGTGTTCAGATCAGGAGAGGATTCTATTCCTAGTTAATGATGCGTTGATGAAAAGTTGAAAAGTGAGAAACGTCTTACCACAGTATAGTTACTAATTATTTAATCAAAAAGCCCTATATTAATTGGTGATCGAGCTTATCTAGCTAGAGAGACTTCATATTCAATGTTCTATTAAGAATAAAACAAATAAATGAATTAATTAAAGTAAATTAATAACCACTAAACCCATTTTATTTTTATTGTTTTATAGAAACGAATAAATTATTCCCACAAGTCACAACATAATGATGACAAATTAATTAAAAATATGTAAGGAAAAAACATATTGAGAGCATGGTGAAAGAGTGATGAAAACGTAAAGAGAAATGTAACTAGCTAGGATGTGATTAAAATCAAATAATGAAGGTGATTTTCACTGCTAGTTTAGAATTATACAATTTTTTTTTAATTGAATGTCTTTGTCATAAACATTAGAAATGGTTCGAAACCACATTTTAACCATGGAATTTAGTACACTAATCCCATAAGTCAAGCGAACAGTTTGCAAGATTTGATTGAAAATTAGGCACCACGCAATAATTAGCAAGACTAGTGAAGAGTCCCATGGCAATGTCAAATTACTAACTAGAGTGAATGATAATGATTATAGTTGCCCCGTGTAAGTCACCACTAACTTCAACTTTCAATCAATTTTAAGGAAAATAAGAATCCTGTAATTTGGCACCACCTTTAATTGAATTGCCCTCTAAATCGAATATTTTTCACCTTAATCAACCACCCCCATCAAGCACTTAGATATTTGAATTACTTGAGGCCTTAGGGTGTTTACGGTACTATAATTATGGGCATAATGAGTCCTTTCTTATCGGGTATTGCGGCACAAATGATACCATGATAGTGGGAGATTGTCAAAACCCAACTGTCGTGTCTCAAACTCATTGAAACCCTTTGAGGAGTTAAAATTTTATTAATGGTCAGTCACCTTCTTATAACAAAACAGAGCTTTTTGTTGAAAAATCATCGGACTGAATTTTTGAGATACAAATTTGAATTGCCCTTAAAAACATGATTTGACCGTTAAAAATTTTAACACCAGGAGGCAAAAAACTTTGAGGGAGTTTCGATTACATTTAAAAAAACAAGAGGGGGATTTCAATCATTCTCCTAGAATATGTTAATTAAACACTAGTTTACTGATGAAAACTTTTGCAAATTTCAACGGAAAAAGGTCTCTTACATTCTGCTTGGCCCAAGACATTCGTAGGCCAATTTCATCATCACCATTAAATAAAATTTTGAAAAGCTAATGAGTACCACCGAAAGATGTTAGACGTTATACATGGCCTTATCAAACCCAAAGGATCATATATTATATACTTTCTTCTTGACAACTTCGTTTGTTCGTTTTAAGTTCAGTCTCAGTGACATCTCTTTGAATTTGAATCTGAATTACCTATGCAAATTAAATTGCACCCATCATTCTCGAATTATTTGTTACTAGTTATAACAAAAAATAATAGCTATAATATCAACTGGAAAGTTATAGAGAGCTAAACAAAGAAAGAAAATTAAATTCTGCCAGGAAGACATTTAAATACATTTCAATAAACTTACGCATGATTTTTAGTTTGACCACGAAATTGGTTTGTAAGCTCGTAACTGGTAGAATTCGACAGGCGTGTTGATGGGTCAGCCACCGTTTTCAAGTTATGGAGATCAGTCAGAATTTTTAGGTCTCCATCTTATCTTCGTTAACCATATTAATTATTTAAACACAGCAACATGTAAAGACTTAAAGAGTTAAGAAAAAATTTAAAATACATCATAAATACTATGCAACCTATATAATAAATAAACAATATTATGATCTGTGTGTGTTTATTTTAAATAATTACTATATAAATAATGGCTATACTAAATTTAATTAGACATGTTACACATTCATTAATTAATTTTATCAATTTCTTTTTCCTCGTTGGGAGTTAAGAACGACGCCGCTTTGCTTAGTTCTCTTAACTTCCTTGCCAGTTGCCACTTGCCTGGCATATAGAAACAGAATCCACAGCGAATCAAAGTGGACCCCAAAGCCCCACTTCTCTTCTTTTAATGACAGAGTCAGCCAAAATCTGTGGGTTCGGCAAGTTAAATTAATAATAAAAGATTAAAAGGTAAAAGAATGTGCGCATGTTACATTGCGGTGGCCATTGACTATTGAAAGTAAAAACGCTTTGATGATCCGATCCAGTCAAATTATTTTTAATTATACACGGTTAATGATGTCTCAATTGGCTGATTTTGGCTTGTACATAATTATGTAAGACACATTAACGGTCAAGGGATCGTAAATTTAACTTTCTGAATTCACCACCTGATCACGGTGGTTGCGAAGAAAAGTGGGCCATTCTATTATAAAAACCACAAGGAGAAGATTAGATTTTCGGATAGCAAAGCAAAGAATACGTGTGCGGCTGGCTATACGTGGAGAGGCTGGGAAGGGAAACCCTCAAGAAACCTCATTACCAACTACAAAAATCTCTAAATTTAACTTGTCATCAGCAAATTCTCAATATTCCATCACATTATATATATAATTATGATAAAATAAAAATATCAGTTACAGTCTCCGACTCTGGTTAGTGGTTATAGCAAAGATCGTATTGAAATTGAAATTGAAATTATGGGAAATTGTGTGTTCAAAGGATTCGGTGAAGTAGAGGAAATGATAAAAGTGGTGACATCAAGTGGTGGCATAATGGAGCTCTATGCACCCGTCACAGCTGAAAGCATAACCAACGAATTCCCAGGCCACGCCATATATCGAACACGTGACTTCTTCTCGCAACCACTTGTGCACAACGAAGAGCTTCACGCAGGGCAGCTATACTATCTCTTGCCACTCAATAAAAAATTCACTACTACTACTAGATCACAAAACAGCCACCAAAGCAGCGGCAGCGCCAGCATGTCATCATCTTCAGTCCCCACGTCTATGTACCGCATGTCAGTTGATAATCAAAAGGTGTTGAACTTGAAGAGATCAGCTGACGCTGAGGTTCTGCCGAGATATAATAATAATAGCAGTGGGGTTTGGAAAGTGAAGCTAGTTATAAGTCCAGAGCAGTTGGCGGAGATTTTGGCTCAGGAGGCTCGAACCGAGGCGTTGATTGAGAGTGTCAGGACTGTGGCTAAGTGTGCCAATACCGTCTCTTCTTCTATGACTAATTCCGATCAGTGGAGTGTTTCTAGTAGTACTTGGAAGGGATGCTCGTGTGAGAGGCCAGGTGTGGATATTTGATTTGCTTAATTTGCATTTTTATTTATTTATTACCAGTTCCTTCGTTTTTGGGTTAGAATTATAGTTGTATTTTTGTAGCAGCACCTAGTATGTATATGAAAATATGCCCTACCATGAGGTCCCGGAATTTTTTTTTTTTTAAGGTTATATTATACATTCTGATCAGTTTGGGTTTTATTCGAGGAGGCATATATATTTATCACATTCCAAGTAGTTGATTATTAATTATTTGCTGCATGTGTATCTTGTGAAATTCGTGTAAAATTAAGCATACAAAGCTTTCAATTAGGCTTATGAAGTTCCAAAGATTAATTACATTAATCTTCTCATGATATGAAGTTTTGAGAAGAACATTATTGATCAGCTAAAACGAATAAAACCAATATCTATCTAGTGGCGTGATTTGATTTTTCTTTAATTTTAATCTTTGATATCTGGAAAGTTTATTGGGTTAGAAGTGTTTTATCTGGAAGGAGAAACTTGTGTGTGGATTTATTTCCACATGAATCAAGAAGAAAAACATGAGAAAGAGAGGAGATGAAAGTGGGATTAAGGAGAGAGAAAAAAAATTTAAAGAGATTGTTTAATTATTAGGGTAAATTTAAGTTGAGTCCATATTATTTGTTAAAAAAAATTCCAAGACCAGAAGTTTGTAAAATAAATCAATTAAATTCTTTTAAACTCAAATTTATGTCATTCAAGTCCTTAATTTCATTTCTTCGTTAAAAGAGTTAAAATCTCTGAGAATATTTTAGTCAAAAACAATTGAGCCACCTTCTTATTCTTTATTTATTGACAAAGTTTAAACTAACTAATATTTTTATATTAACTCAACCAATAAGCAACCTGAGTTAATGTTACAACTTACAAAAACTGCCACATTCTTTCTGTTGGTTTTCCACATACCAATCAAGCTTCACTAGTGGGGCTGTAAACACAACTCTATGGGCAATACCTCAACCTTATTAAAATGAATAACCTGTCATTGTGAACAAGGAGAAGGATGGTGCAGTGTCACCTTGGGCTGATTTTAATTCTCCATTATGTGAAAATGTTGAAGAAAATGAGGTATTTCTTATGTTTAAATTTCAGTTTACCTTTATATTATCATGGTGTTTGTTAGTTTGAATTTAGCTAACTTACATATTTTAGTTTACATTTTTCAGACCGGATACCATTGTAGTTTATCTAATATTATAATTCAAGGCATATGTTATTTATTTTAACAATCGTTCATATTGTATTGATGTCATGGAATTATATGACAATAACATACATTGCGATGTCTAATTCAAAGAGTCATGACTGTTAATTTTTTTATGTATTTTAATGGTGCTCTGTCTATTTGAATTAATTTCTAAAAATTGACTAAAGATTTTGTTGAAGAATTTGTTTTATGTTGCTCAAATTTGTAAATAGGAGGTTAAAACCAAAAAAATTTGATGGGTAAAATTATACTTTAAATCACTAATATAATATATATATATATATATATATATATATAGGGCTATAGTTGTCTTTTTATGTTTAAGTTAACATTTCCACTAACTTTTTTAATGGCAAAATTAAATTGAGGACTTGAATGATATGAATTTGAATTTAAAAGGGTTTAATTGATTTATTTTACAAAATTCTGGTCTTTGAAATTTTTTCTGCAAAAAAAAAAGGACTCAACTAATAATTATCCTGGAAGTTAATTTGCGCAAATCCAAGTGGTCCAATTGCCCACCCGGGCCCAAATAAAAGAACATTTCAAGTAGACTCAAGATTTTTAAACGCCGGTTAGGATTGAAGTTGGGCAATTATTATAGCGCTAAAGTATTTGATAAATTCTATTTATTATAGTTTGGAAGCTAAGTTGATTTGATTTTACACTTATATGAAGAAAAATATATTATATTTTTATTAATTTTGTCAAAATTATTATTTAAAAATTATATTTACTACATAATATTAACTTTTATTTCATAGTTACAATTTTTTTTCCACAACAGCTATAACTTAGAAGCTACAGTATCTCAATACTAAACAAAGTCTTAGGCAGTGCTAATCACCGCTGCATTTATTTAGGAGTTCTTCTTGGACTTTTTCATTATTCTAGAGTTCTTCGTAAGGTCTTCTTGGACTTTTTCATTATTCTAGAGTTCTTCGTAAGGAAAGTGATGGCCTAAACTATGGGTTTTGCACTTGTACCTATGCCAACAATAAAAACATTCTACAACAAAAGAACTGATATCAGATACAATTTATTTATAATTCTTTAATTATGAAATGAAGCTACTAAATATTTATTGGTTTCGTAAAATTAACAATGAGCAATGGTTTGATGTGAATATGTGATCCCAAGTAATGAAGATCACCTTTAAACACAAGTTCTTCGCAAATTTGAAGTAACACATCAATTATATCCTCGTGCTCTGTTTTGCTTATTCTTCGAAGTTCTTCATAGAATGCATCAAGTTCTTTGCACTTTCTTTTCAGGCGACGAATCATTCTTGTGATCCTAGCATGTGTTTCGTGCATGGGATTATGGGATATAAATTACTGTTCACATTCCTATAATCCCATATCCATGTTTAGAAGCAAAAATGCTGTAGGTATTGGGATTTGGCTAATGCGGTTGTTACCGTATTATCACCTTTTTTTTAATAATAAATAAATATTAATTTTTAATATACTATAATATATTAATTTTTATTTTCTTTTATTTTTACATTATAATTATTAATTACAAATTAATAAATTTATTATTTATATTTTAATTTTTATTATATTAAAAATATAACTAAATAATGTATTATTTAATTATATTATAATAATTAGTATATAAAATTGATTAATATTTAATAAATTAATATAACTAATAATAAATACTTAAATAATATATAAAAATAAAAATAAAAATATAATATAATATAACATTATTTAATTATATTATAGTAATTAATATATAAAATTGATTCATATTTAATAAATTAATAAAAATAATAATAAATACTTAAATAATATATAAAAATATAATATAATATAATATTACATTATTTAATTATATTATAGTAATTAATATATAAAATTGATTAATATTTAATAAGTTAATATAAAAAAATAATAAATACTTAAATAATATATAAAAATAAAAAATATAATATTACATTATTTAATTATATATTATTCATTTTTATTTTTATTTTTACAATATAATTATTAATATAATTTATAAATTTATATTTTATTATTCAATAATATTATATTATATTTTTTTACATCATAATTTATTAATAAATTTATAATTTAATATAACTAATAATAAATACTTAAATAGTATATAAAAATATAATATAATATTACATTATTTAATTATATTATAATAATCAATATATAAAAATTAATTATTTTTAAATAATTTAATATAACTAATAAATATTATTTTTTAATTATATAATATAAACTAATCACAAAAAAATTAATATAGTATTATTAAAAATTAATACAGTACAGTGTAGCACCAAACATAGTATAACATAAAATTAATACAATACAGTGTAGCACCAAACACAGTACAATATTATTATAATACAGTGTTAATGCAATACAGGCCATACAGCTACATTAAAATAATGTTATACGGCATAATACAATACAGTATGCCAAACGCACCCTTATTAACCCAACCCATGGAAACAATGCAAATGGAGATGAAGGAAAGTGTGGGAGAATGATTGAGAGGAGAGAGAGAAAAGAATGGTAATATTTTAAGGATTATTTCCATCCCGATCCCAAAAGTTATGATAAATTTTAAAACGCACCCAAACGTTTCGATAATTTTTACCTCACCCCATTTTCGTTAATTTGGCTGTTAATTTTAACAGAATTTTTTTAAATTTGATTAAATGTCAGAAATGCCCCTTGTCTTGAATTAAAAAAATTAAATGTATTTGATAATTTAATTGATGATTTATTGTGTAATTAATTTTAATTAAGGATTTTTAATTTAAATATCAATTGATGGACTATGATTTCACTATTAAAAAATATTTAAGGCATGAAATTTCGAAATTATCCTTTGACTGTTAGAATAAACGGTCAAATTAACGGATTTGGGTGCATGGTGCAACAAGTCAAAACATTTGGGGGTGAGGCGCCAATTGTTGAAACTTTTGGGGGCAGGGCAAAAATAACCCATATTTTAAAGGGAAATTGTCAATTTCCCCATACTGTAATCATTATATACCACTTACCCTTTGCTGTTTTTATAATAGCCAATAACCCCTCTGATAGCATAAATTTACAATATTATTTTTATTTTCAAATACACTTTTATTCATATTTATTATAAATTAAATAAATCATATGAATAAAAACTAAAATAAAAAATCAAGTATTAAACAAGAAATATATGTTTTGATGTAAAAAATTAATAATAAAATATTGTTCTTGGACTTTTTTTATTTTGTAAATATTTGCCTATAATAAATATATAAGAAAACTATTATAAAATGATAAAAAATTATTATAAGAAAACTTGAATGATAAATAAAAAAATTATTATAAAATAAATAATAAAATATTTTTCTTGTACTTTTTAGATTTAATTTTAAAATATTGTAAAATATTTATTATTATTTTATGTTTATAGAACAAAAAAGTACAAGAAAAATACTTTATTATTAATTTTTTGTTTACAACAAAACATATATTTCTTGTCTTTCATACTTAACTTTTTTATTTTAATTTGTATTCATATAATTTATTTAATTTATAATAAATATAAATAAAAGTGTATTTGAAAATAAGGGTAATATTATAAAATTATGCTATTCAGGGAGTTATTGGCTATTATAAAAACAACATTAGGTAAATAATATATATTAATTACAGTAAGGGGGAAATTGACAATCTCTCCTATTTGAAAATTTCATTTTGGTGGGTAGTTTATAAATTTCAATTTTAAATATAAAAAGTGAGGGCTGTTAAAATAAATGAGGAGGTTAAATATCACTACCCTCTAATTAGTCCAACATTTCATTTAAAATTGACAACACAAAATGGAAGTTACAAGGAAGATAAAAGTGAAAATTACTAATCAACAAAGAATTTGATTTTGACTGAAGAATCCAATCTCAGGATAAATTTAATTATATACATTTTTTAATACATTACAATCTACTCATATTTTCGCACACAGGCATGGGCTATGAGGCGCAACCCAAAATAGATCTAATGATCTATTTCTAAATTCTAAATGTATATTTGATAAAAATTAATCTGCACAATAGACAGGACTAATATGAAACATAAATAAGAATAAGGTGACTGCTACTCAACTAAAGTGTGGTTAGTAAAAATACAATTTGTTATAACCATAATAAGTATAAAATTTAGAAATAGCTTTTCGAAAAAGAAAAAGAAATATAATTCGTTATAACTATATGATCACATTTTTTTAATTATAAAGTTGGTTTAAAAATAAATTGTCACCAAACATCACATCGTTTGGAACTACTAATGGCCCAAGTGTTGAAAGGATGGTTTGTTTTACTTTTACACAAGCAGATAGCCACTTACAAGCTAAAAGAGATAATCAAGGCCATATTGTTGGGGGGCAATGTAGCACCTTGAACATGTTCTACTTAACTTTTCCATGCAAAATCAACTTTCATTAGCATTTGCTAAGCAATGCTTGATTGTACAATTGAATTGAAAGCAGGCGTAATATTTTCGGATCAGATTTAAATTAAAAAATAAAAAGAATTAAATCATAATTATACACTAGAATCAATTAACATATGACATAAGATTTTTAAAAGCTCATAACTGCTTCCAATTTCTTCCCTATCAATATAAAGGAATCACACGATAGCTTAATCTAAAATTAGAGTAGAGTCTTTATCAAGTGCGGAATTGACGTTTTATAATATTTAATAGGGTTATAGCCTACAAGAACTTTTCCCAACAAGTCTTTGGTTAAATAATCTTATTGGAGACCTTTTTTAATGAGCGAAATAAGGTCAAATTTTTGGGTTTTCATTATAAAATACTAAATTTGCACTTTATAAAGTGTAGGCGTCTGCACCTGAATATGATTAGTTTAAAAAATATATTTTTTCAATTAAAGTCCTTGTGATAAGAAAATTAAAGAGCCAAGTACAAGTGTTTATGGGTATGTTACTATTTTGCTTGACTCATGAGAAATAAAATTTACAGGTTTCATGCAATTCATTGTATTTGCACAACATTATTTTAATTTGCTCATTTTCCAGGTTGCAACCAAGCTTCTATTATTAGTCTAACACGTTAATCCTCAAGTTACCAACCAACATTAATTTTTCCGTTATAACTCAGTTATTTTGTTAAGACGTTTCAATTTATTCAATAATTTCTGCGAAGCTGTGCGCATGTATAGTACATCTGATTTCATAGTTTTGGATAATGATAGATTCCTTTTGAATGGAGAACGTTCATCAATTGGAGAGGAAACAAAAATAAAAGGTTAATTAATTTATACATGATTAGTTAAAAGTAAAAAGCAAACTTCTCTTCGCCAACAATCAAAAGTGATTCTCTCTGTCTGTGTTTCTGCGATTAATTAGTACATGTGATTGACACACACAATTTAGTGCTACATTAATTATACTTTTAGTGAAGAGAACAAGATGGGATCCAGGGTAAATAATTGAATTCATTCTTGTAAATGCATGATGTCACATACCTAGATCGACCAAGCTGTGTGTTGGTAGAAGGGCAGTGTAATGAATGGCTGTTTGCAATTATTGAAAGCGATCAATCTTTTTGGTATAGCTGCTTTGAATCAGAACCAAGCTTTTGCTACCAGTAACGAGCCCCAGCGCAAGAGCATCTTCTCTCATTTCAACTTCTTTCTAGTGGTCCCTTATGTCCAAATTTCAATATATTCTCCACATGTATAATAATGTAAGAATTCCCTCTTAAATAATTGCCGCGTTGATCGATGTAATTGCTTTTATGAAAGGTGATTTGCAAATATTCCCTTGTTCGTATTTGGTCCACCTCAATTGGAAACCCTAACTAAGGGTGTTCTAAAATCTTCACGATGCCCATAAACTGTAATTCAGGTTGCTTTCGGGTGCTGTGACTTTATTAAAGTATTTAGTAAATATTTTTAATTAAAATTTCGAAGTTAAGGTTATTTATATGATCTCATTATTTTTTTAAAATTATTAACTCTAAAAATTATATTAGCACTTTTATTAACTTTTGTTTAATAATTAAAGCTTTCATTTCACCCTTAATTTTTAAAATAATAATATTATGTTTACTCAATTATAATATTTAATTTATATCTCAAATGATGTATCGTCAATCATTAATCACCATGCGTATGGTATTAATTATTTTTATAAACTCAATCAGTGGGTTACACATAAGAATATAGTAATGCTACATATCTCAAATTTTTATCTCAAAGAACTATCCCAAATGATTTGGCATTCATTAATTGGTTACAATTAATTCAATTGAATTTTGTAAAGAACTATCAACTAATTAATGAATGCCAAATCATTTAGAATAGTTACTTAGAACAAAAAATTTAAGATGTATAGTATTACTCCATAAGAATAATACTCCATAAGAATAATACGCATAACATTACTCTATTTAAACCATAACACCACAATATCAAACAAAACTTTAATTACTGATTAGGAAGATAGTATAAGTAACCTTAATATCTTGAAGGAAAGTAGCTCCAAATTTAATGAATTAAGGCCTATTTGATATTGAGTATTATGGCTTAAAAGTCATAGTTGTTGTGGAATGAAAAGAAAATCGATAATATATCATAAATATGATTTTTAAATAATAATTTTTACAAATAATCAATATATTATAAAGTTTTCATCACGTAATGTAGGATCAAATTATTTTAACTTATGAACCACAGCAATATGTGTTTACTGAATACTAATTTTTTACCAACTACAATACCAAACAAGCACTAAGAGAAATAATATTGTAGTTTCGACTAGTAACATAAACAATACAGTTGAAAAGGTCTAAAATAGAATAGAATAAATCATAACCAGTAAATGCGATTACGATTTCCGTTATGTTAAAGAAACTCAGTTTTTAAATCTCAACTGTTGCTATTCATGAGATTCAAAATTTAAGAAAAAATACAAAAATAAAAAGAATGGTGCAACACGAACACTTTCCAAAAGCTCACTCATTTTACTGAACGATTATTAGATAAGTGAAGTAAGTTTAATATTGAATTTACGAATTTGATTGAAGAGTCCTAATCTGTTGAAGTTCCCGTATTTTATTAAAGAGTCAGACTATTGGCACCCCTCTAAATACATCTTAACACCCCTTTTCTTTATTAACCCCATTAAAATATTTAAAAATATTATAAAAGAACACCTCTTTCAATGACAAAAATACTCTTAATTAAAACTTATTAGTATAAATCCCATTTTTTTAATTTTTATTTATTTTTATTATTAAACACCTTTTATAGAATCATGAATAGTCAATTGAGAAAAAACAATGTCCATATTTTGTATCTGAGATTTTTAGTGCAGCTAGCCATAATCTTGAATAATAGAATTTAAATTTAATTTAAATAGAGACTTTTAGCCATAAAACAAACAAATTAACAAAAAAAAAATAGAGACAGATTATCATCTTGAGTAACATAAAAAACAATAAAACAAACAATTTCAGCTTTTACAACAAAACTTGGAATCCATAACAACTATGTCCATTGAATTAATGCTTCCCTATTAGTTAAAACCTGCGAATAAGGCAATAATATATTAGTTAACCATGCAAAGAAATACAAAGAAAAGAAAATATATATAAGAAAATTCATTTAGCTTTATATCTCTTCGGTAGTGAATGCAGCAGTGTAATCCATAACATCTACTTCATAATCAAGAATGACATCCACGGCAAAACTTTCCTCCTTCACAATCATTATTTAGATATTACATAAGTTAATACAACAAAACTCGAAGATTAGCAATTTATTCAACAATAATCTATTGAACAACTGACATCTATTGAGCATTGTTCAACATTCTCCCTATCATTATAATTCGAAAATAACAATATAATAATAGCTAACTATTTTTTTTATTATCATCTTCTTCCGTTTGCATCATTATTGTCTCCTAAGTTTGAAACTCTTAAACTAGGATTTAAGAAAGAAAAGAGAGTTTATACTAGATGTCGTATAAGGAATTTAAAACTCTTAAACGAAAATATGCCGATACAGAAATTTTAAGGGAAAATATTATTTGACTCTAGAGTGGGGGTTTAATTAGAAATTGTCCTATTATGTAATTTTAATAAAAATTAAAATTGTGAAATAATAAAAGGAGTTTTAAGAGGTATTTGAAGGGGGTGCCAATAGTCCCACTCTTTATTAAAATGCAGAAATACCTTTATGCTAAATGGTATAGTATAGTAGTTATTACGCCATTACACCATAGCGTTCCCGCATTTTAATTTCTAATTGAATGTAAAACTTTCGTAAGAAGCTGTCATTATTTTGTTATTTGAACGATGACAAATTGATTACGATTTATGCATGTGATTAATCATATAATCAGCTTGACTGCGCGATTGCTTTCCTCGAACGTAACTTGGCGTGTCACGATTTATGCATGTGATTAACTATATATACACTGTACGGTCGATGATTGACGCTTCTTTTTTGTTGCTTTATGCGTTGATGTCACAATGTCTACTAGTTATCTGCGATGGTACAGATTTAACGATTAAATGTACAAAAGCAATTAAAATAAAATCTGAATTAGGACTGACGTTCGTATTTTATTTTAACAACTATATTATAGTTTTCATTTTGTAGCATATCCAAAAGTGGCAAGTTGGCAACAATATATTACAATATTAGAATAGTGTATTACACCGAAAGTATAAAAATCTCTAGCTTAGAAAAATTAGATTATATATACTCTTTTTAAGTGTTCCCTAATAAGCACCGCATTATAAAGTTGACGTGGTTTTCTCATCCAATCAGTGGCGGAATAATTAGCATTTAGGCTACAAATTTGAGGAGCCCATAATAATAATAATCTGTTAATTATGGTGTCAAAACATAAAATTTCAAAGAAATGAACTAAATTTGAATTAAAACCCTTATCTTATTTTAAACTTTTTTTCTAGCCAACGACTTTGTTCCCCGGGCCAAAACAGAGATCACCCTTGCATCCAAATCCAATTAATGGATGACATTGGGTACAATTTGCGTTCATTTAAAAATCTAGTTTTTATAAACATTCAAATTCAGGAGATTCGTTTTGTGTTTTCTTACCATTTTTATTCTTCGTGTTGATAAAGTGTTATTGCGGGGGATCATTTCACTCTTAAGTATAGCAAAATATTGAACAAATGAACCTTTGATTAAATGGGGATTAACAAATATATAAAGAAATAAAGAGCATATACTCAATTATATACAAATTATGATAATTGTATTATTATTATTATTGTGATGTTGGTGATTGCAAAATCGTGATCTAGGTAATTGTGGAGGTCATGAGACGTTAATTTTTTCATTTAACAATCCATATTCCATCCTCCACTAACAAACCTACTTAAGACTGTAAAGAGTTTATATCTCTATTTAAAAAAGTGTAAGTAAATCAAAACAATAGATAAATTAATTAATCTTGAACTCACTGTTCACTAATTACTGTTCATGCGATGTAATACTATTCACAATCACCGTTCATCGCACTGTTCATTCACCCTAAATCTATCATATATGCTAGAAATGCTAAACTGAAGAAAGTAAAGCACACATATGATTTTTATATGATTCGGATCACAATCCTATATCCACGAGACCACGCTTAAATAATAAGCAATTTACTAAGTAATGAAAATATTACAACATATTGGATTCTTACATAATTTCATATTCCCTCTTACTCTTGCCGCCACCTTGTTGAATCTAACTTAGGTAGTGTTTGTCTTTTTATCTGAAATCTGAATGTTACTGAAGTCTGAATGGATCTGAATGCATATGTATGAATAATATGTTTGTTTTTTTTTTTTTTTGACATCTGAATATAAGTGGTAGGTTGTTTGTTTTTATAAGCTCAAAACATCTTAATTCTAATATTTTTACACTTATGACATTGAAAGTGTTATATATACTTGAAGTTTAAATAAGTAAATATTTATAATGTTTTCCAGTACAATAGTTTTTATACATTATAAATGTTTATAAGGTAAGCATTTGATATATAATTTATGAAAAATAATTTTGATAACATTATTTTTTCACAATTTAACATAATATTTATACATAAAAAAGTTGTTATCTAATAATAAAAGAATTTGTTTAAAATTCAAATTGAATGTATGTTAAGTATTTAATACCAAGTAAAATTTAAGATCAAGTGAAATTCTAATATGGTATTTAATAGCTATATAGGAAATAAATACTTTTAATGAGGTTATTTGTGAGAAAAAAAATTAATTTTCCAAAAGTCAGGAAATTTTACTTTTTTTCATTCAGATGAAAATGTCTTACAATAAGACTTCAGATACAAAAACAAACAAGCTAAAATATCAAAACATCTTAAATTAAGCCAAATTAAGACTTCAGACATAAAAACAAACAACCTCTTAGTCGACCTTGCTTAGTGAGCATGACTGGTCTTCAATTGCATTTGTTGCTTTCCTTGAGATCCCCTCAATACAATAAATGACCCCTTCATCCTGAAAAGATAAGTAAATATAAAGAATATCTAATGATAGACTTGAAATGAAGAAAACTATAACATCATCGGAATATGACACATCATATGTGGCCAAATAAGGTTTCTTCTTGTTCTCTGATATAAAATATGATCTGTCTTTTTCACACTTTCAATGTGCGAAATATTTCTCTTTATATAGGAGTAGTATTTCACCCAAATCCTAGTAGAAGAGTACTACGATATACTTCCTTAAGAGTCTAATATTCCATAAATACTTGATATATTTACCAATGTGATAGTAATCTTTATTTGGAACTCTTTGATATGTAATACTACTTACATGCCAATTTACTTCTTTATACCTCCAAAAATGTTCTCCAATATTCCACATAATCTAATTTAATTAATTCCCAAGACTAGACAAATCCTTAATTAAAGGAAACAAGTCCCTAATAAAATGAATAAATAAAGTACAATATTATTGACACAATGATGCCAATAATAAACCTCTAACAAAGACTTTCGTAGTTTATCTATGTTAGAAAATGAAAAAGAATTATACATTTCGCTCTATATTGAACAGATAGTTAAGGAATGAGTCTTAATTAAACTACTTTGACAAAAGTTGGTTTACAAAATTTTTACAAATATACGAGAAGTCCAAATTACCTTTTAGATTATTCACAATAGTGAAGGGTATAAAGAGCCTTTATATAAGTATTACAGCAAGATAAATAAGGAAATTAATTGTTCTCATACCTATATGAAAATATTGATGGTGAAGTGTTTCTTTAAACAATAATGTTATATTTACTTAATTGAAATATTTAATTTAAAATTACAAAATCATGAAGAATTTATTTGAAATATTCCTTCTGTAAACAGTGTTGGTTCTCCATTGAAATATATATGTCAACGTGATTTGCATTTAAAAAACCCAATTTGAGTCTCAATTGATATACCATTCATTCATTGGATGGCGATTAATTAACTTTATAAGTTATAAAATTCATCATCCAATAAATCAGTGACACGTGACATTGAGATTTAAATTGGGATTCAAATATTGAGGTCCCTAATATTATTACTTTTAAAATGCATCTCCACTCTAGAGGCTATGGGTATGCCAAGAGACAATTAATGGAATTATGTAACTGTAATTAACTAAAAATAAGATATTTAATACCTATTTTTATTTATCAATAAGGGGTTGTTTGTTTTTTTGACTGAATGTTTAAAAGAATTGAGCTTCAGCATTCAGCTGTTTTATAGGTGTTTGTTTTTTAACCGAATACTCAAAATTAAACAATTATTGCTTAATTTAATTAAGTAAAAAATTATAACTTAATGTTGAATTAAAAAAGCGCTGAAGAAGTTAATTTTTATTTTTCCAATAATACCCTAACAATATCCAATTATTTCCCATAAATAATTCATATATAAATCCATTTGACCGTCTAAAAATTACTACAAAATAAAAAAAATCGATTCCGTAAAAATAAAAACATAAGAAAAAAATAGAAGAGAATTGAATTCTCAATTCTGAATTCTCCACCAACTTGAAATTTTTAAGTTCTTGTTTAGTAAGCAAATACTAGAGTTCCACTCTCACTCTCTCAGTCTCAGCTTATATTTTCCAAGCACTCGCAAAATATTATTTACTTATAAATTAGTTACTCTAAAAGAGGAAATTTTCGTTTAGTTAAAGAAAAGCTTCTTATCGCTTTCTTCTCTCACCATTGCAACTTTCAATCACCGACCGAAAATTGTTGCGTTTTTGTTTTACTAGTTTTGTTTCAGGAGGCGTTAAATAATTGTTATTCAATTTATTTTTATTATTAAATAATAACTTCAATTTTTTTTATTAAATATAATAGCTTATTTATTTTATCTTTGATTTTTTTTCATTGAATTATTAATATAGGTGTAATAATATGCATAATATTTAATAAGGGTATATATGTAAAATAATAGTTTTCAGATATTTCTGTTATAAAAAAACAAACAACTTAATACATTTATTCATACATTCAAAAATAAAAAAACAAATATGTTATTCAGCAATCAGTATTCAGCTCTATTCAAACTTAATTAAATTAAGTGCTATTAAGCATTCAGTTTAAAAAAACAAACGTCACCTAAGTCTTTGAAAAAATAATGATGTGGATTCAATTATAGCCTCATTGATAAGAGAATACGTGTCAATTGGCTTTATGATCTAGACTAGCTATGATTATCTTTTTGAACATATATATTTATTTTCTTCTCTACACTTTAACAAGATTCAAAGCATACTAAGCACCACCTTATTCATGCATGCTTTCTTACTAATGTCAACTCCAATATCAAATTATATATCTGTTTGAAATAAACAAGTTCCTAATTTGATCATCTGCATAAGAATCCCATTATACATACTCAAGAGTTTAATCATATTGTCTACTCATATATGAATGTATGTTTGCGTGGAATGATTTTCTAGTCAGAACATATATATTACTAAATTACAAAAAAATATAAATACATAAGATATTGTGTTTTTGTCTGCTAATGTCTTCAAGTTTATATTTTTTTCTTTTAATTTTAATAGCATCCTTACTTTGTTAAAATAAAGATATTATCATTCAATGGCGGACCTATAAGTGGGCTAGACCGGGTTGTAGCTCGGTCTTGTTTGGTAAAAATCATTTATATCCCTTACACTTTTTTGAATTTATCTAATAATAGAGTTTCTATTTTGTTTTCATATATGTCCCTAATTCAATTACTTTTATATTTTCATTAATTTTTTATTATTTATTTTATTTTCAAATATGTCCTTCATTCAATTATATTTTTTTCCAATTGAAATTAGTGATTTATTTTATAAAATGATTAAATTATATATTTATTGAATAGATTGAAAATATTAGGGGCTAAAATGTTATTATTGCTTTAATTTATTTAAAAAATTCTAAATAAAAAAATAAGTATGTCAATCTAACATAAAATTGACACTAGTATTAAAAGTACTTACAAAAACAACATATAGTAGCAATTATTAATATTTTTATGTCAATTTTGAGATTTCATTTATTAATTATAATTAGGAGGACAAGTTAAAAAATAAAATTTGAGTATTTTGAGGAGTTTTTGATAAAAGATCATCAGCATTTGGTTATTCAAAGAGAGTCAGAGCGCTTAGCAAAGAAACAACGACACCAAAATACAATTTTGCTAGGTTGTGTTTAGTTTATTATCAAAACTTTTGAGTAATAATATGTTTATAATTTTGAAAGATGAATAAATTTTAATTATTTAATTTATTTAAGACTATAATTAAGTAATTGATTTCAAATATTAAAGTATTACTTGCGATTTTTAATTGATTGTAATTACATGCATTAATTTGTTTTAGCTTAAAATTTTTAATTGAATTATTAATCCTTATATAATTACATGTTATTATAGGTTGCAATGTCAGGTTGCATAATTGAAAAATAATTTTTTTTAATTTGAATTACCTTTTGTTTTCTTGCTTATTTTAATATATAACTATTTTTATTTAGCGTACGTATTATAGAAATAACGCTCTTTATGTCCTTCCTTATTTGATGTACTTCTTTCTACATATAAATTTTTACACTCACTTTAAAATAAAAAATTTTAAATTTAGCCCGGGGTAATATCAATTCCTGGATCCGCCCCTGTTCTCATTAAAAAATTATTCTATAAGTAAGATAAGAAAAACACACATTTTAATATATATATATATATATATATATATATATATATATATATTCCCCTATTACATATTGTCGACGTCATTTCTTGACTTTCTTTACTCAATTGATATTATGCTTTAGATAATTATAGGTTAGACTGTTAAGTGGGGTTCAATATTTTAAGAAGAATCTTAATATTTTAAGCAAATTATGCCACTGTGGTTTTTACCAAACTTTTGTTCGTTTGGTAAGTTTGAATTTATGCACCTACTAAATTGTAATTACCAAAACAAATTAACGTATCAATATACGAATGCAAAAGCTGTGGATTGCGTCATCATCGATCTAGCTTTCAAATTGAGATATTGAGTCGATTTCAGTGTATATTCCTTAAATAAATAAATAAACATTCATTAATTATTATTATTATTTTTTAACAATACAAGTAGTATCTAGTATATTTATATATGCCACTCTAATAGGTAAAATAAAAGAAATTTCTAGAAATATGCAGAAATCTGGATATAAATCGCTGCCCTTTTTTATTCTTTTTTTTTTTAATCCGGTGATGATCCCAAATAAACAGATGGCTGCCTTCGGGAGCCGGACCTCCCCAATTCTACTAGAACTACGCTTTTTTACTGGAGAGGTAATAGCATCTAGATCCCTAAATTTTATCTTTTCTCTAATTAGGTCACACCTTTTCTATTAGTGTCAAACAGGTCCCAAATTCCTATTATAATATTAATAACCAAAATACCCTTGTAAACCTGAATATTTGACTTGGCCAGCTCAAATTATCAATTCAAGAATATGTAACATAACATTAAAGTAAATTTTAAACATTAAAGTAAATTTTAGTCATTTAATTAGTGTCAAGGACCTATTAGATTTTAGATATACAGGCAATGGGTACAAATAGATAGACCAAATTCTTTTTTTCGGTGAAATCAATTTGTCTATGACTAATTTTAAAAAAAGGTAGCGGAGCCGCAAAGAGCTCTCACAAATCGTATTTTACTCTCACAAATAGAATTTAAGTACCACAGAGAAAGGAAAGGCTAGTTGGATAAACAAGACGGGGATCGCTCTCTAGTAATGCTGCCAATGGAACCTCTATAAATTTATAATCGATAAATTAATAATCTCTATTATCTAATAAATTTTTAGGTCTCAACTTGGGCTATGGACTAAATTAGTAATTTTGATAAAATAATAAGATAACACTTTTTTAAAAAAAGTCTTATATAACTTTGTGGTCCCATTCAAATCATACATTAATAATTTACTGAAATTACAAATATAGTTGACTATGATTTTTTAATTACATAAAACATGACTCTATTATTACTTGTTTACATAAAATATGACTCTTTTGTTACTTTTTTTTCTTATAATTTAAATCAAGTTAAATTTCATCTCTTATTTTTTTTATTGCACCTAGAAGTTCTGGGGTTGACTTCTTGAATTTTAATAAGAAATTATAAAGTGTTGTTGATGCTTTGAGTGCTTCCTTGCATGTAACAGGTTCCGAAGCTATTGCGTCATCCTCGGCTTCTTCTTCAATGGGATTTTCATTGATGTTAGCAATGATTTCTTCTAAACTTAAAAACTATGAACTTGCATTATTTTCATTAGGGTAATCCAAGAGGTAATTTACATCAATTCTATCACAGCAACTCAATTCTTTGATTATTGTCTCAAGTTCATGAATGCCTTATTTATCTAAGGATTCATCTAAGTTCTCAAATGCCATTTCTTCCGCATAATGAATTTTGCAATGTTGAAACACAATTTGCTATTGTCTTTGCCTGAACATTTGTTGTCCAAGCTGAGACTGCAAGATTGATTTCATCAAAAACATTTATTTTTTCTGGATTGGTTTGCCCCAATTCATAGCCCTCCAAAATTCTATGGTAAAGTCGGCTACGATAATCATCTTGAAAGCTCTTATTATCCCTACATCACATGGCTGGATTTTTGATCTCATGTTAAGTGGCAAATAAAATGGCTCAATATTTTGTAATCCTTCAATATTTTTTGTATGGGTGGGATGATTAACATTAGAAAGTGTACATTTAATAAATATCAAAATTATCATTTTATCACTTATAATGTTGATTAATGTGCTCATAACTCTTATATTATTTTAATGCTTCCTTAATTTAATTTTATGTAAATTATATTTTATTATGTTAATTTTTATCTTCATAATATTTTGTTTTTGTAGGTATATTTTGAGAATAAGAAGAAAATCAAAGCCGAAAGTGGGAGACAAAAAAGATGAATTGCAGCGATAAATGAAAAGAAACTAGAGCCATTTAAAATGTATTATTAAGAAAATATAATTATTTAAAAAAAATATGTAATAATAATTATTATTATAATAATGAAGTGATTGTCACAAGTGGCAGCCACTTTTGACTATCACTCCTTTATTTCTTCTTTGTATAAATGAATAAATAATAAAAAAATAAATAATAATAACATAAGAGAAGATGAAGCTGCTAGTTGCCTATAAAAAGGAGGGAGGAGAATGCAGAAGGGGGTGTGCCAGAAGCTGTGTACAAGAGAAAGTGCTGATATTTTCTTCTTCTTTCGTTTTTCAATTTTCTTCTTTGGTTTTCAATTCTCTAGTACTATACTTTATAAATTTATTAAATGAAATGTATATTTTTTTTTCAATATAAATGATTAATTTGCAAAGTTAAGGTTAAAGGTGAAACTCAAAGAATTTGATTATGGAATTAATGTTTTCTCAAGTAAGTTTATAGTTTATTATTTTAATTATATATTTATTTGTTATTTTTATTTCATTTTAATCTACAGATTTAGATCCATATGTATTTAGACATAATATCGACACACTACTATGCTCGCGGCACGTCATGTACTTTATCCCCATATTCATCCAGAAGTGGTTAATCAATAATTAAGTCATATAATAATTAAAATAATGATAATATAATATGAGAGAATATTATGACCATAATTTCAATACTAAAAGTGAATCCCGCAACTTTAGCACTTTCTAGACTATTAATTCCTTTTTTCTACAATTAATTTTTATTAAATAATTGACTACTAAATTTATTAACTCCCTGTGGTTACCCTGGACTCATATGATTATATTATAACTAGACAATCTTATACTTAGAAGTAAATTAAACATTTTTTAGTCGTGTCACTGGACAATTATCTATCACCAAGAGAATTTTTCTCCCTTGCATTTTTCTGTCAAGCCATCAAACATATTCCTAAAAAAGCACCCCAGTCATCCACGATCTTTCGTTGGCTCAGTATTGACAATTCAAACTCTCCATATTTACATTCTTGAAGCAACGTGGTTTTGCATACTTTCCAATGCCTTTTCCAAGATTGGCTCTCCTATTATATCCACACGATCTTGATATTGAAGAAACCACTCATAAACAACCTTCTCCGTCTCTGGAAATTTTGATGGTTTTTGCCGCTTAGTATGACCACCTTTTGCTTAGCATATTCTGATGATTGTTTGAGTGTATTTGATATTGTACCTTGACTAACTTTCAAGTGAAAATTTTCAAAACATTGCTGTAATTCTTTTTGTGTGCATGTGGGGTGCTCTTTACCATTCTCACATAATGCTTTACGTATCTCATCTGTCATGGTTGATTTTTAAACACCTTTCAATGAGAAGCCATTGTAAATGTTCAAGTAATTTAATATGAAATAAAAGAAGACTTAGTGTTTGTCTATATAAAGATTATTTTTAATCAAATTCATTGAACACATTTAATTAAGTTAATTAATATAAATACCAATTAATTACGAACATAGATAAGTACAATATGTTTATTTTTTTATTAAATGATTAGTTAAATATATTGAAATAACATGAATTAAATTCTTTTAATCTAATGCATTAAATTAAGTTAATGTAACATGTAATTAAGTAGACATGTACAATGTATTTATTATTTTGGCTAATTGAATGTATAGTTTAATTCATATTCAATATTGGTAAAATACATTAAATGTCTAGTTATTAAATGTATGTTAATTGAATTGTAAATAACTTTGAAAATTAATAAATTACTAATTTATTGATTGTTTAATATCTTTTCTAATTAATAGATTTTATATGGTCCCAATCCTATTAATTTATAGAGGTTCTACTTAATGGAGAAAGCATAGTATTACTACTACTAGAGATATCATTATTATATTTAAAAAAAAGGGACCCATTTGTTACTTTTCCATAACTAGAGCATGGGGAGTAAAATACTGAATCGTGTTGTTCTATTTTTCATTTTATTGTTTGCTATGTAGAATACACCTCCTTTTCCACCGAGAGCATAAGGAATAAAATATGTTCCCATTTTTTTCCCCAAAATATACGGGGCAAAATGTAAAAAGTAACGAAAATTAATTGGCACAAAAATCAAACTCTAGAATAATGATCTTATGTGATTAAATGGTGACGTTTCACCATTACCACGAGCAGTCTTAACTATATTTATATATGATTGCTTCCCATGCAAACTTCCACGTTTTTTACATTAAAAAAAGAAAGAAAATGAAAATTCCACCTTTTCTAGATGTTTTTTCTTGGCCAATGGCGTTATTTTGGCAGAACAATATGCATCATCATTTATCAAAAGCCTCTTTTTGCGTCTTTTAAAATTTACACGATCTTTTACATTATTAAGTCATTAACGAGCCTGGTATTAATTTTTAACATTTTAAATCAAATTTCTTTGATAGAATATGAGACAAAATTGTTATTTGTTTCTAAATTTGTTTAACAATGACCGAAAAAAAATTCCCATTCCATTTTTTTTTATAAGAAGGTAAGGTGTGGGTAAAGTCTAAATTGATATTTTGGCTCTAGCTAAATCGAATGAACAATAAAAAAATTTGATTAAAAACCTCTTGTAGTTAATATAAAAGAATTTTGAATTATCCACGTACTTACGTAAACCTTTGTTATCATATGTTACTAACTAACAATACGAATGGCAGTGGCAGATATGATTGTCATTTGTTTATATTTTACAGAAATGAAATTGTTATCTAGTTTGGTGGACTCATAAGTCATAATATTTTTCAACACTGAAATCGAATGATACGTGAAAATTGGCATTCCCTATAGCAACTATTAATTTTATTTACATGCTAGCCCGGTATATGGGCTCATTTTATCTGTCCATAGTATAATCTTATTAATTTCGCTATTTACATTAAATTTTCCATCAGAATAATATTGTCAAATCATCATAAATGATATTTAAAATCTTCTGATGATCATTATTAACTCAAAAAAATAGAAAATGAGTGTTTTCCAATTTTATGATACAAAAATATGATTATACAAGGTAGACTAAAAAAAAATTAATTTACATACTAAATAAATAAAAAAAGAGTCGTCTCAATTTTATGTTATTATCTTGTGGATCACTCACTCCAACAACAACCATAACAGCAACCAAAAGAAAATAAGTATCATATCTAGTGGCCAATGTGCTAGATGATTTTTTTTTTTGTTTTTTTTTTAAATACTAAAGATAACTGGCTCGATCAAAGCCAATGCCGGTTAGTAACTAAAGTGGTTGCTCCATCATATATCAGCTCCAAATAATGATTGAAGGCATGGAATTCTGAGAAGAAATTGAATGATTAGCATTAAGACCCCTAAAAGTTCCCTAACTAATTACATTTCTTCCACTGTCTCGTGACGTCTGAGGAGAAAGCCAATTTTTTTTTCCTCTTTACAATTTCTTGGCTTCTCAATAAAATTCTTGAAAGGGACCATTTCATTTGCATTTTTTTTTATAAAGTAGAAACAGAAAATGTTGAAAGAAAAAAATTTGATTAAAGTGTTGCCAAAATATAATTTTTTATCCGTAAACAAAAAATATTACTTTGTTATTAGCATAATGTCTATAATTATTTTTTGGTAAAACAAGATTTAATAGTTTAGTATTGCTAGACATTCTATAATTTCATTTCATATCACATAATATTGGATAAAATCCTAGGATACAATTTGGGGTGTCTAACATTACCCATGTTATATACGTCAGGGATGTTGTCTTGTATTGGCTGAGAATGAATCATGGTTAAGTGTATATTCGGTCTGATTTCTCTACTAATCGAAAGTGATTTTTTTCTTTTTTAATATCAAAATCTCTTTTATTTTATTTTATATTTTGTTATGTTTAATTGTAAATTGAATAGAGGTTTTAGAAATTGGAAAAGTTATTTTGCTTCTAGGAAATCTTAAATTTTAGACTTTAAGAGATTAGAGTAGAGTTTATAGAGCTTTTTTTTTTTAAAAAAAAATTGTCTAAAATCGTAAAACGGAACTAGAAATTTATTAGTTTATAAGATATCACAACTTCAACTCATAGGAAATTTCAATTTAATTGGGCCACTTTTATACTTAGAATTTTTGTTATTTATTTGTGATGAAAAAAATTATGGGATAAAATTCAAAGATACATGTGGCAAAAGAAAAGACGCGGGGTGCCTCTGCTTGGCTAATTACACCAATCATCTCTTTCTTTCTTCCAATTAGCGGTTGTTGTAACAGGAAAAATAAACAAGAGAGAAAAAAGGGAGTATCTGATCATGATCATTTTCTTTCAGTGTGGTTGCACTTGCACAAGTAAAATGAGACAGATGATTTTCATATTAATTAGTGGGTAGCTTTCCAAGGAGATTTTAAGGTCGAGGGTCATATTTGCGATGGAGGCATTCCCCCCGCACTCTAGTTGCCCACAATGGGTCCAAGTAGGACCCAAATCAGATACCCATTCCGGGACCCACTTCAATTTCCAAAATCAATACCAATTTCAATCCTTTCTCCATCTATTTAGGTAGGTGGCTCTTCTCCAAGCATAGTAAAACAAACCCCACTTAAGACTAAGACTATATGCTATTGTTGCCACAAGAACGGATACCTTTTTTTTTTCCTCCTGTATCTTTGGGTCCCCTTGTATCCTACTATCTTATATATATGTTAAAGTGTGCTGGGTACTCTATTTGGTACAACCAACTTGTTAGTTTATTAATCTCTCTCTCTCTCTGTGTCTCAATTTTATTTTTCCTTTTATGTCTTGTAAATGCCTGAAAGCATGAGTATATCAGTAAACGGGCAATCTCAGGTCCCCCCTGGCTTCAGATTTCATCCTACAGAAGAGGAACTCTTGCATTACTACCTGAGGAAAAAGGTCTCATCCGAGAAGATCGATTTAGATGTGATTCGCGATGTCGATCTTAATAAGCTCGAGCCATGGGATATACAGGGTCAGAAATTATCCTTTAGTCATTACACGCATGCATTGGTGCATATTGCAGTTATTTTCGTTAATTTAGTGATGTAATTAACGTTAGTTTTAATAAACATGTACCTTATACGCAGAGAAGTGCAAAATAGGTAGCACCCCTCAAAGCGATTGGTACTTTTTCAGTCACAAGGACAAGAAATACCCAACTGGAACTCGAACAAATCGAGCGACTGCTGCTGGTTTCTGGAAGGCTACCGGTCGTGACAAGGTGATACACAGTAACTGTAGACGTATCGGCATGAGGAAAACTTTGGTCTTCTACAAAGGTCGAGCTCCCCACGGCCAAAAATCCGATTGGATCATGCATGAATATAGACTCGACGACAATCCCAATGAAATTACTAATGTAATTTATCAAATTAAACCATTTTTCTGAAAGCCCTCATTACCTTTTAATCATTAATTTATTTTATTGATGGTATAATTTATGTGACATAGGTATCAACTGTCGTGGGAGAGGGAACGCAGGAAGAGAGCTGGGTTGTATGTCGTATCTTCAAGAAGAAAGATCACCACAAAACCCTAGGAAGCCCTACAAGTTCATCTATCAATGGAAACCGAATGTTCAATTCATGCAATGAAGGATCTTTGGAGCAGATTCTTCAACACATGGGTGGCACTTGCAAGGAAGAAAGTGATGAAGCCAACAATAACTTAAGACTTTACAGGGCAATATTGGGCACTGGTACTGGAGGGTTCGATCACAATGACCCGTTCTTGAAACTTCCAAGCCTAAAGAGTCCGAACTCCACTGGTAGCCAAAATAATTATCATCACTATCCCATGCCCATGGTCACAGAAAATGAAGGTTCAGTTTCCAATCAGGTGAGGAGTAGTAGTAATCTCAATAATTCTGTTTATCACACGGAGACGGAGTCATCATCAGGACTCACCAGCTGGGCAGCCCTTGATCGGCTAGTAGCCTCTCAGCTCAACGGCCACACTGAGACATCAAGGCAATTAGCCTGTTTCAATGAGCCTACAATGGCACCCTACTGCAACACCACTGATGATGATGATCATTCGCATGATTTCCAATTGCCAACCCTACGATCGTCATCAATGCTATCATCCAACAGCTCCTATCATGGATCAGAAGATTATAACAACAATGAGATAGACCTCTGGAGTTACACTAGATCATCGTCATCATCTGACCCACTGTGCCACGCGTCAAATAACAGGTTATAACAGAATAACCCTACATGCTATAATATATAGCTTTATTATTATATGAAGTCAGAAGAGTATGATTATAGCAGTAACGTGATAAATAAATATGAGTGAAGTTTTATATATAAGATTGGGTGGCATTGTCAACTATCATCTTTACTAATAATTAATCAAGATGTCTACCATTTCAGCTTGCTATCTAGAAGGCCTAGCAAAAACACACTGTGCGTGTGGTCTGATTGATATCTAGCCAACTGATATAATGATTTCACCTTTTTCTTCTCTAAAAATACCATCATCGAGATGGTCATGTTTGGTCTTTTAATTATCTCTGAGTCACATGGTTTGTCGGTTTGTTCAAGAAGCTGAATCGATGGCTCCGCTCCAAATCCAATTGTTGGCCGCACGCGCGATGCTCATGCACATATTTTAACATACATATTAAATATCCATAAGCTTACAAATTAATTAATATTAACGAATTTGCTGTGATAAAATTTCCTGAGATCAATTATTATCTTGTAATCAAATTTTAATTTATGTCACTGCATCTACTAATTAAAACCTTAACCTGTTATGACTTATGAGTGCGAGATTATTTGGTGAGGTCCCTTCACCATGCATAAGGAAAAGGTTGTTGCACTTTATATTCGACGTCAACTTTTTCACGTACAAACACGTAAAGCACTTTCTTGCCAGCCATTTTTCTTTCTTAATTTTTAGAAGAATAAAGATTTTCATTAAAACAAAACTTTTTGTGGAATTAATAAAAGCTTTCACGTCCCAAAAACATGCAGCAGCTATTTGATAAAAGGATTATAAGCTCTCGGAAGAATTAACTTGAACCAGGAACTGACTTTGATTCATAACCATTTTGATTAATTAGTTTCTCCAGTGTGTTAAATCAAGATGATCAGAGGAGGTGCTGCTCAAAGTCTCCGAAGATCTGTTCCTGTTGGTCTGTGAATAAAATAGCACGGTAGAGTTTACTATATAATAAGGACAGTAATTGTTAGTATTCATAACTTGATTTGTAAGCCAGATTTCTTAATAATGCAGTAACCTTGCTTTCTTTCACTTACCAAACAAGCACTACTTTGTAAGATTCTTTCATCCAGCATATAAACTTAAGGCCCAAATGCATATGGCTTGTTTGCTCTGTGACTGACATTTTGCACTCAGGACGTTATGATTTAATTATTCTCGGATCTAGGCGTAGCTAGCTAGCTGTTCCTTCCTGCTAGTAGTGCTTGTCATCCCACATTATATATATGAACCGGGCACAGACTTGTAATATTCTCAGTTACAGCCTAACATTGAGATCTTGAAGGTATAAAAGATCTTCTTATAACTAGAAGATGGACATGAAGATTCAGTTGTGCGCCTTATGAAATTGAAGGACCAGTTCTTGATTAGTTAAAGGATTAGCTTACGGTGACAAGTGCTGATCCATATTACATAGTACTAGAATAGCAAACACAAGGAGAGCCACGTTTGGGATGTATACCCCAAGCAGACTTTACTAATTATTTAAGCATTAATTATGGGGATTTGAATTCAGTGCTAACCTGAATTTTTTGCTAACTTTTTTGAAAGAAACAATTGGTAGTTATTAGATAAAAATATAAAACTAATTAAATCTTAACCGTATATTGTTATAAATGCACGATTGGTTGAGAACAAGTCAACTCAGCATTGGATTCATTGGGTTAATTTCCTTAATTATGCAAATTTGGTGTATCCAATATTTATCTTTTCCACTTATTTGGTTATTCAGATGTACAAAAAATAAAATCTAAATGGATACAACTTATATACTACCTTTGGTCAATGTTGCTGTTGAATTAATGTTGATTGATTTTGAAACATATTTAGGATATTTTTTTTAAATTTTTTTAGTAATATCGAGGATCCCGAATCCCTAATAATTGAGTCTCAACTATTATGTATTACTCATTTATAGAACAGAAAATTTTATAATTTATAAAATTTTTATTCTATTATCCAATAAATAAATAATATATTAATTGAGACTCAAAAATTAAAATCCAAACGTTTCTCAAAAATTTTATTCCACGTATGACATTTCCATGCATGGCTGCTAACATAACCGTCTCTTTATTTTCTTTTATAAATAATAATAATAATAATAATATGGCTATAAATTAAATCCACTTAGGATGCTTTTGCAGATAGATATTCTTTCAGTTAATTCTTTGTGCATCTGTCATGATATGCAACAAAAGCAGATTCCATGGTACAATTTCAGAACAAGAATGGGCACAGATGATTTGTGCAATAAGTTATTATTTATGTTCGTCGTCTTATTATCCATTATGTATGCTCATGATTTCAAATAATTAAATTATTTCTCAGTACACAATTCAGAACGTGAGATGAAAAGTCAATAACCAGAACTGTCCGTGGAGATACTCTCAATATTGCATTGCCCGTAGGTTGTTTAAACTTTCTTGTACGCTAACTAATAAATAATTATGAATTAAGACACGGCATTATATGTACAAGACTCACATCTGAGATCACAACTGGCTAACAAATGACATCGATTGAGGCGTCATGCACCTATTGGTTAACACATTATACTGTTAAATACAATTAGCATAAATTTAATCTATCTCCGCAATCATTCTTTAATTTTCAGATGCCATAATTTCAATTTAATATAGTCAAACTGCCATCAATTCATAAGTCCAAAGTATCAAATAGTCTAATAAGTCCAAAATATAAAAGTCTCCACATGACATAAGTTCGTGACTAATGTACCTTACCAAATGTAATAATAACTTTATCAATAATAATCATATTTCCCCCACAAAAATAATGTTCCAACCATTTTGTATCTTTTTTTTAATACAATGCTAATATATTACAATTAGAGAACACTATCATGATAGTGTAGGTACACTAATATTATAATTAGAAGTAAACCGAAATTCTTCTACTCCTCGTAATATTCTTCTACTACACAGACGGTTCTAAAATAGGCACCCTCAATGAAGGTTAGAAGAAAATTACCCCTACGTTTGAGGGGAAATCAAGTCCCAACTCGAATGGGTTTGCCAATGGGGTCAACCATTTTGTATCTTAAAACTAACAAAAATATTTCTTAAACTAATTAAACCACTACTACAGCTAAAAATGAAACATACATGAAATTAAAAGCATAATTTCTGTCTAATTTTTTTTCCTTTTTCTTTTCGTTAAAATTTTTGTCCTCGTAACTTTTGTTGATCATACATATTCTGTTACCTCCAATTGGTTACATATGTATAGTTTAGAGTTACAACAGTGCATTAACCCTCTGTATTATTGAGTATTACATACATGGAGAGCCTCTACTGCTGTTAATTAGATCATGATTTTCCAGAGCTGTTAATCATCATTTGGACACTTGAACGAATATTTCGAGCTCAAATTAGAGATTTAATTATCAATGTTAGGTGAGAGGTGGGGTCGGACGATGCAGGCAAGGTGTTACATCTAGATCAAAACGAGGCACCGAATAGATCGATTTGATTGAAAGTAGTATATATAAGGTTATCTCTTTTGAAATCCGAAGTCAAGAATCGAATATTAATTATTAATGTCATTAAAAGGGAGGATATGCTAATGCCAGGTTTTACACATTTTTAAGATTTTCTCATCTTCAAGTCTTTGTGTGATTACTTTCAATAGGGAAAAAAAAATTTGCTAATTTTTACTAACTTCCAGGAAACTATAGTATTGGGTTTATTGAAAGAGGAGACTGGCACCACTATCAGGCAATTAATCTTTTTGTCATCAATTAGCGATAGATTACTTTTTAATATTTGGATTAAAAAGTATATTTGGATTCAATGCAGAACTGACTTTTTTGTTAATATTTTTTAAAGATAAAATTTGTAGTTATTTGACAATAGTATAAAACTAATTAAATCTTAACCGTACATGTAATATATGCATATGTGACAAAAATTATGAAGAATCATAGACCAGCTCAGCCTGGATCCAAATATTCTATTTTTAACCTAAAATTTGGGAAACGTTACATATGTACCTATTGACTTATTTATCTTTTAGCTAAGATTATTCAGGGCATTGTGAAAGAAATTCCCACTTGGCAATCTATGGAATAACTTGAAGCCATTTTATTATATAAATATAAATTTTTTATGACCATTCATACACTTCTATTAAGTTATATCCCCCTTATATTAATAAATTAGATTGATCCCAACATTTTCATTAAATAATGGATTGGTTAATAAATAATATTTTTGAGTTATGAAAATTTATCCAAAAACTTTTGGATAATATTTTAGAAAATGAGTACTATTGCTTTTAAATTATTACAATCAACACATATAAAATATATGGGGATGGGATATACTCCTATTAGAATTTGGAGAAATAAACCCGTGGGGCTTGAATCCAGGTTTTCAACATATGTTGATAGGCTTGGTTTATGATTGGGCACTCGATAGAATAATTTTATGGCAATAAGCAAGCACACATTAAAAAAAAAAAATGAAACCACGTAGATAGTGTTTTTAGCGGACTTTAGGTGTGCAAGTTGAAAATGAAAAACCCACAAAAAAAACAATGAATTTGTTTTTTTTGTTGGGAAGCAATGTGCCTCGCTTAGCTGCGGTGTACGTGCTGTTTTGACCTTTATGGAGATAATTGAAGGGTGAGAAAGTGGTGAAGGTGATGAGAGATTATGATCAAGGCTTAAAGAACTTGAAAAGATGCTTTGGACTTGCAAAACAATAAAAGAGGGTCAGAGGTAGAGCCGGAGGTGGCCGGTGACCACACTCCGATGCTCAAGTCAGAGTTGGGTAATCTCATATTTGAGAACTTGCAAGCTTTCAATAATGGAGGTTGAAGGTTGAAGATGACCTCCACCTCCCCTTTTTTTTGTGTGTGTATACATGAGTTCTCTATAAAAATAAATAATGTGTATATTTATATGAATTACCAGGGTTACTGGCCACACAGTATTATCTCATTGGCGTTCTTTTTCGATGTGGCCAAGATATTTTTTGTTTTCATTCATATAACAGTTTTGGGCATTTTGAATATGGGTGAAGAGCAAGTTAAAGGCGCGTACATGTGTCAGGTGCAGAGAGATGGTTCCATGTACTTCTGTTGAGACCATTGGGGATTTGTGGGTGTGGCAAGAGATGTCAGGTGGTAACTACCTTTTGGGCCTGTCTGCAGGCATGGCATACAACTGTCTCCTTTCTTTCAGCATAATATACCTTGTCGATTCCTTATCTTTTTGTGAAAGAATTAGCTAGTCTTTTTGGGACATCACCTCCTTCATCACCTAACGCCTTTTTTTGAATATTTTCTGGACCTTTCTACCTTTATACGATGTATCCCGGGTACCCTAGCTGAACCAATATCGTCTTGATGGTTTTTATACTATTATAAAGCTTGTTTTGACACGTAGCATTTTATTATCTAATCTACGATTTTTTCCCCAAATAGATAGTATTTTTTTTACTCGAAATATTTACATCTTATTGAGATAATAATATTAAGGGTCAGGTTATTTGGACCTTTAAAATACTCTTTACTCTGATTTTGTTAATAAAAATTTATATTACATAAATACCCATTATTAAAATTATCATTTAAGACAAAGATAAGACTTTTGACATGCATTTTCTTCTTCCGTTTCTTCATCTTCTCCACATCCATGCTATCTTCTAAATTTAAGTAATATGTTAATCATTTATGGCAACCGAAGCCTTATGAGAACAACAATAAAACTGGAATAATGGAGACTCACGAGAACTACCTAAGGTAATACAGTTTATTTGATCATAGAGTTCAACCTTTCTCATTGTTCTAGTAAAAATAATAATAATAATAATAATAAATCAACAAATATCCTAGTAACGAAATTAAAAAATCGTACTCACAAGCAATCCAAAGATTAAACAAAATTCAGCAAAAACAATCCAAAGATAAAATAAAATTCAGTTTTCATAAATACTGTCAAAATCAAAAAGCCCACCGAATAAATCAAGGTGATGTTGTCATTTCCGGAAATACATTATATAACCTATATGATTGTATATAATAGATGTAATTTATTTTTTAATTAATAGTGTTTATATAAAGTAATCATAATAAAAAAAAAGAACCATAAGAACGTAAACAAAGATAGTAAAACAAAAATGATGGAGTTTGATTTTGATGTATGCAGACAAAATTTTGTAGGTGTAGAAATGAAATATTGAGATTTTTAATTAGGGTTAATTTTAGAATTACAAAGGGTTTAAACTTTAAAGAGAAAAATTCTAATTCTAATTTTTGTTAATTTTACTCAAAACAATAATACTAAATATTTCAAATTTTTTATCTTTACATATGACAATAACCACCAAATAATAACAACAACCACCATCACCACCGCCAAATAGAAAAAATGCAAACGACTCCCTCGTTGTTTGGTAAAATGATCCCATAGACCATCCCCTTTTTTTTTTAAGTCATATCGACTTTTTTTGGATAATTATACCCATATGAAATACAATTAGGTCACTATAGTCAAAGGATAAAATTGTCTGAAAATGGAATCTATATTGCATTTATAAAAATAAAAAGACCTTCAATGATTATTCATGATCATTTCACTAAATCACGACATGATCATTTCACTAAATCACGAAGATATTACTATCTTTTTCCCAACCAAATATTTTTAAGGTGGGGATATTTCCATCCCACTATTTTAGTAAATTCACCACACTTTTATAAAATAATTACAATGAGTTCTCAATATTTTTAAAAAATACAAATCAATAAAAGTTTTGTACAATTAATCAATTAAATTATTTTATTAATTTCTTTCTGAGGTTTCTTTGACTATCTTTGATCATAAACTTTATTATAAGTCTTATTTTACTATTATATTATTATGATATAAAATGACCAAATTGTCATAATAAACATGAGTTACTGTATCTAATAATTTATGTATTTAATGTAATGACTCATAATCTAAAATTTTTAAATGAAATCTAATTATTATTTTCACTACTCTTATGTGTAAATGACGTAAATTAAAAAGCCTGCTAATTTACATGAGTATTGTTCCATAAAGACACTGTGTTAGTTTAATTAAAGTTTAGCAATCATACAAACAAAGTAGTATTAGAAAAAATGAGTTTGGTATAAAATTAGAAAAATATTGAACTTAAAATAAATTCTTGGAAGTTTTATCTTATAAGGGTAAAATAGTCAATTTAAACTTATGCCAGAGCAATTTTTGTAATCAAATATAATAAGAAAATATAAATAAAAAAAATAAATTAAGATAGATTTAATTAATTAATTATATATGAAATTTAAAAAAATATATATTTTTTATAATTATTTTCTGAAAATGGGATAGGTATACAAACACTTTGAGGTGGAGAAATCATCACCCATATTCATTACTCTTTTAGATTTAATATAGCATATGTGTATTCCACAAAGATATCAAAAGCTTGCAGAGCTATGTTAAGCCCACAAGTCCACGACAATCTAAACCAAACGCTAATCGGACTTGAGGCCTTGAGTTTGGGGTTGGCAAAATCTCAGGCCCAAGCCAGGCTTGGCAAAGCCTAAGCTCGAATTTATGTGATAATTTTTTTAGAAATTTATATATATAATTTTATTCTTATTAGATTAGGCTTTAGAATTTTGGCTAAAAAAGATTTAAAACTTTAAATATATGTTATGGGTAGGTTAAAAAAATATTAAAAGGTGTATTTTAATTAAAATTATTATTTTTAATATTTATTGGGCTTTTGAGCCGAGCTTAGGCATTTTAGGTAAAGCCTGAACTAGCCTGAGTGTTTAGAAAATATAGTAGGACCGAAGCTAAACGAACTTTTTCTACCATCTCTAGTAGAGTCATATCCTTTCTATCCACAAATGAATATTTAAAATCTTATCATTGATTAAGATTACAACCAAAGACAAAACACTAATTCAATTTAAGAGGCATATGATTTATTATTTCAACAAACTCTTTACACCCTATATGTTACAGTTTGACGTCAAAAAATAACAAATAAAAGAATTTAAGAACACTCTTCTATATCATAATTTATACATCAGTAGAATTCATTAATCTTTCTTCTCTATTGACATTAGAAAAAATCTTTCGTTGCTTGTTGATACGAAGGAGTTCAAAATTTGAACAACTACTTTTTGGAACATAAACCACTTTGATTACAATCTACCCATAAGACCTATTGGCTTGTTGTTATCTGTTATTTGAACATTCAAACCCTATAACATACCCAAATGAGAATTGAGCAATTATCGCAAACTCAAAATGAATTATCCATTAAAAGAAAAATTCAACCACCAGTGGCCATTCAACAAATTACAAATGAAGAGAAATTGGTTTTCATTCTTGAAGACCCTTTAAGAAAACCATTAAATCTAGCTATATGAAATCAATTTGACATAATTTTTTTAAACAGGGGAGAATTCAAGAATTGCTAGAAGCGGGGATAGGTTTAGTTATGCAATGGTTATTTACGTAATTAACGTTGACTGAGGTTTATTTAGAAGAGAGGATAATAAAGTGGTGTCAATAGAATACACGGGTGGTCCAGATAGCTGAAAAGCCTAGTTCTTGGCCCTAGACTTGGGTTTTCCAGATTCCTGTTGGGCCAATCTTAACCCACAATACAAAAAAAGCAGGTGAAAAAAGTTCTACGAAATAAAAGGATTTCGTAAATTAATTTGCCATGTATGAATATGCCTCTCCATTTACTCGAGCAATAGCATTTAATGTTAGTAGTAAGGTTTTCCCGGCCATTGGCCTAGTAGTTAAGGCTGCTGCTCTTTCAATGTGAGGGATTCCAATCTCTACAAACGTATTGTGGGGGTAATTTTTTTCTCAATTAAAATTAAAAGAAAGCGCTTTCTATCGCGAAATGTGAGGAGTAGATTTTTTTGAATATTAGTGAAGTTAAAAAGGGCGAGTGTTTAATGAGAATTAATTAAACTAAATCCAAGATAGTCGATTTGTAAATATCGAGTTATAGTCTCATGAATATGAGTTATAAGTATAGTAATAATAATCTCATGTAATTAAAAAAAAAAAAGTAAGGTTTCCAGAGATTGCCATTCTGGCATTCGATTGAATAACAGCTTGCATTGTGCCGAGCCTTCTATGATTCTACTGGCAATTTCTTTCAAATTCCGACATCTCATGACGATGATGGGTGAAAATAACAATCTACATAGTGCACATTCTTTCTTTTCAAACATTTACTAAGGCCAGAAATTTCACTATTCAATTTGATATTTTTCGCCCAAGTTTACTCGTTAATGAAAACAATATAAAATGATCAAATTCACGAGCCGATTCAATTCAAGCCCATTGGAATCTTCAAGATTTGACCTCATTGACCGCACTTAACATAGAAGAAAGTCACGTGTCCATCGTTCATCCATGGGGTTAAAAATTACACTGTACATTCGAATATTCAATTTTTTTATTCTTCTACAAAACGGTTGACTAGCGTGGTCACATGACTTTTGGTCAAAGATGTAACGGCTGATGAACTTGTTGTACTAATGTCCAATGTTATGTTTTTTTTTTTTATCGTCCTGATGGTACAAGCACGTGACAACATGAGAGAAGCACTGTTGTTTTAAAAAGAAAGTGAGAAACTCGAAGCTTTTTAACCAGAAAAAGAGGAAAAAAAATATGATGAAAGATCCTTTGATCTTCGTTAAAGCTGTTTTGGTTCTTGTGCCTTCCTCAACATGCCCTCTCTCTCTCTCTCTCTCTCTCTCTCTCTCTCGGCTTTCAACGTTCTCGAAATCAATCGATCGCACAGACAGCCACTATCTCCTTCACAATTCTTCACGTTCATTTTAAATTATACAAATGAAGAATGCATCAACATTTTCAAGTAATGTGAAAATAAAATAAAAGTTTTATTTTATGTCAATGCGTAGATGTTGACGTACAATCCGACACCAGCACCATTAGTGTTCCACCCATGCTGCTGAAAATACAATTACGCTTTAAACCATTTAGATAAATCTTCATAGATTATATTATTAAATCTTTTTTTTTTTACAAGGATTATATTATTAAATCTTAGTTCCAGAGTTATAGACGTCAGAGTGCACTGTCTCCTCTCTGTTGCATTGTATTAAAATCTCTCTCTCTCTTATCAGACACGGAACAGTCAAAATTACAAGTGGGCTCCGGCTATCACTTCACTGTTATAATTTGATACAAACAGAAACCATGGTTTTTTATTTACTTGAAAGTTTCTGCCTCACTAAGATCTTTTTTGAGCAGTATTTGCTGTAAATGCAGCTGGGTTTAAGCATATGTTAATTTGATTTGATGGGCAAGAAAGGAGGCACCTCGTGGTTGACTGCTGTGAAAAGGGCTTTCAGATCTCCCACTAAAGAGAGCGAAAAGAAGAGTAGCAGGCAAAGAAGAGAAGAGCATGACCAAGAAGACGATGATGAAAAGGTTTTTTTTTTTTTTTTATTAATTATTATTCTTTTATTATGCTTCTTCTTGAATCTTGATCTATTTTTGTTCATATGTGTGGATCTTGATTTGTTGGTTTTGTGTAGAAGAGAGAGAAGAGGAGATGGCTATTTAGGAAAACCACCAATCAAGAAACGGTGGCACAGCAACAAACCCCACCAAAGGAGAGAAGTAGTGCTCATTATGTCACCGGCAGTACTGGTCAGGCTGATCATGCGGCGGAGGAGCAAAAGCACGCCATTGCCATGGAGATGGCCACTGCAGCTACCGCTGGGGCTGCGGCAGCGGAGGTGGCCCGGCTCATTAGGCCTCCTACTTTTGATGCCAGAGAAATTTATGCTGCCACTGTTATTCAGACCGCCTTCAGAGGTTATCTGGTAAGCAAAATATAGAATGATTAAGCAAGTTTAATTCTTGAACAAAAAAATATGCATCAAAATTCATAAATAATTACTATTCTTACATTAAAACTAGTGATTAAAGATTGATTGTGTTAATTTGTGATGTGTTCGTAAAGGCGAGGAGAGCACTTCGTGCGCTAAAGGGGCTAGTAAAGCTGCAAGCACTTGTAAGGGGTCATAATGTTAGAAAGCAGGCCAAGATGACACTTCGTTGCATGCAAGCTTTGGTTCGAGTGCAGGCTCGGGTGCTTGATCAACGCGTGAAGCTTTCTCAGGACGGCAGCAGAAAATCCACGTTTAGTGACACCAATACTAGTGTATGGGAATCGAGGTATCTTCAGGACATCTCAGATAGAAGATCAATGGTGAGTTTAATTTCTTATTTACTGTAATGTTTTGTTGGCTTTTGGAATTACCTTTTTTTTTTTCCTTGCTTTCTGTGTGCAATAAGCTCAGTGAAAAGAAAGGAAGTTAAGATTTTCAAAAGTAACAGCCAATGAAAGCAAGTTGGTGATAATGAATTAAAGTTTCGGAAGTTACAACATTAAAAAGAAAAGATCACATCGAAAAGAAAGAAAAAAGGTTCACATTTCAATAGTAAACAGTAAAACAAATCAAGTTAATGTTCAAAAATCATTCTTTTGTCTGATATATTGGCATATATTTGCATCACAGTCAAGAGAGGGAAGCAGCATAGCAGGTGATTGGGATGAAAGGCCACACACAATTGAGGAAGTTAAAGTTATGTTGCAACAAAGAAAAGAAGCTGCATCGAAACGTGAAAGGACATTATCTCATGCCTTCTCCCAACAAGTACATTGGCTTGTTTATTATGTTCTCCAATTCCTTCTCTGTTTTGCTTGTTTATTATGTTCTCCGTTTAGTTTCATAACTAATTGGTTAAGTTTTGCTTGAAACCCCATATCAAAGATGTGGAGAAATGGCAGGAGTTCATCAATGGGCGATGAAGATGAGCTAGAAGACAGACCAAAGTTGCTTGACCGATGGATGGCTACGAAGCCATGGGAGAGCAAAGGAAGAGCTTCAACTGACAACAGAGACCATATTAAAACAGTTGAAATTGACACATCCCAACCTTATTCATATTTAGCTACTAATCTTCGGAGAATAAATCATCAAAATCAATATTACCAACACCACCAACTACATGGCCAACACCAAAGACCTGCTTCTCCAAGTCATAGAGCCCACCAAAATCCATCCCTTCACCACTCCCCTGTCACACCCTCACCATCCAAAACCAGGCCTATTCAAGTTCGGTCTGCTAGCCCTCGTTGCCCAAGAGAAGATAGAACCTATAACACCTCTCAAACACCAAGTTTAAGGTCTAACTACTACTACACTGGCAATGTGCATCAACATAGCAGAGGAGGTATAAGTAGTAGTGGTGCATTGCCTAATTACATGGCAGCAACTGAGTCTGCTAAGGCTAAAGCTCGCTCTCAAAGTGCGCCAAGACAAAGGCCATCAACGCCAGAGAGAGATCGAGTTGGATCAGCAAAGAAACGACTTTCATTTCCAGTACCAGAACCATACGGTGTTGGAATGGGATATGGAAACTATGGACAAAATTTGAGGAGTCCAAGCTTTAAAAGTGTGGCTGGATCACATTTTGGGTTGGAGCAGCAGTCTAACTATTCTTCTTGCTACACTGATAGCCTTGGTGGTGAAATTTCACCTTCTTCCACTAGTGACCTTAGAAGGTGGTTGAGGTAATTTATGGTCAACTATTTATCACAATGCGTGAACAATAACTTTGTTAGGTTTCTTTTAGTTTAATTTGAGATTGTGATGAACAGTTCGTTGGAATGTAATGTAGACCGTAGGTTGGGGTTATTGATCGTGTGTATCATTTTTCTGGGTTTTTATTTATGATTGAAATTGAAGCCAAATTGAGGTCCTTTTGAGGTTTCTTTTTAACTCTGTATTTGTTGCTGATAGTCCAACTTTTACAAAATAAAAATCAAGATTTGGATGGTTAGTGTATCATTTTCCCCAAAAATATTTGATTTAGTGATTGCTTCAAATGGCAGGCAGCAACCAAATACCAACCATAAGGGCCTTCCTGCTAGCCGATCTTTCCTTATCTTCTGCTTCACAAAAAATGGACCCCATAAACCATGGGAGCTGTCTTTCATTTTCAGGGAGTCCATTATTTCTTCCTTGTCTACGTGCTTTATAAGTGCCACTCAGTGCGTGGTAACCCATTCTCTCAATAAAAGTTTGTGAGTGTGGGTTCAAGTCACAGCAAACTCAGGGATTCATATTTTTCGATTAGATAATAATAGATATGTTTTTCGAATATTAGTGAAGTAAAATTTTAGACCCTAAAATAAAATTAATTTAGGTTAATTTTAATCATAATTGGATAAGTGTAAGTATGTTCTCTTAGAGTAGATTTTTAGATTAAATAATAAAATCAATTTAGATTAATCTCCATAAATTTTTTATTATATTTATAAATAAATTTCTAATGATAAAAATCTTAATATTATTGAGAAAAAAAAAAAAACTATGCTTTATTAGTGGTATCACAGTAGTGGTGCTTCGTGGACTCTTTACCCAATCTTCGGTCTATTGATTGGCCACAAAAGCACCTTCAAGCACTTTTTTCCGATGTCCATAAAAGGTCCACGATAACACTGGAGCTTGACATGAAACATGACCATGTGCTATGATTTTCTCCGGGCCTTGTCTTCGCTGGAATTCATAATCAATCATGGAATTGATAACCTGTATTTGTATAACTGTATGTGCTGGACTCCTCTTTTTCTATACACACGACACAGACACCAAAAAAAAAAAAAAAAAAAAAAAAAATAAAAAAGGGAATTTACCCAATAAAACCTTGTTGGGTATTATTTTTTAATTATATTTTTTTAAAATAAAAATGAGAATGGAAAATGGTATTTTGTAGTTATTTTATTTCGAATTTAAGTATATATTTTGTATCATTTTCTGTATTCTATATGTATGTTAAAAATAAAAACATATGCTTTCGATAAATATAATTGAAAAAAATAAAAATAGTGGTATATGTTCGTAGTACCATTTTTAGAAACGATTTTTACTAAATATTTAAATCATCTTATGGTTAAAGAGTAATATTTAAAAAAAAAACTATATTTATTTTATTCAATCTCCATAAGCTAAACAATAATTCATTTAGAATTAATCAAATTACTAAATTATTAAATCCTAAAAATATATAGACAAAACTATAATTAATTTAGTATTAACATTACTAAAAAAAGTTTTACACTGTCATTTTTTTAAACTATAATTAAGATAATATTACAATACATGGTTTAAACAAAATAATTATCAAATTACATAATAAACATCATGAATTATGTGTGTAGTCATGTCACATAAAAGTTGTAAATCTATCTCTTGTAGCCCTTATCACTGCAACAATTACTGCAGATAAATCAATATTAGTAAGCGGCCTGCTAACATCTCCTTCTTCATTGGTAAATCACCATTTTTAATATTGCTATGCACTATACAGATAAAAGTGATTTCAATCCTGCAAGACCAATCAGCCTTATCCTCTCCATCAATATCTTGAGGATTCATATCTTGCAACTAAAAAATCTAAAATAAATAACATATATCAAATATTTAACGAGCAACTCATCAATTAAAATTGACTCTATTAAATTCAAATACAAAACAATTTGACAATTTTAATACATGCTTTTTATTTTTATCACTACTCAAATACAGAGCAACAGCAGTAGAGACAGAGTAGTAGTAGCAACAGCAGTAGAGATAGAGCCGCAACAACAAAGAGAGCAGCAGTAGCAATAGAGAGAAAGTAATAGCAACAACAGCCAAGAGAGAGCAGCGGGAGAGAGAGAGCAGCAACAATGATCTTATTCAATATTCAGTGATGATGAATATTTGTTGAAAAAGAATAGCAAAAGCCACGAACGAGAGTTGTGAGCTAAGATTTAATGGAGAGAAAAAAGAAGACCAGTGTAGCAATAAGGTTTCGTTGTATAAGAGAGAAGAAGTCGAAGTGCATTAGGGAATGTATAAAAACTTATTTTAAAATTTGTTTTGTAATTCATCGCATAATACGTTCTCTATTTTATTATTATAAAGCTGAACCTGTTTTATTTGTTTTACAACTTATTTTTTGATTCAGGCCTACCAAATATGTATTACACCTAAACTCTGAAAATGAAAATAAATATATGGCCTAGAAAATGATACTAAACAAACCCTAAGTCTGAAGAAAACTTCCCTAAGAAATTGAGAATTTCATCTCTTTTCCAATTAATCATGGTAACCATAAAAATGTTTCTGTTTGGTATTAAAAAATAAAGAAGCAATATTATTAGTCTTTTTTTTTTCTTCTGGTTATAAAAATTAAAAAAAAATGCTGCAGTGGACTATTGATTGATGTATGTGAATATTAAAGTCTCTATGACCTCATAAAGGGTCCATATTATTAGCACATTTAATTCATTCGTAGTTAGTTTCTTCATCTTCTTGACTACAAAAAATACTAATAAAAAAGATGGATTATGACCGAGAAAGCTCGGAGGGATTGATTACCGGTCAAATCAAAGATGATGTATTAATGGGTTCATCTTGTTCGAACGGTAATTTATAGGCTGTAAGTACTCTTTATACATGGGTGCCCCTTGACTTGCCTGTTTCAAGGGTCCTACATAAATTGCAAATGAACTATATGATTTCAAATTGAACATTATTCTGATAACCTATTTTTGCTTTTAAACCTTTACCTCCGAATTCCAACTCGGACAATCACCCTAAAAAAATTTATTACAGTTCCGAGTTTCCCTATAGGTGATTAATGAGAAAATATTTTGTGCGGTTCAACACTTATAGGCGTCGTAGAAGAAGTTATTATTTTGTTGACTTGGAGGATTTGACATACAATTTTAGATCGAAAGAAACATTACAGAAGTTCTTAACTATCAAGATAAAAGCAAATTAAAAGCAAATTCCTTAAATCATCTATACAGACATTTTTAACCACTTAATTTATAACATGTAGCTTAAGTTTCTATTATTTTGAACTACAATCACTTAGGTAGTGTTTGGTTACAAGGAATTTATCATTTCTAATTGGTTACAAGGAATTTATCATTACTAACATATTTAGAAAATATGCTCACAATTATAATAGTATTGTTAGGATTCATTTGATATTATGAGGTTGTTGCTTAAAATTAAAAATTGTTGTGAAATGTGAAAGTTCTAATTATGAAATTAAAGTTAATAGTATTTAATAAAAAAATAATTTTTAAAGTTTAAAAATAATAATTTATTAGGTTTTTCATCAAAAAATTGAGGAATAGAACTACTTCAACTTAAAAAATATATATATATGAACAGTAGCAAGTGTTTGCTAATAACTAACAAGTAACAATCTAATTACCAAACAAAATCTTGGTGTTAGCTACTGTTAAGGTGGGTCATATCAACTTTTGCAAGAACCTTTCTAATTATAGGAAATTATCAGGAGTGGATTATATATATATATATATATATATATAGGAAGTTTACCTTCACCATATGTCCTCTTCAAGTTGAACTCACCTATAAAAAAAAAGTGCTTATATTTCGCTCGTTATTTCTTCATAGCTCAAAGGACTTAAAAGAAGATCATCAAACATAATAATTTATAAATGAGAATTTCATATTGCAATATAAGTATTTTATAATACTCAAAATATCTTGCCATATATGTGTGTATGTTGTGGCAATAATTATTGCCATATAGGTTTTGGTCATATTTGTCTTGAATGACAAAAATCTTATTTAGATTCTATCACAACCAATGTGATTTGATAATTCCATCAATATTGTGAGCTTCGCATTAATAGATCAATTGAATTCGGGCACCGTTACCTTGCTGCGCATCCTCTTCATTAATTATACAAAAAGAGCATATATCCTTGATTGTCCCTTAAAGCTTTTTGAGATTCTAATATTTTAAGCTTTTCACAGGAACAGATCCAATCAAATGTTCATATAAATCATCAGGCATTGAGTGAGATGAATGGGATTGTAACTCTTGAATCAAATAATTCAAAAGTTGCAGTCACTAACGCATATGGAAAGGCAGCCAATGTGGCTGCCCTACCTCAGAAAAATGAAGGAGGCAACACGTTTCTCTCACAGCATTCGAAGACGGGCTGCTCATCAGTACAAAGTATCTAAAACATATATTTAAATTTTTATTTTTGAAAAGAACCATATCCTTAAACTTGATGTTGAGGAGATGACATTAATCGTGGAGAGTGGTGTCACATTCTGGCAGTCGATTAATGAGGCCGCCAAAGCCGAATGGACCGTATTGGTGTGGCGTGATCATTGGCGGCCTTTTCGGTACGGGGCTGCTTATGGAAGCCCATTATGGGGTCAGGGGAGTTTGGTGCGTGATTATGTTGAGGAGTTGAGAAACTGCAAGTCCTAGAGGACCCCGAGATGCTTGCGCTGAGCTACAATTTTTCCTTTTTGTTTTCGACGCTAAGGTAGCCTTTGGTCATTTACTTTTCGGATTGGATTGGGAATCTCTGCGGGAGTGAAAATTAGAATTGAGAGTATGGAGTGAGAGTAGAAATATGTTGTTTACTTATATTGAAATGAGTGTATGGAATAGGATCTCATTTTTTGTGTTTACTTTGCCTTAGTTTTGGAGTGAATTATTTCATATTATAATTTTACCTTTATTTAAAGAATTGTAGTTTTTAATTCCAAAGTGAATAAAATATATATTAATAAAATAAACTATTTATTTTATTATTAATTTATAATTAATAATAATTATTAATATTCTTAATTATGTAAATCACAATTTTTATTACTTTTAATTTTAATTATTTAAATAAAAAATTATTGATAAGAGCAACACAAATTAAATATTTTTATTAATTATATAGTACAAAATTAATATTTTCTTAGAATAAACTATTATTATTATTAATTATTAATATTAAATCAATATAATAGTATAAAAATTAAATAAATATAAGAATATTATATTTTCAAATAAAGTAAGTATATAGTAATATTATTAATTCTCTATTAATATAATAATATTATTTTAAAGTGATTTTAACTTACAATCAATGTAAAATGTTATTTTTAACTAAATATAATAATATTATATTTAATTTTAATATTTAATAAATGTAACATTATTTGATTTTAATAAATATAATTACATTATATTTAAAGGTAAGAGTAAAAATGGAAGAAATGGGAGTGGATTTAAGATAACCTTCCCTATGGGAGTGGAAACCTACTCCTCGCTCTAACAATGGGTGCGATCCAAGGAGTGGGATTCCCACTCCTAAATAAGCATGTAAATAATGAAGTGGGAGGACTCATTTCTCACTCCCACTCTAGTAAGTAAACACACACTAAAAGAATTTTTCCACCAAATTACTTTAATTCATAATCAATCTATTTTTATTTTTTATTTTTTAATCTTTTATCTAACCAAAATAAATTATAAAAAATTAGAACAAGCTATTGTTCTTTTTACTCTAACCAAAACAAATATTTAAGACAGTCTATTGTTCTTTTCTCATTTCTTACTCATTAAGAATTTTTATATCTAATATTGTTTTCAAATTATAATTTAAAATACGTGCAATTTAATTTAACGATTGATGTTTGAAAATCCATCACTAAGAAAATTTTTTAATTTTTGTTTAGGATAATAATAAGATTACAAAAGAAAAGAAAAATAGTAAGATATTACTTTGATTTTAACAATAACAAAATAAATTAAACAATAGAAGAGTGTTTTAAAAAGAAAAAGGGTTGTTTTTTAAACTAAAATAAAGATAACTAAAAAGGAGATTTTATGAGGAGATTAGAAAGGTGCCAATAGTCTAATTCAAAAATTAATTTGATTTTAGTCCATCCTTACTTTTTTATTCTATTTTTTAAATTGAATTCAAAAAATAGAAAAACAATTAATATGGTAAATATAAAATCGATTACATGCATGGATACTGAATTTGCTTCACAAATGAGATTACTGAAATTGAGATCTTTGTACCCTTAACAATTAAATTCTTCGAAGTCATCAAACTACCAAACTTATGAATTATGATGATTTTCGTATACAAGTTTTGAGTTTCACACGTTTTAGCTCTTACGGTTTAAGGATCCTTTTTTTTTTTTTTCAATCATCTTTGTGGAGATAAAAGTCTTTATACATGTCTTTCGACTATTAATTTTAGTCATTATATATATATATATATAGAGCTAAAATATATATATAAAAGGTATGAAGGTGGGAAACCCAAATTAAAAGCAATTATCGACCCAGCTCTCGGACCGAGGGCGAATGATTATGAAAAATATTAATTTCATCACTGCTTATTAATTATTCCGACAACCGACAATCATGAATAGTGGGAACTGCAGAAAAACGAAAGTGGGTGTGGTATATATAATCAATGTGAACGAGTTGAGGAAAAACGATCCATTGAAGCCTTGCCACAGCGGGAGCTAGTGATAACCATTAATCCATAATGTTAAAGTATCCACTGACTGAATTATTTTAATTTGGCATGCATATGTAAATTTCAGTGCGGAATGATCTTATTCAATGCATACGCACTCAAAATACATTGCAATGTTGGCCGAATTAGATGGTTGCTCAAGGCCTTAAGTTTTAGGAGAACCTCTGCTTTTAGGCGCTTTTTTTTTTTAATACACTAAAGAATAATTATTCTTCTAAAATTTTAATTTTTATTTTTAAAAGTAGCATATATAAAAAAACTTAATTTTCATTATCTCCTTATTATTCTCTCATTTATAATTATCTAAAAATTAAGACTTTTTAGTGCAAATTTTATATTTAGTAATTTTCACATTGAAATTAAAATTTATTTTTCATAAGAAGTCAAAATTTAATAATTTTCACAATGTAATTAATGATTTTAACTATTAATTTCTTTATTTTGTTAATCCTTCCCATGGAAACAATTTCAATTCTTTCACTTTCTTAAAAAAAAAACTCCAATTAAAAAATTTATTGCTCTCTTTTCTATAAAATCCATTGCTACAATTTGATCATCGTTTTCATTTCAACTACTAAATTTTTTAGGTGCTTTCATTCTAATTATTCTATTTTAAATTAATTTATTTTTATTTCGTATTGACATATAACTGTATAAACTAAAAAAAAAAAATTTAAAATTTTAAAATATTTTATGTTCATTTGAGAATATATATTGTTGAATGTACGAAGACCTAAAAAAATTTACCTAAAACCCTAAATCTTTTAGTGCGGAGGCCTTACCTCTGAGTCAATTGTTAAATTATATTATTTGTAACTTAAAATTGACTTAAAAATAGTCTTCCATAACTCTTTAATTAGTTGACAAATAATAAATTGAGTTCAGTGAAAAAACTGAATTAAGTCTCAAATTATATAACGCATCATCTGCACTAACTATCTTTCATGCACGCGGATCGCGGGCACAGCATCCACGAGTTACAAGCTGCCCTTCAAATTCAAAGGCTGCAAGACAACGACACGTGGAGGATGAATTTGGTTAAAATCTTTGCATTTTACTTCCAAAGCAATAAAAACCACATGATTTCAAGTAAGAAATAATAATAATAATAATAATAAACAGACCAACTTGTGGATTGTATTTTTTTTTTTTGTTTTGTTTTGTTTATTTCTTTTCCGGGGTGAATAAAATAATAACAGCATGCATTTTCCATTTGTTTCAGGGTTCCAGCTGCAATCAAAGAAAAACGAAACATGGCAACAATCAACATGCTTAAATTAATTAATACAATTAAATAATTTACATAAATGTTGATTGATAGCCAGGAAAGATCTTGACTTCAAAGGATTCAGATGTGAGCTGGAGTTAATGCCACAAATCGGTGTATGAAACACTTGTACGCTACACAACTATAAATATGTGTACCATCGCTGCATGTACAAGCCATCTGTTCCAAATTAATACATAAACCTAGAAAATTTGATCCTACCAACTTTCTCAAAATGACAATTCTAAGTTTCAAAAAGAGCGGGTTACTGGGGCATCTTATCCGATCAGAATGCCTCTTGCTAAGTGTTTTTATAGTGGGCTGCAGTCCTCCAGAGGACCCAATCAAATGTTCATCATCAAATAATTCCAGCTGCACCATCACAAACTCCTACGGCATGTTCCCCGATCGAAGCGTGTGTAAAGCATCTGACGTAGCATACCCAACCTCAGAACAAGAGCTCATTTCAGTAGTATCAGCGGCAACAATCGCCAAAAGAAAAATGAAAGTGGCAACACGTTTCTCCCATAGCATTCCCAAGCTAGTATGCCCGGATGGCCAAGATGGGTTGCTAATTAGCACAAAGTATCTTAACCAAACAATAAATATCGATGTTGAAGCAATGACAATAACAATGGAGAGTGGTGTTACGTTGAGGCAGATAATTGATGAGTCCGCTAAGGCCGGGCTAGCGTTGCCGTATGCACCTTACTGGTGGGGCTTGACCATCGGTGGCCTTATCGGCACGGGTGCGCACGGGAGCTCATTATGGGGTCGAGGGAGTTCGGTTCATGATTATGTTGTTGAATTAAGAATTGTAAGTCCCGGAGGACCTGACGATGGATATGCTAAGGTTAGGGTGCTCAATGAGAAAGATCAGGATCTTGATGCAGCTAAAGTATCACTTGGTGTTCTTGGAGTTATATCTCAGGTATGATATGGTTATCATTTCCTTGTGATGTTTAGGAATATAAGAATTTGGCTTCTCTTAATGGAGTTTTGTGTGTGTACGTCGTTGTTGCCTTGGCCCTCGATCACATGATATCAAGTTGATAGATACTGAGACCAACCACTAATCTAAAACTATATTAGCTTGACTTTTTACGTTTGATGATGAATTTTCCGTTTGCTATGATTAAGATTTATTTTGTTTTATTGAACCAATAATTTCCTAATTTCATACTTTTTCTAGATAAGCTTAATTATCATGTCATATATAATTAAATTTTATTTAATATCCATTAATTCTATATTTGATTCCTTACTTGTATAAAGATTTTGGTCAAAGAAATAAACTTTGAGCGTCCTAACTTCAATTCAACTTGATATAGATATAGTAAATGTTTTACATTCCCCAGTTTGGTCTGCTATTTTTATAATAGAATTCTCTTTCTCAAAATAATAATAGTAATAATAATAGTAGTAATAGTAATAGAATTCTCACCGACATATTGGTCAGCTTTGTCAGATTAATTATTCAAATGAATTATTATTATTATTATTATTATTTTTACAAATAGGGTATTGCAAACTGACGTGGTATACATTCAATAGGATAGAATATACAAATGAGTTAAAATCATCCAAAATTTCCTTTTATTTAAAATATGGATTTCAATGGGCAGAACAAATTTTGAGATGATTAGGATCATTGTTTTTGAAAAGGACCCATATTAGTTATCCTAAAATGAAAAATTAGGACATGTATAGGTAGAATAAAATTTTAGGCAAGGAATTAAAATTCGAGACGAGTTTATAATATTATAATTGTAAATTGTCTTTTTTACTATTTTATAATGAGGCAAATGAGTTTACAATGTTATGAAAGTCCGTTTACAACATTGTAAACTCGTCTTAGACTTTAATTATGAATTTGAATTTTGGATCTGAAAATTTTTTGCAAAAATTGAAATCTCACTGCATAATATAGGTGACCCTGAAGTTGCAACCTCTATTCAAGCGATCAATCACATTCCTGATGAAGAATGATTCGGGCTTAGGAGATGAAGCAGGTAGATTTGGGCATCAACATGAGTTCGCGGACATAGTTTGGTACCCTAGTCAACACAAGGCACTATATCGAATTGATGACCGCATTTCCTCTAACACAACTGGTAATGCTGTCTATAATTATATTCCATTCCGGTCCACGCTTTCAGCTACTTTGGCAACCATCAGAACTACAGGTGCTTAATCTGTATTCATTATATTATATTATATACTTATGTACGTAGTAGGGCTCTAGCTAATTTAAGTTTTGCCTCATTCTGGTGCTTAATCTATCTTGTCATCAAAATTAATTCATCAGAGGAAAATCAAGAATCCACAAGTGATGCTAATGGGAAATGCATTGGTTCAAAGCTAGTTACGTCAACGCTCGTGACTTCTGCATTTGGTTTAACAAATAATGGTATTGTGTGTGTGTATTATATGATTAACCCACCGTACGTGTGTGTGTGTGTTTTATATGATTTTAATCATGGAGTGAGTAACGATATATTAATTTTTCTCTCTTTTGATTTGGATTAATTTGGTTTTAACATAGGTATAGCCTTTACCGGCTATCCTGTAATTGGATATCACAATCGTCTTCAATCGTCTGGGACCTGCCTCGACAGTCGTGAGGATTCACTAGTCACAGCTTGTGCTTGGGATCCTAGAATTAAGGGCGAGTTCTTTCACCAAACTACATTCAGTATAAGATTGTCTGCCGTCAAAAGCTTCATCGATGATATCCAAAAATTAATTAAATTAGAGCCTAAAGCATTATGTGGCCTGGAACTCTACAATGGCATACTCATGCGTTATGTTAAATCTTCAAGTGCTTACTTGGGCAAACAAGAGGATTCATTAGATTTTGATATCACCTACTACCGAAGCAAGGACCCAATGACTCCAAGGCTTTATGAAGATATACTTGAAGAAATAGAACAACTCGCGGTGTTCAAGTATGGAGGGTTTCCCCACTGGGGAAAGAATCGAAACTTAGTATTTGATGGAGTCGTCAAAAAATACAAAAACGCTGGAGAATTCTTCAAGGTTAAAGACAAGTACGATCCATTAGGGCTATTTTCTAGCGAGTGGACAGATCAAGTTCTCGGATTAAAAAAAGGGGTGACCATATACAAAGAGGGCTGTGCACTGGAAGGATTGTGTATATGCTCACAAGACATTCACTGTGCTCCAACAAAAGGCTATCTCTGTAGACCAGGCAAAGTTTACAAGGATGCAAGAGTTTGTTCACGTGTAAGTTCTAAGAGGCATATGTGATTTTAGAAGTTGTTTAATTATTACAGGAGCCGTATAATTTAGATAATGGTACGGTTGTATTTGGATTTGATTTGAAAACCCAAAAATGAAATGCTTGTTATTGTATTCAAAGGAACAATAAAAAGGACTATTTACATTCTTTTGATTGAATCAGGAATCAAAGTTTGTATTTGGTTTGAAGTTAGATCTATTATATGTCATGTGGAGAAATTTTAAGTTTGCCCATTGAGGGCTACCTATTCTGATATTAAATTTTGAGTTAGTGAGGAAATATTCTTGCCTAAGACGCACACAGATAAATTAGTTAACCAAATACATTGGAGCCTGCCTTAATTGAAACATGGGATATGTACAATTAATCTATAAGTATTAATCGACTCAATATATTTATATTGTGTTTATCACTGGAAAGAGTAGGAGTGAGAAGTGTGGATTTACTTGCCCATTTAAAGAAGGAAGTAGAGTCCCACTCCATAGGTTCCACTCATTTTTTGAGTGAGTTACAATCCAATCGGGGGAGATGGGAGTGGGAATGCACTTCCACCACTACTTTTTTTTTACTCTTCTATTTAATAAATATAATATCATTGAGTCGATTAAAAATTATAATTATTTAAATGACATTATTATAATATTATATTTATTAAAAATAGTAATAATAAAATTATTTAAATATAATATTATTATATTTAATTAAAAATAATATTTTACATTGATCTAAGTTAAAATTAATTAAAAATAATATTATTATATTCATATAGAATTAGTAATATTACTATATACAATCTTTTTTTAAATATAATATTATTATATTTATTTAATATTAATAATTAATAATAATAAATAATTTATTCTAAAAAAATATTAATTTTGTACTATAATATCAATAATAATGTTTCATTTGTGTTGCTCTTATCAATAATTTTTAATTTACATAATGAAAATTAAAATTAATAAAAAAATTATGATTTACATAACTAAGAATATTAATAATTATTAATAAATTGTATAATTAAAATTAATAATAAATAAATAATTTATTTTATAAATATATATTTTTTATTCACGTTGTTATTAAAAACTACAATTCTTTAAATAAGGTTAAAACTGTAATTTAAAATAATTCACTCCCAATCCAAGAGAAAGTAAATAAATAAATAGGATTCTGATTTTTATTCCACATTTCTATTCCAGTGTAAGTAAACAACTTACTCCTACTCCCACTCCACACTCCCAATCCCGGATTTCCACTCCTCAGGATTCCCACTCCAATCCAAAAAATAAATGCTACCTTAATGGATTAGAATTATTTTTTACTTTTTGGTCCATTCTTTGATAAGGTCTTTAATATGCTTGCAACACTGCTATTTATTCATTCATTATTTGTCACGTATCTATGCATATTATCATAATTAATTAAAGCATACACGTAACAATGAGTGGAGGGAAAATGAGTGGTGCTTCATGTATTATTATGCCTCATTTCATCACTGGTAGAGTAAATATGACGTAATTATGGAGGTCCTAAAAAATTAAATTGTATGTGAAGAGAGAGACCAACACCTTAGTTTTGATTTGTTTATTGGTACCTCTTATTTTAACAATTACATACATTCACGTGATTAGTAGATAACGAAACATATAATAAATAAAAGAATGTGTCGTGACCGTGGTGAAAATAATGTAACTATTTTAAGATTACAGATAAAGGTAACTCAGATCAACATAAGATTTCAATAGCTTATATTATATATTTAAGATTCCAACTTGCAATTATTGAAACGTACTGGAGAGGTGAACTTATTTTAAAATTATATGTATATTATAAATTTATATAATCTGACGAAGTAGTAAAACCCAAAATTTTCAATTATTTACTTATTTTATTTTGTTAACCTCCAAAGTCTAAATCCAATCTTAGACATAATTTTATTGAAGAAAAAAAACAAAAATTCTTGCGAAAAAAGAAACCAAAAAGTCAAAAACAACTAATTATCTAGAATTTGACAGCGCAATCCAGGAGAATATCAAATTTAAGTTTAAATAAAGATAAAATTTTAAGTTAAAACAAAATTGATTCCTAGTCAGCGATCATGAACCAACAAGATCATTTTCGAAATCAAATTAATGACAACCAATTAAGATCTTGACTGTAAAGCATCCAGCTGTGTCATGGATTTATGTGATAAACATTAACCCTATTTTTCAGATTAACCACATTCTATAGGGCACAAGTTTTATAACTATACCGCACAAGTTTTACACACCTAATTTGTTAATAAAATATATACGTAGGAAATTAAAGACTGGAGATCTTGACGTAAAAATGATATGAATATTGCTGGATGAAGATTAGGAAAGTCAGATCAACATAAGAATTCGATTGCTCATTAAAAAACTGATCTTTAAAGGTTGTTACTTGTAAGGTCATAAAACGTGCAGGATAAGTGAAATTATTTTCAAAATCTATGTACAATTTAGGAAGTAATAAAAACCATAACATTTACTTCTTAGGCAACTATTTTAATTTTTAGTGGAAGAAAAGCAAAAAGAATAAAAAGTCAAATACATTAGCCAGGAAAATGAAGCTAACAAGAAGACTACGCAAACCAATAGAAATGATCGGGTCTCCAAGCATAGCTCTTTATGAGAAGTGAAAATAAAACTGATTCACTTGCCACGACCAACAATAACCTTTTTTCGAAACAAATAATTAATGGCAACCACATCTTTCGTTTGCTTGAATTAAACCAAACACAAACGCAACTTAGGTAAGTAAAGTAAACAAGATACAAAATAATAAAGAAATAATGTTAATTACAGATAAAGATTCTCCTGTATATCTTTTCCTATTAGTCTTGTTCTTAATTAGTGCAACCAAATCCATTAGTTTATCGAACACTTTTAACTGTGTTATATTTTAATTACGTAGGCGACTTTAAAGTTGCAACCCTATTGAAGCGTTCCATCACCCGGTGGAAAAGAATGATTCAGTTTTAAGAGATCAAGTGGAAAGTTTTGGCAATCAACATGAGTTCGTAGACATATATATATTAGTACCCTAGTAAATTCAAGGCAATCTATCGAATTGATGATCGTGTTCCCCTTAACACATCTGGCAATGGTTTGTATGACTACTTAGGCTTCCGCTCTGTGCCTTCTTTTGTGCTGGTAGGCCACCACAAGAAAAATTATTTTATGTGATTGTTGAATACAGTAAAAAAAGTGAAATGCCGTTGCAAATGTGTTTTTCAACAAGTGAAGGCGATCATTGGCCGTCGATAATACCTAGGGTAGAAATACTCTTTTTCCAACCAGCCGCAAGTAAATATACTTTTTTCAAGCAAAATTAGCTATGGAAAAATGATAAATGTTATCAAAAATATCTTGGACACAAAAGTAACGAATGAAATTTATGACTACTTTGAGCCATCACAATTACTATTTTCGACTAGATCTAGTGGTCGTTTTTACAATATCAATTTCAACTAATTAATTACCATTAAAAATACATTAATTTTGAGGGGTAAATGCAATCGAAAAAGTTAAATCATAGTTGGAAAAAATAATAGTTTTCATTGATTATCCAATCAAAATTAAAATATGTTGGTAGAAATAAGTTATATTTAACTTAATTGCTTTTATTTGTTAAGAATAATGTATTGAGATAGTTATAAAAATAATATTTCTGAGACGATGGCCGTTGATAGACAATCACAAACATTAATCTACTACACGACTGAAATTTATTTTACTAATTGTCTATAAAAAAAATGAGTCAACAATTTAATGAATAAATATTCTTTATAAATAATTTCAACAAGTACATGTAATGCTAAAAACAAAATACGTATACACCAAGAGCCACAATAGGGCCACAGAGACATTTTGGCGTCATTACAAGATAAAATCAACATAGAGCAGCTTCTGAACTTTTGTCGAAGTGAATATCACAATTTTCTCTTGATTCCCTGCATAACAATAAAAGAAATTAAGATATAATTAAAATTGAAATAGAAAACCTATACTGATGTGCAAGAGAATGAATATAAACTAATGAACGTCTCTTTCCCGTGTTGAAAGACAAATTTGTTGATTAAAATTAAATAAGATAGGAGCAAGAAAAAAAAAAATTACTTACCTACAAGCCACAATCAAAGACTTTTCCTATGAAAGCCTGAAATCTCACCGAACAACCAGATATGGAAATCTAAAATCAGCCTTGTGAGAGTGAGGCAAAAAATGATTGATGTCAAACCAAAGATTATAATCCAAGGGAAAGAAAATTAATAAATATATGGAAACAAAATTAAATTTCAGCCATTTTTTGAATTTTAATTTAATTTTCCCGTGAACCCAAACAATAATCTCCACAAATTCTATAAGACTTAAATTCAAAAGAAGAAAAGAGCGGCCGGCCCTAAATAGAGATGAAACTGAAATTAAAATTAAAAATTAAAACCCCCAATCATAAGAAAGTTCGGAGAAATTGAGAATACTAAAATGGAAGAGAATGTGAATTTTTCCATTATGATTGAGAAATGGCTGTTGGTTGAGAAGATGAGAGTTAGAGAGCATGGAGAAGGAGAACGTGGCTGGGGCTTATCACATTTTGAGTTTTGAAAATTTTTTTTATCACGTCCTTTTTGCTTTTTTTTTTTTTTTTTTTCTTTTTAAGATATAAGTTAAACATATCATTGTATTACCAAAAAAAAAGGCAATTCATTTGCACTAAAAACTTATGTTAGTTGGTGGCATAGCAATAATATCAATTATAAATAAATGGACCAAAAAAACTATAGAGTTAATAGAATAAATAAATTTTTGAAAAAATTAATTAATTGATTATTTTAGCCTAAGTTAGTTTTATAATATAAATATTATAATTTATTAGCATATATTTGATTAACTTGTCCAACAAAAGTTCATATCATATTTATGCAAAGAATAAGATTAAAAAATAACATAATTTTTTTATAATCGAGCAATTTAATATAATACAAGTGATTACTAGATTGTATAATCACTTTCTAAACTAATTTAATTGATAAAACATGTTCAACACTTAGATTTTAAATTTAAATCACTAAATGATAAGGTCATAAGATTTAAAAAAACGATGAAAATAGATATTTGACATACAATTTAACTATGACGCTATAGTTGTTAATTCTTTGTTTAATGTAACTCCTTAATTATTAGTAGTAGTTGCTAATCATGTAATTACAAGATATAACATAGTTTTGTTTTAGATGAGATATAACATAGTTAAGCATATTATATAAATCATGTGACACCCTTCGTTGTGTTGTGTTTTCTCTCTTTGAAGCAAAGTTCATACAACAATTTATATGTCTGAAGATTATATGTCCAATATTTACTTTGAAATGTTCAACATGAATACTAACAACATAAAATGAAATTACAAATTTCATGTTAACATATCTTATTAATCAAACTCATTTTCATTGAGACTATATTCTAAAATCTAATTTTTATGTACGCGCGTGTGTGTGTGTATATATATATATATATATAACTCAAGTCTATACTATTGTACATTTTTATTACTATTACATCTTATGATAGTCTAATTGGTTGATGTTTGCCAATTAAGGCACCTGATCAAGAGTTCAAGTCCAATAAAATGCATTGAACATTTTTTTTTTATATTTTATACTAATAAATAATAGTATTGGCGCAATCTTTCCCCTATAAATTATTCATTATTAATTGCATACTATTTTCGATTAATTATTTGGCATAGCTATAAATATAAATGTATTTTTGATAATGGTTAAAAGTCATTGAAAATAGTAATTTATTTCTACCATAAGTTTGGCTAGTTGAAAATGTTCATAGCTCAAATTCTACCATCTAATAAATTATAATGCTCACTTGTGGCTACCTTGGTATTTAGTTTAAAAAAATACAGTTTTTCGATTTAGAAATCTGCCATTGCAAATAACAGTGACACCAATGCTTACTGCCAAAGATTTCAAAATTTCACTACTTATTTTCAATCAATTTCATGTTCGGTCAAAATTAAACTTCTATTATCAATTGTGAAACAGTATGATCATAAATAATCATGTATTTCTAATAAACTTAACAAAGCTATCGAAAATGTAACAAAATTTTCGATAGTAACTTCCTTTCATTGAAAATGGTATTGGTGCCATTGATTTCCCGCAAAAAAATAAGTATTAGTGATTAATTATTAAGTTATTTTTTACCCTTTTTCCCCATCGAAAATATGGGACATTACTTTATTCTTTTTGTGATGAACTAATTTTTGCAACCGTAAATAATCATATTTTCGACTAAATTTTTTCTGCAATTAGTAATGTTGGTCGAAAAAGACTATTTTTCTTGTAGGGGGCCTTAGACTTGCATGCTAGGTCAGAGCGTATTTATTTATTTCTATATTTTAACAAATTTAGTCAACGCTCCATCCATTTCTTACCAGATGTGTTGTTTTAGGTAGATTTTGGTGTGTAAGAAAGATGGGCAAAACCTAACTAAGAACAACAAATTTATTTTTTAAGTTGCAAGATGCCTCGCTTAATCAGTGTGTGTTGGCTGTTTTAGGTTTTTATAGAGATTAAGGAAGAGTGGGAGAAGGATGGTTATGGTGAAAGGTTCGGATATGGAGAGAGAGAGAACTTGAAAGGAAGTCATTGACCTGCAAAAGAGCAAAAAGGAGGTTAGAGTTGAAGCCAGCGGTGGTCGGCGACTACACTCTGATGCTCAAGTCAGATTTTAGGACTATTTTGGGGTCAAGAGCTTACAAGCTCTTGATAATGGTGGCTAGAGGTTGAAGACAGCCTCAGACTTTGTGGAGAGTGTGTTTGGTTATGCATGAGAAAAATAGAACTTGAGGAGCGCTTTTATATGGAGTGCCCTAGGGTGCCTGGCTGCCGTGCCACATTTAGAATTTTTGTTAGTGTTCTTTGCTGTCTTGGCATGGATATTTTTATCATGTTGCTTATATAGTCGTTTGAACCATTTGGAGCATGCTTGGAGAATAAGGTAGAGGTCATTTTTATATTTTATCCACACATACACGTGTTGGATGTTGGCGGGTAGTCTCGCGTGCCTCTACAAAGGCTGCTCAGCAATTTGCAGGCATGGCAGTTGAGGACCACTGTCATTGGTGTGCTATTTTGTGCATTTTACATGTGTAACAACATGTTGTCCTCTCTTTTTCAACAAGATATTCCTTATTTGATTCTGAAAATCAATTATTCTTTTTGGGTGATGGAGACATTTCACGTGGCTAATATTTTGTGTATTTTCTCTACCCTTTCTGCATTTAATATGGCATATCTCGCATACCATCTTGATTATTTGGTGTACTCGTTATAGGTCAGGTACTCCTAATGATTATTTATAGTCACAAAAATCTATATCGACATGTGGCGCTTCATTATCAACCTTTCATTTCTTCCCCAAACATATGTATTATCTTTTTTTATGATTGGAGTTTAGGAATTTTCTTCATTCCTTATTAAGAACCATCTTTAACTCCATTTTCAATCTCGTTCAAGCTAGACAGCTAGAACGAGCTGACTAAAATTATTTTGTTTATTTTTCAATGCTTCATATGTGCTGTTAAATTAATCAGAGGAGATTCAAGAAGCAATAAATGATGCGCGAAGCTCATTACGACAACGTTGCAACTCTTTGCTAACGGTTTAACCAATAATGGTATTTGCTTATACAAAATTTAATTAAGAAATGATGAATTAACCTTAATTTAAATAAAACTGAAACAGCACAAGGAACATTATGTTCAATACTTAAATAATGTGTTTGAGGAGTTAATCCTATAATTTGTTATGTTTTGGACCAACAGGTATTTTTTTTACGGGCTATCCCGTAATTGCATTTCAAAATGTTCTTCAAGTATCTATTGTCTCGATAGTCCGGAGGATGAATTGGCCACCGCATGTAGTTGGGACCCAAGAATTAAAGGGCAGTTCTATTTCCAAACTTCAATTACTGTTGGTTTGTCCGTGGTTGAAGCCTTTATTGAAGATGTGCAAAAACTAGTTGCATTGGAGCCAAGAGCGTTGTGCAACGTGGAAATTAATTCTGGAATTCTCATACGTTATATTAAACGTTCAAATGCTTGCTTGGGAAAACAAGAGGATTTTGTAGACTTTGATTTCTCATATTATCGAAGCAAAGACCCAATGACTCCCAGAGCAAATGGCTTTGTTCATATTCTTGGGGCTACCTCACTGGGAAAAGAATCGAAACCTGGTGTTTGATAGAATCCTAAAGAAATACAAAAATGCTGGAGAATTCTTGAACGTTAAACAGAAATATGATCCATTAGGACTCTTTTCTAATGAGTGGACAGATCAAATTCTTGGATTAAAAGATCGGGTGACCGTAGACAACGCTGGTTGTGCCCTTGAAGGTTTGTGCATATGCTCACAAGACAGTCATTGCGCCCCCCAGTAAATGCTATTACTGTAGACCAGGCAAAGCTTTTAAGGATGCAAGAGTTTGCACTCGTATAAGCACTTAGATGCAATGTTGCTTGACCTATTTACGATTTATGATTCTGCTGTTGGTTTGGTTTCCTGCAAGTTTCGTTGGACTCTCTTACTAAATTATTTCATGCTTATACCTCTTTGTATATATAGAAAAATTAAAAATAAGAGAACTACTACGACTGCTGTCTGTTGGTGGCTCATTGTTCTTCTAGTTGTATTGTTTTGTGAAATCTTTGTTCTCGGTTATATACTGATTCGTAACACCAGTAGTTGTTGTTGCTATTGTGATTGCATAAAAAACCCTTGTGATAACAACTAAAGAGAGAGTGTGTGTTACATGTGAAAATGATTGAGGTAAGGACTTTCATATTTTATATTAATATAAGGGCTTTTACAATGTAGAAAAGCATCTTCGTATCGATGTAAATGATAAGTCATAAGTTTTTCATCGATAAAAAGGGTGAGCCCGAAATATATTATAGTATTATAAAAAATACACATCCGCATGAAATTTCATGCAAATGTCAACACTTTAATTAAACTACCGGATTCTATATAAATAAATACATACATACATACATACATTAATAAAGTCTTCAACTTTATTAAAGTCTATATATTCTTACGACCAAATACTACCAAGGCACCCTAAGGTAACTCCTTCACCACACAAATAAAAGTTTTAACCAATTAAAGGTGTAGGTACACAAAGTCTCTAATCTATATCACAACTACTCTCCCTTAGCTCTGATACCAAAGAACCCTAGGATCGTAGAGTGTGTGCAAAAAACAGAAAACTCAAGCTTTAACTTTAATAAAACAACAGAAGTTTAAAAAGATCTAAAATATTTTATAGATCTAGTAAATGGTATTGTTAGACCAGAGCGATGCAGTAGCTAGTACTGGCTTTGGAACTAGATCAGGCTTAGAATTGATCAGTATCCCGCACACTCGGGTTTCCAACCAAATACTAAAAATATAAAATCTTTAAAATATTTTTCTTTAAAATCGTTTTTACAAACCTAAGCAACACAAAGGCTCATACACAGTACTAGAATTGGATCCCAGAACTAGTGCTCTGATTGAATGAAGAGAGAAGAGAAGGTACAACTAAGGGCAGAGATCCGGTCTCTATGCCTTAGAGGAGTCTTAACAGGTTTTAAAACAGGTCTGATATAGAAGATCAGCCTGTATAGCATGCATATAAAGCTTTAAAATTGCAGAAATTTAAACATACAACTTTAGATATATGCTTTATAAAATAAATTATTACAAACTTTGAATGAACTTTATTTGATTTAGGAAAAACTTTAAATGCTTACATTAGTTGCTTGAATCCAGAAAGCTTTAAGAAAGAAAGTGTTTTACAGAAGAAAGGGGAAAATTGCAAAACAGGAGTAAATCCTCTATGTTTTTGCGTCGTGATTTCCCCCAAGAGGAAGAAGAGAGAATTCGAGAGCTAGAGAGAGAGAGAGAGAGAGAACCAGAATCTGAAGAGTCTAAGTCTTCCTCCGATTCCTTCATACAAAAGTTGCTAATACAAAAGAAAGAAAATAATTGCAATCTTCACGTGGGTGGGTCCGTTGTCTGAGACAGCATCTCCGTGAAATCCGCAAGTGGGGAAGGCATCACAAGCTTTATTACATGGGTCATGATTTTCTTTTGGCTTTATCGAAGTTTGAAAGTCTTTGTAGAGTCCAACTGGTTTGAAAATTTGAAGACTTGTTTTCACAGCTTTTTTCTCGTGAAGAGAATAGTGAGTGAAGGAAGACAGTTGTCCAAAAATTCAAAAATACAAAGGAATAATTTACAACAATGAAAATTACTCTTTTTTTTATTATTTTTTATTTTTTTATATATATACACAACTGTAAATACAGATAAAGGCTTTAATGCTTTATTGGAGAGAAGATCCCAAAGCAATCATCTTCATTTTCATTTCCAAGGGAAATGAACTGCTCATCATCTTGATCGAGAAGAATGCTGCACAGACGGCTCGGATCTCGAAGCGATGAGTCGTTCCATGACTTTAAAATATTCGTCTTCATTCTTTTCAGACTGGCCAAAAGGGATTGGGCCTTTGACCGTTGGGCTAAGAAAGTGCTTTGGGCTTTAACATCTTGATACTAGGCTTGAGGAGGTTTTTGAAGAGAGCCAATTCTGAACTGTGGCTTCGGAAAGCTTGGTCTTCTCATCAAACTTTGACCACTATTTGACTTTGAATGTTCTTTGTAAAATGAGTTGGGCTTCTTGTTTGTAGTATTGAAGATTCCACATCCATACCCAGGGGAGGAAGAAATTGGTACAGAAGCAGAGAAAATGAGGAAATCTTTTCTTAGACTCTAAAGGAATGTAGTGGGCTTTAAAGAGATTTAAACAGTTTATGGCATTGGGGGTCAATATTTCTAGGCTTGGGCCAAAATAGTTCCACCATTATTGGAACCAGTTTGGAAGGCTTTGGACAGTTATCTTCGAATTGAAGAAAAATAACCAGGAATGGGTCTTTTTAGGGTTTTGAATAAAGAATGTATTAAGCTAAGCTCGTTGATAGTCCCAGTAGGAAAAGACAAGGAATGGTTTAGACACTTTTGAAAATTGGCGGGAAAAGTCTTTAGTTTGTGGAGTTGGTCACCCCATTTGTTTGGGCTCAAAACTTGTAAAATAGTAGTCGTGGAGTAAATTTGGTTCTTTATGGGTTTCTTGAGAAAGAAATATTTGAATTTTACTTGACTCAAGTATATTCGAGGATGGCTTGATAGAAAGGTTGGGGTTTTGACAAATCCCATGATTTGAAAAACCAACCTTTCGGGAAAAACTTTGAAATGGCTTCAAAAGAATCAGAATGGTAAAATCCATCTTCCATAGTTAAAACATTTTGATGATGGGTTTTACTAATCCAATCCGAAGATTTTTGCGAAAGCTTCGATTGTGAAACTACAATTTGGGAAGATGAGCTTTCACTAGAAATAATCGTTTTAGAAGAAGAAGGTTTTGAAATTTCTTTGGAAATAGTTTTTTCTTTCTTGTGAGCTTGAGAAAGGGTTTTACTTTGAGAAATGCTTTGTAAAGCGAGCATAAGTTCTTGAGATTTAGAAATGGAATTTATCCATTCTTTTACTTGTTCTTCCGAGGTAATTTCTTTAGACTAGGCTTCATGCTCCTCAACCATATCAATCCAAGATTTAATAGGCATGGCTGAAGATAACAATTTGTCTTTAGAAGGGGTTGACTGGGATTCTTTAGAGGTGGTTTGGGGCACAGGGTCTTTAAGGACTCCTTTCCCCTTGTCTGCTTTCTTTTTGGGTGGCATTATCTGTTTTGGAGAAATTCTCTCGTTAGAAAATCAGGAATTGAATTTGTATTACCTTTAATAAATTGAATATCAAAATAAAAAACGCTTAAAATAGCTTGCCATCGTGCAAAAATTTGTTTTGATGCAATGTTTTGAACATCTTTTTCTAAAACATGTTTTGCAGCTTTGCAGTCAATTCTAAGCAAAAATTTTCGGTTTAATAAATCACTTTGAAATTTAGAAATGCATAACACAATGGAAAGAATTTCTTTTTTAATAGTAGAATAATTCTTCTAGCATTCATTCCAATGTGCAGAAACATACTGTACTATTTGTTCTTTATTGTTATCAACTTGCTTTAATATACCTCCATAGCCTAAATCTGATGCATCAGTTTCAACAATCTTAGGTAATGCAGGATTAGCAAGAAATAAGCATGGAATTTCTTTAATAGAATTCTTTATAAGTTTTACTACTTTAGTGTGCTCATCAGTCCAAGCAACGGGATTTTTCTTTAACCTATCATGCAATGGTTTGGAAATCCTATTGATATTCGGACAAAAATCAAGAACATAATTTAAACTACCAAGAAATCTTTGCAATTGAGTCTTATCTAAAACCCTATCAGGAAATTTATCCGCAAATGCAAGAGATCTCTCAATTGGAGTGATGGTTCCTTTGGAAATACAATGTCCAAGAAACCTGATCTTTGTTTGAAACAAAAAGACTTTAGAACTAGAAATGGCTAGACCAGCTTTCCTAGTTGCAAAGTAGAATGTTTTCAAATGTTTGAAATGTTGATCAATTGTTTGAGAAAAGATTAACACATCATCAATATACACAATGCATAATTCAGAAAATGGATTATAAATATCATTCATAATCCTCTGAAATTCTGAGGGTGCATTCTTTAATCCGAATGGCATTACTGTCCATTCATACTGTCCAAATGGAACAATAAATGCAGTTTTATAACGGTCTTTAAGACGCAATTTGAATTTGCCAAAAACCGAAATTCATGTCAAATTTTGAAAATATGAAAGCAGAGTGAAGTTTCTAAAGCAAATCCTTTTTATTAGGTATAGGATACCTAATCCATTTTAGTGCTTTATTAAGAGGTTTGTAATTTATGACTAATCTAAGTGTTCCTCTTTCTATTTCAGAATTCTTATTGACATAGAAAGCGGCACAAGACCATGGAGACCTAGATTTGACAATGAGTCCTTTTGACTCCAGATCTTTGATTTTATTTTTACAGTGTTGTTCCAATTCCATGTTCATCTGGATTAGACGAGCCTTAGTGGGTATTTGTCTTTCATCAAAGGAATTTTCATATGGCAAATCAACCAAATGTTGTTTTCGGTTCCAAAAAGTAGATGGTAGATTAGCACATATTTCTTTTTCAATCAAACTTTGAAAATCAGAAATTTTTCTTTTTATAAAACATTTTGTAATTGATGTTCAATTCTTTGTAAGTTCAGGTCTTTTTGAAGGCAAACTAAGTCATTTTGTTTTGACTTTAGTAGAACATTGACTTGGTTTTGATAAACAGAACAAGATTTTACAATATTTAGATTTCTGGTTTTGGTTTTTCAATAAAAAGGAATTTTAACTTTTTATTTTTTGCTTTGAAAGATATACTGTCGTAATTGACAGTATAAGGAATAATAAGGTTTATGAAAGGAGTTCCTAGTATGACAGTATGATGTATATCATTTGTCAATATAAAAGAAGTCCTGAATTCAAAACCTTTATTAGGAATGGAGGCATCGACTTTAGATTTGATTTGATATAAAAACTTGAATTATTGGCCGTAGAAAGTCTTTCATTGGTTTTTTCATGAAATCTTTTAGGGACAATATATTCTTTAATGCAATTTAGATCAGCACCAGTGTCAAATAAGGCAATGGTGTCAATCTCAAAATCTTTGGAAAGGATTAATGTAATCTTTATAAGGTATTTTCTTGTTGTGATTTGCTTTAGGACAAAAAGGAAATCATTGGGTAATGATTCAATGTTGTCAAGGTTTTGTGGTTCGTGCTCATTCTCGGATTCTGATTCCTTGTCAGAATTGTCTTCCAACTGTTTTTGTAATAATAGTTGGATGGTTTCAGAATCAGTCTTTTGTTTTTCTTTCAACTCTTTTATCTTAAGTTTGATTTCTTTTATCTCTTTTTGAAGATCTTAGATGTTAGGCGTTGTTTGTTTAGTCTTCTTTTTATTGCCTAAAATTTCAGTAAGGTCATAAGAATTTTTCTTTATAACAGGGGTTTTAGAGGTCTCAGCTTTATCAGTTTTTTTTAGAGTTTTTAGAAGCTTGTCAAGGTATTCCTTTTGAAGGGTAAGGTCAGAGATGTGTTTAACTAATTCAAGAAAGATTTCTTGATCTTTAGTCAGCACATTGATTTTCTTTAGATAGGATTCTGTATCAGAATCACTATCACTGGACACAGAGGTTTAGAGTCCACTAACTCATCAACTTGAAGGGGCTCACTATCTCCCGTCATGGAAAACTCAGAGTCTGAAGACTCTATAAGATGAGGAGTGACTTTAAAGAGTGTCTCATCATCTAAATTAAGCTCATGGAGCTTCCTATTCATCATACAATAATTTTTTGTATGGCCTTTCTTGCCACACTTATAGCAAGTGGCTTCTTTGTAGTTAAAAGGGGCTTTAGAGGCCTTGTTCTTAGAGAAATGTGGTTTCCTATAAGGTTTTCTAAATTTCTTATGGGAAGTTTCTCTAAGATTTTTTGAAGGTTGTCTATACTTATGACTTCTAGGCTTGTAATGTTTTTTGTAAGTTTTTGAAGAACACTTACCATTACAATCATTAGAAGTGGAAGCTTGGAAAGGATCATAGTTAAAGCTGTTTTGCGTAAAAGCGCCTAATTCTTGCTTAGATTTTCTAAGCTCCCATTTTAGACGTTTCTGTAGTTTAAGATCCTGGCCAATCTTTAGACCTTCTTTATTAACAAAACTGACTAATTCATCATAGGTGAGGTCTTTATAAGGGATGCGATCCCCATTTTGGGCTCTAATGGTGTTTCTGACTTTTTCTCCTAAGAGAGTAGGTAATCCTGCAAGAAATTTTTCTTTCCAAGTTACATGATTTGCATCATCTCTTAGGAAAAGTCTGGTAAAGAAAGTGGCTTTAGCTTTGAAATTCACTAAGTTTTCTACACCTAAGATTGTGTAGTAACTCAGCATTTTTATCTCTAAGGTGTGAGGGGCCACCTATGAAATGAAGGGATATAGTAAGAATAAGAGTAGCAACAACATCTTGAATGGGGCTATTGAACTCATCACAGATGGGCGCTCCATCCTCATCTGTTTGAATTGCATTCAAGATGTCAAGTTGTTGTTGCTTGGTGAGAAGATGATCCCACCATCCTTTAAGTTGACCAGTAAATCCGGCAATGAGGATCTCTGTAATAGACTTGTCAGAGGTTTTTGATTGGGTTTTATAGGCATTAGTTGCCATGATCATTTGTTGTAAAAGTCCAAATATATTATACTTAGACATACCATCTATATTCCACTCATAGACAGAGGAAGCGTTAAACCTGGATTGGTTTAGCGCACTAGGCCTATTGTCTATGGTTAGCTCAGGAGGAGAACTAGCAGGAAGTGCTAATTCCCTGTGGACTTTATTGGCTCTAGGAATTGACTCATCTTTAAAAGCTTCTATGTCTGAAGAGGCAACAGACATTTGGTCTTGGTCTAGTACACCAATAGTTCTAGATTGGGCACTATCAGGGGCTATCTGGACTTTACTAGAGGAAGAAGAAGCTTCGATCCTATCTAGTTGGTCTCTAATGGCTTTAGCAAAATCTGACTTTGATTCTTGGACAAGCTTTTGACTATTTTTCGAGACCTGAAATGGTTCAAAAATAGGTTTCTTAAGCTTTTTGTCAGAGTCAGCTTTTGAGGAGATACTAGAGGAAACGGCTATGGTTGACTTTTGGAATTGACTCTCTATTCTAGTCATGTTGTTTTCCTATTGTATTTAGGTTTGCATTACAGAAATTATTCTGTTGAATAATGCTACCTAAATTAGTCTCTGAATCATTTGGTTTGTGTATTTTGTAAGGTGAGGCTTTAACTTGGACAGGAGGCTTACCATGGTCAATAGTAATACTCCTAAGAGGTGGATGCTCAGATTCAACGGTTTGATCACTATCAGAAAGATTCCATTCTATAATCTTTTTTCTGACCGTGATTGGATTTGTTTCTTTAAAAAGGTAAGGAATCCTATTTTCAGAGGCATACAGTTCAAACCAATCAAAAAATAGAATATGAACTTTATGAGAATTAACAAACTCATAATAGACCTTTTGGATTTCATTTCTTTGGTTTAAGAAATTTCGAAAAACCAAAATCTTTTTTCTTTGTTATTCTCGTAATAAAAATCTTTATGAAGAAGGGTTTTGTCAAAGTCCCTTTCAAGGACATTGAGTACATTTTCCGTAACTGCAGAAAATGTAGGAAAAGTTGGAGGAGAAAGTTCTTTTTCTCCTTGGTTTTGCTCTTGTTGACTGCTAGTGTAAACTGGATGTGGTACACTAGTAGTATAATCAACAGAATGTATGGAAGAACTAGGTATATCTGATGTAGAAAACCTAGGTTGACTTTTTGAAGGTTGGAAAGGAAGATTTACTACCAAAGAAATTTTTGAAAATTTTCTTTCCAGAGAGGGGATACTAAAGATAGAATCCTTATCTGAAAATCTAGACGAAGTAGATCTTCTAAAGGATAGTTTGACTTTACCATCGGAATACTGAGTCACATTTTGTAACTCTGTATTGGGCTCTAATTGTTTTAGAATCACTGGTTCAGTGGCTCCATCTAAGATCCATTCCTCAGGAAGATTGACATCTTTCCATTGGATTGGTCTTGGAATAACAGTGTTGGCTTTAGGACAGTCGATCTGTAAGAGAAGCATCTCATCTCTTTTTCTTTGGAATTTATGTTGCGTATTAAACGAGAATTCATGGCTTTGTAAGAGATTACGAAGATTAGGGCTACAGGAACAGATCCTTCCATCATATGGTAATTATGTGTCTTAATCTGTAGAATCATGCTTTTAAGAATATTTTTGTCTTTTAAAGAAATTGTTATGTTCGGATAACAGCTGAAGGAAATAGGTCCTTTACAGAGATTTGATTCGATACTACTTAGCAAAGAATCATCAAAAGAGATGAATCTTCCATCTTTGAGGACAGCAAGGATGGAAGTATCTAGTCCTTCTTTTGTTAAAGGTTTTATTCCGACTTGCATTAAACCGATGTGAACATAATTAAAATTTTTATCTTTTAGTCTCTTTAGTGATTGTTCTGAAAACAAATTAATTGTTTCAAAAGGCTTTGAAAGGGTTATGTCTCTTTCTTCGGTCTTTATTACAAAATCTGTCTTTAAAAAATCAAGCTTTTTTGTTTTGTAAATCATGTCTTTAGAGATTTTTTGTAATTCCCAATAATCTAGTGCTTTATTAAAGTCTTCAACTTTAATAAAGTTGAATATATATTAAAGTCTATATTTGGTCGTAAGAATATATATATATATATCATCAGATATTTTATCAAGTATTAACTATAATTTTTTAATGAGTGAAGATATTTTACCCCATAAATTGTGTAAATCCATCCTATTTTAAAAAATTATTTTTAAGAAATTCACATTATTATTTAAAATTTAAAATAGAAAGAAATTTAAACAATTAATCAGTTAATTAGATCCTTTTCATAGTCAATAAATTTCTTAAGATAACTAGAATAAATTTTCATAACTAATAAATTTTGCAAGATATCAAGTAACAATTCCATTTTATTTGTTTAATTGAAGGTTAAAATGATTATATTAATGAGTATTTAATTAATTAATTATTAAAATTTATTCTAAATTTAAAATTATTGTAAATAGTATGAATTAAATTTTTTAAACTGGGGTGGGTTTACACAAAAATGTCACCACCCCTTGATAATTAACCCTGGTCTAAATAAAACCGAGTCCTCGATTCGTCCTTATTCAGGAATTGGGCCATCCCCAATGAAGAAGTGTTTAGGCCCGAAAGTTCCTGGATTTGTAAGTTGCAACCTTCAGATTACGCAAGCAAATTTCGAAGTTCCAACCAAGAAGTCGTTTCCGTCCTCAGATTAATAGCTTTTAGTCAACCTATAAAAGAAATGCGTTGAATCTGAAATGTCGTGGCTGTATTTGATTAGATAAGGTTTATGACAAATGTACATCTGTTCACAGAGTAATTTTCACTCTCTCTCAAATTAGCTTCTTCTGTAAAGAAAGAACGAGCGAACCTCTCTTCCTAGGGTTGATCGGATAAAATCACCCGCTACATATGATTGTGACACTGGAGAAAAAAGAAACAAGAAAGCAAAAACAACCCACAAACACAAAAACATTCACTGGTATGCCAAATATCTCACTTATTTACTGCTGTTATCAGCTATATATGTTCTTTTTCTATGATTCTCTGGCACATGCCCCCCAAAATAGTAACCCTATAACTTGAGATAATTCCTGAGCTAAACATCATTTGCAGAGTATTTTATTTGAATCTCTAATATGCAATAAAAGTCCTATAAGGAAAGGATTGGGTAATAGGATTATATATTAATTGCTGCCTTCACTCGGGGTTGGTTACTTGATTTTATGTTTTTAATGTTGTGTGGATTGTCAAATTTTTCTGGTCCTTGTGTTTTACAATTTTAGACATTAAAGTTTTGGGGTAAATAAATTCTGGGTTTTTGAATTTATACGTTAGTTGTTATAATTTGGTCGGTTTACTTGCAACTTTGTATTTGGGCATAATCACGGTTCGATTCTATTTAAATTTAGCGTAAAATTTTACAAAGGGTGCAAAAATATTTTTTCCAGAAAACATTTAGCTGTCCGTTCTGCTCCATTGTGGATGCAGAATAGAATTGAGTGTGGAAAAAAAAAAACTCAAATCAAATTCTTAGTTTTTATTTTTATTTTATTTTTTTCAAAAAAATTCTTTGGGGAAACAAATTCAAATGGTTTTGGCTTCTGTATACCATCATTCTTATTGGTGTTCCTCAGTCATTAAGCTGAGCTACACGAAAAGTTGGTGAGTCTAAAAGCATATATACTGGCACTAGAGAAATCATGATAGTTCTCTTTGTCACAAAGTACTCTAATTTCACAATTTTCTTTCCAGTCCATTTTCCATCCAAAATGTGTCAGCCTGTAAACACAGTAAAATTATTGATTATTTACTATTAGTTTTAGTTGTATATCCCTCTTTAAATTGAGAATGAGTATCCAAGGTTGTGGTTGGATATCCATTCTCAATACATGGCCTAAAAAGGAAAAAGAAAGTTCTGTGATTGTGCATCATGCACATTCTTCTGCACCGTGTGCATTTTTTATTCTAATCATCAAAGCTTGAGGGTGATTTCAGTGCTGTTCAGGCACTATTTTTTGGACGATAAGTCCGGAAACTTGAAACAATCATGGCAGATAACGCAGAAGTTGAGGAGCGGGTGGATCTTGATGAGGACAATTACATGGAAGAGATAGATGATGATCCCGAGGAGCAACTATATGATGATGGAGAAGTCAGTAGGGATGGAAATGTTAAACAAAATGATGAAGAGGAAGAATATGATGCCGAGGCTAGTAAGGAAGATCAATCACCTGGAGCAAATGGAAGTCACATTAATACTGAAGATGTGGTGGAAGATGAAGACGAGCACACTGCTTCCATCAGTGAAGATGAGAAAGAGAAGCATGGTCAACTTCTTGCCCTTCCACCTCATGGTTCTGAAGTTTTTGTCGGTGGACTTCCAAAGGATGCATCAGAAGAGGACTTAAGGGATCTGTGTGAACCAATAGGCGAAGTTTTTGAGGTTAGAACCATTATTACCAATGCTTATAAAATTTAATTTCCTTTCTTTTAATTGTCATATATGACATTGTTTTCTATTTTAAATTATTTATCCAGGTGAGGTTAGTGAAAGACAAGGATAGTGGTGAAAGCAAGGGCTTTGCTTTTGTGGCTTTCAGATCAAAAGAGGTTGCAAAAAGGGCCATCGATGACTTACACAGTAAAAATTTTAAGGTGATCAAGATGCCTTTCACAACGTATTTTGGAGATTAGAGAAGCTAGGGATGATTTGGTTGTTTGAGACAATCTCTTTTATGCCTTTTTGGCCTTTTCCATTGATATTTTCTTCTCAATACATATCATCTTTTCAGGGTAAAACAATAAGGTGTTCACTGTCGGAAACTAAAAATAGGTTGTTTATTGGAAATGTTCCCAAGAGCTGGACAGAGGAGGAGAACAGAGAAGTCATTTAGGATGTAGGTACTGGAGTTGATGCAAAAGAGCTCATAAAGGTTAAATTTTGTATTAAACAATGCTTTTTTTTCCCCTTTCCTTATAAAGGTGGAAGTTTTGTCTTCTTACTCTACTCCTTTTTATTGTCTTCTCTCCATAACAGGATCCTCAAGCTCCTTCTCGTAATCGTGGTTTTGCCTTTGTTTTGTATTACAATAATGCCTGTGCTGATTATTCAAGGCAAAAAATGACCAGTGCAAACTTTAAGCTGGATGGCAATTCCCCAACTGTCTCATGGGCTGAACCAAAGAGCACACCCGATCACTCTGCTGCTGCTTCTCAGGTAAAGTCTAGAATTAGAACATTCCAATTCTTTCAAGTTGATATGAAACTGCTTTCATATGTGTTTGATTCACTTTTATTGGCTCTTCATGATATCTATATAAACTAGAGAATGTCATCTATACTGTTAGTTAAGGAGAAATGGTTTGACTTAAGAAATGGAACACTTGGTATCCCTATTTGTAGTGATGAGGTAATTAGATGGATCACACATGCGAATAAAATGCAGAGATTTTTGGGGCACTTACATTGATGAGAACCTTAGATTACGGCTTGCCTCCTGGGAAGCTCCTAATGTGCATCAATATGCATTTAAGACTTACTGCTTGGAATCTAAACTTGAGTATAACTTCTGGAAATTGTCAGTTTAATAAGTGCTATTGTTTGTTTTATATGCAACTTTAAATAGTAGCAAATATTGTGAGATCATAATTTGTTTTACTACCTGTGTTGTTGTTGAATAATTGTAAGATGTTGGCCTAATGTTATCTACTGTTTCGAGAGCCGCAGGTGAAGGCTCTTTATGTGAAAAATATACCTGAAAACACTTCTACCGAGCAACTTAAAGAACTATTCCAGCGTCATGGGGAAGTGACGAAAGTGGTTACGCCTCCTGGAAAATCTGGGAGACGTGATTTTGGGTTTATCCACTATGCTGAAAGGTCAAGTTCATTAAAGGCTATCAAAGATAATTAGAAATATGAAATTGATGGTAGTTATCATGCAAGATTTCATTGCTTTGTCTTTGAGATCTGGTGTATACGTGAAGGCACGAGTGTTAGACCTGCCATTGTCTGAAGTCGACTAATTTTTGTTTATTTTAATTGTTTCTCATACTAGAATTCCTAGAATAATAAAAATGTTCCATGGACTCGAACTGCAGGCCAAGTGTTGGAAGTTGTTCTTGCAAAGCCTCAGACTGATAAAAGAACTGAAGGGGTTTATTCCTATGCTGCTGGAGTTCATCCAAGCCATCTGCCACATGCTGGGTATGGTAGCTTTGCTGGGACTGCATATGGCTCTGTGGGTACAGGATTAGGAGTTGCTGCTGGTGCTGGTTTACAGCAGGTACTTGTATACTTGCAAATCTCTTTTTGCTTGGATAGAGTATTCTTATAATAGGTCTCATAAATTTGCCTGTGTGGGACAGCCCATGATATATGGTAGGGGTCCAATGCCAGCTGGGATGCATATGGTGCCAATGGTCTTACCAGATGGTCGAATCGGCTATGTTCTGTAAGTTGCTTTTTATGTGGTAGTGTATGTAATAATAACAGATACTTTATACTTTTCTTTTTCTGTTTTTGGGATTGTGCAGTCAGCAGCCTGGAGTACAAATGCCACCTCCTCGGCCACGTAGAGTTGAGAGGGGTCGAGGTGGACGAGGTGCAAGTAGTGGCGGCGATGATGGCAGCCGTGGCAGAAGATATCGACCGTATTAGTTGATTGTAGAAACAGTTGTAGTTCATCACGTTTTAGATGGATGTTGCTTACGGAACTCTTTTTCTTCCAATTTCTGTTCTCTTAGGCTCCACTCTCAAATGAAAAGATTGAAAATGGGGAGGGACATTAAGAGTGGGGAAGGTAAGTGCTCTTTGTAAGGTTAATTTAATTTATTGGAGATGATTGATAATCAAGCATTTATTTCATATTTGATTTTGTTTTTTCAAATATTGTATAAAAACTTCAGTAACGGTGTTTGCAGTTTGCCATTCTGAGAAAAATGAGATCAATGAGTAATTTATTAGATAAAAGAGTAGGGTAATAAATAATTTTATCTGGCAAGCTTTTCTGCAAATACAAAAAAGACGAAACAAAGTCCGTAACAGTAAACTTAACTGCTAAATTGTGATTGTAATGAACTAAAACTAAAATTACTAGAGAAATCAAGTAAATTCCGATAGCTCCTGGAGACGCTTATCCAGCTCATCCAACTTAACAGCCCACTCGGTTTTAATACGCAAGGGTTTCACTTCGACATTAGTACCGTAATCCACGTTGCCGTCATCCTCTCTGCGTGTGTCAGCAGAGGATGCTTGCTTTTTCTTCTTGTTCTTCTTTTTCGGCTTATTCTTAGCAGCCGCTCTCTGTAAAGCCCAAAGCACATCTGACCCGCTTAGTTGCTTTCCATTCTCCTGTTTTCGTATTTGTAGTTTTGGGGCTGAAGCCGAACTGCTGCCGCCGGAGTTGAGATTCGAGAGGACGATGTGACCTATGCCACCCACGTCTTCGTCGTAAACGCCGCCGTTTTTTTGTGGATATTGGGTGCCGCGTAGATAAGGGCGAGGAGCTGGTATCGTGGGTCTGCAGACGAATGGTGCGGCTGGGATTCGGGACACTGACCACATGTTTCTTTTTTCTTCTTTCTCCATTGCCCTCTCTTTTTATTGGTTATATATATTTGTTATAATTGTAATTATTGTAAGTGCATGTGTACAACAAACATTACAAATATGTGTAAATATGTATAATGATTCTGAATCAAAGATCAGTCGTACAGTAATTTTTATCGAAAATGACTTATTAAGGATCCGTTTGAGATTATTTTTTGGAGACTTAAAAGTAATTTTGAGAATTTAAAAATTAATTTTAGTGTTTAGTAAAAAAATTTAAATTATTTTTGTTAAAATCAATCCCTCCTATAGGTAATTTTAATTTTGAAAAGTTGGAAAGGAGTAGTGTTTAGATTGATTTTAAGAATCAATTTTATCCTTTAATATAATTTCATAAATATTCTTACAATTATTACCTAAATCCAAAATTATTCATATTCAAATTGGATAATGATAAAAGTAAATCATATGGGTCTACCATATTTTCTATTTCCATCAACAATGACATGTAGCATCAGTTTGTATAATTATATTTATGGTTGTAGCATTACTTGTTATAATAAATCTTTATGTAAAAACCATCACATATAAACTCGTGAACATTCATATCAAATCACCAAGAGAATCAATAATGAGAATATGCTAAGCGTCTTAGAATCCATGCTTATTTGAATCCCTACGGATCTGTGTGGTTGGCCTTAGAGATCAAAGACGTATATCCTGTAGAATTCTTTAATTCTCTCTCGTGCACTCTATCGATAATGGGATGTCGAGAAAGAATAGAAACGATACGTGTGACGCAGGGACCATAACCACTTATATAGACAACCTATCCTATTGTCACTAGGTATTCCTAATTCTCGCCTATCGTAGAATTAGAATATCATTAGAGCCTCTACTGCATTAAAAGCCCACACCCTATTAGATACATTAAAGCCCATATTATTGAAAACCTTATTAGATCACTTTTAATTGGACTTAACCTTATATATGATGATCACAACACATAATTATTCACATATAAGCCCAACGTTGAATTAAGGATCCAACATTATTGAATTAAATAATCCAACATTACTCTTTCAAATAATATTTAAGAAGAGTTACATGATTTTTTAATTATTCATTATAATTTTGTTAAAGTTGATCTGTTTTAGGTCGATAGATAATTACTATCGATATGAGATTAGCATGAAGGGTGTGAAACTTTGGGATTAATTATTGTTTAGAAAGCAATAATTAATTTGTACAAAAAAAATAAGGACACAATAAATAAAATAATGACTTCTTCAATGCACAGATTATATAGTTTGACAGCTGCTCCCTCTCTGAAAAATTTTAGAATATATTAGAAGTATTATATTAGTTATACAACAATATTAATATGATTCATCACCAATATTAATATTGCACCGATCGCAATATTTTTCTAAAACTAGAGCAATTCTTCTTGGAAGAAACCACTTTCTTCCCCCATTTTTAGGATGCCTCCACTCCATAGCCATTTTACGTTCATCAGCCGTAAAGTTGGCTAGGTCGGAAAGAGTTGGTGAATGGTGATAATACATATTGTTTTTTCTTTTTAAATTAATATAAAACTTTAAATTTGAACAAAGAATAAATTAAAACAAACCTCCACAACACCACCAATTATGGCAGCTAAGATTTCTTCAGGTAAGTATTGGTGGTGAATAATAAAAGAACAATAACAGATATCTCACCAATAAACTCCTCTTGAATCCACCAAGTCAAAAGGGCAAAAAACAATTGAAAAAATTCATTAAAAATTAAAAATCTTTACAACTGAAAAGGGGCCTCAATGAATTTTATTAACTTACGTGTATTCATGGGTTGTGTGCACTAAGCAAATGCTTTCTGAAATGCACAAGGTATATTTATAACTGATGTAGTAAATATTTACGGCTATGATTTGAAAATTAAGATGATTTACTCTCTTAAAACTTGTATGAACACTACTTTTGTCAAAACTATTAATTAAAAATAATATTAATCAACTATTATTGACAATGCAAAAACGTAAAAATTCGATATACAAGAGAAACTAAGTTTCGAACAATGAAAATTTTATTGAAAAAGCTTGAATGAACAAAACGAGAGTTTTGATACTAACCCTAAATATCGCAAATTTACCAAGATAGACAAATCTGAAATATTATTTTATGACAAAACTCTCCTAATGTAAATAAGAAAAATAAAACAAATAGCACTTAAGTTAAAAATCTATAAAAAAAAAAAAAAGATAAAACTCCTGAAAGTAGCGGGAAAAATAGTAAAATAACTTAAAACTACAAAATGACTAAGAAAGAAGTGAAAATTTTCAGCTCGACCATGGGGCAAAAAAAAGCATAGATGTTTTGCATTTGATTCGTGTCGTCGCAAGCTTCAAAATAATATATTATACACCTAAACTAGACACATGTAGCTCATCTTATGCAACCATCCTACATCAGCCCTCCTCACTTGGAAAAAGAACTCGTCTTCGAGTTAAGCAGATAAAACTCCTCATCATCCAAATGATATTCAAGTAGATCAGCCATGTTGAAAGTGTAAGAGATATTCCAATTGTTTGGCAGTTGGAGCACAAAAGCATTATCATTAATCTTCCTTGCCAAACTAAATGGACTATACTCTTCTCCAATTTAGTGCGAATGTCAGGAAAATGGCTATGCCGCAGATGTGTCATCGCCAAATCACCCTCCTCAAATACTTTCTTACGTTGGTGCTTGTCCGTATCGGCCTTGTACTTAGCATTGGTAGCTTCCAAGTGTGCTCGCACCTCAGCATGAATCTACGAGCCTTTTACGCCACATTATCAATCGCTTTGTTGCCTTCGACTCTCTTGTTGGTATAATGACCCAAATCATAGATATGGCGTGGGGTATAGGTATAGACAATCTTAAAATGAGCTTTGCTAGTAGATAGATTCAACATATTGTTGTAAGAGAACTCGACCCGAGGCAATGCAATTTCCTAGTTCCATTCTTTGCCACCACAAACACATCACAACATATGGCCCAAAGTTTGAATGACCACTTCCGTTTGTCCATCTGTTTGAGGATGAAAAGCACTACTAAACTGCAATTGCCTACTAAACTTATCCCATAGATGACACCAAAATTTCTTTGATGAACTTCACATTCTGTCAGAAGTAATAGTCTTTGGAACACTATGCAAACACACTATTTCTTGAAAGAATAGATGCGCCATAGAAAAAGCATCTTCAGTCTTCTTACAAGTAATAAAATGTGCCATCTTTAAAAATCTGTTGACAACAACCAGTATAGAGTCTCGACCAGTCCTTGTGCGAGGCAATCCTAACACAAAACCCATGGATAGATCTAATCGATTTTATTTATATTATAATTGCGATTTAGTTTCCTTTTTTTATGTTAACTTAGAGAAGTAGGTTTACTCTATTGTAAATAGAGAGATTTTGTTATTGTTTCATAATTTTTTTTTATTAATAAAATCTCTATTTATTTTGTTGGGATTAGTACTTCAATCATTAATGCAAAAGACTTCCTCATTCAATATGGGTTTTTGTTCAAAACTAATCGATTATGTGTACCCCATAGTTCTTTAAAGAAAGCAGATTATCCATGAGTTGCATGGAGGTGCTTTGAGCAATCATATTTGATGAAATAAGACTAAGGCACTTGTTGAGGAGCAATGCTATTGGCCACAATTAAATGAGACGTGCGTAAGAATGTGCGAGAGATGTCCGAATTGTCAAGAAGACTAAAACACGTTCCAAAATTGACTTTAGTTAAAATAAAAATATCAAAAGACCTAAATTAATAAAATTCTAAAATCCTAAACTTGTCCAAATAACTATCACTTGTATCTAATTTTAGTAAAGCATACGGATGACTAGTAACAAAAGTTATGTGTAACAACTATTCATGACAATATTTGCTCTTTCAGCCACTTAAAATCGAAAGCGCATTTTTCTTTGCTTACTTGGTTTTTGGTGGTTTGCTTTATCTTTGGCATTTAGCAAACATTTTAGATAAGAAGAAAGAAAATCAAAACCAAACAGATTAGAGAAGAAAGAAAATAGGCAAACAGAATAGGGAAGGAGAGAAAATAAGTAGAAAAGAAAAAGAAAAAGTGAGACCTAGAGAAAAGGAAAAGGAAAATAGAAACAAAAAAAAAAGGCATAATTTTAATTTTTGAACCCTAAGCCCATGATTATTAGTCTAAATTATTCAGGTATAATGTGAAGGTTTATCAATACGGGGAGCGCATAAAGAAGGAAAATACTCGTTTAGTATCTATATTTTGACTTAAGTATTTGTTTAGTCCTTATATTTAAAAAAATATCTCAAGACACCCTTATTGTTAAATATATTACACTTCTCCTACCCTTACTTGTTCTTTCCTTTTATAATAATACCTTTGTTCTTTCCTTTTATAATAATACCTTACAACAATATTCTTGGGGATATTAATAAAAAGAAATTTTTTTATCAAATTAACCTTAAAAGTAATATAAAAATTTACACATATTTTTATATTTTTATTTTAGATTTAGGATTAATTTGGTAAATTATTGTCTTTACAAAATAATTATTAATAATATTGTTGCATGTACAAAAAAATACTAGTTCTTTTACATTGATATTTATTGGTTAATTTGCTAAGTAAATTTTTTTAGAGATAAATTAATAAATCTCAAAAATATTGTTGGAAGGGTAGTATTGTAAAATGAAAGAAAAATGAAGGGGAAGAATGTAATTTTTAAAATATAAGGACTAAACGGACCGTTAAGTCAAAATATAGGAAGTAAACAAGTATTTACCCTCATAAAGATCACAATGATACAATTATCTTAATTTTATAAGTGTATGAAGAATTACATATGGAATAGTAATATATTTTTATATTTAAATTAGTATAATCATATATTAATAATAATAATTTTTTAAAATCTATACATAAATCACTAAGCCACAAGTTCACTTTTTTTCTTATCCTCATGTGTTACAGGGTCATGTATAAGTCATGTTTTTGTATGTATAATCTAATTTTTGATTAATGATATATTGATATGCTTGTAAAGTTGGGATCTAAAAGTTGCATCACAAATGATGTGTCACTAATCAATGACTACTATATATTTGGTAATAGTTGATGTTATACTCATATTTTACCAAACTCAACTCGATGACATAAGCTCGAGGAACCACATCAAATAACATGTTATAATCTAAATATGATAAAATAATACAAGTCGTAATCCTCATCAAATTTAAATCCTATAGGATAAGAGATAAATTTTCTTAACTTAATTATACTTTTAATTATTTTCTTTTATATAGAGAGGTCATCACTCAAAAGTACATGTATCTAATACTTGGAGCGAAATATGCATATTGGAAAAGAAGCCTATGAAGTATATCACAACTTTCATAGTTGTAATAACTAAGTTGACATCTCCATTGTAAAATATTTTGGTGGACTGAAATGTAGTCCGTGGTCCAAATGAATTCGCCCGGATAGGGCTTTGATTTTACTACACATTTTTTCTCTGTCGATAGTTATGTGTTTTAAAAATGAGTTTGTATCAGGCAATACGTGATTACTGATTTGTACCAACATCAGCTAGTCCATTCAGCTTAGCTTGAAGCGTGTGAAAACGGGTATTAATGACTTTTTGTGACAGTATTCTCATTTGGTTAATTAATGGACTAGTTCAAATTAACCTTAATAATGATATATATTGACCACCGCTGGTATGCTTGCCTGCTGACGACCTGACGACTGTCTTCGAGGATTGACAGCGTGCCGCTCCGTGTGCTTCTCTTGGCCACAAAAGGGGATTTGCCAGAGGAGTCCGCCACACAAGCCTGAGTCCTTACAATTAGACCCATTACAATTTACAAGCATTAAATTGAAATTCGTACCATGCGTGGCAAATATTATGAATTGGCTCCCCCACATATTTTTTGGGTCCGGGGCTCTCCACAACTTTGTTTTCGACAAGATCGACTAGGCAGAATTGATGGTGTCCAAGCTGCTGACCATCTCTCAATTAAAACTCCAGATGGCTAAGTCAATCAGCTCCTAACAATTAATATTAATTATCAACTTTCACCTATAAGTGGTCTTCAACCTTCCACTTCGAGTATATTTTCACCTATAAGTTGTCTTCAACACCTTCTGAGCTTTGAAATTGTATTGAATATGGCCCATTTAAATGGGATGGGTTGTCATACGTCGATCCAATGTGGGAAAATTAAAACGATCCCAACTTATTATGTTTTAATTAGTAGTAGTGTAGGCCACTCGGCCAAGGTTGTCATACATTGATCCAATGTGGGAAAATTAAAATAATCCCAACTTAATATGTTTTAATTAGTAGTAGTGTAGGCCACTCAGCCAAGCTGCCCTCTCATTATTCAAACCCCAACAAAAATTATTGTAGGGGTTAATAGTCATTCCTCAATTATTATATATAATTGAGTGAAGGCGATCTGTTTTAAATTCTTAATTTAATTGAAGTAGACATCCTTAAAATATTAAAGAGTGTTAAAATATGAGCGAGTGTTTAATAAAAATTAATATAATCAGATCCCAGTTATTACAATCAAATCTGATTGTAATATATTAGTAAAAGTCTCATGTAAATATGAATTATAATTTGATTGTATAATCGAGTGTAAAAAATAATAATAATTAGTAGTGTAACATTCTAAATATGAAATTCAAAGGCATAAATTGAAGTGAGAATTGGAAAAGAAAAGAAATTTTTTAATCTTGATATAGTACTATATTTAATACCAATGCAAGGGCTTTTTACATCATTAACCACTAAGGGAAACTTCCAATAGTAAAAGTTAAAAAATAAGGGAAAGAATAGAGTATCCCTCCACGTCATCATCACATTACTTTTTTTTTCATGCCCCTATTTACATTCAAATTTCAAGCAACGTTAAGTTTCACAGGATACTTATCAATAGAATCAACCCAGGCGTTGCCTCGCCAATCACCGACAGGAATGTCCATGAGCGCTCTCCAAACAGCACTATTACACTTGAAACCCGACCCGAAAGCTATCTGCCAGACCCGATCTCCTGTGGTGACCCGACCCTTTCCCTCGGTATAAGCCAATTCATACCACAGTGAGCTACTAGAAGTGTTACCAAACCTATGCAGTGTCATTCTTGACGGTTCCATGTGCCAATCACGGAGTTGCAAATTCTGCTGTATCTCGTCCAAAACGGCCCTCCCACCGGAATGTATGCAAAAATGTTCAAAAGCAAGTTTAAAATCAGGTATGTAAGGCTTAACCTTAGTTTTGAACATCTTCCTACGAACAAGGGTGACAAAGAACCGGAATTGCTCTTTCCACGGCAAGACAAGAGGGCCCAAAGTTGTGATGTTTGTTTTTAATGCATCTCCAGCCACAGCCATTAAATCTCTGGAGAGTGAAACTCCAACTATTCCTTGGTCATCTTCTGCTTGGCGGACACAGTTGAAGTGCTTATCATCGGCGCCTTTGTGAGTCCGTACTATATGAACCAGCTCGTACTTGGAGCGGGACCGGTCTTGAGCCTTGTTTGATAAAAGCACGGCAGCACCACCCATGCGGAATAGACAGTTGCATAGCAGCATGGAGCGGTCATTGCCGGAATACCAATTCTGAGTAATGTTTTCAGTACTTACCACAACTGCATACGAGTTAGGATTTGCCTTGAGGAGGTTCTTAGCAAGCTCGATGGAAATAAGGCCGGCACTGCAACCCATGCCCGCAAGATTGTAGGTCTTGATATCATCTCTGAGCTTGTAATGGTTCACTATCATCGAAGAGAGAGACGGGACTGGATTGAATAAACTGCAGTTCACTATAAGTATTCCGACGTCACTAGGTTCAACACCAGTCTTCTCAAAAAGAGAATCCAGTGCGCCAAACATGACGTCTTCAGCCTCCACCCTGGCTTCTTTAATGCAAATATTTGGTGGTCTGGAAGTTATTCCTCTTGACAAATATGTTTCGTCACCAACACTTGCCCGGCTCGCTATGCGTTTCTGGAACTGCAGCGACTCTTCTTGGAAGAAGCTGCTTTCTTCACTCATTTTTAAGAACGCCTCCATAGACATTTTACGTTCATCAGCGGGTTTGTAACACGAGAAGTCCACGAGATAAACCGGACTCGAACGCTTGGACCAGTAAAGGCCGAAGAGGAAAAATAACATTGTTGAAACTGCTAACTGATCACTGGCTGCATCAATGATCATGTTGAGTTGAAGCTTTTCCTTAGATAACAACTCCGGAATCCGGTCCAATTTTAGACCGCTGAGCTGTACTACAGTAGCTATGGACAAAGGTACTATAAGAACAAACATGATAATTGTTGCAAAATTGCATGAGTACCCATATCCTAGCTTCACATACTTGAGCTTCACGGATTGCAGAAAATCCGGCAAGCGTTGTCGAATCTTGATGACGGCGGAGGAGTCCTCTTTAAAGGCCATCTCCGCCGTTAATCTCTCTTTATCAATCTCTACTCTATCCATGTTCTCTCTCTGTTCTTTCTTCTTGTAAACTTGTGAGCAAGAGACTATAAAGGAGCGAGAACTATTAATAAAGTATACCCTCTAACAAAAACAATAGCTGAATACCAAAACAAACTCTACACGCCTTGATATAGTTTGAAAGGTGAGGAAGAGATGGAGTTGTATGGAACTTTAAAGCTGAATAATGAGGAAAACCTTGACCACTTGAGTTATTATATTAGCTGCAAGAAAGCTGGATGATAGTCTTGAATTAATTGTGGGTAGTTCCAAGAATGGATAGATAGCTCAACCACCAGCGGAATTGTGTTATATATACAAAAGTTATTGGTTTTAACATACACACACATATACACATATATATAGTCCCGATCTGGCCTGAAATTTTAAAGTGCGGAAAAGTCTGAAAAAACTTTAAAATCACACGGTTTAAGTGCTTTAAGTTCGAATTAGAACATATATATATATATATATATATATATATATATATATATATATATGTATATATATATATATATATATATATATATATGTATATATATGTATGTTAAAACTAATCTTCATGCCCAAATTAAAATTTAAAATCTTGTTAAGGAAATGTGGTTATGGTTAAGTTGATGAAGGTGGGGGGCTACTGACCAATTGCCCATGTGAAATTCAAGGTTGCTTTCAAGCAAGCTTATGAGTATTTGAGGAGGTCTTTCCTTCCTCATTATTGCATAAAATCTTTGGTTTATTATCGCATGTGACATGTAAATTATTAAAAGGTCAAAGTTTCACACACATAATTGGGCTCCACGCGGCCTTTTTAAAAAGACACGAATCACCAATGCCTTATTTATTTCTTCGCCTTCCTTTTTTTTTCTATAATAAAAAATATTACTTCGTTTCACCCATAAATTGGAAAATGACATCAATCAATGAAACATAAAAGGGGCGGTGGAGTGTAGGTGACTGGCCAATCGAAAATCATGGAACAATGAATGAAGGAGAGTAGGTAGTCGCTAACCTGTCCGAAATCCGCATCCATAGCAGACAATTTTAGCAGTTGGTATTTCGCCACGTGTGGGGTAAAATAAATAGAACTTAGGAATCTAAAAGTGGCATCATTTTTTCCCCTTTCCAGTCTGGTTATCATCATTGTTTAACACAATTTTCCCACCTTCTGGCAATGTCAGTGAATTTCGAGAATTCATTTTAATCAAACAATTTCCTTCTCATGATACATCTCTTGTGTGACTGATGACTTCCCTTGTGATGTTGTATAATAATATTTATAAGGCCATGAATAAGTTGACGTTGGAAAAGACAAGTCGAGTAAAAAAGGACATATTATACGCGAATTCAATTCCTTGGCATTATTGTAACGCATGAAAAAGCCACAGGTGGTTAAGTTAAATAAAAGAAGCAAGCTGCCAGCTTCATGTAAATAGGACCTGTATGTTTAACCATTTTTTTACATGCATGCTTCACTTGTTCACCTGTCGGTTTCATCTGCATGCATGGATTCGGTTTGAATATAAAGCTGAAAATTGAAAGCTACTTGACAATTGGAGATCATTTCCAAACCGACAGCAAATTGAGAAACCAAATGCAAAACAAAAGAAGAAAGAAGAAAAAAGAAAAGAAAAGAAGAGAAACGTGAAGAGACAGAAGAAGAAAATAAAAATAGAAAAGAAATAGGAGAGAAGGGAGAAAATCCGAGAGTGGAAAAGAAAGGAAAAGAGTTAGGAGATTGAAAAGGAAAGCTAAAGTGGAAAAGATACGGGAAATAGAATTGAGTAATTAAATTTATATCCAATGGATTAGTAGGTAATAGGTTTATGAAGTTTGAGTAGTTATGTTACAATTTTCATGATACGTATCAGTTTTTATATCTGTTTTGATGGTTAATTTTTAAACCCTATGTTTTCGAAGAAATCTAAATATCCAAGAATTCCCAAAAGCTCCAACAAATATGTGAGTAAACTAGGATATGTGAGTGAATTACTATTATTAGTATTATGTATTCCATGAAGCATTTATATTTGATTGAATGATTCAATAACATGATATGATTACATTTATGCATATTATCTTATTTATGATGTCATGAGATGTGATTGCAAGTTATCAGATGCGTTCCCTTCTTGTTAGATGCTCCATGCATGCGCATTGAGAGTTAGATTGCTCTCCTCGTGCAATGACGTTAATTCAGTCGAGTATGAGAGGTTTTTCCTCTGCTCTGCTCATTCGATGATGTTCCCGGCGAGTATACAGTTATTTCCCCTGTGTACTATTTGGTGCAGTCTTTTCATATATGTCTGTATGATTTCATGTTTGCTATGTATTATGTTCAGTGCAGAGTTATGTCATATGATTGTGTATAAGCACCACTTTATTTTTATATATAAATTATATTCACTCATTAAGCCACGAGCTCACTATTTTTCTATTTACTCTATTTCTCCTAGGTTTCGCAGGATCTCATGCAGTTCAGTTCATGATAAGTTGAGGTTGGGCCACAACACACATTGTTGCATGTTTTGCATTTTGAGTGTGTTTTTGTTTATATGTATATATTTTGAAATGCGTATGTATAGTGAGGTGTAAAGTGTGCAAGTTTTGAATATGTTTTCGGATCAGGCATATATGTTATTATATGTTTATAGTAGAGGCCCAAGGCCAATTTTGTATATTCATGGATTAAATTTATGTTATGAGCTTTAGATATAAGCGTGAAATAAGTCAAATTGTGATTTTCACATGATTAGCCTTGGATCCGATAGGGGGTCAGGGTGGGGCATGTCATCTATAGAGATGCGTTATTGGTGACTCGCGCATTAAGAATTAGTGCTTAGACAACATTTATCACTTGAGTAATTTGTTCCTAGGTTTTGTTAGTCATCTTAACTTAATTTTATTTATAATTTACTTGGCTTGAGCAATTCTCTTCCTACTTATCCAAAGATCTTTACTATCTCATGGCATCCTCCAATCCTTTATTGGGTTAAAGTTAGTATTGATAGTCTCTCAAAAGGAAATTTTGGTCTAGCTTTTTGTGGTGTTATTTGTAGAGGTTCTCATGGCATATTTTAAGAGAGTTTTGTCATATCAATTCGGAAATCAAATCTTATTTTATTCAAAACTTTATGCCATTAATTGTTTATGCAATTGAAACTGCTAAATATGAGAAGGTTGACATTTACTGTAGATATAATTTGATTTGATGATAGTATAGTCTTATCTCAAAAGTGATATCTTTATACCGCTTAACAACTCCACGCTAAATGATTCAATTACTTAACCATATTAAAGACTATACTGTTTCATTGTTCCTAAATCTGTTGAGAAGGTAATGGTATTGAAAATACTTTAGCCCACATCAACTTGAGTTTTTCTGAATTAAGATGGTGGGTTTCTCCTTCGACAGAATATAAGAAGTCTTTGATAATTCTTCAGAGATGCCCAAATACGGTTTTTCTTAATCCTTTAGCAAAATGCTTACACTACTTTAAGTCAGTTTGTCTTTTTCTTCACTCCAGTAGTATCGATAATATGCAGGTATTTAGTTGACTTTGTAACTCCCGTGTCAACTTTATTTATCATTTAATATATTTTACCCTCTCAAAAAAATATATATATATATATATATATTTTTTTTTTTTTTAAGGTTTATTTTTTATTTAAAAAGAAAATTATCATGCACCTTAGCTTGAACGCGTGAAAGGATATTTGATCATCTTTATTAGAATATATCATGTAGATTAATTAGTTTGGGATTATTCTAACTTAATTAAGATATTCGGTTTGAGATTTGAAAATGTACAATTACTTTAAATACTTGTTAAAAAAATTTTACTATTTTAATAATCATCGGATATCAGATAATTTAATAAAAAAAATCATTACTAAAATATTATCATTTTAATTTCTTTGACTTTTCTAGATTCAAAGATTTGGACAATAGCTACATGCGCTTGACGCCACGCCGTTCGCTGCTGGCCATGCAACTTGGCCACTAATTAATAAGTTTGGAACAGGCGTACGCGTATCGCCTGTCACAAGATCAATCATCATAATTTGCAGGTATCTATCACATGATTTTAATTCTTCATTAAATCGAATTTTTAATACCTTAACAGGTATCCGCGTGTTGGCTCCACACGAGCATGACTACAATAATCGTCTAATCGGCTAACCATCCCAATGAATACGATTCAATGCAGATGAAACGTGGTCCATTGTTTTTTTTTTTTTTTTGTTGACATTAATTATATAATTATATTATAACTCATATTTATACGAGACTTTTACTGATATATTATAATTAAACTATAATTTATATTTACATGAGACTTTTACTGATATTACAATCAGACTATAATCACTAAAATTAATTACATTAATTCTTATTAAGTACTGTTCAAATTTTAACTCTTTCTAATATTCAAGGGACGTCTACTCCAATTACATTAGTAACAGAATAGATTAACTCTACTTAATTATGTGTAATAATTGAAGAAGGACTCTTAACCCTTTTGTGGGAACTTGAACTGCTGCCCTCTCAATTGAAAGGGCAGAAACGCAACCACTCGGCCCGGTCCCATTATTTTGATCCATGTATTAGTTTATCAAATTAAGAAGGAAAAAGATATATGCCCCGAAGAATAGTGGGCACTGAAAGCACCGAAATTAAAAAATTTCAAAGTTTGAATATTTTAGTCATTTACACCCCTATATTTATTAATTGAATGGATTTTATTGATTAATTGAAATGATTTTTCAGCAAACTGGTATCAGAGCCAAGTAATTGATATAAATAATTAAAAATGAAAGATGATCTAATTATTTATAATATTAATCCTGAGTGATATAATTTATTAATTGATAGTAATACTATAAGATATAATATTGGTCAACATATGCAATATTATTCACAAGAAAGAAGAGATTTACAGATTAAACAGTTAATACAATTATATTTATCAAAAGCTCAAGAATATAGAATTGGAGAATTAATAATAATAAATAGAAGAGATTTAAATATAGATCCGCTCTTATTAGATAGAATAAGAATAGAAGTTTCTAGAAATAATTTTTCTTGGAAACAGTGGAATATTAATTCTGTTGAAGATTATCATGAAAATCTTATAATAGATTATAATTGGCTTTTGTCTATTAAGCAAAGAGAAGAATATACTTGGAATAATAAAAGAATTAGAAGTAAATAATACCCTTCTAGTAATATGTTACTAGGATATAAAGACTTATCCATATCGAATAATAATGAAGAATCTGAAACAGATGAAGAAGATAATGTCTTCATAAATTTGGAAGACATTGAAAAAAGAATTGAACATTTAAAAATGAATGAATCAAAACCATGAGTCTTTGAAAGAGGTGAATCTAGTAATAGAGCAACCTATGCTAGAGAAGAAATACCAACATACGAAAATGAAAGATCACAAAGTCAATATTTTAGGCCAAGTAGAAGACCTAAGAGAGAATATAAAACACCTGAAGAATATCAAGAAAGACCCATCAGTCATGAGGGTATATGGTTAGACTTAGATTGCGTCAAAGATAGAGATAAAATGATAACTGCTTGGGTAAAGTCCATGAAGATTGCATTAACATTTTATAATCTAAATAGACATAATAGCATTGAATTCCTTAAAACTTCTTTTGTAGGAATAGCTGCACAATGATTTATGGGATTAAGTGTTAATAATAAAAATAAAGTATTATATGGGGAAAATCCTAATGAAAATGAATCCCAAGAACAAATCCTAACAAGATTTGAAAGTGAAATAAGAAGAGAATTCTTATGAGAAGATTGGGAAGCCGATTATCAACAAGAATTAGAAAGAAAAATAATAAAAAATATGAGAAAGCTAACTAGGCTTGAAATATGTGATATATGCTACTTAGAAGCATACACATGTAGCTTTGAAGAACTATATTATAAATGTGAATTTAGAGAAGAAGATAATACAAAAATGTATTACAATAGTTTATATTTTACGAAAATACCAGACCCATGGGGTAAAAAGATTATGGAAGAATATAGCCAAGAATATGATGATACTACCAATACTGATACCCTTGGAAGTAGAATTAGGTTTGCTCGAAATAAAGTAAATCAGTGGTGTTTTGAAATAAGAGATAGACGTTTAATGAAAAAATAAAATCAAGGGTTATGTTGTTCAAGGTTAGAAGAACCTCCAAGATTTGGATGTTCTGAAAAAGTTTATAAACATAGGAAAAGATTTAAAAAGAAGAAATTTTTCAAGACTAAGAAAAATTATTACAAGAAAAATAAATATGAAAGAAAGTTCTTTAAAAGGAACAAATATGGAAAATCTAAGGTAAAAACGCCTAAAAAATGTAAATGCTGGTTATGCAATGAAGAAGGACATTATGTAAATGAGTGTCCTAAGAAAAAGAAATTAAACATTAAAATGTTTGAAGGTTTTGAAGAATTAGAATTAATCACTGACAGTGAGGACGTTAGTGAAAATGATAGCATATACTATCTGACTGATGTAAGTTTAAGTACTTCAGAAGCAGAATGAGTATTGAAGAAATAGATAATAAAGATTTATATCAGGATGAAGAAATAGAAGAACAAGGTTTAATAAAGAGTTAATCTTTGATAAAAAAATAATATCTCAAGATTAATAAAAAGGGATTCGAAACATCTATGACTTCAGTTAATAGATTAGCACAAGGAATAGCTAACATGGTTAAAAGAAAAAATATAATGTATTTTGGTGCCACTGTAAAAGAAGAACCAATTGACATTAGGCATGCTAGAGGAAATACAAATATACCATTATTATTAAAATCTGATATAGAAAAAAAAAATCAATAAAATTAGACCTAGTGATAGGCATAAAATAGGATATATTTACATTGGAGGAATCCAAATTATGATAAAATCTCAGAGAAGGAATAGATAGTCCAGTAAATCTTGTTGTACTAGATAATAGAATAAAAGATAAAAAAACATGCTCTTCTTGGAGTAATCCAAGGAAATCTTAATTACAAGAAATTAATATTTAAAATATATCCTAAATATTCTATAAGTCTAAGAGATAGAAATATAAATAAAACTTTAACTTTATGTCATGATTTTAAATACTTTGATATAATGCATGATGGATCATATCCATATAGCATAACCTATGCCATAGAATATGCATTAACAAATTCAGCTAACAGTGAAATGTTCGCTGATAAAGAATTTATAGAAATAGACAAACTCTTTAATAAAATTGGAAAAATACAACCCCCTGAATTATTAAGAGAAATTGATCTACTCGAGGAATGAGATATGGATTTAAGGAGTCAACCTACTTTAATTAGAGGAAATACCTCTAGGACTATAGAATATACACCAGAAGGTAGAATAATAATAAAGAGTGAAGAATCAATCTCCATGCCAAGAAATTTAAGTGGAACGCAAAGCTCTACAAGATGTAGTCCTCTTGTGATACCATCATCACAAGAAATATTAACAACAGTAAGAAAAAATAATCAAAATCTAAAAATCAAAATTGAATATAATAATAGAAAGTCATGGCATGAGACTTTTACTATTCTAGATACAGGAGCTGCAAAATCTTATGTAAATGCTAAGATGATTAAATATTTAGATAGAAAGATTTTAATTGAACCACATACTTATGTAGGGTATAATGGAGAAAGAAAAATATTAACCCAATACAGTGAAATACCATTAAAAATTAGAGGAATAGAATTTATCTTTCCTTTTATCATAGAACCAGAATATGAATCAAATATAAGTCCTTTATTGTTAGGAATGAACTTCTTTGAAAATTTCTCTCCTTACTGCATATGAGATAGAGAAATATCAATAACAATTGAAGGGATTAAACAAACCCTATCAAAATATATCTAATCCTTTTATAGTATATATAAAAGTGATAGTACTATATTATAAGCATAAACCAGAATGGTTCCATGCTTTAATTGATACGGGTTCAGGAATTAGCCTAGCTAATTCAAGAATTTATCCAAGGTCATATTAGAAAGATTATAAACCCTTAACGGGAAAAGGAATTAATGGAGAACAAATTTCTCTAGGAACATGTAGAATAAAAACTTTAATACAAATCAACGATTTTATTCTAAGCATACCAATATTATGGTCATATGATTATATGGGTACCGATATTCTTTTAGGGGTTAATTTCCTTCGTCAATTCATTTATATAATGACTAACGAAACAATTACTCTTAAAACCCCTTGTAATCATACACTTACCACACCACGAATTTATAATCTCGTCCGGCGCATTACCCGAAAATTTCATTTTCGCCACAGCCAGCGTGGTGATTTCAATATAAAAATTAATCAAATTATATCTAATTATGAAAAAATTTTAGAAAAACTTGATAAAAATTTTGGTGAAAATCCAATTCAATTATGGGAAATTGATAAAACTTATGCCAAGATAGAATTAAAAGACCCAAATGTTATTATAAGAGTTAAGCCTATCAGATATAGACAAGAAGATAGAATAGAGTTTGATAAACAAATTAAAGAACTCTTAGATCTCAAACTTATCCGAGAATTGAAAAGTCCACATAGTAGCCCTGCCTTTATAGTTATTAATCATGCAGAAATTAAACGAGGAAAAGCTCGTATGGTTATTAATTATAAAGAATTAATTAAATATACCAAATTTAATGGATACTTTTTACCTCACAAAGATACATTAATTACGTCTGTAATTAATAAAAGAATATTTAGTAAATTTGATTGTAAATTTGGCTTTTGGCAAATTAAACTTGAAGAAGATAATATACCACTTACTGCCTTTAGTACACCTCAAGGACAGTATGAATGGATTGTAATGCCATTTGGATTAAAAAATGCACCACAAATATTTCAAAGAAGAATCGATAAAATTTTTAAAGAATTTCATGAATTTTGCATTGTTTATGTGGATAATATATTAATATTCTCTAATAATAAAGTTGTTCATATTACTCATTTAATTTCTTTCGTAGAAAGATGTAAGAAACATGGAATATTACTTTCTAAAAAGAAAGCTGAAATAATGAAACCTAAGATTGAATTTTTAGGATTAATAATAGACGAAACAGGAATAGAGATGCAACCACATATTTCTGAAAAAATATATTTGTTTCCCGATTAATTAGAATCTAACGAACAAATTCAAAGATTTTTAGGATGTCTTAATTATGCTGAATGTTTCATAGAAAATTTAGCAAAAGAAAGACAACCTTTACAAGGATTATTGAAAAAGAATAATACAACATCATGGGAAGAATCTCATTCTCGAGTAGTTAAAAGATTAAAAGAAAAATGTAAAAATCTACCAAGATTAGGATTTCCTACTGCCAGTGATAATTTAATTCTTGAAACTGATGCTTCTGATACTCACTGGAGTGCAGTATTAAAAACAGATCTAGAAAAGATTTGTAGATATACTAGCGAAACATTTAAGCCCGTCGAAAAGAATTATCATAGTAATGAAAAGGAATTATTAGCTATTAAAAATCGAATCGCTAAATTTACTTTCTTTTTATTATCAAAGAAATTTAAAATCAGATCTGATAATACTCAAGTTAAAGGATTTATATTTAATAAATTGCCTAATCTCCCTCAATATAAGAGATTAATTAGATGGCAGCAATTCTTTGCAGAATATGATTTTGAAATTGAGTATATTAAAGGATCTAACAATTATATTGCAGATTTTCTCAGCAGGGAATATAATGGATAAAAGTCATTCCAAAATAATAAAGGGCATAATGATGTGCTCCAAAGGTCAAGAATTGCTTTTCAAGGACAATGAATTGATTTATGATAGGCTTACTATGATTGATGCTGCTCAAGAAGAATTGAGCAAACTTTGCCGAGATAAAAGTTTGTAAAATAATCCAGAAGTACAAACTTCAGAAAAATTTATTAGCAAAGTGCTAAAAGGGTCCATTTTAAGGACCAAAATGAGGGTCAGATCGCCCAGTGTTCTTCACAGAATACAAAGATCCCAATTCCAGAGAGGTTCCTCTCAATTCATAATCTCAAAGAACAGTATATAAAGGGAGAGGGTTCCCAAAGCTCTTCACAGAGTTTAAAGCCTTAATATGTTAAAAGTGGACAGCCACTTTCAATGGCTAAAATCCCATTTGAAAATGACTACGCTTATAAATATAAAAGAATTGGTAAAATAGCCTATGGGATTCATCCTAGTCAGGCTATAATACCAAATCATTCAGGGTTATACCCAAGGATTAATTTCGTTTTAGGAGGTGATCCTAAAATGATAAAAGATATGTTTGATTATGGATTTCTTAATCTTATTTATACAGATGAAAATTTCAGGGAACTTGAATTTCTTCCTGAAAAAATAAAAGATGACGCCATTGAACTCAAAAAGATAAGCAGAACAAAAGAAGCCATTTTTGTCAAATTCCTCTCTGCTTGCCCTGAGTATGATGATAACATATGGTTTAAGGCACAACATATGATACAAGTTGGGGTTAGCAGCAAAAATGTTTGCCCATCAATTGATCTAGATCAGGTCTACAATGATTATGATCCAGAATTATTTGAGCTCAGAGCACTCACAACCAAACGGGCCATAGGGATGAAAGTCCTTAACGAACAGCTTGAGAGGATAAGCAAAGCAAATGTGTGGTTCTATGAGACCACCAAAGAACATTTAATCTTTTCAATGAGCAGAAAGGACAATATTCTAGCTAAACAGGCCATTGTTAAAAAGAAAAAAGCAATATATGAAAATCACGTGGAGTCCAGTTTGCCAACACACCACGAGATATGCAAGGTGTTAAAACATCAAAATGATTGTGGCTTTTGTTACGGAAAATCTAAAGATGGGTCCAGTAAAGAAAACATGTCAATAGATGAAGAACTCATAATAAGCATGTGACGGGTCCACTACAAAGTTCAAAGATGCCAGCTTGACAAAGCTCAATAATTCTAAATAAGAAGCCAAAAGGAAAAAACTCAGAATTCTTATCTTAGCCATACATTAGCTGGCCGCTACAATAGACAGATGTCAAGAAATGATGTGAAGGAGAGATCACCTTATCTGAGGAGAATCCCCAAAGCTTCCTAAAAATGTAACACGTATGATGTAATCCAATCATGTAATCTTATCTTGTGTAAGATATAAATAGAATCATGTATGAAGAAGAGGGGCAATCGACTCTGTAGCCATCTCTAACCTTCAAAGCTTCTGTAATCCTTTCTCTGTAACCATCTCCAGTTATGAAATAAATAAATCCTTTTGAGTGAATTTATTATCTTCCACCTTATATATTTTAAGAAACAAAGCAAGTACTTTATATGCCAGCATTTGTGCTAATCGAAGAAGATTTCATATTACTAAGCACTCTTCCAGAGACGTTTGCAAGAAAAGCACTCAGACAGATCCTTCTAGGCCGTGGAGCAGTGTGTTGCGTTAGGCCATGTGGAACAGTCGCCGAGGTGATCTTGCTGGACGTGTGGAGCTATGACGGTGCTGACCATGGACCTCTCTATGGTTGGAGGCAACTAACGAACATATCTCAGAATCCCGAGAGATATTACACTGGTTAGTAACCTTGAACTATCTTCTTAAATTTTAGCAACAAACGGAAGCATGTTGGGCCTTGGTTATTTTCTTGAATAATATAAGATTGGAAATAATAAAATTAGCTCAAATTCTTAAAACATGGAACGATCTATTATTAAGCTTTTAAACGCTATAGATAATTTGGATTTTAGTCAAGAATACCAAATTATTTATACAATTACTATGATTAAAGATCATTTAAATCTCATGAAAATTCAATATAGAAATATGACTAGAATAGATACTGAAGATGAATATGATATGTTTGATGCCTTTGAAGAAGAAAATAGGATAGCATTAATGGAATCTATTTTAACAAGTCTTGAAGTAATTCAAGATAGGTGTAGAACTAATAACAGGACTCAAAATCGCCCATAATGAATAACAATAATAACAATAATATAAAATTTTAATTCAAAATGCAGAATTTAGATTACAAAATTTGTGTGAAAGCATGGATGAAATATACGTAAGTTGGGAAAATAGCTTAGGAGTATACATAAATATGTTAGAAGAAAAGATTTGGTCCCTATCCCAAGAAAGACAAATAATTATTAATACAGGTTCTAATATAGAACCAATAGATCTTTATGAATTTGATAATCATGTAAATTTATATAAAATTATTATTAAAAGTTTGCAAAATTTTAAAAATAGAAGTTCAAGAGTTGGAAGGACAAATTGTCCGATTATTCAAAATTAGCAACTAATTATAAGAATTTCAACAAATATTACAAAAAGGACCTATTTGATTAATAGAAGAAATTTAAGGGTGCAAGCAGTTAAACTGAATTTCTCTATATTTATTAAATAAATTAGGAAACCCTAATTTAAGTATAAATGATATAGAAAGTGCTAATGAAATACTCGAAATAAAAAATGTTAATGATGAAAATATGGATCAAATCAAAAGATTAGGAAATTAACTGAGTCAAGAATTTGAACATATTAAGCAAATAATAAACAAATACAAATTAGAAGATTTGGAATTATTGAAACAAAAAATTATAGATATAATAAATAAGAATTCTATAGAACTAAGATTGAATAAGATAGAATGCCAACTAAATAAAATAGAAAAAATTGTTGAACAACTTGAAAATAAATTTGCCATAAACATACATGGAAAATTACAAGAAAATTAAAGTACAAAGAATTGATAATAATATAGAAGAATTACTTATGATAATTCAAGAACTAAATAAAATTTTACAAGATACAATAATTTATTTTAATGAGAAGAAAAGTAATAAAATTCAGCCTATGATAAGGCCGATATTTAACAAGATATTACAAAACGGACCTATTTGATTAATAGAAGAAATTTAAGGGTGCAAGCAGTTAAGTTAATTATAAACTTTTGACAAAATCTAAAAAATATTGCAAATAAACCCATTTCGGGGTTTGACCCGGTGTAAATAGCAAAATTGAATTAAGAAAATACTAGTCATTTTTAATTTTATTATTTCATTATTTGACCTACACTTGAATGACCAAAACAATCAACAATAATATAATGTTAAAGCATTCACAAAAGCAAAAAGGTGTTAAAAATTATATATTGTTAACATCGTTTTTATTATTATTTATTCAATTAACTGTAACATCATATGATCCGCATTTAAGATCCGTATTAGAGAATGACTACACACACACACACACACACACATATATATATATATATATAAGTAATTTTTCAATAAAGATCCTTACCCATATTAAAGTCATAGACAAAATAAAAGACAAAAAAAAAAAGACTCTGATACATTATATTTTGTCCTATAGTGTATTCAATTAGAGTATCACACTATTGAGAGTTTTACTGTATTATATTTTAAACCAGACCTAATAGATCTACTCTCTTTACCCGACCCTTGCCCTCTGTATAAGCCAACTCATACCATAGTGAACTACTAGAAGTGTTACCAAACCTATGCGAGTCACTCTTGAAGGTTCCATGTGCGAGTTATTGAGTCGCAGATTCTTCTGCATTGCGTCCAAAACAGCCTACTGCCAGTATGAATGCAAAAATGTTCGAAAGCAAGCTTAAAATTTGGTATATATATAAGTCTCTCAACAGAGGCAGAGCCCCATTCAGATTAGAGGGTGCCACGACACCTACAGACTTTTGTAGAATCAATGAATTCCTAAATAAAATATGATAATAGCATGAGTTTTAAGTGTAAAATCTTCGTTTTGGCCCTAGCACGATTGCACATTCTCTTACAATTTTTTAACTTAAGAGAAAAATGTCATTTAAGTTGTATGATCCCACAAACATTAATTTTGATTAAAACTTGTATCTTTAGAATTATTAATTTATTTTTAACAAATTATTTTATCTTTCCTTTGTTAAAAATAAGTGAGCCTACTTTTTGTTGATGTTTTATGGACTTTATGTTATTTAAATTTATATTATTTTTTTAATAGGAAAAGAACTTTTGATTTAAAAATTATGTGGCTTGATTTTCAATTTATCAAAATTTAGCTCCCCCGAGTCTCACCATTAGCTGTGAACTTTTTTTTGCGCACAAGTGTAACAAAGAATTGCTCTGTCCATGGTCAGACGAGAGGGGCCAAGGTGATAATATTAATATCTGTTTTTAATGCATTCCCAGCAGCAGCCATTAAATATTTTAAGAGTGAAATTCCTCCCTCGTCTTCTTTTTGGACGGCACACTTATGTTACGTTTATTTGTAGTAATTAGAATGGGTGAAAATCAAAATGGACTATAATGAGAATAAGTTGGAATTAGAATGGAAAATTAGAATCAGAATAAGTTGTTTACTTGAGCTGTAAGAATTAAAATCAGAATCGGAATAAGCTGAATTGTTTCAAGTTACTAAAATGCCCTTATTATTATTATTATTAAATTTTATTTATTATATTTTTTAATTAATATAATAATAATAATAATAGCTAATAATGATAATATTAATAAAAATAATAATAACAATAATTAAAAAAATAAAGTTAAAATAACTTAATAATAATAACAAATAATAAATAAAATAATAATAATAACAATAATAAATTTCTAAAAATAATTAATAACAATTAAAATAAAAAAATTAATAAATTTTGATAATAATAATAATAATAATGAAATTAATTCCAATAATAATAATTAAATAATAATTAATAAATATTAATAATATTAATATTAATAATATTAATATTAATAATATTGACATTAATGACAGTAATAATAACAATTAATAAATAAAATTAATAAATTTTGATTATAATAAAAATTATTATCATCACCATCAGAGGACCTATTTTTAAATAATACAAAATTTTTTGATATTTTTATAATTTTATAGGGACTTAAATGCAAAAATATTAAAACTTGATTGAGGGTATTTGGGGGATTACAAAAATTTATTGGAAGTAGAATGGAAACTCTAGGGAATGAGAGATTGATTCCCAAGGGGGTTTTGGGAATCAATCTCTTATTTCTTATTCCTAAATTGTGGTAGGCCTCATAATTTCGATTTCGATTCCTACGTCCATTTTACAAAGTAAACACCATTAATGATTCCTCTAATCTGATAAATAAACACAGCATTAAAGTGCTTGTCATTGCCCAACCGGAATTGACAATTAAACTACTAAAAATTATTTAAAGAAAAAAGATAATAATTTGAATGTATAATATCGACTCCAGTGTTTAGATTTTTTTTTTTTCTAAACTTTTCCCCAAAATAATTTATATAACTGCAATTCATCAGAAGTTTTGTTTAGAGGTAGGAGGTGGGCAAGGGCCTCACTCCGATTCGTCAATTAATATTCCTACTTCAACTAGATGTTGGGATTTAATTTTCTTTTTTTTTTTTAAATAAATCTTTCAATATCGGCTTTCAAATTTTTTGGCGCACAGTTTATAAAGTAAAACTCAAATAAGTCGCTACTATTCCATTGTCAACCACCAGCGGGATTGCTGTGTATGTATAGGAAAAATACACGTAAATTTAAAACAATATATTAGGTAGCTAGCACTAGAGCCAAACAGAGTCCAAAAATTCAAAATCTGGCTAAAGGAAATGTAGTTACATTTTTATTATGGAGTTGCTATTGACCAAATGCCCCATGTGAAATTTCAAGGTTGCTTGAGCAAGATTATTAAGACCAAACATTTGCACGTGTTATTCTTCTTATTATTTTCTTATAACAGCGGATTTTGAAAAATTGAAGCCATCTGAATAAGCATTTCTCATCATTTTTTCTTTGGCCTTAATAATTTATTGCCTGTTGACCATAACTGCACCTATCAACCTATAATCAATTACGTACATTTTTCATAAAGGTTGCTAGGCAAACTGAACTCAAGTGACAATCTTAGAACGTGGGAGTTGAAATTAACCCACCCATCACCTAATATTGAATTTTAAGGACATATTAGAGAGGCACCTAAGTTTGATGATGCCGAGAGCATTTTAACATTGAGATATTTTTGTTAATGGGCTTGTAGTTCATTGGTAATCCAGTTTGATAATTCATAGTTAGGATTTAAAAAAATTTTTCAATTAAACATGATTGAGTGAAATAAAATTATAAATAATCTTTCTCCTTTGTAAAATGTGAGTGGAGCTAATACATCTCTTATTATGAGGGTTATTTGTCTGGGTAAGTGTTCATAAAATTTAATGTAATATTGTAGTCTCAGTATATTTATCTGCTGAAATAATAATTATAAATATTTAATATATGGTTAGTACCCTAATATATAATTAGTATTAAAAAAAATATTGAGATATTCTCTCAAATCTTTTTTAATGCGTGCATCTTCTTCTTAATTTTTCATTTATTTTTATTAATATTCAATTACATTACAAGTTAATATTGGTGTACAAAATCCTATTGCATGTATAAAATCCGTCGTGTTGGTCAAATCATGAAAAGTAGATGATTTAAACAAAAGAAGACAAAATTCTTCTTATTTGAAATTATAAAAAAAATAATGTGAATGTCCTGACATTTTATTTGAAGTAATTTGAGGAGCGGAAACATCATCACCGTACAACTGACGTCCACAGAATTAGAGCCACAGAATCAGATCGGTCAATTCGTCTTTTTTTTATTTTCTCCTCCCTTTGTACGGTGAGTCGGTGATGATGTTTCCGCTGCATAAATTACTTCTAAAAAAAATAATCACAAGACATTCACATTATTTTAATAATTTCAAATAAAGAAGAAATTTAAACGATTTACCAATTAAATTCTCATTGATTTTTATTTTTTATTTTTTGGGTTGTGATTCAAGTCTCTTAACCATCATTATGTTATGCTTAATATAATAATATGTTGATATATTAAATTTCTAATTTCTTTCCTAACAAAAAATTAAAAGGATATTTGTTATACTTAATTATAAAAAGTTGAAGAGCTCACAAAAAAAATAGGCTCAATATAAAATTTCGACGTGAAATGACCTCCATAAAAATGACCTACGAAATTGGAAAGTATTATATGTAAATTACCTAAGCGCAAGAATCTACAAAACACCTAAGGGCGTGATTATATACAAATGACTTAGATCAATTCGCTGCAAGAATGAACTAGGTACTTAAAAAATATTTTAAATAAATTGCTTAAAGATAAGAATCGAGAAAAAGTCTAAGTGTATGATTCTACAAAAATGACCCAAGTATATAGAGAATAATTTATGTAAACGAGCATACGGGTAAATATATATTCTACGAAGTAAGTTTACGGGCTAATAAATATTTTACGGAACACGTCTACGGACAAATAAATATTCTATAAAATGAGCATACGAGCTAAAAATACATTCTACGAAATATGCCAAGCATACGTTCTACGAAATAAGCCTACGGACAAGCATATATTCTATGGAATAGGCCTATGGGCCAACAAATATTCTACATAATGTATCTATGGGCAAATAAACATCATACAGAATGAGCCTATAAGCAAACAAATAGTATACAAAATAAGCCTACGAGCCAAAAATACATTCAACGAAATGCGCCTACAGGGGAAACATACATTATATGGAATGAACCTATGAGTAAATAAACATTCTATGAAATGAACTTACAAAAAAACAAACATTCTACAAAATGAGCCTGCCAGACAAACAAACACTTTACGTAGAGTGCATATGGGCAAATCTTATTTAAAAAAAAAAATGCCCTAGTGTCATTCTCTACAAGGATGGACTAAGGCCAATTACTTAAAAATATTCTAAGTTTCTGCGAGCAAAAGTTTTTTAAAAATTCGCTTCCAGTTAATACGCTGCTAATTAAATCGATCCATTAAATGAAGAATGGCCAAAGTTAAGCTCAAGCCCAAGGATAAAAAATAAGGACAAATGTCCAAAAAATACTTGTTATGAAAAGTATTGACACTTGTTGATAGATGTCGTTATAACTCCACCTCAATGCTTCAAGTTGTTTATATAAAGGCTAATGCCACCCACACTTGGAGGTAAGATGTAAAATGAGTATAAAAATGTTGTCCACTTCCGTTTAAACTCTTTCTCTCTAGAAATTAAGTACAAAGGGCTAACTTGAGCGTTAAAGGGTCATCTCTGGCAATCTCGGCACCTTTTGACAATTGTTTCTTTTACTGAACGATTAACTACAAGATAACACGTGATTGGGAACCCTTACCTCAAAGAGAAAATATGCTACAAAGCTTGATAAAGAAAAATTCTAGAATAAAATTAGTTACTATTCATTGAGCAAATATTTGCATCAATAATATCTAATACCTTATATGAGTTTTAATATTTATCAAAAAGATAACTTTTTAACAAATGATACAAATATTTTTCATTTTTTCCCCCTTCTCACGCATCGAATTTTTTTGAAGTTTTGGTTTAATAAAACAGAAAGTGAAAAATGAAACGTAAGATATACTCCTAATCCAAATCCTAATTCTAATCCAAACATTTCACCCACGGACATCAAATATGAAGCCACCATCTTGTTCCCTCCATTTATTGAAACTTTTTAACGACTTTTGCAAAACTAAAAAGAAAATGAAATACAATTGGAAAACAAAAAAATGATGGGAGGTTGAGGGGAAAGAGGGCCCAGAAAACAGAACCAAGACCGCTCTGTGAGTGGGGCTTTCGCCAACTAATAACACTCATTTCCTATTTCTTGAAAATGTGTGTGTACTTACAGAGAACAAAACAAATCAGAAGAATTAACTGATAATTGACCCATTGGCCATTGTTGTTCTTGTCAGGCCCTGCACAAAATAGTTAAAGATTCAATACATCGTCAATGTGTTTGAAAGAGATGTGCTATAAAAACAGACACATGCGGGGAAAGAGATGTATATCCACCTTAATTCTTCTTTTTTTTCTTCCGTTTGCCAGACAACATCTTTTAGTCCTGATGAAAATTTTTTGTAGAACTGCAATATGATCAGAGAATGGGATATATGGTTAATTTCCTTAACATGCAAATTATGAAAAACAAAAGATTCAGAATCTGATTTCATCAACAACAAATGAAGGCTAAGGTGAAAACGGGAACATGCCTTGTGAAACTCTAGTGTGTCACCACCAGTTTTGCGAACCTCCACAATGTGCAAAGTGGGAGCCACCTCAAACACCTGAAGTTAGAAAAGCCATTTCATTATTCAGATTTTGGTATGAATTTTTTACTATACGAACAAAGACGTCACACGTGATGTGTTGTCTTAATTACCCATGCTTCAAACAGACATCTGTTACAGCATGAGATATGAAATTTGAAATTCACAATTTCATTATCTTCACTACAAAGTATGAACCATCATCATACACGAATAATACTTGGAATGGTAAGATTTCATAAGACCATAGAATAGTCTGTGTGCTACAACGGCAATGTTTATGAATAGTTCTGTACCTCAGTAGCTACAGAGAGCTGGCCTTTCCTTCCAGTTTTATCACCTTGTAACTTCATCTGGTTCATAAAAATCAAGAAATGAGATTTGGAAAAGATGAATTACGTAAGTGGCAGCCAATTGCAAAGCAAAGAAACTTAACCGGTGCACCAAGAACAACAGATAAGTTTACCTTGTAGTTTCCCTTGCGAACATTAAATCCAAGAGGCTTTGCAGCTTCCTCAATTTTAGACATGATTTCATTTGGAGGCCGTTGGGAAGTAAAACGAGTTTCTCGCTTCACAAGACCCTGGAGATACAATTTCCAGACATATGACAGAGATATAATCAGCCAGGAAACGAATAAGAGGGCTTACATTTTTCTTTTTGGATGAATGATAGCTTTTACGTTAATATAAAACGGAAATTGCAGAGGTAGGGAACAATTTTGGAAAAGGCAATCAAGACAAGTTTTTGGTTAATTAATTGTCAGATTTAAGTGAAATTAAAAGGAAAAGTGGCCCCCTGAAAATTATTTTTTGGTAAAATAGACTATTAATACTTTATAATCTTCCAGGTTTTCACATTGGTTTCCAAATAAGTGATACTTGATATTTTTTTCACCAATAATCATAACAAAAAAAGAAGCATTAATCTAATAATACGTACCGTTTGTTTCTCAAACAAATTTTCAAGGCTGAAACTCTTGGTCCTAGAGATTAGCTCGAAAGCGTTCATTGATACAGGTTTCTCTTTCTTCTCGGTTACAAGATTTTCCTGTCATAATATGCAAATGAATAAATAACCCCAGCCTAAACTTCTATCAATTTTCTTCCTCCATTTTGACTAAATTTTCAGATCACAAAATCATGATCACGGTCCACCTCCTGTGTCAAATCTTAACAAACTGAATAATCAACCAGTGTCACCTTAATACACTGCAATGAAAGGTATATTAATAGTGTACAGTGCATTGCAGGGTAGATAAGTAATACTCTGCAATTGAAGATTAATAATGAAGTAATCACCTTAATACAATGCAATTTGTAATAATCTTCAAACAATTTATTTGGTTCTAAGAATTGAAACAAAAATACGACCAATTTCTTACCTTCGAGTCATTGAAGATAGCATCAACATCATCGAGATTCACATCCTCTTCCTTATCAAAATGTGGTGGTTTGTACCCTTTCTTGAACCATTCATCCTCTAACATTTGAGAAATAGTTATTCGCTGCAGCAAAATAAGTCACAATTTAACAGGAATGCATGCATTTTAAAACACCCCAATCAATAAGTCAAATGCACACGGCCGTCATCCAACCACACTCCCGAGCAACGAAATGGCAGACAGGAGGGAGATACAGAAAATACTTATGAAACTTGAAACAGGTAAGATTTTTGGAGCTTACTGTATCAGGGTTTGGATCGAGAATACGCTTGATTAGTTTTTTGGCACCAGATGAAAACCATGATGGACAAGAGAAATCAGCCCTGGAAATCTGCAAAGTATACGAATATTTATCGGTGTATTTTTTGCAACTCTCACCATACACAGAAAGGAAATGGAATCTACTTACTTTTCTATACAAGGCCATAAGATTCGACTCATCAAAAGGCAAGAATCCAGCCATAAGTACAAAGAGAATAACACCGCAGGACCAAACATCAGATGCTCTACCGTCATATCCTTTGTCATTGAGCACCTGACCAGAAAAAGGAAAATGTCACTGAGAAAGAACACAAATAGTTGTAATGTTGCAATTTCCTATCTCCATAAAATTATCGATCGATACCTCAGGTGCAACATAATTTGGTGTACCACAAGCAGTATGGAGTAGCCCATCCTCCTACAATAAGAAGAATTTTAGTGAAGTCTGGCTCTGCCTTCATCGTATGTATAGCTCAAATGGGTTTTCCCAATTTTACTCGAGTGAATCATATATTTATTAAAAACAGGAATAAAACATCCACAATTGATTACTAGAGATATCCAATGCTAGTAGAGTATAAACTTCCAGGTGTGGTAAAATTTCTGGGCATTCTTTGTAGGTATGATTACTTACCCGTACTTGTTGTGAAAATGCACTCAAACCAAAATCTGAAATTTTAAGAACACCATACGAGTCTAGAAGAAGATTCTCTGGCTGCAAACAAGTGAATAACATATTAAATTATGAATCAGAATCCTAGTTCAGTATTTCCAAAAACTATAGAAGGTAAGAACACATCCCTTCACATTATTATAAGATAAAAGTAAAGGAAATGAAATTTGGTAAACCTTCAAATCTCTATGGAACACCCCTCTGCTATGACAATAGTCCACTGCATTAATGAGCTGCTGGAAATATCTTCTGGCCTCATCCTCTTTCAATCTTCCATGCTTGGCCTAGAAAATTAAACAGGACATTAAAGAATGGGCATATGTAAACAGCTGATTCACCCACACGAAACACACTACAAAAAAAATGTATGAATAAAACTGTGAATTCAGTATAACTCTTGAAGAACAATGTCTTACAATTTTATCGAAGAGCTCGCCGCCGTCAATGAACTCGAGAACGATGTATATCTTTGTTTTGCTAGCCATAACCTGTAAATCAGTGCATCAGCCACATACACACATTTGCTAACTCAAATTCCATTATGAATTACTGATTCACAAGTTTAAATGTAAAATCACTCGCTTAAATATAAGCACACGTAATAATAACCTTCATAAAACAAGAACAGAAAACTGTACACTAGCAATGGGTTACGTTTAACAAAAGTAAAAAGAAAATTGAAGAGATTATTCTCTGTTACCTCAATAATTTTAATGACATTCGGATGTTTGATCAGCTTCATTGTTGATATTTCTCGTTTTATCTGCAACAAGAGCATCTAATATTATTACTCGAGGGCCCCGCTTCAGGGTAGCATAAAATTAAGAATAATTAGTTATTCAATTAATTTCAATCAAAATGAACAAAACCAAATTATTCTAGCTGGTAACTACGAATCCGTATGCTCATATTATATTATATATGCATGCACTTTTATATTTTACATATGCATGTTGATGTATATGTAACTGAAACGTGGTACCTGTTCGACCATCTTGTGACGAAGGACTTGATCACGATCGACAATTTTAATGGCGACGAAATCTCCGGTCTCAACATTCTTTGCAAACTTGACCTTGGCAAAGCTACCCTCACCTAGGGTTCTTCCCAATTCGTACTTCCCTACACGTGTCCTCGATGCCTGTACTTTCACGCTCATTTTCTCAACCCCACCGTCCGATATATATATATATATATATATATATATAGCACTCAATCCCACACCACCCCTGTCCCTGTGTGTGTAGTTATTGATACACAAACGAGATTGACTTCATTTCTCTGTTGCCTGAAAACGTTGATTTGAATGAAGATTTGAAGGAGGTGCAGTTGCTTGCCTCCTCACGTCTTGTATAGAATGAATCTTATAAACTTTTATGGTGTTCTAAATCCCACTGTATGGCAAATGGGATGGGGAAGTGGGTCCTACAAATGAATTTCGGGTCCCAACTTCCGCCCTCTCACCCAATCATATAGGGCCGTGTAATTTGCGCGTCTACTCTAATTGATTTATGATTTTGCCTTATTTAAAAAAAATTTAATAGCAAACGTATCCACAGTCCTCAAATTACCAAACTGACCCAATAGAACAAATAATAGCCAGCCTCGTGTAATTAGTTACGAGGATATCTCTCTGGTCTTGTTTCACATTAATTCATTTCATTAATGACAAACACACAAATGTAGTGAGGATATATCTTTAATTATTTTGACCAGAAATTAAAAATCAAAACAAGCAAATTACTATTCTCCTTATTTTCTGTTAAACCAGCCGTTGTTCTGTAGGAAAAATAAAAAAAAAAATCTAGGCCACGAAAATAATTAGAAAAATATTGGCTTAATAAGATGAATCATGCATTGTCATTCTTAGACCATATTTGGTATTGAGGTACTATAATTATTGTGAAAAAAAATTGTAATCATGAAACAAAAGTTAATAGTATGTAGTAAATATAATTTTTAAATAATAATTTTGATAAAATTAATAAAAATAAAATATATTTTTCATTATACTAGTTTAAAATAAAATTAACTTAATTTTTAAGTTTCAACGGTTAATGACCGTATTTATCAAATATTTTAATACTATAATTTTTAAGTTCTACTTATCTAACCTCAATCCAAAACAAGACCTTAATCTAATCGAGGATGTAAGATTAGGGAGTTCATAAACAAAGCAGAGGTTGTTTAGGTAATTTCAGGTACGGACCTCTACTCTATATAATAATAACAGGTAAGTGCCGATGTCAGGTGAATGAATCATGCACGCTGAACTATTCTTCAATAATTGGTAACGTCCAAAAAAATCGTCATCGTCTTCTGCATGAGAAACTAGTTGACTGACAGCTGCCACCGCACCTTTCCATTTAGTGAATTGACCATCACACCCCTCATCCTGTTACTTTCAGTCGTGGAGTAGTAGCAGAACACTAGAACCTCATCCACGCATTCTCGACTGGGGAGATTTTGTAGTCTGGTTTCATCAGAAGCTACTGTGTGGCATATTTTACTTGGGCTCATTTCTTTAAATGATTTGTTCTGGGCTTTTCTTTATTAGGCCAGTATTGATGGATTTTGACATGCAATAAGCATCTCAATTTTTAAAATAAATCCCAAACAAGATTTTTTTTTTTTTAACTCAGTACATATCCTGATCCTTCCCAAGAACCTCTAATTTTTAATTAACCCTCAAGTTATCTTATGCGATACTCCCAAGTTGCTTTATCGTTTGATTCACCATTAGTCGCTTTAGTGGCAAAACACAAAATGTTGAAGACCGTAACATTACCTGATTCTTATGGTATATAATTTTATTTATGAAGCGGGGGAAAAGTTGCATTGGCTCGGTTCCAAATTGAATAAACCCATTTGCCCATTTGCGTATGCCCCTGGAACTGAAAGAGCTTAGGCCCATTAGAAAATGCCACATGTTTTCACTAAATCTAAATGTTTATTTAGACCAAAACTATCCCAGTAATGGCTGTCCAGTAACAGCCTGTTTGTGGATATTAGACAGCAACTATTTATCTTTTCAGTTTGGAATACTAATATCTAGGTTGCTTTATGTGAAATCCAGCTTGCATCATGAGAAAGAACTTGGTCACTCTCATTCAACACTCAGATAGAAATATTCACAGATAAATATTAAATTAGTTTTTATATTTTAAATTAAGTATCTGTTTAATCTTTATATTTAAAAAAATACTTCAAGACACTCCTTTTGTTAAACACTCTTGCCCTTATTTTTTATTTTCTTGTATAATAATACTCTTATAACAATATTCTTGAGAATATTAATGAAAAAATTGATAATTTATTAAATTAACCTTAAAAGTAACATAAAAGTCTACACAAATTTTTATATTATTACTTTTCTTTTATGATTAATTTGATAAATTAATCTTTTTCACTAAAAGAAAAGTAGTCCGCCTTCCTATGAGATGAGATATTGAGCAAACCTACCTTAGAGGAGGTTGGAAAGGGTTTCCGATCATTATTCCACCTAATCCCTTTGTAAGAGGTGAGACTGAGTCTCTCGGTCTTGACCTGACTAGAAGCCCCCCAGTGCTCGCTTTTCTAATTACATATCAGCAGAGTCAACAAGACAAGCATAAATAGAAATTTCTTCTTAATTAGCAAATTAACCATTAAATATCAGTATGAAAGAACTAGTATTTTTTGTACCTATGCAACAATCATTCTAATAATTATTTATAAATAAATTAATATTAGTCAACTTAATATAGATAAATTAATCAATATCAAGAATATTGTTGGAAGGGTATAATTGCAAAATAGAATAAAAAGTAAGAGTAAGAAATTAATATTTGACTACAAAAGTGTTTTGAGATATTTTTTAAAATATAAGAACTAAACGGATACTTAAGTTAAAATATAGGGACTAAATTATTATTTACCCAATATTTATTTAATAAAACAATACTGTGTGTAAAATAATTTCTGAAACCATATTCTTTCACTCATCCGCGTTATATAAAATAATGCTTTTAAAAAACAAATTCAACGACGATAGCGTTTTAATTCCCGTTGACAATTTTCTTTGTCTTGTATGCTTCCAGAGTTCCAGTTATGATTTATTTAGTTGAAAGGGTTGCTATACAGTTAAATAACTGTTCCGTCAAATATTGAATGAACAAAATTCATCTTCAATAATATATATATATAATGAAAAGGATTCAACTTCAATACTTAGGAATTAGAGGTATAAGAACAAGCTTTGTAATTTGTATGATCTAATTCTTTCAAGTCCGCAAGAACTTTCGATTTTCCAATGAAACAATTTCATTAATTTGGTTTCGAACAAAATTATTCCATTATTGTTTCTAAAATTTTGTGAACATGAATTAATTATTAATTCCTTAAATCAAACAAGCCACTTGTCAAATAAACCATAGGAAAAACCCACATTGAAAAACAAAACGAATCTTCCCAAGATAGCTGCATCAAGGCAACAAAAAATAGTGTCAAAACCTTTGACGTAATCGTTTTCTTTTAACAAATAACACCTTAGATAAAAAGGCACGCCAGACGGGTAGCTCAATCAGTCATTACTTGTCTCAGTGGCAAAATCCAAGGCCGGAGCCATGGGTCTCTTGCCCTCTTAGCTCCCAACTCAAGACTTGCTGTTATAACCCAACAGTCTACAAATCTGATTCATCTCTTCTACATATCTATCAAAGCTTATTAGGTATGTCTCTATATATAGATCAAGATCATTCTTGTTCCCACTAGCTTACATATAAGTATGTATTATCAAGTTTTGTTAATGTTAATTTAACTTAATTTTGGTGTTTTCAGGCTAACCCCAAGAGTTGTTTTTGGTTAAATAATTTCTTTTGATATGGGAATATACAAAGAAGAGAGAGATGTAGCAAGGCAGGAAGAGGCTGAGAAAGCTGTGAGGACATACATAACTTGTGTGTGGTCATTCTTGGTAAGCATGACAGGAGGCCTACTTTTAGGGTTTTGGGAGTACGAATACCATCCAGCATATCGTCAGTTATGGATGGTGCCTTTAGGTCTCATTCTATTTCTTACTCCAGTCATTGTTTGGTTTGCTGTTTTCATTTCTGAGCTCTGTATGTTAGATGAGGAGCATGTAAGGAGAGCGATGAGTCATCAGTCAGTTCGTTCACTGGGTGACCACTCATCGGTTCATGACCCGGAGAGATGATCAAATTAAGAAATTACTGTACGTCAGTATGTGTGATTATTTGCTTATATAACTATATGGTTGGTTTTGCAGAAATTTCATTTGTACAACATTATATATGATATAAGTACTCTCATTTATTTATTCATACCAGTTAGTAAGAATCATGAATATATATATATATATATCTAGTGAAGGCATCCTTCCTTTCTTTTAACAAAGTGAGGATGTCCCTAAGACACAAAAAAATACAGATTTCATTATATTAAAAAATTATATTTTTAATTTATTAGTGTATTAAAATTTATATTTTTTTATTTGTTAGTGGTATCTTATTTTAATAAAGTGAGGATGTCGTTTAAATATAAAATAAATATAAATTTTAATACATTAAAAATTATTTTTTTTTATTTGTTAATGTATTAAAATTTATATTTTTTATTTTTTGTGACATCTTTAATTTAACAAAATAAAAATATCCTCACTATATGTATATAAAACCAAAGACACAGCTTGGTGTTTTTCCCGTAGTTTAGTAATTTAAAATTGGAAAGCACGAGTGATGCCGGTAACGCACTAATAGGTATATCTAATATTTTACTTATGAATATAATGACGTGGGGAAGGGCGTATATAGTAATGGAGATTATGATAAAAGGTAATATTGGCTTTCAATAATGTTGGCTGCACCTGCACCAGTAGTTAGATTGATATCCGCATAAATGAATAATAATGATAGTTTAATCCAAACGTCTTCAAGCGTTCACCTACCGCCGTGTGCAGTCTTATTTCCATAACAACGTACGTGGCTATTTCGTATTAGGCAAGACCTGCACCCTATACACAGAGAGGCTAAAGCAAATGTAATTCACAATTTATCATGTTATTAATTAATTAAACTTGAAAAGTCATCCCAATTCCAATGTTGTAGGCTGGCTTAACTTCAGTTTCCAACCATTTGGAAATGAAAGAAATAAAATAACATCGACCACTAACGAAATAGAGCTCTTCAAATTATAAGGGATTACGAACGAACCCATCTTCAACAAGCAGGGAAGCGGAATTATCAGTTGTTGTAGCTGAAAACTACCGCACTTAAAAAGTTGTTAGCTAGCACCTCAATCCCAAATAAATCTAATATCGTTTCATTTGTCCAAATGTGTTCATCCATTCAAATTAAAACATGCACGTCATCAATGTGGTGCCGATAGTGTCATCCCACACTTGTAAGTGAACTGACTCCCAAAAACATACGGTTGCATAATCAGATCGAAATCATTAATGATGGGGAATTTTTCTATCTTTAAGGGGGTAAAAAAGATGAACTACTATACAAGCCAACAATAGCACAACATAACAAGAAGCCAAATCAATTTCCTGGAACAGTTCAATTTCATCCATTAACGCAACAATTTATAGTGTATAATCAAACCTTGTTGGTTCCTATTAATTAGGAAGACCCCTTTGAATTCCACGTTGCATTGTAAATATATTTATAGGTAAAGACTTTAATTTTTACATCTTCTAATGAAAGGTAAAAGAAAATAAAGTTTTAAATCAACACCTTCTCGCTTAAACATAATAAAAAGGAAAAAAGTATGACACACCACCATCTACAGTAGATCTAACAGCAGTAAGCTTGCTAAGTCTGGAGCCTAAATATCTTAACATGTCGGGAAATCTAGCCCATGAAGTGCCGGTATGCTGTCCAAATCCTCTTTTGAGAAAAATGGAAAGAACCATAACGCCTTGTTTGTACCAAAAACCTTCAACAGAGGAGGAAAAATAACAACATAAGAACCCAGATTACTTTGGTGTTCCTGGAAAGATGTCTTAAACTTGCCACCATAAATAAGATTAATCGCATCCAAGGATTTATGTTTTCACCATATCGCATATTTTTCAAATGATGCCCACAAAATGCGATATTAATTCTACCTTCTCTGTTCATTTTGCAATTCTTGTACCCATAGATGCAGTTGAACAGGGTAAACCTATAATTTTATTGTAGATAAATATGTAAGTGGCCTAGTTTGTTCATTATTTCAGAATATCAGGAAAATATATAACCTGAAAATACGTGTCCCAACCAAATGAGCTATAAGATATATTTACTAGAAACTACTTTTCTAAGATAAGCAAGTGCCATAACATGGTGTTCAAAATGTAGAAACAAAGTAAAGATATTTGCCTAGAAATTATCACCTGCTCAAAATTCTTCTTCCTGCCTAAGTCATACTTCCATCTGACTGTTCTTTTCTTCTCATAAACCTGCAACATATTTTTCTGGAGGTAATATGCAATAATCAAATGAGGTCATGGGTCCATGCTACTTAACTAGTCAGTATTATCACATTTGAATGTCAAATTCAAGACAATGGAGATGGCAATGACTATGAAAATTACTAGAAAATGGCATCTTCCATGCCCATCAGGTTTCAAATCAATACAAACAAGCTTACACACAAGAACTCACAAATATGAATACATGAAAGTGGCTATCATGCCAATTACCTCGATTGATGTCGTGTTGCTTGATACAAGCGACGCATGCATGACAATGAAACAAAGAAGACTCAAAGCAAAAGCCAAATTAATAACTGCATTATGACAATAGGATTTGTAAGAAACGAAGAAAAAATTGTGCAGAACTAAACAGTGGATACACAATTAATTGATTTGCAGGAACAACTTACCAAAAGCTAGAAAAACGATAGCTAGATTGGCAGGAGAGGAAGAATGGCTCTTTGCTTTGCCAAAGAACTTGATAAAACTAGGCAGCAACACTAGAGTATCCATTGTTGTCTCCAGAAATGTATACAGCTTTGATCCAAATGACAAAAGAAGGGAAAAAGTTAAACACCAGTCACCCCCACGCACTCATTAGATATATGTAGAAAAGAAAATGTGGCCGTACTAAGAAAAGAAGAAAAGACTTGTAGTTGCGTGCTCCAACACAATTCACCACCCAAACACAGTGGTGATCCATCTTAAGAACACATCTTTGACCTGCAGGAAATAAACAAAACATAGAACTACCTCATTTTGTAAAATCTATTTCAGAATGCAATAACTTCCCAAGTATGCCAGCAATTTTCATGGTGTCTAAACATGGGGAGAAAAGGGAAAATGATTCATTTAGACAGGATTTATAGCGAATACACAAACGCAGGCATATATAAATACATATTATTGACATTTCATATTAAAAAGATAGCGTTAGAAGGTAAACTTGGTATATAGAGAGACTCAATTGACTAACTTGCTTTCACAGATGCCTATTAATTAACTTCCAAAAACAAAGTATCATAATGTGCTTACAAACAGAGCAATGATGGCAACGGGGAGGCTTCCCATTTTGGCATCGATCACAGAAGCCTACCGACCGTGAAGGATCCAGTGCATCCGGTCCCACGTTATCTAATGATTGAGAAGAAGTACCAGCCTCTAAATTCACCCCCGACGATGATGATGACGATACTGAAACTGACCTCCAATTTTCAGGCACGGAACCAGGGTCCCAAAACACCACCATAACATAGCTCCATATCAACATTACAAGCTACAAAACACGACAAATTCGGCTTAATTTACTCTATATAATTCCTCCGCCCCACCCACAAAAAAAATAATAATAAATAAATAAATAAAGATAAAGATAATGTAGTAGTAAGGAGTATTACCAGAATATGGAATAGAAAAACTATTGAGAAGCCAAAAAACGAGTGGACTCCACCGCGAAGCAACTGTGGGCCACAGGTAAGTACAACGACGGCGTAGTACGATACAGCGATAATTGCGGCCACTAGCAGGATCATGAAGTAGCCGAGCACTTTGAGGCCGGAACAGAGCTTGAAAAGGTTTATGTCCATGCCTAAGTTGATTTGGGGGATGATTGGTTGGTATCTTCTCGATCGCGGTGGGAATAGGCGTTTCCAGATATCCGAAGCCAGGTTTTACTTATTCTTGGCTGGAATTGATGTTTCTCGGTTTTTTCAATTCAGAAGGGATTATTGGGCGAAATTAGGGCACAGTTCGAGATTGGTTTTGCGCCGGGAACAGAACAGACTAGGTCTAGGATCCACTTTATTACCGCTCAAAATTTTAAACGGACACCAGTTGTTGTTCGTAAACCAGGGTCATTCTATAAATGCAGTAATTTTTTTTATTTTTAGCACCAATAATATTATCGTAGAAAATAGAAATGATTTAAAAATTATTGAATTGGTTTGTTGATTAAATATTTCTTATTTGTTGTCAACTCATATAGCTTGTATCGGCAGTAATGTATATCAAATAATTTATTACAGTGCCTTCTATGATCATTATTAAAGTATTGATGGTTATGTAATTAAATTCATACAATATGAAGTATTATTAGACGTTTTTGATATCTTTTTACAAAGTATATATTATTATAAGACCTTTTGCAAGGTTTAACTTTAATAACATAGCACTTTAGAAATGCTACAAAACAGTATTACATTTAATTATATTTATGTGCTATGTATGATATAGAATAACACAGCACTTTAAATATGCTACAAAGTTAATATTAATTTTGTGGCAGTACAAAAATACTACCAAAAGAGGATAAAGGTAATAACCGATAATATTTTATCTACTTTCAAATTGAAGAAAAAAATATGCTTCAAAAATAATTTTCATTTTCATTTTGCCTATTTGATGATAAAACCTAAAAACTAACTTTGATTAATTTTTTTTTAAAAACAAATCCTTACATTTACCTGCAATGAAAGTTATGTGTTACCTTTTTATTATTACTTATTTAACAATCAAATTAAATGAATGATTAAGATTAAAACATTTAAATTTAAGGGTCCACAATAACCCTACTATTAATCATGTAAAAACACACAATATATCATAGAGAAATCTTAGTAACAATTTTAATTGAGGATTGAGGCCAGTCATGGTTACTGCTGAACCCAAAGTCATTTTTTATTTAATAAATAGTTTTATAATAAATAACAATTCCTAAGACAAGTCGGTTGATTTTGTCCCACCAATAAGATAAAAAGTCAATAGTTCAAATATATACATATATAAAGTTAAAATTAGAAGAGCTAACGTAGCATCACTATTCTTCATCTTTTTATATTCTCTATTATCTAATAAATTGGTTGAGATTAAAAAATAATTACATTACAAATATTAAAAATAGAAAATGAATAAAATAATAATAAGCATTTAAACATTCATTTCTTTTATTATGCCATGTACATGTCTCTTCTTCTTTCTATTTAGATTCAACAATATGCAACCATTAATAATAATTAATTATAAGTCTTAAAACGCTCATTTATTTTTTTATTATAAGCCTTGAAATGGGGAGACGTCATATTAAATTGGTTTTATTATTAACAATAATTAATCATTATATCATTTTCAATTAATTAAAAAACACATTTAGACCCACGAAAGCCTGAGGTAATAGCAACATTATGGACTAATGATAGTCTAGAAGATGAGAAAGACGCAAATTGTTTTATATATATAGGTTTAAATTTTATGAGAAATTTGTCACTTTTCAATTATTGGGTGAAATTGGTAAGCAAATGATAATGATGACAGATCAGCTCTTTTAGTCCCAACTCTATATATATATATATATGGGGAAGGATTCATGGACACATATTTTTACACTCATAAATAAGAGAGAGAAAATATAAGAGGAAAAATATTTTGGGTGGAGTCCATATGTATATCACATCCATTGATTCACTTAAATCTAATGACTAATAAATGAGTGTAAAAATAAGTGTCTCTTGATCCTCCCCCTATATATATAACTTTCTTGATCATAAATAAGCAATAATTTATAAACACTTTTAATCAATCGTTTCCTCTACCTCACCTTAATTTATAAATAGTCACCAAAAATATGATATCCCACATAAATATAAACACAACAAAATATAATAGAAAACATCAATGGCTCTAAAAAACTTGTTACTCATTTTGGCTCTCACTTAACTGATCATGGCAAATATTGCAAATGCAACCAGCAGGAATGATCACCTCAACAACAATATGAAGCAAGGCTACAATCTTGCAGCAAGACTCAAAGCCAGCGGAGGCCTAACGGAGTGTTGGAACGCATTAATAGAGTTGAAATCGTGCTCAAATGAGATTGTTATATTATTCCTTAATGGCCAAACTGATATTGGCCCTGACTGTTGCCACGCCATTGACATCATCACGCGTAATTGCTGGCCTGCCATGCTCACCTTCCTCGGATTCACTGCCGAAGAAGGAAACATACTAAGAGGCTGCTGTGATGCATCTTCTGCTCCTTCTTCAGGTGGCCTCGTGGTGATATATCAGTCTCAAGTTTCCAAGGTTTTGGTCTAGACAAGGTGCATATATGGTAGTAGATTATATTTATTAGTAGATTATATTTATTTTTATCACAATTATTTAATATAATTATTATATTTATATTTATAAAATTAATGTAATTTTATTTTAAAACACCTAATTTCTTAAAATATATAAAATTTTATTATATTTATTTATGTTTAATAATAATAAATTAAAATAATTTATAATTTATAAAATATTAAAGTAATATAACAAATATTTAATATGATAATAATTGCACTCTTAACTCCTCGCTAGCAAGGCTCATACCAATTCAAAGGCAGCTAGCCCATAGAATATGAATCATAAAGAATGGCTGAAGAAGTAAAAAAACATTAAAGTGCCTCTCTTGAAGCATGAAAACGTACCTCTGTTTCAAAATTATTCTCTGCTTTAACAATGGCTGCACCAATAGTGGCCCCCAAAGACATATTGAAATGGGGAATAAAAATATTAGTGATTTTGAATAAAAAAAAGTAATCAACTGTATAATAATGTTATTCGAGACTTTTGAATTTAATAGTAATACGATATCCTTATAATAAGATTTTCTCTTTACATTATTAACTTTTGTTAATTTTTATGAATAACTCAGTGATATCAAAGATTATTTTATGGGGAAAGTTGGGGGAGATGTTTGATCCAAACTAGTATAAGAAAGATGACGGTCTGTGTACTGTGATAGTAACTTCTACAACCATTAAAAAATTCCAAGGTGATTACTTTATTTAGATCCCACTGATTAACATTGTCAAATGCAATGTGGCTATCTTAACATTATACACAATTTTGGATTTTGTTTAAGTTTAGTTTTAGTTTACATTTACTCTAAACAGGTGAGGTTAGTTTTTCTGTTATAAATGGAAGCAAAATATATATAAATCTTTAAATAAATAAGATTAAATTATTTTTTCTAAGCCGCGCGATGTGAGGTTCTATTTTTTAGTTAAAAGATATATGAGAATTCAACAACAATTAATTATAACTTCAAAAAATAAACAATTATAAAAATTTTTCAAAACTCCACACCTCTCTCGTAAGATAATTTTATGGAAGATCCAAGTTTCTTCCGTCTCTTCTACATCGACTGGAAACTTTTTATTGAGATTCCGTGGGATTTTCATCCAACGCCTTAAAAGGCGGGATCTCGCATTCTAAAATAATCGTAATTTGTATATATGTATATAACTCAATAATTTTTTTTTAAATAATGTCCCTATTAGGATTATAATTTTTCATAAATAATCGTAATTTGTATATGTATATAACTCAATAATTTTATTTTTAAATAATGTCCCTATTATGATTATAATTATTCATAAGTAGAACCTCTAAATAGGAATACTGTATATATGAATAAACTCTTCATAGTAATAAAAAATTATGGCCAGTTATAATTAGAAATAAACTCTACATTGTAATAAGTTATATTTTTTATAGGTTCCGTCTTAATAAACTTACCTCCACATAGTAATTATATTTTAAAAATATATACCATGTTACATTAAATAATTAAGATGGAACAAAATATCTTTTTAAAATTGCCTGTGACAATGATTTATTCTTTAAAGTTGCAACCACATCATTCAACTTACGGGTATGTATTAATTGGTAAGCATAGGCACCTTCTTATTGAAACCAAAATATTTATAGCTTCCTAGCATAAAACTTTGTGTATTTCTGTACTGTCATCCTCAGGATTATCCCCTTTCTCTTCTTGTCTAATTACATAGATAATTTCTTCTTCAATTAAAGCATACCCGACTTGTCGTTCACTTGGATGATTGATGAAGACATTAATATCCATTTGATTAGTGTAGTGAAGTTGTCCAATTTGATTACTTAATTCTAATAATTTTTGTACCATACCTCTATTGAGTTATAACCTCTTTATAAGAATAAATTTCTTCAATTCCAATAATATCACTATATAGAGATTTTACTATATAAAGTAACATAATTAAACATTTACGTTCTGATTTTGTTAATTAATTTGAGATAATGTTAATTTAGTATCTTGGTTTTAGATTACCGAAGAAAAAAAACAAAAAGTTACCATTAGGGAATTTAAGGTTTATTATTTACTAACTATTAAATATATTGACGATCATACAAAATAAGAATTATTTAAACATTGTCATTATAGCGAAAGGTTATCTTCTTGATTTGAACTAATGAAGTTATAAATTAAAAAGATTTAGAAAAAATAAAATTCATTAATGTTACATATTATTGTAAGGAGTAATGTTACACGTCTCAAATTTTTTGTCCCAAATAACTATCTCAAATAATTTGGTATTTATTGATTGGTTGATAATTCTTTACAAAATGTAAGCTCATTAATTGTAACTAATTAATAAATACCAAATCACTTGAGATAATTATTTGAGATAAAAAAATTGGAATATGTAGCATTATTGTTATTGTAAGTTATGAGTTACAATTCTAACATCTATTTTCAGATATTTTTTTATTTCGAATCACAAAAATAATTAAAATTGATTGAAACTTTAATTTAATTTATCATCATATAGATATCTAAACCAAGAATCAAAGATTTATTTACTTTATTGAAACAATAAGGAACTGATTGTGTAACATGTGCATTAATATTATATTTATCGTTCATAAATTTTATTTTATTTTTTAAATAAAAAAAAATTCTGTAACAGTTAACGAGTAATGTGTATGCAGTACAGCTAACATCCTGAACTCAGTTGAAGGCTCTCGTAAGAAAACTTCATTCATAAGCATCCAGAGGTTTCGTCCAGCAAGCAAGCTGTTAAGCGCCCGTGTAAAGCCCAATAAGCCCAAGCAAGAAAAACCAAAGCGGCCGACTGACACATCATCACGCGCACCGCATTCGGGTGCGAAGCAAATAAACAACAAAGCTAGGGGGTGTTAACTTAAAGGGTTAATTTCAGCAACCCTCTCATGAAATGATAATCTTTAAATTACACTTCCTACTATTAAAAACATCAATCTACCCCTAAAAATCATTATGTCTTTGTTATTTTTAACTGTTAAAAAAATAAAATAATATTTGTACATTCTCCTAACAGGCAATTAACAGAAAAATATCAAAGGTTAATTTTAATAGGCCCAAATCATTATGAATTTATCAAAATATACATAAATATTTTAAATATTTTAAATATTTATAATAGCACCTGAATAATGTAAAAATTTTTTTTTACACCCATGGATACCACAAATTGGTGGTGGCTAATACACATTTGCTACATGTTAGTGCAATTGATCAAAAGTTTTGTGATGCTATTAAGAATTATTTGTTTTCAAATTCAAATCCAATTGTGCTAGGTATTAACATATGGAAATCAAAATCTCCGGCTGCAGAACCAATCTCATGGCCACGGCAAACAAGCAACAAAATCGCGGCCATGGCAATCAAGCAACCAAATCCATGTCCACGCAACCAAATTGCAGCCATGGGAAGCAAACCCATGGCAAGCCAATCCATGGTCTCGTGTGGCCATGGGAAGCAAACCCATGGCTGCGCCTTTTTTTTTATTTTCAATTTTATTTTGTTAACTTAAATAGTATTTTTTAGGGTTAAAATCGTTAGTCAACAAATATATTTAAAAAAGATTATTTTTATAATTTAATAAATCAATGGTGGTCAACCGTTAAAATTAAAAATTTTTGAGGAATCGGTTGATGTTTTCAATAATAAATAGGATAATGTTAAGATTATATTTTATGAGGGGTAGGTTGAAATTAACCCTAACTTAAAACTGCGCTAGATTTGTCTGTAAAAGGCAGAGACAGACCAAATCTAGCATGGTAGCATTGTTTTTTTATGTTTATCAACAAAAAAAAAGGCATCGTTTTTTAAAATGAGTTTTATCTCATTTTCGGTGAGACATTTTAAAATGAATAACGTTATATATTTTAAATTTTTTATCTTAAATAATTATTATAAATGATTTAAGATTCATTAATTAATTGATAATTATTTATAAAATTTAATTAAATTAATTATAACTAATTAATAAATATTAAATTATTTAAAATAGTTATTTCACACAAAATATTTAGTATTAATGTTTTAAAATTACTTTATAAATTAAATCACTCTCACAACCTTGTCTTAAATTCCAGAAGACCTCGTCGATATCTAAAAGATCTCTTTCCCTTTTTCATCTACTCACGGGTACTCTCTCTCATGCTTTTCTCATTTTCTCTCTGTTTTAGGTTTTGTTGATTCGGGGAATTTTAATAGTGTTTTTTTTTCGGTCTATTTTACCGGTGTGTTTAGGGTTAGGGTTTTTGTTACAAGATGCAGCAGCCACCGCAAATGATCCCTGTTATGCCTTCATTTCCACCCACTAACATCACCACAGAGCAGATTCAAAAGGTATAATCTCTTCTCTCTTTGTTTGTTTATTTGTCTCTCACAAAATACACATTTATCTCGTGTGTGATACTATGGAGTTGGAGGAGTGCTATTGGTGATTTGGTTGAAGTGATAGTGTTGCTAAACATAACCCTTTATTAAAGAAAGTGGGTGCTCTGAACTTGTTGCTTAGCCACTTTTGTCAAGCTAATTTAGTGGTAAATATTGATATTAAACAAACTTCTATAAACTTCATAAGTGATTGGTGATTTGAGTATAGAAGAATATCTGGTTATTTGATTATGCCAGTAAATCTCCTTTTTGCGAGATGCAAATGTTTCTCTGTGAATAGAATTTCGTTATTGACTTACCTGGATTTGGCTGTGCCCATGGTGGATTAAAAAAAAAAAGAAATTGAAAGATTTGGAGGATCAATGTAGGGTTTAAAGATTTATGATTTTAGTGACTGATTGGTCTAGATAACCAACTATTTTGCAAACTATTCTTGAAAGAAGGAATGTAGTTAATGTTGTCATGGGGTGTTTAATTTCACGTGTCACAATTGCTGGCTATTATTGGCGTATTCCCTTTTGTCGTGTACTTATGTGTGCCATATCATATAGGATGGTGGTAGTATTTTGCATGGGATAAAGAATACAATAAATGTATTTGCACTTGTTTGTTTTTTTTCACTCTGCGGGTGTGTGATTTTCCTATATAATACTTTTGTGTGCACCAATGTCACAAATTTAGAAGTCTAGGCAGTCTCCAAAATCTGTTTGGCGGCTGTTAATATGGACTCTGTCATAAAGGTCTTCAAGGATGACTCCTGCGCTGGGGCAGGTGGACCTTATGTGATTTCAATTGCAGAGGTGACTCAATCTGCGGTAAACACGTGCTGTTGTATCATGTGCATGATTGTAGATATCCAAGTGTGATCCTGTGAATAGGTCTTATCCTGCCTACTGCATCCCATTTTGGAAAATTAGAGAAATGAAGAAAAGAGATTTCTCTCGCCTTTCTTTATAATGATAGCTTGTACCTTAGAAATGGACTTTACCATATGGGAAGAATGATGATACGTGATGGTGTTGATGTTTGAAGATCTGGATGACTTCACCACAAAGATCCACTGCAGTATCTGTAATCGATGCATTCAAGATCAACGCATACAATGTTGGCAGATTTCTGGTAGCCTTTCAAGTGTATAACTAAAAGGTCTTAAAGGTCGCGTGTAACTGTGGTTGTTTGACACATATGGATGCAATCTGTTTTCTCATAGCTGTCAAATTTCGTCTAAGCTAGCAGATTTCTTTTGAGAGTGTGATGGTTCTTTTCTGAAGGACAAAGTCTTCCTTGGATATCCTAATTGGGGGAAAAGTTGAGATGACCTTTGCAAGCCTTCTAAGAATATTTTTTCAAATTATGTGAATGGGATAGGCTCTCAGCTGGTTCTTGGAAGGAAGTGTATATCTTTGATTTTGTGTCCTTTGCTGTTTTCCGTAATTTTCAGATGGCCTTGTAAAAGAAGTTTGAAAGTCTGTTCCCATTTTGCATGAAAGATCTATTGCTGCGGTTTTACTTTTTGTCAGCCTCAATTCTGTACAACCTCATGTTAGAGGTTTGATTCATATTTTTTCAATGCTTGATGCAGTACCTTGATGAGAACAAAAAGTTGATTTTGGCAATTTTGGACAATCAGAATCTTGGAAAGCTTACAGAATGTGCCCAGTAAGTCACTTATCAACTCTCTCTCTCTCTCTTTTCCTTTCCTTCAACAAAAAATAAAAGGAAGCTGGATCGCTAGTTTTTGATTATCCGTGTGTGTATTTTGATTTACAATTCTGACAAGCCAGCAGATTTTTTTTTTTTTAAAAAATTTAGTGGCACTCCCGACAAATTTGAGATGAATGCATGATCACCTGGAAATCATAAAATTTATAAATTATTCCATGTTAATGCTGGACCTATGGTAAATATTGTTTCTGTATATGACAACTTTACGGTAAGTTAAATGCTGCACAATCTTTTGCCTGTGTAATATCCCAGTAGCTCCTTTCATGGGAAGTCTATAGTTTAAATGATTGGCATCGTATAATTACCGATGCTGTGAATTAGGTGGAAAGGTGTTAGGAGTCTGATCTCATGTTTATTTTCAGCTATCCCTATTGGTCATACGTTGAAGTTAGCTTTAACATTGTCATTTCGAAGAGGATGAATGATGTATCCAAGAACTTAGGTTCTTGAACTCTTATATTTGAAGTTGCTAAAAGAAAACACAAAGATGAATGAATGATATTATCCGTCTTTGTGTTTTCTTTTCAGTGAGGCGCTATCTAATTTTGTTTGTGGGCTCTAAGCAATATGAGTTGATTGAAGGCCCAAATGAAGTGATAATGGGTTTGGGATAAAGATAAAACTTAAGAGGTGAATAAAACTAAAAAAGCCAAAAAGAAGTCAGTTGTCGCTTATTGTCCAAAGATATAATGATTTTCTTCTGCTAAAAAGATTTTAGAAATTGCTGATTGGAATTGTTTTGCATCGTTATAATAAAACATCTCTCCTTATCTAACCATGTTCATTTGCTGGTTCATGTGCTTGCCAATTGCCATCAACGTTGTGTACTTGTAAAAATTTGTTGATTCAGGTATCAAGCTCAGCTTCAAAAGAATTTAATGTATTTAGCTGCAATTGCTGATGCACAACCGCAAGCACCAACAATGCCTCCTCAGGTGGGCAAGGAATTTGACTGCTCTTTTGTTAATTCATCCACCTTCAAACTTTTACCTCATTTATGCATTTAACCTTTGTAGATGGCCCCACATCCTGCAATGCAAGCTAGTGGATATTACATGCAACATCCTCAGGCGGCAGCAATGGCTCAGCAACAAGGAATCTTCCCCCAAAAGATGCCATTACAATTCAATAACCCTCATCAACTACAGGATCCTCAACAACAGCTGCACCAACATCAAGCCATGCAAGCACAAATGGGAATGAGACCAGGTGCAGCTAACAATGGTATGCATCCCATGCATGCTGAAAGCTCTCTTGGAGGTGGCGGCAGTGGAGGACCCCCTTCAGCACCAGGCCCGAGTGACATACGTGGTGGGAATAAGCAAGATGCTTCCGAGGCTGGGACTACTGGTGCTGATGGCCAGGGCGGTTCAGCTGGTGGGCATGGTGGGGATGGAGAGGAGGCAAAGTGACATGGCCCAATGTGCTTGGATACCTATGACTGTTCATAGTAGATGCCTTTAACAATAGTAATGTTCTCGTGCTTTTTCATAGATGGAGCTTAGAATTGGAAGTTTTTTGTTGCTCTTTAATTTTAACAGATTAGGTAGGTAAGTTTTGTCGTTAGTCTTGGCATGCTGATCTACAAATCACAAACAAGTGGTGAAATAGTGGCAGTCAGTTTGCGGAAGGGAGAGGCTGAAGCCTGTGGGCTTTGCCGTCCATGTCTGTCATTTAGTAACAAGTTGAAATGCGTGCTTTTTGTTTTAGAACGCTGGATTTTGATTGGTGGCTGTGTCATGAGATTCCCAGCAGAGGTAGAAATTGACAGTCTGGCATATCACAAAAGGTGGCAGACTGAATGTTTGGCAGTGATTATCCGCCTGAACTTTTGTTGGGAGATTGTATTTAAGTGGTCGCCTTCCAAGGCTCTGAATCACAACTGCTGCAGACAGGCCCGCAGGGTAGTTGACAAGTTAGTTAACAAACATGAGCTCTTTGTCTTTGTGTTTAGTCTCATGGTACGTTTATGAAGAGGTAGTTGGCGTCCTCTCGACTGTTATCGTGGTAAGCGGTTATCCGCTGATGCGAATTTCTATCAGGAACAGGAAGCTGAGTGAGGGAATGTGAAAAATGACATAGACCTACTAATTAATGACGGTCATAAATCTGGTCCAAATTAATATGAAATTGGTATGTTTCAGTAAATTAATGTTTCCTTCTCGGTTCTGGGGTAGGTAGTTGATTACTACTGATTATGAAGTTTTCCTGAATTAGGGAAAAAAAAATAATTGAAAATTTGGTATGAGAAGAACTTTAAGAAAGAGGTGAGAGAAACGGAAAAAGTAGAAGAAAGCAGCCGCCAGAAGGATATCTCCATCGGCATCTAATAAGAAGAGCGAGTGACATTCTGACATTGCAACTGCAAGGAATCTATCTCTGAACAATAAACAGTACATTAAATCTCGAGTGATAACATAAATAAATTTGACGGGGCTAAGAGTGAGCTTGAAGTCGTCTGTGTATATATATAAACTACTCTTTTTTGGTATGATCCAAAAACTCTATATAATATAGAATATCCTTCATTTATTAAAAAAAAAAAAAAACCATGTGGTACGAGTGCTTCAACAATAGTCACCGGTGGCGCATTTAATTGCTAAGTCACCGATTGCTTCGAGTAATGCTGTAATTGTATAATTATATGACTTGATGTTGTCATCTATTCTTAACGGAAAGAATGCCGTAATTGTGATGAAATATCGATAGAGATTGAGATGAGATGACAGATGAGGTCAGGTCACATTGACAATAATAGAGGATAAATTTTACAAGTACTGCATCTAATTAATGTAATGTATGATATTGATATATGCGTAATTCAATTAAATATAATTATTAATAATTATACATTAATTAATTAATTAATTAAGTGTAGTATCTCTAATATATTATTAGATAATCTCCCGCGTCAGAGGCTCACTTAAAACCATTTGATTCCAATCAAAGAGTAGGAAAGGTTTGAGCTGAAAAAACCAACTGGAATTTTATAATGCCTCTCAAATCGTACTCTACAAGTTTTCAAGTCTTTTTATGATCGTCAATGCCACACCACACACAAGCCGGCTTTAGTGAATTGGGGGCCTTAGGTGAATATTTTTTATGAGGCCTCTTCTTATTTTGTAATTTCAATATTCAAAGAAATATAAAAATACTCAAAATTCATTCTATCTTTAACTCTTGAATTTCAACAATAATAAAAAAATCCTAAAAAATTCCAAAAACAAAACCTAAAAAAATGTCAAGAAGAATTTTTTTTTACTTCCATTAAAACCATTACAAAAAAAAACAAACAAATAAATAAGACCAATATTATTTTTAAATAGAATATTTTGAATGATAGAACATAGAAAGTTGAGATAATGAATTGATAATTAGATAATAGCTATGGATTTTGTATTTCAAGAAATTAATTTTTTTATTTTTAAATGAACCAATGAATATAATAAATTTTTTTTTTGTAGTGAAAAAAGCTAAAAGTCAAAGATTCTAAAGTTAATTAATTAAGTTTTTTTTAAAAACTGAAAAGGTAAATAATTTATCTATTTTTTAGAAATACTAATAATGAATTAATTAATTGTTAGATAATATTATTAATTATATATCTTTAACATTAAGGTTATTAAATATAGATTTTCTATAAAAAAAATAATTATTAATTGTAGATAATTGTTAAATAGATAGATATCTAATAGACTTTCCTATTTCCTATAATACGTAATTTTAAAAAAATATCTTTACTAATCAAAATTTTTTTAAAGAAATACTTAAAAAAATAAGGCCTTCAAAAAATACGGAACCTTAAGCGACCGTCTTGTTCGCCTCTACCTAAAGCCACCACTAACCACACATCCGTGTAATAAACACGCAATCTCAGAAAGCAGCCCCATCTAAAGTTTCTTTCTTGCTAGTCGTTCGTGTTTCTTAAACATACCTTGATACTAATATTATTGTAGTTGTTATTTAAGCACAAATAGAATTATAGATAGATGATTACATATTGGCATTCACTGCTGGTAGTTGATTGTGTTCTCTTGAAAGCAACCATATATATATATCAAAGTAATTAAGTTGGTTAGTTAAGTCTAACAAGTATTCACCAAATAAGCGACAAACATGAGAGAAAAAGAAGACCGCCGCCGCTTCAACCACAAAATAAACATGAACATAATCAAGAAACTCTTCCATAACCCCACGGCGTATATTATCCTCCTCCTGCTATCCTACGCCTCGGGTTACCTATCCTCCCCGAAATCCCACACGCCACCACGTCCACGTGCAGGTGCAGATGCAGCCACAGCCACTTCAAATTCAATCATCCCGCTTCCTCCAACTCTACTCGACAACTTCCGAGTCACGACTCGCTGCGCCGCCGACTCAGTTCCTCCTCAACTCGTGCGCCAAACCATCATTGACCGAATCTTCAACGGCACCTCCCCTTACGTCGATTTCCCTCCACCGCATATTAGTCATCTACTTCGCAAGCGTCGCGTCAAGGGGTGGGGCTCCTACGGTGCCGTTTTCGAAAACCTCATTGATAAAGTCAGGCCACGTGTCATCATCGAAGTAGGGTCCTTCCTCGGCGCCTCGGCTCTTCACATGGCCAACTTGACCCGCCAATTGGGACTTGGTTCTCAGATTCTTTGTATCGACGACTTTCGTGGCTGGCCTGGGTTTCGCGATAAATTCAAGGACATTCGGATGGTAAACGGCAACGTTTTACTTTATTTTCAGTTCATGCAAAATGTAATTTACCAAAATGCCACCGATTCGGTCTTGCCCGTGCCGTTTTCCAGCGGCTCGGCTTTAATCAAACTTTGTGAGTGGGGAGTGGTGGGTGATTTGATAGAAATTGATGCGGGTCATGATTTTAACTCGGCTTGGGCAGATATCAACTGGGCTTGGCGGATATTGAGACCCGGTGGGGTAATTTTTGGCCACGATTATTTTACTGCTACGGATAACAGGGGCGTAAGAAGAGCGGTAAATTTGTTTGCTAAGATTAATGGTCTTAAAGTTCAAACTGACGGGCAGCACTGGGTCATCCATTCTGCTGTTAATGCTTAGATTTGTTCACATATGTATTATATATATATATATATATCTCATGTATATGTTTCATCTCCCGTCCCGTCATGTGATAGTCAAAAAAGGGTTGCTTGGATCCATTACTGGTTGTTGCTGTCAGTTTGCTGGTTACAGGATAAGATACCATAAAAAAAAAAAAAGAATAATAACTCCGTTTACTTAGTTAAAATATTTAATTTATATTCTAACTGATATGTTATAAATAGAATTTTATTATTTGAATTAAAAATGATAAGGTTTAATAATTATTTATCACTTGAACTAATTAGATAATGACATTTTATTTATCACAATAATTAGGATATAAATTAAGTTATCTATCTAAATAAATATGGAATTCTAGTGACAGACGAAAAATTCCGCATTCAACTGCATTTTCTTTGTATTTAATTAATTAGATGCTGACATGTGAATAAGTTAACAGAGAAAATTTGTGAATTGTCAATATGTTTTTCAGTCCTATATTTAGCCGAGACTTTTCAAGGAGTTTGAGATGAAAAAATACATTGAAGTGCAATAATAGTAAATCTTAAACATTGTGACAGGTAAACGATGATATATTGAAGAATTCCTTGAAGAAATTTATATAGGTGTAACGGGCAATATTCTCAAAGATGTAACCAGTGACCAGTCCAATAGCATATACAAAATGCTTTAGTATCCTTCGATACAGTAAATAAAAAATAAAAAGTTGGACTACTAACACCCTACATATCACTAAAAAAGTCGAGGAGAAAATAATCACGTAAATAGAGAGAGAAATCATGAAAAAGTAAAATTATTTTTATGATTTTTAAATACTGATTCGAGCACTTTTTTTATTTATAATTATGAAGTTAGAGCAATAAAAAAAAAAGAAGAAGCAAAGAATGGAGTGTAATAGAAATAAGTTTTATTAAGTTTACTTTTGTTGTAAATGGTCGTATTAAAAGAATTTTATGTTGTTTTTAAATATTTTAGTAGGGTAAATAAAGAAAAGAGGATTATGAGATTTTGAAAGGCGTGTCAATATTCCAACTCAGAAACGACGGGGCTTAATGAGCAAATCCAAAGTAGGTCCATTTTTGGGCTTTGGTACCTATAGTGAGTCTAGAAAAAGTGTGGACGGGGCTTGTACCTTAGGGTTTACTATAAACACCTGTATATATTCTGATAACATCCGGTTGCATTTTAAGCATTTCAAGCATCTCTTATTTCTTGGGCCCATTTGCCAGATTAGATTTGTTGCATGTGCTCACGTCATATTTCACACCATCTATTCATGAAAGTATGAAACCCGGGGTTAGTTTTAATATCATCTATTGGATTTTAATCTTTTTGATAATTTTATTTATTTTATTTTATTTGGAAGCAAATCTCTTTGATTTTGTTTTTTTTTTTTGGTTTTAACAAATGAACTTGATTAATTCAAAAAAAAAAAAAACAAGGGAACTTTTTTTTTATTATGTGAGACTATTGATCAATGATCATACTATAACTCATGTTACATAAAAATACAACTGATATTTACAAATCAAACTATATTAGGATTAGTTTAAATTAATTATTATGAAGTACTGCTTAGATTTAATCCAGATGTCTACTCTAATCACATTTCACGAGAGAGAAGAACGCATCCACTTAATTATACACATAATTAAGGAATGAATTACGCTCACAATGCGTTTGTAGGGATTCGAACTGATGTCCTCACTTTTGGTGGGCAGCAACCCTGACCATCCGGCCAATGGCCGAGTGGCTAAAAAAACCAGAATGTAACTTGATTGCACGCAAACAAAATCAAGAGACCCTACTTATAGCTAGCTTAAGGAAGAAACAAATCTATATAATATAATAAAGCAACGTTTGGTACAGCAAATGTTAATAGCTGCCCTAGTTTTACTATTTGTTTGTTTTTCAATCGAGCGCTGTATCTTACAATAATTACAATTCTGGGACCAAACAAGCCTTTCTAGTGTTTTTGTATTCTTCCTCGCATTCACATCATGGGCACAATAATTAACAAGCAATGTCCGTTGGATTGGATAAGGTGGTCATTAACGTCGACATTCTATTAATTAAATTTGTCATAGTCCCTTCCCTGTCTGTCTTTCTCAAAACCATCTGCAACCCAAACACTTTCTTCCTTTATATATCCTTGGAGGTGTTAGGGAATTTTGAATCCTATCTAATATCTTGTAAGTAAAACTACTAAATAAATAATAAACAGAAATAGATAAAGAATAAAATCAATCACACAACACAAGAATTTATGTGGAAAACTCCTATACTAAAGAAAAACTACGGCCGCCAAGGACGACGAGAAAAAATTTACTATGTAAAAAATTGTTACAATCACTCTAGTAATTTTTCTCACACCCAAAACTCCAATAGCACACCCAATCTTTCAATAGACATACCGTTTCTCTCATACTAGAAACTGTCTATTTGCAGAGAACCTGATTATTGTGCTATTTTTCTGTATTTAAATAAGTGAACCCAACCTTCCTATATATAGTGCTTATCACTTGTAGGAGAAGTATTCATTTTCCTATACTAATAGTGTTCCTCCTTGAATAAATCAAATCCTAAAGAGAAAATTACTTATTCCTTAAATAGGAATCCTACTAAATAAAAAAATATAATAGGAAATCCTTATTGAAAAATGAGACATATTTCCCAAAAGGAGGACACCTCCGGAAGAAAACTTTTTTTATTTTATTTTAGGCCTCCTCTTCCTCCTTTGGATATGAGGATGATTGTCTTGTTTTAGCATATGAAGCTTGAATATGTTGCGTAATCTAGATAGAGGCATCTAACAAATTTGGACATATATTACTAAAAGAAAATCAAGTTAATAAAAGAAAATAAAATAGGAAAGAAATAAAGTGATAATTTTTTTCAGCATTCCAAAGAAGTCGTTGATTGAGTAGTTGACAGATGATCCAAGGAGTTCTATAACTTCCTCCCATTTCAAAAAGAGGTACCCCGGCGATTTTTAACCCCTAAGCCATGATATGAAACGGGTCAATAAAGCAGAAAGCAAATTCCTAAAATACTCAAATAATAAAACCGGTGGTAAGCGCGAAACCTCAAGTGCACATGTTTATTTCCATGTGCTTCAAATGTTAATTTATTGATAAATAATTATTGGTTAATTTGTTAGATAACTTTTTAATAGATAAACTAATTAATATCAATAATATTATTAGAGGGTCTAATTGTAAAAGGAAAGAAAAAAATAAAGGAAATATTATAACATAGTTAACGGATAAATACTCGTTTAATCCCTATATTTTGAATTAAGTGTCTATTTAATCCTTATATTTTAAAAAATACCTCAAGACAGTCTTACTGTAAAATATGTGACCCTTTCACCCTTATGTTTTCTTTACTGTTACAATAATAATACATTTCTTACAATCTTGAGAGCATTAATTAATTTATTCATAAAAAAGTTAAGTAGCAAATTGACTAATAATTGTCAATTTAAAAGGGCTAGTATTTTTCAAACCCTTGCAATAATCTTTTAATAATTATTTATAAATAAATTAATACAAGCCAAGTTAAAACTACATTTAATACCCTGCTACCTTCCCAGTAATTATCTATAAAAAAAATTAAATTACTAAATTAACCTTAAAAGTAAACTAATAATAAAAAAATTTACTTTCATTTTTTATTTTAATTTTAGTGTTAATTTGGTAAATTAATAATTTTTTTTATTTTCATTAATGTCACCAAGAAAATTATATTATTATAAAAGCAAAGAATAATAAGGATAAGAACATTACATATTTAATAGTAGAGATGTCTTGAATCATTTTTTTAAAATATAAGGTCTAGACTAATACTTAATTTAAAATATTGAAACTAAACAAATATTTACCTCATATTTAACTGTATGGATGTTTTAATATATTTTTTAAAATATAAAAATTAAATAGATACTTAAATTAAAATATAAAGAGCAAGCGAGTATTTACATGTGTAGTTGTTTAATGTATCGGATCATTGTGATATTTTCTACGTTGTGGGTATGGTGTTGACTGTTGAACTACAGGTTATATACGGTCATTGTTCGCATATTCAATGAAACGTACATTCTTTGTTTTTCCTTTGAAAATAAATTCTGTCACGTGTCAGTTATCAACTATATAGTTACTTAGAAAAAATGTGGACCATGTGACAAAGGAGTTGGTTCATTGCATTGGTGCTTCGAAACCAGACTTCTTATATAAAGTCGGTTAATATTTCAAAACGCTGGTGACGCCGCCGTGTCGCGTGATAAAATAACAATGTCTGGTGTTAAAAACATGCTCTAAAGACGGAATAAAAAACAAGGTCACATCTAGCTTCTTGGCTTATTTGCTTATCATGGCAGCCCATCCCACTTCCTCTTCTCTCGATTTTTAAGTTATTATATGTTGAGCAATTTTTTTAATAAAAAATTCTATACCACTTTAATAAAGTAAGAGGTAATTTAAAAATAAAAAATAATCTGTCTTATTTTAATAATTTATTAAATAACGATTCTTATATATTAACTACTAATTAAGTTTCTTTTGAGCTTGCCACTCGCAGCCAATTGTCAGGGACCATAAAAAGGGAAAGAAAAAAAAAGTTGTTTAGTGCCCATCATTGCTGCGTAATATTCTTTAAATTAATCGTGTACGAATTGGAAAAATATTTTTATATCACTTTTTTCCTTGCACATGCATTCTTCTATTCTACAAACAATTGTAGTGTAATTTGTAACAATAAATTTTTTTTTTTAACAAAATGAAAATAGTAATTGATTAAATAAACGTTCAGGTTCTAAAGGCATTGTCAACCCTACGCACAAAATACTGTACACAAGGAAATCGAATTGACTTTGATTGTATATTATTGGTTTGGAACATTAACGTCAAACAAAAATAAAGAAGAACGTAAATGAGCTAAGCACTGACGTGATTCATCTTAGACTTTTTCAGAGAGCCACGAGTTTAATTTGTTGCACTACCATTGCTCATCAAGAATTAAGATCCTCTCTCTTGATTGAAGTTTGAGGTTTTAAATATTTTTTTTTATTATGTGTCATGTAATAATAGTATATAAATAAGAGAGATAAAAGTTAATTTTATTATTTTTTTATTAATTTATGAATCACCAATCAACATGTAAATTTCTACAAAAATTTACATACAGAAGAGGATCTTCATTCACTTATCATTGTTGTCCAATACCACCGCTTAGCTTATAAGCTTATGAGCTTTTCTATTTTTCTTTTTAAGGAAACGCTTGGGGCTTTTCCAATTTTATTAACTCGGTTTCTTCTTAAACTCAAATCTATTGATATTACAAACAACAAATTTATCAAGGCCTTTTTATATGATATAATGAATATGATTTACCTTCAAATATATATAAGAAAATATTTCTCATCTAATATACGTAAGTGACTTAAATTTCTTTTCATATTTGCGAGAAAAAAGAAATGATATAGCCATCCACTTAATAGAATTTTTTTTCCCCCGAGGTGGACTTATTGAAGTCTGGCCCACGGTGTCAAAAAAAAAAAAAAAAAGAAATCAGAGAATATAGGTCTCGATTGAAATTTAAAATTTTAGCCATCTTAAGTTTATGTATATACATATTTTTTAGCAATGATATGTATCACAATATTTAAGTCTCATTTGAGTTCCAACTGTTGTGTCATTTATTCATTGGAGGGTGCTTAAGTAATTTTATAAACTATTAAATTCACCATCCAATAAATAAGTGGCATATAGTATTGGGACTCAAATGTTGAGATCTCAATCATTACTCTATATTTTTTTTATTTTGGCATTCTCGCTACCATTGCTTCCGATTTTATCTAGTTTATTGCTTAACTTATCCGTTTTATTTTTTAAAGGATAATTATCTGGTGGCCACTTATTAAGTGAAACTTTTATAAACTACCAATTTTTAAGATTGTATCTGTAAACCACCTACTTTTCAAAGAAACATCTCCCACCCACCTTTCCATTAACTCCATTAACGGAAACATGATGTCAGCATGCCATCATAAGGGTAATATTGTCATTTAGTTAAAAAATAAATATTTAATTAATTATATTCTATTTTTAAAAAATAAATATTTAATTATAGAAACAACATCATTTTTGTTTATAAATAAAAAAAAATCAAACAATACAAAATTTTATATTTAATTAATTATAAAAAATTTTCGTAATTATTGTATTACAGGGGTAAAATAGTCTTTACGCAGAAAATCACTAACGGCGGTTAACTTTTTTAACAGAAAAGTGGTTGGGGGATATTTATTTTAAAAGTAGGTGGTTTACAGATACAATCTTAAAAATTAGTGGTTTACATAAGTTTCACTTAATAAATGGTGGCCACCAGATAATTATTTTTTTTTAAAACATAAATAAAACCTTAACTCCGACACTTGAGAATATGGTTGGAATGGGATAAAACGGATAAGTTAATTCAGTGAGATTCATTGTAAATTCATTCCACATGGATAAGTTAATTCAGTGAGATTCATTGTTAAAAATTCATTCCACATAATACATAGAAGTACATACGTATCGCAATATTTCTTTTGATCCATATCTCGTCTTATGATAATTCACCTGTTGTTCTTACTAGTGTAGGTTTAAAGTCTTTTGTTTGGACATAATAATAAATATAATAATATCGTCATTTTGATTTCTATTGATGGTTAATTTTGAACTACTTTTCTCATGAATTGAATCATTGATTATCTTCAAATTACGCTTTTTTTTTTTAAAAAAAAACTTTAATTTATCTCCTATTTTTGTTAAGAAGATAAAAGAAAAAAATCTATCAACCACTCTCATTTTTTTTTAGCTTTTTTAAAAAATAAGAGTAATTTAAGATTTTCAAAAATAATAAAAATTGAAGCGATTATCAGAAAGCAAGACAAATAAGTGAATAACTAGCTAGCTCCATGCCTCCATCATTTGACACCCGATGTAGCATTAGTAAAACAACAAGCTAAAAATCACTGGAAAACGCCAAATTTTAATAATATTTTTCTTCCTTAACTTCACCACTATCATTTGAGTTGGAATATTTACTTTGATATTGTGTTTATTAATTATTTCACGACATTTGGAGGAGTATTCGACCATTATCCCGGGCATATAATTTATCTAAAAAAAACTAAAATCATTAAGGTTTTCACATTTGCCTTTATTGTTTTTGGGGGGTTATTTTATTGTATGGCCTAGCTTCCATGCACAATGATATTACCTCATAGTTTGTAACATTTTTCACCACAATTGGATCGGTAGAATATGATTGTAGTATTCTCTATTATCCTCGATCATCTCTCTCACAAGTGTGAGCATGTGGTAAATCTTAATTTTTGTATAAAAGAGGAAAACCTTAGAACATTCTCTTTTCTTTTTTAGAGAAAAATCTTTGCATATAAATATTAGGTATGTTCTAATTTCCTTTCTTTCATATAGGCACTTAAACATTTGAGTCAGAGTTTGACTAAGAATTGAGTTAGTAGAGAAACTGTAGACCCATGAGCTTTAAGGCACAATCATCTTATGACAATCAAAAACTACTAAATTAACCTAAGCTATTTTATTAAAAGCCCAAGGCTGCACTCTAGTGATGCATGTAATAAATAAAAGTCCAATTAATTAGAATTCTTTTTAATTAAAACAGGGCTTGGTTTTAGACTAATATTAATCACTTAATTGACCCTCTATTTGATACTCTTAATTAAAGCTAGACCATGATAAATGTCAAGCCTATGTAATTATATATTTATCATAAAGTCACTATTTGTTGTAATAATCACTTTTAATATATCTATATTTGTAAATAAATTATAAATAACTATTATCATTCAATAAACAATTTATTGAACAAACTGCCACAAATAGCTTTGTAAGCATCATTTGTATACATTTCATGTTCTAAGTATATGTTTCTATGATCCACGAAATCATATCTTTAAACTATCGAGGTATTGATCGTTTATATGGATCTCATTTTATGATAACTCAAAAGATATAGTACATGAATGCAAGTTCATTACCCATTCAAGATTAAATTCAATTAAGCTTATTAAAACTTGTGAGATTTTATGATCAACAACATTTGTTAAACCAAATCATAATTCACTGTAGTTTTATTCAATATACATATCACACACACACACACACACACACATATATATATATATTAACTATTCTACTTGCAGTATCTACTTTGGAGATCAAGATAGAATTATTTGATATAAAAATAAAAAGTTACAACCTTATATAATGAAATGCTCACTCCACTAATGACTATGAATTAATAAATCTTTTAATTATAATGAATTTGTGATTTATATCTTTCGTATCAATATTATATTCTCAATATATAAATCACATATTTTATAAATAATGACTTATAATATATGCTGAAACAAATAATGAATGAATAAATTTCATTAAATTTAGAAATTATTTTTATTTTATGGCATATTTTTGTAACACAAAATAACAATAAGTCTTAACACAAGCAACATGTTGAATAATTATCATTTTTATCCCCATTTTTGGTTCGTGTTGTAAATTAGTTAATTTATTGATACGTATTCTCAATTTTATCCCCATTTTCGTGTGCAAGGTATCATTTTCCATCATTCTAGGGTCCATGCACCTCGTTCATTTGTATTCTGATGAATCTGGTCCACGCAGTTACCAGCATCGATTGCTACACAGACATGGTGTTAGGTTTTAAATGAGCAGGTTGTCTGCACTCGCAACAAACAAAAGAAATGGGAACATAGATGTGACGAGATATTTCTTTCACCAACTGCATGACCTGGCACATCTCCATTGGGTTTCATGATTGCGCCATCGCTCATTGTCTATGCACCCCCTAGCGAGCCTTTCATTACTGCACATGAGAAAATTGTGACCGCTGACTGGTGACCTAAATAATATATTATATTATACATGTACAGTTGCTGCGTGGTCCAAGTTTTTCAGATTTCCAAGTCCCAGAAACACCCTCTTATCAACTTATTTTGTCCACAACAGGAGGAACAAAACTGGATAATTTTGGGAAAGAAAATTGCTCATCCGACGAACGCCATTTTACAAGTTTTGTCTTCTTTATTGATTAACATTATCTAATATAAACGTGCACAAATGATCACCTCATGCCATCGAAGAGCTTTCTGATGCCCATCAGGCCAATTACTGTGCTAAATAAATAAATATGCATATAATAACAAAAGTTTAACCCGGTAGTATTATTTATTATTAGCTAAGGCTCAAGATTCCAACATTCTTTAAATAAAACAGCTGATCGATCTCCGTAATTACAAGAGGTGGAACTATTTAAGAGGGGAGAAAACTGACAAGATGATTAAAGAAACATAAAAGAAATTCAAGAACATAACTCATGCTAGGATTAGAGATATTACATACATGATCATAACAATCTTACTGATCTAGTCTTCTAAGAAGAGCCGATCTGAGAGCATTTTCAGTTCTCAAACCATCAGGAACCCTAACCACAATATCTTGAAGCATGAGATCATTCACACATGACATGCTAGCATGATGCACCTGCAACTCCAGGTCACGCAGTGAACTCATCACCTTAGCGGCTGGGTAGTTCACATTCTCAGATTGGACTCTGATCATGGCATCACTACCCATAATCTTGATCTCAATTTCAAGATTGAATCCAACGCCTGAACCAGCAGAACTAGGCCTAGCTTGGTCCACAGATGTGGTGGTGCTGTGATTATCAGAAATCTCCAGCTTGACTTTCTTGGACTCCCTTTGCAGCAGTTGTGACTCCATATCATCAATCTTGACCTTGAGTTCCCTTATGTAAGACACAGCATCAGAGAGTAAAGATGCTTTGTCCATCCTTGACACATTTGGAACCACAGCTCGCAGTGCGTAGAACCGGTGGTTCAGCTTCTCACGCCTCTGCCGCTCAGCTTCAACATGGTTCAGTGGCGTCTCTCTACCGAGTCCTGGCTTTCTTCCCCTTTTCTTCGGCGTTCTTTTCTCTGTAGTACTAATATTATTCACTGGCAGGGGCAGCAAGGGGCAATCTGAATCCGAATGCTCAGAATCTACTATATAAGATGATTGTTCAGTACTACTTTTAACAGTGCGGGCTTGATCTTTGCGTTGTTTCTTGACCTTGTTTTGGTCTTCCTCTTCCGGCCGGCTCAACTGTTCTTCTTGTTCTTGTTGTACTCCGGCGATGATGCCAATATCAGCAAAGGAGATGTTTCTGTCGAGGAAGTGCATCGGTGGTGCAACAGGGGCGGGGTTCGGATTCAGTGGTTTGGTAATTAGATCGGAGCCGAACAGAGACTTGACTTGGTGGACGAGACCCCAGTTCTCTCTGATCAAATCAGAGGAGCCCAACTCAAGCACACCACAAGAAGTGGGTATGCAAACAAAAGTCTCGATGCCATGCAATTGTGCTTCTTTAGCTCTTTCGCAGTTGTAAAATTGCAATTCGTGGCTGCCAGTTAGCCACACCAAAGAACCAGAGCTTAGAGCCCTGCCTGGAATGCCAACCCCAGCACCGAAAGATCGCGTGAGTGACATCACGTAGAACCATTCGGTGTCAGTCACATCACCGCCGTCCACCACGGACAAATCCATCTCATGGCCTCCCATCAATGATTGTTGGATTCCCCTGATGCTGCTGATGGCCCTCTTTCTCTCCGAATTATTATTTAAGGCTGCACCTGGTGCTGGCGCTGGCATGCTTATTCTTGGTCTTGGCGATGCTTCTTTGGTTCCTTGGTAGTGGCCATCTCCCCAAGCCAAGAAAAGGTGGCCGTTATCATCGTTTGATATTGTCTGCCAAAAAATGGCATAAGCCCACGACTCTGGTTGGCTCTGCACTATGAGTTGAAGCCTTTGTTGTAGTGTTGGTGGTGGGGTTTCTGGAGTTAAAGATACCAGAGAAGAGGATGAAGATGGAGATATTATTAGATCATCCATTGCCGACTAGCCTTGTTTAATTAATTTCACCGGAATAAGTATTGAAACAAGGCTTATACAAGAATTTGTGGATGAGCTGAGAATATAAATATAGGGAGCTGTTAAGTAACACAGTAGTAGTGTAGAACCACTGTAGAATGTAAATTTAAATATAATTAATTAACTATACTCTCTTAATTTTAATAATTAAATAATACCGCTCAGAAAAGAGTGAACCAGCTAGCCAGCTAGGTGGGGGCTTATGATTGTACCCGAATGGGATCTAAATGGGAAGAAGAACAAGAAATTACAGTAGAAACAAATACAATGGAACAAAAAAGAGATCAGAGTCTGAGGTGTTGATCAAGAAAGTGGAGTGAAAGTGGCTTCTTAGTGTGTTATTATTTTATTATTATTGTTACGAATACATATGTGTATTTATATAAATATTACTTATTATCTAACAGAAATAAGTATTATTGCTTTATTAAATTAATTGGTTTTTTTTAGAAGATTAAAAAAATATATTAAATTTTTTTTATAATTAAAAAAATCTCATTTTTTTTAATTATATGAAACTATTATTCATATTAAATGAGATTTCTACTTATATTTATATTCAAATAATTGCCGAAACTAATTTATATTAAATTTTATATAGCACTGTTTAAATTTTTATCCTCAGAAATATTAGAGAAACGCTAACTCTACTCACATTTTAAATAAGAGAAAAATACATACATTCAATTATTTTGTATAATTAAAAAAGGGATTAACCTCCAATAAAAAGATCCCATATTTTAATAAATTAAGGGTCTGTTTAAAATTGAGGTGTTATAATTTCTACTTTAAAAAAAAATTATAACTATATAATAAAAATTAATAATATATAATAAATATAATTTTTAAAATATAATTTTGATAAAAATATTAAAAATATAATAATTTTTTATCATATAAATACAAATTATATCAATATAATTTATAAATTATAATAATTATTATTTATTAAATATTTTAATATTATAATTTTTAAATTACTGCTACTCAACTTCAATCTCAAACTAATTATGTCTCTCGTTACAGCATTATTCCATAACTACAAAGTGAAGAGGAGAAGTAAAGTTTGGTGTTGGTGGGACCTGACTGTCCAAATTCGCTTATTTACTGTGCCACCATTGGCCACCACTAGCACGTGATACGATAGCGATGGGCCTGAGTGACTACTGATTAGCAACTCTATGCCTTTGAGCCTCGGACCCGCTTGGGTTACCTTTTGCCCTTCCCCTTGAATCAATCACTAGTATTTGACTACACTTGTCATTTGAAAAAAATAATTAAAAATAATAATTTTTTTATATTTTTAATTCCTTTTTGAGTTATAAAAGTACGATATTTTTATAATTATAAAAAATGATAAAAAAATTAACGGCTGGTAAAATATTAATAAAAACAATCGTTACCATAAACTCATATTATCGAGTTAATTGATATTTTTTTAATTGACATGTAAAATAAGTTTATTTTACAATTGATTTTATTAGTATCCCATAAAATTTTTATATCCAAATATGATTACTCTTCAAAAATAAAAAATTTTAAAAAATACAACAATAAAACAATAATAATAATAGTACTATAAATAATTTTATACAAATTAGTATAAACAAATTAATGCGGTATGAAAATATTTGCTAAAATGTGATAATAATAATTATTTTTAATTATATAAGTCCATGATAATTTTATATAACTAATTTCTTCATGCCACATCAATTTTTATCCATTTGTTTTTACAAGGTGATTGTCTAACTGAGGTTTTATCGTTACTTATAAAACAATCTAATTAATTATAGTTCCCATGTCCCACAATTTAAATACTATTAAATAATTAAAAAAAAATTAATGTCTCCATAAAATAAAATCCCACAAGCTCAAAACTAAAATACAAGGGTTCTTAAATTATATTTGATATATCTTATAACCACTAAAAATAAAAATAAGGTAAAAATAAGATATTAGCTCCATATGACCCACTTGTATTTTATCTATTTTTCCATTATTTTTATTAATTATAAATTACAACAAATAAAATTTAGAAATTACCAAATAGAAAGTGTATTAATGCACCCCTGATGCAATGTGGTCAGACTCTTCCTTACTTCCAAGTTTCAACTGTGAAGTTTCCTCCTTTTCAGATGCCTGTGTATCATCTGTCACACTCTCTCAATTCTCAAGGCTTTTCCGTACAATTATTTGTTTTTATTCATGTTCCATTAAAACAAAAAACAAAAAACAAAAAATTAATTATTTTAAAGTGCTGCACTGCTTCTGTGGTCCTCGCGCTAACATTTTGTAACGTGTTTTTTTTTTGGATGTTGCAACGTGGACGTTTACGTGTGACCAATATTTTTTAAATAAAAATTTTATTTTGTTTGAAAAAAATTATTTAATTAACCGTTCGTTCAATTTATCTCCTCATTTTTACAAAAGGTCTTGTTAAGTTACTTAGAACCATTACAAAAATTATGTGAGATCCATCACTTGTTACTATTTTTTATATGATTTTGATATTAGTTGTTAAGTTACATAAAATGTAACTTAACAATTGCCTTTCACAAATTCTCATAAATTTATTTAAATATATTTTTTATCTGTAAATAATTGGTATAACTAGCTAATAGGAACAAAATCTACTATTTAAAAATGAATATCAACAAATTTTTATCAATCATGAATGTCAATAAATATTAAGAAATTAATTTTTACTAAACACAAAAACTAATAAATATATATATAAAAAAGTTATTTTATATAAAAATATGAAATATAGATTGTGATATACCCAAAAAAAAAAAAAAAAGAGTGAATTTGAATATTTACTTTGCAGAATGTGAGAATAAAGAGAAAATATACAGTTGCAAGGTAGGGATAGAAAATGGTTAGTGAAGAGTAATTTTGAAATTTTGAAATTTTAAATTTTTAATAACAAATTTATTTTTTAAAAATGAATTTAGAAAAGAATTTGGTAGGAAAAACCCCGTTCTATTTTTTAATACATTAGCTTTCTCTTAGATTCTGATTCTGTGGCTTTTGCATTAGTGTTATTATTATTATTATTTTTTTTTAGAGAGCATTAGTGTTTTTTTAATAACAATAAAAAGCTGCATGTTATAGGAACAGTTTTTAGTTGTATAATTTTTTAAAGTGCCCACTTAATTTGGCAATCTTTTTGGGGATTTGCCCCATGCATATTTGAATTTTTTAATGTGAACCAGATCGATCATGTATCGATGATACAACAAGGTTTAATTGAGAACGCTCGTCTCTTATTTTATGAGTCCGTTTGTGATAGCATTGCTCTTTGTTTTATTCTTTGGCAGAGAGATGCTGACGAATTTAAAGAATGCCCCAGTTGAGTGAGACTAGCGACCGCATGCTTGGCATCGATTGCATGTACACATGCATGGCATCAACAGCACACAACGACAACGAGCTGAACGGAATTTGTCTCGTTATTTGATTTGTCGAATAATAGTTTTTGAGAACCAAAAAGTTATTTTGCACTCCCATGTGAATAATAAAATTATGTAAATTCATAAAAGTCAAATTGCATAAGCATTAATTAATCAAATGTAACAAAATGGACATTAATTAATTATATGAAGAAGGTATGTAGATAATTCAAATGAAGTCTACAATAATGTTAAGTAAGAGTTTTATGGTCCACATGAATCATATATGATGAGTTCAATGTTAAGATTAGTTGGATCTTAAAATGAATAATATAGAGAAATTACATTTTAAAGAATGATATAAAGAAAGAAGATAAATTTCACTTATTGCTTCATGAAAAAAAAAAAAAAAGGCTCAATTTATACAAAGATCGAAAATATATAAGTTAAAGGAAACGATACAACTATGATTAGGAAATTTGATTGATTGACGATCAATCTTTTTTCCTGATTGACAATGAATGTTTTATATTCATTAATAAAGTTGGAGATAATCAACTATTATGATTAGTTGGTTTTATTTATATCATTGTTTGATTCTTCTAGCTCTAATCAACTGCATACTTGATCCAAACATTAAGCTGTAAAGTAAGAGTTCACCAATAATAGTATTAAACACAAAGTTAATTAAATTTATTTTTATATTTGAAAACAATTAATGGTCCATTTGGACTTACTTTTGAGAGTTCAAAAGTGATGTTGAAAAGTTAAAAACTAATTTTAGTATTAGGTAAATTTTTTTTTAAAAATTACAGTATGGTCTCTATAAATTAATTCTCGATAAATTTATAATCTCTATAATATAATAATTTTTTGCGGTCCCGACTTGGGCCCGAAAGCTAAATTAATAATTTCAATAAATTAATAAGATAATAATTTTTCTGAGAACTCCTGTATAACTCTATGGTCCTATTTATATCATAAATTAATAATTATAGAAATTACAAATACTGTAAAATTACAAATGTAATTGACTATGTTAGTTTGTTAAAATATGAGTCTATTGTAACTTGTTTTTTCTTAAAGTTTAAATATAGTTGAATCTCTATTTAATTTTTCTTATTGTATCTAAAAGTTCTGGGATTGAATTATTGTACTGCAATAAAAAATTATGAAGTGTTGTTGATGACTTGAGTGCTCCAGTGTGCAAAATAGATTATATTTGTAAAATATAATGAATTTTCAATCAATTAAATGTTAGTTCTTTGTACTGTGAACATACTTTATAAATTAATAAATTATTAATTTATCTATTAATTAATATCTCTCTAAATTAATAAATTTCTATGGTCTCGACATTATTAATTTATAGAGGTTATACTGTATTTTTGACAAAATCATCACATCCTACAACAGATTTTGGAAAGTAGAGAAAAAATAGCTTTTCCAAAATATAATTTTGAGAGACAACTTTATACTTAATGCAATATATATATAATCTTAAATTATTGTTATTAATTAGGAAATAAAATCATTAAATTTAAGAGATTATTATTATTACCAATTATATTATGATAACAAAATAAAAAATAAAATTAATAACATAAAAACATTTCTTTTAGTTTTCAATTATTATATATACACAATAAAAAATATTATATATATATATATATATATGTTTATAAATGTGTAATTAAATTTTATTAATCATTATGTCTATTTTAGTCATTTATATTCTTACAATAATTTAACAATAAGATTTACCAAATACATAGGACTGTTTTTAAAGCTCACACCACTTTACAAAATAAATTTTATCAAATATTTAATTAATTATCTTTACAACTGATTATTTATACAGTACATTTAACAATAATTATTTTAATAGATACAATATTACCAAAGTTGCCCTAATTGAAGTTAATTAATTTGATTGTGGAAATACATCGAATTAAGAAGCCCACGAGCATTATCTTATAGCTAGCTTAATATATATATTTTGTCGTATATGTTGGACGGTGACATTCATAATATTGGTACACACACACAAAACCCTAAAGAATAAAGTTGCATTTTAAGAGACAGCGGATCACGTTAGTAGCTAGGCAAAGTTTCAATGTTTCATTCAGAAAAGCATTGATCTTTAGACTTGTTATTATTTATTATACGTCCTGCATCCTGCAGCCTTGGCCTAGACATATATATATATATATATATCGCACATCATTGTTTAATTTTCCCCTTTCGTAAAATTACCCCCACTACTCACTACTCATTTTGATTTTTTTTTCCTTCCCCTTTTTTAGTTCGTTTTCTCCGGATTTTTGATCCAGCTCCTTTTTTTGGCCATGCAAAGCCTTTATATCATTTTTTTTTTCAGATGAATAATTAATTAAGGACAGCCGCTGAGTTGATATTATTATATACAAACAAACAAACAAATAAAAAAAAAAAAAAACAGAAGAAGAGATTGAATAGTGAATATAATTACTACTCGGCAATGATTTGTTAATTGTAATAATGTAATGAACTTTTTATTTTTTTTAAAAATCGAAAGCTATAGCTTGCTATCGATATCATAGGGGGTTATACACCTATACCAACATTTTTTTTTTTAATATCCATATGTATATTATAATAGAAGTCTAATGATATTTATAAGTAGAAATTTATTATAATAATTTAGATCAAGTCTATTATGACACAACTCATATTTCTACACTCATAAATATTAGAGAAAAATATACTCTAACCACTTTAGCGGAGGTGGAGGAGTTGGTAATGGCTACCCCTATGTGATTTTTAAAATTAAGAGGAAAATAAAGTCTCAGCATTTATACTACTTAATTCTTATAGCAATTATTCAACAACAGTCATGGGAAATCAAATCGTCAAAAACCACAAGGATAAATCTTTGAATAAATACATAATTAACTTTATGAATAAGCAGGGTTACGAATTTGGGTGTAATTGATTATTTTTCTATGATGGCAATTTTTTGCTCCTAGTATATAATGTACTCTTTTTAACTAATACCGCGTCGTACACAATACGATTAATTAAATTTCAATCAATTAAAATAATATCATTTATTTTCCATACTTATCATGATAACAAGACCTCGCCAGTTGCCATAAAGGTTGTCTTTTGCCAATCATTTTTATGCAAATAAAACATATTAAGCCATGATGTAACGTCACATTCACATATGTAATATCATGCAATTAATTTAATCGTAATTGGCAATAACTATATGGACAAAATTATGTTGCTCTAGAAGTACATTACACCGATTTTCTAGTTTAATTATACAGAAGTCCCTATAGTTTGTGATAAAATAATAAAAAATCATAAGCTTCAAAGCATTTAATTCCTAACCCCTACTATATATACAAATGACTATTTTAAAATTCTTATTTCTATCTCTTTCTTCTTCTCGATCCCTCTCCTATAGCTTCCCATTTCTTTTTTATTTATTTATGTATCTTGTTTCTTCTCCTCCCTAACTATATTTTCACAGATAATTTTAGTCTTTGGATTTTCAAAGATGATAAGAGGAATTTGTGGCAAATTGATCATTTAAAAATGCACACCATAAAACACACTTTCCAGAATTTGATACAAAGTCTGAAAGCATCAGCACATAGCTATTTATTATGTCAAAATTTTGAAATTTTTTATTAATATGATATTTATCATAAAACAAGGACTGCAACATTAATAACCATATAAAAGCCCTGTAGCATTAAGGGCACAAATGAGATTATGTTTGAAAGGCTCAAAAATAAATTTTTTTATGGAGGCTTAAAAATAATTTTAAAAAGTTAAAAGTTAATTTTTGGTATTCGGTAAATTTTTTTAGAAATTATTTTTGGTAAAATTACCCTATCCTATAGTAGATTTTGAAAAGCAGAGAATGAGTAACTTTTTAAAATTATTATTTTTACTAATTATATTGATATAACAAAATATAAAAATAAAATATTATATTCATGTTTTTAAAAATATTAAATAATATAAAATATTATTTTAGTTATCAATTATTATATATACACAATTAAAAATATTTTATATTCATGTTTATAAATTTGTAAATAAATTTTATTTAATATTATGTTTAATTCAGTCATTTACATTCTTACAGCAGCTTAATAGTAAGATTTACTAAATATACACAATTGCTTTGATGATTCACAACATTTTTTAAAATAAATTTTACTAAACTTTTAACTAATTCTCTTTACAGCTGATTATTTTTACAGTACAGCTAACAACAATTATTTTAAAAACTATAGCATTATCAAACTAGCCGTAAATTACCTTTCTATCAAGTCTTATGGTGAAAACAAAAATGACAAAATTGGGAGTATCTTACACCGGATGCAAGATAGCCTGACCCACAAATATACGTGCGTAAACATATTTACTCATTACGTAATTTTTGTGTGTAAAATAATACAATTGAAACCAAAAAAAAAATCCCCATGACAGTAAAAGAGTGCTCAAAAGTAATCAAGGGACTAAATATTACATACGAAATGAATGACAACTTTTGTTAATAGTAATAAGATTAACAATAAAATAACGACGCCAATTTTGAAATCCCATTAAGAACAAACATATCAATGTCAGTTTAATAATATTATAGTTTTTAAAATAATTATTGTAAGTTGTGCTGTGAAAATAATTAACTGTAAAGAGAATTGATCAAACGTTTGATAAAATTTATTTTTAAAAGTAATGTGGGTTTTAAAAGTAATCTTATGTGTTTAGTAAATTTTACTATTAAACTATTGTAAAATAAAATTGATTGAATTGGATATAATATTTAATAATATTTATAAATATGTATATAAAATATTTTCTATTGTGTATATATATAATAATTAATAACTGAAATTTTATTTTATTGTCTCAATATAATTGAAAATAATAATAATTTCTTTAAATTTAGTGATTTTATTTCATAATTAAGAAGGATAATTATAGATTTTTATAATATATATGTAGATATATATAAAATTGTATTAAATATAAAATTAATTTTCAAAATCAAACTTAAAAAGGTACTCCTTTTATGTTTTTCCAAAAATATAATGTATGACGATTTTTTTTTTTAATTTTTAAAAAAATTTATTTAATATAAAATTTATTTTTTAATTTTTTAAAATTACTTTTAAATCTCTAAAAATAACCCAAATGAGCTTTAAGCTAAACCAGATTTGACATTAAATATTCATTTCTACCAATAAAGTTTGAAATAATTATGCTTAACGTGTTTACTTTTGCTACTTCAACCACAGCCATTGTCATTCGAAAAAAAAAAAAAAAAACCACAGCCATTGAAATGTACTAATTGAAAAATAAGCCAACGGCAGCTATTAAAGAATATGACAAATGTTACCGAAATACGCACATGTGAAATTGATTGAGACTGGCACATCTCACACGTCCGAATCGATGCCAATTTATTGATGATATGTGGAATAAAATTATTGGATCTATGTATGTTCCACAATATAGGGTAATTATTTCCTCTTAATTAATTGTCGGGTCTCGATCCGATTGACCCAGTCGATAAATACAAATCCAATTATAAATTACCTAGGGAAAAAAAAAATTTAGATGCGAGTAATTTATTGAAAGAAATTTATCTAATACATGCTTACCCAACAAACCAATAAATAAAACATAATTATCTGATGGCCACTATTTATTAAGTGAAATTTTGATAAATTATCAAATTTTAAGATTGTATCTATACACCACCTACTTTTCAAAGAAATATCCCCCAACCACTTTTTTGTTAAAAAAATTAACTGCCGTTAGTGGTTTTCTGCGTAAAGACTATTTTACCCCTGTAATACAATAATTAACCAACACAAAAGTAGACTACTTTTATATTGTTTGATTTTTTTTATTTATAAACAAAAACGATGTTGTTTATATAATTAAATATTTATTTTTTAAAAATAGAATATAATTATTTAAATATTTATTTTTTAACTAAATGACAATATTACCCTTATGATGGTATGCTGACGTCATGTTTCCGTTAACTTTTTTAATGGAAAGGTGGGTGGGAGATATTTTTTTGAAAAATAGGTGGTTTATAGATACAATCTTAAAATTTGGTGGTTTACAGAAATTTCACTTAATAAGTAGTGGCCACTAGAAAATTTCCCATAAATAAATTAAAGAGAATTGAGTCCATCCTATGCCCAATTAGAAAAACAAGTTTTGTTCACGGATGATCATGGTATCATTTTGCTGAGAGCTTTTACTAATATTCCACTTGCCTATTCGGTGTTAGGGAATTTTAAACCCTTCTAACATCTTACAAGCAAAAATATTAAACAAATAATAGACAAAAAATAGATGGAGAATAAAACTAACCATACAACATAAAAATTTACGTGGAAAACTCTTATATTGGAGAAAAACCATGGCTGCTAAAGACGACGACATAAAAATTTACTATGTGAAAAATTATTACAATCACCCTAGTATTTTCTCACACCTAAAACCTCAATAACACTGAATCTCTCAATAGACCTACTATTTCTCTCACACTAGAAACTGTCTAATTGCAGAAAACTGATTGTTATATTATACAAACAAGTGAACCCAACCTTCCTATATATAGTGATTATTTCTTACAGGAGAAATATTCATTTTCTTATACTAATAGTATTCCTCATTGAATAAGTTAAATCCTAAAGAGGAAATTACTTATTCCTTAAATAGAAATCATACTAAATAAGAAAATATCATAGGAAATCCTTATTGTAAAAGGAGGCCTATTTCTCCACCTTGGCCAGTTTTTCAATTGGGCAACAAAACATGATCCATCGTGTATCCGCACAACCACGTTGTCTCCACCTTATTTACTCCAAAAAAAACACACTTATATAGGGCTTATGAGAATCACTTTACCATGGGTAAAATTTTGTCCTCTATCCAGCAGCCATAATTCTTTACACCGAGAATTATCATACTCCACCTTATCCAGAGTACACATATTCGGCACATGTCGATCATACGCTCATGTTTGGCTTTCTTGAGAGTCTTCAGCCATCGACATAAAAATTCTACCACACACCTTGCATAGATGCCAAACCATGCCTTGCGTGCAAATCTTGTGGATCCGCTAGTAGCAGCACATCCTTTTCCATGGCATGCCAAAAAGGATAAACCAGTCTCTTATGGAGAAAAGAAACACACCGCTAGTTGACATTATCAGTATCTCCATCTACTGATTTAGAGCTATTTGCCGAACTTGTTCAATTCTAATAATTTTCTTTAAGGTGCCTTGATTGTCTATACACCTCCAGGGGTTTTCAACAATGAAAACAGGGTTTACATCTCCCTTGCTTTCCTTGTATAACCAGATTGAATCAATATATCATTGACTTGAACTTGCCACAAGTCAAAATTGATTTTTCCATCAAAATTTTCTATTTATACCTTCAGAGGTTTTGAAAACCTTATTGCTTATATAATTGCTTTGCAAAACAGCCTTTTAGCTCTGATACCACTTGTTAGGGAATTTAAACCCTCCCAAGATCGTGCAAGCAAAAATATCAGACAAATAATAGACAAAAATCGATGAAGAATAAAAACCAATCACAGAACACAAGAATTTACGTGGAAAACTCCTATACCGGAGAAAAACCACAGCCATCAAGGACGACGAGAAAAAAATCCACTACGTGAAAAATTGTTATAAGCACTCTAGTATTTTCTCACACACAAAACCCAATAACACTCAATCTCTCAATAGACCTACTGTTTCTCTCATACTAGAAACTGTTTACTTACAGAGAACTGATTTCTGTGTTATGCAAATAAGTGAACCTAACCTCTTTATATATAGTGATTATTTATTATAGGAGATGTATTCATTTTCTTATACTAATAGTATTCTTTATTGTATTTCTTTTCTTATACTAATAGTATTCTTTATTGAATAAGTCAAATCCCAAATAGGAAATTACTTATTCCTGAAATGAGAATCTTACTAAATAAAAAAATATTCTAAGAAATTATTTTTGAAAAATGAGACATATTACCTATATAATATTTGGTACCTAAAAACTGAGGGCTCATTAATTTATTTTTTTAGGAATATTCATTTTCGCATTCTAGAATGATTTGTCATGGGGCAACAGATATAATCACGACGAAAATTATTTGTTATAAACTAGCAGCCAGAAAAATATGTTTCCAATAAATAACTATTTAATACTACTTGATTGACGTTCTATTTTCTTGCCAAGAAGAAATTTGTTAAGGTGAAATTGATCTAAACCTTTCTATATATATTGTGTCAAAATTATCATTTTCTCTCTCATGTCTCCAAACAATAATAAGGGTAATTTTTAGATACCTCCCTTGAGATTTAGTCTTGCTACACATGGAGAGAAATTATGAATATATTGACATATCACCCCTTGAACGTGTATGATGGTTAGTTTGACTGTTAATTGACTTTGAAAGTACCAAAATACCCACGCACCAAACATGAGATAATGATATAACAATATTTTAGCTCTGACAGGCTGCAAAGGTCAAAATTTTTTTTTTTTCCAATAACAATATTCACCTCTTTCATTGCTTTCTTTCATTTTTTTTTATTAATCAAAGACTCCAAACAACAAAATAAATTAATTTTTTTTATTATTCAAATACAGCCGAAACCGCTTAAAAAAAATTCCTCACTATCTCCAGCAACCAATTGAAAATACCTAAAAAATTAAACAACAAAAAAAATATTTACACAAGCAGAATGATCTGTATTCTCATAATTAACTCCTGAACCATCCATCACAGAAGTAATACTTACACAAGCAGAATTTCCTAAAAGGAGATGGGAGAAAGCAATAAATGAATAGATAAAGACAAACTCAATAGTGGAAAATTACACATCTTTGCAACTAAATTATAACATCTTCGCAAGAGTGTTGGCCAAAATCCAGAAAAATGAACGGTAAGAAAGAAAGCAATTAAACTCAACTCAAGAAAGCCATTGCCCAAACTATTTGGGCTTCAGTGCATGATGTTACACACAAAAAAAAAAAATACAGAAAAATTAAACAACAAAAAAGAAGCTGGTCGGCTGGTACTTGTTTATTTGACTTCTGTCACGGTGGCGATTGGCATGCTAGACGCGGCTGTGATTATGGCTTAGCGTGGCGTAGAGTGCCGGCAAGTGGTGGGTGGGGGTGACTTGTGGCTTGGGGTTTGCTAGTGGGCAGCAGTGGCGCTAATATTCTTAGGTGTTGCCTAGTGATGGCGGCTAGGGTTTGTGCTTGCGTGGTGGTCTCTAGGGGTTACGATTGTTAGTGATTGTGGTGGTTTGGGGTTGGGGCTAGTGATGGTGGTTTGGGATCTGGGGGATGATGGTTGCGGCTGTTGAGGGAAAGAAAGTTAAAAAAATTTAGGTTTTTAGTTTTTTCTGAGTTTCTTTCTTTTAAGAGCTAATATTTTCATTTTTTAATTTTTTTAGAAGCTAATATCTTCATTTTAGGTGCGGTGATCTGTCCAATTTCTTATCATGCATCAACTTTCTTAATGTTTAAAAATAATAAATTTATGTAATTACATAAATACCCTCAACAACAAACGGTTTACTAACAGCCCTATACGTTCAGGGGGTGATATGTCAATATATCCATAGCTTCTCTCTAAGTGTAGCAAGGCCAAACCTCAGGGGAGGTATCCAAAAATTACCCACAATAATAATAATAATAACAATAATAATTACATTTATGATTTTATCTTTTTTTTTTCATGTCTTTTACTCCTTTTAATTGTTTGTTGATCAATTGTGGATTTTATCATTTTAGAATTTAGAGGTAAAATATAATTTAAAAAAATGAAAGTCGATAAATTTATTTTTTATTTTTCTTTTTCTTTTGGAAGATATAAAAGTGAAACAATCAACTTATTAATATAAAATTCTCGGTCTAGTTGAATTCATAAATATAGAAAGAAGCCCTATTAAATAGAGATTTTTTCTTTAAATTATAGAAGGATTTTGATGAGTTTGGAAAACGATACATTTATTGAACGACATGGAGTTTTTGTCACTTTTCTAGTGAAAATATAAAATAATGGCTTCTCTATTCTTAGATCCCTTCTTCCTTAAGAAATGTGAAGCATGTTAGCAATAATACACACATTGTTTCAATCCGTTGTGACAAACATACTGAATACTTTAATTTGCTGAATTAATTTGGCCAAACCGTCCAACCTGATTAATTGGCTGATTTGTAATTGATTTGTTATGTCATTAAAATAAAATACATTATAGCTGGAAGGTCACGTTCACAATTTGATCTTTCTAACACAATTGAGATTCAACTTGCAAATTCGCTTTTCATCATTGTTAAATAATTGAAGAATTGAATTAACTAAATGAGGGAAACGTTTTCATCACTTACCAACGACAGCAGCCTTTGTTATTTTAATGCAGACAATCGAAGGCGCTTGGGGAGGAAAACAATAAACAACTTCAAAATAACACAATTAACTATCTCACAAAATCTTGATATTGATAGATACTAATTACAGTCCATTGGAATTCCGTCTTCCGCCTAAACAAGTTACATTAAAATAATACAATTGTTAAAAAAAAAAAAAAAAAAAACTCAAGTCTGCACACCTCACCCAACATGCATCCAGATGATTATACATTTCTCAAGTCAACAAATCACACCAATATTCCATTTCTAGCCTAGCTATCATTTCATTTAAAATCAATTTTTGATTTCTAAAAATTCACCGTTTCATGACAATCTCTCATTGAGTTGTGTGTATTGGTACAAAATCGCCATCTCAATGCCGTAGGTAACGTCAGCTGATTTGTATCGAGTTATCAGTCACTGCCTTTGCGTTTCACGTACTCTATTCTTAGAATTCAGAAGTTTGAGTAAAGAGGGGCCAAATCGTAAGAAGCTTCAAAGATTTGTTTAATATATTCACCAATCCTGAATTTTATGTATAAATAATTGATGTAAAAAAAAAGAAAGAAATAAAAAAACATAGTTTCAGAAGAAGATTCCAAGTTATTATATTATTTCACACATGAAAAAATAAAATAAACCTGAATTTTATAGGTTAATAGATCTACTCGTTTACATATATATAGGATATGTACCTTTTCCCTTTTGGGATTCCATTAATCTTAAAGAAGACGAAAGCCTTTGAATTTGGAAGTTTCAATTGAACCCACATGAATGAAACTAGATTAGTATTCTATAATGCAAAGAATCCATTTAGGCAGTAGCAGGACTAAGACTTGGGTTTGATAGGGACATAGTAGAGAAACTATAAAGTATAAACTTGACTAGCTAGCCTGTAACATAAAATCTTTAAAATTGCAGTGGACAACATTAGGGGTTATAATGGATAAACCATATAATTTCTTAGGCTATAACATAATTGTATAAAACATGAGAGGGCAAAGGTAAAATTTATATAAAATGGGCAATTTATCAATTTAATTTCTTATTTTTCGTTGAAAATGAGATTTTGTGAAATCAAATGAATTATAGATTTTTTTTTCCCCATACGATATGCACATATTATTGGTTGAGATTTGAGATAAAAAACCCCACAACTGTGTACGCTGATGTTGTGAAGCAAAAGAATAATTTAATGCTTAAATATGTGAAGGAGGATTAAGCTTGAATATGACCATTAATTAATAATAATGTCACAGTAATTAAAAATTTGCGGGCGGTGGCTATTTAAAACAAAAAGCTACTATGAAGAGCATGGAGCAGGCTACACGCCTACACCTTGTAATAAATAAGATTTTGAGAATTCATATGAAAGAAACGTTATCCATTTTATATTTGGTTCAATGAACCAACTTCAAACTCCAGAATGATGCCCTCAAATTACCTCATCACTCACATCACATGTCCTATCAGGAATTTTAAAAAACTTTTTTTTTCTCCCTCAATATCCAATTTACCCTTGTTGTTATGCTTTCTTCTGTTTGATCTCAACAACGAGTGCATCCGCCATTACTGCATGCAGATAAGATCACTCAAATGTGTCTGTTGAATCTTATTGGCCTAGCTTCTCTGCCGAGCTCGTTAGGCAGCGAAATATTGAGGATCTTATAACAACCGGAAGCTCCGTTTAAAACTTAGGTGGGAGAAAGTTTTATGAGTAATGATAGAGCCGCAACCACTTTGTACAAATAAGTGTGTATAAACTGATGTGGCATAAGAAGATTGTTTATATAAAATTATCATGAGCCCACATAATTTAAAAAAATAATTATTATCCCTTTTTAACTAATCTATTCATGCCATATTAGTTTGTACAAAATAATTTGTGGTTCTATCATTATTGAACTTTTACAAGGGATGCACTATAATGTCCAACAAATAGTTTCGTCACTATGTATCTTCCAATTGGTTTCAACAAGTTTGTGGTGCACAAAACCAATGAGCTTGAATTGTTGATGATGCCCAACAGGTCTTCTATGCTGAACTAGATATTGTGTGACCACCAAGCTTTGCTACGATTGAGGAGCCAGGAAGATGAATGAGTTGCTTAAGCATTACCAGTAATTGAAAAAATAATAATAATTATTACTTCAAAAGTTGTTTAGGGGTAAAATAGAAATTAATGTAAAAATGATTGCTCAGGACTTATAAGAGAAATGGTGAGAGTCAAATATCACCGCTACCCCCAAAATATGTCGATCTTGTGCATATATTTGTTTTTTATACAATTAAATGCTGATAAGTGAGTTGCTTAATTTTCGAGGATGTCCCATGTTGGGCCTTTACTTTGGATTTTAATTACGTAATATTAAAATAGTATTTCGCTAAAAAAATAAAATAAAATAAAGTAACATTTCACTTTCCGTGGTGGTGGCCCACTGGTGGGTGGTGACTGGGTGTAACATTTCACATTTTGTGGTAACTGATAAAAGTAACGAAAGCTGAACTTAAACAAAGTTGACAAATTCCAAATAAAATATTCTGCAATATCTCCACAGAATACTCGTGCCAAAAGATTTGCCATCCGTTTAATTTAACATGATTGAAAAAGGAGTTGAATTATTGGCACCCGTTTGAAAAAATTTTAAAACTCAGTTTCTTTATTTACCTCATTAAAATATTTATAAGTAATATAAAATTCTTTTAACACTTGCATTGATAAAAATAACCTTTCTGAAATTTGTTCCACTTTTTTAAAATTATTGCTTGAATGACGAGATTATATTTTAAAAAAATATTCTTATATATATACGTAAATTTAAAATTCTTAAATTAGGGTTTAAAAATGAAAAGAGGATTTATGAAAAGTTTTCACGAAAAGACAAGAAAAATTACTTTTGTGTGTCTTTAGACTTTAGAGTGGGTCTAAATTGAAATTACCAATTTGTATATAATTCGATCATATTTGAGATTGGTGGTGTTAGTTGATGTAAGGTGTGTAAGTTAAAATATGTTAAATTTTATTGTTGTGATGTGGCTGGATTTTATAGTATTTGCTGAAATTTTCCCACGGTACAATAATGAAACAATCAAACAAGTTATCTCATAACGGTACACTAATAATCAAATAACCACCATGCCATCACAAATTACAGACTGATATCACCGAGGTTGAGGGACGAATCTTCATTTTTAAGGATCAAATGAGATTTTTGTCTTATTGAGAATAATTAAATATTAGATTTCATTAGAAATATATAGACAACAGAAATCGTTTGACTAATTTTTTTAAAATACAGAGACTAATTAGATAATTTATTTAAACTTTATAGACTAAGTAATTTTTCAGTTATAGTTGTTATGCAAAAAAAAAAAAATTGCAGCAATTATTGTATTTGGTAAAATTAATGCTTACTGGATAAAAATTAATGACATTTGAAACCCAATTATAAAAATTCACCAAATAATTTTGTATTTGTAACATTCGCAGTCAATTATGTATTTTAAAGAACAATTGGGCCAACTTTCAAAGCCCAACTGACCCGTCTGGCTTAGCTGCCAAGCAGTGGCTTTGAAGATGCCAATATTGATTTGATCCGAATTGAGATTTGAGGCCGACAATGAAAGGATTAACCCTCAAAACGTGTTTGCTCAGTTAAGCTAAAGCATGAGTCAGTGGCACTAAACATACAACATTTTTTTTTTTTAACACTTTTGACTAGACTTTAAACAAACACTAAAACATCCATCTATTCTGTTACATTAACTTTAGCACAAACAAAGACTCGCTCACAAACACAGAAGAAAATGGTACAGATCAAGACAAGAACAAGTGTATATGTAATCATGCACATGTTTCTTCTCCACCTGCTTCTCTAGTATTTACAATGCTAAGATTTCTAGTCTTCTTAGCTGGCTTACCCAACTGAAATACAGGATGCCTGCATAGTCTCCTCACTCCTCTTCTTAAGCTTAGCCAGTCCCCACTGTCGTATCCAACTCCAAACCCATTTTCTGATGCTCCCGTCTCTCTCTCGCATAAAGCAGGCGTGCCGCTATCTGAGACTGACTCAAATTCCTCTTCCCCATCACTTTTCTTCTGGGAGCTCCAAAATTTCTCCTCAGCATCAGATTCCAGTCTACCCAAAGTTGCAGCCCTCAAGAACTTACTAATTGCGGGTCCCTCAGGAGTACAAGAATCCTGATCAGTTAGCTCTAATGGAACCTCTGGATCTGTGTTTATATTTGACAAATGTGAATCATTCTTGTTGTTGGGTGAATTTGAACATGGTGAGAGCAACTGAGCCTTGGCAGCTGCTTCTTCTTCCCTTTCTCGAAGGATCTTTAAAATAAGTGTTTTGAGGAAGTTCATCACTTGCACGGCATGAATTAAGGCTGTCAAAGGATCAGCCATCTGCATCAAAAATATATTTTTTCTTTTGTTAGACCACATTAGACCATAGCCGTAATGCATGAATGGCTATAATCACGAAATCAGGTTGCTACTTTGTCGGCAAAACCACAAGAAGTTCATTCTGTAGATGGGTGGTGGCATTATAGCAACCACCTAGGGACACCTCGTGAGTCTGGAATGATGAAATGAAATAATGTAAGTTATGAAACAATGGAGAAATTAACCTGAGTCATGTTTGGCGCAAAAACCATAGCAATGTTGCGTGCATTCATCTTGTTGTACTGTTCGTGCTGCACCACATCTGCCATCAAATTGATAGCCCAGTCAAGCAGAGCTGCCTCTGTTGGAGGAAGTAACTTCACAAGTTGAGTGCAGTCCTCTTCTGTGTTGCAGTGCATCACTTGTTCTGGTGTAAGAGAATCAAGGACCCCAGTAGGAAGTTCTCTGAGCCATGCCTGCAAAGAATCAGAGAAACAAACACTCATAAACCGAAAGAGAAAATATGAATCAATTGAGGAATAAAATATCATGAACAATGATGTAGAGTAAATCTATCAACAGTTCCATTTTAAATCAAAATTTAACTGCAGTTGGAATGCAAAATTCTGATCAGGTTTTGCTAAAACTTTTTTCTTCTATTTAAAACGCTAAATACAATCACAGCATACTTGTCACCTCAAAACAATTAAAATTGGTTTATCATCCTGAAAATTGGATCAACAAGTTCTGGATTCTGGCAAAACCTCATATTTTACAGATTTACTATTCTACCCAAAATTCACCTCATTTGATAGTGTGGAACTGTGGATGCCAGTTAGGATTGATGTATTTTGCTTAACACTAAAAGGAACATCAGTTTATTGGATTTGAAAGAGTTAATCTTTGGTCTTGACACAGTGGCATAGAAAGTTTAACAGATAATTTTATACACGCACATGTATATAAATGCAAGATATAGCATGATCATGTAAGCATACCTTTATCAAACCTGCCAAGCAATGGACATCTATTCTGTGAGGCACTACACCTTTGTTAAGCTGGACTCTCACATATTCTTCTTGGCTATTCTCAGCATTTATTCGGAATATTCCTTCTGCCTGCATGAAGCAAAGAAAGCATTAATCAGAACCATTAAACTTTTTATAATAAGTACCATTAAAAGTTAAAACCGATGTACAAGCATAAACATGCCTTAAGGCCGCCTTCTGAATACAAATGCCTTTGCATCATGAGAAGAATTGTAGGCACACTGTTCCCTCTGTCATCGTAAGAACATTGCATAGACTGTGCAGAAACTCCAAATACACTTACACTGGACCAAAAGAAGAAGTATATGATGTAAGTTAAATAAAAGATCACAAACAAGTATGAAGCTGGCCAGCTAGGTCAAAATATAATGAAGGGAGCAGATTATAAACAATGAAACAGATAGTAACTTCCAGTATCTTCATATAACAAAACATCTACCCAGATCTGCCATTAAGGATGAAATTTATTAGAAAAAAATATGTTTATTGGATTGGAAGGCAAAAATCATTACTGCAGTTAATATTAGATATTATGCAATTCCTACCACAAAACGTAGAACTCTTGAACAATTTTTGCCTTACGCACAGATTTCAAGCTCTCTACTACATACATATATCACACACCCCCACAGGTACAGGCTACATAAATCCTTGAATTGTTTCTGTGTTACTGTCTTGCTTCAATCTGACAAATTATAGTTTAATCTCACATAGAACAATAAGCAGAGGTTAGGGCTGACGAATTATAAATGAACACATGACATAACATTATTTACCTGTTGTATAGCTGACATGGTACCTCCGATGTATTCTAGAATTACTTAAGGTTAGGATATGTCTTGAGAGACGATATAATTAGAGCACTTGAACTCATAAATAATCACTCTCAGAGGCTATATTCCAGGAAAGCGTATAAGCACTTAACTTATCCAATTCCTTCAATTGACACCGAACCACAACAGGAAATACAGCAGATTACATCATACTAAATAATTAAAAGCAAAGATGCAGGTAGAAACTAGACAAAAGTCATGAAGTAACCATTATGATGTACAACAATTTCTTTAGGTAACCCCACTGATACAGTTGGAAACCCTCTTTCTAATTGGATGGCTTTGGATGTATAAGGAATATACAGCTAGAAACTATATAAGTATTTAATGGGGTTATAATCAGATGTCCCACAAAAATTCAATGGCTCCATTGAGGTTCGTACACTTCCTACTCTTGCATCTATCTTAAAGAACAGAGCAGTGCTTAAAGAAAACTGATAATCAAACCTAAACTTCAACGGTTAATTCCCTTCCCTTCACAAGTCCTGTTGAATATTAATGATAATGTACAGAAATAAATTGGATGCCGCACGCATCAGAATTATATATGTATAATTCCGGCTAATTAAAAATAAAGAAAAAATAAAAGATAACAAAAATCAAATTCTGAAACAACATTTCAAAATATGATAAGCATTAGAAAATATATATATACATATATGTATATAACTGAAAAAAAAAAAATGAAAGACTAGCATATAGCAAGTCAAAACAAATTCAAATACAACAGACGGACCTGGCACTAGGCGCTTTTCGTGGTACCTCGGGCTCAAGCTCAGTAGGCAAACCGAGAAACCCATTGAAACGATCGAACGTCACATGAGACACGTGTCTCACTTCGGTTGGCCAACTAATATCCATGGAAGACGCATCTTCCCTCTCAACACTGCACGTAACCAGAGACTTCCTCAAAGCGGCTACCAAAATATCAAGAATCTGAAACTGGTTGTTGTCGTCGTGGTGGTGAGTCGAGGCGGAATTACCACTCTGCCCATCTCTGCTCACTCCTCCAAATCTTGACCCTGGGTTTGTTATAAACGGTGTCGACAAAGGGGTTCCCGAAATGTTATCATAACCATCATTATCAGTATCAGTATCAGTATCAGTATCGGATTCGAACTCCTCCTCCTCCTCCTCGTCGTTTCTGTTACCGTGGAGAAAGAATGGACTCGGAGGAGGAGAGTTGAACTCAGTGAGTCCAACAAGTCCGCAAGATTTGGATCGGAAGAGTCGAGTCATTGAAACTCTAATTAATTTGTATACATGCAGTGAAAGGATGACGAGGGAATATGGAAATGAAAATGAAAATAATAAATAATGAATGTGGGTGATAATTGAGAAGAGTTAACTATAAGGAAGGGGGTGAGGTTGGTGGGGGAAAGAACTGAGATTCAAGGGAGATTGCTTCAAGGAGAGAAAAAGGAATGATTTTGGTAGAAGGAGATACTAGATAGATAGATGGATAGACAGACAGACAGATAGATGATGCCTATGGTGATGAATACTGATGGAGACATCCGGTTTGCTTTTTACTTCTTGTTTGTTAATTAGCAGTATATCGTTTCTTTCCTTATTCAAAATTATATTTTATCTTTTCAGAGTTTTGAGCTGCCAAGTTGAAAAAAAATACAAAAGTGTCTGTGATTCAGACATGAGAGTCTGTGTTTTTTTTTTTTTTGATCTTCTTACTTCGGTTAAATGTTTTTGCTTTACGATCGAATTCGAGGGAGGGTGAATAAATAAATAAACTACAAAGTGGTGATTTTACGTTAATTTATGGGTCTGTTGTGGTCGTGGGTCTATTCTTATTGCTGGTAGAAATTCAGTGATTCAAGCAATTAAAGCAACGATTTTAATTCTTTTTTTTTTTCCCTTAAATTTTAAGCAAGATTGATTCACAAGATCGATCGTTACAAATTAACGTAGATATGCATGGCAGTCAGTTAATTTTCTCGTTTAGCATTAAATACACTTTAAAATTTAGTATTCAAAACTCTACTCCCAAATGTTAATTAATTATATGTACACGTACACGTACACGAGGTGCTGTTATATATTATATATGGACTTCAAATAAAGTTTATTGCTGCTAATAATTCAAGAGAAAATAATAGGAAGGTCATAACGTGGGTTGTGCATTGATTAAAGGCTAGCTATTGTAGCTTTTGCTTGGATTCTCGAATTAATTATATAAATATATATATTTGATAGGAAAGAGAATTGTTTACTTTCCATAAGATTTATATACAGAGATTTCAAGATTTTGCAAGCATTAAGTTAATAACTATATGGGTTTGTAGCACACTGGCAACTTATGTATGGGTATGAGTCTCAGGGGACTCGATTCCCCTTTTTAATAGGGGTAGATTTTTTTTTAGTATTATAAGTGAGGATTAATTTTTAGACTGTGCTATAATAAAATTATTCAGACAAATTCCGACCAATCTCTAATTATAATATATCCGTAAAAAAAAAAAAAAAAGCCAGTAACTATACTTATGTATATTTTAGAATCAAGTTGCTTTGGGAAAGAGGATTTGGATCTATATATTTTAATTTTAGAGTGTCTGATTTGGCATGTTTTTCGCTGTTTTGCTTTTGTATTTAGTTTCCGAATCCTGACATTATACTATAGGGGTCACATGGTCACATGTGAATTGTCCCTTTCTTGTCCGCAAACTCAAATTCACTGTGGGTCACGCAGTCACTTATTATGCCCTTTGCTAGATTGCTAATAATTAAGTTGATCTATTTTAGGATAATTCAATTATCGTGCAGTTCACTATTAATTGATGCAATAAAAGTACCTTTACCTTCAGGTCCCATAAATTTGATACCATTCTATATCATTCCAAACATATATATATATATATATATATATATATATATATATATATATAAACCATGCATCTTATTCTGACAATAACCAACCCGATATATAATATGAATAAGCAGTAGAAAAACAGTCATGGCACGTGAACAATTTCATGCAGAGTCATGCAATCACGGGTATCCGACACCTCCGCTAGACATTGATCTGACGGTGGGTTTTGCTTTTCTAAATTATATACACAAACACATACATACATATGGACAGTGGTCCCCAACTCCCAAGTCCAAATGCGACCATGGATTTCACATGACTGTTGCCGCTGCTGGCTGCTGCTATTTATATATATATATAGATATGCATATGCATTCACTCTCGGTCTCGGGGCTCGCCCGTTTGCTTTACAGACCTACCATTTAGGGCCTGTTCGGTACATTTCTCAAGGCCGTTTTTGTTTCTGGAGAATGAATGGAGTATGTGTTCAGTTGGCATTTTGCAAAGCTGTGCTTATAAAACAAGTAAAACGCGCTATTCGAAGTACTAATAAAGTTAAGAACGACTTATACACGTTCTCTTTAATCTACAAAACAACGTCCAGAACAAACTTCAAAAAAAAAAAAAATAATAATAATAATATAAAAAAATCTTTCTTTTATACTGCATCGTCTTCGTCCTTTCTTCATTTCATCATTTTCTTTCACCATTTCTTCTTCTTCTTCCCTTCTTCTTCCATAAACTCTTGTTTTTTTCCTTCATCTTCTTAAATCACCTTGCATTTGATTAGATCATATCAATATAATTAAAAACATATGAAATTACTTTTAAAAAATTAGAAATCACTATAAAATTTGGTTCCGTTGCTACATGAAAATACTGCAAATTCAATGGGTGTTTAGTGACCTAGCTAGTTTCATTTGTTCAAATTGAAGGGATTATTAAACAAATGTTTGGGCATTTATACAAAGTGAAAGCAACAAAATATCCAAGTTAGATCGTGTGATTTTTCATGAAGCAAAAGAATGGATGCCTACTCATGAAAGATTAATTTGAACATTTATGCAGCGTGAGCAATGGATTTTCTTTTGGTTGTTCTCAATCTTTGCTGGAGTCAGTGACTCGGTGATAACTAACAGTGTTCTTTAACTTTGTTTTGTCCTCGCTTGTTATAAAATCTATACTGAACCTTATAAGCTGATTTTCTATTGTATAAAATTCTTTTTATGTACATTATGATTCATTGTTTGACTAGTTAAAAAGAGTTTTGAATGATTAAAATTTTTTAATTTTTATCATATTATATGGAAAACAAATTAATTCTTTTTAAATGTTCAGATAATATATTTACTAAAACTTTAGTTTTATAAGATTGTTTTACCGAACGCATACTTGCTATTTTAATTATTTTCAATTATGACTACCGAACATATATTTCTGTTTTTAATTAAAAAATACATGATACAAAAATAATATCAAACGCATATCTAAATTTAAAATACAACAATTTTAAAATACCATTTTCATTTTCATTTTAGTTTTATGAAAATAAAATTTGTAAAACAATACCGAACACACCCTTATTTGTTCATTGTTTTATATTTCTTTCTTTTGACTGACATACTATAAATTCATTCACAAAAATAAATTATATATATATATATATATATTTATTGTGTTTATAATAATGGATCTTTGAATTTATTAAAGTCATACATAAATTAAAAGATTAAAAAAAACACATATTTCAATACACGACATGATAAAATATAATACATTGAAATTTATATTTTTTTTATTTTTTAATTTATTCCTAACTTTAATAAAATCAGGCGGATCATTAATTGAAACATCAATATATATATATATGTATATATATATAATGTTCAAGTATCGATGACTAATTAATATAAATAATAGAGAGTTTAATTTGATGGTTGCAGGGTCACCGTTGCAGTGACCACTTTATCTTATACTTTAAATATAATTACCCATCATCCGGTTGAATGGTTCTCAGAAAAATAATGACATTTTAATTTTTCCCCGTTCAATTTTGAATAAGAATCCTCTCTTTGTTTGCAGTGAGTTTATATTTTACATTGATAATAAAATTATTTTTTTTATTAAATTGTAAAGGTAAGGAGAAAAAATTAAATAAATAAAGAGATGATCGTAATTCATTATTTAAGTTTTTTCCAAATATTTCTCCAATATAACATATATTTATAATTATATATAAGATTCTTATCGATGTCATAAAAGATCAATAAGAGAAAATTTTGATATCGGGGATAAAGGGGGATATTAGGTGATAACTGTAGGGAGAGATTGTCAGTCATTGACTGATTCTGTCTCTCGCGTACTTAATTATCATGATTTGGTCAATTAATTATTAGAGTATATTTTTTGGCCCATTCCTTTGCCTTGTTTTATTTACAATTCAATTCTACATCAGAAAGTCTATCCAGAATGTTTACAACTGTCTTCCTAAATCAAAACACATTGATCTTACGGTACTAGATTCCTTAATAACACGTGATAAAAAACTAGCCAGCAGATCCTAATAGTAGCAACATATTTTAGATATTTTATTTATGAATACTTATTATCTATTGAATAATTCTATCTAATTATGGGTTCGGTTATATTAGATTATATTTATAGTGAAACATTTTTTTATATCTATACGATTAAAATTATAACGTATTTTTTATTATTTATCACTTTATGTATGTATTTATAATTCATTACTTACGATGGAACAAATCAACTGTAACCCATACCTTTATTTATTTATTCAGTCCCACGCTTAGCACAACTTCACGATGAATCAGTACTCAATTATGCATGACAATTTCGGCTCTTGGATTTGACTCTATAATCTGTTCAAAGCTTTCCCATACTGCATGCTTCCAAATGGACTGTTAAATGACAACAATGAGAGGGGGGCCTGTATTATTATATTTGTGTCAAGACTATTATACGTTTAAAACAATATGATATTTTAATTATATTGGACCAACAGGGCTTAATTCTTTAAATAATTAAATCTCTATATTGTATTTTTGGACTCAGCTCTAAAGCTAATCAAATAGTGCGTTTGAGATTGAGGTTGGACATTAAAGTGTTTGGTAAATACTAATTATTGTAGATTGTAAAAATATATTGATATGATTTTTTATTTGTATGATAAAAAATTCATTATATCTTTAATAATTTTATCAAAATTATTATTTAAAAATTGTATTTACTACATATTATTAATTTTTATTTTATAATTATAAATTTTTTTTCTACAGCAGTTGTAATTTTTAAGCTACAATACTTCAATCCCAAACGGACCCTAAATTTGTAATTAAGTACCATCCGGCTTCTAAGAAATCGTGTAAGGTAAACAATGGATGTAAAATTCAGTTGATACTTATAATATAAAATATTAAGGATGCCATGAGGTTTACTATCTTTACTTGGGTTTATATTTCGACATTTAATCACGAACATATATATAAATTTGTTAAATTTGCTTAATTAATTATTTATTGACGACGATTATGATGATTGTAACCATATATCCTATCAATTATATGTAGTACATGCACCAGTCAAAATGTTTTTATTTATTCTATTTGATTGATGTCAAGTCATAGCAGATTAGCAGATCATATTCACACATGCAAATTAAAAGAAGATGTAAAAGGACAGAGAGGAAGCGAGGCATTTTCTTCTATGAGGTTAGTTTTCTATCAGTTCCTTTCAAGCTACTCCATAATCTATGAGCTTTATGGTGTGAGACTGAGAGGTTCGGTGAAATGATATCATTCGCGTAGTGCCTTAAGTGAAACATCAACTAAAATGAACTTCGTTCTTACTGAATCTTTGGTTTGAGCTTTAAGCCATTGAATTGTACAAGTTAATTAGGTTGTTAGTCAAAGCTAGCCGACCAGTGGATTAATTTGCTATAAATTTGATTGATTAATTATTTATTTTACGAAACTGCGACATGTCAATACACTTTTTTCTGCCACTTTTACTAGCAATATTTTAACAGTGACGGGGTTTAAATTTCAAGGCATTATGATGTTAGGGGTTTGGTATGGACTAATTGAATTTGAATTGGTTTTGCTGAAATTTTGTGTTAACGCTTCATTTGTTTTAGGATAATTATCCGGTGACCACCACTTATTAAGTGAAACTTCTATAAATCATTAAATTTTAAGATTGTATCTGTAAACCACTTACTTTTTAAAGAAATATCTCCCACCCACCTTTCTGTTAACCCCATTAACGAAAACACGACGTCAACATGTCATCATAAAAATAATATTGTCATTTAATTAAAAAATTAAATATTTAATTAATTATATTCTATTTTTAAAAAATAAATATTTAATTATATAAACAACATCGTTTTTGTTTATAAATTAAAAAATAAATAATATAAAAATCAAACAATAAAAAGTTGTAATTATTGTATTACAGGAGTAAAATAGTATTTACGCAGAAAACCACTAACGGATTTTAACGGAAAAGTGGTTGGGAAATATTTCTTTGAAAAGTATGTGGTTTACAGATACAATCTTCAAATTTAATGGTTTACAGTAGTTTCACTTAATAAGTAGTGGTCACTAGATAATTACCCTTTGTTTTAATTTTTTAAGAGATATTATTAATTTACCACTAAAATTATTCTGACATATCATGTCAGTATCATGGTTTGAAAAAAAATATTTTTTACTACCAAACGTTTTTAATTTCATCAATTTACCACCAATCTGTTGGCTTCGTTAAAAATGTACAATGTCTTACTAATGTCGTGAGGACATTCAAGACATTTTAATTAGAATTCAAAACGCTGCGTAATCGACTTTCAGCACCTGATGTGGAGCAGAATCTGCTCTTCACAGCTCAAAGCCCGAGCCCTTGCTTTAGTTCAATCTTCGTGCCGACCGGAGCCAGTCAATCCTTCAATCCCTAGTCGATCTCTCATTTCTCGTCCTCTCTTCGCATCTCGCCACTTCAGCATTGATTCAGCAGGCACTTCTGTGAAGAAGAGAGTCGAGGACTTTAATCCTTATCCAACTGGACACGAGCGGGAGGAGCTTGAAGCTGAGCTTGAGGGAAGGAACATTCTTGAAATAGATTAACCCACTGGGCCTTTTGGCACAAAAGAAGCACTCAAGTCATACTATGACAAGAGAATAGTTGGATGCCCTGGTGGAGAAGGCGAGGATGAGCATGATGTTGTCTGGTTTTGGCTGGAGAAAGGCAAGCCACATGAATGCCCGGTGTGCTCTCAATACTTTGTGCTGGAAGTGGTAGGCCCAGGAGGACCTCCAGATGGACATGGCGATGACGATCATCACTAATAGCAACTGTTAATTTCCTTGATGGAATAAAATTTGAGAAGAAGATGAGACAATTTCCATTATTCTCTACTACAGCTTCAAAAGTTCATAAGCTCTAAAGCTTTTTCTTGTTTGTTTTGATTTGGGCCCGAGTTCTTATGGCTGTTGCTTTCCCAACGGAGAAATGCTTAGGAGCACGAAATTGGCGAGAGAAGCGCGAGAGAAACGACGTGCGGGGTTGTCGTCCGCGCTTTCCCGCTGCGCGCTTTCATTCGGCTGGCCCCACAGCGTTGAATTTTACTTTCCAGCTTTTGGCCCCACTCTTTTGGAGATTGCAGCACTCTTTTAATAAGCCAAAAAAAACAAAAAGCTTCAAAAAGCTTTTGTTCACGTAAAGTAAACAATGTCCAACAAGCAAAAAGGTTCCAACTTTGTCTTCTACAAGCAAATCAAAAGCTTTTCTAACTTTTCATTCTTCACAAGCAAAACAGTTCATTCAACTGCTACTAATTTTTGTTCTTCTTCAATTCTTCGGCTCCAGCTATACTACTGCTTAATACTCTTAGATCCGGAAGTGTTGCTGGCAATTATTTGAATATATTAGTTATTATTTAAATATTTTAGTTATTGTACATTTGTTGATAATTATTTAAATATTTTAGTTATTATTTTAGTTATTGTACATTTATTGATAATTATTTGAATATTTTAGTTATTGTACATTTGCTGATAATTATTTGAATATTTTAGTTATTATTTTAGTTGTTGTACATTTGTTGGGTATTATTTGAACGGAATTTTTTGGTTGCATTGTCCGGTTCTACTATTAATTAGCATGGTTCATCTAGTTTGTTTCAAAATGTGCATAAATAATACAAATTGGAAGTGTTTGATGTCTACAAATATTTTCCACTAAATAATACAAATTGAAACAACTTAAAAAAAAATCTTGAATAAACAACATAGTACAACAATCTCAAGTATTATTTCCAATCGTCTCTGCAAACGCTCAATCTCCAATCTCAACTTCCTAACTTCGCCCACTAACAAGACAATTTTCTCTTCGCTAGATTTCTGGTCTTCTGCCCATTAAAAGTTTTTACATCCTGTACATTTCCAAAATTTGCGATTTGGATTCTTTGTAGTACGTGATGTTAACAACTCTATATTGTCACCACATTTGTCACATATTTGTAATGAATATCGACTTTCATTTGTGGTAGAAGACATTTGCATTATTACACTACTATAACTGCAAAAAAAAAAATTGTTCAAGCAAAATCTATCGTTTACAAATAATATATAAAGTATAAAATACAGTGTTGTTAGGTATCAAGAATTCCTTAAAATTAATTCAAATGTGAATTTTTTAGATTTGTAACTGCTCATCATCTATATAATTTGAATCGAAGGTCCATCACAGAGTATTTGAATTAATTGGAATTAATTCAAATGTCATCTCCAGCCATTTTCACAGCAATCAAATCCATCTTTTTCTCTTCTTTGAATAAAACTCAAAATCCATACAAGAAAACTAGGATTTACACAATTAATTCATTTCATATCAAAAAAAATTAAAAAATAAAAAATTCATTTCATTTCATTTCATCCATACAAGATGCTAAGTTGCTAACAAACACACACTCAGCTCCAGCCACTGTCACAACACAATAATTCATTTCGTTTCCAAAAAACTACAAATTAAAAATTCATTTAATTTCATTTCATCCATACAAAATGCTACTAAAGAAATTGTATGATTTGATTATTAATAATGAGTAACATTACAATTTATATATACAAGTCAGCATACTTAGCTGATAAGCCAAACACTACGAGATAAGTACAAGCTAACAGTAAAGAGCTATAAGATAAGATTACAAGTTATTGAAACTATCAAATACAAAGAGTAGTTATCTATGAACGTGTTTGGTTAATATCTACTAGTCCTGCATCAAGTTTTTTTTGGGATATCTACTAGTCCTGCATCTCCCTTAGTAACTTTAATTTCCATCTCAATTTTTTTTCCTTTGAAATGCCATCTCAAGTTTTAAGTTCACTGCTTTTTATTTTTTCCCGAAGCTGCTGTTTTTCAATTTCCATAAAAGAAAGTAACATTTTCAAAACGGAAGCTAAATCACACATAAAAGACACAGCAGAGCAACAAATCAGAAAAACCTTACTGTTTTTTTTAACATAAGAAGCTAACCTAAGCTTCAAATTCACCCATTAAAATTTATCGACAGAGAAGCACTAACATGGTGTAATGACATACGGAGGAACAGAATACTGGAAATTCATGATGTACCAAAGAAAGGGGAACCAAATAAGAAAAAATGCAAATAATTTGGCTAAAAATAATCCCCAAAAGCATCTGGGTTTATTATATGCCTCTAGAACAAAGCCATCAAGAAACCGATCCGAAGATCTCAACCCTTGCAGCCGAAAGGAGAGGCAGCAATATCAGATCAGAAAAGCCTTACTGTTCATTCATTGGCTTTTGAGAATTCGAGTTTTAAGTTCCAATTTGTATTATTTAAGTTCCAATTCGAGGCAGCAATATCATATCAGAAAAGCTTCTTAATATTATTGTTGTAATTAGCTTGAAATCAAAATTAATCTAGATCTTATAAAAAAAATTAAATCAAAATCAGATGAAAAATTAACTAGATCCAATTCGCACATTAAAAATCAAAATCCTTATCCAACATGCAAATGGAAAAACAGAAAGCAAAAACAATAAATCAGTAACCAAAAATTAAAAATAATTTCCCAAAAACAAAAATTTAATCACTAACATAAACAACGGCCAATGGAAGGGTAACGATGACTGGATCTGAGCAACGGCAGAGAGAGCGTCGCCGACTGGATCTGAGCAACGACAGAAAGACCGCGGACGATCTATATCGTCCTATGCTGAGAGAGGAAGAGACGGAGAGAGAAAGGCTGAGTTTTTTGAGAGAGATGGAGAGATTGACAGATGGTGTTGCGAGTTCAGGGAGGAGTGATGGTGTTGAAATGTGGAGAGATGGAGAGGAGGAGTGACGGAGAGGAAGGAGAAAGAAGATTAGAGATGTGCCACTTCGCTGCCCTTTTTTTTTTAGATCAATAATAATAAGGAGGAGAATGAGAAGAAGAGAGAAGAAGAAGGAGAAGAAAGTGGTAGAGAAGAAGGAGAAAGAAGAAGACGAGATGTTACGATTTTTTTTCCTTTTTTTAAATGCCACCCTTTTTTTTTATTATTTATTATGCTGAGAGAAGGCTGAGAGCAAAACGGCAGCAATGCCACCCTTTTTTTTATTATTTATTATGCTGAGAGAAGGCTGAGAGCAAAACGGTGTGCTGCCGTTTTGCTCTCAGCCTTCTCTCCCAATAGCAGAACTTTTCCCAATGTTGGGACGGTATCTTTTTTGTGGTAATTTAGACACGGGTCAGTCATCTATTGGAACTATGGATCTTTTTAAGTTTGCTTTAATGCATTGCCAAATAATTGATGGCTAATCTTCAATTCTTTTATGAAATCCTTTTGGTGAGAAGATTAGGGATGAGGTTCTTATCCCTTTGTATATGCTGAACTGTGAAGTCATACTTGATAAATTAAGTTTTTAGTCTGAGAAGATGTTTGTCTGGTAGCGTCTTGTTTTTTAAGTTCAAGTATATTAAGAAAAGTTGAATTATTTAATCGAACTAAAAAGTTATGTCCGATTAAATGGGGCTTTTGAATGCCGTATTTGATTTGACGGCCACTGTTTTAAAGGAATCGTAGAACCTTCATTTTGGGTTAAAAATAAAAATAAAAAGGAAAGAGTTTGATGTCGATGATGTTAGCGATGAGTTGCATGATTTCTCTCTTACTTCTCCAAGCTCGAAAGATTCGCCGACCGGTATGTATTGTGTGTTCATATAAATTTCTTCAATTGAGCTTTTCATTTTGTATTTATTCTTAGAGATATGAAATTTACTCAACTAGGTTTGTTTATTTTTCTTGAATTAATTAATATATAGAATGCACAATTGCCACCCATTATGGAAAGGAAAGGGCGCAAGAAATACTGTTGAATCGTCTTTTATAATCGGGGCAAAATCAAATTTCAACATATTTTTTGTTAAATATTAACGTTTTTTAACGGAAATGGTAAATCGATAAAATTATAAACGTTTAGTAGTAAAAAGTATTTTTCTCCAAATCATGGTACTGACATGATATGTCATAATAACTTTGGTGGTAAACGATAATATCCCATTTTTTAAATAAAACTTATTTATATAGAGTTTTTACTAAAAAAAAAATTTAATTGTTTGGTTGTTAATGAGAGATTTTATTAAAAACTATAAAATTAGTAAATTACTTTACGAGTCAATTTTTTAAAATTATATTATGATATGAATGAAATAAGAATGTAAATTAAATAATAGACATTTTAGAGAATTTGTCTTTAATAAAAAAACTCTCTCTATTTTGAGTTTTTAGTAACAAGTAAAATAGCCTATTTAATTCCTAAAAGTTCTACTCAAAATGAAACCAAAGAACAACAATAATTTTAAAAAGAGATTTTGAGATTAAATAAATACTTATGACTACTAAAAAAATTATATCAAGCATGCCCTAAATATTAATTAATTAATGAAGGAACATTAACAAGTCGGCACGGACGTGCAATTTTGGGCTTTCTTTAGTTGATGGGCTATTCTTAGTGATGATATTTGTCCCCCTCTATTCATCTCAACAACCCCCACTTTATAATTTATTTCATTTATTTCCAAAGTTACCCTCATTAAAAATTAAAAAATTATTTATTTTTCTAACTTTTTCTTTTCTTTCTCTTTTGCACAATTTCTCTCTCTCTTTTAACAATCACTATTGTATATCTTAGCAACAACCACTTCTTAATTAATTCAATGTATTTCTAAAATAATCCTTATTAAAAATTAAATTTTTCCTCTCGTTTACACTGTTATTATTTTTTGTAATAATAATAACATGGGAAATATTTATGGTATTATTTTTTGTAATAATAATAACATGGGAAATATTTATGGTATCATTGTCAATAATTTTGTAAGTCAAATTCAAGAACATGGGAAATATAAAAGAGAAAAAAATAATAAAAACATGAAAATAAAAAATTAAGTCAAAAATGGATTCTCTTAATTGTATTTTTCAGCTTTTATGATGATGATGCGATTCAAGAGGTGAGAAATAAGAGAGACCAATAATATGTTTTGTTATTTTATTTTATTTATTCATCATACATCAAAATCCATACAATCAATAACAATAAAATTCATCACTTATATATAAAATTAAAAAAAAACCAACAACAAAAACTCATTATATTCTACAAGTGGTGATGGATTGATGGTGATGAAAATAAGTGGTGGGGATGATGGTGATGCTTGAGAGAGAGAGAACTATGAGAGGGGAAAAATAAAAATAAAAATATTAATTATTCTTATTAAAAAGTAAGGATAATTTTGATAATTACATGTATTTAATTGAGGAGTGGGGGATGCTGAGATACACAGAAGGGGCAAATTATCACAAACTTACTTACCCCTCAAAACTTCTCTTAAAGCCCTTTCTTTCTTTTTTGGGCCTAGTAGATTCCCTAACAAAACTGTTACCAATTTACTTAAATGGTTTTGAAGGGGTGCTAATAGCACAGCTCTTCTAATTGCTAATGAATAATGTCATTGGCCTGTGTAAAATGGGCCTCATAGTTGTAGCCCATATCGTATTTAAAAAATGGGAAATCTTTATAAAGCCTTTTTCTGTTTTTAATCATACTGCTGTGCTGTTGTTAAAAGGATAGTTGTGAATCTAACTACATGAAAATATGTTTACACCTATAAATGATGAACTCTCCCATCTTTAAATCTTGATTTATGATATGATTAGTTTTTTTTAGTAAACTCAAAATAATTTTGAGACAATAAAATAACAAATTACCCAATTTTATTATTAAAAGTATGTTTAAAATTTAATTAATTCTATTATAATATTTTGTCCTTTTTCATAATCATAATTTTAATAAAGTTAATGATATTGACATAAGAAGTGAGATTTTATAAGGGTGTTTTAAGGGGTGTTAGGAACTGAACTCTTGAAAAATTTATCGAAACCCGCACATCACGAAATATGAGTTGAGACCAGTTTAAAAAGGGCAAAACTAGTCAGAACGACCAGGTTTTGGATTTGAACGTTGATGGGTTCATTGCGAGATTCTTTATTCATGGATCTGGGCATGTAAATGACATGAGTGCTGTTTTTTGATCGATTTTGTGTTTAGATGGGTCCGGTCGGATATATATATATATATATTGCTGCGAAAAGAAAGAATTTGATTGTGCAAATCTCGCCATCCCGGTTTAAGTAAATTCGAACCAACTACTGTAACGTCAAAAACATTTCCTGATTTGTTATTTGCATGATGAGTATATATGCAAGAGAAACTTCCTCGCATTAAGTGGGTTTTCAATAAAAAATTTCTGACTATATAAAAATCAGAAATAAATTAAAATATTAAAAAAATATAAATTTTAATATATTAAAAGATAAAATATATTGTATTAGAATTAATTTTTTTTTTTATTTTAATATAATTATATCCTTTATTAGAATATTTCTATTATCGTATTATATATATTGGAGGAAAGAAAAATGTTTATGTTCTTTGGTTTTTTGGGTTCGGTCCATATTCACAATTAACAGTAATTAATAAAACAGCGGTCCCCCTGGCCCCTCCCCCTATTGTCTTCCGAGTTCGAGTTTAATTCTTCAGTTCAGCTTCAGCAGCCTCTACTAGTCTTCATTTATAGCAATAATAAATTTCCACAGGTAAGGAAGGACGGAGGAGTTGTGTAGTGTAAAGTTCTGAGCCTCACTTCAATTCATTGCGGGGTAAGAAAGCGTGTCTTGCAGCTTTATCTGCTGGGGCTGGGCTTTCTTAATTCATTTAGTTAGCATTTATTTATTATTATTTTTAATCTGAATTGATCCCATATTTAAGTTTAAATACAAGTATTTAAATGATATATATTTATTTTTTTAAAATATTTTAATATAAATGACTTCTTAAACATAATTATTTGATATTTATGTCTTTATAAATCAAAATAAAAAAAATTATAATTTATAAAATAAGTATATTTAATATAGATATTTTTGACATATATTATTATTTTTTATTTAAATATAAATATCTAAAAATCTTACATAATTTATAAAAAAATAAATAAATTAATTAAAAAATTTTTGAAATAAAAAAAAAAAAATTCTAAACTTCGATCGTTTAATAAATAAGCCTTTAGAGTGGTGGACTTAACCGATTAGAGTAATAAAATTTACTACAAGCAGAGGGGGGTAGGTTATATTACTTTGTTGTTTCTGTTTTCTTCTTCCTTGTAATATAAACAATACGGTGTAGAGATTGAGATTGAAATAATCAAATCTCTTCCTGATCAAGTCAAATGAGCTAGCTCATGCTCGTGAGTCATGCCATTAAATTGTTGTTTTGTTTAATCTTATCTTAAGTTCCCTCTATATGCGTGTGGGGGGTAAAAATAAAATAAAATTCATTTAATTTTGCATTATTAATCTAATCTAATTTAACCTATCTAATACAATATAATTGTTGCCTGCCTCTGCTCTGAGCCATACTGCCGTAACAAACACACGTTGAATCATTATGAGATAAGGAGCATCATTCATCTACATATTAATTTATAAAAATATATAGAATAAAACAGAATTTTACCAGATTGATTTAATTTAATTAATTTTCTTACCCTTTACATGGCTGCATCGTCAATTCGTCATAATGGTCGTCACATCTTAATTGTTATTATATTTATTTCGCATTTTCCCTTTTTTTTTTTTTTTGACACATTCAAATCACACGGAGAACTTTTAATTGCTTAGAAGCAAATTTATTGACTTGTCATATTAGATGAGATTCTTTTAATAAAATTGAATGCCCGATGGTGAAAAAAAGACAAGTTTCCATAAATCCTTGTTATCCATTCATGATAAATTTGCAAATAAAGTACTTTCCAGGGCAAAGTCACGCACCGATCCAATTAGATTTCCCATTAAAAGACCCACCGAGGGTTAAAAAAAAAAAATGGAAAAAGAAAGAAATCGACGGCTATGATTTTGCCATATTGGATTTAGTTTTCTTCTTCAGCAGCACGTAATTCTGGCCCGCTTAGGAGTTAGAACCTTCGGATCAGGGTGTGTATGTTCGTCTTCGTCAGCTCTCCGATTCTCTCAAAAACCCAATCAGTGGACCCTGTTCATACTTTATACTACTCAGTCCCTGGTTTTAGTGTACGCACTTAACCCCACAAGACGCCACGTGTCAAACATGGGCGTTTAAGTAAAACAACAACAACCGAGGATGCTATCTGTCACTGAAATTACACAATTACCCCTACACAGACAAAACAAAATGGACAAAAATGTCAGTGCATGAGCACAATGTGTACGCTAAACAACAGGAGATAGAAAACCACCGTCTCTGCGCTTCGCTCTAATAACATTTTTTTTCAATTAATTAGCATTAAAAAAAAAATAACGGCAAGAAAAGTAGCAAAAGACAAAATGAAAAGTACTTTGTAAACAAAAGAGAGCAAAAAAGAAAAACGAAAAAAAAAACAAAAGAAAATAGGAACATTCACCATACAAGACATTATGACCGAAATTGAAGCTTCCTAATTAGAAAATCCAAGTCGCAGATCATGAACTTCACTTGTTGATTTTCACTTTCCAATTGTGATTCTGAAAATCTAACGTCGGTAGATTATATCCCTTTTGTGTGCCTTCATGTTGCATATAATTCCCCAACTAATTTTTCACCCCTACCTGTTTAACTCTACTCTCTAAACAGAGCTTTCTCTCTCTCTCTGTCTCGCTCTCTCTCTCTGTCTGTCTCAGTCTCTCTCTCTCTCTCTCTCTTTCTGACTCAAAAATTCTCTTATTTTATCGTTTTCTCGCCGTAGATCTCTCTCTGTTTTATTATCATACTCTTTCGTGTTTCAGTGTTTCTTGCTCCTTTGAAAAAAAAAAAATTCCGGTGATCATCAGATCCGCGTTTGAGATTTTGTACCGTCCGATGTGTGGACTTTGACTGAGTCTCGATCGGACGAGAAGCCGGTGCAGGATTCCTTACGATGGGGCAGTGTTACGGTAAGACCATTCCAACAACTGAAAATGACGCGACAACGAGCGCAACCAACACAACGACTATGGTCGTGCCCGCCAATCAAAATCAAACGCCGTTAGCGCCGTCAACTCCAGGTAACGGTTCCGTGCCGGTGAAGAATACGCCGGGACGGTCCTCTCACCCGAGCCCCTGGCCCAGTCCTTATCCTCACGGCGTTTCGGCTAGTCCACTGCCTGCCGGCGTCTCTCCGTCTCCGGCTAGAGCGTCGACGCCGAGGAGATTTTTTAGAAGGCCGTTCCCTCCGCCGTCTCCGGCGAAACACATTAAGGCGTCTTTAGCTAAGCGACTTGGCGGTGGGAAGCCAAAAGAAAGTACGATTCCCGAAGAGCGCGGAGCCGAACCAGAGCAGTCGCTTGACAAGAGCTTCGGGTACAGCAAGAATTTCGGGGCTAAGTATGAGCTTGGAAAGGAAGTAGGGCGAGGCCATTTTGGTCATACTTGCTCTGCTAGAGGTAAAAAGGGTGAGCTCAAGGATCAGCAAGTTGCTGTCAAGATAATATCTAAAGCCAAGGTACAATACAATGCTACTGTCAAATTTTTTTTTAAGTTCAATTTTCTTATTCAGTCATTTGAAAATATTGCTCCGGTTGTTGTTGTACGGATTTGTATACATTGATTTAGTTTGTTACATACACTGTTTGGTTCTTGTTTGGGAATTTAATTTTTTTACAGCAAAAATATGAGTGCGCTTTTATCAATGTGATTATCAGGTTGTATCAGAGGTGAAAACTATGTATGCAAATGATTGGTTCTGATACCAATAGTAGGCTACTCTGTTTAGGATATATGTGATTGTGTTTGAATTCCCAGTTTCTGATATTTGTCTCTAGTTATAAATGTTTTTGGAACAATGATGGATGAAAGTTTAAAAGTTTATGCCTGCTATTAGAAGCTCTAGAATCATCAATTGTGATCAATAATGTTAATAATGTTGACTCCACAAACATTAGCATTTTTGTCGGAATCTGACAAATTAACGGCACCTCTGATAAATCCAAGATTTCTGCAACTCCCAACATGTTATACCTTAAATAGCTTTTGAAGAGTTCTTTGCCCCCTTAAATGAGACATAGCCTTATGTGCTTAGGAAGAAAACACACTGACAGGAATAATTATATAAGAAAAAAAGGTAGGAGTGGTTTGATGAATAACTGGTACACGTGGAGATCTTTTTTTCGAATAAATGCCATGTAACTTTATCTATGTTGCCAACTTTTGTGGCACGTGGTGGCAGTGTGAATACTTTTAGACGAACAAACTTAAATAAATTCACTGGGATATAAATAGGTGACAATCAAAATTGTTATTGGCTTGACAAGGATATATTTTGCCTAAAAGTGTAAGGGCGACTGACAACTTATTATGCAATGCGGAGATATTACAGAGCTTACTCTGTTTTAAGCGTGCTCCTCAGCATTAGCTTTTTGCTACTGAAAATTTTATATTAATAATAAGTGTAAGTTTAGACGTGAAAATTAGAACCCTGTTTGGTTTTGATGGTCCAATTTTGATCTGCGTTACCTGAAGAGAATATAGGACTTGGATTTAAAGACCTGTGATAATGAATGGTTTAATGGCTATGGCAATCTAGACATGTTGCTTTATGCCATGCACATGGGTCAGGTGTGGCAGACACAGCAAAAAACACTTGTTTGGTAGTGTAGATCTAAACTTCCCCCCTGATCATTATGTAATTGTTCTAGTTTACAAACAGAATTGAGATAGAACCATTTTTCTTTCCTGTTGACCATCCTTGAAGTATGACATATTGTTCACCTTAAATGATTGCGCGTCATATTTGTTTTGAAGTCCCTTTTCTTTTTCCTTTGTCGTTCATTTTGTAAGTTAAAGCATCTTTCATAAGCACCTTGCCGGATGGGTTCCTGTGAAATTTACTGAGGTTCTTTCTGACAAATCTGGACAGTAGATGTGAAAGGGAAAAAGTTGAATGCATCTTGGGAATTCATTAATGTCTCTATTACTGAGCATGTGGTATCCTAGGGGAAAAAACATATGAAATGGACCTATACTACACTAGATTAGTTTGTGCACTATTTTTCTAATTTAAGATGTAGCTGACTGTTACAGTTAAGAGGCGGGTTGCCATAGAGCTTTAAAACAAACAAGCAAACAATTGAAAATAGTATGTATGCTAAGAAGCACTGTAAGTGAACTAGGATGCCAGATTTAACAAGGTTGGTTAGTTCCTTTTTTAAGAAAAAAGAAATGAAGACCTGGAACTCATTAGTTCTCTAAAACTTGTAGTCTTAGAGATGCTTCATATAGTATATATTTCTATCTGATGTGATTCATATCGTGTTGACACATTGGTGAAATTCTCCCTAAAGAAAAAGGTTCTCATCCAAAGTGCCATATCTCATTGATAGTGAGCATCTGATGGAAGTGGAAGTAAAAGAATTAGGTTGAGTAAAAGTAAAGAATAAGCACATTACTTCTTCCACATACCTTTTGGCTTATTATTGTAGTGGGTGAAAAATAAGAGCCTCTAGTTATCTAAGATACATTTTCAGGCAAAAGTGTAAAACAAGATTTTTGAAATAACTAGTCTGGATGGATAATTATATTGGTAGGGTCTCTGCTTTCTAGCAGCAGCCTAACACAATAAGATGTTATTCAAGTGGTCACTATTTCATTTTATTCGTAAGTTGAAAGAAGCACAGATTGGAGCTTGTCTTGAGTTGTCATAGTATTCTGTTGTAGACAGAAGCTGCAGTTGCTAAGTTGGGAATTATGGCATAATCATGTATGACATTGTAAATTATTCCGAACTCAATAGATCTAGATTGACATTTTTCCAAATTAATAGAGATGCATAGCGGGGCTGCATTTTTTATTATTACATTGAGGTGGCTGAGATTGAATTGCTATTACCTTATTAGTACATTGTGGATCTCTTGATGATGCTTTGGTTGCGTCTTTTTTGCTATAGTTAGGTTATGGAGTTTATTGCTTTCTACATTTCGAAATTATACTGTACAAATTTGTGTTAGATGCTAGGTGGAGAATGTACTATAATGACATGTCTCAGCCTGATTGCAATACATGGCAGCATAAAATGGATGCTGTTTGCTTGTTTCTGAGTGATGATGTTGCTTGATGCACAGTTGTCAACTTCTCACTTATATATCGCATATTTCACTACCAGATTATTATCTTCAAAATGCTTGAAAGAGTTACTGGCCAACCATATTCCATATAATGAATGTTGAAGGCAGTTACTTGCTGTACCAAACACTGACCAGTAAATATCTACCTAAACTTTGCTTTCATTTCTCACAATATTTCAAATGGAAAGATGTTATGGACCTAAAATTTACTCACTGTTGTAAATAAACGAGAATCATGATACAATAATTATGGCATAACTATCATATTTAATTGGAAAAAAAGAATTCCGGTTTCAGAGTTTTTACATCTCAAAAGGCATCCCTAACCAAAACTGATCCTTGCTATCCGATTATGAAATTCAGTTAGTCTCTCACTGATTGCTATGAACCCCGCTTTGTGTTTTCGCATGTTAGTGTCATACAGCTTGGGTACTGTTGTTGGTTTTTATTAAATTCCCTTTTACTCAAAATCCTGGAATACGTATATGGATCTTGTCATCAATTCATTCAATTTTTTCCCTTTTTGGGGCAACTCGGGAGTTGTGCCTCTTCTACTTAATAGTAAGCAATAATTTATTAATGTGTGCGTATATGAGTAAATGTAGACATTAAGGATGTTTTCTGTCTAATATTGCATTTCTTACACTAGCCAAATCTGTGAAATGTTTTGTTTCTCTTTTCAAATTTATTAATAATTGCTTGTTGATACCACAACATCATTACTTTGATTATTTGGCAGATGACGACTGCAATATCAATTGAGGATGTGCGAAGGGAGGTGAAAATATTGAAAGCGTTGTCAGGACATAAGCATCTAGTCAAATTCTGTGATGCTTGTGAAGATGCGAACAATGTGTACATAGTCATGGAGTATGTCATTTCTTTTCTTCTATCTGAAGTTAGCTACATATATATTGTCTAACATCGTTAGGATCTCATTTTCTTGGTTGCCACAATTTATTTAGTAGCAATCTTTACAAAGTTTATTTTTTCTCTTGGCAGATTGTGTGAGGGTGGGGAACTTCTAGACAGAATTTTAGCAAGGTATAAATGTTCATTACATTTTATTTCAGTCCCATAGTATTTGAAGTAATCTATAAGAGAGGTGTATAACACGGGCATCTAAAGCACTGAACCATCATCTTGGATGGAGATATTTGCTAAACTTGATTCAAATACCATTAGAAATGGATATCATCAGATTTTTTATTTACAGTTGCCCTCGATCATATCACTTTCAGTTATGATATAGTTATCACTTCCATGTATTCTATGAAGGCATTGAAGAACTCCTTAGAAATTATATTCTAAACATAATGGACCAGTTCAGCTTCTATGAACAAGAAAATGGGCATGCGTATAATTGAAATTGTACATTTAAATTCTCAGGTGATTTTTTTCTACTGCAGGGGGGGAAGGTACACAGAAGAGGATGCAAAAGCTATAGTTGTGCAAATTCTAAGTGTGGTTGCCTTTTGCCATCTTCAAGGCGTCGTACACCGTGACTTAAAGCCAGAGGTCTTTACGTGAATCATTTTTAAGTTACTTGAATTGTGACGCTTGGACTTTTATTGCTCTCTATTTAGCATGTGTGGTGGGGTTGGAGGGTGTGCAAAGAGGTCGTGTGTTGTGTCTCATTTCCCTCACTCTCTTTAATCAATTTTTATTGATTCCTTTTACATCTTTGTAACAGAATTTTCTTTTTACTTCTGGACGTGATGATGCTGATATGAAGCTTATTGATTTTGGTCTCTCTGACTTTATCAGACCAGGTAGTAATTGAAGTTCATAACTTTTCTCTATGCATAGCATCAAATTATCTCCTTGCCATCATAAATTATGTAAGTGGGAAGTTAAATCTACTAATAGGCTTACTAGTTTTCCTGTCTAGAGGGACAGTGTCCACATGACAATTTGTCAAAGGGATAATTTTGGATCAGCAGTCTGGCTTCTTTGTGGGCCATGATAATGGAAATTTTGGTTTTCCATACTTGGATTCACCAAGAGGTTGGATCTAATATTGAAAGATCAATATGGTATGTGGACATTATGGAATTATTGGCATATCTGACTTATCTTTTGAGATCAGAGAGAGAGAGGAAAAAAAAGGGCATTATCATCATTAGCAATTTAGTTAATGGATTCCAGGAAGGGCACTGTTGTTGTGATATTGCTGGTTCATACGACCTGAGTGCATTCGCAATCTCTTTAACCTAATATTAGTCGGTTGAAGCCTGAAAATCCTTTTAACTTTTTACTTCTTTCTACGTATATGCAGATGAAAGACTTAATGATATTGTTGGTAGCGCATACTATGTTGCACCTGAAGTCTTGCATAGATCTTATAGTCTGGAAGCTGATATATGGAGCGTAGGTGTGATCGGCTATATCTTGTTATGTGGAAGCCGGCCCTTCTGGGCACGGACAGAATCAGGAATTTTCCGAGCAGTGCTAAGATCGGACCCCAATTTTGACGATCTACCCTGGCCTTCTGTCTCTCCTGAGGCTAAGGACTTTGTAAAAAGACTCCTGAACAAGGACTATAGGAAAAGAATGACTGCTGTTCAAGCTCTAAGTAAGTTGGTAGTTCCTATATTGCCTTTTAAGATAGTATGCAGGTATTGATTGACTGGTTGTGTGTTTAGATTCTGCAACTTCGTCGTCATCTTCTTTATTTCCTTGTAAATTATTGGATTCTTCTTATCTGGAAATATATATTTAAAGGGTAAGTTGATAAACATCGCCTCCCACACTCCATGCAAAAAATGGGGACTATTTGAGAAGTTGCTTGGTTGTTTCTATGTTATTGTTTTCAAATATTATGCATAGCTTTTGTGTCAGCATACAAAACAGCTATTGCAATTATTCCTTTGCTGAGTGTTTCAAATCTGAGACATTTTTTAATTCATCTATGTTTTATTTTTAGCATAATATTGCTCACTCATATACCTAGTGGAAGTTGGTTTTAATACTAATAAAAGCATTTGTACAACTGTAGCTCACCCATGGTTGCGTAATGATAGTCGTCCAGTGCCTTTGGATATATTGATCTACAAGTTGGTAAAGTCATACCTTCATGCTACACCTTTCAAACGTGCGGCACTAAAGGTATCATTCTTGCATCATCATACTATTCACACTTTTTCTTCTTACTGGGTGTTGAGGGGAGGAAGGAGTATCTTCTTTATATGTAATAATCACCTAATCCTGTTGGCCATTATATGACAAGATGACTCTTGACCTATTGTATTTTTTAACAAAATCAATGATATTTCACTCAGCTACATGTCCTTGCTCTCATAATTTTTGTATAACTATTTGTTAATTTAATTAGCATGTTTATTGTAGTTCATTTTGAGAGCCTTAGCATTACCCACTGAGATTTTTCAGAACAGGTAACATGTTAATTTCTAATCACAAATTTATGTAGGGTTTCTTAGTTTTTTCTGGATAAATAAAATCACATTTTTCCTACAGAGTTAACCCTTGAGTTTCTTATCAAAATAAATAAATAATACAGAATTAACCCTGAGTTGCTAATATTGAAAGGTCTTTATTTTAATTGGTTATCTGAAGCTTTTGAGTTAATATTGGCTGAAGCTTGGAAGTTAAAGAGCAAGTAGATTGTCTAGTGCTCTCACTTCTCTGTTAATACTTTGTACTTGCAGGCTCTCTCAAAAGCATTGACTGAGGATGAGTTGGTGTATCTTAGAGCTCAGTTTAGGCTGTTGGAACCAAATAAAGATGGGAGTGTATCTCTTGAAAATTTCAGAATGGTTATCTACCGATCTCTGTTATTTTGTTGTTCCAGTCTAGAGTGGTTTATGAAATATGGAAGAAATTGGTTGAATGACTTATCTGCATACCATCATTTGAATGGTCTTTCATTTTTTTGTCTGGAAGTTAAAGAAATATGTAGCTATCAGAATTTTCTTTTGCAGGCGCTAGGGCGAAATGCAACTGATGCCATGAGGGAATCGAGGGTTCCTGATGTTCTTAGTTCAGTAAGGCATCTTATATTTTTTCAATTTTTTACCACGATTTACTATTGTTATTATTTGGGGGAGAAAAAAGTATCAAGCATCTGTACTAATTTTTTATGGTTGACGGTTGTAATTGCTTTGCTTTTGTGTTCTTTCACCAATAATTTTGTGTTTGTGTCAAGTTAAAAGATTTTACTTTATGAATCTCTATACGTGAAAGCGTCCTTCATCATTAATAGATGGTTTGAAATATATTTGATTTCATTATCCTCATCTAGAGAACTTTTAACTTACTTTGATCGAGTTCCTTTTGACTTTGAAATCTGCATGTTATGATGGTTCTGTTCATGATATTGCTGAATATTTGCTTTTCTATGTATTTGAATTATCAACATCTCACTCTGCTGCATTGATCTTACAGATGGAATCTCTTGCTTATAGGAAGATGTATTTTGAAGAGTTTTGCGCCGCTGCAATCAGCACACATCAATTGGAGGCCCTTGAAGGGTGGGAACAGATAGCCTCCACTGCTTTCGAGTATTTTGAGCAGGAGGGTAACCGAGTCATTTCAATAGAGGAATTGGCACGGGTATGCTCATTTATTTCAAAATTATTGAAGTCCCACTTTTTTGACTGATTTATTATTATTATTATTAATGTATATGTTTATTATTCACCTCCGTTTGTTTTTAACCCATTACTGCAGGAATTGAATGTTGGCCCTTCAGCTTATTCGTTTCTCAAAGATTGGATTAGAAACTCGGATGGAAAACTTAGTTTACTTGGATATACAAAATTTTTACATGGTGTGACGCTCCGTAGCTCAAACACTAGACACCATTAGTTTTTAGCCTTTGACATATAGTTTCTTTAAAAAATTCATGCGTTTGGAGAACTTGGGGGTTTGTTTTTTTTCCTTCTGGGGAGAGGGGTACAGAAAGATGTGCATAAATATGAATGTTAGTCAAAGTCAGTTATGAGAATGTTGAGGCAAATTTACATTGAAAATTTTCTTCTTTGCTCATACCCTATTTTTTGCAAACCATTTATAGAATATGGGTTTGAGTTCAATTTGTGATTATTGGTTAATATGTGGATGCCGGAAGGTGCTTATTGGTTAATGGACGGCATAACAGCTGCTTTCAGTTTTGTCTGTTGCTGTACCTGTACATTATTATTATTATTACTTATTAGGCCTTTATCCTAAATTGCGTATGATGTGGAATTATTCTTGTCATTTCAAAGCCCACAAAACCGTGGGATGATTTTGTACGAATTTTGGGAACTACAGCATAGCAGTCAAGGGCAATCACAATGGTCGGCCACTTGATTCTTTGGGAATTTGGGAACGAAAGCGGGGTCTAAGTTGACTTGGAATATACACATTTTAATATATTATGAGATAAAAAAACATATTCTCCAATGACCACTCAAATTTTCAAAATGATAAGCGGGATATGATGAAGCATGGATGACGCAGCACTTCTATTTATGTGGATTGTGTTTATCTATCGGTAAGAAAATTCAGAATTTCGCCACTTTAGAAGTTTATGTTTAGTTGCTGTTCAGTCACAAATCACAATCAGGGTCTGAAAATAACCGAAATGTATATAATAAATGTTTATTTATTAAATCATTTTCGATAGCGATTGAATTCTTAGCTTAATACTGTAGTTGTATCTTTTCAAGACGGATGAATCTAAAATAGCAAATTACATATATCCACTGTATCGTTGAGTGCTTTTTGTAACTATTACGCAGGCTGACTAAGGCAATTGCTGCTGCTTTGCCTTGTGATTACAATGGCACGGCAATGTGCAGGCTGGCTTTCCTTTTTGTCTGTATTCCCAGTTTTTTTGGCTCTCATTCGCTGACGTATCTTTACGATCAGAGACTGAATTGCAGATGTAAAATTGGTAATTACCTAAAAGGAGATTCTTAACACCACTTGAGGCGTCCGAAAAATTTAATTTAAAGCTAAAAAAAAAAAAAAAAATCTAAAGCATTAATCTCAAGGAAGAGTCGAATAAAATAAAATAGAGAAAAGTAAAGCGAGGGGCGTCAAAGCCTTACCCAAAAAATAAAAATAAAAATAAAAATAATGAGGTACCAATAAAATATCTTATAAAAATTAGACGAAAAACTAATGAAACCTATAGTTAGGAAATCCATATTAGGGAAATTAAAAAAAAAAAAAAATTTGAATCCTCGCAGGCGGAAAACTCCACCAAGTGACAAAAGGCCAACTCGCAAATTTCCAATCTTATCTGCGATAATTATTCTATCCTTAATGTGACATTTGACAACTTTAAATTTATGAATAATTTCATCAACAAAGAAAAACAAAAAAAAGGGAAATTTATAAAAATGACCACTAAAATTTTGTAAATTTTAAAAGTAATCATTCTAATTTTTTTCTATTAACATTAGTCAAATAATCCACACACTGCCGAAAATACCCCCCTCATTCTCACCAAGTTCTCTCTCTCTAACCGAAGGTCTCTCACCAAGTTCCGGACATCATTAGCGGCCAACAACACCAAAATCAAAGCCAAGATCTCCAAAATCAAAGTTAGTTAAAAAAAACTTAGGTTTTATTGCATGTTGTGATTATGTGTTATTTTTCAGTTCTGTTGTTGTTATTGTGTTATGTTGGTGATGGTGGTGGAGGATTAAAGTGTTTGTGTTGTGTTGGTGATGGTTATTGGATTTGTTACAGGATGGATATGGCGGATTTGGTGCGATCCGTAGCTCATCGCACTTGATAATGGTGCAACAGGAGGTATGACAAGATAGCCCATCGCACCAATTTGGTGCGACAAACTACAATAAAAACTATGTATGATAGCATCTGAAAAAATGCTACCAAAGGTGAATGGTAGCATTTTCAACAATGCTAAGTTAGCCAGTGTAACTAAAAGTGTTACACATTAGTAGCATTTTTTAAATGCATTATGATACATAGCATTGAATTATTGCAATGCAATTAGTTTTTGTTGCTTTAGGTGAATGCTATCATTGTTTAAAGTGATAGCATTTAGAAAACGCTACCAAAGTGTATATAGTTCCCTTGCAAATGTCTAACATAACTTTTATAAAATGCTACAAAAATAGTTATATCATGCTATTGTAGCATTTCAATGCTCTTCATTCAATTCATTAATCCAATCCATCATTTTAGTCATTTTATTGATGAAAAAGAAATTATACATCATTAACCAACAAGGTAAACTAATGAGTTTAGATATTAATGAACTCTATAGAAGAGTTATTTCTCAGAACAATACTCTTACCGATCTATTAACAACAAGTAGATCTACGCCAGGGGAATTAGTAATGTGTCAGGAGAAATTGGTACAAGAAGCCGTGGATACGCTTCTTGATAATGGAATCCGTGGACAGCCAATGAGGGATGGTCATAATAAGATTTATAAGTCGTTTTCAGATGTAATTGAAGGCAAAGAAGGAAGATTTCGTGAGACTCTGCTTGGAAAACAGGCCGATTATTCGAGGCGGTCTGTCACTGTTGTGGGCCCCTCACTTTCATTACATCAATGTGGATTGCCTCGCGAAATCGCAATAGAGTTATACATCATTAACCAACAAGGTGTTGGCTCCACTGGCAAAAGAGTCCCCCTTAAGTGATTAGGGCTGGGTGTGCTCCCCAGTTTGCGTCGCAAGAGAAGTCGTCCTTGTTGGGAGAATCCGCGCCTCCCAGTTCGAGCGGGAATTTCTAGTATGGACTATAGTACGGGCTTAAAGGTGCCTCCCACATTTGGAGCCTACCTAGGATATCTCGTGGCAAAGACCAAAAAAAAAAAAAAGAAATTATACATCATTCATTGATAAAATAACAATATTTTTACATCCATAATCATATAATAAAATTCAACTACAAAACATTTACAAAAGATAAGTATGCAAGTGTCATACTTATATACTTAATTTCTAGTGATCCTTAAAAAAACACTATATATTATCTTCAATTTGTCCTTAGTCCTCATTCTTCAATGCTTTTTTGCACAATATCCTTGATTACCTACATTATGAATTTAAAAAAAAAATAAGAATTTTATTTTGTTAATAAAAAAGAAACAAAATAATGGCTCCTTCCAACAAAATTTTCCTATATAAGTAAATTACAAAAATTAAAGTATACTTAACTTCAAATCATGCCTGTATTCATCCAAGCCAATCAACTTTGACATATCATCCATAAATGCTAGGCCATTAAGGATATAATAAGTATATAGCATTGTGGAAAAGAAAAGGATAAAAGTAGCAGTAGTAAGTTGGAAATGAAAATAAGATGTTGCAATGAATCAACTCAATCATCAATAAAGAAATTCTACAACTATATTTTTTTTAGTTCACATGGAAGTCATTTTATTTTTCTTCATATTACATCTATGCAACTAATCTTCTATTCATTCACTACCAATGTTAGAAATAAATTTAAGAACATTTCATTCATATTCTAAACTGCACAAATGCAACGAGCAATTATGATAATTAATCATCCCTTTGCATCAATTAAATATTTGTTTTTGGAACAAAAAGTTTTTTTGAGTATGAATATTCAATACTAGCAGTGCATTCAATTTCACCTAAAAGAATTATGTAGATGCTAATCATATAAATAAAACATGGGGCTATCACAAATTTTGAGGACTTTCAGCATCTAGTCCCTATTAATGGGCACAACCTAAAGAACCAAAGCAAAATGGGCTTATAATAACATTGTTTGTGTCCATTGGCCAATTTAATAAGTCAAATTCAAGTTTTATAGCTCAACAAATAAAACCCAAATACTACCAAGAACAAACAAATTTAGAGTGATCTAAATCTTCATTCACACCAATTAAAAGAAAACCACAAGCATGAGACTAAATTTGGCAAGTTAAATCTTCACTTATGGATCTCACTTAAGCATCAATTGGTTGGAATAATGTAACAATAACCATTATTCTAACTAGTCAGAGGAATTGATATTCACGAGCTTAAGTACTCAAGAAATAAAATCAACTCAATAAGAGAAGTGACAAAGCAACAGAATCAGCAATACAATCAACAAAAGCAACAAAACTGAAATTAGTAAAGGAAAGTCCACAGATAATGTGAAATCATAAAGATCTATCTCAACTGAAATCTACCCTCCTTTAAGATGCCAATGCAACCCATAAATGTTATAGCTCTGGAGAAAATTCTGGCTGTTAAGGATCAATCTTTTTACCTTGCAAGTTACAAATAAATCACTATATGAGAAAACAATAGTCATATTCCCTCTTCCAGACCTTGGATTATGGAATAGATTAAAGAGAATTAATTAAAGATTCTGACAAGACCAAAAGCATGAATGCAGATTAATTTTGATAGATGTCCATACATCCAAATTTAAAAGATAAAACTTCAAATCCACCTCCATCTTCCCTAAGTAAAAAGAAATAATTAAGATAACAAAACCTATTTCAAATTGTTAAGGCACAAATGAGAATTTTTACAGTCTCTGATATATTACTCCTAAATGTAAGAAAAATAAATGAACCAAACATATAAGAAATTGCTCCAAATAAAAATGCAATCAACATGAGAAATCCTATATTAACAATTGAAAACCCTAAATTCAATAAATTAAATAACAAAAAATTAAAGCTTACATGTAAATATCGATGAGAAAGCTTTGAGGGGAGATCCTATAGCAACAGGCCCTGAGACAATAAAGAATTACCGATAAGAACTTATTGATTTTGAGAGATTTATTTGCGTTATAAAATCAGGGAAAGAAAAGAAATTGATTAAATGAAGGGATTTTGAAAGGAATCCAAAGAGTGACAAAAAGGAGGGGATTTAGGCTTTAGGGTTGTCCTATTACATAATAGAAAATTTTGGGAAAAAAGAGTGCTCGCGTGTTTCTAATCTCGGCGGTATATTTATATAGTTATTATTTTTTTGTAGCATTTTTGAAGTCTTATAGAGGGTTTTTTTTTTTTGTAGCATTTTAATAGAGCTACATTAGTTAATATAATACATGACATTTAAAAAAAATGCTACTAATGGAATATAAAATGCTATAAAAAGTATAATGTTATCACTTAAATATTTAATTGTAGCATTTTTTTAGAACGTGTTACCGAAAATTAACGTTTTATAGCGTTTTGTAAGAAAATGCTACTACATAATGCTACTAAAAGTGATTTTTTTTGTTATAGTGAAATAATGGTACGACAAGATAGCCTGTCGCACCATTATTTGGTGTGATAAGCACCATGTCGCACCAAATTATCAGGTACGACAAGATAGCCTGTCGCACCAGCTATCTTGTCGCACCATTATCAAGTGCGATGGGCTGTGGATCGCACCAAATCCACCATGCCCATCCTGTAACAAATCCAACAACCATCACCAACACAACATAAACACTTCAATCCTCCACCACAATTACGAACATAACACAATAATAACAGCAGAACAGAAAAATAACACATATTAATCATAACATGCAATAAAACTTAAGTTTTTTTAACAAACTTTGATTTTGGAGATCTTGGCCATGATTTTGGTGTTGTCGGCCGCCGAGAATGACTCCAATAAATGTCCGAGACAAGCCGCCGCCGATGATGTCCGAAACTTCGTAAGAAAGAGCTTCGGTTAGAGAGAGGGCGCTTGGTGAGAATGAAGGGGTTATTTTCGACAATGTGTGGGTTGTTTGACTAATGTTGATAGAAAAAAGTTAGAAGGGTTACTTTTGAAATTTACAAAGTTTTAGTGGTCATTTTTGTAAATTTTCCCAAAAAAAATGGAATGCAAATTAATTATGCCACATCACTTATGATTTGCTTCCAAAATGATAGTGTCATTCTACACCTAATGCGCTTGAATAATAAATAACTCTTTTTCCTAGCTATGTACGCAAAAAATTATTGTTAGAGCCTACGTACCTTGACATTATGCTTTAATCACAAAAAAATACACGTGTATATAATTATAATGAGCTTTAAGCCAATTGAACTTAGAAAGTTCAAGATTTATGTATTCGATAGAAACGAATATACATAATTTTGGAACTTGGAAGCGGCCAAAACTCAAATACTAAAGTTTAATTCAATTCATTGCCCCATGGGCAGTGTATGATTAATTCACAGCTATAATATAGCTTGAATTCTTTTGTTGCTAAATGCTAGCTTCGCTTTTAATAGCGAATCATTCCTTCACTTATTGGCTAATAATACTTTGATATCGCAGATTCCTAATATATTTGCGTGACTTATAATTTACAGCTCATTATGATCTTCCATACATGCATATATATCTTATGCAATATCTTTATACTGTTGTTTTAAGTACCACATTATATATAGATCTAATTAATCCATACGCATTATCAATATTCATCTTTTTCTCGTTGCCTTAATTTTTACCAATTTAAAGAATTGAAAAACAATATTAATGGCCGTTTCTTTTAAAGGGTTGATTTTGATTCTGTTTTTGTTTTGCATGGCATCAGCACTATTCATTCCCGCTCATTCTCTTCCAAAACAATTCACAACCTCATATTTTGATGAAGCGTTTTTGAGGCTTTACGGATATCAAAACTTGATCGTCCTCAAAGAAGGCAAGTCAGTCCAAATCTCACTCGACGAACACACCGGCTGTGGCTTCAAATCAAGAAGCACTTATCAATATGCATTCTTCAGTGCTTCCATTAAACTACCTGCAGCTGATTACACAGCAGGAGTTGTTGTCACGTTTTACACCTCAAACGGTGACGTTTACAAGGATTCTCACGACGAAATCGATTTCGAGTTCTTGGGACATGCTAACAATGGTAGTTGGGTGCTTCAAACAAATCTCTATGGCAACGGAAGCATTAAGAGAGGCCGTGAAGAGAGGTATGATCTTCCCTTTGACCCATCAGAAAATTTCCATACTTACAGTATTCTCTGGACCGAAAAAACGACAGTGTTTTATGTGGATTATGTACCCATTCGAGTGATACAAAAAGTTGAAGCCATGGCAGGGGACTATCCATCTAAGCCTATGTCTTTGTATGCCACAATATGGGACGGGTCTGATTGGGCGACAGGTGGAGGCAAATACAAAACTGATTACACATATGCCCCCTTTGTTTCTCAGTATTCCAACTTTGTCCTCGAAGGGTGCTCAAACTCAAACTGTGATGACAGTTTGACCACAGAGGAAAGGAACAAGATGAAGGAATTTAGGAGCAAGTACGTGACCTACTCTTATTGCGTGGACAATAAGAGATATCCAATTCCACCACCCGAATGCAAGAACGATTCATTTTAATTTTACGTTACTTCGTGAAACAATTTGTTTCTTTTAAAAAAAAAAATTTAATTATTCGTTTGTAACATTATAAATTATTATATTTTTATTGTTTTAATAAAAAAACAATTACATAAATGCTTTCATATGTTATGGTATTAATTTATTATGTAATTAAAAAATCTTACTTTTGCGTACTTAAATGATGTAAGATTAATTCGAATGTGCCGAATAGTTATACCTTAAAAATTAAGAAGAGTTTGTGTGAAAGTGCTGTGCTTCCTATATATTTGTACATAGTAAAGATTTTATACATTAGAGTTGCTTACTCAAATAATATAGGCAATTAGTATCCAATGAGATATTAATGGTTATTCATATATAATTATTATTCTATATTCTATTATTTCATCCATGGCGTAAACTGGGGACGAAGATAATTAAGGGCAAGCAGGGCAGATGCCTCCACTCCTATGGTTCATAGCTCTACCTTTTGTGACGATATCGACCTATGAAAAACTGAAAACTTAAACAGTAGGTACATCCCCTCCTAACACACCTACGTACAAATATTTTAAAACATCTTTAGAGGGAACAAGAGTAGGATGTGCTTCATTCATCGATATTGTTACTATTTTTCCCCCCCTAAAGAATCGTTTTTAACCTGAAGAAATCGGCGGTTGCATTTGCTAAAGCAATTAACGAGGATTCGTTAAATTAGAGAGTTCGTTGCATACAATTCTCAAGAAGATTAAAATGTAGTCGTTTAGTTGTCTCTGGTGATGACTACTGTGGTGCACCACTAGCTAGTCAGACAAATGTTGATGAAACAAATTATAAGATGCTGCTGCTTCTTCTTCTTCTTTCTCTTCTTTTTCTTCTTCCTCTTCTTCTTCTTCTTCTTCCTCTTCCTCTTCCTCTTCTTCCTCTTCCTCTTCCTCCTCATCTTCTTCCTCTTCTTCTTCTTCTTCTTCCCTGTAAGGCACATATATAAACTTCATTATTTATGGCAAAAGAAAGGAAAAAAAAATGATAAGAGCACAATTCTAACAGAGTAGTACGTATATAATATATATATATATGGTCCATTTGGGATTGAGATTAGGCAGCTGTAGCTTAAGAGCTACAGTATTAAAGTGTTTGGTAAACACTAGCTGCTATAGCTTGGAAGTTATGTTGATATGATTTTTCACTTCTATAATGAAAAATCTATTATATCTTTAATAATTTTGTCAAAATTATTATTTAAAAATTGTATTTACTACATACTATTAACTTTTATTTCATAATTACAGTTTATTTCTACAGCAACTATAGTTTAAAAGCTATAACACCTCAATCCCAAACATGACCATAGTTAGGAATGGCAATGGTACCCGCCCAAACCCGCATGCTAAAACCTGCCCACTACGAGTAATTTTGTGAGTTGCGGGCGGGTTTGATATTTGACAAAAATCTGGCAGATACCCGCAAACCCGCACCTTTATAATTTTTTTTAAGTTTTAATTTAAAATAATATTTAAACTAAAAAATATATAAATGAATAAATGGTTAAACGTGTGGCTAATCCTTAATTTCTGAAGTCGTAACCTAAAAATTGGTTGTGTACTTAATTTAATGGTATGAAAATGCACTTTTATTTCAATAGAATAAAATATCTATCGCATTATATATTGCAAACTTATAATCATTTATCTTTTTACTCGATAAACTTATAGATGCAAATTCTTCTACTAAAGCAGGGAGTAACAAATTCTTCGAAGATGAAGCTATTATTAATGAGGTAAGGAACTAAGTTTCTTTAAATTAATACATGGATTATTAGATACTTATTATAATTTCATATAGACTATTATTCTTTAAATTAATGCATTGATTATTTTATTATTTTGTCATGATTTTAATATTATTCTTTAACTTAATATTAGTATTAATATTAATCATTGTTGTAGGAATTATGTTGATGGGTGTTAATGGCGATGAATGAAATGAAGATCTTAACGTTTGGAGCTTTTGTTGAATGATAATATGAAATGATAATTGTTACTCTTGGATACTAGCTTATGTGTTTTTTTTAATGGATTTATGTATTTCATACTTAAATTAGAGAAATTGTTTTAGATTGATGTTAAAATTTAAAATTTTCATTTACATTAATTAAATTTAGAATTGAATATGTTATGTGGAATTTTAGATTATTATTAATTATTTCTATATTGAACATTTGTTATTTTAAATGTGGGAACCAGTAAAAAATCCGCTAGGTACCTTTGCGGGTTTGGTAATTGTCAAAACCCGCAGCGGACGGGTTTTCTTAAAAAAATTAAAACTTACAGTGGATTGCGGGTGAGTTTGGTAATTTAAATTTTGTGCAGGTGCGGGTTTGGTAATGGCAGACCCACTGTAGGCGGTGTCCATTATCATCCCTATCCATAGTTTACCTACGAAGATGACACAAAAACATATATGACATCAAATACCAACTTTTTTTTTCTTCTTGTTATTTTTCATTTAAGGATTTTTATATGATGTTTTATTTAGGCATTTAACTAGCTAAAATGTTATTTAACATGACACGCTTCTCAGTTCTCACACACTTTTTTAACCCAAAATATATATATTTGGTCATACGTCCATATTAAACATAAGGATGTAGAGGTTATATACTGTATTACAGACTGCACACGCGTCTGACATAATTCATATATTGAAGTTTTATAGAACTCATACTAAATAAAGTATTAATTTGGTCTTCGTGTAAACCGACATAATTGAATTTATATTGAGTTATTGTCCAATGACTATCAGTATCTAAATTCTAAAAATACTTAACTTACCCTAGTTGTCCCTTGGTTTATTACCCAAAAAAAATGTCCTAGAATATATATAAGTACAATCAATAACCCCCCCCCCCCCCCTCCTCCTCCTCCTCCTCCTCTTTTTGACAATATCATCAGTAGAAGACTTAAACTTAGGTTTAACGGCAACATTTATTCTATCATATTTGCAAACAAATAGCTCTGGCAAGGAAGCACTGACAGAGGCCAAGAAGAAAGGTAAAATGTTCCCTTTAACCCATCAGAAAATTTTCTTAATTATACCGTTTTTTGGATTAAAAAAGCGACAATATTTTTTTGTGGATGATACACCCCTTAGAGAGGACAAGTGAAAAATCATACCCGGTACCAATTATTCCATTTTGCCAAAACCCTATATATCCATCGAGAATGATCGAAACCTGTGTCTTTGTATGCCAAAATATGGGACGGGTCTGATTGAGCAACACAAGGAAGCACATACAAAATTAATTACACATATGCCCCTTTTGTTTATCAGCATTCTAAGTAGGGGTGGCAAAAATACCAACCCGGACCGAACCCGGGCAATGCGGGCCGGGTAATACCCGGACAGGAGATGAGGGTGGGCCGGTCCCGGGTATCATTTGAAAAATGGATTTTATAAAATAAAATTATTATAATATATTTATTTTTCAATAATAATATTTATTTAATCCATTTATCATATATATTTAAAATTTTAAACATTTAATGTTCATATTTTCATGTCTAATTTCATTAAAATAAATTAAAAAAATACATATATAATAGTATAAAATATAAAAATGGATTGCCTTTGGGTTTTTAAGCCGGACCCGGGTGGCCAAAAAGCATGTTAACTTATCTTCCTTAATCAGAGAGGCCCACAATTACTAATAAATGGGAAAATGAATGAAATTTGAAATGGAAATGGAGAATATAAATCAGAATAAGTTGTTTACTTTGAACTATAAGAATCAGAATCGAAATAAGTTGGATTGCCATTAATGTGTTTAACTTATCTCATAATCATAATCAGAATGAGTTAGATTGTAACAAATTACTGAAAAGTACTTAATGAACTATTGTCATAATTATTATTTTGTATTTTAATTATTGTGATTATTTATTCAAAAATTATTATTATTATTAATTATTGTTAATAAAATATTAATATATTAATTAATTGTAAAAATTTTATCATTAATAATAATAATTAACATTATAATATTAATTAATTATAATAATTTTTTTTGAACTCAGGACAAAAATAGACATTTTTTATTTTGTGGGGGAACAAAATGATCAAATCCATTGTGAGAAAATCTAGATTAGTAGATAAGCGCACACCTTAAAAAGTGGTTATGCATCCGTTCATGTAAATTATCTATGATTAGTTTTCTTTACCAATCTAGATTAGTAGCAAAACTAGTCCATAACAAACCTTTAAATTTATTTACATCAAATTTTAATAAAACTCTTATGTACAACACTAATTTAGCCCCTTTTTTAATCAATTAATTAAGTGTTTAATGGTTTATCCAACATCTTTTTGGGTTGATTGTTAATTAGAAGTTGGTGTGTGTGTGTGTGTACAATAACTGTTTTAAATAATAAATTAATAACAATAAGAATACTGTTGGTTTACTCAATCGGAATAATTATTTATTGTCATAGTATTATATTAATTGATTTTAGTATTAGTTAATTATTAATGAATGATTGAAATAAAAATTAAAAATCCTAACCAGGTAAGCATATCATTACTCTAATAATAACTAACACAGAGTTTTCTCTCCTGTAATTTCAACAAATTCCAGATCGAATACTTCCATAGTGATATTTATTTGCCCCACTGTCATTATCACACACCAGTATGGCTTCCATTTCTATATATTGGAAAGAAAATAAAAGTATAAAACAACAAACGAGGAATACGAAAATATCACGATCTATCCTCAGCAAACAATTAATCAACCGAAAAATACGAGCTCCTTGAATTGGTATGTATGTACTGTGCATATCACTAACAAGTGAAACATCATCAGCAACCACCAGGCCCACACTGGCACTGCTGCTTGATTTCAACGTTACATGAATAGTGCCAGAGATACTTTTGTTAATAAATAAAAACACTCCGAAAAAGGATTTATAAACTCAATTCTGCCTGCTTGTTTCTTTAATGGCAGATATTGCTAGTGCTAGCCACCCCCCCCAAAACAACTCACAAACCTTGGTATCAACGGAAAAATTGACCAAACGATCGTACGTGGACACTGGACACTGTACAGCACCCACCATTACTGACTCTCCCTTGACTATGCTGTTGCCACGCTTCTCTTTTCTTTCATCAGTTATCACCTAACTCAATTCAATGCGCTCCAATTCCAAATAGGCAATAGCAACAACACAACAGCTAACTTATTATCTAAAATACATATGCTTTCACTTCACAATCCCTGAATCTGATTCCTAGACTTCTCCTTCATCTCTATCATTCACCCATTTCAATGAATTCTCAGTTCAGGGACAGGGAGTGAGTGGTCCTTTTAACATTTGTGAGTTTTTTGGTTTTTTTCTTTGATCCCTCGTATTTTGCAAGTTATTCTATACCATAAATAACAACAATGCTACTTTCAAACCAAAAAAAAAAAAAAGTACCTTTATTGTTCAGGTATAATACAACAACTAATGCTACTTTTACAGTAAATTAATTACTTATTCTTCAAATATAAAATTTTCTGTAAAAAATAAACGCTAATCGTTTCCTTCTTGAGTAAATCAAATTGGCGCTGATATGAACGATTAGGGAAGATCGAAAAAGTAATTAAGCAAAATAAAAGTTATGATATGATTGATTATTCTAGAGATTGTGATTCAATTTAAAATGAACATTGACTTGTGGACGCGAATTGTAGGGCTTAAAGCAAAAGCTTCAGTGTTGAATTGGCCCTACCGTCGGTTGGCTGATTTGTCTATTCCCTTTCCCCACTCTCTCTCTTTCTCTCAGTGTTGTTCCAATGATGCCAAAACCATTAAAATTTAAAATTTTCCATTATCATGCTTCATTCTTTAAGCAAAGAAAAGGAAAAGAAAACCAAAAAAAAAAAAAGATTCTTACTTCACACTTTTTCAGTACTGTTCGTAACAAAATCATCATCATCAGTACAATTGCAGACAGCGTTTTCGTCATCATATCATCTTAATTTAATTTCATCGTCGTCATCATCCACCCTCCCAGCTACCATATAGGTCAAGCAAAGAAAACCAGAAAACCAGAAAAAGAAAAAACTACTTAGCTAATAAATATAAAAAGGACTCCAAGATTGTTTACAAGACCAAGAGATGTATAATACCAACAAAATCCATCCATATCTTCATATAAATGGAGTTAAGCGGCCTTGATTGTTTGGCAAATCAACCACCCCGATTAAAAAAAAAAAGAGAGAGAGAGAGAGAGAGAAGATAATCAAACCCTAAAACAACCAACATGATGATGGTGATGAAGGGAGTTTTCCCTATCGATCATGCCTTGAACGTACCTAAACTCCTCGACATGGCAAGGAATTGTGATTGTGCCCTTCTGATCAAATCCATACTCCTCTTCGGCCTCCTTCAACAGTTGCATGAACAATGGATGATTAAAATATATCACTGGCACCACAACTCGCTGCTGCTCCTCTCCCTGGCCCACCTTAATCGCCAAACACCCCTTCGGAACATTTCTTATCACCTGTTTCTTCCCATGATGATGATGAAGATGAGGCAAATGTAAATGAAAGTGCCTTAGACTCTTCTCTCCGCTGCCCATTCTTAATTTTTTTTAAAAAAAATTATTTAAAATAATAATAATCAAGAAACAAACAAAAAAAAAACAAAAGAAGATAGAAACCCTAGATAGAAGTTTTCTTTAATTTTATTGCAACCTTCACAAAGAAAAAGGCCAAGGGTCTGCTGTTATAGCTTGCTTGAAGAGGGCAAGAGAAGAATATATCTGAGAGACGTTGGTACGTTGGTCATGTTCGATAAATCAAAACCCAAATACAAATTAAAACACATCCCATCCCATAAATAGATAAGACAAGAGAGCGCGTGAGAGCGAGAGAGACCACAATAAACTGGGCTTCGTGTCTTTCACGCTCCGTTCTATTTTAGACGCGCGGTTGGATGAAAGTGGAATAAATAATATGACGATGAAATATGAATGAGACGGTTGAAGTATACTTCTTGTTGCAACGGAACAAGTTGAAGCTGGGGCAACAGGAGAAATCATTATATATAAGAATAAAAAGTTTTGAAGCAGCAAGACACGTGGACGGTGAGTGGAGCGAAGGAGGACACCTGGGTGGTGGTAGGGTTCGGAATCATAAGCATAGCCGACAATGAGGTGTCTTTAACAGCCAATAGCACAAATTCAACTTTGTCCATGTAGACATCAAGGTATCTCGTCCCCCACGTGGCATCTACAGGCTTTTAAAGGACACATTTGCTCCGATACAAAATACAAAACCCCATCAATTTTTCTGTACTTGAAAGTCAAATCCGTAATTCAAATTTTTGTGGATTCTATTTGCACTTCACGCTCTAGAACATCCCCCTACTCCCCTTCTTGGGCTTCTTCTAAATCATTAGAGTTTTAAAAAAATAATAATAGTCAATTAAATAAATTATTTTTTTTCACCATAAATAAACAATAAAAACCATTGAACAACTACTCTTTCAACATGGATTATGATAATGACGATGTTTTTATTTTTTATTTTTTCTTATTTGAAATGGGCACTTCTTTTGTTAATATATCTCAGTTGAGAATATTTTCTAAATAGGCTATTACCAATTTGAAATGTTTATACTTTATAATAAGAAAGTTTTTTTCTAATTATTTAAAAATATTTTCACTAGTGTCCATCATATACAGACAAAATCTCAAATGTCAAATGTACTATAGTGATACTATTCTAATTAATTTAGGAAATAAATCGGTATCATTCAAGCTCTCAAATTTAATTTGAGAACTAGGGATCCAATTTAAGCCTCTCGTTCTCCTTCCAATTATATATATATAATTAGTTGAGAGTTGATTTTCTCTAACTAGTTTTTTGTAAGTAAAATTGTGAGGGTTAAATTCTGAGTTGTGTTGCAGTAATATTGATTTAAAGGAGTTTTAGTTGAATTTTAATCATAAATATATCAGTTAAATTTTATCATATTGATAATAATACTATGCTTTTATTATTGAAAATCTAATACGTGCGATTTAAAATTGTCAATCTGAGACTCTTATAATTTCTCTAATAGGGTATCTAGATTATATAATTGGTAAGAAAGAGATTCTCCGTTTGTGTCGTCGGATGCACGTGATCTTTCTTTCTGGCCGTTGGATATCTTTTGGGGAATCAATTGCTTAAATGAAAAAGAAAATGGTTCCTCGAGGAATGGTCAAAAGATAATGGGTCCTACCTCCTTGAGAAGACGTACTCTGCACGGGCCGAATAAAATCGGCCCTAACATTTTTAGTGGAATAAAAATTCGGAGAAAATAGAATGACAAAACTACCCTTTTCTTTCCGCTTAAATTACCAATTTTATGGGATCCAAATCTCTCCGGCTGGATATGCTGCTGTGTTGATCCAAGTGTGGTCTGGGACCAATCAACTGCTACAGAAGTTACCCGTTTGAGAGTTTTTTAACAGGAGTTGGACCGACAAAAAAATAATTGTTAAATTCTAAAATTTGGATCGATAATAAGAGATGAGAAAGAGTTCGTTTACGGTAATCAAATCAAGGGTCGTCAGGGGTGTTACCGGCGTAGACCTTCCGAGGGTCGCCGGGGATGTTATCGGCGTAGACCCTCCGATACTTAAGTCAGAGATCGGGAGTAGTACGATAACAAGTAAATAAGAGAGAGAAGGAGAAAATAGTCATATCTCATTGTCCTCATTGTGAGTGAATAACTCTTTATATAAGAGAAAATAATTATAAGTATAATAAAATTAAGAAAACTAATCCCTTATCTTGTAGGATTCGAATTTCGAATTTGAAGAGAATTAGGATTTGCATTTGTTTATCCTACTCGGATTAGTAAAAATTATTGGATATTGATCCATGAGCTTGGGTTTGGTAAGAATATAGGCATAACAATAACTTAAAAAGAAGAAGCTACCCCGTAAAACTCCTTTTTCAGTTATTTTTATTTTAATTTTAAAAACGTTCTTTTTTCCATTTAAATAGACTCTCCTCGTAATACAAGCACCTCTCACATTTTGTTCATTTTTTGCAAAGAATTTGTGTTTTTCATCATCTATAATCTTTGAGCGCCATGGATCTTAAAATCTATGGCCTCACTTTCTTCTTTCTACGACACTCTCTAGAACGATTTCGTCCATTTGTCGAGCCAAAGCACACAGTAAAAAGCTGAGATTACCGGACTGACGGACGGAGTAATCCATGGAATCGAGTTATTAGTCCCGTGATCGGAAATGGGCCATTTGGTATCTGAGGGTTACGTCTTGACAATGCTAGCCCTGAACGATGAGGCGATGGCAAAGCTAACTACAAATCAATTGAACGGACTGGGGACACAAGAGTAGATTATTTATCCGATCTAATCCGAACAATTAGGATCGGATACGATCTAATCTAAAATTTGGATTGAGTTCGGAAGATTTTTTCTTAAATCCAATTAATCTATAACTCGATCAGGTTGATTCGAACCCCATTTTGCCCACTCCTAAAAGCTATAATATTACCACAATGGCCTAAATTAGCTAAAGGTTTTATTTATTATTTCAATGATGATAAACCTATAAAATTTGGGATATAATTCTAATTAATGTGAGAGATGATGTATTGTTATTTTATTAGGTAATGTGATACTTAATTATATATTGAGTTTTATCATTTCTCATCCAAATGAATAATCAAGTATATCACTACTTAACTTATCTCATTATTTATAATTGAAATTTCCCTTACTTGTGCCAATTCAAACTTTGAAGGCCAAAATTGATTAGCATTTTTCTGGGGGAGGATTCTTAGATGCTCCTAGAGCATTGTTTATTTTTTATTTAATTTTTATCATGTATACGCTTTAACTAATTACGATAATATACATACACATGTGGTAAATAGTAAATAAATAAGAAGTAATGTTTTATAAATACTAAAGAACTTCTCCTGATTGGGATTCTTTATATTGATAATTGATAAGTATATGGTTAAAAGGAATGGTTCAAGACCAAAAAAAAAAAAAAAAAACCTTGTGGACAACCGCATGAATATCTAAATAGGGAATCTCCACAAATGAATGAGAATTCTTGGAAATCACTTACTAGAATATTTAAAGGAAAAATATATTTGTTATTATTTTTTATATATAATTAGGCAATCTGTCATTATCTAAAATTTTTTCACGTTTTGAAAACCTCGAGGCATTCTATCGAGGTGATAAGTCATCCGTGGTAATATTATAAAATTGGGATATAAAAATATATAATTATAATTCTAATTAATGTGTGATTTTTTTAATGTATATAATTATATATTTTTATATCTGGATTAAAGAACCAAAGATGCAAAGTGAATAAAGTGGGAAATGGAAAACAATCCAAAGAGGAATGTGTATTATTATATAAACATGTTATTCGCTATCATTATTATCAATATGTTTTATTATTTCAGTTATTCATCATTACTCTTTTTCACATGTTTATATATATAATATGTTTATTATTTCAATATCCAATAAGAAAAATTAAAATATCACCCTCAATTTGGCCCATTTTCACATTTTATTTACTCAATCGGGCCGGACAAGAGTTTGTAATTTCGGCCCAGCAACAGCTGGTCACTGCTTTTAAAGAGTTGAGCTTTTGACACCACCCAAACTTTCTTATAAAACTCCACTTCCGAGTCATAAAAAACTGATTACATGCTTTATATAAATGTTCCCCTCTTACACTGTGCTTGGATGTTATTCTTCTTCTTCTTCTTTTTCTGCCTCCTCTTTTTATTTTTGATTCGTTTAATTTCTTTTTATAAGAGATAAAGTTTGCAAATCCCTCCCGTGAAAAGAAAAAGGGAAAGTTTTTCTGTATTATTAATTAATTGTGTTTTATTTGGTTTAATAAAAAGTGTTGTGTATGCTTCTTATAACCATGTCTATTTTTCAAATTTCTTTTCCTTTAGCAAAATCTTTGATCAATAAACTTGCGCTTGGTGTGTTTCCTTTAAAATGACGATCAATTTGGTCATGTGGAGTTGAAAATTCTGGAGACAGAGAACTAGTTTGTATGAACAGCAAGAGGCAATGAAGCGCAGATAATTAAAAACTGTTATTTATGAGTTATGTGGTTTATTAGAAAAAGAAAGAAGAGAGAAGAAAACGAGTGTGTTTGAGTGTATTTAGAATTAAAGGGGTGCTGTTAGAATTGTTTTACGTTATAAGGTTTTAATGGGGTGTTTTTGAAAGCAGGGTTTTATGAGGAAATTTGAGGGGTGTCAAAAGTTCAACTCGTTTTTGAATCTTTACGAATTTGTAGGCCTAATAATCTTATCTCCCAAATGCTCCGATCAAGTTATATACTAGAAAAATGCTAATGCATGAGAGAAAGCTGAGAGAATTTCAAACCAATTTATATTGAAAAGGAAGAGGAAGAAAGAGCTAGAGAGCTCTCTCCCTTTAGCATTAGTCTATATATTATTCATCCCACTGTTTTCATTTCCAACCTAATAAATGTCATCACTACCAAAGTAATCTGTGCAGCTGCAGCCGGTCTATTGAGTCGCTGGTCAATTACTGGGCTGCACCGTGGAGAATCTGGAGACAATACTAACAACAGCCGCACGCCATCCATTTTAAAAAGCATATCCCTTCTTAGTTTTTGTTAGAGCAGGCCTTTTGCACCTATAAAACCTTTCTTTAATTGAAATTACTTAAACAACCCAACACATATTAATTCATTTTTTTGTTTTAAATGGAAATTCAATTAAACACTTACAAAATAAAAAATATTCTCTTAACAATTTTTTTACATCCATCCCATTTCATTATTTATAATTATATTTTAAATTTGAATTTTTTTTAAAGAAAATTATAAAAGTTTGGAGTAATGAAAATTATTTATAAGATAAATTTACTATTTTGGGATTTATATGAGATTTAAAATAATACAGAGCATAAGAGATGATATAAAGACAGAGAGCACTTGATTTTATTAAACTTCGTAATTCTGTGAGCCGAGAATTGTATTGAATACAAAGTTTCATAAGTTTATTTATAGGCTATCTCAACCACTTAGAAATAGCCACATATAAGGTACGTGTCTTTGGCAATTGATGGAGATAACGATGAAGGAAATGAAGGAAGACTATTGATTGCCAAGACCCTAGCATCAAGGTGAATCTCTGCATCAATGATCCATGGCAAGTGTTGTTATCAGACTTGATTGTGTTGCCAAGACCCATGGCATCAAGGTGAATCACTGCATCAAGGATCCATGGCAAGTAGTTTTTGCTGGAAATGTCTAGGCATCAAAGTCAAGATTTGTCAGTTTAACTATCTTCAATTATGATTCTTTAGGCTTCACTGGCAATATTAGTAACAAAATAAATAAGAAATACCCAATAATTAATCTTATTTTCTAATGTGGAAGTCTAAATTAACGGCAACCACAGAGGATACTTGGGTAGTTTTATTGACTAAATATATAAAATTAAAGAGTAGTGGATAAGATACTTCTTATATCAAAGTGATCTCGTGCTGATAATGAATTTTAGTTGGTTGAGATAGCCTATAAAATAAATTTGTGAAGCTTTGTATTGAATACAGTTCTCAGCTGACATAAATACGAAGTTTAATAAAATCGAGTGCTCTCTAGCTTTATATAATCCCTTGGTCTCTATATTATTTATATACGTTCGTTATTAATACTTCCTACACTCTCAACAATTATGACAAAGATCACTAACAAGGATTTAAAAGATTTGATTTTTTTGGGGTCATGATTCTGACTTTTGATAATTAATAAGACCTTCACCTAAGCTGAAGAAAAACTTGTGTGAGATCAGCCCACCTAGTGTGTTTTATCATGTAGCAGAGTAGTGAATCCCAAATTGAGACCATCAAAAAATTTTACTTTAAGACGCACTAAATTTAATATTAAAAAATAACAAATAATAGAGCACCATTGAACTGGCTTACCTCAATAATTTTTCTCACCTCATTACTATGACCAACCATTACAAATATAAGACAATATTATTATTATTATTTGGAGAAAAATATGATACAATATCAAGTTCAATGATATCCATCTTTAACCTCGGGCATATATTTATAGAGATTCTCAACATCTTACAACCACCTATCCCAAGGCATAAATTTTTTTTAGAGAAACCATCTACCGACCATATGTTTTTTTGTGCTTTTTCAAAAATACACATATATTTTTTTTTTGGCTGATTTTCACCTGAAGTTACATTAACTTGCACCCGTTCACTTTCGTTAACATGCTGTTATAACTTTGATGATGTCATAAGGATAAAATTGTCATTTCACCAACAAAATAAAAAATTAAAAAAAATTAAAGAAGTCAACAGTACAACCAGCAGCAAAAGCACGCCACTTCTTCTTCTTCTTCGTCACTCCCTGCTAAAATATACTCAACCCTAACCCTAACTCAACAGCCACATATTACATCAATCTAAATTTAATTATATTATTTGTAATCAAATAAAAGAGAGTGTGGATCAATCGAAGAGGTCGGCTAATCAAGCACACGATTGAAGAGATGTTGAAGATCTCGGATGGAGAGGTGTTCGAGGTCGATGAAGCGATGGCGTTAGAATGGCAGATGATCAACGGCGGCTTTTTCGGTCAATTTCTTCAGTCTTAATCGCTGTGAAAGCTAGCCAAGATCGCCGGCATTTCTCTGTTGATAATGTTGCTAGGAGGACGGCGCCATGCGAATCTGGCATCTTTTGGGTCAAAATGAAATGGGTTGAAATAATTGGTTGGGGGTTAAGAATGAGAGTGATTGAATAGTTTGTTAAGGGGGTTTGCATTCATGGATGATGAAGAGCAGATGCAAGAGAAAATGGTTTGTTGTTGTTTTCATGAAGAAATGGCGATTGGCTCATGAAGAAAATGAAATATTTTTTTCCAGTTTCAGAAATATAAGTAGTTCAAAATGGTTGGTTACCAATTCAAGCCGTATCACTTATACTGAATTTGCTTAAGTGAAACTGAATTTGAGTTTGAAAATCAACCATCAATGGAAGTTCTACCTGATGAATCAACTATCCAGCATATTTTTTTTGCATTTATTTAGGACAAAAATGTAATTTTACATTTGAGGGGCAAAATAGCCATTTGTTCAATATTCTATTAATTTTCTTAACAATGTGTAAACGGAGGTGGAAGAGTGTAAGAAAATGAAACTTTAGGTGGGATTGAGCCAAAAAAGATAAGATATGTGTATTTTTGAAAAATCAAGAAAAAATAAGTGATCGGTGGATAATTATCTATTTTTTTTATTTTTTTTTTAAAGAGAGAGAGAGAAGGAGGAGGGGATAATGTCATTACTTACAGTAAAGTAGCACACACCAAAAAATACCAATCATTCATGGAAAGTTGTGGCCATAAAACTTTAATAGAAAGAATTCACAGATATGGCCCAAGGTTGAAAGACCTCTCTTTCTTTTGAAAAACAAGCTACTTAAAAGCAAAGCCTCGAAAATCATAAGCAAAGCAACAAGAGTTTTACTTTATGTTCACAAAGGTCAGAAAGATGCAATTTCCCAAAAAGAAGTTCTTTATGAGACACCGTTCATACCATACAATTTCTTTTCGGCAAAGGATGGAGAAGAGATAAGTATCCGCATAATTCAACACATTTGTTTTGTTTCATTTCATTACACTCGAGGTACAAACATTTCACATACAGATAGGTGATTTCTTGATTTAATTGATTTAAAGGAGGGTAAAAAAAACTGACACTTGCTTCCTAGATTCCAAACCAGGCTTTTGGTATAGTAAGAACTTTCTTTGGAAATTGCTTTGAAAATTCAAATACCGGTCACAGTAACTATTATAGGAATAAAGATCATCCATCCATCCATAGATGATCTTCTTGCTGACGTTTGACCAAGTGCTGTGAACAGTGCAGTGAAACCGCAGTCTCTACTCTATGCGACTGTGCAATTGAGTGTGTTTGAGAGATAGCTTACCTATGCCCTAGATGGTAATAACTCGTCCATCACGATAAATTAATTTGAAAGAAATATAAAACAATAGATTCGCAACAAATTTGAGATCTGGGTTTTTTCAAAATCATGTACAAATGAAACACTAGAAAAGAAAATACAAGTTCAAAATGCTGTAGCTCCATTCTTGATCTTTAATAATCTTGCTCTTTGATAAAGCAGAATGGAAACTCATCCATGTGGTCCCAATCAAAGTTGATATTTTAAGCAGCAGCAAAGGAAGGCTCCAGCTCTTGTACAATAACCCTGAAACGAACACAAGAAAGGAAGGGACACTTTGTGAAACAACAGAGAGAGAAACTGTGTAATCACATTATCACAATGATGTATAGATGATGACGATTAGGGTTTTATTTTTAAATTAGGAGATGATAAAGCCGAGGCGAGTACACTACACTTACGTACCCATATTCATACCACTCAGTCACAGAAGCTGTCATTGTGCTCGAGTTTAATTACATGCTTTATATGCACTTTTACAGAAGATAATTATATATATAATTGTCTATTATACACATTGCCTTCAAAGTTCAAAGGAAGGCATTGTTAAATAATTAACAATTAAAATAATTATAGCCATACATTAGTTCAAGATCGTGTTTCGAACGATGCACTCAAATGTTCAAATGCGAGTTCCTTCCATCTAAAGACGCATAAAGCAAGCACTGAAGCAGATGCACATATGTTTACTAAGGAAGGGATGCACATTATAAATTAAGTAATTAAACCCACTATCACAAACTTCGAAGTTCTAATGAAGAGGTATAATGAGAAATCGTTGAACATAAAACAAACTTCAGACGGAAAAGGGAAAATCTCTTATAATTAATTATTTAATTTCCATCAAAGAGATTGAGAAAAACAAGAATCCATTGCTATCTGTTTAAGGAAACAGAAAGGGGAAAACTTTGTAGCTTGTACATCTTTAAGCTAACTTAATGCTTTTTTTGCAAAAGATTGATTCAGTGAGTAGAGAGACAACAAATCCAATTGCTGTAACATGGAATTAAGATGAAACCCTAAGAATCAGAGAGAGAAAAAGAAGAGGGTCTTTGTTAGTTTTACCAGCAGAGTTAAGTTAAAAAGCCAGATCTGAAAGTTGCAGAAGCAGACAGATCAGATTCGACAAGCCATCATGAGAGAAATCTGCCTAATAATGAATCAGGTAAAAGGGTTAAAACTGACAGAAAAAACATCACAACATCATCAGAGAAAAATTAACAAAAAAAAAGGGGGTAATGATGAAACTTTTCATGGAACTACTGGTCAAAGAGCTTCATCATTACTCCAATCTGCAACCAAAATTCATATAGTGAATTATATTTGTATACATCAATAAAAATAAACCTAAAAAAAAAGTACAGCAAACCAGAACATGCAGCAGCCTTGATAAAACGCCATGGAGCAATATATTGGGGGGAATGAAGCCTGGTCCGACGACGCCAAATAAGATGAATCCGTATATTATTATTCAATATTTAGATGCTAGATCTATGAGAGAATACATAAAATTAATGGATCAACAAGTAGCTGGTGTCCTCGAGCCAGACAACATTCCCCTCAAAACAAAAAGCTCCCCTCCATTTGTAACATAAGACCAATAATAAACTCCTCAGAAATTTCACTCGAGACTCTCTTTATTCCCCAAGAGTCTCGGCTAGCTTCAAGGGAGATGAGATGAGAAATTGAGAGAGAAAGAGAAAGACGATGATGAAGAGAATGATAGGGTAATGAGATGGGATTGTGGGGGGGGGGTTTATATGAAGAGTAAAATGAGTGAGAAAGAGAAGCCAACGTTGAAAAAGACAAAAACATTTGTGCAGACTCGACCCTACTAGCTGGTTTTCCCACTTCCAGAAATGACCACGACTCCATGCAACCCGCTGTTTTTTTTTTTTTGGTCTAATCTTACAGGTATTTATATATTGTATGTATATTACACGTATTTTGAATTTTCAACTTCTTATTTCCGCCGTTGGATTTGCCTTAATTATGATGATGTTAGCACCTCGTACATGGATTAAATGAAAGTTAAAACTCTCACCATTTGATTTTGGGTATGATGAAGGATGGTGTCATCACTCACCAGGCATAAACTACTGTGACTGCACTCTGTAGCCTAGATATGATGACCCATTATGGACCGTAGGATTACTTTACATTGTACTACTATGATGCTAAACAAACAAAATAAAATTGTAATGATGATATAAATAATTGAATGAAAAAGGAATCAAAGTAAAGAGGTAAGAAGTGAGTCAGAGGAGTGGTTGAGTTATTGAGCTGCCCGATAATAGAAAGCCACATTTAATATTTATACTTTTTTTATTTTTATTTTTTTTTGGAGTCATATATATAAATATTACACAAAAATTTGAAAATTTGAAATTAGGTTAATAAATTATTGACAACTTTTTTAAAAAAACTTTTGTTTTTCATGAAAAAGCCACCCTCGTCTGGCGTGTCACTTTTAGGGGAGGCGAGGAATTCGAGGCGATGACCGACAGATAGGGTCAGGGGTCCACGCTACCCTTTTCCCTCTGCCTTTTTACCCCCCATCCCAATTCCTCGGCGACTATTTGGTTAGGTCAATATGACTACGTTTTCAACTTTTCACTTATTTATTTATTTATTATTTTTTTTTTTTTGTAAAAATGAAATTGACCCTTAATCTTATGGCCTCTAATGAAATTAACTTTTTTTTTCCCCTCTTTGTCAATGATTAAAATGGACACCAACATTGTTTGTATTATTAAGACTACATTAACTATTATGCTGTTAACTAGTTGCATGTGAGAGTGAATTATATGCATTGCTTTAATTTTAGTAAGCTGTCTGTATATATGTATTTATTAAGAGGACCCAATACATTTGAATCTAGGTAATTCCACAAAATAAAGGGAACCAGTACATTTTTAATTCAAGTAGGCAATTAGTCTCTTTCAAATTTCCCTCAATTTGCACGAATTAAGGAAAACCAAAAGCCGTCTTTGAGTTAGTTCATTGACATTAACACATAAAATTGGTTAAGTTCATGCAACTCTCAGATTTATGTCTTATAGATGTCGGGGGAGTATCAAGTATCAACTATCAAGCAGATTTTAACAGCTGCTGTGCTAGAAATAAATACAGTAGCCAAGGAAATTTAAACAATAAACTATGGGCTCAGGGGCGGAGGGTACTTAAGACTAGATGGGGTCACAGCACTTGCAGACTTTAAAAATGTAACGAATTTTTAAAGAAAATATTAAAAATTAGGTATAAAAATATTGATTTGGCTATTGCACATATAATTTGTAAACTTTATATATAGAATGAAAATGTAATTTTATGTTTTGTGAAATAATGTTAAAGTGGTCCAATTGTTGGATCTTTATTTTGTTAATTAATTTTTCATTATGACTAAATAGCAAATAGCCTTTTAAAAGTTTAATAAAATTTGAACCCACCCCACCCTTTAATTTTTATTTTGTTCATTGCTTTTTCATTTTATTTTTTATTTTTAACAGTAGCCTCAATTATCAATCAAATTCTCCAAATATAAGCAAAATTCCTAAATTCCGGGCGACTAAACCGTAGCCCTAGATGAAAAAAAACCATCTAAAATCAATCTCCTGTTAATACTTGGAGTTTGAACTTAGCCCCCGTGAAGATATACTTCGAGCTCTGCCCCTGCATCAATTGTACTGTATGGGTGCCTAATATGTCTCCATCATATTTAAATTTTGAATAAAAAATCAAAGATAACCATTGCATGAATGAAATTTAGATTGTAAAATCTTATCAAATACCTTTTTAAAAATGAAATTAGAAAGGAGATTGTGATTATTTTATGTCCAATTTTTCATCCCCTTTTACCGTGCAATATTTTTTTTTTCAATTAACACTATTATTTCTTTTTACCGTGCGGTTTAATAATTTTTTTAAACTTCAACAAATTCAAGATCTTGATGGCAACGTCTGTGTGTGTATATAATAAAAAAAGATTTCTACTTTTACAAGTTCCGCGTGATCCAAAATTCATTCAAATAAACCAATGAGATTCACTAAAGTAGTCAATGGAATTCAATTATTTATTAAAGTGAAGCAATTATGAGGCCAATTATCAACAAGTAGAAACGAAAGTGGTGGACTTTTGATCTAATAATTAGTTTTTTGCTATAATAATGTTACTTGAAAAACTTTCAAGAAAGAAGGTTCTATATAAAACTAACTCGCACAGGAATCACACAAGTCTTAATCTTAATGACAGGCAATTAGTGAATCAGAGAGAATCGGCGAAAATTGTGCAAGCTACATTCCAATTAAACACACATCGATGGATATGCTCTTGTTTTTATCTAGAGCGGGGTACCCGCAAGATGTGCTGCTGCTGCCAATGCTATAACTATAAGCCTCACACCCTCACCCAGCAAATTAGCAAAGCCCCCCAAGGCATCAATTCTCTCTCTCTCACTCTCTTTACTGTACTGTACTGTTCTGTACATCAGAGTGACAAACGGAGAGGACGATACTGGCTCCAGATTTCAACGCTTTTAAAGTTCTTGAAAATTGTGTCCGTTGAGAGAGAAATGCTCGATAGAAACAACACGTAAATGTCAAATCCCACATCTCCAACCCAGGTTGTCGACTCCCTCGATTTTATTACTATAATAACAATAAATACCCATTTCCATTTCTTGCATAATATAATTAATAATACATTGCAGTATCTCAAATATATGTTTAGTAAAAAGACAGTATAATTTCACATTGCAGTATTTTCTATATGGCATAAGTAGTAGTTTGGTTTCTTCCGACACCCCCTGGACGGCTGGACCTGGATGCATGTTTCACTGTTCTCCATATGCATGGTCACGTGCTCTCTCTCTCTCTCTCTATATATATATATATATATATATAAATGTTAAAAATCTTAATTAATGTGATATTTAATTATTGGATGATAGAATAAAGTGATAAATAATTTTATTTTTATCATTCAATAAATATGTGATATGTATGTAATATTAAAATTTAAATTAAAACTCAAATATTATAATTATAAGCATTATTTTAATTTAAAGGAGTTGAGAAATTAAGAATTATATCATAAAAAATAAACAGAAGAAGAAGAAGAAGAAGAAGAAGGAGAAGAAGAATGAGGAGTTGTTGAAAAGCAATAAAAGGTTAGGAAAACTTTAGAGCTAGCTTTTTGCCACTCAAGTCAATTTGGTGTCTGGATCGAGAGAGAGAGAGTGACCGAACACTCTGTAAAGCAAAACAATCGTACAAAATAAAGACAAAGCTTACGTGGGTTAATTGGGTTGTGCTTGTGGTGTTGTTGAGTCAAAAAGAAAATTAAAATTTTTAAGTAAATCAAGAATTTTTTGTTTTCACACACAACCCCATAATGTTTGACAACCTTAAATGAACTTTGATTAAGATGGGGATTAGAAATTGTAACCGAGTGTTTGAAGCTCAGATTTACAACTCTGTACGACGCAGCATTGTAGTTAGTGATAAATACCAATTCCAATTGGTCCTCTCTCTCTGTTTCTCTGTCATTTCTATTTATTTATTATTGTCATTCCCTTGTATCCAACTCATCCTTCTATTCAAACTGTTTTAACTTTTAAACAAGCAAAGTTATAAAAAATTTTGACCACGGTATTTGCAGTATATTTATAGCGTTCCTGCACAGTTACTTTTTCTACAAGGCGCGCAGGAGGTGAATTTCAAAGCTATTTGTTTATCCTCCTCACTTACTGTGTACATGGAGCGCCACATATATGCATGGGCATAGGCCGCATGGCATTAGCCTTGCCCATTTTTTCTTTTAATTTTTGAATGAGGACATTAGCCTAGCTATTTAAAGTTGACGTTTAAATGTTCCAAAGTAAAACAAAGCTTCAGTCTTCAATTACCAGTTTCCTAGCATACAAATACAATGGGTAGGTCTAGATGGTAACTTTTGCGGTTCTCAAGGATTCTAAGAGGCTGCACTCAGCACTCTTGCCTCTTGGTGTGTCATTTCACAAGAGAGAGAGAGAGAGCTAGTCTTGTAGGTTACTATTTTGTTAACCCTTTGATGGGGGAATTGCCGTGGGGTAACAACTTTTTAACATCGTTCACATGCCTTTCAACCCTCGTGCATGCTATAGTTGTCGACCCATTCTAACTCTCAAAGCACGGCATTTGTAATTCATAAGAAATATTGATTAAACGTGACACTACGTTGATTGGATCATTGGAAATTACAATAACAAAACATGTTTGCTGCTAAATTTAACCCCTGGTAACACACATATGCAAAAATTTTATGTCTAAATTAACGCATAGATTGATTTTATGTTTAATAATAGGATCTGTAATAGAAACGGACATAAAATCACTCTATGCCTGAATTGGACGTAATTCAAAGAAAAGATGGTGTAAATTGCCCTTAAATTTAACTTGTAGTACCGCACTGCCGCTGACGTTCCGTCCCGTGAAATTTGCACTTAGGTGTATTACTATTAGTATTATTATTATTCTGTATGACGTTTAACGTGCAAAATGGATACCCAACATTCCCTAGCAAGAGTTTGATTTGGGCCAAAATCAGTGTCCAGACAGTCAGGCTTGACCCAATAGAAAGTGTAAAAACATTCTGAGTAATGCTATTAAAACCCCTTCATTATCCTTTTAACACCCCTTTTTCTTTTGAACAATCGTCTAATTCTGGTTAAACACATCCACTATTTCTCTGTCTTCTAACCAACGCATTCTATTATTTATTTTCTCTGCAAACTCTTTCAATGCATTATTAACGTGTCATTTGTCCTTAGGGCCCAGTCGAATGGTGTTGGAGCAGTTTTATTTAGTCGGCCTTTCGAGTACAAATCCTATAGGAGGTAGGGAATTAAAAAATATATATATATTGGCTCGGCATTTGCCCACCACCTCTCTACCTTAAAAAAAAAAAAATTCAGCATGTCATTTTCTTTTCTTCTGTTTGTTTGTGACCGCTCATCTCTCTGATTATTCTATAGAAATAATCTTTATTTCTGTTCTTTCCCTTACAAATTCATTACTCTCATATTGTTTAAAAAATAATGATTATTATTCTCGTACCTCCAAATTACCTTTAAATCAATTATTTTGGGAGTGAGAAAAAAAAATTTCTTTAAAAAAAAGAAAAAGAAATAAATACACAGTAAATGGGATTTGACAATGATAAGAATGTTAGGGAATTTTTAAATTCCACTTAAGTTCTTGCAAACAAAAATATCAAATAAATAATAACATAAAATAAATAGAGAATAAAACAAATCACATAACATAATAATTTACGTAAAAAACTCCTATAATGAAAAAAAAACTACGGCCGCTAAGGACGACAAGAGAAAATTTTACTATGTAAAAAATTATTACAATCATTCTAATATTTTTCTAACACCCAAAACCCCAAGAACACCTAATCTCTCAATAGACCTACCGTTTCTCTCACATTAGAAACTGTCTACTTGCAGAGAACCTGATTATTATGTTATTCTTCTATGTAAATAAGTGAACCCAACCTCCCTATTTATAATGCTTATTACTTGTAGGAGAAGTATTTCTTTTCTTGTACTAGTAGAATTCCTCGTTGAATAAGAAGTTAAATCCTAAAGAGGAAATTACTTATTCCTTAAATATGAATCCTACTAAATAAGAAAATATCATAGGAAATCCTTATTGAAAAAGAAGACATATTTCCTAACAATCTCCACCTTGACGAGTTTTTCAATTAGGCAACAAAACATGATCCACCGTGTATTCACACAATCATGTCGTCTCCACCTTCTTCACTCCACCAAAAACACACTCACATAGGGCTTATGAGAATCACTCCATCATGGGTAAAATCTTGTCTTTATGCAGCCGTAATTCTCTATACCGAGAATTATCATACTCCACCTTATCCAGAATACACATATTCGTCACATGTCGATCGCCTTGTTAAAAATACCCACTCTCATATTTGGCTTCCTTGAGAGTCTTCAACCATCGACATAAAAATTCTACCACACACCTTGCATAAATGCCAAACCATGCTTTGTGTGCAAATCTTGTGGACCCGCTAGGAGTAACATATCCTTTTCCATGGCATGCCAAAAAGGATAAACCAGTCTCTCATGGAGAAAAGAGACACACTACTAGCTAACATTATCAGTATCTCAATCTACTGATTTAGAGCTACTTGCCAAACTTGCTCTATTCTGACAATCTTCTTTAAGGTACCTTGATTGTCTACACACCTCCAGGGGTTCTGCTAGGATTTACATCACCTTTACTTTCCTTGTGTAACCGGTTGAACCAATATATCCTTGACTTGAACTTGCCACAAGCCAAAAGTGATTTTTCCATCAAACTTTTCTATTTATGTCTTTATAGGTTTTGAAAACCTTATTGCTAACATAATTGTTTTATAAAACAACCTTTAGCTCTGATACCACTTGTCAAGGAATTTTTAAATTCCACTCAAGATCTTGCAAGTAAAAATATCAAATAAATAATAACAGAAAATAGAGATAGAATAAAATCAATCACATAACACAAGAATTTACTTAGAAAACTCCTATAATGGAGAAAAACCACGACCGCTAAGGACGACAAGAGAAAAATCTACTATGTGAAAAATTGTTACAATCACTCTAGTATTTTTCTCACACCCAAAATTTTAATAACACCCAATCTCTCGATAGATCTACCGTTTCTCTCACATTAAAAATTGTCTACTTACAGAGAACCTGATTGCTATGTTATTCTGCTGTATAAATAAATGAACGCAACTTCCTTATATATAGTGCTTATTTCTTATAGAAGAAATATTTATTTTCTTGTACTAATAGAATTTCTCATTGAATGAAAAGTCAAATCCTAAAGAGAAAATGCATAATTGAGACTTATTTATCGATTAAAACACCTAATTTTTGGATAGACCTATCTTAAATGCTACTAAATAAGAAAATATCATATAAAATTCTTATTAAAAACTAAAACTTATTTCCTAACCAAGAAAATGGTATTTTTAATATTAAAACAACTCATAATTGAGAATGGAGAAATCTCCAGTGAAACAAGTTTGGTGACCGAAGTGTCAAGGTTTGCCCAGTGTGCATTTTAGGGACATACTTCGGCCCGCGGTACAACTTGGCTAAAAAAAAAAAAAAAAAGATTATCCGATGGGATTCGTAAAAATGATTTTGAGAATTTTAAGGAAGAATTAAAATTAATATCCTGATGGTGTAGTATTTCATTCTTCGGTAGAAACAACGCATTCACTCTCCTGAGTTGATCCTTAAACTCAAAGCGACCAGATTCCATGTGATGACTGCGACTGCAATTCAATCCATTTCGTAACCTGCCAGTTTCCACGTACATAGTCATCCAACAAGGTCAACTCCATCCCAATCCCACTCACCACAAGCCTCAAGCCTCAAGCCATCTCGCCACTTCACTCAAACCATGTGATGTGTCCTCTCCTTCACCGTTCATCCTTTAACGACACTCCACTCCAGCATTTAATTGCCTTTGCCCCTCGCTTTATATCTTAACTTACCCAGACGCAATTTTATGTTTGCTCATCTCTGATCATAACCCTGCCTAATACCAATAAAATTGATGTCTATTTCATGCACACACATCCTCCTTACTTAATTATTATCACACCTTCTTTTTCCCCTTTTCTCTGCAATTATAACACAAGTCCGCTCTTTCTCTCATAATAATATCATTTTTCAGTTACTTATGAGGAATTAAAAAGTATCCAATCTGGACCGTCCAACTGTTGGCTTGCGACCGGGTCCCCCGAAGCAATTCTCATTCCTTTATTCTTGGATGTGTTCCTTATGGTTTAAATAAACTTGTGGGGTAGCCTAAATGTTAATTGATGATTGGAGCTTGATAATTAATATCAATTTAACATCACTCTCTAGTCTCTCCTTCAAAATTAAACTCACTTTTTTCACGATTATGAGAGAGCAAAGTTTTTTTGTCGATGAGATAAGATTTAGAAAGTAGTAGAGAAGAGTGAGAAAGGGTCTCTGCAACCCCACGTGGCAGAAAGTCAGAGATTACCAAAAAGCACAATAAGACAGAAGACACCTCTACTTCAAAAAAAACACTTGTCCCACCGGGACGACTCTCTATGAGCTACGATATTCATCATATTCTCGCCACGTGTCCCCCATAATAAACCCGATCTATATACGCAGACGGCAGAGCCAAGAGTTTCTTGACACATCATCTGCCACCCACATAAACTAAGAAGAAAAAGACGACGTAATGAGATTCTGAGTTCTGACCAGGGGCAGGTGGCAGCTTATCATTGGCTAACGTGTTATGGGTGATAGATCCCTGTCGCGGGGCAAATACTTTTAATTGACTGAAAAATATTAATTCTTGGTATTATCCTATTTCTTTAATGTAATTTTTTTTTTCGTTTAAAGAGAGAGAGAGAGAGAGAGAATTTTTAATTCGTTTTCCGTGGGAAAAACAAAGTTGGGTACGTTGCGACACTGGGTGATGGTGACTCAACCTAACCACGCTCCACGGCTCAAAGCTCAGTGTGAAGTCAGAACTCAGTGGCTTTAGCCTTAGCCTTTAGCATAAGGCCCTGGCCTCGCGTAGAATTCAGCACCAATATCTTTGCTAGGCTTATTAATGACGATAATGACTGTGATTTACCATCAGCTTGTCCTAAATCTTATTTGTTTGTTCTGTGGAGTGCACGAAAATTCAGCACATTACTCATCTTCTGGCACAAGCCATTAACCTCTTCTTAATCATGTTGGTAAGATTTTATATAACAATAATGATATTAAAAAATTAAATCAAAATAATTTTGAATATATATAATTATTAGATGATATCAACCGGAGATCATTAGCCAGCGTCGGAAACTCTTCTAATGAGTTGGGACTCTTTGTATAAGGCGGATTCTAACTTGTTTTGTTTCTTCAAATTTTTTTCGTTTGAATCTTCTTTATAAGATAATAGTTATTTATAAAAAACTATTTTCTCTGCCATAGCTGGAAAAACTTAAGAATTCGTATAATTGAAAACATGAAACTACTTTTATAAAACTTATGTCAAAATACAAATATGTTTGAGAAGTTGTGTTGTTCTATATTATTAATTAAAACTATGTTTCTTGTGGATGTATATATAAAACCTGTCACTTTGTTTTATTTTTTGGGTCGAATATTTGAATGATTTAGATTTATTATCCTATAAATTATATTATTATCAAATGCTCTCTCTCTCTCTTTTATTTTTAACAAAGTATTAGAATTAAATTTTAATGTGCAGGGTCTGGTGGACTCAATATGGATGAATGAATCGAGATCGATGCTACATCCAACCACCGGTTAAGATTTTTGAGTTTAAAAGAAAATAGTTTACAAAAGAGTACAAAACTCTTTTTTTTTTTTTTTGTTGGTTTACAAAATTAATTAAGGCCTTATATTTTCTAATAATTTGAAACCACATCTTACATTGTAAATATAGTAAAGACATAACACATGACATAGAGGATATACCAACATGGGAGGACAATGACTGGTCAGTTTAAGAAAGGTAATGAAGCGTCCAGGACATCAGAATTCAGAATTAGCCAAGCATTTGCAAAATTTGTACGTTTATTAAAATCACAAAAATGATCACAACCCCAGGTCGTCTCCAATGAGGCAGGATGTGAATTTTTTAAAACATATCAATGGTGGCAAGGCAAAATATTTATTAATATATATAATACTAGCACAGAAAGATTAATGGAAGAACGTGATTCACGCAGCCGACACTCGAGGGCTTAGGACAAAGCTAAGGTGAAGCTGTGACGATGACGTTGTAGATTTTAATATGATTTATTTATAAGAAAATAGAATTAAGGATAAAATATGGTGCAATCTTTTCATAAAATGCAATGAAGTGTATAAGCAAGCCACGCAAGCTAGTCAAGAAACGGCTTGGACCCGATACTGCCGCATTTCATTTGGGTTTTGACATTGAATTTATCACATAATACAGAAAGAAAAAGAAAATTACATAATATACTTAATTAAAAAATTGAGAAAAATGGGCAAGGCACCAGAGGAAAAATAGTATACGTTATCAGGTTGGATATAAATGGAGAAGTGAGAAGCCCAACCCCAGTCGGTCTTAGGAGCGAGACCGTGATATGCACAATAAGCAAATAAAATTAATACATACAGGCACAGAGCACTTGACACAGCTTAAACATCCCCAAAAACACAACCCCCTCTTTGAATGAATTTGTTTCAAAATTAGAATATACAAAATTATCTTAAAGTCACCGGCGCAAATTCCAACTAAAGATGTTAGATGGGGGCGAATATTCTCCGGCGGCTGACCCATACAGCTGCATGAACGAGATCACAACATCAAGAAAGAAGAAGTGCAAGAACAAGAGGAGGTTCAGTGACGAGCAGATCAGATCATTGGAACTCATGTTTGAGAACGAAACAAGACTTGAGCCTCGGAAGAAGTTGCAGTTGGCTAAAGAACTTGGGTTGCAGCCTCGTCAGGTTGCAATATGGTTTCAGAATAAGAGAGCTAGATGGAAGTCGAAGCAGCTTGAACGAGACTACAACATACTTCAGGCCAATTACAGTAACCTTGCTTCAAGGTTCGAAGCTCTGAAGAAAGAAAAGCAAGCCTTGGTCATTCAGGTATTAATTCAATTTTTTACTATATATATATATATATATGTTGGTACTTGGTTGCTTGGTAGTTGGGACACCAATTTAATTAAGTCATATCGTGAGATGTCGATCTAATGAAAATGTTAATTCAAAATATATGATGTAATTGACAGTTGCAAAAGACGAATGAGGTGTTGCAAAAGAAGCCACGACGGGAGGATGAGAGTCCGAGCGAGAGGCGGTGTTGCGGTCAAGTTGAAGGTGTAAACAGCTTTGACAGCGAATTGGACAACGGAGACAGAGACACGAACAAGTGCGAATCAGAAGTGAAGCCAAGCTTGTCAGGGGAGCAAAGACTAGGTGTTTTGTCGGATGATGATAGCAGTATTAAGGCAGAGTATTTTGGACTTCACGAAGATGAGCCCAATCTTATGGCTATGGTGGAACCTGCAGAGAGTTCCATGACGTCACCAGAAGATTGGGGCAATTTCGAGTCAGATGGTCTCTTCGATCAATCTAGCAGTGAATATCAGTGGTGGGACTTCTGGTCATGAATCATCAACCAAAGGCATTTGTTTTGGTTTAAGAAGAGAAATTGTGAACCATGATGAGGTGGAGGAATTAATTTGCAGACTATTAATTGAATCTATCAGTTTTTGGAACCAATGCAAAAGCTGTCAATGCGTTGCTCCACAAAATCTGCTGTATATGCAGTTGCTGTAATAACTGGTTTGAGCCAGGAACGAGATGATCCGACTAGTTTAGAGAAGAATTTAGTAGGATTGTGTGTAGTTAAGTTAGGTAGGAAGAGCCCCTTCAAATAACATCTGCTTGTTTGTTGGTGTTGGTGTTGGTGTGTATTATTGTGTAAGAAGGGCTAAAGAGAGGAGATTGATTCTACTGCGTTTCACTCCCAACAAATTAAGAGAGAGAGATGTGTCATATGTATCAACATCATTCAGCTAGAGGCTTGAAGGCACCATAACGAACTCCATTTGTGTTCCTCTTACCCCTGCTTTTTAGGTGTCTAAATTTCAATTTGTTTCTCCATTAATTTCTCTCTATTTTCTTAGTTTTCTGATGGCTTGTGTATTATTATTTATCCACATAGGATATAGAGGTTTCATATCATACGTACTGCGTAAGATCAGAGACATGCTTTATTAAAAATCTAGGACTAATAATTTCAAAGTGAGCGCGGCGAAGAGATCGAAGAAATTGCAGAAAATGAAGATGTCCAATTAATTATATATATATATGTGTGTTATATCAAAACAGCCAACTTAACTTCGGAAAACATTCCAAGTGATTTTCTCATTAGAGGAGCAGAGCAAATAATTAGAAATAATCAGCTGAATTATGGCAAAAAAAAAACTAAAGATTCAACTTGATTTATTAATTATTTAATTAGATTAGATACTCTCTTCTTCCCTTCCTCTGAGCAGCATTGGATACTCCTAATCTGTAACAGATTACAGAAACAGAAGATAAAAGACCATTATTTCTCCCCGGGGTCTGATCCTTTAAATTCACAACACGTGCTCAATTCTTTTGATGTAGATATTTGATATTTCAAGCATAACAACAACAATAACAATTCACTCGGCCTAGTCAGGGTTGTTGTTTTTTAAATGTGAGGATAATAATTTAAATTTTTATAAATATATTATATGAGTAATTTTTTTATTCAATTGAAGGAATGTATTTAATAAAAATTAATATAAATGAGTTTATGAATAATATAAATTAATTTCAATTATAATTTAATTTATAAATATTAATTATAAATTTATATAATATAATATAAATTATAAGTTTAAGTAATAATCTCGTATGATATAAAAATCGAAACGGAAAAAAAACAACAATTCGCAAAATCAAATTAATTAAAGCAGGAAAAAATCACACGTATGTTCATTCTGATTGAAATTGAAAGGGCGGACGGAAATGTGAGACTGAGGGCAGGACACAATTCGATGGTCTGAGACCGACAAATGGCATCGCAGCCATGTGTGTGGCGGACGCAGAACTCGATTTCGTCGCTTACCATAGCATCATTCAGTCAGTCCCCATACTAAAACCAATGTCTTATCGGTTCCCCAAAATTTCCGAATGCTAGATAAATATGCAATTTACCAAATTGATCCAAACTGATGCAATTAGATTCATTTGCGGTTTTTAAATTTTCAAATCTATTACTGATTATTTTGGTTTTTTCGTTTCAATTTTATCCTATTCGATAAAACTATACGAGTGTTTAAGTGACTACAATACATTTAAGAATATATTTTACTTATTTTTAAAATAAAATATACTTAACTATAGTAATAGAGAGTATTTATTAAATATTTTATTGTAATAACTTAAATATTATAACTGTCTAATTTCAATATTAAACAGAATGAAATAAAGTAATTACTTTAGTAAATTTTTTAATCTTTGTTAATTAGATTTTGTTAGTGTCGTATTAAATATTTTTTAATTATCTAAGTAGAATTTTATTTTTATATTTGAATTTTTACTAGATCAGTGAATTTATCCCATTATAAAAACTAAAAAGAATGGTTATGTAATTTAATTGATAAATTTTTTAAATAATAAAAACTCCTCTTTCTTAATTCTTTTAAAATTATTTATTAAACTCTCCTATTATAACTTCACTGTAACCAACCAACTGTGAACTATCCAAATCCTCTAATATCACCACATATAAAAAAAAATCACAAAATCAGATGCCATAGCCGCCACCTTCAACCACTGCCTCCTCCGTCGGTCACCACAATCTAGCAACTCTCGCCACCACAGCCGCAGCCGTCAAGTCGGTTTTCGCGGACCGCGAATATGACTAATCCTCCACCACCGTTGTCTTCCTCACCATCAGATCTACTAGATCGGACCGTGTCCGCTGCAAATCACGGCCACCAGCCGCCGGCAGCACCAAACCCCAAGTCAAGTTATTTACTGTTTTGCCCTTGTTTTCAAAACGCAAAGACAGTGAATAAGACAGCGTGAGATATTCAAATAGTATTTTAGGTACGATGTACCCAAGTTTGATGGAAAATATGGTCCAGGGTCCTTGCTTTTGTAGTTGGATGATATTGAGAGCGATTCATGCACTTTCACTGGGTACCTGAAGAAGAGGGAGTGCAAGTTGTTGCTTATTTCGAATTGAAAGGGAGTTATGTACAACGTCTAGGTATAACGGCCAAAATTCGTTCTTTGGATCACATGAAAAGGCAAATGAGATCGAGATTCATTCATCTTTGATTATTGTTTGACGTGAGATCATTTCGTGATAATTTCAAAAATTTTATGGGCGTGCATATTTTGATGAGACTTAAGAATTATTAGTTGTGGGATTCTTAGTGGGTCTTCATATTAACATTAACATAAGTGACCGAATTCCTTCATATCGTATTTACACCTTAGATTAGATTATGCCATCTCCTTAGCTACACAAAATTGAATGTTTGGCAATAGCCATGGAGATGTTCCCAAGAAGGAGATTGAAGATGTGCGTGAGATTTCAAATGCCCAAGAGGAAAGTGTTTGAAGACACGTCGGCAATTATAAAAGAAGAGCCAACTTCTGTTCCTGATTTGAGTTTTCAGCCTAAGAGAATGATTGAGTTTGTGCAGTTTGAAGACATGTTGAAACCAATAATCAATTGGTTATGTAATTTGTTTCATGAACCTTTTCAATAATAAAAATCTCTCTCTCATAATTCATTTGAAATTATTTGTCTACATTTCTCTCTCAGAATAATTATTTGGATTAGAATGTCATCTAATCTTGTAAGGCATTGTTATATATAATCTCATCATCATAGGATCTCAAGCTATATTTTAACATATTATTTATTAAGGTAAATTAAATTTATAAACTACAAATCGGTATTCATGAATATGAGATATTGCGACATGTATGTATCAAGTAATATGTGTAGATAATTGCAAGCAAATATAATTTTTGATCTTAACAATTATGGGCATACATCATTCTGAAATTATTTATTTATATATATAAAAAGCTGAGGGATGGTAATGTAACATCACTATTTCTTTTTTTTTTTTATATTATCTATTATCTAATATATTTAATATTATAGTGAGAGTTTTTCTAATACTAAGAATAAAATTAATTAATTAATAAGGTATGAAAAAAAGTAAAGCCTTTATCTCTCTCTCCCCCTTTGTAACCTCTCAAGTTTCTCTTCCTCTTCATCTTCACCGAATCTATTTTTAGGATACTATTTGATTCTTGGCTTTTATCTCTTAGTAATAAAGCGTGGGACAATGCTTATTGCAAAAGAAGATGGTACGGAATTATTTGATTATTTTCAATAAAAAGCCAATTCTTTTCTAAATTTGGGTAATGGAAGACTTTCATTGACAGAGACAATTATAGTGTACCGAATTAATTTTACAAATACATCCTTGTAATGAATATTAAAAAGGGCAGAAGTTCATTGAGTCACTTTATTTTAAGGTCAGTTCTTGTTTAATTTTTATATTTAAAAAATTATTAAAAACATTTATATAGTTAAATTAGTAACACCTTTTACCATTATTTTTTATTTATATTTACAATAACTTTTTTAGACATTAATAAAAATTAAATTATCAAATTAGCTCTAAAAAATAAAATAAATATATATATGCAGCACTATTATAGTTTTTGTTTTTATTTTATTTTTTGGGATTAATTTGGTAATTTTAAATTTTTTTAAATTCTTATTAATGTCTTAAGAGTAGAAGGATATTAATGTAGAAACAAACAAAAAAGAAACAAAAGCAATGGCAAAGGTGGTTAGAGGTGTTTTAAAGTATTTTTTTGAAACATAAAAGATTAGATGGGCACTAATCTGAAAATACGAGGATTGAAATACAGGAAATCGAAACAGGTAAAACGGGGTACCCAAAACGCAGCACTTTAGCTGGTTTGTGTTGTGGGTTTTGTTGTGTATCGAGGTGGAAAAGAGAATGGAAAATCGAAAAGGAATGGAGGTGTATTAGAGAAATAGGAGAGCAGAGAAGAATGAGTTTGAGTTGGTGTTGGAAGGGCATTCCAATTCCAAGAATAGGTGTATACATTCTCATAAGTCTGTTCATGATTGGTCTTTCAGTGTCGGTTTTCATTCTGATTGTCGTCCACAACGCCGCGTTTTTGCTCTTCTTTCTTCTGCTCTCAACTTTTGTTATGTGTTTTATAGCTTGGAACATGCTCAACCGCAACCATAAGGCTGCTCTTTCGTTCTTTCTCCGTTCTCTCCCCGACTCTGACCTTCGCCTCGCACCTCATGGCCAGCTTGTTAAGATTTCTGGGGTGGGCTCTCCTTTCTTTTTTCATCTTTTAATTCAAATCAGCAAGATATTTCTTTTTTACTTTCCCAACATTGCTATCATTTCTTTAATTTTTTAACTAATCAACTCAACTGCCACTTGATTGGGTAGAATATTTCTTTAATTTGATTTTAGGACTATGGATTTTGCTATATATACTTACTATGCCCTTGTTGAACAACGTTTTGCTGTGAACTCACTCTGTTTCTCTTAATTGCTGCTATGTTACTGAGATATGTATATGTATAATCATTTTCCAGCTAGACACCCTCATTTTATTAAAATAAGAGTACTACTGATAGATATAAAGCATAGATTTCAATACACTAATAACAGACAAAAAAAAATAAAGTTTTTAATGTACTATTCTCATTTTATTAAAGTGATGATATCTCACTAGAGAAGAACTCCCTCTCTCTCTCTATATATATATAATACACACACATTGATTTCGAAGCTATCTGTTCGGATGCACCATAAAAGTCTATAATCATATGCACCATTCACAGGCCTCAGATACCAAAGTAATTTCTGTCTATATTATTGGTAGTTTGATTGAAAAATCATATTGCAGCAGCTAAACTTTGGCTTATTACATTTTGAAGAAATCCATTGTGCTGCTTTGTCTCTGTCTATAACATGAATGGTGCATCTTGCTGACTTATCTTTGTCTAGCCTTTGCTCTCATTAGTGATTGCATGATATGCTACTCTTATTAAGTCAATGATATAAATGGAATGCCAACCATATTTCTTGCTCTGATAATTTCAGCTGGCATCATGTGGGAGTGTCTCCCTGGAATCTTCATATGAAAAGGCTACCCGATGTATTTATACGTCAACTCTTTTGTATGAATATGGAAGATTGGGTCTCAAGCCTGTGAATGCTAACAAATCTTGCTTTCAGTGGAGTCTAGCGTATTGTGAGGTTTGTAAGTTCTTGATTACAACTTTGAACTCTATTCCGCACATAGTATCAACAATCCCTCATGTTTTCTTCAATTTTTTTCCATGTCTGTTGCAAGCTCGAGTTTTCCAATTTCTTGTCCTAGGTTAGTGCTTTTGTTACTACTCATGGAAGAAGGTTATTCATTGATACTTGCATATTTCAGATAGTGTGCTGCCTTGACATTTTCTCAGATCAGTCATTTTTCATTATGTCTTTCCAAATATTTACTCCAATTATTCCACCAACTTAACTCATTTCATATATAATGTTGTTGTTCACTGCTTAGCATTGTATGTTATGAAGCAGTGGTAAGCATTATATGTCATGAAGTACTGCTAAATTTTGAAGGCACTACAGTATTTGCTCAGTATCAATTTGTGTTAAATTTTTATTTTTACCATCACCTAGGTTTGAATATTAAACATAAAATGAACCTGATAATCAGTGAGGATGAATGTTTATGGCTCATAGCTCCTTGCTCCCTTTGTAATGAAGAGAACTATATGAAGGGATACATAGGTTGACTGGAAGTTTAATTTTATTCTGTTGGGGCTTCCACCTGACAGAGGTTCTCCACAGACTTTTACATAACCGATCGGAAGTCTGGTATAAGAGTGTTGGTGAAAGCCGGTTCTGGTTGTAAAGTTCTGCCCTTAATCTGTGAGAGCAACATTGTCACAACTTCTGGATGTAGCAGAATACTGTCTACTCACCTCAGGAAATGGTTGAGAGACAGAAACCTTCCTGCTGAAGCTCGTCTATTACGTCTGGAAGAAGGGTAATGACTTACACAGAAGCTTTGCTTCTTGATGCTATTGTGGTGCATTTAGAAAGCTTCTAAACTGCAAATTGCATGGATTTTTTTTTTCCTCCCAGCTATGTGCAGGAAGGCGGCTCTGTCACTGTTGTTGGCATGTTGTGCAAAGATAATGATTTATTGATGATCGTCCAGCCACCACAGCCCATCTCTACTGGATGTCTGTTGCAAAGGCTTCTTCTTCCAGTTGATGTTGATGGACTAGTCCTGGGGATCTCTGATTCCAGTGGTCCTGTGACCATCCCAGGTCCCGTACAACACCCAGAACAATGATATCTGACTTGTATGGAATTAGGGATACGCAGGACTTAGACATCTTGCTTATGTTACAAAACTAATATTCTCTAGAAATTTACAGGTATTGCTCTTTCAAATTATTGTTTAATATCTAAATTTCTTAAATGCATCCTATTTTGTATTTGTATGGTATCTGTGTCTTGAAAAAGCTCCTGTTTAAAATAATAAATATGTTAGCATCTAAAGCCTCCTGATTTAAATGGTTGATACCACTTGGGCTCTTCCTTTCAATTGTACCTATGGCCGCAGAAATTAGTAAAATTTCAAAATGATACGCATGCAGCACCGCTCCCAATAATAAGCACAAGGCAAGTCCGCACCGACACTAGCTGCTTTCGTCCTGAGTTAATAAGCACATTACATCAACGTCTACAATAGTTGAAATTCTGTGGTGCCCATAGCCCACAGGTACATGGATTTATCTGCTACGACCAGAAATTCAAACAGAAAAAGCAATGGAATACCAATGTCAGTACTGGTTAAGTGGATGGGATAAATTTCTTCTCACAAAAGATTCATGGCATTAAAGCGGGTCACAAGGCATTGATTCAATTCAAACAAAACTTGACTCTTGCTCCTTTCTCTGTCTTACTGGTCCATAATAAAAAAAAACATACAACTGTTATCATTTCACATCACAACTACAAAATACCTGAAATTAGCATCATAGGGACAGGATCCATTTACATTGAAACAAAGAAACACAAAGTACAATAGTTCAATACAATATATAAAACAACTGGCAGAGCCACAGAGCATCGTGGTTACAAGAAAAGTCTGAGGTTCAATACAAATCACTAAAAGCTCACAATCAAAAGACGCACTACTCTGCGTGCGGCCCATTGAGCTTCCGGTTTTAACAAGCCCAATACTCCAAGATTAAGATTAAACTACTGGCACCCCGCACCCGTCCAAAATCTTTTTAAAATTCATGTTTTAATTGTACTCTATTTATATAGTGTTTACTTGTTGGAGTGGGAGTGAAGAGTCTGGAGTCCTCTCACTCCAGCGTTTACTTGACTATTTTAGGATGGGAGAGGGAGTCCCACTCTATGGGCCCCATCCCTTTTGAAGTGTGGAGTCAGATTCCCACTCTCTTGGAGAAGGTGGGAGTCCCACTCCCACTCCTTTTGCTTTCAAAATGGCCTTTGATTAATATCACAAATTACAATAATTTTTAGTTTCATAAATAATTTTTAGTTTTAAATAAATATTATCAATAATTTTTAGTTTTAAATAATTAAAATAAAATTCATAAAATTTTTTATTTTAGATCATTAAAAATACTAATAATTATTATTATTTTATATAATTAAAATTAATAATAAAATAAATTTTATTTATTTTTTAATTAAAAGTTACATATTCTTTACATTGTGGTAAAATTGTAAATTGTGACAATCCACTCTCAATCCAAGGCAAAGTAAACAAATAATTCGGATTTTGATTGACAATCCACACTCCCATTCCGGTGTAAGCAAACACCTTACTCCCACTCCCACTTCACACTCCCAATCTCAGGATTGACACTCCAATCCGAAAAGTAAACGCTCCATTAATGCCAAAAAATAAAAATATACCTTTTGTTTTTTTTTTTCTTTTTTTTTTATAAACACTATTTTCATTGGTAAATCACTCTCAATTTTCAATAATTTTCCTACTCTTAAATTCTTTACAAGCACAAACTTTTTAATAAGTAATATCGAAATCATTCTATTGAACTAACAGAGAAGCAGACCTGGCAACCCAATGAATAGGATTTGTAATTAAAATATTGTACATGTGCAAGTAAAATAAACTGAAAAGAGAGAGAAAATTATATAAGTAGGGTTAATTCTATTTGTATTTGTCTTATAGAATATGGGTTTGTATGAAATTAACAAAGTCAAGTGAATAGCCCGACTCCAAAATTAATGCTTTAGAATTAGCCAACGCTGGCTCAAAAAATTGGCACCTTCATTTGATTCCAATTCAAATTCGAGTTTAACAAATTATAATCAACGGATTAAAATCTCCCGATTTTATTGACTATTTCAACATATACTTGTACTCCCTCAGAAAAAAAAAATGAAATTACGGTTTACACACAGTATATTCTCTATTTATGCACCCTTTGAAGCATTAGAAAGGTCCATTTACTTGGAATAGTTTTGAAAATTATTGATCAAGGGAAGTTTTTATTGGAGTACATATACTTGCAATAATTAGGTCAATATTTGACGAGTTGGACATTATGACGTTTAGTCATTAATCAAGTATATATAATTAAAAAAATGTACCCACTTGCCTGTTTGAATTTTATTGAAAAGGACACCTATGGGTTATGGTGGACAACATATTTCAAATTCTATATATATATATAAAATAAAAATAACAACCGAGGAATAGATGCGACTGCTGCCGATTACCTACTGCTAAGACTCAAAACATCCTAACAAACTTGCATTAAAATTTAAAATTAAGCAAATACTATTTCCAAGTTGACTCCCTCTTTGTTTTTTAATAGACTCCTCAGTCAAACACAACTCTCAGTCCAGCTAATTAACTTCATCCTATTAACAAAAAGTTACATATTCTTTAATTAATTATTTATTATTTAAAGTTACATATCATGATACACTAGTTATAATAATAATCATTTATTATATATTTGATGATATTTTGTTTGCTTTATTTTTATCTAAATATCTGATAGAGGTGATATGTATATATATGCTGTTTCGCGAAAGCATGTGTTCTGGTAGGTCTAGATTAACTTAGTTACTGGGTGCGCAACAGCCAATTATAAAATATTAATAAAAATAAAATAAAATAAGACTGCAGAATATTTCATTTTTTGATTCCCAAGTGAATAATTCTAAAAGATTAGGAGACTAGATGTTGTGCATGAGTGGTGAAATCATGCAAGTTATTGTGTAAATTAATGAAAACGGATTACATCTCGAATATAATCTTCAGAGGACAAAGTAAATATAAAGATAAAGGATTATGCTATTATTGTTTATCCACTTGGTTCCCTTATATATCCTCTGTCATAAAGGTGATCGCTCTTTAAAAAATTAATCATTATTATTATTTTTAATTTAAAGTATCCACTATTGAGTTTTACCATTCTAATTTTAAATTTTAAATGGGAAAATTACAAATTCCGTTAGAGAGAAAAGGGTTATCAAAATATTGATATGATCACTTAGACAGTTATGGATTCAGATTATCTAAATTGAACTGATATGCTTTATGTATTTGTATATAGATTTTTTAATCATGCTTTATTACATAAAAATATCAATAATGACAAGCCCATAATATAAATTTAAACATTACTCTATTAATCCTCTTAAAATCCAAAATAATCCTATATTACTTACAACTACCAGCAAGTCAATAACTAGTCTTCTTCTTCCCTTTGTTTTCTCTACTTCTTTTCTTTCCTCCCTCTTATATAATGCTTAATTAAACCGTTAAGGGCCCATTTGTGATTGCTTTTGGGAGGCTTAAAAGTGATTTTGAGAATTTAAAAGTTAATTTTAGTGTTTGGTAAAAAAAATTTAAAATCACTTTTGTCAAAATCAGCATTTTCTAAGGCTGTTTTTTAAAATCGTGAAGGAGTAGCTTTTAGATTCTGATTTTGAGAATTAATTTTATCCTTTAATGCAATTTCATATATATCCTTACAATTATTAGCTAAACCCAAAACTATCCTGATTCAAATTGGAAACAAAATCAATATTTCAATAAATTTTTATTATAAAAAATAAAAGAAATAAAATCAATATAGTATAAATTTTATTTTTAATTAAATTATTATAATACACAATGAAAAATATTTTATGTACATGTCTTTATATGTGTAAGTAAATTTCATCCTACATTATGTCCATTTTAGTCATTAGCTTTTTTTCAGCAGTTTAATAGTAAGATTTATTAAACACCCACAACTACTTTCAAAACTCACAGTACTTCTGAAAATAAAATTTACCAAACACTTAACTGATTCTCTTCAAAGCTGATTATTTATACAGCACAGCTAACAACAATTATTTTAAAAGATACAACATTACCAAACTGGCCCTAAGTTTAAGAGAGATTGGAATGGGGTGATCAATTTTGATCATGCTTTTCGTTGGATAAATCAATTAAAGCAAGTAAATCAATTAAAGCAAGTCTTTGGAGATTAATTTCTCGAAATAGTGCGATTTAAGTAAAATTAATTAAAAAAAATTACACTCCACAACCAGTAAACTCAAGGACTAGTTTTGGTTTATAATTTAATTGTCACTTATCCTCGTCATCTGTTGGCCTTTGTGGAAAATTTTTATTAAACTGGTTGATATGGTTACAACTTTGGTGCAGTAGTAGTATTCAAATCAAAGTGAATTAGTTGCATCTAAAAAAGAACTTGCATAATTTTTTACTTAAAGTGCTAAATGATAGAATAAAATTTTTTATTCTGAATTGATTTAGCCCTTGATTATTTTACCAATTTTCAGGAGGATTTAGAAAACTATAATTTACGATTTGCAATATAATTTACATTGATTATTGTACTATTTATTATAATTTAACAGAATATGTTAACTTCTGTTAGTGTAAGGGGATTGACTGTGATCTTCTCAAATTTGAGAGGATAAGTGTCACGGCACATTTGAATTTAAATGCAAATATTTCTTACCTATATTTAAAGAAAAATCTATATTTTTCTCATTTTAAATTTATTAATTTATTAACCATTAATCACTCATTTTACTCTGTAGCAATGAGCGAATCAGGGAATCCATCAACGTAAATTGAATGGTGCAATATTTTCATAATTTAACAAGTTGGAGAAATATTATGTAGAGTTTGGAGATATGGGGAGTATTTTAATGGGATATTTCAGAACCAACAAATCTATAAGTAGGACACTAGGACCCAAGTTTACTTTACATGCCAAAGTCTCCTCTTGTTCGTTTCTTTTCAGTCAAAAGCAGAAATGGCAATGGTGTTGCGATCTAATTTACCACAAAATTGAACACGTCCATAGAACCCAAAAGGCGTGAAATAGTGAAAGGACCACGGATTCAAAGCTAAATTTTATTCTTGATAATCATTCAAAGATTCAAAATTTTAAAAAGAGAAAAAACATTTTGAAATTTAAAGTCAAGAATCTTTATAGTAATTTAGACCTTCCCCACCCCATCAAACCAAAGTGATGGAGTTAGAAAGGAATTTGTCACTTAGATTATGGCATCGAATCCAATCATCGCCTGAGTCCTTTTAGGCCTAGTGGGTTAGGCCTTAACTATCCCACTAAAATATTTGATATATATATTTATATATCAAATATTTGATTTTTTTCTTATCCAATCATTTGTTGCAAGGTTTAGGGTTTCTTATTATTTTAAAATTTTCAACAGCAAGAAGGCTTGATGCTCAGGATAATACCTAAGATTAAGTACACTGCATAAATTTTGGAAGATGAACCCAATAATTGAACTTCTTTCTGACTTATTTACTTGAAGTGAACTCATTAAGTTGAAATGAAAATTATGTCAAAAGGCAATTTAATTACATGCAATTTCGTGCATGAATCCAACATTTGAAATACACACGCAATTAATACACCTGACTGAAACGTGTGTATTTGCCATTTTTCCACAGGAATTAAATACATTTATTATATCATCATCATACTGTAATAAGCTACAACATTTGTTACAGATAATCCATTTATCATCTAAATCAACTTTCTTCTTCATCGTTTGATGCCAAATTAAGCCGCCACCGTCTTATTCCACATAATATATAATTTTGCGATTTTGATATTTATTCGATTCATTGGTCACTTGGTGCTATACCTGTCAATCGAACAGTGGAATATTCTATATAATATATAAAGAAATTAATTTCCAATTAATAATTAAGGGTTTGAGAGTGATCTCTCTCTCTTTGATTATTTGTCTTAGAACTTTCTTCTGATATATAATAACAATTAAGGAAGCTTCATCTAGTGCTACATTTTGTCTATTTGAGTTTACTAATTGGATATCTATCTTATGGTCTTCTTTAACTACTACTAATAAGAGCAAAATGTATTTCATTAATTATTACATCTTAATAACGTGTTCAATGCGCTGTTTATTTCTCTACCAATCCTATCATAATTAAATCTCTCATCACTACTCATCAGCATCAGAATGAGCTAATGCCCACTAAAACAGGGATCTTTGAAATATTCGAATAAGCCAGAAATCATAATGCTGGTGTTTTCCTGTGAACTTTTATGGGAATTTTATACAAAACAAATGGCACAATACATAGGGAAGCATCAACAAGAACAGGTATATTTAATTTTTAATATTTAAAAGCCCTTGCAGGTGATATGAAATTTACTTTATTGGATTTATATATCTATGCTTCTACTTAATCATGCTTACATTAATGGGTGGTTTTAATATATAAGATATTCCAAACTGTTTAAGGTTCTTTCTTTCAAAATGCTAATGATGAATTAATTTAGTACAGTTAACCTTGCTTAACTCCTAAGAAGCTACCTAAACCTATGACGTTTAGATTATAGTGTAGAATAATGCATAGTGTAATTAAAATTGAACACTTTTCATTTTTTATTATTCTCAAAGGAGAAGATTATTTTTTTTACCAAACATATGCGGATCCAATCACATGATCTTATAATAAGAACAAGAGATCTTTCTCGATCAATCCCCTTGCTGATCTAAATCAAGCAGGTTTTTCATGAACAAGTTCTATTCGATACGGGTAAGAGAAGTGGTATTCTTTTAAAAAAAAATAGAGAAATCAGAACCAAGTTAAGGTGATACGGATCGCAATAACATAGTTGATTACGCAATAGATCTCCCTTTTTTGTGAAAGCATAAAATCAATTGAAACAAGGTGAATTGAGTGGTCTCCGATGCTTTCATTACGTGCCAAAAGGATATAAACTTGTAAACTAAATATATGTTCAAAGTAAACATAAAATATACCATGTTGAAAACAATAATAATAAATACTACGCATACGAATCAGTAATACACTGCATACTGACCTTTAAGTTAAGTTTGGTCTCGGTCTCGTTCTCGGTCTTGTTGATGATATTTGGATTCTTGGCATTGGCCATTTTGAGTAGTGACTTTTTCTAAATTCCGATAAATTCAAACCCTTTTGACCACTGGTTGCTTACGGAGCAACAGCATCAACGGTCAGGGATTGCTCAAGGTACAACTTCGCAACACAAGCCGTTGAATCAATTCCAGGTCCAGGAATGCACTAAATCGTCAGAAATAGGTCCCAACAAATAGCTTTATAATCACGCAACAAGAGAGGAGACCACAGTGTACCGCACCACGTGTGTTGTCTGAATATAACAAGACCCTTTTGCCCTTGCAACAGATTACAGTGAAAAGGCGAAAATTAAAAAACATTTACACTGTTTAACTGTAAGTGAAGGCCACGTGTTCCGAACCACAGAAAAAGAACTTTGGAGCGCGGCTAACAGGATTGAATTGTCACCATCATGTATATAGACCATCGGGTGAGACTGACACGTGGCAGTACAGTTTGCGACGGTTCATAAATCAAGCAAGATTTGGTCAGTACCCTGCTCTCTATATTCACGGCTAGGAGCAGTGTATTTGAGAAAGCACGGATGCATGGGTCTCATGTGCACCCGCCCAGTTGTAACCCGACAAAATCGCGCCACACGACCACCACGTGTCCAACACCGCAACCTCAAACTTACTTGCTCCCACTAGCTTATTTGTCTAAAGAAATTACGAATCTCACGCGCGACACTAATGCATTGAGTCCCACTCTGAGAGTTAACCATTTTTCTAAAAAGTTTAGAAACGTAATATCGTTTTTTTCCCTCTCTTTTTGGTGGGGAAAACCAAACTCATATGACATGCTTTGTTCACATTTTTTATTCTAACAACCTCAATTAAGTTGAAATGACATTTAGAGTGAATGATGTTTTGTTTAAGAAGATGATACAAATACAACGAATCATCTAATAGGTAATAGAATTGAAAGAGACATTATGAAAATTAAAGATTTTTTTTTAAAAAATAATTACATCATTTAGAATGATAATGTATTCAAATATATTAATATTTAAAAGAACATTTTTCTTTTTAATTCTTCGTTTAATAGCCATATATAATGAATTCGATATAAAATCTTATGTTCACGTTATATCAACTCATATGTTCCGGACATGACTAATTGATTACGATTATACATACATACATAAGAATTGGTGACCTTTACTAACGTATATGGCTAGCTCATAGGATTAAGGATGCGTTTGGGATTGAGGTTGGGTAGCTGTAGTTTAAAAGCTACAGCACTAAAGTATTTGGTAAATATTAACTGCTGTACTTTGAAAGTTATATTGATATAATTTTTTACTAGTATGATAAAAAATATATTATAACTTCAATAATTTTATCAAAATTATTATTTAAAAATTATATTTACTATATATTATTAATTTTTATTGTATAATTATAACTTTTTTTACAACAGCTGTAGTTTAAAAATTATAATACCTTAAACCCAATCAGACCTTAAGTTAGGGGTTATTTATTTTTTTGATTTAATTGACTTAATTTCATTCAGTTAAGTCATTAAGTCCGTTTATTTTTTCAACTTAATAAAAAATTTTAGTCATTAAGTTATTAAGCCAATTTTTTTAGCTTTTTGCTTAATCTAAAAAGTCTTAATGATATCATTAAAAGATATTCTCTAAAATATCCCTATCTAATTAATTAATTTTCATCATTACCTAAATAAAATTTAATAATTGTATTATTACCCATCTTTATAACTTGTGATAATATAGTGATAGATTTTTTTTTCTTCAAAATAACATTATTTATCTTCATAATTTTTTATGAATATTTTTCACATAAAAACATCATTAACTACAATAAAATTGATTAACATGTACTAATTTAGAATATAAAATATCGTATTCAATTGAATATTTTATGCTATAATAATATATTATGTTATTTAAGTTCTTTGAGGTGTTTATTATTTATTTAATATTTATAATTTATATGGGTATAAATATAAAAATACTAATTTTTAGATTTTTTAAGTTAAAAAAAATAATTTAATATTTATTTTTAATAATTTAGACAAAAAATAAATATATCATTTAGATTAAGACATTCACTTTTATTCAAATTTCAAATAAAAAAATAAACCGCCCTGATCAACTAATGAAATTATAAAATATAATAGAGAATTAGCAGTTAACTGGGAAATATACGACGCGCACTTCTGACATAATAAAGCGTCAGCACGTAAGCAAACGATCCCAGGCAATTGAAACGTGACAAGCACGCTCTTCAATGTCAAAATACTAAATTTTACCTTTCTACGTATCATCATGCCTTGGATGCGGCGCTCCTCAAAGGCTTTCCTACTAAATTCATACATATTATTATATATAATTATAAAATTTCAGTTATACGATCCTACAGCTACTGCCTCGGTATAACGGTTATTTTCCCCGCTATATATACCAACCAGCCTCCATCGTTTTAGCCCACAAAAAATAGAAAAGAAGAGCAAGCCATTTTCTCTCCTTTTAAAAGTTTTGAGTGTGTACTATTACTACTAGAAGTACTATCATCTTATATATCATATATTCCAATTTCTTTAAACAAACTAAATTCTCTCATCCAACCATGAGAAGTGTCATAGAAAGCCTCTGGGTGTTTGCTCTTGCTTCCAAATGCAGAGCTTTCACACAAGAAAACGTTGCATGGTCACTCTTGATCATGATCTTAGCTTGGCTAGCCATGGCTTTTGTCTACTGGGCTCACCCCGGCGGTCCAGCCTGGGGCAAGTATAAGTTCAAAAGAGACTCATCTTCTTTCGTTAAAGCCAAACCAATTCCTGGTCCTAGAGGGTTGCCTGTAATTGGTAGCATGAACCTCATGGTGTCACTGTCGCACCACAAGATTGCAGCTGCTGCTGAATCATGCAAGGCTAAGAGGCTCATGGCCTTTAGCCTGGGTGATACTCGCGTTATAGTGACGTCCAATCCAGATGTCGCTAAAGAAATATTAAACAGTTCGGTCTTTGCCGATCGTCCTGTTAAGGAGTCTGCATACAGTTTAATGTTTAACAGAGCAATTGGGTTTGCTCCTTATGGCGTCTACTGGCGAACCCTAAGGAGAATCGCGGCCACTCACCTTTTTTGCCCGAAGCAAATCAAAGGAGCAGAGGCACAAAGACAAGTCATCGCATCCCAGATGGTGACCATGTTTGCCGGCTATAAACAATGTTTTTGCGTACGTGAAGCACTTAAACGAGCTTCACTGAACAATATGATGTGCTCTGTTTTCGGACGAGAATATAAATTAGATTCGTTGAATGACGAAGCTAAAGAACTGAGAGTACTAGTTGATGAAGGGTACGAGTTACTAGGGATGCTAAATTGGACCGACCACCTTCCCTGGCTAGCTGAATTTGACCCTCAAAAAATCCGGTTTAGATGCTCTAAACTCGTACCAAAAGTGAACCGGTTTGTTGGTCGAATTGTTGCCCAACACAGAGTTCAAAATAATAACCAAAAGAATCTAGATTTTGTCGACGTACTGCTCTCTCTTCAAGGTTCAGACAAGCTATCAGACTCCGATATGATCGCTGTTCTTTGGGTAAGCAAGCGAACAAAATGTTATCCAACACGTTTGTCTTATATATTTATTTGTGCTTCATATCTATATATATAAACAACATGTTCTAATATATATGTTGAATTTCTTAGCAGTGCACTTTCTTAAGTAGTATATAGCCCTGAAAAAAATAGCCCTTTGCCTTTGGTGCAGGAAATGATATTTAGGGGAACTGATACGGTAGCGGTTTTGATCGAGTGGATACTAGCGAGGATGGTGCTGCACTGTGATGTCCAGTCAAGGGTGCATGATGAGCTTGACAAGGTCGTAGGGAGATCACGCGCGGTTGCTGAGTCTGACCTTGGGGAATTGATCTATCTGACGGCTGTGATTAAAGAAGTGTTGAGGTTACATCCCCCTGGCCCACTTCTTTCGTGGGCCCGTCTAGCCATTACTGATACAACTATCGATGGGTATCACGTGCCTCAGGGGACCACTGCAATGGTGAATATGTGGGCCATATCCAGGGACCCAGACGTGTGGAAGAACCCCCTTGAATTTATACCCGAGAGATTTGTGGCCAAAGAGGGTGGGCTGGAATTCTCGGTTCTCGGATCGGATCTTACGCTGGCTCCATTCGGGTCAGGCAGACGGGTTTGTCCCGGAAAGAACTTGGGCTTGACCACAGTCAGCTTCTGGGTGGCGTCACTACTGCACGAGTATGCATGGCTACCGTCGGATCAGAATACCGTTGACCTATCAGAAGTATTAAGGCTGTCTTGTGAAATGGCCAATCCATTAACAGCTACAGTTCGCCCGAGGCGTAGGTTAAGATCGAGTCATTAATGTAGTTTGTTGTGCTAGGGTTGGCAAATTTAAAATATGGTATATATTCAAGTTGTGATTCGTGTGTCGCGCAGTTGGGGATCAAGTTTTTAATTTGACGGTTGATTAAGAATGAACCTCACAGTCTTGTTCATGGCTCAATTTGCCCGGAAAAGCCGCATGTGGGTTCGCTCAAACAACATTTGCTTTATTGACGCAACTACATTTGCTTCAGGTGGTAAGATAAGCTATGGGGGGGTTGTTTGTTGTTCTAATGTAGCTTTATTGTAGCAAAATGTGCCTGGCTTCCTGGTAGTTTTAGTGCTCGAGATGCAGTAGCTTTGGGAGTACGCGAGATCCTTAGCTGGCTCAAGAACTTGCAGGTGTCTCGTATTATCATTGAGATGGACTGTTTACAAGTTTATAGTGCTTTAATTGATAATTTCTCTAGTCCTAATGGGTTTGATCTTATTATTGATGATTGTAGAGCATTAGCTCATTCCCTAATAAAAGTGCAATTCTCATTTGTCAGAAGATCTGCGAACTCAGCTGCCCACACTGTTACTAGGGTGGGGGGTTCTATGCCAGGTTCTAGAGAGTGGAGGCTTGTTCCACTTCCTTGATTAATGTCTGTTTTAGTTGGTTTCTCTGCTTAATGAAATCATTTTTCTTCAAAAAAGAATGAAGGGTATTTCTTGAATTTTGTAAATACCAATCAAAGAAATACAAGTTTCTTTCAAAAGTTGTTTTTTTCCAATTAAATGTCCGCATTTGTTTTTGATTAACAAACGTATAGAATAATGAAACTTTGATATAGAGCCAAACTTTATTCACTTCAAACAACATGTATACAATATTGTGTGATTCAACTTCCACTCGGTAATATAACTTTGGAAACTTATAACTCGTATATCCTTAAATTATCCTGTTATCAAACGTATTATAATATTTTCATACGTATTAGTCATCCACTCTAAGTTGACAAAATTTATTTGCAATCCACTAAACCATTAGCTACCATTTGAATATTAGCAGAATTGTAGTAAATTGATAATTTTACCCTTGTAACTCAATTTTGATAAAGGAAAACTATCACTCATATACCTTTAAATTGCCATCTTATCAAACATACTGCAACACTTTTAGTCTGTATTATTTGTCCACCCAAAGTTAACAAAATATATCTGCGATCCAATAAATCGTTAGTTGTCATTTTAATGTAATGATGTCAAAGAAGTAATCTTGTCTTTTAATATAGAAATAATATCTCTTAATGAATTAAATATCAAAAAGACATTCAGGATCTAATTGTTTATAGAAGCTTAAATAAATAAGGTGAAAAACCCTATCTTTGGCACCCGTCCTATGATTCTTCATATGCTTGCAAAAATACTTAAATTCGGAAAGCTTGCATCCAAGCATTTGTCCTAAAAAGCAAAAACAACCAATTAATTGATTTCTTTTTTCCAAGAATTGGCTTCACACAGTTGCTTTATCCGCAAAGTTTACAATTCGAAAGATTAGGGTTCATCCAAATAGCCGACGGGTGGTGGCCGTGGCATGTGGCTTGGAATGGTAATTCTCAGATTTGGTAGGTATGGTGGTGAGGAATGCAGTGGTAGTGGCGGTGAAGGTCATATTGAGCTAATGGAGGCAAATTAGAGCGGTAATGATTTAGTGGACGACAGCTACATTTCATCAACTTTTGGTGGACGAATGATACAGTTTGAAAGTATTGTAGTATGTTTGATAACAAAGCAATTTAAGGGTATAGAGTGATAATTTCCCTTATTTCTAATTAAAAGACCGAATTACCTGTCTGACGTCATCACATTCTAACGATAGTTAATGGTTTAGTGGATGACATATACCTTTTATCAACTTAGGGTGGACGATTGATACATGTTGAAAGTGTTGTAGAACGTTTGATAACAAGGTAATTTAAGGGGTATACGAATGATAATTTCACTATAATTTTTAATAATATTCAATCTAGACTAGACAATAATAAGATATTAACTTCTATATAATTATATCTTATATGCATTCATAGGGATGGCAATGGATCGGATCTGACCCAAGATCCACGTGATCCATATCTAATTGAACCGAATTTAGGTCGGTCTAAAATGGATTTGGATCGAATTTAGATATCGATGCGCAGATCTAAGACGGATCTAGAGCAGGTCTAGATCTATCTTAATATCTAGATCTATATCCATATCCACTTACCTTTAATTTTATTGTATTTTAAAAATTTCTTAACAATTGTGTAATTATAAATGATAATAAATTTTATTCATAGCATATTAATGGAATTTATCATGTATTTAAAAATCCTTAAAACTTAAAGGTTAGTTTTATAAATTTAGATAATAATAAGACAAAAAATAATTAAGTGTAAAGTAAAATTAAGGCAGTCGGCCCTAATTTTTTTTTAAATTGTTGGCTCAAGATGCTAGTACAAATGTTGGTAATTGAATTCTTTATTTTATATTAAATGATCTTTTTTGTTTAATTAATTAAACTTTTTATTTAATTTTTATGCTCAGAATCAAATTCATGTTCCTCAACACATGCTAGATTGACATATTCAGAAGATGTAGACGTGGATGAAGTAAAATTAACAATATTATTCATATATTTATTTAAATATGGTTATAATAAAAATAATAAAGCATTGAATATAAATCATATTTAACTAATATGTCATCATTTAATATTGTAGGAATGATGATGGATATGTCGTGGATATCAAGATGATAAAGGAAACATTATAATAGTACATTGATCTTACTCCTACAATTACTTTTGATGAATATTTTATTATATTTTTATTTGTCTAGTTTAGTGTAAAAACATAAGTTACAATATTTATTAGATTTTTTAGACAAATTATGTAATTTAATTGTTATCAATACATTTTAGTCTTTAATTTTCTTTCTAAAAAATGATTGATCTTTTATTGTTGAGCTTTAGAGTTCATGATGGATCTAGAGCAGATTTAGATTTTAAATTTTTTTTTAAGATTTGGAGCAGATATAGATCTTTAATTTCTTTTCGGATTTGGATATGGAGCAAAAAATATAGATCCATGACGGATCTGGAACAGATACGGATCTTAATTTTTATTATGAATCTAAATTTAGAGCAGAGTAGATTCAATTCATATCTGCCCCATTGCCATCCCTACACATTCACAATTGATCTCTAATCCGTATAATCTACAAATAATAATAATTGCTAATGTTTTAGTCATGTGAAAATGGGACGTTCTTCTACTTCTCTCTCTCTCTCTTCTTTTCTTTTGCATAATAAAAATGAGGTACTTATTTAAATTAAAGAAAATATTTACAATCTGTTTCAACCCAATTTTTCAATCAGTCCAAACAAGAAAGAACCCAAGACATTAAGGATTTATTTGAGTCGTACAGGTCAAACAAGCCACTGATTGGTCTAGGATAATGGTGATTAATACTCGCTTTTGAGATATGACGGGACTTTGTGAGGTTCAAAAAGCCTTGCGGAGTTTTAAAAGTGCTCCAGATAGTTATAGCTAGTTACGTAGAATGGTCTCGGAGATAATCTGAATGATCCTGAGGGAGCTCGAAAGAGCTCAAGAGAATCTTATTCTGGGAGGCTCAAATGTGATCATGGGGGAGCTCATAGGGAAGCCTATCTAATGATCTTGTGAATGCTCTTGGGAACTGGGAATCCAAGAATCCTAATAGAAGTTTGTCCCCATATTACAAATTATAAAGATAATTGAACTCAAAATCTAACAATGCACACAAGATCGACTTAGTTCAGTCTTTGACTTACAACCATGGAGCTACTCATCAAACTATCATTTTGTAAAATAAGGTGTTACAAGAGGTTGTTTTACAAAATAAATAATAAGCAATGTAAAAAGAGTTTCTTTATTCTTCATTCTTTTATTCCTTAGAAGAAGCTTTACATTTGTTCATGGAGACATTTTTAAGGAAGGTCCTGATTTCTAGAAGACAGTGAAGCTAATGGAGATGATAGCTCTAATAAAACAATAGTTTTCTCTTATAAACATGAAGACCTAAGTAGGGAGTAGAGAAGATGGACCCTTTAAAGAAGATACATGGTGGGGGCTTAAAGAGGGAGACATAGATGGATAAAGTTTTAAGAGCTCTCAAAAATTGGGAAGACAAATAGTCTGGATAGATTTCAACTGATAGAAGATAAAATGGAAGGATTGAAGAAGAAGACAAATAGAGAAGAAGGGAACGTTTCATCTAGGTAGGATATAGTAGAACCTCAATAAATTATTAGCCTTATGACCATGAAAAATTTATTGTCTTAGCGAACATTAGTATAATAAATTAGTAAATTATTAATTTATAATTATTAAATTATAAAGATAATATCGCGTCCATAATTGAAATTTTTATGAAGTATAGAGGTAGTATAATTAGAGTAGTGATTCTGTTAAGCTGTATGATATAATTTTAATTTTTAGTAATAATCAAATTATTAAAAGTGTAGTGGGAAATGACGATAAAGAGGAAGAAGTTGAAGATGATAGTTGTACTATAAAAGCGATAGTGATGTTGAATAATTTATTTTTGCTTTGCAACAATAACGCCAGAACTTCTTTCAACATTTCAAAAAGTTGGAGATGAGAGTCAAGTCAAAATTTATTTTAGAAGAAGCAAGCTAGTAATACTGGAAACTTAATTTATAAAAATCTTGTAGACATATCATATATATTTAGTTTTAATTAATTAATTATTAATTTACCTATTAATTGGGTCCAATAGAAAAAAATGAGATTTTTTAAAAAAATTCAACGTCTAGTAAATTTATCGAATTATTAATTTGGCCTTGAGTCGACACCAACAAAAATTATTATTTAATCAAAATTATAAATTTATCAAGTGTTAACTAAAGGAGATTCTACCGTATAAATATTAATTATGGGCATACTTGTCAATTGGGCTATATGACTTTCATTGATTGGGGACTTTTATTGTTAGTTAAATTGGGGATTTTATTCATGGTCCTGAATTATATTTCCATTGGCTAACTTAAATTTAAGAAGAGTAATGTTTGGTATAGAGAAAGATGAGAGAAATTTATTCTCTCTTTCTACCCCCTCACGCCAATAGTCTTCTCCTTAATTTTAATTTTTTACCTCTATTATTCTAATAGATCATTGTCTATGGGTATCCTCTGTATTTATATTTTTTTGAAGATATATGCTATACATTTTAAATTTTTTATATTAAAAATTTAATTTTTAATATCTTTTAAAGAAGAATGAAGTGAAAAAGATTTAAATTATATGTCATCTTTTTTTCATCGTAAACACTTAAATTTACCATATAAATATGTTTAATTAAATTTATCAACCAACACGATCCAGACACAATCCAATGACTGTTAATACGTGGGATGGAACGCTATCGCAATCATACCTTGACTTTGTAATTATTTAACCATTTTATTAATTTATAATTTAGTTTTTTCTATTAACATTTTATAATATGTCATCACAACCATTTATTTTTATATTTTCAGTTTTGTCTTTTTTGCTCACATCTTTATCGTTGTGGCGACAATGCCACTTTGCTGCTCCTGTTTCGCATGCTCGCGGGCACACGTGCATGCAGCCATCACTCGCAAGCGCCCGCATACACCTGACCTCAATAATGTTTTAAAGGCTTTTAAATGGGGATCTTGACGTATGATAAGAAATATTAATTTAATTTCCCTCCATTATTGTTCTAAAATTTTCATTTCTCTGCCAAGCCATATGTACAGTAGTCGATTTTTTTGGGTTTCTTTCTGTACTGTGATTCTTTTAAACATTTGCACAAGTCTTGGAATACTTGATTAGCATTCTTGTCAAATGTCAATTAATGAAAAATAATGTAAGTATGAGCTTAATTAAACTTTGAGTTTTGGTCTACCTCTTTGTGAGAAATCTGCTTAGCTGACTTATTTGGGTTGGTATATGCGCCAGCACAACAGCATAGACTATTGAAAAAAGGGCGAAAAAAAATACACCACAATGATAAAACTATGACAACAGAAGATTGAAATATCATCAACTGTTTTTTTTTTTTTTTTGGGTGAAAATAGCATCAACTAATCTAAATGCACTTATATTTTGATACATCAAACTATGATCCATGCGCTTATATGTTAGTCTTGAATTCATTGGTATTTGAAAATAATTACTGAAGATTATTATTCGGGCTAAAGCTGCTAGTCATTAAAAGTTTGAGGAGTATTTTGCGATTAATTGTCTTCTTCATTTGAAAGAAATTTTTAACAAATCAAGGAATAACGTAAAGGTATTAAAGTTGATGTGAATGGAAATTGATCACATACTGATTTATCGTCATTAGACTTTATCACTTAATGTTTATATCAATTATCATTACGACTTGATGATAAATCTAAATAGAAGACTTTTGCTTCATCAAATCTTTATCATAAAATATCGTGTCATGATCATAAACTTGACTTTGGTAATATCTTTATCATAACATGTATATATCATCGTACGCCTTGATTTGTATGTGTTGCGTGTTGTTGATATACTAATTAACCCCTTAAATTGTCAACTAAGAAGATTTACCATGAAATTGAAAGCGAGAGATTTGATATATATCAGTGTATAATGCGTTTGAAATTTAACAACTTGTACTCACTAATTAACTTATCCATACTCACCATCAGCAAAATTTAAATTGTGATGTGAACAGCTTTACCCATCGTGGCATGCAAGTAGCCAAGCAGCTGATCACTAGCTATAATTACGATGAGGAATTAAAGTTCAGTAGCTGCTTCTGGCTGAATGATCACAACTCAATAAAGAATAAGATATTAAGTCCTACGAACAACTGGAGAGAGCCGTCAAGATTGAAATTTAAGCTTGTTAAAAGCTGCACGCTTTTTGTGTAAAGGGTCCCTGCAATAGATTGGCTTTGATTGGAATCCAAAACATTAAATACTATGTTCCAACTTTTATGGAAACAACATAGACATTGAAGTCGACATATTTAATTAATCCCCATAGATGACATCGAAAAATTGTTCATGATTTTTCTTCGTTGCGTCTGATCCTATTCGCTCTTTATTTATAGTTTTGGTAATCATGTCTGATTTGATTATTATTTGGCATCGTGAGGTGGGCTACCCACGTATTTATTTAATCTTTACTAAATTGTATCTATGAAGTATATTATGAATATAGTTTTTGAACACTGTAAAATAATTGATTTCCACCTAACCCCTTTGTAAGTCAGCTCAAGATTTCTTTACTTCGAAGCAAAGCACGAACACAAAAATCGTGTTAAATAAAATTGTACAATATATGCAATATTTACGTTATATCAGCAAAATTTATAATAGGATTTGGTTAAATTACAACTTATGTAACTTATCACTTATTGTAAAAAACATAAAAACTAGTAACATGATAGTAGATTCTACTATCATGTTATATGGATGGTAATTTGTGAAGCCTTTTATAATATGGTGTTGAATTAATTTGTGAAGCCTGAGGTATCTATAATTCTTGCAGTCAATCATATAGAGCCGGAGTCTAGTACTTCAACGTGGACAAGTGTAATAATTAATGACAAATTCTCACGTCAATTCGATTTAAAGAAACATATAAAATTTGTCGATGATAATAAGGATATTACATCACTAGGTAAAAGGTATTAGGTTTTGCAATGCGTCACTGATAAAGGTTGATTTACTTCTAATTAATAAAATAGAATTCGTCCCGGTTCATTTTTCTGGTTTCTTCTGAATAGATTCAATTAATTTCTATTATCATTAAAAAAGATATATATGTTGCGCTCATTTTAATATGGGCATATCACGTCATCCTACTCATAGATTGATTGAAAACTAAAAATGCCCGTAGAAAACAAAGGTGATGTAATCAAACTAGTTGAGTCATTTACGATCAGTTCAATAACAATGAATAATTCCCATAATGTTCTTCAATCGATCTGATTTTAACACAATTCGACTTTTTCTGATCGTCCACAGTGTAAATTATAGACATGACTCACATGACGTCCGTACATGCCACATAGACAAGTAGGGCGTTATTAATTTTGCATTATATTATAGTATAATCTAAGCCTTGGATCCCACCAATGATATGTTTGAATGTGTTTCATTTTGAGAATCATTTACTCAAACCCTAGAGGGCACCGACAACAAAATCTTACGTGTACAATGCCCAATTGGTTGTTGTTGGCTCATGCAATTAAGACGGTCGTGAGAAACATATGGAGCCAGTGACAGCGATCTATTAATCGATGCAGGCGTTTCTCTTTAAATGGAATTGATAAAGACTGCCCACCAATTCATTACGATAAACATGCACTAATGAAGATGTGTGTGTGTGTGTGTGTGTGTGAAATAGCCTTAATCACAGCCGCACGACCCTCGATCGATATCTAGGGCTGGTGATCTTGATTTATAGACACGTACCGTGACCTTGAAAGAAATGTAAACACAACAAACAAGCTAGACGACCTCATTCATTCAAAAAATAGAAAAAGAAAAATGATTACTTGCTATGTTTGGATAAGGAACAAATTAGTTTAGTGTATAAGATTGTATTTCCAGACTTGCCATTTCAATCTAGCTGGCACTTATATGCCCCTACAGGCTTGATCAAATAATTTTCAAGCATATTTCTTTAGATGGCGACCTGTGAGTTTAAATTTTAAAAAAAGTAAGGAATAAAAAGTTGATTTGAGTTTTGTCCATCACTCTATTTAAAAAATAAAAAATAAAATGAAATGAAATAAAAATTTAGCTAGCACTTATACGGTGGTCACAATCTTCTAATACATATAGTATTATTGTTATTTAAGAAAATGGGAAAAATTAATTGTTAAAGTAACATGAGTTTAGGGAAAGCATACGCGGCATTATGTGTCAATTAAGATCAATTGAATAAGCACATTGATGATTGAAAATACCTAAGCTAGCACCAAATGGTTGAGCCATAATAGAGTCATAAATAGTCTAGTAATGTGTAATGTGTTTGCCCAAATGATCGTATGTATATATCATAATGAAGCAAAAGAAAAGGGCAGGTCCCATTAATTATGTCACTAAACCAAATCGTCGGTCGGGGTAATAATCATTTACTGTTGGGATCAACAAACTATTCTTATGCATGTCTTAATTTCATATCTGCACAGGATGGTGGTTGGTTGAATTTGTCAGCTTGATCGACATCACGATCAGAGTCATAAATGGCAATGCGCAGCACATCCCAGAAATCTCGCTGATTTATGGTGTACTGTTACAGATACAGACTAGAGAGTACAGATAATAAAAGCAAGAATATAATTCAATAAGCAGTAAACTCTAAGTTATCTTTGAGCCTTTTGGAATTGGATGAGACGTATCAGCTATGGTTCATGAATCTATATACTAATATTTCTGTCAACCGGCAGAAATATAACCTCAATTAAAAACGTAAATTTGCAACCACCCCCCCCAACAGAACACTGAAGTTCTACTTCTACCAGTAGATTATGGATACATGCACGCACGTGCAGATTCCAACAAATTAAAAACTTGTGAATTATACGGCACTGATTTATCGTGAGGTTGATTGTAATTAAGTTAAATTATGCTGATACACAAAGTTTTATGTAAAAGATCACTGACTTTTTTTTTTAACAAAAAGAAAAAATTACAATCTATTACTACTGATATACATTTATAATCGGGAAATTATCTTTTGGAACTTCATAAATTAACTTTGTGAAGACACAATCCCGACATCTTTATGCAAAAGATCATGACTGCTAAGAGCCGTTTAACATCATGATGATACTTGACCTTGATGGCGCAGCCATTTTGGAATAAAGTCTGTAACAGGTAATAATAGTTTGCCTTAAAAATACAAGTTCTGTCGCGTCGGTGACATTCAAATGTACTCTCTATTCACGGGCTAACTACCGGCTAAGGGCCAGACCCAGATCACACGTTACTTTGGAATAAGCTCTGATATATATTTATCATGACAGCTTGCCTTCAAAATATAAAGTGTTTACCCAAGTCATTTTTTAAAAATAGACAATTAACTTTCGGTAATATCTCAAAGTTAATGGACTGTTAAACACTAAAACTATCTATGTAAATCCAAGCAGTTGATACTGGAACTTGAAAATGTGTCTGTAAAATTTGTAGTATAAGCACCATGATCATTTTGGGGAAAATAATAATAAATAATCATACAATAAATCCAACACGGGTAAAGCAAAGCACTGGGCTCATTTTATAGGGAAAGTATTCTTTTGGGGTAGTGTTCAGACTTACCATCAGTTTGGATCATGTTTTATGGGCCAGAATAGGGACTGCATGATTCAAAGTTCGAACAAAGACTCAGAGCGGAGCTTTTAACACTCGTTTTGAATTTTATTTTAATAAAACTTCACTTTAAAATGTGGACAAATAAATTAAAATTAAGGGTTCAGCTACGGTGCACCTCGTGCACCGTACCCCAAGTTTTGGCCAATTACTTTATGATCCCTCTTATTTGTTGAAAAATGAACAAAATTAAAAGCTTTAAAATTTTAACACATGAGTCCTACATGTTTCTATTATTTACACTTAAAATATATTTTTATTAGTTACACATAGTTATTAGACCATATTTGATAATTATAAAATTTTTACATTATAATTTGGTCATATTATTATTGATGAATTAAATTTTAATTATATACTGAAATTATTTATTACGGATAAAATAAATTTTATGTTATTTCCAAAAAAATATTAATATTATTAGTAAATTAATATATGTCTATTACGTATTTAAATTATTTATTATAGATTAAATAGATATTATGTTGTTTCAAAAAAAATATTTTATGTACTAAAAATATTTTACAAGTCATTGCCCTTACATTATCATCAAATTGGGTCAATTGAATAAAATATAAGAATTATGTTTCAAAATTTTCAAACTTTTTACTTTTTTGCCTTTTCAGGAAACAATAGGGATATTAATGTTAAAAACTAAAGAAAATACATCCATGCCATTGAAACAATTTCTGTGTTAGATCTAATGGCCAACTCATATATGGACAAACTTGGGGTAAGGTACACCAGGTACACCGTAGCTGAACCCATATATATATATGAACAAAGCTTCGGTAACCCGTGACACCGTACCCTTCTTTTGTCTTTATTTTTTATCGACTCACTTGTTTTCTTTCTTATTTACGATTTAGTTATAAGTATAATGGTAATTTATTTTTTCTCATTCTTCTTTACCTCCTCCACATTCAACCCAATTTTCTCCATTTAACATTATTTTTGGACAATTAGATCTGAGGAATGAGATTTATTTATAATAAATTGATAAAGCTACACCTTGAATAGAGCTAATCTGATTCAAACAAAGTTTCAGAACTCAATACCAAAATAGAGCTCATCTTATCTGAACAAAGTACTCCCTTGTTTTGTTTTGTTTTCAATTAATTGCACTATAGTCTATGTTTTGTTAAAAATAAAAAAATAAATAGTATTTATAAATTTTGACACTGAAATCCTGTTCTTTTTAATATTTTTGTACTTATACCGTTGAGTTGACCATTAACAAAATTTTAATAGAATATAGAATTATCATTTTAATTAAAAAAATAAATTAAGGGTTGTGGATATTTAAATCATAAAAATACTCATAGTACCACCTTTTAATTAAGATTAAGTCAAATAACATAATGTTAATAATAAAATATTAAAGAAAGAATAGAAATAACTTATGATGGTTTTAATTAAAACTATTTTATTAGGTTTGAGTTTATGAAAAGAAGGTTCATGTGTGCTAAACTACTAATTAGGAATAAAGAAAGAATATAAATAACTTCAATTACAGTACAAATGAAGATATTAATATTAAAATAAAAAATATTTAATTAAATAGGACTTAGGAATTACAAGACGTGTTCATTAATAATATTATTGGAAACATTTAATTTAAGCATATACATGCTCATTTTTGGTCATATATTATTATTATTATTACAAATTAATATATTTTTATGATGTATTTTTTAATTGACATATTCAAATAATTTATTGTATATTAAATTGATATTATGTTATAAAAATATTTATTAAAAGATGTTAATTTTTCCTGCATTTTGAAATTTTTACATAGGATTACATGATTGTACATACATTGATACTTATTCTAATAGTCAAACTAGGTCAATGGATTTAAGTGTAAAAAAATTTGAAACAATCCGGACACATATGTCAATATTTAGAAATCTTTTCCCTTTTTAATATTTCAGTAAATATCAGGGATGCTAATGTTAATAACCATGCAAACATATCTTAGCCCTTATGCAACTATCGCGTTAAATCTAACGGTAAAATCATTAAATGATAGAATAAGGGTATCAAACACCAGTTGCATAGTAGCTGAACCCTAAAATTAACCATACTTACCACAAAACTTCACTTTATAAAATTCATACAAATCTTAAAATCTTAAATTATGTTCTTTTTATTACACAGTTTTTATTTCTTTAAAAAAAACTAAAATTTAAAAGATAAGTGTGAATTATAAAATGGATGGGTGTAAAAAAATTTGTTAAAATAATAATTTATTCAAGTGTTTAATCGAATTTTCATTCAAAACAAAAAAATGAATTAATTTGTGTTAATTATCTAGGCCAATTTCAAAATTCGGAGAGGTGTCAAAAGGATGCTCTCAAACAAACCGCAAAGGCCTAATCTTACACAACACAATCTCAAAACTGAAAAATCCATCTGTCTCGAAATATACTGGATGCAAAAGAACCTAATATTATCACGAAAGCCAAGAACATGAGAAATCCTAAAAGCTAGCAAGTTAATGGGCAAAGGAATTGTCAATGAATCCATGAAGCTATGAAAGTCATGCTAGCAACGCCAATAATGCAAGCCTACGACGCAATAGGCCACTGCCTCGGGCTTGCGTATGCAGAACAAACTTCTGGATGATTCCGAGGTTGAATATACAAGTAATAATTCCAAAATATTTCACAATCCAATGATTTTTTTTTATTGCTCAATTTAACTGTATCATTGCTTCGCTGCAACTGTTAACACATCCTTCAACCAGGGTGAACGAAGCAACCAATTATTATAGGTAACTAAGCATAGTTTAGTGTCAAAACAAATCCTGATAACAAGTGCCAATTGAAGTTCTAGTACTATAGGATAGGTAATAAACTAATGAAGAGGTATTTGGTTTTGCAATTCATACAATGCTTCACTCTTCTTTCTTGGAAAAGTACCGGAAAGCAAATGCTATGCCCAGGATCAACAGTGGTACCAGGAACTGTAGAATCTTAGCTGCAGATCCAGTGTCTTCGGGCCCGTGAACTGCTTGCTGGGGTGGTGTGTACTTCTTTTTTGCTGGAACAGTGGAGCTATCAATCTCACCAATGTAGTACTTTTCCATCATCTCTCTGGCGGAATCGCTGTGACCCACATCTTCAAAGTCGTCTGTTGCATCCTTCTCTGCAAAATTTATGGTGGACATATGAAGTTGTACTATAGGATGCAGTCTTTGCTATATACAATTTAATTATGAAATGAAGCACTCAAGGTACAGAAAATAGTAAGGTTGGTAGAAGGAGATCTTACCAGTTGCAGCTAGCAAGACTTCATCACCACCAGGATGATCCTCAAGAAATGGAGTCACATTATACACCTGATACAGGAGTTCTGAAACTTATATGCTATTTAATGACTTGTTTGAATTGAAAAGCGAAAGTACTACATGAGGGTACCAAATAGATGAATGTCCTGAATTGTCAAAGATCTACCCCAAACATACATAACAAATTAAGAAGAAAAAAACACAGCGGGATTAGACCAAGCTTGGCCAAGCAATCTGGCTCCTGGTTACGGCTTTTTCGAATATTTTGCTCTTGGCAAGTGGAACACTAGAAGTTACAGTATTCTATTTCCTGTAAGCTATTTTTTAGTTCTTATGCAAGACGTATACTTGAATTTTATAAATCAAATATTATAAAACACTTGATCATAGAAATTTCTTATTCCTCTATGGAATACTACAGACAGCAATGAAAATTAAGTCTCTCACCAGACAATAAATACCACAATAAAATACTAGTAATAATACCCAGAGAAAAATGGGAAAAAAAAAAACTAAAATGAATCGTAGAGACTTTCAGTCTTTCAATAGCATGTTTCTCTCATTTTCGCACCTTAATTTGGCCCTAAAAAATTTACTTCTAGATCTTAATATCTAAACAGCCTCTATACTGGATCAAAATGATTCTTAGATACAGCTAAATATTAGATTGAAAAAATAACTTTTTATGTTCTGGGCACGCGGTAAAGAGAAAAAGAACAGACAAATCCACGAGAGGATAACAAGTAAAGCAAGCATCCTCCGAGTTCGATGAACTAACCTTTCCAGAAATTACAAGCCAACAATCATCTCTATTATTGTGCTTTGACACCTCTTGAAACTCATGAACTTTAGCCATTCTTTTCTGGCTATTGTAGCTACTGCACACAGAATCAGAATTATTTATTAAAGTCAACACTAACAGTCCATAAGAAACAAACACAGGATTCAAAAAGGAAAAGGGAAAGTGATATATTTAAATTGAATCTATAAAATTACAGAGATAGATAAAGATCAATCAATTCAAAGAGTGAGGCTTTTCTTACAGGAGATTGCAGCGGACAGACAGAGCTCTTTGCCTGTTATTTCTCCCCTTTGCCTTTGGGCTTTGGCAGTTGACAATTCAAACTTTAATCCTCCACCACACCACACGCCTATTTTATTAGTTTTTATTGCAATTTCTTTTTACCAAGTTTTTAACTAGGGCTAGGGGTGGCAAAAATACCGGTCCGGCACAGATCGATTACCCAACTCAGGAATGAGGCTGGTTCTGTTTCAGGTATTACTTGATAAGTTTGGAGTTAGACTCGAAATTCAGATTTTATTTAAAAAATATTATAAATTATATATTATTTTAAATAATTATATTTAATTAACCCATCTATTACACATATTTTAAATTTTAAATATTTAAAGTTTATATTTTTATGTTCAATTTTATTAAAATAAATTTAAAAATTATGAAATTACCCCAAAAATATATATATATATATATTATAAAATATAAAATTCGGGCATAAAAATCCGGCACTCGGACCTGCACCCGGATTTTTCCAAGCCTAACTGGGGCGGTAATATTTTCCTGTAAGCCATCTACTCCCAAGAAATAATTATATAGATGCATATTATTTTTTTTAAATTCAAAATAAAAAATAAAAGTTCAGAATTTAATCAAATAAAATTTAATATTTAAACTATTAAGTGTAAATCGGACAAACTCAATCCAACTTAATGAATCCAATTTAATCTAGTTTTACCCAAATTTTTTATTTAAAAAAATTATCTCACATAATATAATATTCATCAATTGGTTGATAAGATAATATTATTAATTCACTTGGATCTTATGAAGAATTACCAATTATTTAATAAATAGTACATAAGATGATATTTGAAATAAAAAGTTTTAGATGTCTATCGTTACTCATATATTTTAAATGAGTTGATTGAATTTTTTTTTTTTTCAAGAATCCAGCCCAGGAACAATAAAAATCATAAAAAATTTAATGTCGACTGTTAAACTCTAAATGGTTAGACCTAATTTTGAATCCTATTTATTCTTTTATAAAAGATTATTTTCAATTTTCTCCGTTAAACCTGACATTAATTGAATTCCTTAGACTCAAAATTCAAAAATCAAACCCGAAATCTCACTAAAAGCAAGTTGACAGATACTCAGGCATTATGTCATGTTGTTTATTGATAGATGTTCGTTACAATCGGCAACATTTAATGCTATGATGGAGAATTAATATGTTTTTTTTAATATTTGAATTTGATTTTAAGTATTAGATAATTTTTTAATATTTGAATTTTTTTAATTTTTTAATTTTAATCAATCCAATTTTATGATTTAAGGATTAAACCGATTTGAGTTGAACATATTTATTCGATTGGATTGAGATGAAATTTTTCTCAACCAAAGCAATAGTGGCTTTGGTTGGTTTTTCACAAACCCGATCTAACTCAATTTATGCCGACCCCTAGGTACAAGAGCCTATGTTTGTTGAGACAATTTTATTATGAGTGGAATTATTGGCACCCCTCTAAATACTTATTAATACCTCTTTTTTTTATTAACCCCATTAAAATATTTAAAAATATTATAAAATTCTTTTAACACCTCCTTCAATGACAAAATACCCTTAATTAAAATTTATTAGTATAAACCCATTCTTTATTTATTTATTTTTAATTTTTACCTGCACCAATATACTCAGACTTGCTGAAGAGCACACCTTCGTATTTCACCTAGAACCACTTCATTGCATCTTCCTTGGTTGTGGATTTTGCGACAACTAATCATCCATTAAAAAGAGAGGGAGAAAAAAAAGGGGAAAATAAACGATTGCCCCGCGAAACTTCTACTTTGATGTGGCAAATCATTGAAACACTACATGGTAAACATTTGCTCCAATGCATGACAATTCATTCTAATTGATGATGACACTTAGCAAACACTTGGCTACCATGCATGAAATTCTAAGGCCATATGTTATTTGGTTTACCGACGGAGATGTTAAGCACAAGCTTTTGAACCTTAATTTCACTTACAGGGTTCGAAAGTTTCTTCTCTGAAGCCATTAGAGTTTGCTGATGATGAGTTGCTGTCGCTGATAAATCCTCACCAAAAAATAAGAGGAAAAAATTACCTTTTTAATTTCTAAAATGTTGAATTTCAATTTCAGGTACTATTCATTTTGTGTCTTAATCAAGTTATTTTTTTATTTTTCTGCTAACATTTTAATATTTACAGTCACTTGTAGCATTACTTAATTTTGTAGTGTCTAGATCATAATTCATAAAACTAGTTTGCAGTTGGAGTAAACTTGGAAATTTAAAAAAGAAATAAAAATGAAAAAAAATGGAGACAGATTATCATCTTGAGGGGGGTTTAATTAGAAATTGTCCTGTTATGTAATTTTAATAAAAGTTAAATATGTAATTTTAATAAAGGTTCAAATTGTCAAATAACGAAAGGGGTTTCAAGAGGTATTTGTTAAAATTGTAAAATAACGAAAGGGGTTTCAAGAGGTATTTGGAGGGTGCCAATAGTCACACTCTTATATTATTTTATATTATTAGGGTAAAATAGTAAAATTAAATTTATTAAAAAACAACCTTAATGGTAAAATATATCTAAGTGAATACAGTTATAAAAAATATTTAATTGATTAATTGTCTAAATTTTTCATTGACTTGTATATTTTAAGAACAATGTGAACTTATTATAATTGTTTATTGAAAGTGGAGTGGATTTATAAAAATAATAGGATGGAAATATCCATCCTATTAATTAACTAGCTTCCACATGCCTATTACGTAAAATATCAGTCGATATGAATTAAATTATTGATTACTAAATGGGTGAGGTTATTTGAACCCACTAAATTTTTTATTGAATCCCTTTTTTAATTAAAAATTTTATTATGAAAATATAATTTAATCAATTATGTATTTGACATCACTCTCTTTCCACACATCTCCTTCATTATCAAAATTTAAAGTGATACGTGAAGTAAATATTGCATTTAACAAATGAAATTATTTAAAAATTAACAAACTCCACAATCTAAACAGAATAAAAGGATCAATACTTGTCATGTAAAAATAAAAAGTAAAACTATTATAATTTTTTTGGTTAAATCTCATAAGTATAAACTCTAAATGATAATAATAATGTTATAGTGTAAACTAAGAAAGATAATGTTGATTTAACAAGAAAGGGAAAAAAAAAGAAAAATTAAAAGAGAGAAATTAGTTGAATTTTTTTACCATTGTTACATTTTAGAGAGAAAGTTGTGAATCAAGGGTAATTTTGTGATTTTTTTAGAATTAGTGAATTAAAATAAAAAATTATAACTTGATGATTATTTTAATTAAAAAAGTGGGTAATGAGAGAATTAGTAAGTTCAAATAGCCCCACCTTTACTAAATATGATTTAAAAATTAGTTATTGTTATTATTTTCTAAGAGTAAATTGTAAAAAGACAATAAGCATTGATTTCTACTTAAAACCTACATGACAACAAAAGGGGAAAAAAAAAGATTAAGTCTTAACTTTTACAGAACTGATTTCTATATTCACTATTCAGAATAATTGAGAAAACTTCTCATTGGGCCTTTCCTAATTGTTTTTCTTTTTATTTTTTAGAGTAATGATAAAGACAATCATAATCTTACACATAAGATTCACTCAAGATCTGATCTTAAGCAAAAATATATGTTGATAATTAGTAGTTAATAAATAAAAAAAATAAAAAAAGTTAAATCCACTTATATACTATCAGTAAAAAATACACGATACAAAATCTTTAAAAGCATGGAAGAACTCATATTATAAGATAATCTTAATCAAACTTTCTTTCGTTAGATCGACATTTTGGTATGGCATGCTGTATAATTCCAAGTTAACGTCAGTTCCTGGTCCAAAATCCAAAGGGGAAGTGAATAGATAGGAAATAATTCAATTCGAAGGATCAGAGACTAGGAAAGAATCCGCATCCAACTACATTACAAACTGACCCGAAAATATGCCCTTTCTGCAAACATATTGACAACACATAGAATAGGAATAGAATATATATTTTTTAATTACACGAGACTATTGCTTAGTTACAACTCATATTACATTAGATTACTATTGATATTTACAATCAGACAATTAGTAGGATAAGTTAATATTAATTCTAATGTAGCACTGTCCGGATTTTAACTATCTCTAATATTCGAAAAATTTCTATTCCACTCACATTTATAAGAAAAAAGACTACCTTCACTCAATTATTTCATAATTAAAAAAAAAATTAAATCCTCGTAATTATTTTTATGAGAGTTTCAAAGACTGTGTGTGAGAGCAAGTGCGCTCCACAATAGAAATGAAGTATACTTTGCCTGACGTTGACGTGGAAGTGTTAGCACAAGAGTGTAACTGTAAGCTGCAAAAGTGAAAGTACTAATTACCCAATCCAATCAACCGTCGCTTAACTTTTATATGTGCGTCCGAAAGTGTTGAGAGGACTTAATAAAACCGAAATGATTGATGAGACAAAAGCATTAAGTATCAGGACAATTGATGGGGGTGGGTGTATTAAATTATAACATAGCTCTTTCTAATAACTGTTAATAACAGGGACAAAATTGAGTGGTTTTATGGCAGGCTGAGAAATAGGATTAAAGTAAGTTTGGATCTTCATGTTTGTCTAAAATGCATCATTATCATGCTCACAGTTGCATTAGAGCTAAATTAAAGAGATGCATCAGAACGTTAATTAATTGAAGCTTGAACCATCAACCCAGTTAATGTAGCAACAACTAAATTAACACCAATCCAATTTATACTAACACTACGTACAACAACAACAACAACCAAAACAACAATAGGCGGAAAAAGGAAGCAAAAGTTACAAATTACAGCAGAAAATCACATTGTTCCATCATCCATGTGCATGAACATACTTGAAAACCTGATTGACATAGAAATGATCAAGAAATTATTTAACAACGTAATAGTCCCGGAAATAAGCATTTCTAGCACACCAGCTAGGTCAAACAGTCAAAGCTCATCAGGCAGCTGTACCATCTGCAATAACGATTGAGGAGAGAAATATTAGTAAGTAACAACAAGAACAATATGAAAAGTATGCAATGCATGATCAAAACAACACATGAAGATATCGAAATGGTGACCATTAATGATGCGGAAAAGGATAGTGATTGGTATTGGTGCCTGAGACCCTGACCCTACCTATCAATTAGCAGACATGACTGGCTGGGCATGTAGGGAGATTATCATGGCCCATGAGCCAGAAAAATCGTTTGATCATCACCATTTGGTTTGGTGGATTAGTAGTATATTTTGATTAAATTGACAACTTTATAGTTGTACTTATCTTTCGAGTTATTTTCCGAAAGGGACCCATAAGGACTAGATGAAATGACAGTGAGGACAGCTTCAGCTTCAGTTCTCTGTCCTGTCCATACATTTTGACGTTCAGACCCGACCATGCATACTATTTGGGTGAATCTATTAGAAAAAGGCTCACATAATACAAGAAGATGAAGAAGAGGCAACTTATATCGTCGTAGTATATGTGTGTCTATTGTGATTTGTGAGTGATGTATGTTCCTATGAACAATCTCACTGTGAGTTTGGTCATTTACCCAAAATAATAGTGGGTGGAAGGGTCAGTTTGTGTAGTCACTAAGACTAACCAGTCATTTACTTATTTATGGTCATTTTTCGTTATTGGCGTTGCCTTGGTGACAGTCAAGCAACGGGGGCCAGAGAAACAGGGAATTAGGTCCCATATTAATTCAATTCAAAGGCATTAATGGAACGAAAGGCATGCAGCAGTATGCACTGTGTTTTCGCTGATGAATTTTGTTGCACATCCAATGATTAGATGCTCAAGATCGATAGCCTTATCAAGTTAACACTACCAACTAATGTATATATGACATGAGTAATTAAATTTAATATAACATAGTAGTTTTTTAAAATAAGTGCATATATAGTACAGCATCATTTAATTATTATATGACTGACGTAATACTTCTGATGTATTTTAAAATTTCTCATTGGGCATCATGCTCCAGAAGTAAAATCTTCTCGTTAATTACCGACATGAAAGATGTGGTCACAAAGTGGAATTTAGCACGCACTAGCTATGGCGTGGTTTCTGTGTATACGGTTAAAAACTAACCATATACTGCATTATGAAAAGATAATCGAAGTGAAAAATAAATTTCATATAAAATTTAAAAATTAAGAGATACCTGCAGGAATTTGAAGTAAAGAAACTGATTCACCAGCTTGGTATTTGTTGCCGAGACGTTCAAGAATGCTGGCCTTGTTTTGACCATCTGGTTTATTAGCCTTGCCTTCAATCTCTGGATGGATCTTCCTCTTTAACATCCTCCTCATCATCTAATCATCATAAAGATCGATAATGACTCATATAAATTTATCCGTAAGTGTGTTGTCTCTTTATGAGTAGGCCAAAGAGAAAGAAAAAGGAAAAAAAGACCACATTAACTTCTTTGAAGTTTGAACAGGATATGTAGATGCATGTATGTATGCATGTATATACACAAAAAGAGTAAGATTAATTAATACTCACTTGGTGTAATTTCTTAATGGGACGCGAATCCTCTTTAACATGAGGAATCAGTTTCTTGGCAAAGGAGAGGCCATTCTTTGTACGAACAGACTGCTTTTTACCAACATGTGGCTCGAATTCATCCGGATTTGGCTTCTTCTTGGTATTAGAATCCTCATAGAACAGGTCTGCAAGTGTTGTTCTTCTCTTTTTCCCTTGATCGATATCCGTGGTGTCAATGTCAAATCTGGGGGAAGCTACAAATGGAGTTATTTGGACACCAGCATCAAGGGTTATGATCAAATGATGATCAGCTTTCTCATCATTTCCATGAAGATCAGCATTTGATGCAAATGCTGTGAAAATCAATGGGTTCACTTCTTCATCGTCAGCACTAACGCTGTTAACTTGATCATCATCATCATCGTCATTATTGTTGTTGTTGACAAAATCAAGCACTTCACTTTCCTCTCCTTCTTCATCTCCACTTTCACAAATGAAAAATTCTTTTTGTTGGTCATCCGCTTGTAGAGGATCAAAACCAAACGTGCCAATTGTTAGAATTCCATCTCGCCAGCCATCAAGCACGTCCACAAGGGCTACTTGTTCCAGTAAAGCTTTTGTGTTGGTGTCAATCGCAATGGATTCAGTTTTCTTTACATTTCGAGCAAAACCATCTGAGTAATACAGAATTTAATTATCTCACGAACTTAAGTCGTCCTATATATGTATATAAGTAAGTGTAGTCAAATTAATTTAAACATATATGTCACATGTAGGCTTTGCAAAACCATGCAGCACCATAGTAAAGTAGCATACTAACAAATGATTTCAAAAAAAAAAAAAAGTACTTAATTAACCACAATTGTGACATTAAACAAAGAAATAAAAATTAAAATCAAACCTTTGAGTATGTTATGATTGAACTTCCGGTGCACCCAGTTGAAGATCTAACAAAAACAGAATCAGCAAGAGAGATATGTAGATTAATCGAGTACTCTAGCCAAAAAACAAGTACACTAAGAAATATAGAGTAAATTAAGCGAAAGGTAGGTTATGATAATTAGCGATCGGCAGCCCAAGTTCTAACCTTCATTTTCTCAGCCAGCAAGTTAATTTCTTTTGGTGAGCGGTAGAATGGTGTTTTGTCAAAGCTAGTATGAGGAAAACGATTATGGGGGAAGAACTAAAAGCAAGCAGCAGGGGCCAAATGGGTGGGAAGATTTTAGTAGCGACACCTGTCAAAGGAATGTGGGGTCTTAAATCTGACCATGTTTTGTGGGTACATGGCATGTTTGAGGAGCCAGCATGTTGGGTCTGTGTGGCATGATCGATGTTCCGAAATTCTCGAAATGATGTGCATTACCATTACCATTGCCATAATGCCATTACACTCCCTCTCATATCTTGTTTACTGGGGTTTTTGCACATCAATATATATGCAGTGTTGGGACTGGATCTTTTAATTACCTAACTCCATTACCATTAGTTAGCTGTTCATCTCATCACCAACTTTAAGATGTACAGTAATAGAATTATATTCGTATTACTTTTTCCAAGTTCCGACAGAGCAAGATTTTCCATTTTGGACTAATTTACAACCAAATGATTGATATGATTAAACATAATCATATATGTATTATACATCGAACATGACCAATAAAATTGGTTGGCCGGTCACTCCTTTTATGCTAGTGACCTGGGTGTATGGCAAGATATGAATGTCAGTGGCACAATACAGCCAGCCACGTAGTAACTAAAATTTAAGAAAGTTTATTTTCCCATCTGAGAGCTCAGTCATTTGTATGATCCACGATAATGTTCAGTAAATTGTGGGACTTATTCGGGTGTTTGCTTATCAATCAACTTTCCTATGATCACAAATGCTTACCCAAGGTTAAAATCATATCAACCATATATAAGAAAAGGTAATTTGTTGAGGGATTAAGTGCTGGACTTAAAGAACATAGCATTGCAGATAAAGGCCATGCGCCCTGAATGCTGAATCAGAGGTGTTTTTCTTATTGTTGCCAGTTCAAGATGAAAAAGTACTGCTCCTCCTTAGTTTAACACCATTTCCAATTTCAACAAAAAACAGTCATCTCAGCATTAGCCTAACCTTGCAACTTTTAGTGATGCTAATCGTATATTACTGTGCTCTGTTGTTAATGCTTCAGCCAGCGTCGTAGCAGTAACCATATACACTACACTCTATTACATTCCCTTCGGTTTTTTGGTTGGGTCCAGAGCAAATTTCTGTTCTTACTTCTTAGCCTACAAAGAACTAGTACCAAAACTATTTTGTGCTTGCCTGTGGTGACATGTGGAAGAGCTATAAACTAATCAGCCCCGTAATCATACATTCAGAGGAAGAATATTCATTGAAAACCAAAACTTAGCTGGAAAAATGGGAAACAGTCATAAAAGAAAGAAGCGCTGGTGTTTATTGATGGTGCTGTTATTTGACGCTAGCTACTTGTCTGGTTTATAGCATAGAGCTAACAGCCTTCAAATAATTGATCAAGATGGTTGAGCAAGGACTGTAGCTTTCTGGGTCCTCGTTCTTTTTTTTAAATTATGAAATCATGAGTTAGGACAATGACTAACAACATAAAATTGATTCCGTATACTATAATTCCTCATAATAAGAAGGGAAAAAAAATTTCATGCACTAAGACCTACTAACATATAAGAAGAATTTTACAATTTTGATCTAATCTTCCCACCTTACCTAATCTTTTTAAGTCATAAAAACCATATAACATCACCTCCATCTCTGCCATAGAAACTGCTTTGGATTCTAGTTTAAGTTAGAAAATTCTGAGATATGGGTCAGCTAAATTTGGTCCCTCTACATTACAACCTATGCACCTAAACCTTTTTGGAGTCGCAACAACAGCAAAATTGGAAAAAAAAGGGTTAGATCTTCAAATATTAAATTGATGGTGCACACAAAATTTTTCTTGGCTGGAAAAGTTCAGGAGATTTATGGTCCGTGTTTCACCTTATTTATGAACTGTGCTTTGCTTTTAGGCTGCTTTAGTTTGGCGTGAAATCTGAATAGATCGAAATTTAGCTGAAGTCTTAATAAGTCTAAATGAAAATGTCTCTATAATATGTTTCCTTTTCTTTTTTCAATGTCTGAATATGAAAATTTAAAAACTAATAGTTTGACATAAATATTTTTTTAAGTGCAGCATATATTTGTTCATCACAATTTAGAAATTTAATAAGTTGATTAGTTTGATAGCATTAAAAAAATAATATTATCACTGTGTCCTAGTATAATTTTGTAATAAAAAATGTAATTATAACATCAACTTTCATTATAAAACCAACACTGTTGTTTTAGTTTTGATTCATCACAATGCACATAATCTAATTTTTTTAATATTTTGATTTAGTTAATGTTGCCATGTGAATAAAAATTTAAAGCAATTAAAAAAACAACTTCATGGAGAATACAAAAATATTAGGTTTATACATAATATAGGAAATACATGAATTGTTAAGGGTATTTTTGAGATTTGAAATTAAAATTTTTCTATTTAGATTTTAAACTTCATATAAAAGTAGATTTTTTCTATTCAGACAAAACTGTTTGGCAACAAGTGATAAGTTAAGAAAACAAACAATCTAAAAAAATAAATAGCTAGAAAAAAAAAAGTTAAATACGAACTTGATACTAAAAAAACAAAGGCCGCCTTAATCTTATCTTTTCTGACTTTCTATGTAACACCCATATTTTCTTTGCTTTTACTAGCTAGCTTAACGTCCCACGCAAGCTCGCTCATAAATTAGTACAATTTAAAGATGATTCTGTTAAAGTTACTGAGCCTTTTGTCCACTGTGATATTGTTTTTAGTTCAAAAATTAAGAGAGATGTTTGTGAATGCGGACAGTGGACAATGCATCAAGTCATGCAAATTTCATTATCTTTTTCTTCTTCTTTTTTTGGGTAATATCGGATCAACAGAAACCAAACGTTATCCCAATTCATTCTAAATACTACTAATTATATCCCCAAAGAGTTTTATGATGTTCCGTCAGAAATAATTTCTGGATTAATTAACGACTCAGTACTGAGTCAAATTAATTTAATTGCGTACAGAAACAAGTTCTTCATGTATGGGCTAGAATTAAAATTCCATTCGTCTGGCGTAAAAAAATTCAGAGCCATAAATTTTTAAGGGCCATCATCAGTACATATCATCCAATGAACACATGTCTAAGTCTAACTTTGAACAACAACGAAGACCCACTTAAAAGTTCGGTAGTATTAAACATCATCCTATTCCTACTGGCTGATTTCTGCTTGAAGAATCTTATGGGATCCACGCCTTGTACAAAAAGCATCCAGGGTCCAGTGAGTCAAACCTTTCCAGTTTTAATCGAATTTGATACAATTGAAGGTTCATATTTTTATTTATTCTATTTTAAACAAATATTTCTTATCATTAATTAATTAATTAATTAAATAGAAATCACTCAAAACTCAAAAGTACAAATGGTTACTTTATATTACCATGCTTATAAGGCCATGATACAAAATTTATATCTCAATTGATGTAACACTAATATAAATCTAATATTTGGATGAAAATAATAAGACACTGATTATATCACATGAAATTATGAGATAATGTCGTATCATCTATCATATCAATCCATATACAAACTTTGTAAGCTTATCATCACTAATTTTATTAGGACACCTGCAAAGACGAAATGTGAAAAAGAAATTATGTAAAGAATGTACTGACAATGGGGCGGGCCCGAATTAACAATTATAAGCTTCTGTGTGTTGCCCCAAATTAACAGCTAGCCTAGCAAAAGCGAAGCTGCTCCATTTATCCCAAGTTATCATGCGTTCTTGGCTCTTGTAAACAACGAAATCAATAAAATAAAGAGATGATTGCTGTCCTTTAATGTAGTTTCAACTATGACTAAAACGGTGAATACAAAGGAGGGGTTTTATAAGGAGTTTTGAAGGGTGCCAATAGCTGTTCTCTTGTGACCCAAAGTATGCGAGAATTGGGTCGACAAGTTTCTTTTGACCCAAAAGCTGAAAGCAGAACAAAGTGCTGCTAAGAAATTTCATTTGAAAGTATTTGCATTATTGCATAGGAACCTCATGCATAAAAGTCTCCATCTTTCCATATACTGAAGAATTACTTACTGTGGGTCTCTGCTCATGTTCTGGCAAATTGCAGAGATAATGCTTTGAATCAATATATAGATACAACTAATGCTCCTGTCTGCTGCTCAATTTCAGCCAAGAAGGTGAACTGGGACAACCTATCCACTCAAAAAGAAATGAGACTAGTTTATTAAATTTTTCACCAATGGATTTTATCAGAGAGATGCCAAAATCTGCAGCTACCATTGCCAAGATGGAAATGCTACCTAACTGGTCTATTATGGTCCAACCAAAAACTTAACACAAACTTGACTTATAATGCGCCCAACAATTTAGGTGCGCATTGTTTCTGGTTCAACTTGTAAAATTAAATTTCACATCAGTTATGTTATGAACTTAAAAGCATCTTCATTAAAAAAAAAAAAAAAAATCCAACCCAATATCCCTGATACAGATGAAAAACGCAAATATTTGCATCCTCATATATGTATCTCACAACTCGTGATTAACATAAAGCCAAGTTCAAACATATTATTAGCAACAGTTGTTCATTACTCTATTTTAATTGTTTATTTGCATTTCATTTTGGGGCAAATAAATCCACATACCTTTTCACCGGCCAGTCATCACGATTCCAGTATTCAACTTGCAGGAAGACACCACTATACCGATTTCCATAATACATATGAATAATGGACATATATTGGAACATTTCTTGATTTTAATTTCACATCAAAGAGTGTGTCTTCATTTCAACACTACCTGCTCCAAAGCTGCTACGCAACTTATTAACATTATTTGCTTATAATATGTATTTATAATATGAATGTTCATTAACCTCATATCATTAACAAAAGAAAGATAACAATACAACTGCAATTTAATCCAAAACTTTTACACTCATTACTTAGCCATATAACATTTTTAAGTATATAACGTCATAATTAATTTATCCACGCTTCATTAACCTCATATCATTAACAAAGAAAGATAACAATACAACTGCAATTTAATCCAAAACTTTTACACTCATTACTTAGCCATATAACATTTTTAAGTACATAACGTCATAATTAATTTATCCATGCTTCATTAACCTCATATCATTAACAAAAGAAAGATAACAATACAACTGCAATTTAATCCAAAACTTTTACACTCATTACTTAGCCATATAAAATTTTTAAGTATATAACATCATAATTAATTTATCCATGCCTAACAATATATTTCACAGCTCATCACTAGTCCATTCGCTTATATATATATATATATAGTTATACCAACAGATATATAACACTGACAAAATATGAACCTAAATAGAAATTATTTTGCCTCTATATAAGAAAAAAAAAAAAGAGCCAAAACATCCAATCTTGTCAACCTATGTTTCCTTCTCACAGCTTCATGGTAACATTTTTCCTTTACGTTTCCCTGCACTCAGGAGTATATATACAATTGTTGAAAGCACCATTCAATCAACTATTTATGAAGAATTTTTTTAAAATACAATATTTCTTACACATACTGCATACAACAATTTCCCCAATAAGAATTAACATTCAATGATCGTAATGACATCCACAACGAGCATATATTCTCGTCTGAAAAATTCGAGGATCTATCTGAACTTCAAAATAATTATAGGTTCATAACAAAATTACTCACTTTGTTGCTATAGAGGACAAGATCATTAGCTGAATTACCATCTTTGTTGCTCACTCGAAGTTTATCTGGGCTTCCATGATCTCTCTCGGCCATCTCATTCACATGAAGTTCTGCAACTTTCACAACACAAGCAACAACCACCAATTATTAACATGCATAACCAAAGCAAAACATTTTGCTTATGGGAAGTAAAAGTATTTGCAAATAACTACTTCGACCATTCATTTTATACCAATAATTCTATTTTTTCGCTATATCGACTGACCATTCATTTTATACCAATAATTCTATTTTTTTGCCATATCGACTGCAATACGCAGTCCATTGCCAAAGGATATCTCTTCATACAACGTAAAATGGGCAACATCCATCACAATAAACTGTAATAGGTACATTCATCACATTTCATCCATAACTAGTTTCTCTATCTCAAAGGAAGCAACGGATTCAACATAAAATTAGTTATTCTCAGCAGGATTATGGCACCTATTAAACTCTTCATACAATCCATAACATGCAAATCCTTTTAACAAATCATCCACACGAACCATAATCGCCGTCCAATTGTTTGTCTACGAAAATTACCTTTGTGTTCATGTAATCAGCGTCCGAACGCGGCTGAGCGGTCACCCAATTTGGGGTCTTTGCCTTGACCGTGACGATACAAACAGAAGGGTTTTTTCCCCAGCGCCACAGCCGCAAGCGATGCAGTGCTTTCGACATTTGTAGAGTCCTCAATTTTTTGTTATGTATCAGGCGGGTGATTTTCCCATTATTTACTTTCTCATCTTTTTTTTACCTCCCGTTAATCGAGATTGTTTTTACCGGCCACCCCATTTATCTTCTTTTTTATGCTGTTCTTCTAACGGCCGTAGGATTTCGCTACTCGTCAATCCAAAGGATAGACCACAAGAGGACAAATCTGGGGGTACGTTCCATCTGGTGGAAGCAAGTTTTGGCCTGTATCATAGTGCTTCAACTTTGACACTGCTACTCCAATTGAGATTTAAAAAAAAAAAAAAATCATAAAGAACCGGGTCTTGTCATGTCATGTCAATGAAGCTATTTATTTATTTTAATGCAGGGTGAAAAAGATTTAAATATATCAATCTTTGTCAGAACAACGACATTATATTATTGGTATATAAAGACTCTCTCCGTAATGGGAAATTTAGCATACAATAGACGAATTACATTACATATTATAAGGACTCTTTTACTTGGTGGGAAAAACTGGCATACTAATGAATGACACTTAATTTATTACATCACATCCTCATTCTCGCATAATTCTCACTCAAGTCACAGAGCATGGTACTGTCTTCATTACACTACACACAAGGTGGAATATAACAATGAAGAATCAGTACCATGCTCGCTTTATATCATCACTCAATCACTCGTATATAATCATTTATTTTTGCGATATTATAACATAATTAATGACTAGTATAGCCTAAGATAATTGAACCGCAAAAGCAGAACTTTTAATTTTCTCGCTTGCAACTTGCAGTGGTTCTCTCTAGCTGTGATGGCCATTGCTTTTGTCTTTGACGTGGAATCCATTACCAGATGGCTTTCTTGAAAGAGAAAGATGCACACCAGGATCATGATGAGAGCAGGAAGAATGGAGTACAATCGAGTTGTTAACACCTTGCACGTTACTGTTCATGAACGCACCCATTGGAGGAGAAAGCATTCCTGCCTTTGCTTTGAGATTCTTGTCCTTCTTGGACTTCTCTTCATCACTGCTGCTGCTAAAGCTGTGCCATCCGGTGCCATCGCTCTGAGTTTTAAGGCTTTCCTTGTTGTGGAGAGTATAAGTGTTGCCATCAAATCTATGTTTCAGGGGAGACTTGATCACTTCCATGAAAGCACCTTTGTTCTCCCCTGCAATTGTTATAACCCTCATGCCAACCTCATCAGAATCTGAAGAGAACTGCTTGCGATGAACTTTCGCATTTTTCGCAACTTCCTTGTGCACCTCGTGATTCCCACGATGTGCATAGCTGCTAGGCTTGTGAGCCTCATCAAAATGGTTTCCAGTACCATTAAACCAAGACTTGGGCTTTTCACTGCTAGTTTGAACAAGCACGGTCTTTTGCTCTGTCTCAGCAGGGATTGTAGGCTGAGTCTCGGCTTTGGATGTAAACTGAGGTGGTGGTAGGATCAAAGGAGATGGTGGTGGGGCGGTAGCTTTCTTATAAGGTGACTGAGGTGGGGTCTCAGACAGTAGAGTTCGTGGACCAACTGGTGTTGGACTAGGCAAACGAGCAGTAGTAGTAGCAGCACTTGTGGCAGCTGTCACCGCAGGCTCTGGTTTGGCTGGAGACCTTGGAACAGAAAATGTAGTTGGCACCGGTTTGGGTGGAGATGTTGTTGGAACAGAAAAGGTAGTTGGGGCCGGTTTGGGTGGAGATATTGTTGGAACAGAAAAGGTAGTTGGCGCCGGTTTGGGTGGAGATGTTGGCGCCGGTTTGGGTGGAGATGTTGTTGGAACATAAAAGGTAGTTGGCGCTGGTTTGGGTGGAGATGTTGGAAGAGAGAATGTAGTTGCCACTGGTTTGGGTGGAGAAGTAGTGGGCGATGGTTTTGGTGGAGATGTTGGCAGAGAGAATGTAGTTGCCACTGGTTTGGGTGGAGAAGTAGTGGGCGCTGGTTTTGGTGGAGATGTTGGCATTGAAGAGGTGCTAGGTGGCTTTGTGGGAGATGCTGGAGGGGGAGAAGAAGGAGCTGAGACTTGAGGTTTAGGAGGTGATGTAGTGGCCGGAAGAGTTGGGGGAGATGGTGATCTTCTGGGGACCGGAGAAGAGGGCACGGAAGTTCTTCTGATTGGAGATGTTGGAACTGAGGAGACCCCAGAAGGTGCTGGTGCTTGAGTAGATTCTTGAGGCTGAGGCTGCCCCATTGGCCTAAATGGGGCACGAAACATAGGCGGCCGTGGCTGGGGAGCGGGGGGCTCGGGGGTTGGTGTAACCAGTGGGGCTGGGCGACCTATGGATGGTAAACGGAACCATTGACGGGGTTGGGTTGCCATTACAAAAGAGAGAGTTTGTGCTAATACTTGCTACAGATAACTACAACTTTAAATCAAACAAATGCATACGAACGTAGCTTGTGCTAGTTGTTATTTATAATATGGATTGGTAGCAATGAAGCTTCAACTTGGTTGAAATAGAAACTACTGATAGAGAGGCCGTGAAAATCACACGCTATTACGGTGAAAAGAAAAGCATCGGATTCAGCTAGCACCAACAGCTGACAAAAGTTCACAAAGCAAGATTGGAATCAAAGTGTCTTCAAATAAAATAATTTGCTGCTCTTTTTCTTTTCTTTCTTTTTTTTTTTCAGCCGTGATGTGATCTGCGGTCTCAGCTGTAAAACCCACTTCAATTGAATTTCAACTAGTTGCCATTAAAAATTTTGATGGTACTAGGTCCTCGTCATTGCTAGTCAGTAATCAAGAAGCAAATTGGCAAGAATATTTACTCTTTTTTTTTTTTAAATTTCTAAGATTTACGTATTTAATAATTGGTTAATCAAAAGTACATCGTAGTGCCATCAAGGTGTCATATTCTGCTAAATAGTGGCTGCTCTTGATCTGTCTCAAAAATAAGGAGTACAATTAACAGCCATGTATCCGCCGCATATCACTGGATGACTGCATGGCATATTCATGCTGTTGAAATAGCGGCTCATTTCTCTTCTTTCATGCACCACAATCGCTACGTGGACTTTCATGATCATGCTTGAACTTCACATAACTGACTGTTTATAAGATTCCTGCAATCGAAGGAGGATGTTGTTAGTGTCGTCCTGTTGACTTTGCTTGTTGAGATTGTGATGCTGTCTGCTGTCCACTTTCCTTTTTTCTACCATTTTCTCTTTAGAACGACTTGAATGTACGGATGATTGATTTTCAGCTTTAATTAATTAGTAATTAAAGTTTTAATTTCCAGCTATAATGTTCAACTGTTGTGTTAGTAAAAAGGAAATCTGACGAATAAGAGAGGCAGCAATGTTGATTGTGACGAAAGATTCTAAAGCATACCATTGCTAAATAAGAGAAGAAAAGAATATAAAATGTAGGGCCTCGAGAGAATCTGTATTTCTTATTGTTGCGTCAGTGTTACAAAACGAACACTAAATTTGAAGTTGCCAATGACCCAATGGCAAAAAGCTAAAATGCAATGTTGCTTGCTGCTTAGCCGAGGAATTATAGAATATAGGGTAAGTCCAGAATCTGTGTTCACGAAGTAGCCTTCCCAAAATTTCTCTGATAGCTTGTGGCTCAGCACTTTGCCACTTTATTGTACACAACATTTTTGCATGAAGGGAAAGGCAGACAAAAATACAATAAAATTTTGTGCTCGTGCATGTAGCAATCCGGCTAAACCTATGGTTGATCAATTATTTTTTAAAATTTTGTTTTGTTACAGAGCAAAACATGTCCATAATGGTCTTATGGTGTATGAGAACATTAAGAATGAAGCATCAGATACCAGATAACGTAGCTCAAAATACGATAAAGATATATGAAATACAAGTGTTGGTCTGAAAGGATTTCATAACTTTGATTTTGATGATAACAAACAATATGGTAAAGGATAATATGGAAAAAAATACTTTTGAATCTCATTAATTCTTTAAGGTCAATAATCATTAATGTGAGATCAATCTCAAAGGACACAAGGACAAGAACTTCAAGTCAAGATTCAAATGTGAAGAATACTATCTCAGGTTATGTTTCATTTTCATAGTTCTCATAAAAGGTAGTTTGTTGGATTTATGCATGGTTAAGCATTTAAAAGCTCAAATTTTGTAATGATCATGACATTTAAATATATCTTTGTTTTCATAAGTTATGTTTTCTATACTTAAAGAAAGACGGAAGCTAAACTTTTTATCTAAATGAATTTCTTCTAAGTGAAAGGATTGATTTGAAAAAGTCTTGAAAAGTTTTGATGAGTCAAAATATATAAAGAGTTTATTTGGTCTCAGTGCTATTTCTGAAAATCTGGAAAATGACCTATTTGATGAATTTACAAAATTTTTCGGGCACTTTCATAATTATAGAAAAGTTTAAAAACATGGGCTAAAATGCAAAACTTTCAAAGCTAAGTTGAGCAAAAGCGGCGAACCGATTTGTTACTAATAAGTTGTCCAAGAGTAACCAACGAACTGGTTTACCCAAAGCGGCAGAATGATTTGTTTGAAATCCTTTAACAATAACAAGCCACATTAGCAAAGCAGTGAACCGGCTTCACATAGGGTTTTATTTATATTTCTAATAGCTAGTTTTTGCTTCTATCTATATAAACTCAACTCCAAATCATTTTTTAAGGTTGGTTTGTGCTAAAACTTAATATTTCTAAATACTTTTGAGCTTTCACTTGTTTATCCGCATAAATTTATATACACTTGAGCTATCGCTTGCTTATATACTCTTGTGAGGAATTTGATCTTTGTAAACTTCATTTTAATCTTTCAATTGAGTTATTATAAGTGTGGGAAACACATGGATGAAAAGGCATGGGATGTATATCTCGTTGCAAAAATTTATTGATATCTTTGAAGTCAATTGTAATTTTTGGAACCTTGGAATATAAGGCTCGTTTTAGTAGAATTCTCAAGCTTAGATAGCTTGAAGGCATGGGTGTAGGCCGGTTGCCAAACCACATAAAGTTTCATTGTGTTTGTTTCTCTCAACCCTTAACTCTTTAATTTACTTCTTGTGTTTGTTGTTGTTGGTTTATAGTAATTGGTGTTGTAGATTTTATTTCTTATTGTTCGAGAAATTTTTAATACTCAATTCACCCCTTCTTGGGTTGTTTAGCTAGAATCTCAATAATCAATAAGGTTTTAGAGAATCTTAATGGGAAATAAGAACTTTATTGAAAAGATAATTAAACACATTGCATAAACACTGTATTTATAATAGAGAAAACGAAAGTAGATTTAACTTAGATAAAGGGAATCCCATCTAAATAACAAACGAAATACTCAAGTTCTATATCAATTATGAGTCTAATAAGAATCTAGTTTATAAAATTAGATAAGGTATCTAAAATAATTAATCCTTTAATATCCTCCTCCTATATCAGTCTCCTCAACTTGGAGGAAAAAAAAAAAAAGAGAACTCATTCCTTGAGTTTTCTTTAACAAGAAGGCGGATCATTAGCAGATAAAACTTGACAATCAGAATGTCTATATTCAGATTCTTTGTAAGAATCAACCTTTGCTAGGGCTGATCTTGATTCTTGTTTCCGTCAAGACTCCCATCAACCACATATCAGTTCCCAAAATTGAAGCTGTCATAAATCATAACCTTGAATAGATCTTGGAGCAGCTGTAGTAACTTCCGCCACTAGACCTCTCACTCTCTAATCTTTGTCAGTTATCAGGAGAGCGTGTAACTTGGCGGTCAAGAACGAAAAACATGGGAAAAGATAAAGGAAACAAAAGGTTTCTGTGAATCCTAAAGGGAAATAAGAATTTTATTGAAAAGATAGGTTCCCACCTAAATAACAAAAGAAATAGTTACTCTATATTTCATACTAAATATGACTCTAATACTTATCTCAAAAAAATAAAATATATGACTCTAATAAGAAATCTAGCTGACAAAATTAAAAGAATCCCTAATAAGGAAAAGAAAAGTGACAAAGACGAAGTCTTTCTCATTGTAACATGAAGTATTCAATAAGTAACAGTATCCTTGATTGATGCATCCTTGTTTCTTATATTATGAAAGAACGCCGATGAAAATTCCATTGTCTTCGAGAGACTCAAAATACAATGCACAATTTTGCACTTTGATTTAAGTGCACAACAGAAAATATAGTCTGTTAGAACAGAACATTGACCATAGTGTGTGTCCCAGAAAAAGATACAACGCATACAATCGGAGGAAATAATATATGAGATTACAATTTGAAGCACGTGTATCATATCATTCAACTCTATGAAGTAAGGAAAATAGACACCCGAAACAGAGTATATTCCTTTCAAGAAACAGAGTATATTATGCCATCTATCAAGTCAATCTCTTATACAGTAGATGTAAATCAAGGCCATTTAGTAAACTCAAGCACTTTGAAAACGATATCAATTCCAGTAGGAATTTGCCATATAAATAGCAGAACATTTAAAGAATTCAACGCAATGTGAAGATTCCTCGCAGTCTCATTCCCTTTTTGCATTGCAGGTACCAGAGCTGCCGCCAGTGCCCACAGCACAGTAATGGCTGTGGCACCAAGCACAAAACCAGCAAGATCAAGTATTAGTCATAATCGCACCAAATGCATTTATTTCGCCATTTTGTATGCGAGTGTTTAGCCAGACAGAAAATGAAAACTTGAGGTTTACCTGCTCCTGCAAACAAATGGGGGCCTGGAAATAGCTTTCCTGCTCTAAAATAAGTGTTGAGTCCTCCACCAACAGACTCCAACACCCCAAAGCCTAACAGTATTGATCCAGCATTGTAGTGCCTATCCCTGTAAGACCCTTTCAGTAACTCCTTCCTCTCCTGAATTATTTAAAGCACCAAAGTCTCAGATAGTGATAGTCTATTGAAATGCGTTAGAGCCAAATTTCATTTCATGTCACTACAATTAACTAGTAGATTCAGTTCACTAAACTCAAGGACATCGGTACACACAGAGAGTCTGCCGACAACATGACAAAACCCTTTTGTTTCAAATAAAATTAATGATCATAAGGTGAATTCTTTGTTCTATAACTGAAGTTACTACATGAATCTTAAAAATACATATAGCCAAATGTTTAAAATGAATGTTTGAAGTACACGAGCGGCCTACCTCAGTGAGTTGCTGAATTTGGATTTCAACAGGTGATGGGGCTGTTTCCACAGGTGCTCCTTCAGGAGTAACTGGAGTAGGCTTCACTTGCTTCTTGAGCTCATTAATATCGGTCTGGATAGTCCGAACTCGCCTCCACTGCCAGCCCAGATACCCGGCCCAGAGAGTGTACACGAACAAACTACCCATAACAATGGGGTGCACAAGTGCAAAACTCCTGCCCTCCAAAATTCCAAATTCCGCATTAACAGCAAGCGCATCCTGAGAGACCATCAATCGTGATAAAAATACTACGAAAATGACCGATATAAAATGCTAAAAGTTTGTTAGTAGAATTTTTTACCTTTGTATCTAAAAGGAATGGCAATGTGACTGTTGTAAGTGGAAGAACGGCTGATTTGAATTGATCAAGGGGCTCATTGAAGAGTGTTTGTGGATTATCTGAGCCTTTTTGGATATAATTTAGTTGAGTTGAGATAGAGAGCTTCGATCGAGATTGGGAGTGAGGATGCTGTTGACTCCGAGCAAGAATTGGAAGTCTCAGAAGGCTGAGTGTGGCTGCCATGACACAGGATAACAGCGCTATTAGAGAAGATAAGGTAGTGGGAATCTGAAGATGGGATTGTTCCTTAAAATTGCTTGGCTTTTGCGTGGGCCCCTTTTGCCACGACTTATTAACTTTACAACATCTACATATCTCCTCCAGGTGGCAGCAGAGAAGAACAGTCTCCATAATGTCAGGAGACATGTCTGCACAAGAAGTTAATTATCGGATGAACAAAAATCGTTTCAGTGTCGTCAATCTGGAAATTAATGTTATGGGCTGGGCTGGGCTGGACTCCGTAACCCCGCAGCATGTGTAATCATCAGGTCAGGTGTGTGTAGTTGCATTTTATGGTGCTTCGCTGTTCCCCGTGCGCGTGTTAAATTATAATTAGAAGAGCTATGCTATGCTGTGTGGGACTCGCAATCCCCAACACCAGATATTTGAGCAAAGCGAACGTATTGTTGTGACTACGTTGGAAAATACGCGGCCGACCTGCCCGCCTGCCTGCCTTTAACAGAAGCAGAGCAACAACAAAAATTAATTGCAAAAAGCATGCAGCCACATGACGGCGTTCTAGAGCTTTCGGTTTGAATAGAGCAATAAGCGCAAGAGGTGAAGTAGATCGATTTACTTTTTTTAATTCGAAAGATAAAGATAAGATAAGATAAGATAAGGTAGCCCAATAATAACTACATGAAACTCAATGAAAAACATGAATTACATAATTTTTTGTTTTTTTTTTTGAGAGGATACATAATATATATTTGATCCGTCTAACTTTGCTGCACAACTGCCAACTGGATTGTTATGAATCAGAGTTCCACCCGACTAAAACTACGTCGTCAAGGACACGTGTGCCCAAGTGCATGTCGTTTTCTTTGTTTTCTAATTTCTTTCTAGCAGCACCAATAAAATAATAAAAACGAGATGAACTCTGAAAAAAATTAGTTTTTAACTAATAACTCTGTTTCATGAAAAACATATTAATAAATAAATAACCCTCAAGTTTACAATCCCTCTTGCGATTTCACACCTCATGAAGATTTGGAAAATTTTTCACTCAAAAAATGTTTAAAATTAAAAATCTATAATATACAACCAAAAAAATTAACGTTCAATTTTATTATTATTTTTTTAACAAAAGATCCAATTCCTAGAAGTTTCCTGAAAATATTCGAAAATAACTTCAAGTCGCATTTTAACAATAGAATCTAACAACCGAAAAAAAAAAAAAACGAAGAAGAAGAATCTTGCCAATACTAAACGGACATTGCATCTAACTACAAGAAGTTTTGACGGATTTTTTTTTTTTGAGAAGAGAAGTTTTGACGGATTGGTTACAAGCTTAAACGATATAATATATATTTATTACACATATATTTATAGGTCATGATACTCCTTTCCGAAGTTAACCCCATTCAAAAAAGCCCCCGTGTCCTGCTGCATGCATTTGCCAGTGTGGATGAACTGGTCTATGGGAATGAGATTTTAATTTTGTATTTCTTGACAATTAAAATTATGTTTCTTTCTTTCTTTGTGATCACTCAACAAATGCTAAACAATCTATATATATATATATATATAGTTATAGTTTTTGATTTGGTTCGAAATTTTAAAGTGTGGAAAATTTTGGGAAAGCTTTAAAACGGTGGGATTTTAAAGGCTTAAAACTTAAAACATTTACACCGTGCGGTTTCAAAACTTTTCCGAACTTTTCGTCATTTTAAAATTCCAAATAAAAACATACATATATAAGATCTTTATTCTATAAATTTGATGCCATTTTTCACTTTAGTTTTATTAAGAACATAAACATATATATAATTCTCTAGTGAGGACATTTTTTAGTGATGTAGGTTAGTAGTATAAGATGAACAGAGTATCTTCCAGAAGTTATAATGTGGTGATAGGTGTCTATTTGTGTGTATAATATGCTGTTTTAAAGCTTGTGGCGAGAGAACCAAACCCAAAACTGCTATTGTCATTATTTTTCTATTTTTCCTATTGTTTTTAGGATTTTCATCTTTTTTTCATATATCGAATTTGGGTGTGGTTTATTTTTGTCTTACTTAAATTAGGAGAATTTTATTATAAAACAATAGTTCAAATTTGTCCAATTTGATAAATTCACCATATTTAAGGTAAGTATAAAGGGACCCAAAATCCTAATTTTAATTATTAAGACTATTCAATAATATTTTCTTTTAGCTATCGAACTTTTATTTTTCCGTATGATCAAAATATATCCATAAACGTACTGTAGTTAATATGGTCGATGTACAAACTTGCATGTTGTTCATTTGAAAAGTGAGAATCAGTGAACCACAGCGCAAACAAATATGGATGGAACACCCACATACTCTCTGAATAACATTTTTTTTTTCTACAGATGTTCCATAAGACCAAAGAAGGTAAAACAATAATAATTAAAAGATTTATATTTGACAAACAAAAATATATCTATAAAATTCAAGTGATAAAAAGAGAATTTTCATATATATAAAATTCTAATATTTCTTTCATTAATTTAATACATAATATTCTTCTAAATATTGATACCTATATGCTCGATCGCGTGAGTATGTTTTGCGCATAATGGCGCTGTTTGATTAGCACCAACAGCAACCACAGGCGAGTCCAAAAATAGCCAATTATAGTTGAAAATCTAAGTGGGCAAAGCTGTATTGAGGTTGACATGTTGCGATTACATGGAGAATGTATTACGATATTTCCATGTGGGACTGCCGTGGGAATAAAGGAGTTGAAATTTAAAGAGCTACAAGAAACCAGTCGTGGTTAATTATTCTTTTTATATTTTATCATTGTGATTTAAAAGGGCTTTTTTCTCGTAAATTGACTTTCTTGTGTTCTCTTTTTGTAAAAAGTACTTCGAAAATTTCTCTGTCCGCAAAGACAAAATGCCTAAGAGTAATAAGAAAAAGAGAACACATAGAAAGTCAATTTACGAGAAATTGTGATCCTTTCAAGCATGCTGCTTATTACCCTCTAAGAAAAATCAAATAATTGTGATCCTTTCAATAAGCAGCTGTTTCCAAGTCTTCTCATGCATGAAGCAACAATCTGCCACTTGGGATCATTTTAAGCCGCTAATTATTTTTATAAGGAAAAAAATAGTTTTATTTAAGAAAAGTCAAAACGAAAAAGTGCTTAATTACAATTGAGCTACTTGTATTGGATGTTCAAGAATCAAGATTCAAAGTGTAATTATGTAGCCAGCCTTCGGTTTGATGCCAGTTAGAATGCAGTGGAAATGTTAAAATATCATCATTTCAAAATCTCGACATTTGTTAAAAGTTTATTGGGTAATTTACTTTGTCTCTTCCAATAAAGAAAAACTATAGAAGAACAAAACTAGTGGTATTAGTAGCATTCAGTAGTAGTTATTTGTCGCCAATAGGCTTGTAGCCCATTAGTAACTTAAGCACTCAAGATTTCTTGAGTATGGTTGGGATTTAAAAATATTTTCACAATTAAGCATGATTGAAGAAATAAATTTATAAATAGTCTTTCTCTCTTGCGAAACGCGAGTGGGCTAATACATCTCTTATTAGAATGGTTAATACATCCCTTATTAGAAGGGTTATTTGTTTGGGCAAATAATTATAGAATTAATATAATATTATAGCCCCAGTATATTTATCTGCTGAAATAGTTATTGTAAAATATCTGATGTATGGTCAATATCCTAAAGTATAATCAGTGTTAAAAAAAAAATAGTAGTTATTTGTCTGTTCAATATTTTGAGAAGTCAAGTAGAGAGAACAAACATATTAATATTCAAATTAAAAAAAACACTATGATCAAAGTCATAAATTTCAACTATCATATGTAGCTATTGCGGACTTGGTTGAGTCTTACAAACTATATAAATTTATTCGATAAAGGCGACTTGGTGCACTCATTTTAATTAATGCAACTTTGAATTGAATAAAAAAAAAAGTAATAATATGTTAAAAAATTAGAATACAAAATTTCGATCTCAAGATTTGAACTTAGATTGCTATTGAAAAAAATAATTATTTGAAAATCATTCCGTCTAAGAGCCTAAATGATGTGGCACTTAATGTGTCTATTCATCAATATTGTGAAATTATTTTATTAATGGTAATTTGAAGTTTAATAATATAATGGTTACATAGTTGTAATTCATAATTTGTATCTCAATCCATTTATCACCAATTATTTCTTGTTTTGTGTTAAATATTAGTTGATCTCATATTTCTATCATTAATATGATATTCTTACTCTATCTATCAAAGAATAATGCATTAGATGTTATATCAATTAATTTGAATACAAACTATGTATGTTAGCTATTAATAATATGAAGAAATTTTCAAAGGTCGTACTTCGTTATCTTGCACTATGAAAGCTTTCAGTAAACTCAATTATATATGGTTATCCTTGATAATGATAAAAATCTAACCACAAACCCTACTACACATTATAGGTGTGCTTGGCTATCCTTTGTTTTCATGGAAAAACAAAGGATAGACACATTAAGATAGACACACAAAGGATACCACAAACATATCCTTTGTTTTCATGGAAAAACAAAGGGGCTGGAGCATGGTGCAGCTGCCCCAATCGCACCCTATGTTATTGGAATAAGTTTAGGATGCACATAATTTTTTGGGAGATTGTTAATTTTCCTTTTATTGAAGTTAACATATACTACTTATTCTTCTACTGATTTATTTGATAGTTTATCTTGAGAATATGAAATACACATTTATTGTAAAAATGTTTAAAAACAACAAAAAGTATGGCGAAAATAATTTTATTAATTTTTTATTCATACCAAGACATATATTTCTTATTTTTATTACTTAATTTTTTTTATTTATCTAATTTATTTTGATTTATAATAAATATAAATAAATGTGTATTTGAAAAAAATGGTAACACTGTAAAATCATGTTGCAGGGGTTATTGACTATTTTTAAAACAATAAAAGAATAAGTGGCATATATTGATTTTAATATGCGAGAATCTGACAATCTACTTAATTTTTTGAGCTTTGTTATAATTGTATTATAACTTGAAATATACTAGAATTTCGTATAACATGAAGATTTAGTACAACCAATAAATCTGTTGAATTTTATATTAGGAAAAGGATGTTGAGATCATAGAATTAGAAGCTTTTCCCAACCAATTGCTAAATATCATTTCGATAAAAACCATAGTAAGAACTTTATTTGCTAGAAATTCATAACAACATGATTTTTTTTTAATTACATGAAATTATTACTCAGATTACAACTTATATTACATTAAACAATTACTGAGATAAGTTAACATTAATTCTTATATGGCACTGCCTAGATTTACTCAAATTTTAACCCTCTCTAATATGCGAGAGACGCTTACTCCATCCACGTTTCATAAGGGAGAAAACTAACTTCACTCAACTATTTCATAATTGAGGAAGGAAATTAAACCATTATAATTACTTTTATAGGGGTTCGAACACTTACTTTCACACACTGTGAGAGTAAGGTGGCGTTTATTTTTTTTAACTAAATGCTGAATAGCGCTGAATTTAATTAAGTCTGAATAGAGCTAAATGCTGAATACTGAATAATATATTTTTTTAATGTATAAATAAATGTATTGAATTATTTTTTTTATAATAGAAATGTCTGAAAATTATTATTTTACTTGTATATCCTTATTAAATATTATGCATATTATTACACTTATATATTAATAATTTAATAAAAAAATCAAAGATAAAATAAATAAACTATTATATTTAATAAAAAAACTAAAGTTGTTATTTAATAACAAAAATAAATTGAAAAATCATGAAAATTTCCCAAATGTCTCTCTCTACAATCTGACACCATTTCTAAAGTGATTTACACCCAAAATAACTCTTCATATTCATCAGTATTAAAGGCTTCAATACATAATCTTATTTTCTCAACCCCACAAACCCGAAACCTCTATTCATCATCATCCCATTTCACGTGTCCGAAATTCAAGCAGCCACTAAATGCTTTAAAAAAAATGGTCTGCAAATTAGAGTACGAAGTGAAGGTCATGACCATGAGGATTAATGAGCGACCAAATATTAACTGAAGTCGAAGGATGACCGAGTGGAAACAAAGACGCTATGGAAATTTAGGAAATAGGAAAAAAAGGCAGCAAGTGTTATAATTGGATATTATTAGGGTATTATTGAAAAAATAAAAATTAAATTTTCATCGCTTTTTTTTATTCAGCATTAAGTTAGAATTTTTTACTTAATTAAATTAAATAATAATTATTAATTTTGAGTGTTTAGTTAAAAAATAAATACTTATAAAATAGTTCAATGCTGAAATTAAATTTTTTTAAATATTCAATTAAAAAAATAAACAATCCATAAGTGTTCTCCCACCGGGACATGATATATTCAAATAAATGAATTTTTTTTTTTTTGTTGGAGGGGGCGGGATTTTGGGGGGGCAAAATATTAAATGTATGATCTGCTGTTATTTATGTCAAAGAATTAGGCACGAAGGACTACCCTAGACATGACCAAAAACTTAAAAAAAGAGGAAAGAAAAAAAAATTCCTTTTCTTTTGACCCAAAAAGAAAGAGAGCTTTGAGCAGCATTTATTTAACCCAGTTGTGACTTGTGGCTTGTGGCTTGTGAGGGACGACTCTCTTGATGCATAAGAGTAAGACACATGAGCTACTTTCTTCATTATTAATGAAAAATAATTATCTTAATGATTCCCTTAACCTCTGCAGCAAAATTTTTTTAATAATGCTCAAACTGAAATGTTTAATACTGTAAACACCCCATTACACCCACAATAATAAAGAAATTCAAGGCACCGCCCAGGGAAAGGATGGGCTGGGAGATCTACGGTCAAAATCTCAAAAGCTTTAAACCATCGAGATTTTGATTTGTTAAAGTTCCAATTTAATGAATCAAATATTTGGGCTACTTGATGTAAAAAAAAAAAGGTACGAAAATTCCAAATTCCAACGTGGCCAAACCGTGTGTGTAGAGAAGACAAATTCTAAAGAAACGTAAACACATAAAAAATATATATATGCGGCGACGACCATTTTAATTAACTTCTTAGGCTGGCTAGCGGCTAGCTACAAGTATTGACGGAGATACAAATAACAATTTTATTTATTATTATTAGTTGATCATCGTCATCATCATCATCTCCAACCTCTCCTCTCTAGTAATAAATTAAGATTATCAAAATAATAGGTTGATAAAATTAGTGGTCATATTAATTATTTGTTGTTATAATTCGTCGTCGTTGCTGCCTCCTGCCTCTTTTTTGAGCCGCCGTCTGTCTCCTCTTTTAGGGATCAGCTCTGATTTAAACCGTGTTTCATGTTTCGGTCTTCTTTTGGAAATGAAATGAATTCAATCTCAACATGAGTTTGGATTTCGGGATTATATAGGCAGCTAAGCTAGCTGCTCGCCTCGTCGGTGGTGAGTCATGATGAGGCCGATAATTGTATTGTTCGTAATTGGTTGTTCATTGTTTATGATTCGCGTGTTATTGTTCAAGACTGGTTTGATCTTTATGGCGAAAAAATGGTGGAGATTTATCGAAGATTGTTTTCACGTGCACCAGTTCTTCAAAGTACCAGAATTCAACGAAAGCATGCAAGAGAATCACCTCTACCGCAAAGTCTATGTTTATTTAAATTCTTTAACTTCAATTGAAGACTCAGATTTCACCAACCTCTTCACAGGCAAGAAATCAAACGACATCGTCCTCGGCCTCGATCCAAACCAAGTCATCCAAGACAATTTCCTCGGAGCTCCACTCTCTTGGATCAACCAGAACGCCGACTCCGCCACCGCCAGGACCCTCGTTTTGAAGCTCAGGAAAGCCGATAGACGAAGAATCCTCCGCCCTTACCTCCAACACATACACGCGGTTTCCGACGAGCTCGACCAGAAGAAAAAGAGAGATTTGAGGCTCTACGTCAATCTCAAAAGCGATCGTGATGGTGGCTGCGGCCGGTGGAGATCTGTTCCCTTCACGCATCCCTCCACTTTTGACACCATTTCCATGGAAACCGATCTCAAAAATAGGGTCAAATCCGATCTCGAGTCTTTCCTCAAGGGCAAGCACTATTACCATCGGCTAGGCCGTGTCTGGAAACGGAGCTATCTATTTTACGGCCCGTCCGGAACCGGAAAATCAAGCTTCGCGGCTGCCATGGCAAGTTTCCTGTGCTACGACGTGTACGATGTTGATCTTTCCAGAGTCGCCGACGACTCGGATCTCAAATCCCTGTTACTGCAAACCACAAGCAAGTCGGTGATACTGATCGAGGATCTTGATCGGTATTTGGTTGAGAAATCAGCGGCTGTGAGCTTATCGGGTGTATTGAACTTCATGGACGGGGTTTTGAATTCCTGCTGCTTCGAGGAGCGAGTGATGGTCTTCACGATGAACAGCAAAGATCACGTTGACCAAGCCGTTTTAAGACCCGGGCGCATTGACGTTCATATCCATTTTCCTCTCTGTGATTTTTCTTCGTTTAAAACATTAGCGAGCAGTTGTTTAGGGCTTAAAGATCACAAGTTGTTTCCTCAAGTGGAAGAGATTTTTCAAAACGGCTCGAGTTTGAGCCCGGCGGAGATCGGCGAGCTGATGATTGCGAACCGGAACTCGCCTAGCCGGGCGTTGAAATCGGTGATCACGGCTTTGCAAACCGACGGCGATGGGAGGGGGGCAGCGGGTGCCGGATGGCGCTTGGGTAATAGCGGGTCAAAGAAGTCAACGGAAGACGATTCGGGTGAACACGGTGGGGTATTTAGCAAAGAAAATACTGTCAAGGAGTTTAGAAAGTTGTATGGTTTCTTGACGTTGAAGAATAGTAGAAAATCCCAGTCGTTTGATTTGGCTGCAGCCCAAAAGAATAGTTGATCATGTGGTTCACATTTTGTAATCAACGATGTAAAGAGTTGTTTGGAAAATTGTTTGTATATCCTGGCATGCTATGTTGTTATGCTATGCTTTAATATGGCAAATGGTGGCAAGCATAATTCGGACTCGAGAGGGTGATGATTATACATAGGAACACATAAATTAATAGATCTGATATTCTATTTTTCGTCTTTAATTTTTGTTGCCTTAATGTTCTTTGCCTTTGATAACGATTCATTCTCTTTTAATTGATTTGTGCTTAATTTAATATGCACATCTCTTTTTCAAAATATGTATCTTAAGATATATGTACTCAAAAACCCAGATACATTTGGTAAGGGGGCTGAAACTAGAGATCGGTGCTGATCCTTTTGCAACTGATCGGTAATCACTGACAACTAAAACTGAGTCCCTTCATCTCTATGATTTTTAGTATGGGAATTGGTGCTTTTTTCTATTTTTATTGCGATGCTCTGCTAGGGACTGTAAAGGAGTTTCATCATTTTCTAACTATTCTTGCCGCAGTCATCTTGTCTTTAGTCACATACAGCTGGACAAAATTTCAATTTTTGAAAAACAAATATATATATATATATATCACGGACAATTGCCAAGAACAAATGATGTTATTTTCTTTATCATACAACATTGATATCAAGGAAGGTGATCAAAGAATGCCATATCACATCTTATCCTCGATTTTATTTGCTGTATCAGAGATAGATGAAGAAGAAGAACCGAATTGCATATATGGCCAGTGCCAGTGCCAGTGGTTACCATCACCAGAAACAAACGAATTTTTTAGGCCACCCCAGACCTGCCCCACTGTGGCACTGGCACGTGCCTTAAAAATGATTAAGATTGTTTACTTATTATAAAAGGAGACAATATTTTTATAAATGGATACTTCTAAGAAGCAGTGATGAATTAAACCCCAATAATTCCCTAGTTTAAGGAATAATTAACGCGAAATTTTGGTTCAATGCCCGTGTGAGAGTTCGTGTAAGATTCTATAGATCTATGATTGTTCATTTGTAATAATTGTGGAGCATGATTCTGCAATTGTAAGTATGGGAGTAAGTAAAGTTGCCTTTTAATTTTATTATTATAGATATATATACACACACCCACGCACGCGCGCGCGCCAGACAAGCCATGAATGAATGTGATATCATAAAACGCAGGAATGGCCCAAATCCTGGTGTGTGATTGCATTGTTTTGCTTGGAAATATGCCTGCACGTGCAAACATGTGAACTCTTTCAAAGGTCATAAATCGTTATTGTTTAGCCACGCACTTGAACGAATTATATCCAAAAAGTCTAGTTCTACTACTGCATTTGTAAGAAACAATCTCTTCGATTATTTTTCTTATGGCAACTGCTTCGCAATCACACGATCAAAGTAATAAATACTAAAAAAATATGTTATAATTTTAATCGTGTGATTATGAATGAGTGTTCTACTGAGGAGCATTTCACCATGATCAGACCCTTCTTTTATATATTTATATATAATCTCGATTTAGTCTGTAATTTTAAAGTGCTGAAAAGTCGATGAAAGGCTTAAAACTTAAAGGACACAAACCACATATTTTATGCATTTTTTTTAAATTTTTTCGTACTTTAAAATTCCGTATCGAAACATTTATTTATATTTATATATATAAACAAATATAAGTTAAAAAGTCATAACCGAAAATACCTAACTCAATCAAATAACTATTGTTGGTTTGATTTCCAAGGATTAAAAATAGACAAGAGTACAAGTCCAACTAACACAATAATGCTATCACTTGACGTCTTCCCTTGATGGAACGCAATGGGTGAATAGTGAAGGAAAATATTATATTCGACGATTCTTGCATTTGCAGATATTTTCTTCTACCAAGCTGTACATGTTATGTTAGATTGTCCGATGGTATTTTGCTCCTTTCAGTATTTAAAAGCGAACTCGCCGTTTGATTTAATTTTTATAGAGTTCCCTGTTCATAAAGATTTTTTGTTTCCTTTTGAAAAGCATCAAAGAGTTTTTAGGAAGCCAAAAAACTATAGTTTTTCTTCCACCTAACAAATCATTCAGATTTACATTACAAGTCACTCCATATTATAAGGTTAAGTTTTGGGTATAATCTGTCAAATATTTAAGGTGACAAGGTAAATCAAAAAATTGACATATTAATATTATGTGCGAGTGCGAAACAACCTGCCAGCCAACTTCTCAAAGCGAGTTCATAAACATTGGGACTCTTCAAACTCCAATTTAATTTATTGGAGTTTGAAATCCTTCAAATAGATATATTTAATCCAATTTGATCAATTTTAAATTTGGAAAAAATGATTTAATCAATTCAGTTAACACACTGGGCCACCTTGAAAAAATAAAACTGATAATTCAATCTAATTAAAATTCAAATTTGATTGGATTCGAATTAATTTAAAAATTATACCGTATCCTGGATTCAAACTTCTACAATCGGATAAATTTGAAGCAAATACAATGTCAAATAGAGCTCGTTGGTTTTTGAACTAGTGAAAGTAGTTTGCTTGAGCCCAGAGGCGTGCAAACATAGGCTTTAGCCCGAAGAATTGTTGGACCGAATCTATTTACTAAATTCAAATACTGGAATATATCAAAATACCACATAATATTTTCATTTTATCATCTAAAATAAAAAAAATTCAATAAACAAAAATTTAGAATATAAAATATCTTTCAATGTTAAAAATTTTGAAAATAAAGGATTATATTAAGAAGAGATATTATTAAATACCCACCTAATATTTTTTAACATATCAATTTACCACTAAAGTTTTCAAAAAGTATTAAATGGTATTTGATAATCCCTATTAAGAAACTAATGTTATTTTTATATTAATTTCAATAAGTACAAATAAATTTAATAAAAATAAAAAAATTTAAGAAAATTATTTTATTTTAGTTTCTTGCTATTTTAACATTTGTATTTAGCTATTTAAATCAATGTAATAAGTGCATATCAATTATAATATTTAATTTTATAATCCTAAATAATTGTATTATTTTATTGAAAAATTATCAATTTACTACTTTATTTTGTTTTATATTAAATCACCACTGCTGTTTAAATTTATTAAATTGAAACACGTTAAATACCCTTACAATGTCATCATTTTTCAAATGGAGTTAACTTTTTGGTAATGAAATGATAAGAATTAAAATAGTAGATGGTAAAATATAATTGTCAAATAAATATCCCATAAATAATTAAACGAGATAAATACTTGTCATAATTATTTATCCCATCGATCCAATCATAAAAGACATCACAAAACAAAACAGCAAATCAAACCGTAATTAACACGCCAATAAAAATAAAGAAAATAAATATACACTGAACCTCAATCAATAATAATAATAATATACGACGTTTGTCTTTTTAAAGTAATAAAAAGAAAAATCAACAAGAGCAAGTAGATAATTTCTTCATCTCACTAATTTCCAAATCAGCCCCAGAGATAACATCAATCTTGGAACCCGGAAGCATCGGCGGCCCATCAACTTTGCCATTGCCGCATTCCAATTCCTTCTTAGAGACGGCGCAGTAAATTTCTTGGAGCAGCCTGAAAAAGGCAGTATCCACATTGTTACCATTAAGCGCGGATGTCTCGGAGAAAAACAAGCCTTGATCCTCCGCAAACTCAACAGCATCCTCTGCTGAAACTGCCCGCATATCCACAAGATCAGATTTGTTTCCAATCAGTATGATCCTGATGGAGCTATCAGCATGAGCACGCAGTTCCTCCACCCACCTCGCCACATGATCAAACGACTGTCGTTTCGTGATGTCGTACACTAACACGGCCCCTAACGCACCTCTATAGTACGCACTCGTCACTGCCCGGTACCTAAACGCAAACGCAAACGCAAACGCAAGAGGACTTAATGATTAAATCATTTTCATTCAACTTTTAACTTTTGACCTTATTTCGCAATACGGAGAAGACAAACCTTTCTTGGCCAGCAGTGTCCCAGATCTGGGCTTTGATGATCTTGCCGTTGATGGTGACAGTTCTGGTTTGGAACTCGACGCCAATGGTTGATTTCGAGTCAAAGCAAAACTCATTCTTGGTGAATCTCGAAAGAATCTGAGTCTTGCCCACCGCCGAGTCACCGATCACCACCACCTTGAACACATAGTCTATTTTCTCAGGAATCATATTCTCTTGTTGTTGATGACGATGATCAGTGGCATCACCACTCATTTCTTCATTCATTTTTTTTTTGTTCCCACTTTCACTCTGGAGTCGGATGTATTCTTTTCAAAAACTCTTCCTGTATGTATGAATGAAATATTTGATATATTGATTTTGCTTTGGCCTTGGCTTTTGGTGCTGCTGGTGGGGTGGGTGTAACTTGGAAGTGGGAGCAAGTGAAGAGGAAAAAGATTGACGTAAAAAGAGGCCAGACAAATTAAAGCTGGGTTCGGGGATGTTTTTGGGTCACAGCCTCACCAGTGAAAAAAAATAATTAAAACGATATAACAGCCTTCTGTGCAGTCCTTGTCCTCTTTTTATTTATTTATTTATTTATTGTGCTTTTACTCACTGGGGATTAGAGGAGTAAAAACTGTAAAATGAGAGTGAAAGTGGGAGCGAGGTGTTTACTTAAAAAGAGAATGAGGCTACAAAATGAGATTCGTATTTTTACCTTCAAATAATCAAATAAACATAGAATGAGAAAATTCCAGATTCTTCACTCCTATTTTAAAAAATAAGCACTTCCTTAATGCATTCTCCGGGTGCGGTATTGTTATATCAATTAATTTGGGTACTTCATATTTTAAAGAAATTCGGTGGTGCTTTGACCCTTGTCTGTCCAAAAGCTATATTTAATTGCTGCCAACCAAGTAGGATTTTGATGGGATTTACGATTGCAATTATGTACTCGGCCGTCTTAATTCCCGGCATAATCCATGGCACCTCGTTAGAAAAACTTGATTGAAGTGGTCAATCATGTGTTTAATAAAGTAGCAGTTGTAGGTCCTTAATCGTGGATCGGTCAGGAGCTTTTTCTTTATGTCTTGTCGCATTGAGATGTTTAGTATCTACAATTCTACATAGAGATTTCACTGTGTTCCAATGAATTAGGGGTAGGGCAAACGATTTAGTCTGGGTGCAGTTCAATTGGAGCATTTTTAAAAGTAAATCAAGTGTTATAATCATTAGATGCAATGTCACAATTGTTAAAATCATAAAATGGGTGGATAAATAGTGACTAGTGTGGTTGCTCTAAGTGTGTGTTTATATATATATATATATATATATATATATCTATATATTAAACTGATAAAAGAAGAGTTACAAAAGTATCCTCATATTGCTCAAAATTCCTACTAATTAGGCTGTAACAAAAAATATACAATGCAACATAAACGTGAGCTCAACAGTTAATGCTCAATTTTTTTTATATTATCATTAGCATCAATCAATGAATAAATGACTCATAATATTTTTAATACAAACTTTTTATTTGATATTTGAAAATCCAGTTTTCCTTTTCTTGCAGTCCTCCTTTCTTAGCCTTGCTGGGAACACGGCTGGGCCTGGGTGCGAGATCCGAACTCAAACAAACAATATTCTGAAGATGAACAAAATTTCATGGACATTCTAATGCTTGCACCGACAAAACAGTGATGCAGTTATTACGTGGGGCCTCCTACTCACTGGACGAAAATTGCCAGATTACTTTTCCAGCGGCTCCCCTTAATTTGCGTCACAAAAAAATAATTGATAAATAAAAATAGTTTTATAAAATTGCAAATTTTCAGTCCTTTTATTTTAAGAGAGCTGCTTTTGTTGTTGAAAAATTACTACTTAATTTTTCCAATAATTTTCTAACTTTTTATGCACTGATTTACATAGTAACTTGATGCAGAATTGGCTTATTAAAATGATTAGGATATATAACAACTTGTACAGAAAACAAATAATTTTGCAGAAAGAGAGAAAAGTATAACTGTATGACCCCCACGCATCACACGACATTTGCCGGCTTTGGAGGCCGCAGGCTCCAACCTCCGAGTCCCAATACGACCCAAATCCAAAACATTTTGGGCCCTGGGCCAAGTTGTGACGTTTAGCAGAAAGCAAAACATTTGTGGCTGAAACTCATCCACATCTAGTTTTGCTTACAAGAAGAAGAAGAACAAAATTATAATATATTTTTATCTTCCCTCCCAACCCAAGGCCAACGGACAAAAGTTTGGTTTCTTCCATCCGCAATGGATACTCTTTCAAGCTCTGTTTCCACCTTCAAATTTTCAGCTCTTCACTCAACACCTCGAGAATTATACAACGTCAAAGCTCCTTCAAACACATCTCAATCTCATCATCAGTTTCATCCACCCCACTCCCACCTCACCTCAACCAGACCCAACGGAACTGCTACTTCTTACGCTCGCAGGAGCTTCTCTAATAGTTATCCATCGTTAACTTCCTCCTCCGGAAACTCAACTCCCAAGTCAGCTTCTCCAAATAGCCATCAGAAACCTGCCAGCGGCTACGCTGCAGCCCTTCTCGACAAAGCTCTATGCCACAGTTCACTTGAAGCTGTCCAAAAGGACGTCCTGAAGTTATCAAGGCTGCTCAAGAGTGAGCAAATTCAAGCTGTCTGTGCTGACCCTTTTGTGGGTGATAAAGACAAGGGGCAAATAGTGAAGGAAGTGGTGAGTATTGGGAAAGTTAATAGGTATTTGGCGGGTCTGTTGAGGATGCTGATCGAGAGAAATAAGGTAGCCATGGTGAGTGAGGTTTTGGAGGAATTTCAGAGGATTTATGACGACTTGATTGGGACTCGAGTTGTGTTTGTTTCGTCCGCGAAGAAGATGAAGGACGATCAACTCTTTCTAATTGCTAAGAGAGTACAAAACCTTTGTGGGGCTGCACAAGTCAAGATTAGAAATTTGATTCACGAGGGAGTGCTATCCTTATCATAATCCTCCTCCTCAATTAATCATGTTCATTGCAATTTAAAAAGCTGACGCAACGGTTAGTGTTGTATGCTTTTTTTTTTTTTTTTTTGTAATATCAAATTAGTACAACTCGTGTCGTGTGCACTAATTAATACTAGAAAAAATACATATGTATAAAATGAGAGAAAGAAAAGAAAAATAAATAAATAAAGAGCAAAAGCCTTACCACTACTCTCCAAGTCCAAAAGGACCAAGACCAAGTAACAGCTTCTCTTGAGTTCGAGTTGGGGTTGCGATGTTGCGTCATCTCCACCAGAAGATCACAGCCTCAAGTTCCCTTCTCCAATCAATCGGGGCCGCACGATGTTCTCTCTCGACCATCACAGTCACACCCCCCATCAAACCCTGGCCCCAACGCCTCTACCCAAAACGCCTTGTCTCCATGATCTTCCGTCAGCAAAATCTCGATCTTGCCCTCCAAATATTCCACTACGCCGGAAAATTCCACCCCAACTTTTCCCATAATTACGACACCTACCACTCCATCATCCACAAACTCGCTCGGGCTCGCGCTTTCGACGCTGTCGAATCTCTCCTCACTGAGCTAAAACAAAACCCGGAAATCAAATGCGGCGAAAATTTATTCATTACCGTCATTCGTAACTACGGTCTCGCCGGTCGCCCTGAATTAGCCGTCAAAACATTTTTGCGCATTGAAAAATTTAACGTGCAACGTTCTGTACGGTCGTTCAATACTCTGTTAAACGCTTTAGTGCAAAACAAGAGGTATGATTTGGTTCATTTGATGTTCAAGAATTCCAAACACAAGTTTAAGGTCGTCCCAAATGTGTTCACTTGTAACATTCTGATTAAAGCACTTTGTAAGAAAGATGACGTGGAGGGTGCGATTAGGGTTTTAGATGAAATGCCATCAATGGGAATGGTGCCCAACTTGGTAACACATACGACAATTTTAGGTGGGTATGTTTGGAGAGGAGATATCGAGAATGCTAAGAGAGTTTTTGGCGACATTTTGGATCGTGGGTGGGTTCCTGATGCGACGACGTATACGGTTTTAATGGATGGGTATATTAAGCTAGGGAGATTAATTGATGCTGTCAAGGTAATGGATGAGATGGAGGATAACGGCGTTGTGCCTAATGAAGTTACTTATGGGGTTATGATCGAAGCTTTTTGTAAGGGGAAAAAATCAGGTGAAGCACGTAACTTGCTTGATGATATGCTTCAGAGAAAGTACGTTCCTAGTTCGGCACTTTGTTGTAAGGTTATTGATTTGTTGTGTGAGGAGGGGAAGGTTGAGGATGCTTGCGAGCTGTGGAAAAGACTTTTGAGGAAGAATTGTATGCCAGATAATGCCATTTCTAGCACAATTATTCATTGGCTTTGTAAAGAAGGGAAGATTTGGGAGGCCAAGAAGTTGTTTGATGAGTTTGAGAGAGGTTCCATTCCTAGTTTGTTAACTTATAATACGCTGATTGCGGGAATGTGTGAGAGAGGGGAGTTAACTGAGGCTGGGAGGTTGTGGGATGATATGGTGGACAAAGGGGTTGAACCAAATGCCTTTACTTATAACATGTTGATTAAGGGGTTTTGTAAGATTGGTAATGCAAAGGAGGGGATTAGGATTTTAGAGGAAATGCTGGATAAAGGGTGTTTGCCAGATAAGACAAGCTTTTCTTTGTTGATCGAGGGGCTGTACGAGTCAGGAAATGAAGGAGAGGTTGGTAAGGTTGTTTCGATGGCAGTGGCTAGTGGAAGTGTTGAAAGTGATTCTTGGAATTTTTTCTTGACCAGGATTGTTAGTAATCTGGATAGTGGGGCTGGTGCACTTGATGAGTTATTAGTAAAATATTGCTAATTGAAGATCCATGCTTTGTTCATGGCACATTGTTCATGGTATTTAGGAGACATGGATCCGCTAGCTGTTTCTACTTTTGTTGAAGTCGGACTTCACTGGCAAGTAGCTGTTACAGGGATCACATGGAACTGAAGCTGCCTTTGTGGCGCGAGTATTTGGCAAACAGCAGAGTCAAAAACTGAGTCCAGTTTGATTTAGATCAATGACTTAGCAGTTAAGGTCCAAATTATTTGAGCAGACTAAGACTAAGAAGTGATTTAATTATTAATGGCCTGTTTGAGGGAGGACCAGATCAAACAACAAAGGACGGGAAAAGTGTGCCGTTTCAGTTATTTGACTGTGAAATATGTACAAGGTCAAGCTCCAACTTGTTTTCAAGGTGGGAAGAGACTCGGTCAGATATGTTTGTTTTATGTTGATCACAGAAGTGGATTGAATGCGGCAGAGGGCAAGATGTGTCTTGGATTATCTTATATATTTTCGCACCTTAACAAACAAAATTTTTTGTTCTTGATTTTCCTACTAACATTGTTTTGTTGTTGTTACCGCCAGAAGAGGTCCTATGGTTTATACCTAGCTGGTAGTTTGATCAATCACCATCAATTTGTAGGTAAACAGTTATTTTTGCTCTTATGATGACAAATAGTGGAAACCTGGAAGTAAACATTTGACAGACAATATGCAATTGTCTAAATTAGAGCATTTGCAGCTAAAGACCAATTTTTTGAACGTCTTTGTTATTTTCTTGTTGATAAAACGAGTTTGAAGTTTGAACTGCCGGCCACTGTCTCTATTCATTTCGTAGAGAGAAGATGCGACGCTGTCGTTGCATCATCCATCACCTTAGTGAGTGATGAGAAGTGATAATGAGGTGGGCGTGGGGTAACACTGGGGTCCTGAGGTCAGTAAAGTTTCCAAAATTTTCAAGATATGTATGTACATGCACACCGAAATTGTTCATCAGTAGCCATTGGCATTAGTTCCTCTCATCCTTGTTACTCCTTTTCTTCTATCAACGAAAATTAATTGGGTTAGGGACCTTTGGTGGGTCTGGGTCACTTCCTACAGCTGTCATCTGAAACTCTCGGGGGTCTAGAGTAGAGACTCATTTTCCATGTTCAACAAGTCAACCAATCCGCGGAATTTATTAATTTTAAAAGAAAAGTCGTAGCTTAGGAGGCGTAGTCATCTTGGATACTGGTAATACTTTATATGTACATATACATATATATATATATATATATATATATAAATGGTGGTAAAATTACAACTATTAGTAGTACTACCATCCATTTCGCGTGTTAACTGTGCACAAAGTGACTAGCCTAAAATGCATCAGGTTGGGGCTTGGCTCCTTTAATTGTTGATTCTTCATTCATTATTTTCATTCACAATTTTGTCACACACGGAAAGTCGTAGAAAATACCTTTTTGGCATGACTTCATCATGAAATGTGAAATTTGAATGGTGTCGTAATTAATTCATAAAAAGAAACTTACATACATATTATGTGAAAGAATTTGAATTCCATGTTAAGTTGATTTGTGCTCGATTTTTTATAATTTTTTTGTAATCTTTTGTTGCACATACATATATAATAATATATGGTTAAGATTTAATTAATTTTATATTCTTATCCAATAACTAGTAATTATATATTTATTTCTAAGTGATTAGTAAAAATATCAACTCATCACTTAATTAAAATTCCTGAATGAAATACCTCATCACTAAAAACCATAATTACAGATTTACAGTCTCACATTAGTAGTTAACAGTGCTTAGCTTTGCATAAATAAATTACTTACATTTGGCTTTGGGTTGTAATTGAAATTAAATATAGAAGGGATATAATAGTAAATAAATAAAAATAAAGAAACTGTTAAATTATTTATTAACTAAGAGCACAACAATACAGCAAAAGAAAGAAAGAGATATCAAATAAAAGACATAATGTCTAGAGAGAAATTGTATTTAATTTCAAGTATCTACAAATAAAAAGATAACAATTTTTTTATAGTCTTATAAATATATAAATAAAATAAATGATTAATAAATAAATACATTATTAGTCATGAATTTTTATGAGATAATGTGAGTAATTAGCGGTGAAAAATTATTTAATGAGGAGATAAAAAAATATTTTGATGAAAATTCGCATGATTATAAATAGAACAGTGCTAGATGGCCAGAGAAACGAGGGAAGCATGAGAGGAACGGCTGCTGCGTTTCATTACCCATTTCCCATTTCTCTCGTCTTTCTATCTTTCCTTATAAATTATTCATACGGAAGCAGACATATCGTACCATCTTGCCGCGTAAGTTGGTTGACTAGAACAGGTTCGTTGGATTTTATTATTATTACATTTTTATCCTTCTTTTACATGGGATGAATGGAGATGGGGGGCCGGGGGTGAGAGCTACTCTCTTACTTAAACAGGGTCAAAGCTAGAGACCGAGAAAGAAAGCCCTCGCCCTTTGAACGAAACAGCTGACTTAAACGAAAGTTTCAAGTCTTTACTGTCTTCAGACGGATGACAGCTGAAGAGAACACAACATATAAAATAAAATAGAAAACATAAATAAATAGTTTTATTTTTTTGTCGATTTTAATTATATTTTCATTTTATTAAGTCGAGCTTGCTTGTTTTGCTTGTCTGGGTCTCTTCTATTTGGTCCGGCTGCTGGTGCAAGGCGCGTCCTTTCCAGTTTCCAAAAAAAATCGGGAATTTTCAGGGGCATTAACTCTTCTTCTCTGTTGACTTTGTTGACTCTGCTGCTCGCTCTTACCTCTTAGCTTGAGTTTGTTTCTTCGAGTTGAATGTTGATGAAATAAACTCCTTGTTTCTTGATCTCATTCTGTTTAGCTTAGACCAAATTGACATCTGTCTACAACATGCATATCAGTTCTATGATGGCAATTGTAAGTGAATTTTAAATTTATTATTATTTTGTAAACTGACTCCAAGCAATAATCTGGCTTAGCTGAGTTGATTTATTTTTATTTATTTATTTATTTTGGGAATTGGATTCATCAGATACCCAGTCTTTTGCATATTAGGAACAACTCAATAATGTATTATCAATGCAATGATTTTGTTGTTTTATCTTCCAAGAAATTCGGTAATTAGGCACATCTATTGAAGTTATTTATACTTCTCAAAATATGACTTACTTTTTGATTCGGCAATTTTATTTTTCTTCTTCCTCCAAATTTTCAGAAACTAATTTATGGCTTATAGGATGAATTCATTAGTAGACTCTCCAGTCATAATGGTTCTAAGCAAATTGCTGGCTGACTTATTTCTAATTGGAACTGATTGTAGGCATATCAAGTGAAAGTTTAAAAGGGTGATTTATGCAACGGACAGTCGACAATTGCCTTGCAATTTTACTCCTGCCATTTGTAGTTGCTATTGGCATGGAAAGAGAGGGTTCTGCTGCCTAGCTTTGGCTGGGTTGTTTTGATCTGATGGCACTAGAAGTGGTTACTAGTGGTTCAACTGTTCCAGCTTCGGAAGTGCTTTCTCAGATTGTAGAGAGCATTCTAGAGGTGATGATTGCTTCTAATAATGTTCTAATTAAGAAGGAGAGTTTTAAGAAACTTGCAACTTACTTGGAAAGGATTGTCCCAGTCCTAAAAGAGCTGAATAAAAGAGATCTCGGTCATTCTGAGGCCTTAAATAGTGCTATAGAGATTCTCAATCGAGAAATAAAAGCTGCAAAGGAACTTATGATAGAGTGCAGCAAGAGAAACAAAGTGTATCTCTTAATGAATTGCCGGGCAATAGTTAAGCGCTTAGAGGACACTGCTAGAGAGATCAGCCGGGCACTAGGTATCCTTCCTCTGGCCTCCCTAGATCTTTCAACAGATATAATTGAAGAGATTGGGAAGCTCTGTGACAATATGCAGAGAGCTGAATTTAGGGCGGCTATAGCAGAAGAAGAAATTTTGGAGAAAGTTGAGTCAGGAATACAGGAAAGGAATGTTGATCGTTCTTATGCCAATCATTTGCTATCTCTGATAGCAGATGCTGTTGGTATCTCAACTGAGAGGTCAGTGTTGAAGAAGGAATTTGATGAATTCAAGAGTGAGATTGAAAATTCCCGGATGAGGAAGGATCAAGCAGAGGCTATACAAATGGATCAGATTATTGCTTTATTAGAAAGGGCTGATGCAGCTTCATCTCCAAGGGAGAAAGAGATTAAGTATTTCTCCAAGCGGAAGTCTTTGGGTAGCCAGCCTTTGGAACCTCTCCAATCATTTTATTGCCCAATCACTCGGGATGTTATGGTGGACCCTGTGGAGACTTCTTCGGGACAGACATTTGAGAGAAGTGCAATAGAAAAATGGTTTTCAGATGGGAACAACTTGTGTCCCCTAACCATGACTGTTCTAGACACATCAATTCTAAGGCCAAATAAAACCTTGAGGCAATCGATTGAAGAATGGAAGGATAGGAACACCATGATTACAATTGCTTCCATGAAACCAAAACTCATGTCCACAGAGGTGGAAGAAGTGCTTCATTGCCTGGAACAGCTACAAGATCTCTGTCAACAAAGAGACCAGCACCGGGAATGGGTAATATTGGAGAACTACATACCAAGTCTTATTCATTTACTTGGTTCTAAAAATCGTGATGTAAGGAATCGTGCTCTTGTCATTCTTCGCATTTTGGTGGAAGGTAGCAATGATGCTAAGGTACTCTTAACTTAAACTACCATTTATTCAAATTTTGTTTGGCTGTTGTGGATTCTTAATAGGGTAGGACAAGGCAGCTTTCAACTCATTGTAAAACTTTGTCCATCATCAGATGTTGATTTATCGTTAGGCATGTTTATGAGTTTGATTCAAAATTGATCTATAAGCTCCAGACATATTTGTTCAGAGTATTTTTTCCTTGAATGTGTATTGTTGATTTGCCCCTCCTTCAGATTTAGATTTTATTTTTCAATTTTACTATGGGAAGTGGATTGTTAAAAATTTGCAGGCTGCTTTATGAAATTTTGTTTACCCTGATAACTGAAGACATTTTGCAGGAAAGACTCGCAAATGGTCATAATGCAGTTGAATCTATTGTTCGATCTCTTGGGCGTCGTATTGAGGAAAGGAAGTTGGCAGTTGCATTACTTTTGGAATTATCCACTTGTAATATGTTACAAGACTGCATTGGGAAGGTTCAGGGCTGCATTCTCCTCTTGGTGACTATGTCAAGCAGTGACGATAGTCAAGCTTCCAGAGATGCACAGGAACTATTGGAGAACCTCTCATTCTCTGACCAGAATGTGGTTCAGATGGCAAAAGCAAATTATTTTAAACATTTGCTTCAACGGCTCTCTGCAGGTTCTAAAACTTAACATGTTACAATATAGCTTCTCTGACTTTGAGTCAAATTAGTTTGTTATTAGACTTTGAATTTATCTGCTAGAAGATGCAGAATAGGTTTATATGTTTTCTTTTCTAGCCAATGGATTTTACTCATGTTCTAATGGTGCTCTTTTATTTCTTTGTGCAGGACCTGAAAATGTTAAAATGCTCATGGCAACAACTTTGGCTGAAATGGAGTTGACTGATCACCATAAAACATCTTTGCTTGAAGGAAATGTACTGGGTCCACTTCTTCACTTGGTTTCTCATGGTGACACTCAAATGAAAAAAGTGGCCGTTAAAGCTCTTCGGAATCTTTCAAGTGTACCCAAAAATGGATTGCAGATGATAAAAGCAGGTGCTGTAGGACCATTAGTAGATCTTCTCCTTCATCACAGCTCATCATCCTCTAGTTTACGTGAAGAGACAGCAACTGCAATTATGCACCTTGCAGTATCAACCATGTATCAAGAGCCGAGCCAGACACCAGTCACGCTGCTGGAATCTGATAAAGATATTTTTATGCTCTTCTCTTTAATTAATTTGACAGGGCCAGATGTGCAACAAAGAATTTTACAAACCTTCAATGCTTTGTGTCGATCTCCTTCTGGAGGAAATGTCAAGACCACATTAACACAGGTATATCCTCATGGAAGAGGAGGTGTGTGTGCTTGGGTACATGCATGTTCTGTCTTTGTTTATGTTTCCTCATCCTGAAAGAAAGCTAGTGCCTATTCTTTGGAAATATAAGTAGAAATTTTAATTCTATGTTGCACTAGATATTGACATAAAGTGAAAACAGTTTTATTGCATTCTTTAGGTTAATATTTGAGTTCTTTCATGTTATGTTAGTCTATGTTTTTTCCAACCCTCACCTTATCCAAATACCTCCATAGGGTGACTTCCTCTATACGATCAGTTTCTATGGGATTTCATTTAAATCCATACTAACTGGTTTAATAATTGGCAGTGTTCAGCTATTCCATTTCTAGTTCAGCTATGTGAGCATGATAACCAAAATGTCAGAGCAAATGCTGTGAAGTTGTTCTGTTGCTTGGTGGGTGATGGTGATGAAGCAATCATCCTGGAGCATGTGGGTCAGAAATGCCTTGAGACCTTAGTCAACATCATCCGATCTTCTGACAATGAGGAAGAGATTGCCTCGGCAATGGGAATTGTCTCAAACCTTCCGGAAGTTCATCAATTCACTCAGTGGCTTCTGGATGCCGGTGCACTTCCAATAATTTTAAATATTCTGACAAATGGAAGGCAGAATGATCCAAATAGATTTCAAGTAGTTGAAAATGCTGTTGGAGCCATACGGCGTTTCGCTGCTCCGACGAACTTGGAATGGCAAAGGAGAGCAGCTGAAGCTGGTGTTATTCCCAAGTTGGTTCAGTTACTAGAGTATGGAACCACCCTGACAAAAGAACATGCGGCCATTTCTCTTGCTCGTTTTTCAAAAAATTCCCTTAGGCTAAGCCGAACAATACCAAAGCATAAGGGGTTCTGGTGTTTCTCACCTCCACCAGAAATTGGCTGCCGGGTTCATGGAGGATTCTGTGGCATTGAATCATCTTTTTGCCTTTTGGAGGCTAATGCAGTTAGACCACTTGTGAGGGTTCTTGAAGATCCAGATCACGGAGTCTGTGAGGCTTCTTTAGATGCATTATTAACATTAATTGAAGGTGAAAGACTACAGAATGGCAGTAAGGTGCTTGAAGATGCAAATGCCATAGACCGTATGGTAAGATTTCTTAGTTCACCCTCTCCAAAATTGCAGGAGAAGGCTCTAAATGCTGTAGAAAGGATTTTCCGACTGCCAGAGTTTAAACAAAAGTATGGGAAATCTGCTCAGATGCCATTAGTTGACTTAACACAACGAGGCAATAGTAGTATGAAGTCTCTTTCAGCCAGAGTGCTGGCTCACTTGAATGTGCTCCAAGATCAGTCTTCTTATTTCTAAACTTTTAGTGGGTTGGACCAATTTGAATTTTATAGAATTGTTTGCGCTGTTGAGATAATGATGGTGCAGCACAGCTCTCTTTGATGCTTTCACAATGGCAGCACCCAGAATCCTCGAACAACTGGAGGATGACTTGCACGTGCAAAAGCATGAGAGTTTGGACGTCTAAATCTGATTGGGGCATGCCTTTCATCGTAGGACAGGACATGATGGTAGTTCATTTCAAAGCCAATGCCAGTGTAGTTTTCCACAGCGGCTTCTTATTTAGGAAGAACAAATGCAGTGTGTCCATCTGGTGGTAGAGAAAACCATTATTGGAAGGGGGAGATTTTATCGTATTAAACGCCTCAAGGTTTGATCTTGTCTGTACAGTTGAATTGAAGCCCAATTGGTAATTGATTTCATTGGAGGCGGAGAAAAGTTAGCTTTAATTTCCCCAATAACAGACTATTATTCATAGTGAATTTTATTTTTTCAGAATTGAATTCTTTTTCTATGTCCTGTTCTTCCTTTGTGCTATAGCCTCTGTAAAAATTCGCGTGTATGCTAACACAGATCTCCAAATGAAATACTTTGTGATTTTGTGAAAGTACCTCCACTTTGGACCTCAATATTTGCTGGCTATGCGAAATGCCGTGACTTTGGTCTTTGAAGACTCCGGAGGGAAGCATTTTTACTAGTTGCAGAAAATAGTTGTAAATACAGGTCAAGGCTGTGTTACCCCTTGGGTAATGGACTGTCAACTTCAGTGAGCTCGGCAGGAGCAATATCTTGGTTTAACCATTAAAGGTGAGAAACAATTTTTGTGCAACATAATAGCCGATGACAAGGTTAAAAGCGGGGAACAAATAACCATGAAAGACGTTTAATGAATATTATTTAAAAAAAAAAAAAATACAACTCAAAACTATGGAACCAACATGTCACCAGTAACACTCTGCAGCATTCCCATGCAGCCATACTCATCTGACATGCCACCAATAGAAATTTTCTTGAAGAACATTTTTCCAACGAGCAAAATTTGAAGACTAGGAAACTTGAGAGATGGCACCATTGATTATGTGTAGCACCAAACAACATTACATCTGAAAACTCCGGGGGGGTAAGGTAGCTGGATCCATAAACACAATCTATTATATTGTTCACATTCTTGAGTAATTCTACAAAAAGAAAACACAAGTATTTCTAGGGGGGAAAAAACAATGAATATGGAACAGTAACAGTGATCTGCGAAATTGAGCAGTAATCTAAAATGTCTAACATATAGTTGTTCCCCACTAGAAAAAAGAAACAAATTTATCAAAGAATTTAAAAATTAACAAAAAATTTAAATATCTCAGTTTTAATCTATCACTGTCAGTGTCACCTCTAAAAATTCTTCCAACCCATCATCTTATGCCGTCTTTTCCTTCTTCCCACTAAATCGTCTACTCCTCCCCACAAATTTAAGAACTTCATCAATAAGAATCACAGGAGCTGAAACCAGTATGACCAAAAACCATTCATTCAGATTCAAAGGAACGATGCCAAACACGTCTGCCAAGAATGGAACATAGAGTATGAGGCAATGGAGTCCAAATGAAACTGACATGGCAACTAAAAGCCAAGGGTTCCTCCAAGGTGGCATTGTGACCAAGCTGTTGTCTTCAGAGAGTGCATTCAAGGAATTGAACATCTCAATTGCCACCAATACAGAAAGTGACAGAGTCATTGCCTTAACTTTACCGATAGTAAAATAGTCACAAGGGTTGGAGAAAGTTATCATTTGACCCCCACCAACTGTGTATGGAGCTACAGTGAAATTAGACCATGTTGAGCACTCTACCCAATTGTGGAGCTGAGAAAGAGTAACAAGTGTATGTCCATCGCCTACAAGATTGATACCCATAAATGAACCTTGCGTATACCATAAGACGAATATGCCAACAGTTGCGATTCCCACATAAGAACCAATTACCTGTCATTAAAAATAGAAAGATAATAAGCACCATCCTGCTTGCCTAATAATCACACACATCTTTTGAAGTTTTATTTAAATATTTTGCAGGAGGATAGCTTCCGCCTTTTTATTTGTTATATTTAAGAACATGTCATTAACTATCTTGGACTTCATTTTGCTTCATCACCTTGAAAAGCTGACAATATCTTTAACATCATTATACTAACAAGTAATGCAGAAGAACCAAATGCCACTAAAGTTCTGATTAAGAATAAGAATGTTGATCAATACTAACCAAGTAACGCAGAAGAACCCAGGAATTTATCAGAGCATCATCACTTTTCCGGGGTGGTTTCCGCATTATATCAACATCAGCAGGGTTGAAACCAAGGGCAGTTGCTGGAGGACCATCAGTAACCAAATTTACCCAAAGAAGCTGCACAGGTATCATACATTCTGGTATGCCCAGAGCCGCTGCCAAGAATATCGATATTACTTCTCCGACATTGGATGATATCATATACCTGAAGATTTTGAACGGTTGAATAAGACATCTATAAACTAATCAAAGGAAGAAGATGAAAGAATAAAGATGTACCTGATAAAAGCTTTCATGTTATTATAGATTGAGCGACCCTCAGCCACTGCTGAAACAATGGTACTAAAATTATCATCCGCCAAAACCATATCCGAAGCTTCTTTTGCAACCTTAAACAGTAAACACGGAGAGTTTCCAAAGTTGGAAGAAAATCAAGCCATTAGTTTTACTTGAAAAGATAAACTATTGTTGCAAGATATTAGTTTTATTGGCAACTCAATATTCAATGCCCACTGCCTTTGGGCTAGCACAAAAATGTAACAAAGTTAAAAAATTCATATTACCTCAGTTCCAGTGATGCCCATAGCAACTCCAATGTCAGCCAATTTCAGTGCAGGTGCATCATTTACACCATCTCCCGTCATTGCAACAATTTCCCCCATCTCCTTTAGCATCCTCACAATTTCTTGCTTATGCCTAGGCTCAGCACGGGAAAAAACCTTTGCTCCATGTTTTGACAAAGTTTCAATTTGTTGTGTGGAAGAAAGAGCCATAAACTCCTTACCCGTAAAACTTCTCCCTGTAAGATCCTCATCTCCAGAAAATAATTTAATTTGCCTACAAATTGCCTCAGCTGTGGACTTATTGTCTCCAGTTATCACCATAACTTTGATCCCAGCTCCACGACAATCATCTATTGCCTCATCAACTCCACCACGAGGAGGGTCCTGTTGAATGTGTTTAGTAAGAATCTAATATAAACATTAATTGATGTGCAGCATAAGCACTATGGCATTTACTTACTCTTAGACCAACAACCCCTACAAAGACCAAGTCACTTTCAATGGTGGGGTAGCAAGATGGATCGAGCAACTTCTTGTGTGCTGGATGACTCTCAGCATAGTAGTCTGAAAACTCTCCCAACTCATCCTTATATGCCATTCCTAAGCATCGCAACCCCTTTGAACTCATCTCCAAATGTCTTGAAAGCATTAGTTGCCTACATGGTTCATCTAATGGAACAAGAGATCCATCAGCAAGTTGCACATGTGAACTGCGCTCCAGTAAACTCTCAACAGCACCCTGCAAATTAAACCATTAAATGAAGCATATAAGAGCCATCAGGTTCAAGATTTCATGCTAATTGTAAAAGTCAGCCAGCTGTGTCTGCAGAAAATAACAAAAAATTGGAGCTTAAAACTTCCACTTACTTATTTACTGTCTTAGCTAATGCAAAAATATAATGCATTATGTCTCTTTTCATTCAGTTTTGTACCAACTTTCTATTTGAATGGATTATACTCTCAGTTTTTAAAATCAAAAGAAGAAGATATCCACACATATTGGTGTTTTCATTTATTGTCACTTAACCAATGGAAAACTAAAATCAAAGTGAAAACAATATTCTCATACTAAAATAAAAGTGAAAACAATAGTTACTTCTCTTACAATGAAGTTGGAATTTAATAAAATATGGCAGTCACCTTGACAAGTAATTGATTATGCCCAGTAGGCTCTCGGACAATAACACTCATTGATTTTCGAGTGCGATCAAACTCCAATGTGGCAACCCTCTTTGATCTTTTCATCCACCACTCACAACAGCCTATATTTGAATATATTAATGGATGAGATCAAGAAATTCATGTTGTAATTGAAGAGCTTAAATAAATTTTCCACTCACCCAATTTAACCGTGCTGCGGTCGATCAAATAGTTTGCAGCAAGTTGAGTATCACTGATCTTGTTCCTTCCTTTAACATCCGGAAAACCCATCTTTTCAACCAAAACCTTTAAAGCTGCTTCAGTGGGCAAACCTGTGGCTCGAAAGAGAGGGCCATCACAATAAACCCCAGCATCATTACAAACAGCACATATCTTTGCCATTGCTTGCAAGTTAGCATCCATATTGTAGCATGGCCAATCAACAATTCCACCATCTTTAGGATCATAAGTTGTTCCTTCGACACGGAAAATTCTGGAAGTAGTAGTTTTCCCACCCAAAGTGAAGAATTCAGTCACAGACATCTGATTTGTAGTCAGTGTCCCAGTTTTATCTGAACAAATCACAGTTGTGCATCCCAAAGTTTCTACACTTGGAAGTTTCCGAACAATAGCATTCTTTTGTGCCATTTTCCTGGTACCAAGAGCTAAGCAAGTTGTAATTACAGCAGGAAGGCCTTCGGGAATTGCAGCTACGGCCAATGCAACAGCTATTTTGAAATAATAGGTGCACTTCTCAAAAGAAAATTGGACATTTGCTGGCCATCCATCGACAACATCCCATGAAAGAAATTTTTTGTAATTTATAATCCAGACAGCAAGGCAAACCAGCCCAATTGCAGTAGTAAGCCTGTTGCCAAATTCATCCAGCTTCTTTTTCAAAGGGGTGTCACTCTCTTCCAAAGATGCATCATGTATTTGCTTCTGTATCTTCCCAATCTCAGTATTCATTCCAGTGTTTATAACAATACAAACACAACTCCCATTCACAACTGTCGTGCCTGCAAAAACCATATTTTCTTTGGCTTGCAACTCGCAGTCATCCAAAAACACAGGACTAGTACCTTTTAAAATAGGCATTGCCTCTCCAGTCAATGAACTCTGTTCGACTCTCAAACTTGAAGTTTTCAATGCTGCAACTCTCATGTCAGCAGGGACTTTGTCCCCAACCCCTAGTTCCACAATATCCCCAGGAACAAGATCTATTGCTGGCAAGTCAGGCACAAGATACCCATCTCTCAAAACCTTCCCGGATTCACATTGCATCTCTTTGAGGGCTTCAAGAGCCTTTTCAGCATTGCTCTCTTGCCACACCCCAACAATTGCATTAAGAACCAAAATCAGTACTATCACCAATGGTTCTACATAGGCCTCAAAACCAGACTCCCCAGAATCACTACCGTGAAAATAAGCTAAAAGGAAAGATATAAAAGCTGCAACGAGAAGTATCTTCACAAGTGTATCATCAAATTGTTCTAACATGAGCTGCCATAGAGGTTTACCCTTCTCCTTGTCAAGCTCATTCCATCCATATCTCTCCCGCTGCCTTTCAACCTCACAAGAACTCAGACCCTTATCTAGTTTCACATTGTACTCTTTCAAACACTGCTCTATAGACCATGACCAAGCAGGAAATGGTTTTTCCTCCATAGTATTCTAAATTTGGAGTTCAATTTATCTCTCCAAACCGGAAATAAATAAATAAATAAACACATCAAATTCCTGCAAAACAGTTCGAACACATGAAGCAAAATTCAGCAAAAGCACAGAAATAAATCTATAATTTCATACCAGGAAGGAAAAAAAAAGTAACATACAGCACATAAGAAATCTTGGAGTTTCAGAAATGAAAACAGATTACAACCCTAAATTAACACCAAAACTAACCACCACCGACAAAATAAATAAAGAAATAACACAGAAAGGGTAGTTCAACAAACCCAAAGGATCACTAAACCAGATGAGACTAGAAAATAACAGAAAACATAAGTAACAACCACTGATTTCAACTATAAATTTTTCTCAAAACAGAACGAAAGACCCTCACTATGCAATTTGCACTTAATTATAAAAGACGAACAAGAACGAGAGTAGTAAGTACCCAAAAAATTAGAAAAAAAATAAAGAGAAACTTTAAAGATGGAAGAGCAACTTACAAGAAAGATGGTGGCAAATGGCTTGGTAACAAAGCAAAAGACTAAAGAAAATTCTCTTCAACGACCACAAAATCTAATCTTGGGCCAAGAAAGTAAGCGGAATATATACACGTTTCATAAAATAATAAAAGTGAAGGATTGTTGTTAGAATATGACCGGTCAGTGGTCACTTTTTTTGAACTTCCATGGCTCCCTCTCTGTTTTTTAGGTGTGGAATATTTGAATCTTCTTCCTCTCTTTCAGTCAGCAGTTATTTTATCAAAAATATTAGTCATTTTACGTAATTGCCCTCGCTCGTTTAGTGTACTTACAGATTCGACCTTTGGGGTTGACTTTTAGCCACAAAAGCATTCGACTAATTTACTTTGCTTTTTGGGCCGGCCGAAACCGAAAAAGATCTTTTAACGAGACAAATTTTTTATAATTTGTTATATTAGTTGCTGCTACAGCTCTTGGAAGTTAGACGCGTCTTTTTCAGGGATTTTTGTTTATTTTTATGCTTTTTAGAAGGGGAGATTTAAGAGTTTTTTTTTTTTAAATGTTATGCCCACTTAATATATATATATATATATACATAAATTAAATATAATTATTAATTACATAATAATTTTTTAAAATAAATGTACACGTTTTATATATGCATTAAGTAAGAGGTCCAACTATTTTGTCTTCTTGTGCTGTCATCATTATATCTAATGTATGAGTAGTTTCAATAGTAGGATGTTCTAATTTGGTAATTAACACTACACTCCTTGTTATATGCTGAAATTCTAAAAAATCAAATGTTTCAATATTTTGATACATAAATCCAGATTATTTAAAATTTATAAATAATTTAAACAATTAAAAAATGAGTGGGCTGTCTCAACTTAAAAATTTAATATAAAACTAAACATCAATACCTAACTCTTTATTTCTTTTTTTTTTAATCTAATAAATAAGATACGTGATGACTTGACATTAAAATTAATTAATAAATTAACTTGAAAAAATAAAACTAGCATGACATTACTAAAATAAAATATTAAATAAATAATTATAAAAACTACGTATTTTTATCTTTTTTCTCTACACTTTGGTCGTCACTTTAAAATATGTGCAGACTGGACTTTAAATAAAAAAATAATTACAATACAATTTAATTTCAAAGTTATTAATTACTGAAAAATAATCAAACTTAAACTTTATCCGTAAATCTAAACCAATATGACATCAATCACTTAACTGATAGATTTGATTTATTAGTTTAATTTACTCAATTGCCGCGACCATACAATTGCTACCCAAATATTCAATTCAAGTTACTGCATTTTATTTTAGTTTTGATTTGAAAAATAATTGAGGTAATTGATTGATTAATGATATTTTTATTTGAAAGGGGTTGCTGACTAATGGTAATTAATTATTTAAATGGAGAAAAAGGGGGCATAATATCAAAATAGGGAGGAGAGGAAAAGATAATGAAAAAATAAAATTATCATAAATTTATAAATAAATTATAAATAGAAAAGAAAGTAGGGGCTAAAAAAATAAAAGATAAAATAGGGGGCACCGTGCAACACTTGCACGGTAGCTAGACTCTTAAGTAAGTGCGGAATTTTAATATCTCTCTTTCAAAAGATAGAAAAGTAAAATTTGAATTTGAGAAAAGGAAAATGGTTGCAAGAGAAAGTATTTTTTAATTCTTAAACTCATGTATCAAAAATATTTGAATTATTTTTACCTAACCACATACCTAATCCGCTAATGGTGTGTTTACTCGTGAGATTATGGAATCGGAATTTGAAATGTGAATAATAATAGTATTTATTTAATAGGAATGAAATGGGATGGAAACTTGATTTCCATACTGTTGTGAATTAAGTTCCCATTCCTTGAACTCTCCATTTATCTCACCCAAATTTCATAATTTCACTTTTGTCTTCAATTAAAATATTATTATATTATATATTATTCTTATTCTTATTATTGTTGTAATAATAATAATAATAAAATAATCACAAATTATTGTAATAAATAGTGATAATACTTAACTAATATCATTTAGTAACTTGTAACAATTTATTTTGATTATAAGATAAAATAAACAAATCAATGGCAATGTAGCTTATTATGATTATGATTCTTACAGATAAAGTAAATAATTTATTCTAATTCTCACTTTCCATTTCAATTCCAATCTATTCAAATTTTAGTTCATTTTAATTTCACTCAAATTCAATTACTGATTGATAAACGCATCATAATTTGAATAGCAAATGGACAAAGTACCAGTTCATTAATGTCAATTGTTAAATCGGTTGAATTATGGGAAACTAGGGATGGCAATTGTACCCGCAAACTTGCCTAAATCCACCCGCCAAAACCCGCTCGCTACGGGTAATGTTGTGGGTAGGTTTGATATTGGAAATTAAAACCCGCACTAAGTTGTAGGTGGGTTTGATATTAGCAAAATATCCGCCGAATACCCACATAGATATCCGCCAAACCAGGATTTTTTTGTAAATGTTTTTAATTTAATTGTAATTGAAAAATAATTAAATCTAAAAATGCATAAATTAAATAAATGTAAAGTGTAATTATGTAAACACTAAACATGTCACGTATGGTGGTGGTGATTTCTTGAGCTTCTTTTCTTTCTTTCTTTCTTTGTTACTTTCTTTTCGTTTCCACTGGGTTTCTTTTGTATTCTTGTAAGTTGTAATATTAGTTTGTTATGTACTTCTATTGTTCTATTTATTATATATGTTGAAAATAACAAATTTTGTGTTAAGAAAATTAAATTTAAAAAAAATAAGATTTTTATGAGTTGCTGTAAATTGATTTTGTGGATTTGCTACATCATGTGTACTAGTATGGATATGTTAGAATACTAGTTCCTGGATATTGTGTCTGAGCCTTAATTTAAATGATCTGTCTATTTTTTAAAAGTTCATGATATTGACCTGGGGCTGATAGAAATAAGAGAACTTATCTTATTTTTGTCATTTGTGAATTATTGTTCTTTTAGATTGTTGTAGAGGAGGTTTTTTTCTTTTTAGGAGGTCATTAGTTGTTTTAAGATCGGTTATGCTAGTTATTAGAGAATTAATTTGGGTTGTATGATTCATTATTGTAATGATTCCATTTTAAGTCATTTCTTTCATTAATCAGTTCAATTGAGTTGGTAATTTGAGACAAGTAATAAAAATATTGTGCATCTAAATATAAAAACCCGCAAAAAATATGTTGGGTATCATTACAGGTTTAGTAATTTTTAAAACCCGCATTAAGTACAAGTGTGAATTTGATAATTTAAATTTTATGCTGATGCGAATTTAATAATAGAAAACTCCTTGCGGATGGTGTCCATTGCCATCCACAGGGGGCTCACTCTCTTTCATCAGCAATCCCAATGGGCTAGCGGACAGTGAAGTTAAAATGATAGGAAAAGAGACCGATGATTCTGACAAAACGGCGAACTTGAATCCCGTTTTTATCTGAACGCGTGGAAAACTACTAAAATTTACCTGTGTAAAAACCACGCAACTTCAATTTTACCAACCAAATCGAAAACACTAAAATTGAAATTGATGGCAAGCTCCTGCAAAATCAAAGCTAGTACCGCTCGCTCAAAATCAAAGATGATGGAAGCTGTTGTCGTGAAGATGAAAAGGAGTAATTGAAATATTAAAGAGTAATAAGTATTCTATCATAATATTTTATTATTAAATATTATATTTTACTATTTTCCATTAAAATTATTAATTGACTGACCATTGAAATATTAATTTTGCCCTTTACTTTGAAAAAAATATAAAGAATATTAATGAATTTATATAACATTAATACAAAGTATATTAATATTTTTTGGGTCAATATCAATTGTATTACATTTTTAATGACAATTTTGCCCTTTACACAATTTGGCAGTAGTAATTCGACAGAATTAAGCTGACATGTGGTTACTTTATTGGTCACGATGTTGTAAGTTCTTCTTTGCAAACAGAGACTTTGAAAGTTCATAAATCATAATCATAATGGTGTGTTGTTGCATTTAGTGAACCACTCAGTTTAACAAATCAAATGTCTGGCCGCTTCAAAAGTAACTATCAAGTTGTTGAAGTCTTTTCTTTTTTCCGTAGTTGTGAATATGATCAACTCATGGTGCGTTTGGTAGCATGGTCACGTGGTGTAAAAGTCACAATATTAAATAATAATAAGTTATAGTTATAAAATAAAAGTTGATTGTGTTAGGAGGATATTACGTTTAAATTATATTTTTAATAAAATTATTAAATATATTATGCATTTATCACCAAACCGTAGTGGGATAAACTTTTATTGACTTAAAAGGCATAGCTATAATTGTTTACGAAGCACAAAACAATTGTGGCTTTAAGCAACAACTCTCAACAATAGCATCAAACATACCCTTCGTGGATGAAACTTCTTTCAGAACTATATTTTCACTCTTTTAATCATTATATATAATAATTTTCGATATATGATAGTTAAAGAAAATGATTCGAATGAAAGGGCAGGTAGATTTGCACATAAGATATTAGTTGAATCGATATAACCATAATATACTAAGCTTTGAGTTAAAATTTCTATGAAAATCAAATCTCTTATTTTAGTTGAGACATGTCTAATATTGACATAAACGTAGTTCAAAAGAGTAGTGATATTTAAACCTCCTAAATTTATCTCACCAATCTTAACATAAATTGAGGTAGTTTACAATTAGAGGAGTCAAATAAAAAACTGTGATTTTCTGGTGGCTAATCTAAACTAATTTGAAGGATTTCAAACATAAGATAGCAATTTATTAAAAAGAGTTCAAATATACCAAATTAATTGATGAAAATTTAAATTTGGAAATGATATTCAAGGAACTTAGACAACAGTTTTAAAAGAAGGTGATGAATAAGGAAAATTTTAAAAATAAATATTAAATAGAGTTAATTGAGAAGTGAGGGCTGATGAACTATATTAAGGGGTTAGGGTAGTTGAAAATAAGCTCTAACATCGGAGTTAAGTGCAATTTCTTAGCCAACCCATTAAAAAGTTCTCACACAAAATACACCCAGTGGAGCTTAGAATTTAGAACAACGATTTCAATTTTTTTCCCTAAAATACCCATGGTTTAATTTATAAAATATAAACATATATATTAAAACTAACCATCTTGCCACATAAAACTTCGCCGCCTTAAAAGAATATTTCTTTTAAGTTTTTATATATATATATATATATATTATATTTTTTTCTCAAAATTTTTCTCATATTTTTATATTTTTCTTTTAAATTTTTATATAATTATATTTTTATATATTTTTCTCAAAATTTTTTAAATTAAAATTATAACTATAAATATAAATTATGAAATTGGGTGTGTGTAAAATAGTTTTTAAAAGAATAATTTTTTTATGTGTTTAATTGAATTATCATTCAAATTAACAAATGAATTAATTTAATTTTAATTATTTGGGTAATTCAATTAAAAATGAATTTTATGAGAAATTTTGAGGAGTGTCTACTCAAATAGATTAATAAGTGTCTTTAAATCAAAGAAAAAAAAAAAAAAAGGAAAAAGTGTACTTAGAAGCATTTCCCATGAAAAAGAGAAGTCTATCGTTCAAGCCCATTAATAAGGCCCAAATAAAACAACGGGCATACATACTTTTAGTCGACGAATGCAACGGATAATGTCGCGCCACGAGGGATGCGAAACCGACTCCGTCGATCATACGGACACGGAGTGCACCGTCCGCGCCAGCGTAACTAGGTTTTTATTTGGGTATATAAAATAATAAGCCAGCTGCTCATAACAAATTTCGTCTTACCTTAATTTCACGCTCTCTCTCTAGGGTTTTGTCTCTTATCGAATCAAAGCTTTTAAGGTAATTTGTTTTCTTTCCTTCTATTTCTAACGAAACATTATAATATTTAATCTGATACGTTCTGGCATCTACATATATGTAGTAGTTGTACTTTGTCTTCATATTTATATTGAATTTTAGATTCTCACATAATCGTCGGTGAAGGTACGATGTCGAGGCCGATTTTCGTCGGGAACTTCGAGTACGAGACTCGGCAGTCGGAGCTGGAACGTTTGTTCTCCAAATACGGAAGAATCGAGCGCGTCGACATGAAATCTGGTAGCCTTGTGTTCTTTTTTAGATAATTGACGGAGCTGTTGGCTTTCGTTGCATTCTTTTATTTTTGAAACTATTTTTATAGTTTTGTTTCACTAACACCATATTTTTAGTTATGGGTCTAAGTAGTGCTCTACGCCTTTTAGAGCTAATTTATTTTTCTGCTTTAGATACTGTTCTAACTTAATCTGGGAGTGAAATCTCCGACACCGCTCTTGAGGGGAAGCTGATGGATACTTTTGGGTTATTGATTGGATTAATGCCTGCTGACTGGCAGTATTAGCTATTTAAGATTTGGGGTCATTGTGTTTAACTGATTTTATTTCTTTTTGTGATTGCTGTTGGAATTTTTGTTAATAATAGGTGACTAGTTAAGTAATGAAGTGGTGTCCTCCTTTCTTTTAGAAGGGTGTCTGATGAATCACCTTTTCTTTCCATATTATTGGGACTTAGGAGTTTATAGTTAGTTTGCATATGAGTTTTTTTTTTTTTTTGGGTTGTTGTTGTCCTTCAAGTACATGCTCTTCTAACTAATGTTTTCTGTAGTTGGTCTTATGGGGATATTTGCTTTCTTGATAATTGCCCCATTGCCATATAATGGCCCATTGCATAAACCTCATGATGTTGATTACATGGACATCAGACAGGTGTCATGAGTTCCTGGCACAGGTTCCTGATATGTTAATTTGAAAAACATAAGGGCCTTTACATGACTTGGATATCTTTCTACAATTGCAGTAGTTATACCCAGCTACGGCGTTCGGGCAGAAATTAAAATGGAAACCTCAAAGTTTCAATTTCTTTAGAGAAAGCCTCCATATTAAGTGTTTGTTTTGACGCAGGAACTTCAACTAATGGAAAGTGAGCTTTTTCTGGGCTCGCCAACTACTCTGCAAATAACTCTTATTGCAATGGAAACTTTCCCGCCTGCCTCTCTCCTCCACTTCCATTCACAGATGGCATCATCCTGCATTCTGTTCACACAATCATCTGTCACTCACCCACCTCACCGTCAAAGTCTTACATTCCACAAGAATGGTCTTGGTGGGGAGCCATCAAATTATTATTCATGCGTCTACCATTCACTATAGGGGGATCAATGAATTCTTTCATGCCATGCCTTCCATTACTGAATACGTGCTGTCTGAATGCTGAAGCATGCTTAGCAATGACGTCTCAGACCTGAATCTTTGGATTTTAGTTCTTTAATAAGCCATCTTCTTGATTTAGTTCATCATGCAACGCTTCTACATCTTATGTGCATCAGCCTTCATTATGCAGGTGTCGTAATTTTTTTTTAGTTTATCTGAGGGAAAGAAACCCTGGTTTGGCTGATGTACTGAAGGTTGTGTTGATATAACAAATGTCTCGCATCATTATTTCCATATCTGATTTGATCATGCTATCACAGGGTTTGCTTTTGTTTATTTTGAGGATGATCGCGATGCTGCTGATGCCATCCGAGGGCTTGACAATGTACCATTTGGTTATGACCGGCGCAGGCTGTCCGTGGAGTGGGCAAGGGTATGTTTTGGTTATTTCCATTTATAGGGTGCCTCTGTTTTCTTTGATTCCATAGTAGTTGGAATTTTGCTGTAACTATTTTTTTGAATGGTTGAAATTTCGACACTTTTTAACTGATATTTTATATTATATGACAAATCTTTTTTTAATAAATTAGGGGGAACGTGGTAGGCATCGTGATGGGTCTAGGTCAATGACAAATCAGAGGCCAACGAAAACTTTGTTTGTTATCAACTTTGATCCAATTCGAACGAGGGAACGGGATATTAAAAGACATTTTGAACCTTATGGAAATGTCCTTCATGTCCGGATTCGGCGCAATTTTGCATTTGTGCAGTTTGAAACACAAGATGAAGCAACCAAAGCCCTTGATTCTACAGATAGAAGGTTGTAACATGCCTATTTCTTATGTTGCATATTGTGATTATAGTTTTGGCTCCTAACAAACGGCTTTGCACTCTGCAGCAAGTTGTTGGACAGAGTTATTTCTGTGGAGTATGCTCTAAAGGATGATAGTGAGAGGGATGACAGGTATGACAGTCCTAGAAGAGGTGGTTATAGCAGGCATAGTCCATATGGGAGGTCACCGAGTCCTGCTTATCGCAGGCGACCAAGTCCTGATTATGGTCGAGATCGCAGTCCAGCTTATGATCGGTACAATGGTCCAGTGTATGACCGGCGAAGGAGTCCTGATTATGGGAGGAACAGAAGTCCTCTTCCGGTCTATGACAGGCGCAGGAGTCCTGATTATGGAAGGAACAGGAGTCCCAGCTTTGGTAGATACCGCAGGTAGTTTGTTAGCAGCTAAGTGTGTGAGTTTTGTTACTCGTGTTGATATATATGCTTTCACACACATAATAATCACCTTTTCCGTGTTCTTCAATCTCTCTTAACAGCCGATCACCAGTTAGAAGGTCAAGAACTTGAAGTATCATATACTGGCAGGGAAGAAGCTGGCTCAACTCAAAATATGTATCATTTTGTTGCTCTTTAGCAGTCTTAGATGTACCGTGTATAAATAGGATTTTCCAGCTGGAGATACAGTTCTTGGTTGCACCTGTATGGTTGGTTATGGATTCCCAGCATTTGCAGTCAAAATGGTATTTGAACCTTACCATCTCTTGTTTGAACTGAATGCTACTGGCAACTACATATGGTGGCCTATAATACCATTTTAAATCGGATGGATGGTTTTGCAGTTGACTTATTTGTAGGTTGATTTGAAAGTTTATTTATGAAAAATTAATGCTAAGTAATCTTGTCCTAGGGCGTTTGGTAATGCTGTAACTTTTAAAATAATTCCTGCTAACTGTGCTGTAGAAATAATCAGCTGTGAAGAGAATCAGTTAAGTGTTTGGTAAATTTTAGTTTTAGAAGTACCGTGAGTTTTGAAAGTCATTGTGGGTGTTTGGTAAATCTTTACGTTAAATTGTTGTAAAATAACTATTGATTAAAATAGACATAATGTAGAATGAAATTTATTTACACATAAAAATATGTACATACAAAATTTTTAATTGTTTATTATAATAATTTAATTAAAAATAAAATCTATACTATATTGATTTTATTTTTTTATTTTTTATACTAAAATTAATTAAAATATTGATTTTATTTTCAATTTGAATAAGGATAGTTTTGGGTTTAGGTAATAATTATAAGGGGATATCTATGGAATTGTATTAAAGAATAAAATTAATTCTTAAAATTAGAATTTAAAAGTTATTTTTTTCTTGTTTTTTAAAATTAATTATAGGAGAGGTTGATTTTGATAAAAATAATTTTAAATTTATTTTACTAAATATTAAAATTAATTTTTAGATTCTCAAAATTACTTTTAAGCCTTCTAAACACTCTTAATGTCTTTTGTGTTGCGCCCAATTGAATGAATGAATAAATTCATATGCTACGAGGTTCGTAATTATATCATCGAAAGAATGACTTCCCCTTCCTCTTCACACTCTCATCTCTTAATTGAGGCGGTGGAAGATTTCAGTTAAGTGGTTAGCCGCTTAAATGTTTTGGTTTGAAGAAAAAGACTTGGAAGCTTGTATGTATGTATGGTTTGAAGGAAGGAATGGGAGGAAAGTAAAGGAAATAAGGAAAAGAGAAAGAAATAAGGGAAAAAGAGATGGATTTTATATAAAATTCAATAATATATATATATTTTTTGCTTTATTTTTTCTCTCCTCTCTTTTTCATTCTTCTCCCTTCCTTTCATTTTTTCCATTTAAACATGGATTAGAGATTGCAAAATCTGATCAGTCAATGTTTGCTGCAGACAATAAAAGCAAAATTGTGAATGGGTCCTATAATATAACATATATAATCCTCTATTTAAAAGAAGAAAGAGATCACCATGTTCTGACTCCTGCAAAAATATCCAACAAGCTTGGAAGATGGAAGGGGCGTATGCTGTTGATTGAGTTTGCCTGAGCAGGGTTGGATTTGCACAGTCAGGGTTAGATTAGTGTGGATGATAGTCAGAAGATTTGCCTTTAATTTGGATACTGCACTTGAACAGTCTTTGATAATTCATTTCCATTTTACAAATAATTTTATTTTGTCCTTACAAAACATAGCTTTAACTAAAAGGATATTAGACGCCAACAGAACAGAGAGCGACACGACACAAACCAAACCAAACCAAACCAAATAATACGATTATTAATTAATGAGAACAGAGAAGCAGAAGCTTTTATTGATGTTGATGATCAAGAGCCTTCTGGAGCCAGGCCTCAGCATCCTGCATCATGCCAGGGCTGAGTCTGACCATTAGAATGCAAAATTCATTCTCACTGAGAGCTCCATCACCATCAAGATCACCTTCCTTAACCATAGCCTCAGCTTCTTCTTTGGTCATCCCACCCATCCCCAGAAGTGCTGAATTTTGCCTTAAACTCCCGGGCGTTATCAGCCCACTGTCCCTGTCCGCTAGAAGCCGAAACCCTCCACACAGTTCCGACACAAAGCTCTCCACATCAAGCTTCTCAGCCATCACTGGTAACAAATCCTCGTACTCACTTCCCATCCCCGTTGTTTCCTTTCCTGTCCTCCCTACTTTTATTACTTTTTTTCCGTATTTCTATTTCTTTTTGTTTTGTTGTCAACTGAGCTTCCGCTTTCCAATTAATGGGATATGTATGTACGTAACGTAAGACACACACACACACACACACACACATATATATATATATATAGGAGTTATCAGTCCTCTGATTTTATCTTGATCTCAGCCGTCCAATATGGATACTTTTAAATTACGCTGATGGGTTGTTCCAAAACAGTTTGGACGGCTTGATCCATTAAAGAAAACACAGATGTACGATCCCTGATTCGCGAAATGATATGTGTCCGAGGAGATGCCAGCACTGCATTATGTAATTCCTCTTCGAGTTAGAATGTGTTTAAATTATATTCGAATTAAAGGAATTGGAGTTTCTAGGAAGGTGCAAATTGAAGAGAGGGCAGAAAGAGAGGGACATGTACGTAGTCTTCGTGATAAGTGTTGCAAGGAATTTGCTTATAGTGTCCAGAGCTGAGCTTCTATGAAGCTTCCTTTCCCTGCTATCACGTTTGGATTCTTTCTTATTTTTTCGGTTGAAGCATTCATTATCCGCCGTCCATTTATTATATTCTGAATACTAATTATCATACAATATAAAAAATATAATCAGACAGAGAATAGGGCCAGCAAGCCAGCCTCTTAGCTTAGGTCCTATGCGCTTAGCCCCTAAGGCCTAAGGGTAGCTTCCTTCCATTGCACATGGATGATGATGATGAATGGGCCCTTAATTACCAAAAACATGTGTTGTACATGCATGTCATTGCTTCAGGCTAATCGATATTACGTTAAGCTAATACTGATGATGTCTCGTATTCAAACTCAGTATTAAATTCCAGTTGTTAATTTTCAAGATTAATGATGAGTTGTTGTTAATAGAAACTTCTAACTTTTTAATTGATTGCCGCGCAAAGAAGACTTTTCAGACATGCTACTTGCTATTAATTACTGCGTTTTCAGACATACGAGTGTCTTGATTCTGAGTCAACCAAACAATCTGTAAATAATGTCTCCCCCGCTCTCGATGCGTCACTGTTACATTGACGAAAGGAATTATGGGCCTGTTATTGGTCCATTTCCTAAAGACAAGCAAATAAATTAGAAATTGGAAGTCGCACGTAAAGAATATGAAGATAAAGCTGTGTCAGAGCAATTGACCAGCCCCGTAAATAAATAAATAAATAAATAATTACTCTTATTTTTCTTTTAGGGTTCTGCCTGGTGGTTGTACCAATATGGGCACCACCACATCATAATTTGAAAAAGGAAAGGAAAGGGTTTTTGCCTTTTTCACATCAATCAATTGCGGGTGTCAGAGTGACCACTCTACTATTAGGAATGACAAAAAAATTCCCGCCACATCAATCAAATGGGTGTATCAGTGTGACCGCGGACTGCCCGGATTTGGGTTAACGTGAATACAACTCTGAAATTTATTTTGGGTTCGAAATAGTTTGGGCTCACCTTTAAAAATTCATCGGACTGAAAGTCTGAAATCAAACCTTTCTTATTTTTTTTGAGATAAGAAAGAGGAGTTTGAGACTTGGGGGAGGTCGAAGTCGAATTATAGGGGGACTTCAAATTATTATTTTTTTTTTAACAAATCGATTGGGTTATTAAAAATTGTTGTAAAACTTAAAATTAATTGTTAAATTAAATAAATATTAAAGTAAAAAATTAAAACCCTAAAATGTAAACCTTAGTAATCATAATAATATTGTTCTAGATGTTTATTTGGAGATTTTGGTTATTTAATAAGCCAGACATTTACTAGACCATTTAAAATCTTGTCATAATTGGAAACAAATAACAATAGAATAATGCTCAAATCAAGGTCAGTTGAAAAGAGCGAAGGCCTGACAAATAAATGCCATGAGTAGTGATTTTTATTTTCGATCAAAATATTTAGTAATACGTTGATTAAAATTGAACTTAACAATCATTAAATTATGGTTAATATTAACCTAAAGTTGGAAATAATTTTTTAAAAATATTTTAGAATAAAGTGCTACATGTTCGTCTAGCGCTATTTAGTTAATGTATCATTTTTTCCTTTTTTTTTTTTTTAAATATATGCAGTTATTAAAAAACAAAAGGGAATATAAGGAATAAGGGAAGGCAAGGAGTATCGGTAATCTTTTTTTAGCAATTCTCAATCTGTACCGGTTCAAGTCCACAACGAAGATATTTTCAACCAAATGAAAACAGATACGCGTATTAGCATCCTCGCACAATACCCGACCCATTGACATCTTAAGATTCCCAACCTACCACCACCACGTTCACATGCCCTTCACCAACTTATTTATCGGAGAGGTTCTTCTTTTTTCTTTTTAATTTGTTTAAAAAAATAGAGAGGGGCCATCCCTTTGGGCTACTAATAAAAGAGTATGTTTGGTACTCCTTATTATATGTTATTAAAGTCTCTTACAGAATTAGAGTTTTACAATACAATGTTTGGCAGTCATAACATATTGTATTAATTAAATATATATTACGGCAAAACCCACATAAACTAAAGCCGTTTTCGTATTACCTTGATAATTACATGGATTAGTGGATGGTTCTCAGTACATTAGTTCATTATTCTCTTTACCAGATAGGAAAAGCAAGACTTTCTAATTATGAAGCAAAATGAGATGGAGTAGATGGAGTACCAGTATATGTTATAAAGAGTGGACATGACAAAAGCATTTTCTACGATATTAGAGGCAATCAAGATAATTTTGGTGTACCAAGTATCGGTGGATCCCTTGATTTCTTTTCTTTAGTTATAGTACCCAACACTTAGAGGTTTAATTGGAAATGCAACTGCCAAGATAATTTGTCTTATGTTCAATTTCCTTAGATTTTCCATACATTGGGATCTCAAATTTATATCTCTAGTTGTTTATGATATCGCCAATTTTACTTTGCTCTTTCTATGTTATTTTTCATTTTAATTAAAGCTTGAAATCCCTGCAAAAGGCTACTTGGTTCTATTATCCTTATAGATTTGAGATAGACAGTGAGTTTGGACAAACTAGCTCATTCTGTTGATTGAGGAAACTTCGTATTAACCTTTTCTTTGACGTATTGGCCTAAGATGAATGCCAACACTCACAATAATGATTATAATAATTTTCTATTTCATTTTAATCTTACAAATGATTGCTCCATTTTCCAGATTGGTGATGAGAAGCATCTATTTGTTGTCGATAGCATAATGTTTGTTGGTCTACGAATCCCAACTAAACGTTTTTGGACATCCAACTGAGTAACTGTTGACCGAAATCGACTCAAATTTCTCACAATTGAATTCTCAAGCACCAAAACCAATGACCAAGATCAACTTTATATTGTAGTATGTATAAATTTTTATACTATCGTCTTAAAATGACTTTCGAACGGATTTTATATGTTTTACCTATTTAAAAAGAATTCTACCCACTGTATGAAAATCCAAAACTTGAAAAATAATATCATTTGAAAAGAATTTTGATAAATAAATTTTAATGCACAACATGCATCAACATGAAGATCACAGAAATTGGCTACCAATTATCCTTGGCAATCTTGAACTTTTCAAGCACGATTTTGCCCTCTTTATATTTCTGGGATTCCTCAAAAGCTCGTTCGTATTTCCAACCCAACAATTCTCCACAATCAGAGCAATAAACATCGGCAACTGTGTGCAGACCGGTAAGAAGATGCCGATCCTCTTTAGGCCCTTCGGCTATGCTCATTGCGTGGCTAAACAGAAAGGCTCGTCCGCTGCTTGCCTGCAAGGCATTATTAGTTCGACAACAAAATGAAAAACAATTATCAATTAATTCGACCGCAAACTGAAAGATAATTATCGATTTTAGAGAAAATATAAAGACCCATGATACCATTCAAATCAACCCCATCGAAAATAGAATTTGGTGACTCACCTGAAATCCTTTTGAAACAATATCCTCATGACACGAAACAGGATTCCGGCACTTGTAGCAGCTGTACATCCTTGGCACGATCAAATTATCTGCCATTCAAGACCAGTTTTAATTATAAGCTAATCAATGCTGATCAGAAACGTTAATTGTTGGTTTAATAATTGAGAAATATTCTAATGGTTAAACATAATCAAAGCCTATATGGATGATTGAATGAAGATTCCAAACAGTGATGACAGAAATGGCATTAACAAATGGGATTGACAAAGACAGGATTGGCCATCAAGACTGCCTACTACACAAAAATGTTGTTTTAAAAAAGTAACAACCAAGATTAAAAAATTCTATGCAAACAAACTTTTAATAAATTAAAAGACAACCAATTAAATGTATATGGCCCTTGTTTGTCTTATTTGTCCATCAAGAAACTCAAGTTTTACCATCTTTATTTTTTAAAGAAGAAAACAAAAACCAATAATTTTTTTTAAAAAAATAAAACTTGGCTAGATAGTAATTTTGTCACACATCATGGTCTTTTGTGTTTTCTATTTCACTCAGAGGAAGGGAAAGTCTCGTAGCATTATTTGGTTTGGTCATCGAACGCTGACCAATATAAACCATCTGAGATGGCTGATATAAATCAAATAAGTACGATACAATAAACATAATACTGTAAAATAATTGGTATATAACGAATCTGTACGAAACAGATTTATACCAAAAACAGCAAGTAAAGAGATAAATTATAAAATAAAGTAAATTACAGACAAACCACAATTACAGCAAAACAAACAAGAATAGTATAATAATAATCAGAATTGAATAAATATTTGAAACTTAAACAATTTGGGAAACAGTGAGCAAATCGAGAACAGTGAGCAGCGAACAGTAACTATCAAAGAGCAGCAAAGTAACCCGAACAATAACGCGAACAACGAAGTAAAAATTCTTATCGAAAACAGACATACGGTAGTAGCAACAATTCTGGAACTGGATGACAACGAACAATCAGAAACGGTATGATGCAATTGGAATCCCAAGGCATGCGACTACAATGTCCTTAAAACAGATTGACTGCCTACTCGGTGCTTTAAGATGAATCGATCTCTGTTTCCTAGGATATAATTAGAATGAATTTCATCGTTAGCACGAACGCTAAATTCCGGCGAACCACAACAGTATTCGAACTCTCTCAAACGGATGACAAGACCAGAGGAGAGAAAATATGTGTGTTGTGCGGCTGTGTATTTTTTATTTTTTGTGTCTGTAAAACGAATGGAAAGCTGCCCTTTATATAGTGAAGAATTCGTAACTTTAGTTTACAAAAATAATTTTACAATTAAAAATTAAAATGGGTAAAAACTGGGCCCACGAGAACCCGACTGATTTGGACAAACATATGTGTACACAGGAAGTGCAGGCGCACATAAGTTCAGCCAAATCGGACCGATTTTAGGTCTATGATTTGCACCCCCCTGTGCAAGCGCGTGTGGAAAGAGCATCTATTCTTGGTATTCTTGAAAACCCACATGTGTGTAAACATATATAAACCCAAATCCAATTACTTGTTTTTCCCATGTGAGATAAGTCTATTTCCTCTTAATTTTTCCAACATCAAGTGTGCATATTTGTGAGATAATTTCTCATTCACATAACCATCATTTTGAGCATATGATATATTGAATCGAAGTGTTCACGGAGTACTTTCTGAAACTTCTACGACCTTTCACTTACTTTAAGTGGGTCCCACTCTAAATGTGGCCCAAATATAGCTTATTAAAAGCTATATTTTCCAACACCATCTTCTATAAGTTTTTGATGAATTAAATTACCATTTAAATCATAATAATTATTATTTTTTCCTTTACCATCAAGTCTCTTTGCAAAAATTGAAAGTTTTCAAGGAAGATTTTTCGTGCCGGAATCTAATGCTGCGTTTACTTGTCAGTAATTGGAATTGGCTAGAATGGAAATGGAAAATATGAATCAGAATAAGTTGTTTACTTGAGCTGTAGGAATCAGAATTGGAATGGGTTAGAATTCCATTGACGTGTTTATTTTATCTTGGAATCGGAATCGGAATCAGAATAAGCCGAATTATTTCAAGTTACTAAAATGTCCTTAGTTTATAATAATAATAATAATAATAATAATAATAATAATAATAATAAATAAATAAATAAATAAATAAAATAATAAAAAATAATAGATTTTAATAAAATAATATTAAAATAATAATAATGACATTATTATTATTTTAATATTATTTGTGATTATTATTATTATTATAAAATGATATTAATTAAAAAAATAAAATTAATAATAATAACAAATAAAATAATAAAATTGTTAATAATAATAATAATAATGACATTAATGACAATAATAATAATTAAAATAATAAAATTAATAATAATAATAACAATAATAATTAAAATAATAAAATTAAATAAGAATAATAATATTATTATTATTATCAGATGACCTATTTATAAATAATATAAAATTTTAGGTTGTTTTCATAATTTTATAGGGACTAAAATATAAAAAAGTCAAAATTTTAGTGAGGGTATTTTGAGAATATTAAAATTTGAATGGGGGTAGAATTGAAAGTTCAGGGAATGTGGGACTCATTCTCAAGTCCCCCCATAGGAATGAGATTCTCATTCCCCATTCCCAAATTATGGTGGGCCCCACAATTTTGATTCCCATTCCCGTATCTATTTTGTCAAGTAAACACTGTCAATAATTTCGATTTTGGATTCTAATTCTCAAATCTGGTAAGTAAACACAGCATAATTCAAGAATTAATTAATAGCAGCATTACTAGGCATGATGATGCACCAACTATATATTAAGAAATGGTCTAATCATAAGATGAATATTTTGGTTGATGATCTAAGTGATTTTTTTTTTAAAGCAATCTAACTCCACCAGGTAAAAATATGAGTAGGACCACCTTTCTGTTGTTTCCTTTTTAAGAATACATTTGTCTATATGTAAAATAATTGAATTTGCACTCAAGTCAGCACAAAGGCCCAAACACAAAGAAAGGATTCACACGTAAATATGATTAAACATACGGGTACTAGTTGGAAAACATAATTACTGGAGCCCAAAATTGAAAATCAATAAAGATAAGGGGCTTTAAGAACCAATACCAAATAAACCTGGTACTCTTCCTGAAAAGGAACTAAAAAATTAGGGTTTTAACAAAACCCCCAGATACCCAGAATCCCATTTCCATCTCGCTGCATTGCTGAATCCGGGGTATGTATGAAATCTAATTCTCAATTAGTATTGGGTGTTAATAACAATAGCAATTCTTATGTTAAATCGTTGATCCATAATATTATTGCAGTTGCAGAGCTTGATAAAAGAAAATGGAATTTTGTCCGACGTGTGGCACGATGTTGCAATACGAGTTGCCACACATGGACCGGCCCTCTAGATTCTCCTGTCCTGCATGTCCGTACGTCTGTAACATGGAGAGCAGAGTAAGTAAGCTTTTTTCTTCTTTAATATGCATTTTCCGCTCTTTTTTTTTTGTGTTGGGGGGGGGATCCCAATCCCCAAATGCTTTCGAGATTTTGTACATGTTTGAAATTTTTTTAATAAATATCCAGGTTAAAATCAAAAGAAAGCAACCTCTTTCCAAGAAAGAAATACAACCAATTTTCACTCAAGATGCCATGATGGAAGGCCCCCAAACTGAAGGTGGTCTTTTTTTTTATTTTATTATCATTATTATTATTATTTCTTCTTTCACTCAAATGATTACCCTTCTCGTTGGCAGTAACATGCCCTGCTTGCAAACATGGAAAGGCCGTTTACCACGAGCTTCAGACACGATCAGCTGATGAGCCCATGACAATATTCTACATGTGCGCTAATAAGAATTGTAAACACAGATGGAATGAGTGAGAAAGAAGAAGATTGATAATTTAAAGGCTGTTTCTCACTCAAATCTTTCTTCTACTTCTACCCTAGGGCCTTTGCTTGCTTGTTTGTTTTTTTTAATGCAACTGCTTTCTTTTTGCCCTTTTTGATAATGCGCAACATGGGTTTATTTTGAGGATGTAATAGGAAATCAGCTCCTACCAAATTCGAAAGTATCACGACTTCCATAAAAAAAGAGTCAATCCTATACAAAGGGTCATCCTTATTATAATAATCCATATCAATTCTCCTTTTTTTTTTTTCTCTCTCTCTCTCTCTCAAAAAATAAACAATGGACAATACAAACAATAGTGAGATCAAATATGAAGAAGAGAATGGCTGTGTCAAATAGCTTTTGATCAATTAACAGGCAGCCTCTTCTTTGCCATCCACCTCTTTCTGGCGGTGTCCAATGCCTCTTCTTTCATCTTATATAATTCTTGAAACCAGTGCTCATATTGAGCCTCAATTGCATCGATTTCCACCTTTAGCTCATCTAGATCTTTGTCGGTCGAGGACAGAGAGGAATAGCTGCTTGTCAAGCTCAATACTGTGCTTAAATAGGGGAATGTCAGCTGTGAATTTTTCAGAAATTGGTATGGTAAGATGCCTTCTCCATCCTTGCTATAGTGTCCTTGCAATTTACACTCATCATAACACAAGTCCCCTAGTTCTAAATCAGATGCATAAGCATTCAAGTCTTTATAGCTTCTATCAGTACTGTAATCAGAAAATTCAGATGCTTTATCATTTTTAGTGGAAGTATCGTCAACCAAAATATCTGAAGCAACTGATGATTGTGACTCTTGATCTTCCAATCTGGCCAAACTTGGAGAAGAAATACCTCCTCCACCGGCGTTATCATGAAGGTTTTCTCCTTGTGCTGGTGCAAGATCTTGGGAACGATTTCTAGTAGGCCCAGAGACAACATCTTGCTCAACCACGAACTCAGAAGGAACACTAGTGCCCATTGCATCCCATGGGGATGGAGTTGAGGTTTTGCCGTTTCCCAAGATGGGAGACTCACTATAGAAACTTAATGCTTCGCTGGAGGAATAATCTGAGGGCTTCCAACCAGGCAAAAGTTTCATTATCAAGTAATCAATAAATTCAGCTATGAAGGCCACATCATGATCTGCCAACTCTAGTTGTTCAACCATTTCTCCCGCCACTGAAAGTGCAGTATCACTGTCAAGGTAAAAGAGGAAATGTATATTCCTCACCCGACCTATAAGCAAAGGGGGAAATCAGGGAAAAAGAATATGAAAGTTACCATTAAAAACAAAAAAGTACATGTCACACAATTTGAAACAAGAATGAACATCAACCTTTCAACATTAAGAATCACTTACCCAATGAGTCAGCAATACGCAAGGTCAATGATACAGAGGTGTCATCATTTTTTGTCCCTCTCAACCTAAACTCATTGTTCTTATGCATCCTCTGGAATTCCAAAACTGGACAATGTGGGCTTCCATTGTTGCTTTCTGAACATGTGCTTAAAGAGAGCTGCTTATAGTCTGGGTCTATATCCATGGAAGAGGGTCCAGACATGGGTAAACGTAACATTTTCAGACTTTGGATAGGTAACTTCAAGGGATCGCATATTGTTTCCTTTTGATTCTCAACTTGAAGGAATGGGTCTTTCAAAAGATCTTTTGCAGACAATCTCTCAGAGGCCGGAACCAGACATTTCTCAATAAACCCCTTAATTTGGGGATTACTCACCTTAGCAAGAGAGGCAGGTTTAATGCCCTGCAACAAAAGACCAAGTCAGCATAATAGCTTTCAATGAAAGGAAGTTCAACACTATATATGCTAGATAAGAGGTTGATGACTGGTCAACTTACAGAGGTAACCTTCTTAAAAATTTGAGCTGGATTTTTGCATTCTTTATATGGATACTCAAAAGTAACCATCTCTAATATGCACATCCCAAAAGAATAAATGTCGACAAGTTCATTATATTCCTCCTCATACAGCTCTGGAGCCATAAATTCAGGAGTTCCTAAGATAAAAGAAAGGAAAAGTTCAGTACTCCTGGTTGATTCAATTTAAACTAAAGCATAAACATTTAAAGAAATCAATTTTTTACCAATGACACTTCTAGCAGTAGGCTGTTGCATGACAATTGCCAATCCGAGGTCTCCAATTTTAACCTCCCCATGATTGCCATTAACAAAGATATTGTCACATTTTAAGTCCCTGTGAATAATCGGTGGATTGTGACCGTGGAGATAGACTAAACCATGAAGAATCTGCCTTGCCCAGTTCTTTATGACCTTTATATCAACATTTTTATGCTTCTTGCGATATCTGATAACAGAAAGGTGCAAAATTACTTCAAATGCTCATAAGAGTAATGACAAGAACACAACTGAAACACAACTGAAACACATACTGCCGCAGATTTCCAGATGTGAAGAGCTCAGTAATCATGTTAACAGTTTTCTTCTTGTCATCCACCCATGACTTGTAAAACTTAATGACATTATCATGTTTCAGAGATTTCAGCAAATGAACCTCTGAATACAATTTTTGCAAATCTTCTGGTGACTGCAAGACATCATCAATCTTCACTCGGCTCCAAGCAACTTCTATTCCATCGAATTCATCAAATGCCTTGTAACTGGAAAAGGGTGTCATGTGAAGCACAGTAAGAACCATCCTGAACTAAGACTGGAGAGAGAAATCGAAAAAAGAGAGAGAAGTTTAGAAATCATACACAGTCTTAAAAGCACCCTTGCCCAAGGCCTCACCATACTGTTAAATATATATAAAAAAAGGGAAAAATAAATAAATAAATGTCCATGGGGCAGAAAAAAGAGAATTCTCAATTCCAACAAAGAAAATAATACCCAGACAAGATACACGGTTCCCCCTTACTGAAGTCAAAGCCAAATAATAAAAATAAAAACAAAAGAGAAAATGACTTTACAATTAACTACATATACCAATCACGGCAGCTTGAACCGTTTCTTCGATTTGTTGATACTTAGTTAAAAAAAAAAAAAAATTGACCTTGAATACAACAATATCCAAGGGCAATAACTATCGTATAAATTAAATAACTAGCTAGAAGGGAAATCTGCAAGGGCAATAAAATCAAGGTAATAGCATTGCCCGTCAAGGTCAAGCAAAACTTTGAATCTGCAAATGCTAATAAATTATAACATATACAAGACTACATAACCAAACTGAGGCCGCATGAAATTAGTTAAAAGAAATGATGCAGTCACGCAGAGGCGCAGAAAAGAGTGATATAATGAAAGAATTAGCAAAAATTGCATACCCTAACGTATCGACCGGCGGGATCCTTCTCGACGAAATCAGAATCCGCATCGGGTGGCTCTGCTGTTCCCAACATTCCTGACAAGAACCAAACAGCTACCAAAAAGAAAACGGCAATTATGTGTTTGGTATTTCTCTTTTTTAGGAATTGGGGGTGAAACGGCGACGTTTGTATGATTCGGAGGCAATCGAAAAGGAATCGAATGCCGCCGATTTGAAACGGAAACGGCATTCGACTACGACGTCGTTTTTCAGAGGCAACGAATAATCTTCACTATTCATAACCCCACTGTCCCCTCCACAATTCAATTCCGTCATTCTCATACCAAACCCAACTTTATCCACTTGTCCAATAACATTTTGCTCCAAAATAATTAAACCTAATTCTTATTTTTTTATTTAATAAAAAAATAAAAATTAATAAGGCAAATTTGGAGACGTAAGAAAATAAGAAGCTAAGTAGTTAGCAAAAGCGTTTGAAATGGAGAGGGAAGAGCGACAACTGCCGTGATTTCGTTATGAGTGTGTTGGGTGCGGGAACCAAGGTAAGAACGAACATTTGTGCGGATTGAAGAGCCTGGCGGATCTAAATTGAGTAAATGTTGATCGTAACTAATAAACGACGCCGCTTTTCTTGGATTTTTTATTATTATTATTATTTATTGACTTGTAAAATATGACTATGATTATGTACAGTAATTAAGAATCTATTTAAGAATTGAAGTTAGATAGCTTTAAGTTACAGTACTAAAATATTTAATAAACACTAATTGTTGTAGTTTGAAAGTTATATTATTATAATTTTTTATTTGTGTGATGAAAAGTTTATATTGTCTGTAATAATTTTATCAAAATTATTATTTAAAAATTATAATTACTATTTATTATTAATTTTTATTATATAGTTACAGTTTTTTTTTTTTACAGTAGCTATAACTTAAAAACTACAACACCTAAATCCTAAACAAACCCTAACTGTTAATGAGTGTATTCTAAATGTTATGAATTTATACCTCTTTTTTACGTAAATAATTTTAATTGTCCATAATATTTTCATTAAAATATATCTAAAATAAAACGAAAATAAGATACCGTTGTTTCAAGCAATGCCTATTAAAAAACTTCCCTTTATTTACTTTCAATTTAATTTTGTACACCAATTTTTTCTAGACTTTGAAAAGGTGTAAGACTTTTAAGACAAATAAAAAGTAGGTTTTTTAATTATTATTATCAAAATACTGCCGTTTACATATTGGAATTGTTGCATTGATAATGACTGTATCAAATTAATTATAAAGTTAATATGACAGTTCTTGATACAAGTATTTTTCGCTTCCCAATTTCATACATTTTATTTTCTGTTGTAAATTTGCCCATTACCTTTAAAATGCCCTTGTGTCAAGTTTATGGTAAACAAGTAAACATCACACTGTAGGAAACTAATTACCTATTGCATTCATTCTAGTAACAGTTCATAATAATTAAATAGTAATATTATATATCTTAAATTTTTTATTTTATAAAATTATTCTAAATGATGTAATATTTATTAAATGGTTGGGAGGGTGGGACTATTAATTTAAATCCAAAAATAAATTTTATAAAAAAATGTCTCCGCAATGATATAATATCTTGGTGTCGTGGTGTAGTTGGTTATCACGTCAGTCTAACACACTGAAGGTCTCCGGTTCGAGTCCGGGCGACGCCATTATTGCAAATAATTTTTAGCCAATTTTTTATTTTTGGATTTGACCTTCTTGTTAATTCAGACATTCGATTAAATGAATCATTCTTCGCGCAGTATAGAAGTAACATAATAATCCGGAAATTTAGCGGGATATCCCGTACGAAATGGATCCGCTAAGCGTGGGGAAATTATCGACAGCCAAACAGAAAAGAGCCAAAGCTGACTTAGCGGCAATTCTTCGTAAATCATGGTACCATTTAAGGCTGTCGGTGAGACACCCGTCGCGGGTTCCCACGTGGGACGCTATTGTTCTCACGGCGGCTAGCCCCGAGCAAGCCGAGCTTTACGAGTGGCAGCTCAGGCGCGCCAAGCGCATGGGCCGAATTGCTAGTTCCACTGTCACTCTTGCCGTGCCGGACCCCGATGGCCAGCGGATTGGCTCCGGTGCAGCCACTCTCAATGCCATCTTTTCGCTCGCTATGCATTATCAAAAGCTCTGCCTGGATATTGGCCCTGAGGTAATTTCACTTAATTACAAGCTGTCAGTATCATTAGCGTCGGCATTTTCACCAGGCTTGATTAAAACGAAAATTGAACACTTCAGATTTTAAGAATCTTGTATTTCCAAAAAAATAAAAAAATAAAAGAAGAGAGGGGTGTTGATTGCTTTATGTTATGAGAATGTTGGCTTTATTACAGTTGTCTGTTGTGGTAATGGTATTGGTGAAATGGAAATCTTTCAGTTACTGGCTTTAATGGGGTATTTTTTATTGTCAACAGGCAATTGCAAATGGTGGGAATTCTGGATTTTTTATGAAGAATGAAGAATCTCTAAGTGCAATGGTTAAGTCCATGGCCAAAAAGCATATACTAATGCTTCATGCTGGAGGTGACTCCAAGAGAGTCCCATGGGCCAATCCTATGGGGAAAGTTTTCCTGCCACTTCCTTATTTGGCTGCAGATGACCCGGATGGACCTGTTCCGCTGCTTTTTGACCATATACTTGCAATTGCTTCTTGTGCAAGACAAGCTTTGAAAAATGAAGGTTATTTGTGTACTTTGTGACATTTCACTCAGAGTTGATTGGCAATAGAATACATGCATCCTTATTTAGACATTCATTACATTTGGGAGTCAAGATTCTCATTATCATTCAAGTTGATGGAGGATGCTCTATTGGTTTTCACAGATGAGGATATGTATTTACCATATGGAGTTATATAACATTACAAATCAGTATGGTTTTTCAATTTCACTGCATTTTAGAGTTTGATGTATTGATCTTCTATCTTTGCTTGAACTCCTGCAACGCCAATTTAACTTGCTGCTTACTGATATATAATGGACTCGAGCATAGTTTAAGTTCTGTGCTGTCAGACCACTGCATTAGTTTCCTGTAGCCGAAATAATCTCAGTTTTAAACCATTGACCATAACAATAATTTATTTTTATTTCTATCATCCAAATATAATAATAATAGTAATAATATGATTGCTGCATGATATCCATGCATTGACATGTCACAGTGGTTTACTTCCTTGCCACAACTTTTGATGTTCACCTTGGGAGTTTTTTAATCGCAGGTGGAATATTCACAATGACTGGGGATGTTCTTCCATGTTTTGATGCCTCCACCATGATTCTGCCGGAAGATGCATCCTGTATCATAACTGTTCCTATCACCCTTGATATTGCATCTAACCATGGTGTTATTGTGGCAGCAAAAGATGGATTTCTCAATGAAAATTATACACTTAGTCTAGTTGACAATCTCCTTCAGAAACCAAATGTAGATGAGCTTGCCAAGAATCATGCAATTCTAGATGATGGCAGAACGTTGCTTGACACAGGAATAATAGCTGTTAGAGGGAAAGCATGGGAAGAGCTGGTCATGCTTTCTTGTTCCTGCCCACCAATGGTTTCAGAGCTTCTATTGACCAGAAAAGAGGCAAGTTATTGATTGGCAATTTTATTCTTTGGCAAAATATTTCATATATTTTTGTCATCTCTTGGCCTCTGATTTTCCTTGTTTCCTTGTTATGATGTCTAGCTCTATGAAAATTACTTTAATATTTTGTCTCTATCAGAAAACTATTGATTGCCTCTGAGATGGAACTTGTATCTTTTGGTAAAGAAACTAGTAATTTTTTTTTTCTTTTTTATTAGTCTGCTACATGGATTTCTTACAATAAGATTATAGAACTTTTGTCCTATGCTCACAGTTCAATTGTTGGCATTTGTTCTTTGTAGATGAGTTTGTATGAAGATCTGGTTGCGGCTTGGGTACCTGCAAAACATGACTGGTTGAGGTTACGCCCATTGGGCAAAGAACTTGTTAGCAAATTGGGAAAACAGAGGATGTTCAGCTATTGTGCCTGTATGTTACTGTTTTAAGTATCAAATCTCGTTTTTCTTTCTTGTTACTATCTTTACGACTTCCTTTATTGATGTTATCCTTGCTTAATTATTCCACTGCAGATGATTTGCTGTTTCTTCATTTTGGAACCTCAAGTGAAGTTCTGGATCACCTAAGTGGGGCTGTTTCAGGACTTGTAGGTCGAAGACATTTATGTTCCATCCCAGCAACCACTGTATCTGACATTGCTGCTTCTGCTGTTGTTCTTTCTAGCAAAATTGCGCATGGCGTCTCAATTGGAGAAGATTCTCTTATATATGATTCGAACATTTCCTGTGGAATACAAATCGGCTCCTTATCTATAGTTGTTGGCACTAATTTCCCAGAAGATGCTGGTTCAACAGCAGATGATTCATTTAGATTCATGCTTCCAGATCACCATTGTCTTTGGGAGGTTCCCTTAGTAGGATGCGCTGAAAGAGTATTAGTTTATTGTGGCCTCCATGATAATCCAAAAAATTCACTTACCAAGGATGGGGCTTTTTGTGGTAAACCTTGGGAGAAAGTTTGGCATGATCTAGGCATTCAGGAAAGTGACCTGTGGAGCTCCACAGACAGTCAGGAAAAGTGCTTATGGAATGCAAAAATATTTCCCATTCTTTCTTACTCTGAGATGCTTATCTTAGCAACATGGTTGATGGGCTTGAGTGACCATAAAACTGGATTCTTGCTTCCCTTGTGGAAAAACTCACGCCGTGTCAGTTTGGAGGAGTTGCACAGGTCAATTGACTTTTCAGATATGTGTACTGGCTCCAGTAATCACCAAGCAGATCTTGCAGCTGGAATTGCCAAGGCGTGCATTAATTATGGCATGCTTGGGCGCAACTTATCGCAATTATGCGAAGAAATTCTTCAAAAAGAACTCTCTGGAGTTGGTATATGCAAAGACATCCTAGACTTGTGTCCCAGACTTCAGGATCAGAATTCCAAGATTCTTCCCAAAAGCCGGGCATATCAAGCGCAAGTTGATCTTCACCGTGCATGCAAAGAAGAGACAACAGCTTCTGAGTTGGAGCATAAAGTTTGGGCTGCAGTTGCTGATGAAACTGCTTCAGCCGTAAAATATGGCTTTAGAGGTTCTCATTGCTTTACTATTATCATACTCTTATAAAATACTAAAAAACTGTACAAGCACTAATAAAAGAGTGGCCAATCTTAATGTTAATTTATAATCTTCATAACTCATTTAACGGCCCATAGTTTATGAACATTTTTTTTCCCTCAATTAATTGTAGAACACCTCCTGGAGCCCCTCAGCAGAGGTTCTTCAGCATATCAGAATAAAATTGGTGATGGCTGTGTGGATCATCCTTTCCAACCAAGAACTGTAAAGGTTGAGTTACCAGTTCGGATAGATTTTGTTGGAGGTTGGAGTGATACTCCTCCTTGGAGCTTGGAGCGTGCCGGTTGTGTTCTCAATATGGCAATAAGTTTGGAAAGTTCTCTTCCCATTGGCACCATCATAGAGACAACAAAAATGAGTGGAGTATTGATTAGTGATGATGCTGGAAACCAGTTACATATTGAAGATCTCACCTCCATTGCTACTCCCTTTGACCATAATGATCCATTTCGGCTTGTCAAATCTGCATTGCTGGTAACTGGCATTATTCATGAAAAAATTATTGTATCCATGGGTTTGCAAATCAGAACGTGGGCAAATGTTCCCCGTGGTAGTGGCTTAGGAACTTCCAGCATCTTAGCAGCTGCTGTTGTGAAAGCTCTTCTTCAGATAACCGATGGAGATCAAAGTAACGAAAATGTTGCGCGGCTTGTTTTGGTGTTAGAGCAGCTCATGGGCACAGGTGGTGGCTGGCAGGATCAAATTGGAGGCTTGTACCCAGGCATTAAGTTTACTTCAAGTTTCCCTGGAATACCATTGCGGCTCCAAGTGACCCCCCTACTGGCTTCTCCTCAGCTGATTTTGGAGTTGCAGCGAAGATTGCTTGTGGTATTTACTGGTCAAGTAAGTATTCTAGCCTCTCTCTCTCTCTTTTTCCCCCTTTTTTTAATGGTTCACTCCTTGTTTTCCTATTGGATATTCATTTTAGATTTTTTTCCCCTGATAAAACATTAATTTTTAAGGGTTGTATGAATTTTTTTTTTTCTGAATCCAATAACCTAAAACTCAGTTACTTGGCCCTCAACTTGAAAAATAAATAAACCAACAATTTCAATAGTAGAAAAAAGGATGATATTGAAACAAAGACTTGATTCTCTTTTACTGTTGGGTTTTGTCCACAGATTTTTTGTCCTTGATGGATTTTGCTATTACTTAGCAGGTTCGACTTGCTCATCAAGTACTACAAAAGGTGGTAACTCGATATCTTCAAAGGGATAACCTTCTTATATCAAGTATAAAGCGTCTGGCTGAATTGGCAAAGAATGGGAGAGAAGCCTTAATGAACTGCGATGTAGATGAACTGGGAAAGATAATGCTGGAGGCTTGGAGATTGCATCAGGAACTTGACCCCTATTGCAGCAACGAATTTGTTGATAGGCTGTTTGCATTTGCTGATCCATACTGTTGTGGCTACAAGCTAGTCGGTGCTGGTGGAGGGGGCTTTGCATTATTACTTGCCAAGGATGTTGAATCTGCCACGGAATTAAGACGCATGCTGGAAAAAGATTCAAATCTTAACTCTAGAGTATACAACTGGAACATCTACTTAGAATCTTAGCCCGTATATAGAGAAATTTCAAGGAAATAGCTTAAGAATCTTTAGATGCTCATATTGATAATTGATTCTATATTGAAGTCATTGTTGTATAAGTCAAAGTCTCTGTATGCATGTATTAAGAGGAAACAAATTAAAATACTTATTCTAGGTAATAAAACATGACAACGAAATTCAGAAGAAGAAGGCCGATGCATATGTTTTTTCGATGCTTCCTCTTCCAGTGTAAGTTTTGGCATGGCATAGAAAGGAAGCATCAACTTTCTTGTTCAAATGATGATGACCTGTGACGTAGGCCCAAGCCAAGTATATCTTGCTAAAATGGCAAAGAATCCAAAGCGCTTTGGATTCCTTTTTCTTAACCGGGAAACGTCGTCGCTTTTGCTTATATTGTTGAGTTTATTTTCGATCAAGAATGATTTATTAGCATCTCAAATTTTACAATCTTCATCTTTGATCACCTTTTGGTCCCCTTCCTGGCTCGGCAGCACAATATAATTCCCAATATTATTATGTATTCCAACCAAAAGCCAAAAGGAAAAGAAAACATGTAGAATTTGGCCATCACTATTATCGTATTTACAATTCTTTTTATATTCATTCAATGATAGCCAGAAAAATAAATCCGGAAAAACAATATCAATCGGTTTTCGGTAACGGTTGTTGAGCTGACTTTTGGCTAGCTAGCCAATCAAGTACTGCCACCGCACGTTATCAAGTTTTTAACTCGAGTGGGGTCACATCTTCTTCTTTGGGCTTTTGGCTTTTGGCTTTTGCTTTACCAAAAGAAGAACTAATTTTTCACTAACCGCAGTCGCTACAGACCGGGAAGCAGAGAGAAAGAGAGAAGATGGGTCTGCTCACAAACAGAGTAGAGCGAAATGAGATCAAGGCAGGGGATCATATTTACACTTACAGAGCTGTTTTCGCTTACTCTCACCATGGTATTTTCTATCTCTCTCTCTTTCTCGTCTTTTGTTTGTTTGTTTGTTTTGGCTTACAGATTACGAGTTTCTTTAATCTTTGTTAAATTTTGCAATGTGGGTTCGTCGTTTAATTCTCATGCTTTTGTTTTCGTGTTTAATATTTTTTTTCTTTATATTTGATTTAATTCCACCGCTGTGTTTGGTTCTTTTTTTTTTTCCTAACTTCCCTTTATTTCATTTTAACTGTTTTTTTTTTTTTTTGGGTTGCTTTTTCTTTGTTTTTCCATATTTGTACATTATGAAGGCTCTTTCTGTCAACTTCCGTAATGCAAACGATTCAATGGAAACGGTGAATTGGCTCCCACCGCTTCAGGGTAGCCAAAAAGCAATAGAAAATTGTGAAATGAAAGCATGTTTCATTAAAATGTCTGTGCAGATTTATGACTACAATTGTCCATCGCAGATTTTTTTTTTTTGGCCGATTACTAAGACTTTTGAAGTTGACTGTGAAAGAAAACATCTATGCGTTTGGATCATTTAGTATTTACAGTTAAGTTTCTTTTGGTGGCTGAGATGGTGGGAGACCCAAGAATATTTTGTGGATTTAGATTTTCTCTTGTTATTGTGCCTTATATAAGATTTGGAGAATCTTTTCCCTTGTCAATCAGACATATATCCCATTCTGATGCAGAATAATTGGTTAATCATCCGTAAAATAATCTGTAACAGTATGTTATGGGGGTGGAGTTTAAATATTTTTGGATGATTGGTAATAAGTTCTTGGTGTTTTCAACAGATTATTTTGTGATTGAATCTAATCTAATCATGAGCTCTTTTGAATACCAAACCATACAGGTATTTATGTCGGGGGAAGCAAGGTAGTTCATTTTAGACCTGAACGGAATTTAATTGCAGGAGCAGAGACATCTTCTGAGACACAGAATTCAATCCTTCCATCATCCTGTCCGATCTTTCCTGATTGCGGATTCAGGCAACCCAACAGTGGAGTCATCCTCTCGTGCCTGGACTGTTTCCTTGGAAATGGTTCACTGTATTGCTTTGAATATGGAGTTGCCCCATCAGTTTTTCTAGCCAAAGTACGTGGTGGTACTTGCACAACTGCAACATCTGACCCACCAGAAACAGTCATCCATCGAGCTATGTATCTTCTGCAAAATGGATTTGGCAACTACAATGTGTTTCAAAACAACTGCGAGGACTTTGCCCTATACTGCAAAACAGGTCTTCTGATTGTGGATAGGCTAGGTGTTGGATCAAGTGGTCAAGCTTCTTCTGTAATCGGTGCCCCATTGGCTGCCATTCTTTCTTCTCCCCTGAAGTTACTGATGCCTAGTCCTGTTGGTATGGCAACAGTTACTGCTGGGATGTATTGTATGAGCAGATATGCTACAGATATTGGTGTTCGATCTGATGTGATCAAGGTGGCAGTGGAGGACTTGGCTGTGAACCTGGGCTGGCTCAGTCATCACGAGGAAACAAGTGAAGAAAACGAGACTTCTAACAAACTGATAGACATCTGACAATTATCCCTGGTGCATGCAAAGCTGGGTAGTCATACTATTGGCAATTGGCATAACAAGCATTTAGTGCCATTGATGAATGTAACTTATGGTGTTTGTGTTTCTTCCCCCATTCTCTTTTCTCAAGGTTGTCCTGCAACTGCTTTTTGGGTGTTAAAAGTATGTATCAAATGTTGAAAAACTTGGTATAATGGTGGTTTAAATCAAGTGTTGGGTGCTCTGCCATTTTATGTTATTTAAACTTCACTTTTGGACTCATTAAAAAAAAACCTTCACTTTTGGACTTTATCAGTTGGTGATATTGGAACATTAGTTGGCAATATGTAAACTGAAGAAACTTTGAGGCATAAAACTTGCTTGCATTGAAGAACTGTGAGAAGCGCATAAAAGCTGAAACTTGATATTGGTATAAGGCTAAGAAAGGCATGCAAGTAATTCGTAGGAACTTGTATCAGCCCATGAGAGAAACCTCTGTTGTGTTGTGTTTTGTCTCGCATTTGGAAAGTTGTTCATTACTCCTACAATTGATTAATTTATTCTATCAAAAATCCCAAATCATCATTGTAGGTTTTGCTTAATTTCCTAATGGCATGTATCGTTGTATATTAATGATCTGGATTCATTGACATATGCAGCGGCCGGCCAAGAAATTTAAGCCACTTGTATAGAATAGAAACATGAAGTGTAGAGCCTATGAAATGAAAGTTAGGCTATGAAATATTGAAATGTATGATGATGCAACATAAACATAATGAATAATTAAGCGCACAGCGCGGATCGCATAATCTACGTCGGTGTATAAGTGTATTGCATGGTGTAATGCAATAGCCCAAAGTAATGAATTGACCTCTCTCTCTCTCTCTCTCTCTCAAAAAAGGCAGTAACTTTTTTTTTTCTCCCTCTTTCAACTTACTTCCATGTACATACTATACAACATCTATCTACTGGTAGAGCAAACTTAAAATTTATTAATCATAATAATGAGATGATAGAATTTCGGGGAAACAAATCAAAGCTTTATTGGACATTCATATGCTTCTTTACTGTACAGTATGTCAGTGTAAATTAAGCACTTTCTACTAATTGACTCTCTTGGATCTTCGAAACATTGATAAAATTGATTTCTTCTGTCAAATTAATCGAGATAAACTCAAACGTTTGGGGGGGTCTTAATGGATTCAGGATCTTGGCTATCTGAAGTGAGTTCTTTAGTGGATTGATTGCTTTTAGACTTCTTATTATCAGTTATGGGCTTGAATTCTGCAAGGACGGCCAACTCGTTGGCTCCATTGACAAGCAATTCGATTTTTGCTGCATTTTCTATCAACAAAGACGCTAAAGTGGCCAGGGGAAGAATCTCCATGAAAGAAGATGATGTTCTGATACTCGTGATGGGCTCTGTATTGCAATTTCCGGAAGCTTCCAATGTTGATGGGGATGGGTTTTCAATACTGATGTTGTGATTAGGAAGTGAAATCAAGGCTTTTTTAAGTTCTCGGACTGCAAAGTTCATCTCTTCAACTGAGAAATTTATTTTAGATGATTGTTTCATTGTTTTCGTGGCAATAGCCAATTCTTGCAAGACGTTAGAGGAACTGCTACTCAATCTCATGCAAATATTTCTCAAATGCCTCTTTAGATGAGGAGGTGCCTGTGGTCAAAATTATATGTTAAGTTATAAGTTGCTTACGGGAGAACAAAAAATATCAAAGATTTATTTTATAGTGTTTGATGACAGAATATGAAACTATGTCCAGCACAAGACTTATCTGATTAAAAATATGGGATACTTTATTGAAGTTAATTAAGTGGTTTACCTGAGTTTCTGAATCTACACAACCATGGAGAGTCTCAATACAATAAGCACAGTTACGTATTGAAGCCCCAATCTTGAGGTACTGTTTCCATGGGTGTCCAAAGTTGAAGCGACCGTGTGCTGGTTCCCATCTCGCAAAATTGGCCTGCAGAGAAACATAAATTAAGTTTTAATTTGGAAAACAAATTAAATTCAGTGCTATTTATGTGTTATCACTTACAATAATTGAACAGATAAAAAGTAGGAAATTACCTTCAATTCTTCTGTCGCCTTTGAATTAAGCGCGCATCTATACCCTTGCATTTTCTTACTACGAGCTGCATCTCTAGCAGTCGAAGTTTTGTTGTCTCTAAAGTACTCAACTACGCACTCTGAAAAGAAATGAAATTCGACAACGGATTAAAAACCCCACATCAACATATATATCATGGTATTGCATGTTCATTACGTATAAGTTCAATCTATATATAGAATATGGTTTTTTACTTTCTGTAAACATACCATCCAATGAATGAGCTAATTTTTCCAAGTTTTGACAAATAAGAAGGTGAAGCTCTTCACCTGCCCACATGGGACAGAAGAGCATGCTTATAATTATGCAGATGGAGGCTCCAATGGCGACCGTCGACAATCTTTGTCGGGCAAGCTCGAGCAATTTGTCCACACGATAGCCTGAAACCGACACTAAGCTGAAAGTGAGGATGAAGATCATGATACCATAGTCGAATCTGGCTTTAATTGTTGGCATAAATCGAGAGAATGTTGCTGCTGAAGCTGCAACAAAGTGAACTAATTTGTTAGTATATAAATATATATAATCATTCTCAGCTACCTCATTTATTTTTTAATGCGAACACGCTGTTAAGCTATGTGGTTTAATAGAATTATTTTTTAATGCGCTATAAAGCCGTGTAGTTTAATTATATTAAAAATTGAATCTATTAAATCACACGACTTAACGTGTCTGTATGAAAAAAATGAGGGCGCCCGCATTAGAGAATGATTGTATATATGTGTGTATTTCGATCAGGGACCATTGATTATATTAAAGTTAGGGATATCAGACAAAAAATATAAATTTTAATACAGTGTATTTTGTCATATAGTATATTGAAATATGTATTTTAATATATTTTAATTCATCTCTCACTTTAATATAGTAAGGGAACTCAGATTAGAAATTATGTATATATATATATATATATATATGAGAATTTATAAATGGCTAAGCTAGAGAATATTTATCACTTACCCAAAAGGAAAACTGCGGTTCCAAGAACTATGGGCTCTAAATTTTTTCCACAGTGATTAGCAATCCAGTGAACACCAACTCCAAGTGACCCAGCAAGAAAAGTTCCTATTGCTCTATTAATGCATTTTCCAAGTGTTGCACCTGAAATTAACACGATAGGATCATCATCGGTTGCAGTAATTACATGCATGCATGTGTGTGTATATATATATATATATAGAGTGGATTTTTAATCAAGGATCTCTAAACATATTAAAGTCAAAATAAAATTAAAAAAAATTAATATTTTAATACATTACATTACATTAAAATATATATTTTTTTTATCTTTTAACTTGATCCTGATTTTAATAGGATTAAGAATCTCTTATTGGTGTGTGTGTGTATATATATATAATTCAGAATAATAATATAGCAAGCTGCACAAAAATGAAATGATTTTGAATACTAACCTATGGACGATTCAAAAACTACCACAACAGTCATAACTGCCCACATAGCGTTGCCTCCAACACCATCATACAAAGGCCTCGTGTAATAAAAAAGAGACACAAGGGAAATTGCTAGCCCTACTTTGAGACCATGGATGACTTTCTTAGGCTCATCAACTGCTAAATTCCAAGCCTTCTCCAAGAACTTGCAGATTTTCAGAATGAACCCTCCTATCATCAGTCTCTTTAACCACGTCCAGGCTCTCAGGATTGCCCCGGTTTCAGGCTCTAATCTCTCCGATACCCCATCAGATACATTTATACTCCATTCCAATTTTCTCGGCGCTTCCTTGCCCATTATTATGCACAAGGTTTAAGTATATATATATATAATATGCTTTCAAATAAGTATATGTGTTTGTGTATGGAAGTATATATATCTGGTTACCTGAGTTGCTTAACATATATATATGAACCAGTTCTGTATATATGGACAGAAGTGCGAGGAACTTTTTTAGGTTTTTGGTAGGTACGCTCACTGTCGCGTCAGTGACCCGCGGGCGTAGAAGTGATAACATAACGTGGCCTAAAAAATTGAATCAACTTTTGTGAAGCGTCATCTCATAATGATTTTAACTAATGAAAATCAAAATAAAGATATGCTTGTGCTAACAAGTGGAACTTATATATATATATACATATTAAGCACACAGAGATCATATTTAGTTCATAACTTATTTCGTCGATCGGAGTAAGTTGGAAGCAGCACAAATCTCTGGAAATTAAAGTCAATGCGCTTAAAATTACTTTCGTTTTCTATCAAGCTTGACAATAAAATAGTATCATAAAGGGCTCTTGTGAATAGAAATATCACCAATTGCGTTATAGCAGCATCCTGATTGCCTGGAGTATTGAAGGAAGGCCAGATTAGGTCGATATATGTCAATTAATTCATGCATAATATTAAACCTTAGTATTCCTTTTCAGCACCCGTCTCACTCTTGACTTCTATATGATCAGTTCCATTGGGTGAGTATCGCATGAAGATACTTCTTATAATTAAAGGTCGTTAATTTTCTATCATTATTATATCATTCACATATATATGACCAGAATATATCATAATCATTATGTACATGTCTGTTAATATGAAAAATAAAACTTAAATTATAGTAGTTGATATTATAAGTATGAAAGAAAATCAAGAAAACTTAACAAATATTTACTTTTACGATCATTTTTTATCTTATATAAATAATGTGTCTTTGTAACCATGGAAAATGAATCAGATCTAGAAATTTGCTATTTTCTTTTATATTTTTCTAAATTAAATATCATTACCAGTTTTGCACAGGTGGTTTTGAAAACAATAATATTGTACTTCCAGCACGCAAGTAATTTCAAACTCATATGGTTATGCTAGGGCTCGTTAATCATTATCATGATGCATGTTTAAATTAATATTAATGATCAAGTCTCCGTGTTCATCCATCTGTAAATCCTTAACTATATGTCGTGGTATTTGTTAAATTAGTTCCTACACATGCAAGGGACCTAATTTTAGGCCTTTCTCTGGAATGAAAGATAAGTGACCTATTTAATTTCATTGGGTCAGTGAGTGTTTAATTTACTTAAGTGGAAAGATTATTAGCTCCAAATTAATAATTCTGATTCAAAGATTCTCTTTTTTTTTTAATACTGATTACACATCATATTACTGATCATACATCAGACATTTACAACTGTTATTTCAATAGATAAATACATTGGGACTACAATATTACATTAAATTCTATAAAACACATGCCGAGACAAACAACCCTCCATACTAGAGGGATGTATTGGCTCCACTTGCACTAGCAAGCTACTTTGTGCTTTAGAATGTTGCTTGTGCCTTTAGCTAATCACTATGCATGTTACATCACTATGTTTAAGATGATATATTTTAAACGGGGCATGCTAGCTTGCTACTTTGTGCTTTAGAATGTTGCTTATGCTTTAGCTAATCACTATGTTTAAGATTATATATTTTAATCTATCTACATATTCATGTCAAAATTAGGTCATGATTTTAAACCCCTTGTTACTTTTAGGGTTATTAAAGATTATTAAAAACATGCATACGTTGCCTCACTGGTAGGGTGGCCAGGCTAAAAAAAAAAATCCCAAAAATTTTTGGTTGGCCAAACTTAAAAAAATCCCAAAAATAATAAATTAAAATGAAATTTCATGCCAATGGGCTTGTATCTTGAATGCCTTAATTCAAGTCCCAACTATGGCTGGGGCTCAACATAATTGAGGAAATTAACTCGTAAATAGTATTTCTTCATCGCAAAATGTGAGTGGAGACAATAAGTCCCTTCAATGTAAGGGTTAATTCGTCTGGGTAAGTGTTTCATAGAATGAAATATAATATTGTAGTCCCAATGTATTTGTCTGCTGAAATAACAGTTGTATATATCTTATGTATGATCAGTAACCTGATGTATAATCAGTTCAAAAAAAAAAAGAAATTTCATTTTAATTTTTTGTAGCCTATAAAACTTTATAGTTTATCCATTATAGGCCCACTACTATTCGCCTCTTCAATTTTATAAATTTGATAGCCCCACTGTTCTTTTTTCATTTTGACCCCCCCTCAAGCTCAACCCTCATAATACAAATTAAGCAAACCGAACACGAAAGCAATAAGAATCCGTCGTAAAGAAAAGAATTTATGTGACTGTAAGCACAGACAAGAAAATTAGAATGAGATTCTTTCCACAAATTGACTGATATCTTCAGATTTTTCCTAACCATCTCTCATCGAGCTAAGTAAAGAATTTAAAGAATGGAAACCTAACAACGTTTGCAATCGATCCAATTACTTTTTTTTTTTTTTTTTTTAAATAAAATTTCCGGGGGGTGGTTTATTTTTCAAACAATTAATCATGAAATCTTGATCGTTGGTTGAGGGGTCGGCGCACTAGCCAGGCCGAATCAACAATGGACTGCATTATAAAGCCCAAATCAGGAGAATGGAATACCTGAGGCCCGGTTTAGTACGACGTCGTACGGCAGTGGCGCAGTATCAGACTTATCCTCAAATCACACGGATCTTTTGGTTGTTAGCTAGTTGTGTGTGTAATTATTATTGTCGTAGTAAAAGGTGATAGATAGATATTAGCTAATAAGCTTTCATTTGAAATCGCCACGCCATCACCATCATTGAAGCTGTTTGGTTTTTGGATTGGTCTCCGGAAGAAGCAAAAAATCATCCAATTACTCTTTATTAGAACCTGAATCCAAAAAGTCAAAAACCTCCGGATCAGAATCGTCTAATCGAAGAGAGCTGGTAAGCAGATTGGTTAGGGTTTACAAAAATTATTATTATTATTATAATAATAATAATAATTGAAACAAAAAAGAGAAGAAAAGAAGAATCATATGATGGCGAATCTATACGTGAAGGCGACGCCACCGGCGGATCTGAACAGAAACACGGAGTGGTTCACGTATCCAGGAGTATGGACTACGTATATTCTGATACTATTCTTCGCGTGGCTTATCGTTCTCTCTGTTTTCGGTTGCTCCCCTGGCATGGCTTGGACCATTGTCAATCTCGCCCATTTTCTCGTATGTTTTATTTTCTCTTCTCTATTACTCTGTTTTTGTTATTAATTAATATGCTGTAATTTGCTTGTTAGGGTTTATTTTGGATTTGGTTTGGTGTTTCACGTGTGAATTGCTAATTCTGGTTAGGTATGCTTTTAGTAGTTAATTAGTTGCAAGTTGGATTTGAATTAGGTTATTCTCTGTTTCATGTCGTTTTACTGTTACTAGAGAAAATAATAATAATAATGACTTTATAGACTAAGCGAAGTACCTTCATTGTTTTTCATTTTACTTTCATTGAGCAGTTTGGGTTTCTAAGTGATAAAAGCTTTTAGCTTTCAAGCTCTTAGCTTGTTTTCTAGTCACATTGTCTGGAACAATTTGGGGTTTTTGAGTCCTGGTTCCAAGGCATCTAGTACAAATTGAGTAGATGAGCATCTATTGGAAGTGGCAGCTGGGGTGATTGAGTAGACTGAAACTCCGTGGACTTAATAATCCAAGTCCTATGGATGGATCTTAATCTTATCACTTGGTGCTAGCAGAGAAAATTGATTGTTTAAATTGTTGACCATTTTCATTTAGAACAAGGCTTGCGTTGTGTGGATTAAATAAATTTGACATTTGGATGAATATATGGCATCCAGATAATCTTAGTATTCTCTATTACTTTTTGGATATTTTACTTTCAACTGTGTACCTTTGAAGTTCTCTATCATATATCTCATTTGTACACAAGGAATTAGCTTAGTGTTAGTAAAATTAAAATTAGATGTTTAGATGCTGGTCACGTGTTTATTCAGCAGAAAGAAAAGATGAGTGTTGAGCCAATTAAGTGATGCACCAATGCTTGTTGGTAAAATTGCGGTGATGAATTGAATGCAATATCCATGTCTTCTTTTCTGATATACAGATAATACAACTGCCTTATGTCATTTTCTATGTGATTGATGTACTTCTTCTCCTTTTTACTACTTTTTCTGTGTGCATGGATTTTGCTGAAAATGAAAATGTTCTGGCAAGCATGAAGTAGAGCTTACTTTGCCAAGTTAAGTTTTTGTTATGCATTAGTTCTGTGATCACTATTCTACCACATTCTGAATTTATCTTAAAGTTGCCCCCAACATCTGCGAAATACGATATGTTTATCCTTGCAGATCACGTATCACTTCTTTCACTGGAAAAAAGGAACACCCTTTGCTGAGGACCAGGGCATTTATAATGGGTTGACTTGGTGGGAGCAGATAGACAATGGACAGCAGCTTACTCGCAATAGAAAGTTCCTAACTGTTGTACCTGTGGTGCTGTAAGTTTACATATTCAATATCATAAAACTTTTAAATTATTTTGTTCATTTCAGTGATCTGAAATATCTCTCTTTTCCCTCTGTTTTTATGCATGGACAGCGTCTTTCTGATTTTCAAATTTTGCATGCTTGTACATTGGAAAATCATAATAGACTGTATTCTTGAAGGCTTACTTGTAGCTCCTTGAACTTTGGTTATCATTTTATGGAGCTGTTCGCCAAAAGCTAGATTCAAGTTGAACAGTAGTCATTTGTTGAGACCTAAGGGTAACCCTGTTGTTGAAGTCTTTTGTTTTTTTTTTTTGGGGGGGGGAGGGGGGGGGTTAAATAAAGCTAGATGTCGGAAATACCTTTGGAGCTTGGAGGCACGGTCGTACCTATTTGTTTTGTTTTTGTTGGTTTGGGTTGGATTTTGTGACCTATACATGCCTTCTGTTAATATCTGTTCATCCATGCATACACTCACATCCCAGTACCTTATTTGATAATAATTATTCTGAACTGGAATTCTTAATTGGACGAATCTTGCTGCTATTGTGGAGTCCATTATAACTCAACACAGTGCTTTGGCTGAATTGTGGTGTTGGAATTATTTAAATATGTCTGCTAGGTGTACCAAGCTCACTCTTCGCTATATAGTCAACATTCTCTACCGCAGATGTCTGCATGAAATAAAGTGTGGATTTGGCGTTTTACGGTCTAACAAATCGACTTTCACCATTGTAACACAATTAACAATGGTGTAGAACACTAAATCGTCATTTTATCTTGTGCAGATGTATGTGGGAGAGAACGACATTATACATATATTTGTATATGTGGCATTTTTTTTTTTTTTGGGTTTCTATCAGTGGTCACTCTATTTATTATCAAGCAAAGGAAGAGTGGAAGACATTCGTTCTTGAGAATTTAAAGCCTAATTCCTCTTTTCTATTTTTTTCCGTCATCTTCCTTTCTTCCCTTCCCTCTTCTCCCCCCCCCCGGGGGCTTCTCTTTGACTGTGAGTAGCGATGGAGTTACTGTCTTCGGCCTTGCTGATTCTACGTAACATAGAAAATTCATTTCTCCACCCTAAAGAACAATCGCAGGAATTATGTTATTAAGTGGTTACTTCATATTTAAGACACTCTCAGATTGTACTAAGTTCTGGTGAGAATACCTACTTAAGCATGTGAAATATTGAGATTACTCATTGTGTGTTGATGCAAAAACAGTAACTAAAATATATGTTGTGATTTCAGTATATTTGGAAACCACACTGACCACTATCTTTTTTGTCAACAGGTACTTAATAGCCTCGCACACAACTGACTACCAGCATCCAATGCTCTTTTTCAACACACTAGCGGTGTTTGTTCTTGTTGTTGCCAAGTTCCCAAATATGCACAAGGTCCGGATTTTTGGAATCAATGCAGATAAGTGAGTTGGTATTGTGATAAAGATAGATGGGATAACCATTACCTACTGAAAGGAACTGCTCCTATTCTGTATAGAAGACTGAACTGTAATGAACAAAATCGTATGTAATGTGTTTTTGGCTGGCTGCTTTCACTAGTTGTCTCTTAGATAATGAAGGAATAAGTGTATCTGAGTTATATTTGTACAGTGGATAATTTATGAATGTGGATTATCTATCCGCTTATCACATATTTGGTCTGTTTGATGCCGGTAATGTTATGTCCAGTAATGAAATGAAATGGAACAGGTTCTCGAAACGATAGTGCAAACATCATTTCTTGGAGTTATAAGCCTCATCCAAATTGATGCATGAAGTTTATGCAAATGTACATTTGAACAAAGAGCATGGGTAATTGTTGCGATTTAATTGGCTTTCAGTTTAATTGAGTAGGGGTAAATATCTCTCCACCTGTAGTAGTGGACTAAATATTCCTTCGATATCAGTGAAAATAAGTATTTAGGTTGTGCTATAATAAATTCTCCCAATTTTTTTGTTGTGCTGTAATAGGCCTCGCCTATTAAGGTGAATCGGGGGCTGCCACATTGAATGAGGGTGTTTGCCCCTGTGTGGGGTCACTGTTAGGCGACAATATGCGTTCAATATTTAATTTTGAACATCTGTCACACGTTGATGCCCTTGAATAGAAGGAAATGCAGTGATGACCATGATATTGATCAATATTCTATAGCTAGAAATTGGCCAATTTGGTTGCTTGGACCCAGGGGCGGTTTCAAGAAGAGACCAACATGCGCCGTGGCCCTTATCAAAAAAAAAAAAAAAAAAAAAAAGAAAGAAAACATGCAATATATTATAGTGTGATTATTTAAACCTACTAAATTACTCGATAAATTTATTTATTAAATAAACATACTCTTAAATTTTAAAATTTTAAAATTTTAAATTTTATTCAATAAAACCACTAAAATACCTAATATATCCTTACTAAACTCATTTTTTTTAAACTAACATATTGGCCTCCAAAAAATTGACGTCTTGTCCTCGTTTAACACGAACAGCCAGCCAAAACTTTCCCAAAATCAAGTAAAATAGTGAAGAAGGAGGACGTGGAAACGTGGCAATCACCCAGAGCATTTCTTCAACAATGCTCCAGAACTCTATGCCAAATTAAAGTTATATCATTTTAGCATTACAAGTGTTAGAATGATCCTCCATGCTGATACTCTGAAACAAAATACATAAATTAAAGAATTTCATTCCAATTATTGTCAATAATGTTTTGTTCCTCTATAAAGTCAATATCCATCAAATCAATATATGGTTTGATAGAATAATCACACTTCTTAATTGATTAGGGTTTAATAAAAATATTATTATGGTTCAATAAAATTATGTTAAATGTAAAGATAGGTTTAAAGAGTAAAAAATTTTATTTTTTTATTATATTTAAATGTCCATAATTGTAATTTAATTTAGGAATATTTTAATCATAAAAAATTCTTTTAAAAAATAAGTTTAATGAGCAGTTTGGTGAGTTCAAATAGCCTCATCCAATATATTAAGTTAAATAATAAGATAGTTAAAAAAGTCCTTCAAGTTACTTGTATTTACCAAAATACTAACATATGTATATCTTTAAATTAAGCTAATTTTAATAGTAATCCATATTTAACTCTTGTCTTCTCTCCCAAATTCTCAATTCGTGATTCTCTCGTTCTAAATCCTTAAACTCTTAATTCCCAATTTTCACCTGTATTCTTTGAAAATAATAGTTTATTATTTAGCTTCTTTATTTAATTTCAAATGATAGCCTAAATTATTTTAGGATTTAGGTAATTGATTGAGATGAATGCTGCATATATTTTTTTCTTAATTTTTCAGTGTAACCGATTATAATCTAATAAACAAAAATTCCTTACCTTTAAAAAATAAAAATAAGTATTTTTCTTAACTCTTTTTACCTTCTTTTTCAAAAACATTATTGTTCATTATATTGATAATTATTTATTTAAAATAGAAATTTTATTTTAATTTTTTTGTAATAAATTTTTAACCCCTGCAGTTAAAGTTGGCTTGTTCCGCCTCTGCTTGGACCATAAACTATCTGTGTTTCGGAATGCTTTCAGAATTTGGCTAGAAAGATTATACCAGCATAGTTTTTCTTTGGGTTAAATTTTAGATATCACAATTTGAAATCTGTTGAAAATCTAAATGCATGAACGTGTAATGCAATTAAAAAATCTGCCACATTTGTGAAAGGAAGTCTCATTTATACTCGTGTTAGTGGCCCAAATATAGCTGGAGTTGGACCGACAAGTAACTGGAGGTAAGCCTGGTACCTATTGTTAAGAGGCCTATCATTGTGAAGATCGCGCATTGCAAATTGTAACTTTACCCAAAATAAATAAACAAGCAAAAGAACAATTGCAACTTTATAATCACAATTAATATATATATATATATATATATATATATATATATATATATATATATAATTGAAAAAATTGGAGATTCTATATATGAACGGATTGACTCGGTGGCAGATATAATTCGTCTGCACACTTTGCCCGACCAAAGAAAGGTGGATTTGTCATAATTTTCTCATCTTCGAATATTAAACAAGTTAAAATAACATGAAGTAATGATGATAAAACAACATTAGGGTTGTTCCTTGCTCGAAATTCGAAAACTAGTGTACTGTCAAACAAAATATTATGTCAGCTAGCTTTTTATAGTTGGGGCAGGTAAACTGGTTTATTTTTAAAATTAAGTACAATTCGCTTGATTATCATCTGGCTTTGTTGTTTTCAAACTAGATTTTAAGAGATTTTAGCAACCAGTTGTTGCATTGCATCTAAACTCTGTGATTAAGAATATAATTAATTTATTACAATAAATGGTGCAGTTGAGATAGAAATTTGGGAAACTGAAGCCAGACAGCTGCCTCTGTAATTTTCTTTTATATCTGTATAATCCCTTTTTTATTTTTGATTAAGTGCTTTCATGGTTGGAAGAAGAATCTCATTAGATGCTACACATGAGTTGTCAGAGTCAGACCTGACACAAGAGACCTGCTTTTGCTGAGTGTAAATGGAAAAGCAAACTAAAGCAAGCCAATAAATAAATAATATTGTTGATTACAAACTCTCATTCCCATATCCAATTCTCACTGCTTACATTCAACAAAGAAAGAAAAACATAATACAGCATTATCATCAGCTAGTGCCCTAACTAATAATCATGAACTTCGTCCGATAGAAGAACAAATGAATACTGGCCATGCAGCTATATTCATTTCTTCTTCTATCTACACGCAGTCTACACCACACACAAAGTATCTAATTAACCAAAACCCCTATGAAGCTAACCGAAAATATATAAGCTCCAAATTTCATACATTGTTCAAATTTTAAAAGAAAAGAAAAAAATATATATATATAAATATATATGGATCTGTTTGTTAGTTACTTCTAAATAACGAAACAACTTAAAATAATTAACAGTAGTGACCATCAGTTCAGAGCGCAGGCAAGTGAAAAAGGAGATGAATAAATAAACTTAATTCACCAGGATCCTCCACCTAACATTCCATTCCAGTATTCCGTTGAAGTGGATTGTCCCTTGTTGTTGTGATGATCAACTTCAGTCGTTGAGGCGCTTGAAAGTTGTTTCAGTTCTCCGAAAGGAAAGAAGAGCCGGCTCCCATTACCAATATTCTCTTGAATTCCAAACCTATTTCCATGATCAATTGAAAAACTTAGGGTTGCTGCTGGTTTGATATCTTGCAAAGGAAACCCAGATGAAAATAAAGTATTTGAATCCGGCATCGGCGTTGGAATAAAAGGATCCAAACCAGCCCTGGAAGCAATTCCTGTCCTCAGGAGATCAAGAGCTGAAACAGGAGACATGTTGTTATTAATATTATTATTGTTGGTAGTACTAGTTTCAGCTTTGGACACTACTGCTGAATGATCAGCGTATTGAGACATGTCATTTGTGTCATTATGCATGACTTGGAAACCAAGATTAAGATCCTGGCCTCCTTTCTGGATCTTAGGGTGTTCATGAGAAGAAAAGTGTGAGAGGCTCGGTGGGTTTAGATCTGGAATAATAAGCTTGTTATAATTATTATTATTATTACTTGAAGCTGCTGCTGCTGATGATGATATAGATCTCTTGTTCTTTCTTGAGCCTCCTCCCACAGGAACATTTCTAAGAGAGCCACCTTCAGTCCAGTACCTTCTGCAGGTCTTGCAGAAATATCTAGGTTGTGTGAGACTGTAATTGTTGTAATAACAAAACTTGGTGTTCGTTGAGTTACATCTCGGACAATTCAATTGTTCTTGTGGCCTTGCCTTTCTTTCTAACATCGGCGGCCTGCTGCTGCTGCTGTTGCATGTATTTGAAACTACCTCTTCCATTGCCTTCACCAGTCCAACCTCCGGAAAGTTCTGAATAAAATTATTTTCAAAAATTAAAACACAAAATTAGCACACAGAAATTCATAAATCTACAAAGTAAAGTAGAACAGATTATATAAAAAGAGAAAATTAATGAAAACATTAAATGCTTTTCTTTTCGACTTAATCCATCAAAATTATACATAATGAAAAAGAACCAAAAAATAGGGTTACCTTTTTCTCATTCCTTTCCTTTATCAGTCATTGCATAAACCAACCAAAAGGTGAAAAAAGATAAAGTGTATGGAGTGCTTTCATGTTTTAATAACATATTTCAAACTTTATATGTATATGATCATCAAAAAGATTACAATTAGATAAAATCAAACTTGCAGCAGCATGAAGAAATAGATATATATATTTAATCTATCAGTTTTATATGAAAGGAAAATTAATCGAGGAAATAAGATCAACCAACCTGTGGCCATTTAGCGGCATCCATAAATTGAGAAGATCAAAAGTTAATTGATGAAAAGCAAGTGATGACTTCAGAGAGAGAAAGAGAGAATTCACCTCTTTTGAGTTTTGTCTGCAGCAGCTGCTCTTTGTTCAAAGAAAGAATGTTTTAGATAGTTTCTGTGCTGGCTTTATGTGTTCGGAAAACCCTTTTTCCTTTTTTTTTTTTTTTAGTGTGTGTATATATAAATATAAATGATAAAAAAAACAAAGAGGGCGTTCGTTTTGACTACTCATATTATATTTCAAAATTCAAATAAAGCAAATTAAATTAAAGCATTAAGGCTTTGGTATTATATATATTATTAATTATTTGAAGTGGGGAATTTTTGTCGGGTTGTATTATAAAAGAAATGGTGGTACTAAATTATTTGTTTAATGATCGTGGGTGGAAAATGAGTGTGTATTACTGTGGTGGGTTTCAACTTTTTGACTTGATAATGGAGAAAGTCTTTTATTCTTGTATTCTCTTGTCACTATCCTTTTCAAGGTTTCCTTCTTTCTCTCTTCAAGGACCGTTCGTGAGCGTGGGAGTTGGGATTTGTTTGGACTTTGGACTTTGGACAACCCACTAGCTAGCCGCTAGGATAAGATTTTATTCCTCTGTAATTTTGACAACAGATCCTTACATTATCAATGCTGCTGTAACTTTTCATGGATTTTGAAGTAAAGAACAAAGATAGATATAGCTTCTAGCTAACTAGGTAGCAGCTTTCATGGGACAACTTTCAACAATTTGCAAAAATGGTACTAATTCATGAAGAATACATACATATATATATTCTTATTAAAGCTGATTTCTCAGCTACCTTAAAAAGGAAAAAAAAATCATGAATCTAGGTTATCTCTCAAAACATATTCACTTGAAACTTTCATTAAATTATACAATTACCCAAAAAACGGAAACTCTCATTACTAAATAATAATTATACTGTTAGCTTTAAGCCTTTTAATAAATATATATTTCCCAGTTCATTGTCAAAATTATTCGCAAAGTAAAGTTCCCAATATGTATCATAATTAATTACATAAGTGTACATCAAGGACGAGAATCGAGTGAATAAATCTATTGCATATTTTTTCTTTAGTTGCCTAATAATCGTTCATAAATTAACATGAATTAGGATTGCGTTGAAGAGATGAGCCGTTCAATTACTTACAGAAGCGAAATCTTGAATCATTTGTTAAACAAACAATAAAAAGAAAGAAAAAAGGTCTGAGTTTGTTGGTGTCCTTAAGAAAAAAGTGGAATGAATGAATGTAATTAATTAATAAAGTTGTTAATTAAAAGAATGAATTCAATTAATGAAAGTGAAAATGGAAAGTTCACAGCGGAAGGAGGGGCTCCGACAAGAGACGACAAAAGCAACTGCTTGTAGGGCCCATTTAATGCGGTAGGATTGATGAGAAATTTCTGCTTTTGCTTTGTAATTTCCTTGTGTTGGTGGTGTTTGCTGTCCCTTTCTTTATCTTTGATGCTGACTATGCCTTCAACTTCAACTTCAACTTCAACTTCAATTTTAATTTCAATTTCTTCGAAGCACCCCTTACCTTAAATCTCAATTCTCAATCCCACCGATTTTATTTTATTTAATTTATATCATCATTTTTTTAATTTCTATAATTATCAAATTCAAAATGCCGAACCTGCAGCAAAACCCTAGCTGACTTTGCTCATATATCTCATATCATTTCATTTCATTTTTTACAAAAACTTTGAATTCAAATCGAGTATTGTCTACATGACAACATGAGGCATTTGCAATTATATAATTAAATGGCCAAACTTTTTCCTCTTTTTTTTTTTTGTTTTTGTGGGGGGGGGGGGGGGTGTCGTCTCGAAACAAAATGATTATCATTTCGTTCAATTACTTTTTCCTCAAAAAGTGATCTTTATACATTGCATGATTGTAAATAAACCCTTTTTTCTTGTCTCCTGGAAAAGTTAATTCTTCTGTACTAGCTAGCTATGGACATACACATACCCACACACGTATATATTACATACATCAATCACAAATCAACTTTTTTTTTTTTGTTTTTGAAAAATAGGGAAGAATAGGATTGTTATTTATTGGCTTGTGCAAAGCATGCACACAGCAAACAGATGCTTTGGTGGGCGAAAATTATTCTCCTTAATTATATTTCAACGTGAATAACATGGATATTTATTATTCTAATTTGTAATGCTCTACACGTCAGTCACCCTTCTTCCACCGTTCAAAAATTTCTGCCATATTGGATGCACACGCATGCATGCATGAAAATATATTACCAATGTTTATATTATTAATTCTTAAATTATTCGTTGATCGATCGACACTGGATATATGGCATAATTTTTAATGCTGTTTTTTTTTTGTTTTGTTTTCATTTTTATTATTAATTCGCACAAGGGCTTCCAGGAACTTCATGCGCTTTGGCTTTGTGTTATAGATCCCATAATTCGCAATCCCATTAATATTTGGATTCCTGAAACTGTTTCAAATTTTTTTTTTGGAGAATGCTTTACCTGATTTGGGACCCAAATATTGCACCTGTTTGGTGAGAATTCCTCTGTGCTCGCATCTGATTCTGTTCGAATTTCAACCATTTAATTTGTCTTGCAAACAATTGGAGTCAATTTCCATTTCATGTTACACCAAAAAAAATATATATATATAATCTTGTTATGGAAATAGATCTCCACTTTTCCTGCTTATATAAAATTAATAGATGAGAACATTTTAAATTATATATGAGAATGAGAATTGTGCGTTCATGTTAATTTAATTATATGATTAAATATCATTTACGAATGCACAATTGTCTTCAAATTTATCATTAAATAATAAATAAAATTTTCTATGATGCTATATGAATAATGGGAGAGTTATGAACCTTTGGAGTTAAATTTTTTAATCTCTACTATTGATTTAATTTAGTGAATAAATAATAAGTAACATTTAAAATTAAATTGATGAGTTGATAGACAGAGAGGTTGTGATCTATCATAATTCTTTTTTCTTTTCTTAAATTTTAAATAATTTTTTAATTGATGAAAATATTTTTTGAGAATATATCTTTTAATAATACAAATATATTATACTATAGATTAATTCCAACATGTACATTCGTTAGTTGTTACATTATTGATACAGTAAAAAAGTCAATGGTTTACTGTTTTTGTTCAGAGAGATTGTACAATGGATCATTTTGGTGATCCAGTTAGAGCCAGTCCAAAAACACTGAAACACATTTTACTGACGATCCAATCCGAAGATCTCCGTACAAGCAAAAGTAGCCCAATAACTGCAGCTACTGATTGGGTAAAAATGTCATAAAACCATTTGTTATTGTTACATTTTTAACCTTAATTAAAATTACCTTAAAAAGACACAGAAAAAATGTCATTACACAGAATTTTTCTCTCATATTCAAAAACTAATTCACACTCTCTTTCACTGCTTTTAAATAAATAAATAAATAAAATGAAATGTTTGCAAATAACTTGCATGTGAGAGATAATTAACAAAAAATTCTTATGGATCCATGATTAAGTGGGTCATTAGTTTTGGCACTTGGGATTTGATAGGCACTAGTGACAGATGAGCATGGCTATTTGGCCCGGCATGCTACATGTATTGGATGCAATCAACATATGCATTACTTTTATGGGTCTGGATGCGGTGAAGATGCTCCACGGTAAAATATTTATTCATAACCACATATGCATTACTTATCACTTTGATCGTGTGATTATAAAGAAATGTTCTATGGTGGAGTATCTCCAATATAATCATTGTCTATTTTTATTTATATCGAATGTTTGTTACGGGAGCCTTCATTATTGGTCAAACCAAACATGCCATTAACAAATATATTATTATTATTTCATGAAACAGAATTTAAACCTTGATTGAAAACTTTATTTTATTTTATTTTACGCACAGAATTTTGAAATGTTGGAAATAGAGAACAAGAGTGCATACTGGTAAATGCTGTGAAAATGGGCCGGATTTGAAATTCGAAAGAAGCCCAAGGTTTGGTTGGGCCTAAGTCTGACATTAGTCCTCTTTGATCTTTTCCCTGGCAAAAGCCATATTAGCATCAACAACATCGCGACATCCGGCACACAATTCTTTCCTACTAAAAATTTAGAAACAAAAAACAAAAGGGGATCATCTCCAAATGGGTGTGGTGCTACTGCCAGTTGCCACCCCTTTATAATAACTCTTTTAAATCCCCTTGCTAATTTTAATTCCATTAATAACCCAATATTAAACTTTTGCCACAAAATAATCCTGATCAATAATATATGGCATAATAACCTCCGATCAAACAAACCCACCAATGACCAGTGGCCACTTTAACAAATGCAGCAGAAAGTCAATATGGCTGCAAAAATTACAGTCAGAGTCGGTAAGCAAAAGGTTCACATATTGCTTAAACAAAAGCTCTCTTTCATTACTTCCAATATGCTTTATTGCTAGTAAACATGAACGATTCTTTATCCATCCTGGAGGTGCTGTATTCAAAAGGCACCACATTATGTCACGTGTCCACTCTTCTAAATAAAAAAAGTATTCCGAAAAAAAATAACACCCAAACTATTTCGAAAAAAATGACACCTAAACTATTTCGGAGAAGTAGCGTCCAAAATATTTTGGAGGAAATAGCAATTGAAATGTTCCAGAGAAGATAGCATCCAAAATATTCCGGAGGAAATAGCACATGAAATATTCCGGGGCAAATAGCATTTGAAATGTTCCGGAGAAGATAGCATCCAAAATATTCCGGAGGAAACAGCACATGAAATATTCCGGGATAAATAGCATTTGTAGTATTCCGAAGGAAATAACACCCAAGTTATTCCGGAAAAGCAACATCAACGGAAAAACTCACTTGGAACTCCAAAACATGGCAAGAGGGGGAATTATTTCCGAAGTCCATATCTATAGAAACCACACCTAAAATCATAAGAGTAAGGAAACGCGGGAGTACAGAATAAATATACTTGTTTCCATACTATCCAGTTCACATCCAAGTGCACAATAATGATAGGTGACACGTGTCACTACGAAGAATGACCAAAGTAAAATCTTAAACCTATTTCACTCATCATCTATAAATAGAGACCCATTTCTGAGAAAAGGGGTTTCTTAGAAAACATTTCACTGTTTACTTTAGAGAGAGAAGGCTCTCATTCTTCACATGTGAACAAACACTAACTTAGGCGTCGGAGTGCCTTTTTCTGGTGCCCTCTCGCCTGAGTCAAGATCCAAGAGTCTTGCAAATTCTCCACCAACGACAAGTACGTGTGAAGGTAAAATTTCAATACCTTCACATGTTAAAACATCAAAATGGCAATTCAGTGCATAAAAATATCTATGACTTAAGACCTTAGAGGTAACTCCCGAAAATTTTAAATTAGAAAGGATCGTAAATGAGTGGAAGTGGGGTTAAAGACGGAACAGAGCGATAAACTATCAAGACAAGATTTACAATTACATAAGAGGCAGAATTTTTTTTTTCCAAATGTAATTGTAAATAAGGTTAAAAGTGTAATTACATAAAGAAAGAAAGGGGTTTTAGAAGATTTAATTTGTTTTGAGTAGTGTTAGTGTCAGTAGCACCGCTCTTTCCTTGACCAAATTAATATGATATTTTATAATCGAATGGCAATAGGAAGCAAAGCTTTGTTCCACTAATGATCAACCTGCTGCGTGCAATATTTTCCTTACATATTGTTTCTCATTTTAATATTATAATCCTGCTACTGCTAGCACGTAAATTCAACTTAATTGACATAATAGCTAGGCCCCAAGTTAAAACTTAATTATTACAGAGACTTTGATAAATATATAATTTCACCTTTGTTTAATTATAATGGCAGAAGAGCAACCTTTTATTAGCATGCGTGGCCCAGAGATGCAAATTCTTCGCTATTATCATAGTTATTATTCTTATTTATATAAATCATAATTATTATTTTTTATATCTGCAAAAGCTAGATGTACGTGTACAGAACTTTATTATTACTCCGCCGGAACTACAGATCGAGCTATCTATTTTATTCTTATTAGGGCAGTTAAATTTTACGGACAATATGGAAACGAAGCAGAAACATTAATTCAAGACCGAAAGAAAAAAGAATAAATTAAAAAAAAAAAGTAGACCATAAACTTCCATTTTCATCATTACATTATTCAGAGTTATAAGGCTTGGAGTAGGAATTGCAAAACTTGAGTTTCGACCCGGGTACGGCGATGCTCGGACTCGACTCAAACATATTTTTTTGGACAGTTTGGGTCAATTTTTTAAATTTGAATTTTATACTTTATAATATTATATATATATATTTTAATTTATTTTATAATTTTTAAATTTATTTTAATAAAATTTGATATAAAAATATGAACTTTAAATATTTAAAATTTTAAATATATATAATAGATAAGTCAAATGAATATAATTATTTAAAATAATTTATATTTTATAATATTTTTAATAAAATTTAAATTTTAAATTAAACTCTTTAATTATCAAGTGATATCCGAAATCGACTCGGTCTCGTCCCGAGCCGAGTCCGAATTGGACGGATTTTTTTATGTCCCTAATTTGGAGCCCCATCCTGTACACAATTCATCGTCGTTCCTCCTTAAATGTGATTTGTTGATCATTTAAGATAGAATTTAATGCTCATTGCTAGCCTAGCAAAGCAAGTAGCTTGATGGACAAAATAAGAGCATCAATCAAACTCAGTAGTATTGAGGTTTTTGTTTTTTTCCTTCTCATTTTGGGAGCAGAGGGAGGGGTGCACGTTAATTATAGTAATATACTGACATATTTAACTGATAATTCATTACAGAGTCAAAAGTCATAATTTTTGGAAGTTATAGGGCCACCTGCCACCGTCTTAAATTTCTACATCTACATTTTTTTTTTTTTTTTAGAAGTACATCTATATCTTCATTAATCTGTCTGAAAAGTGCAAAGTATGGAAATTAAATTTTTTTCGTTAAAATTAAAATAAAATGGGGATATGGTTCGTCCTTTGAATTGATAGATGGTCTAACGCGCAAATAAAAAAATTCATTAAATTGTTTTTCTAAAATTATTCACATAAAAAATTAATAAATTTATCTTCGCGTCCGCCCGTGATTGAAGGGAGTCAAAGAATCCGAAATCAATGGACACAGAAGCTTCGATAAATACAGTTTACTTGACTATTACCGCAGCTTTAATATATTATTAATTGTTTTAGTAGCTAGTTGCCTACTTGTTATTTGCTTTTATTTACTTGAGCGGTTAGGTATGTAGTCACAAAGCTGGCGATGTCTCCATAACAACTCTTTAACCAAATGTAAAAATCTCTCGCGATGCCAACTTTAGGGCGAGTTGGAGATTACAGAAGTTGATGAAATAAATTATTTATATTGTGTAGATAAAATAAATTATTAATTAAAAAAATAATTTGGTGTTTGTTAAATTGTATTATTGCGATTACTGTGAGTTTGAAAAATAGTGTATATATATCTGATAAATTTTATTACGAAAGTACTATTTTATTATATAATAACTAAAATAGATATAAATTTAAATAATTTTTTATTTTTAGTGTATGTTTAATAAATTGTTTAGACATACCTTATTCTAAATACGTAAAATTACATAAAATAAAAAAAAAACTCAATTAAATAAAATATAAAAAACTTCATAATCTGTTACATAAAATATGATAAAAATAGATTGTGGCATTAATATGATTGTAGTATGCATTAAGATTTATAGATAAGTAAGATATAATTGTATTTTTCTCAAAATACTAAGATTATAATAGGAACGTTAAAAAAATGTGGTAACTTATTTAATAAACTGTTCATAAAAAGCAACCCCCTACTTACTTTTTAAAAGCTACTTACAAAATGAAAAAAATTATAAAATATGATACTTTTATAAAATTTATCAAACACTATTTTTATAAAAAATTATGAAATAAACAGCTTATTGAATTTCAACCGCAATGCCAAACAAAACCTTACTTTAGCAAGGAATTAAAGTGTGAAATTTAATTATTAACTGTGAAAGTAAATTTTAAAGATACGTGTTATTATCATTATTATTATTTTTTTCAAAGATTAGATAAGCTCTCATCGGAATTTACCAAACATAACAACATACATGTACATTCGAAGTAAATAAATTTTATAAAGAGTGGTGATATTTGACCCCTCGTTGTATTTCATTACTCTCTATTTTTCAATTAGTTCTATTTATTTTCAAAATTATCCTTACTTATATATCAACAAACAATAGTTAATTTGTAAAAAAGCAATGGAGAAACAAAACACATATCATGATTCAATTTGACACAAGTAATTTACATTTCAATAGAACATTTTACCATCACATATCATACTCATCATTTGGTATGCGTTAGTGAGCAAGAGATTAGTTTGCTAATCTTGGAGAATTTTGGCTTTGAGGAAACATGATAAAGGAAACTGATTGAGAAATTATTTGGCAGAGCTTCTTGTGGGGCGACGTTGAGTGATTTAAAAAAATCGATTGACGAAATCTTTCACGTTGGCGGGTATGACCATACTATCATTTTGGTTTTCGCTTTAGCGCTGCTTCTTAAAGTGATGATGATGATACTAAATATTGCACTTGAATGTTGATTAGTGGAGTTTTTTATTTTTATTTTTCCACATAGAAGCAAAGGGGAGGGACGGGGTGTCATAGCAGCCACACTCCATTATATTCACCCCAAAACCTCACATTCAATCTCGAAACCGAATTACGCAGTTCAAACATGCCAATTGCCAAAGGACATTAGTTCTTTTTATCTCCAATTCAAACACAATTCTTGTTTATTTTTTTTTCCTTAATTAATCTTCTTTTCCTTTCTTCCCCTTTTTTTGCACTGTACAATTGGTCTGCACTTCCTGATTCTGGGACCAAGTTTCTCCAAAATTTGGGTTGGGAAAAAGCTATTAATAAGGGTAATTCTGAAAACAACTGAAAAGTGGGGTTGAAAAGAGAATTTAAGGAGGTTTATAAATGAAACTGAACTGATTCCCAAGACAGGTAACGTAACCCAATTATCCAAAGTAATTAAAACGAGTCTCATCTCTCAAATCTAAATAAATAGTTTGACCACTTTCATTTATGGTCTTTTTTCTGTTTTAGGTGATCACTGTTGACATGTTCCCGTGTCAACTTTATTTTGCTGAGTACATATAATTTGATTTAAAAGATTAAAACAAAAGTTGTTGAATTTCAATGGGTTGATTAGTTAATTATTTGTAAACAGTCGAACAAAGTAAATTTTCTACTCTTTTAGTAATTTCACAAAATAAAATTTCCGAAAATAAATTGATTAATTATTCATCGGCAACTCAACTAACCAGTAAAACTTCTTAAACTTTCTTGGTACATTTACTTATCGGGTTAAAAAATCGAAGATGTTTACTTACGGAAATAAAGATAAAAATAATATTTATTTGGGTGTATCCACAACAAATTGAGAATAAAAAATGGGATTCAGACTCTCATTTCTTAAACTCTCACCAATACTTTCATTTAAATTACACTATTACAATTTTCCCATCTCTTAAAATAATAAAAAATGCAAAATACAAAAAATAAATCACAACAAGCAGCCAAAACCCATATCTCAAAGCAACCGAAAATCAGATCTCCTCGTGCAGCACGTTGGAATCCCGTAGCACGGTTGGTATCTTTCGCTTGTTGATTTGAAAATGAAGAGTAAGATTGAGAAGAAGAAGAAATGGCAAAGAAGAGCAAAAAATTTTTAAAAAAAGGAAGAAATGAAGAAGAAGAAGTAACGAAAAATAAGAGAAAAAGAAAAAAGAGTTTGAAGATGAAGAATAGAAGGAGACGAAGAAGAAACGATAAAGAATAGAAAAATAAAAAATAAAAACAAAAGAAAGAAGAGAATAAGAGACGAAGAAGAAGAAGTAACGAAGAATTTGCAAAAGAGAGAAAAAGAAAAAGGAGAAAGAGAAGAGGAGAAAAAGAAAAAAAAATAGAAGAGAGAAAAAATAATAATAAAAAAGCAAAAGAGAAAATATTATTATTATTATTAACAACAATTTCTTTAATAATAATCATCATAATCATTATAATAAAAATAAAAATAACAGTAATAATAAATTAATGGTATTTTAGTAATTTATATTAATTTATTCTGATTATAAGATAAAATAAATATATTAATAATAATACAGTTCATTTCGATTCTGATTTTTATAATTAAAATAAATAATTTATTATGACTCTTATTCCTCATTTGGATTTTAGTTAATTTTAATTTCAGATCATTCTGATTACTGATTAATAAACGTACTATCGTACTTAAGGAAGTTAAAAAAATAAATGGATAAAGGGGAAAAGCATGTTGAGCTACAAGGAAGCAAATCCCTTTTGTTTCTCATGCCCTTGCCCCTTATGAATGAGATGACATTAGATATTTAGGTAGCATTTATTTTTCGGATTTAATTGAAAATCTTGAGGGGTGAGAATTCTTGAATTGAGAGTGTGTGAAAGTGAAAGTATGTTGTTTACTTATACTAGAATGAGTGTGTGGAATAGAAATCATAATCACATTCGTGTGTTTACTTTATTTTAGATTGGAAGTAAATTATTTTATATTACAATTTTATCCTTTTTAAAAGAATTGTAGTTTTTAATTACAAAGTGAATAAAAAATGTATTTCTAAAAAAAAATATTTATTTTATTATTAATTTTAATTATATAAATTAATAATAATTATTAATATTCTTAATTATGTAAATAATAATTTTTTATTAATTTTTATTTTAATTATGTAAATTAAAAATTATTGATAAGAGCAACACAAATTAAACATTATTATTAATAATATAGTACAAAATTAATATTTTCTTAGGGTAAATTATTTATTATTATTAATTACTAATATTAAATAAATATAATACTATTAAAATTAAACAAATATAATAATATTATGTTTAAATAAATTTAATATTATTATTTTTAATAAATATAATATTATTAAATATAATATTATTATTATTTTTAAATAAATGTAATATTATTTAATTTTAATAAATATAATTATATTATATTTAAAATGAGAGTGGAAATTTTATTTCTCAGTTTAAAAGTGAATGAGACCTAGAGTGAAACTCTTAACTCTCTTATTTTAACTAAATATATAAACACTATAATAGAAGGACCCACGCTCTCGCTCTCATACCCAATCGAGTAACTAAACACTCTTCACGTTTCCAAATGACGAGCGGTCCTGATTTGACAGATTTTCGCAGCTGACGATGACTTCAGATTGGTATACGTGGGGATGCATGAGAAGGGCAGATAGCAGAAAGGTTGTTGAGATATGTGTGCAATGTACGAAAGTAACTGGACCGAAATTACAGTATGATCATATGACGTAATAGATTATAAATATCACCATTCGTTCTCTCTCCCAGACTGTACATGACCACTTACATATATAGCACTCGTTTGACAAAAATAATTCGCAGCAGCCCTTCTAAGGGAAATGGGAAGGGCTCCTTGTTGTTCTAAGGTTGGGTTGCATCGAGGTCCATGGACTCCTAGAGAAGACACATTGCTTACTAAGTACATTCAAGCTCACGGTGAAGGTCACTGGAGATCTTTGCCTAAAATGGCTGGTAATTAAAATATTAATTTTGTGTATTATGTGCGATCATACACATTAATTACATTACAATTTAATGATTTATATTTACAGGGCTTCTTAGATGTGGAAAGAGTTGCAGGCTAAGATGGATGAACTATCTAAGACCAGATATCAAGAGAGGCAACATAACCCCTGATGAGGATGATCTGATTATCAGATTGCATTCACTTCTTGGGAATCGATGGTCTCTCATTGCGGGTAGGCTTCCGGGTCGAACCGATAACGAGATAAAGAATTACTGGAATACCCATCTTAGCAAAAGGCTTCGAGTCGAAGGGACCGACCCTAATACCCACAAAAAACTGTCGGAGCCATTATGCATTCAAGATGGAATTATTAACAAAAAGAAAAGAACCAGCAAGAAAGCGGCTGCGGCTGCATCATCTGTGGAGGCCACAGAAAAGCACAAGGTCCATCTCCCCAAGCCCATTAGGGTTACTACTACTTATTTGTTGCCAAGAAATGAAAGTTTTGGGAGTACTACTTTTTCCCAAGGAGGGGATGGGGTTCTTGCTGCGCATGTGTTAGAAGAAGTTCCTTCTTATACTTGCAAAGATGGTGATAATGAGGTAGCTGGGTTTCTTGTTGCTGATCATCATCATCATCTTGTTAACGGCTCTGATTTTGAGTGTCAATCTCAAATTTTTACTGGTGAAAACTCGCTAGAGAAGCTCTATGAAGAGTATTTACAAATCTTGAAGAATGATGATGATCAAGTTCAGTTGGACTCCTTTGCTGAATCTTTGTTAATATGATCGGAATTAAATAAATTCGAAATCCCTTTCACTTTTGTTAATATTTTAATTTTTTCAATTCCCAAAAGAATTTTATAAATTGTCTTTACATGCTTACCTTCTAGCCAAGATTATGGATCCCTCTGTATAATCTTATTATAACAATTAACACCTATATCACTCGGTCGTAGCCGAGTGGTTAGAGCAGCTGCTCTTTCATGGGAGAACAGTTGTTCGACCCCCCATAAAATTATTATGGGAGGATTTAATCATTCTTCAGTTGTATTACAACTGAGTGAAGGTAGTCTCTCGAATATTAGTGAGGGTTTCCCGTGAAGGTAGTCTTCTCCTTTGCTAAATGTGAGTGGAGTGAGCGTCCCTCGAATATTAGTGAGGGTTTTCCTCGAATATTAGTAAGGGTTAAAATCTGGGCAGTACTTCATAGAAATTAATCTAGTCTCAGTAATAGTTTGATTTATAAATATTAGTTAAAATCTCATACTATATGAGTTGTAATCTTGAACAATAGTTTCATGTAATAAAAAAAAAATTAATACGTATATAATTATATATTGTCTTAATATACATATCATTAATTTTACTCGTACATTATTTGTCTGGGGGTGGGCAAAATTGAATCAAATAAATAATTCAGATTGACTCGGATTTGGATCGGATTGGTAATCTCAGATTTAATTTGGATTTTCCATGCTTGTATTCAGTGGAAAACATAATTTGCAGATCTCTGTATTTAACATTCAAACTGGAGAATGTTAACCCACATAGATAGAAGAAAAATAAGTCATTTTCATTATAATTGCCATGCATATCACTGAAAATTATCATAAGAATTCATATTTTTCAAGAAAATATAAAGATAAAACATAATTTAAACAACATAACAAGCTAATAAAACCAATTCAAAACAAAATCAAACAAAAATTTAAGAATTTCTCATAAAAGAAAGAACAAATGTAAGCTAGAAAAAGAGAAATCACCTATCAAAGAAGAGAAGAACATCCCTGCGCCAAAAACAACCAATGCAAAAACTAATAAAAAAGAGTCCATTTTTTTTTTCTCTTTTCTAATTTTCTCAGAAGCTGGCTTAATTCCTCCTCCTCTACTCTTCTAACTTCCAAGTCATTTTGCCAATTTACTTAAATTTTTTTCTCTCTTCAAAAACCAATCAAACAGCTACAATCAACAACCTAACCAAAAGCAAATCGTGAGATAGCAACCCTATAAGTCACAATTAGCATTTGCATTGTAGAGAATAGTACAGAAGCAGGGCAGGAGAGAAGAGATGGGTAACTCCAATGTATGGAACTCGCATCCCAAGACCTACAGCCTTGGATCTCGTGCTTGCCGTGTTTGCAAAAACTCTCATGCAATTATCATAAATTACGGCCTTATATTTCAATACATTGGAGATTACGTTTTTTTGTTTGTTAGTGGCATCTTTAGTTTGTTAAAATAAGGAAGTCCTCAACCAACAAGGTGTTGGCTCCATTGGCAAAGGAGTCTCCTTAAGTGACTAGGACTGGGTGTGCTCTCCAGTTCGAGTCGCAGGGAAGTCGCTTTTGTTGGGAGAACCTGTGCCTCCTACAGTTGGGGCCTACCTAAGATACCTCATGGCAAAGACCAAAAAAAAAAATGAAGAAGTCCTCACTAGAGAATTATTATTATTATTATGATTATAAAGTAAGAAACAAATTAAAAGATAAAAAAAATATAAATTATATTGTCTGAACAAGAAAATTTTTGTGACCATAAAAATTATAAGAGTAATGCTAATTTTTATAAAGCTAGATAGGTAATTTGTACTATAAATTACGTGTCATTTTCATGCCACTTATTGTATGGTACTGCTAAATTATCGCATAATAATTTTATAAAAAGTCAGCATCCGCTTAATATATAGTAGGAATAATAAAATTATTTATTTATTGGTGAAAAGTTGTTTAAGACTAATTGAGTCTGTCCTACCCAAGTATTAATTTCTCTTAGGTTTACCTTAAATTATATTTTCAAACTAAGGAAAATTCTATGATGCATTGATTAAAATTACGGCATCAATGTCATAATAAACATAAATTTGGTAAGTCACATATAAAACTAGTAAATAGAAGATAAAATAAATAAATTAATATAAGAGTGGTAAATTGTAAAGAAAATAAATACTTGTAAATCAACATTAAACTTTAATTAAATAAAAAATTATTTATTCATTTAATTTAATTAACAAAGAAAAATCACTCATCAATTGCAAACAATTGGAATAAGTTTCATTAGATTGTTTTAACTATAAATTCTATATTCATTCTAGGATATTTATAATTTTTTTCATTTTTATCATAGTATTTGTTAACTACAAAGGTTAATTAAGTAAAATTATTTTTCTTGACGTGGATCAAGTCAAAACAAAATAAAAATATATTTTTTATTGCTCGACATATATGATAAGTCAATAAAATTAAATCTAGTTTTGAGTCTTATACATACTTCGAGTAGTTTTAAACTTTGCTCTTATACTTAGAGATCTTCTGGAGTTGCTGTCAAGGAGGTTTATGCCATTTTTGGTATCGAGGTGCTGTAATTTTTAAACTATAATTGCTGTAAAAAAAATTATAACTATATAATAAAAGTTAATAACATGCAATAAACATGAATTTTAAATAATAATTTTGAAAAAATAATAAAGATATTATACGTTTTTTATCGTACAAGTAGTGAATCAAATCAACTTAGTTTCTAAACCACAGTAGTTAGTGTTTAGCAAACACTTTAGTATTGTAGCTTTTAAGCTACAACTATAAAAGCTATAGTTGTCCAACCTCAATACCAAACAGGACCTTAGAAGAATGCAAAATCAACTCGTCTTACAACAACTTTAAAAAACATGAAAAAACTAACTTTTCAAAATCAGTGAATATATAAGATAATCAATATTGTAATGAGTTTTTATTTTACAATTGTAATTTTTAACTTTTTAATAATTCTTATAATATTTTACTTATTTTACTTTTTATTCACAAGTTTTACGTGTAATCAACAAAACTTATCTTTGATTTTACATTTAATGTTGATTTACAAGTTTTGTATTGCATGTGTAAGCTTTTGTTCTGTTTATTAATAATATACTAATTTACTACTCCAATGTTAATTTACTTGTTTTACTTTCCATTTACAAGCCTTATATTCCACTTACATAATTTATGTTTTATTTTATACTTAATGTTGATTTATAAGTTTTATATTACATTCATAAATTTTTGTTTTGTTTAGTAATAATACACCAATTTACCACTTCCATGTTAATTTACTTGTTTTATCTTATATTTACAAGCCAGATATTCTCTTACCTTAATTTATGTTTTATTTTATACTTAATGTTGATTTATAAGTTTTATGTTTTACTGGTAAGCGTTTGTTTTGTTTACAAGTAATAGACCAACTTACCACACTCTTATGTTAATTTACTTATTTCATCTTCTATTTACAAGTAAGATGTTCTATTTACTTAATTTATGTTTTATTTTATACTTAATATTGATTTACAAGTTTTATACTTTATTTGTAAGTTTTTTGTTTTGTTTACCAATAATACACTAGCTTATCACTCTTATATTAATTTACTTGTTTTACCTTACATTTATAAGTCTTATGCTCCATTTACATAATTTATATTTTATTTTACACTTGATATTGATTTACAAGTTTTATGTTAAGTTTACAAGCCTTATGTTTTATTTACATAAATTATGATTAATTACGATATTGATACTGTGATTAAACCCTTTCAATAATTATTTAAACTATTAGATAAATTTGGTTTAGCTTGCCAGGTAAATGCTCTTTTTTGTCAATATAATTTGAGCAAATTACTCGGGTAGTTCTTGTATTTTCAAAAATTACACAAAACAAAAAGCTCTTTTTAGTCTAGACAATTTGAGTTAATTACTTAGGCAGTTCTTGTATTTTCAAAAATTACACAAAACACCTTTGCGGTTATTTTTGTAGTTGTTAGATCTAACTTTTTAAGAGCAAAATAATAATTTTGTATTATATAACCTAAGATAAATCTTACATGCAAAAGTGAAAAAATAAATGATAATAAAGTAGATTTTAATGGAAACGGATTTACAGCCTGGATATTTTGAGTAGTGTTAGAAAATACAAAGTCTTATTAAATAATTGTTTCAAACTGTAAGGATTAAATTTATTGCACCATTTGTTACCAGAGTGAATGTAAAGAAATCCTCTTTAGCTACCAACAAACTTTTGTTTTTATTCCTATGTTTATATTTTGATAAGATAATTTATCTATGGTATATAGTTTCCTATGAAATTTTCTCAAGCGTAAATTTTGGATTATTCCCCTCGTGAAATGACAATCTTCAGAATAGCCCTTAAATTATTATAAACTTTAACTTGTCATTTTTTTAAAAGATAAGGAAAAACGGGGGTGGGTTAATGAGTAGGGGTGGGAAAAATTGGTTTCGGATCAACCTAATCAAGTTGAGTTCGGATCAGTTCAAATTCGGGTCAAAATCGGGTCAACACAACTATTGAGCGATATAAGTTTGAAAATGTCACTAGCTGGTTTGTGGCATTCTCTATTTCTTCATCTAAATTTTTCTCCTCACCATGGCCTATAATAAAATATTTCTATCATCAATTTTTCAATTAATTTATAAGTTACAAAGAAACCCTAAACCCAAAAAATAAAAAAAATAAAAAATACATACATAAATTGTGCATTAGGAGAGCAGAATCATATTTGAACGGAGGGTAACAGATCGAGGTGTAGCAGCAGTCGCTGTGGCCAGTGGATCAAGCAACAGTAGCAGCCACGGTGCAGGGCAGCAGTTCGCGTCAGTGCGTTGCGGATCACGATGTTTGATCAATTGATTGTTTGTAAATTGTAATTGAATTAGGTTTTGTTTTGTTTTACTTGCGGGTTTTGTTTTGTTTGTAAAATTTATTTTTTGCAAGAAACCAATCCGATCGGATTTTTGGATTGGATCGAATCGGATTGATTAAAATACACAACTCGAATTTTTTCGGGTCAGGTCTAGTCAGGTTATTTGCCCATCCCTATTAGTGACAGTTTTTTTTAAATCTTTTTAACAAAAATAAAAGTGAATTAAGGTTTACTATAATTTAGAGGCGTTTAAAGATTATCATTTCACGATATAGTAATCCAAAATTAACCATTTGCCTAGTTCCCTTTATTCGTTTGCCATGGATGTAATGTAGATGCAGCTAAAAGTAGCTTGTTGCTGAATTTTTTATCAGCAAATTAATAAATACAAATGTGGGTTTCTCAATCAACTGGCTGCAAACTCTACGGTCTCTTCAGTAACATTACCGCAAATGGTACCTCTCAAACCACGAGCTATATCATCATTTACCAAGGTCTGCATATTAGAGTCCTATAAATATAAAATCTTTCACTATGTTATTGTCACATTCCTATATATAAATAATCTTTCACTAATGTCGATTTAATGAGATTATTTACCATTCAATTTCCTTTTATATCACTTCCAAGTGTCACACCCAACATCTTAAACCAAAAATTTCTCTTTTACTGGGTCGCCTATCAATTTCTTTTCTTTGACTTTGAAGTTCTGTTATACGTGAAGATAACAATTTCATCGGTTTAAATGGCATTCTTTTGTTGTATTTTTTGGGAAATTTATAAGAATAACCCTTTAAATTTTATAAATTTTCAAAAATACCCTCATAACTTTTTTCTATCAACATTAGCCAAACAAATCACTCCCTCCCAAAAATACCCCTTTCATTTTCACTCTCACACGAAACCAAAGCTCTCTCTCTCTCTCTAACCCAACTCTCTCTCTCTCTCTAACCCAGCTCTCTCTCTCACCGATTTTCGCGGTAGCTTTCCCTGAGCCATCATCGGCTGCCAAAGACACCAACACAATCGCCGGCAAGCGCTCTCTCTCACTGATCTAAGGTTAGTTCATATTATTTTTTTCCCTTGCTGTAGTTGTCTGTAGTTGTTATTGCGTTGGTGTTGGTGATGGTGTTGAGCAATTTATACTGTATGTTGGCATAGGTGAGAGTGTGTTGGTTACGCTGGGTATCGGTGGGGATTGGTGCTGCCGGCGAGCACTGCCTCGCACCACATCAGCTGCGACAGAGCGCGTCGCACCTGATATTAGGTGCGACGGGTGCCTGTCGTACCAAAACGCAGTTCTTCATTTATTTTTATTTTTTTCATCATAATTTGTTATACATTTAATATAATAATATTATAATTGTAACATATAAATGGCGAGACCGGGTATGATGAAGTTACCGTATACGGATCACTTTCCCGACCGTATCACAAGTATGTGTAGTCTAGAGACAATAGTAAAAGCCATCCAAGCCAACTTAACAAGACAACAGTTAAAATTGTTCAAGAAAGATATATTTGGCCATTTTTTAGAGTGTGGAAGTTTTCCATTCAGTGGTGTGATTCTTCATAATTTGTTGCTTAGGCAAATGGAGCATGAAGAATGCGAAGATCAGTTATGGTTTGAAATTGGAGAATATCTTATACGTTTATCAGTTAGAGAGTGGTGTCTGGTTACAGGACTTTGTTATGGCAAAGATCGCGTACTGAAAAATACAGGAACGCACAGGCTCCCTAATAAGTATTTTAATTGTTTGTTTCGTAATTTGACCCTCAGCGAATTAGATTCAAGATTTGAGGAATTAGACTTCAACGCTATGGATGATACTGATGCACTTAAGATAGCGGTCTTCTATTTTGCGGACAGAGTACTAAATGGAAGAAAACTTAAGAGTCAAATAAATTTTTCATTGCTTAACGAAGTGGACGATATAGATTACTTCCGAAGTCGGCCATGGGGTCGTTTGTCATGGAAAATAATTTATGAAAGTCTTGACAAGGCATTGTACGGGAAAGGTGGGAAATTTAAGAAGACTCTTTTGGAAAAGCAAAATCACAAAATTGAGAAGTACAATGTTTATGGCTTACGTCCGAGGTTCAGGTGTGATTTTTTTTGGAGTAATTAGTTTTTTAAAATTGGATTAATATCAATTAGTTGTATAATTTACACACTTTGGTTGTTGTAGGCTTGGATTTTTGAAGCGATTGGAGGGATGTCGTCAGAGTGGGTCGTGAAACCCAAAAAGAAAATTTCCCGTATTGTGCAATGGAAGCCCATCGCTTCTTCTAAAATAAATTTTAAAGCAGTTTATTCGTTATTTAATGACAATTCCCGTCTTGTAAGCAATATGTATTGATGGATGTGTACTACTACATTTCATATTACTAAACACTAGATAATTAAATTTAACCTAAAATTTGGGTTAAATTTATGGCAGGAAAATATTTTGCAAACCCTCGAGCCGGAGGCAAAGGAAAATGCCAAACAATTTTGGCAGACTATGGAGGTTTACGTGCACCGTATCCCAAGTTGGGCTCGTAATGTAAGTATTCTTTAATGCGTCATAAAACATTGGTTAAACAAAAGTCAAAATTTGTTCACTTATTGTTAACTCATATGAAATGGTACTTTGTGCAGCATCAGCCTGTAAAGAACATGCCGACCATTACAAGACCATTAGAGGAGTGACACTACAATGCGACCCCATCAGTATAGCAGGAAAATATCGTAGAGGATGAGGTTGATGCTGATAAGATACACGAGTCTAATGATAAACGTGATTCAGAGGTGATAAAGCATTTCTATTTGTTAATTACATAAAATATTTTAAGAGTAATTTTTTTTTTGCGATATAAACATAAATTATTTACGTGGTAATAGTCGAAAACAAAGAATCATCATAATTATATGGTTCGACGGCTGGATAAAATTGATCATAATATATCGAAACTGAAGTCGGCATTTGAGGCAGAACGTAAAGAACACAAAGAATTTAGAGAAGCGGTGATGAAATTTATGGGTTCATATACTGATCGATCATACGGTGCTTCTCCGACTGAACGCTCGTATCCGGTGAGCAAATTCTACATTTAATAATTGTATTCCCTTAGCTTTTAATCTTATATTTGTTTAATATATTCATCTTACTGAATGGACAGGCCCTAGCTGATTGTGGAGTGTATACTGATATTGCTGATCACAATATATCTACTCCAATGTCAGTGTCTAGGTTTTTTGGAGATGTAAGTAGGGATAGCGTGCAGATCCTAACGGAGCCGCCACCGGGCATTAGTAAGTTTGGACGTCTGTATAGACCGTCTTATGTCTTGAATAGCCCATATTTTATTCCGCAATTCAAGCGAGGACGAAACGTCAAGCCTATACCTACACGTCAACTAATGGACCGTGAGATCGATGAAAGAACGAGTGTTGATCTAAATCCACTTCGAGGCTTGGACGATAGAAGTCAATATGATGAGTTTGAGCAGTGGTTTGCTGGCAATATCACTGTCACTCGTACCATCCGACAATCATATGAGTTCTTTAAAATTATTTTGGGCTACACTGAAATGGGATGGCTAAGTGACGAGGTAATACCTTTTCCTATTTGGTGGAGGTTTGTTGATCCGCTTTATTCTAATTATGTTCTAAGTCGACATGTTGATCACTTAATCAGTGAAAAACAATAGCAGTATCTGAATGCCATACCTCAGCGTATTACGTATACGGACAATTATTTTTGGGTAATGATTTTACAAATCTGATAGTAATCGTATTTTTTTATTATCTTCTTAATTTTTTTATTGTTTATGTAATATATGCACTAGGTGTTCTTGAGGCAGTTATGGAACAACAGGGCTTGTGCGCTTGATTCTTTAGAATTTACCAACAACTTGAATAGCTATATTACTGGGCGGCCAGACATTATGTCAAAACAGTTGACGGCTGTCGATTAGGTGTGTATTTGTTGTGGTAATTCTGACATAAGCTAGTGCAAATTTTTTTAAACTTATTTCTATGCTGTTTTGGGCATAATAAATATGAAAATTATTTATATTTTTTATATGCAGGTATTAATTCCTGTGAACATGGGGGGTGCTCATTGGGTACCTGCCGAAGCTGACTTTCGGACTAATAAGGTCTGGATTTATGGCTCATTACTCGAATCTCGAGACGATAAATCATATAGAGATCACTTCAAGCCATTTGAATTCATCTTCCTTCGATGGCTACAGCATGTTGGATTCTACAACACCCAACATGATGTGCGGAGTGCTGACTCATGGAGAGTAGTCGCAGTTAGGGGTGTGCCACAACAGCAGCCTGGTAGTGGTGATTGTGGTGTTTTTATGTTGATGTTTATCATGTATTTAATGTTTGGGGTCAGCTTTAATTTTAACAGTAGTCATGGAGATTACTTTAGGAAAAAGATTGCAGTGGACATTTTTAATGGTGATATTGGATTATAAGTCATTATATTCTGTATAATTTTTTTAATGGCGATATTGAATTACAATTTAAATAATACAACTAATTTTGGAATAATAAAATTAAAGTGCATCAAAATAAATCAATAGATTATCTCTAATATATTTAAAACTTCTTTAAAAATAATCAATTTTGTCGTAATCATAATCATTAATTATTCATATTTTGACTTTTCAAATGCTGTCTGTTTAATTGGCCGGTTAGCCGCTATGCTTATGATTTATTTTTTTTAATTGCGTACACCAGGCGGCTAGCCGCTATGCTTCTGATTTATTTTTTTTAATTCCGTACATTTTAGGCGGTTAGTCGCCATCTCTCTGCTTAATTTTTAAATTAAAAAAATACCCCAAAATTTTTGTTAATATTTCATTAAGGCCCAAATCATTCAGATACGTTTCAAATAAACCCTATTCAAAATTTTTCCAAATTATAAGAATTTAAAAATTCAAAGATCATATAGCCTTTTAGGCTAATATTGTACAATAAACATAAAATAATACTTCAAAATACATAAAAAATTAGAACAATCCAACTAATTTTGATTCGATACAATTGGATTCTTACATCTCTTACAATTTTGCCCCAGTTCGTTGCAGCGCCCACATCTCACGGTCCTCCGATTTATATCCTCACTGACAGAAGGTATTCTGAGCTCTTTACGACGACCAGGTGGTGGTGCTTTTATTGGTGGATAAACTTGCATCTCTTGGATATTATCTGGAACGGCCCAATCATCAACATCACCAACCGGTTCCACTGGTTGTGCATAAGCCATCACCAATGATTCCTTAGTATAAAAATCCAACATAGGCTTATATAATCAACTCGGGCAGTTAGACAAGCTGCAATTGCATACGCACAGACAAGCTGATCCAGTTGAAAAACTCTACAGGAGCAACATTTGTTTTGTATGTCAACTAGTCCATCTTTCATACCACCACCTTTAACCTGATATCGATACGGAGTCACAGGCTTAACGATCATTCTTTCGGTTTTTTATCTTCGGTCAGTGACAATTTCATCTACCCATGTTGTTAAACGAGTACTCATAAATTCAGCAACAAGTTTTCTATCATAAAACCATTGCTGCATTGTGCTTCTAAAGTAATCAACCAGATGAGTAATCAGAAATTTTCGCGGTTCCTTCATTAAAGAATTCACGCTCTCCGCAATATTGGTGGTAAGAATACTGTATCTCCTACCTTCAAACTCAGACCTTGTCCAATTGCACGTACCCACATTATTCTCCAAGTAGTCGGCAGCACGGGAGTGCAGTATATAAAGTCCCTGAAGTTATTTTTTAAATTCTTCGTGTCCATATGCTTTTGCGGCATTTATAAAGATAGGCTCAAAATCATTCCAAACAGTAGCAGACATTCTAAATTTTGCCTTGATGTTACCTTTTACATGGTAAAAGCAAGCTCCATGCCCAGCATTACGAAATACTTTAAGAACAACTCTCCTAATAGCAGTGTTTCGGTCAGAGATAAATACTAAGTCTGGCATATCACTAATCACTCCATGTAACTTCGTCATATACCATTCCCAAGCATCATTGTTTTCTGAATCTAAGACTCCAATGGCTAATGGATACAATTGGTTGTTTCCATCTAAACATGTTCCCACAAACATAGTCCCCCGATATAGCCCTTTTAGATGTGAACTATCCACAGCAATCACAGACCTAATGAACTATTTAAAACCCTTTACAGAAGATCCAAGAGCAACAAAGTAGTATAAGAAATTGTTATCTGCATCTAGTTCTAGATGAGTAACTATACCATTATTTGCTTCAGTTAAAACATGAGAGTATCTCGGAAGTAAGTTGTATAACTTTGCAGGAGTTCTTTGGACAATTGCAAGACCAACTTCTTTGGACCGATAAGCCTGCTGGTATGTTAACTGGACACCGTATTCCTGTTGCATGTTTGCTATGATATCATTCAGAATATATATTCTTTGTTCTTGGATATATTTCTCTGCAATAATATGACCAACAACCCGGCTCCTTACTTGGTGACGACCGTGAGGCAACACTTCATGATGACATGTGTGTGTATTTTCTATTCTCCTCACTACCTAATAAATATTCTGCTTGTTCGAAGGCCTCGTTGCTCGAATACGCCATTTACATGATTTCGAAGAGCAGTGAGCTTCGAAACGTGTAGTTGTCGACCGTGCAATCTTAAAATCAAACTTTTCCCTGAAGGCAACTTTACATAGTTATAATATTAACTCTTTCTTCTCGAAAAACAACTTACCCACACCAAAATCATCAGAATTACTTCTTCCAATAAAGTCTGGAGCAATAATATTTAAAGGCACAATTGGAGCAAGACTTACAAGGGGATCAACTGCTCTCCTCTTCCTCGAATGGGCATTTGAAGGAAATGATCGGCTGTCCCTACTAGTACCAACAATATCATACTGATGCTCTTCTTCATTGTTAATAGGAATACTAGGATCACCGATGCCCCCATCATAATCATCATTGTCACGGAACTCATTATTATGGAATGGAGAGTAACATTGCTCTGGCGATGCCCTTGGTAACTCCTCTTCTGCCATCATTTATGTCATTATTGTCATGGAGTGGACTGTAATGTTGTGGTGATATCGTCCTTGGTAATACCTCTTCTTCAATATTAGGAGCAAATCCGTTAACTCTATCAAAAGTTTCAGGTTCTACGATATCTTGGCTCAATACTCGAGGAGATGTGGTTATAAATATAAGAATGCATCCTTGGTACGACCCATTAGAGGCAAAATGTAACACAACCTTTACTATTTCATCATTATATATGTCCATGTGTAATGAACATATACGATAAGCTGTGTTACTAGACCTCAAAGTTATCTTCAATGTGATGCTATATTCACTAGGATCCCAAAACCTCATATATTCTTGCCATAAACTGATCAAAAGTGCAAGTTTTCTACCAAGGTTGGTGCGATAGCGGCCGTGTCGCACCAAAACACAGTGATAATGAATCTGTGTTTAGGTGTGATAACTCTATGAAATGAGAGTTATCAGGGTATTTCTAGGCTTAAATTAATATTAATTAGAGAGTTAATGATGAGTTTTTATTTTATTTTTAGTTATATTTTACATAAGTATTTATTTAAGGTTAGTTATAATAATTTAATATGTTTAAGGTTATTATGTGCTCTTATTAAGCGTATTATTATAGGTGATCCAAATAGATCAGACTCTATTGATAGATACTGCAACAACAGAGCCTTAGAGAATGACAAAGAGCTGATGTGCAGAAAAGATAAAGTAAGTCTGGAGCAGAAATGATGCTGCAGCAAGAAGTTGCTGCAGCACACAAAAACTAGACAAATACGATTTTAAGCGGGTTGAGCAACTAATTTCTCTACGGCTGATTATTATTTGATGGACAACATAGGGCAGACGTGGCATGCATTAATCTAAAGGAAAAGATCTTCCAAGATTAGGAAAATATAATGATATATATTCCTAGATTCCTAATAATATTAAAAGATTTTTTCCTAGAGCCCTAAGGATACATGGAGATTTCCTTGCCTTTTTGGAAAACTCTTATTTAAAGATATAAAAGGGAGCACTTTTTTACAGCAAGGGAGAGCCGTCACACATACAACTTGTGAATCAAGCAAACAAAGAAAAGACGGAGAGTTCAAGGGCTGAAAACCAAGAGTGCAGATCGCAATTCATCAAGAGTTCTCCTTGGGATTAATTTCTTGCCTTTAGATTCTTTTCTTTCTTGTTTTATTTTTCTGGATGTTTAATTCAATGGTTGAACCGTTTATGATTTTTATTTCTTTATTGAGTATGAACTAATTTTAATGTAGTTGGGTTCTAAACGATCTTAATGATTATTTGACTTACAATATTGTTGCTTCAACGCCTGCTGCAGCATTTTGTTTTGGTTGTGTTTATTTAATTCTCTATTTCGGCTGACTACCCATTTAGGGATACAAGCTAGGTTTGATCCTCAACAGGGACGGCTTAGTGGAAAGAATAAAAACAATACAAGATTGTAGATTGAATCTTTTCCTTAATTGATTTATTATCAATTTGGTGGAGCCGTGTTTAATCTATGATTTGTGAAGAAATAGATATAGGGATTCACCTTGTAGGGTTAATCGATCCAAGAGCGTATAATGCTATATTTAGATGTTGGCTTAACAACTAGTCACTGTTAGGTTGTATATGAATATAAGAATCCAACAGGTGAAAGATAAGGATACATTAGGAATCTGCCCAGTGCTGTAGACGATGCTGTAGCAACTAAACAGAAAATTGTTAAACAAGTCAATAGTCATTAAGTGAGTTTAGATCCCCAACTACCTATTACCCATTGAATAATTCTTTGTGTTTGACGTCCATTTTATTTTATTATCTTCTGGTTCATTGTTTAATTAGTTTCATTTAATTTTTAAATCATTTATTTAATTTAAATTTCATTAAATTATTAAATATTGCACTGTATAAGCTTGCTATAGCAAGAGTTATAACATCAATCCCTATAAAGATGATACTCAATACTTATCACTTTATTGCTTGTTGTGTGTACACTTGTGCATTGACATCCTATTGCATAAAATCGACAACAAGGTGCTACATCCACTGTTGGTGCGACACGCACCTATGTGGTACTAAACTTGGTGCGACACGCACCTGTCGCACCAGCAGTCGTGTGACTGCACTCACACACAATCGCACACATTGGAGCCGCTCCAACACACAAAAACAAATCCCAACTCAAAAACAAAAAATACTAAAAGATGCACATTTTAACAGATATTTATTTCATTACCTAAATTTCAGCAGAGTTTCTTTCTCCGTCGACGTTGCTGTTTTTTATCACCGATCGCCAATGCTGACAATACTGGTTTACATTGAGTGTTTGGTGAAACGCTTGTTTGGTTACGATTGAGTGTTTGGGGAAACGTTGGTTTTGTGAAGAATACGAGTTTTGGCTATGGAGGGTAACATGGGGCAAACAAATTTTGTTTGGCTAATATTGATAGAAAAAAGTTAGGAGGGTTATTTTGAAAATTTGTAAAATTTAAAGGGTTATTCTTGTAAATTTCCCTTTTTTTTAGAAACTTGTACCATCAAATTAAGGACCCAAAATCAATTACTACACGATTAATTAGCATTTTAGGATTCTAATCAAATCAGTTATATCATGATTCTGTGAACAAAAGAAAAGGGACAAAGTGCCGAAGCATTATCTCTCCTATTTTCAATGTTATGGGTTGGGCGTTACCAAAACAATTAATATGGTTAAACTGAATTTGACATATGATATTTGGTTGAGTTTGGAGTTAGATACGCTCGTGACTACCTTACGTTCCATAAATGGTAGATGGTGATGCGGATTGCATTTGACTCCAGTTTCTAAATAAATGGTGATCACCTTATTTTACGTTATTTTCCATTAATAGATGCCACTTGGACTGGTTGCATTTTAAGCTAAACAAAACAACAGCGAAAACATGTCTTTGATTCTTTGTCATGTATCTAGAAGATTTATCTTCCCACTTAAAAACACTTTGCCCCAGCCAAAACTATGTTTTCACATGCTTCAATTATATTTTTTCTTTTACGGATCCTAATGCAACTTCAATGTCATATGATGCCAAGCTATAATGATATGCACTCAAAATTTGGCGCACACAAGATTCATGCAAATTATCACGTGACATTAAATCTTAACCTCGTAATTGTAGTAGAATTAATGATACCTTGATACATTTGGAATGAATTATATATATATATATATATATATATATATATATATTCTCATAATTAAAAGAGAGCCTTCAGGTATAAATCTCTAACATAAATTAACTTATTCTTAATGGATCAATTTATATTACCTAAACAGAATAAAAAGAAGGAACAAAAAAAAAAAAAAAAAGAAATGAAGATGTGTAAAACTATAAAATTTCAAAACTCAACAACAATCAAGAAAGCTTTAATTAAAATTGTCTCTCACATAAACTCACTTATAATTTAAATGTAGAATTGTGTCATTGTCACAAACCAAATAATTATTGAACAAGGGAAATAGATTCTCTTGTTTTGAAATAAGCAACAAGTAAGTAATTACTCGTAACATGATCGTTATGCAAACAAATCCAATTAGCATAATAAAAATCAAATCATACCCTAAAAATATGTGATAGACAATATAATAGCATGTCTCGCCAATAATCACATAAAATTAGTAATGTAAGTGACAAAAAATATAACCATGTGCACTGCACCATGTGTACTATAAACATCATTAGTTCAAACAACGGGTATAAGTTGTATTGATTCCTGATTAAAGATCAATATGTATATAGCTTATGGTGATATTGGATTAGAAATCAGTGCGGATATAGCTTACATTGATCTCAGATTGAAACTCTATTACCATATGTTGATTTATACGAAAAGTTTGGAGTTCACTAACAACGATCAAACCCGAAAATATTAACAAAAAGTAGCATGTGATTACTAACAGAATCACGTGTAAGAAATTCAAATACCAACAAAAAAATTATCATATCTAACGGTGTAAATTAAACAAAGGAGACAAATGCCAGAGACTTAGATCCAAAATAAAATCTCCTGCCAACTCTGCATCTCTCAGATTATATCGATTTATAAATAGAGCCCAAAAATTTTGGATCAAGAAAGGGTCTTTTGGCTAATTCAGAAAAAATCAAGAAAAATCTCCAAATCTATAAATTCTACAAAGCAAACACTGACGTGAACGTGGGATTAGCTTTTGGCAGACACTCGAATTCACGTTGTGGAATTCATTAAAGACAACAAATCATTTTCAGAATTGGTGAGGTAAACAGGCATAATTTTTTTATTTGTTTGCTCTTTAAACACTCTGATTTGGACAAGTGAAGGTTTTAAGAACCTTCAAGTAGCTTTTCCAAAAGTGCTTTGAGTGAGGTATAAGACAAATTAAAGGGTGGTAGATAAATCAAATTAATGTCCGTTTTCACACTATCAATGCAGGACCATGGAATCATCTTATTTTCACAAGCATATAAATATGTTTATACTACCGTTGTCCCATCGTGATCACCCATTTCCTAATCGGCGCGCAATATTGAAGTTGATAACACAATCAATTTGATACTCAATTTTAGCGACCAAGATCGAAGCAATATTTATGCCACTAATTTTTTCGAAATGAAACAAGGAAACTTTAATAAGAGTCACATGTGGCCCTCTACATTTGACTAAATTGCATTGCAGACAAATAATTAGATTTGCGATAATTTTTGCCTGTTGCATTATATCATAATGTATTCGATAATATTAGAATGTTGGCATTATTATGACCACAGAAATGAGGTTGAAGAGACAATTAACCACCTATTTGATCAGTGAATGTCGCCTCCTCACTTCATGGCGAACGTCGTCCGTATGTGCGATGATAATAGAATTTCTTTTTATTAATTTAGAGTATAGATTCCGTATTAATTTAAAATAATAATAATGATAATAATAATGATAATTTGTAATAGCATGGATTTATTTTATACCAATAAATATTCCTACTTCGCCACATGTCGAAAGCACAAAATAACCTAAAACTCAGCTTTACATAGACAAATAAATCAAGAGAAAACAGAATTAAATGACAAATAATTTTGATTATATTTTTCTTCATTTCCTTATTAGGAACTAAACTTTGACTTAAGACTTAAGTTGAGGGTCAGTGTGGCTTTGGGAGCTTGGAGACAATGACGGACAAATCAATTATTTCAGGTGACGAATGTTTGTTTAATCACATTTGTAAGTTAGCTTGCATGGTAATAACTAAAGTTAAAACCAAAACAAGAAAAGGAGAGCAAAGTAGTTTCTGGATATTTTGGGCCTTGTGGGTTCGGGTTGCTACGGCCCAAGGGCCTGCGTTGCTTCATTGTTATCAAAGGTTCAAAAACCGACAACTAACTTTCGACAAAAGAAAACCGAAAGCCAGCAGCGGAAAGTGCAAAGCTGAAACTGAAAGAAAAGGCCACATGGGAACGGCAGTGACAGCGCCATGGAAGCAGCTTCTTCTCCAGGCATTGGAGTCCCAGTCTCACCTCAAGCACTCAATTTACTTTCAGCTTGTACGTTCGTAATTACTAATTATAACTATACGTTTCTCTTTACTTGCATAGTTTACGAATTGCCACCTTGTTTTTAGGCAACGGTTGGAACCAACGGCAGGCCTTCGAATCGCACTGTCGTTTTCAGGTACTCTCTCGCCCTTTAAACGAAAATTTTCATTTAAGAATTTAATTTTATTTTCCGAAGATGTTAATGAGATGCGAGTAATTTGTTGGGTTTTTAGAGGATTTCAAGACAACACTGACAAGATACAGATCAATTCTGATACACGAAGCCGAAAGGTTCTTTTTTTTTTTCAAAATCAAATTTTTTACCAATTTTATTCAGGTTTTATAGTTGTTTATATATATATATATATGACAATGACAAAGAGCTTAATTTACCTGAATAAAATTGATAATATGCAGATTGAGGAGCTTAAGTATTGTCCATTTTCTGAGGTGATTACCGGTTGAGTTTTACATATATATTGTTTCTGGTTTGGTTTATCTTGCTCTCATAAGCTTATTTTTAACTGTATTTATGATGTATCAGATATGTTGGTACTTCACTGAATCTTGGGAGCAATTTCGGATCAGTGGAAGAGTTGATGTTATTGATGGGTCCAACTCTGATCCTGAAAAACTGCAGGTGATGTTGGATCTTTTCCTCTAATGTGAACACAAAAACACACCCCCAAACTTTTAGAACCTAACTTTCAGAGGGCTTGGCTATTACATTGTGTTCTATAGTGCTAATTCTGGTAGCTGGATATACTGTGTGTTATCCTTATTTCCTTTAAATTTATTATGCAGATAAGAGAGAAATCATGGTTTGCCTGTTCCATGAAATCGCGATTGCAGTACTTGGATCCTGAGCAAGGTCGGCCCAGTGTTAGTGAACAACCCAAGGAGTTTTCTCTAGATCCTTCTGCAGGCCCAGTTGGTGAATTCTGTGTGCTGATTCTTGATCCAGATCAGGTTTAAGAACTAAATACTTCTGTTTTCATTTTCCTAGGAAGAGGGGGAGGGGGGGGGGGGGGGATTGTTTTCTTTTCTTGACATTTTTGTGTTTGTCTTATAACTTTTTTATGTTTTCCATCTTGATTCACAGGTTGATTACTTGAATTTGAAGAGTAACCAGAAGCTATTTTTCATATCTAGACTAAGTGACAATGGAGAGAAATGCTGGGCTTCATTGAAGACCAACCCAGAATGCTGATTTTATGCGTTTTATAATATACATACTGCAGAAAAAATTTCCACCTCGGAAGTCAAAACTTTTGATGAACACTATTATTAGCTTTGAAGTAATACCTATTCATGCCACATGATGATTGGTTTGTGTGAATTCGATTCCTTTAACCTTCATAAGTAGAAGGGATACATAGGTGTGAATGAATGTGATAAAAGGTAAACAAGATAGTAAGATTCATGAGAAATTCTTGTGTAAACAGTTTTTCATACCTCTTTGATGTAAAGCACTTGAAACCAGGGAATGTAGTGGTTGTATCTAAACCTCGCTTGCCCTCTGGGCTGAATGAGTATCCTCCCATGCAAAGCGTCTTGCCTAAATGAGTATCCAATTACAATGTGCGAAGGAACACTGGAGAATGGTAGAACCAATAATGGGAAACCTCAGGGAGAATTGTTTTTTCCAAGCTGAGGTTGTGGAATACTCATTTGAGCAAGAGGCTTTTCAATGGAAAGAATAGGAAATATTATCCATTGCCTTTAGAGAAGAGGTCTACTCTTATATTCTTTCATATGTATCTCATCTACCTTAGCTTTTAATGTCTTGAGAGGTGGTTGTACCAGTCTTGCCAATTGAAATTAGTGGGTTTGTTGAACTATTCCTCTCCTAGAAAAAGAAAATTTGGGCTGTTAGCTGAGCATGTACGGTATATAAACAATATTTCCAAGTCCTCTCTCCAGTTTCTGGTCAATTTTTATTTTGACAATTATTGGTTGACTACTTAATAATATGGCAACTCATTTTATGTATGACTGTTGTACTTCTCCAAGTAATTGTACTATACTGAAGTTCTTTTTATATATTATAATTTGGGTTTTATCTGTTCCATTATGTGGTTCCTTTTTCAATCATTTCATACTTGTTTGGAAGTTTATTTGTGTCACTGGTTGGATTGGGTGGGTGATTAAGCATAGAATCCTTGAGCAATGATGATTTTTGAAAAAGCGGAGGATTATGGAACCAACAGGTAATTAATTGTGTTAATGTTTTACTCTGTTTTTAGGCAAGTGTTTGCAATCTCCTCACCCAGTATTTATTTTGTGCCATGTGAATCTCATAGGAGGGTGCTAATGTGCCATCCACCATTCAAACGAGGGGCTTTGACTTTCAGTTTTTTCAATTGACTTTCTGACTTGGGCTTCCTGGAGATAGGGTATGCTGTTCTATGTGCCTTTTATCATGTTATTTTTACGTGAATCGTCGCGCATGTGCTCTTATTATTAAGGGTAGTTATCTGAGTCAGGGTTCGTTAATTTGATTTGATTTGATTCGAGTCGAATTAAATGTATTTGAGTTTGAAAAAATTAATTCGTTTCAATTCCTTAAATAAACAAATCGAATTCAGGTTTGAGGTCGACGATTCGTTTATTCGTTTAGAATTCGTTTATTAAATGAGTTATAAACAAATAGAATAATAAATGGCCTTTTTTAATAAAATTACTTATATACCATTAAAATTCAAAAAAAATTTGTTTAAACATTTCAAGGTATGAGGTTAGTTTTGTAATAATGAAATGATAACAAGTTAAAAAAGAAAATGAGGGCATGATCACTCATCAGCCGACCCTAGCTCCACTCTTCATTTTCCTTCCTCCATTGTTCTCTTTCACTTGAATTTGAAGACTTGTTTCTTCATTCCCTCAAACAAAAGCCAAACCAAACACTTCCAAAAATTAGATCAATGCTCTCATTCAAAATTTTCCGGCAAGCTTCACTTCTGTTGGCTACGGCAGTGACAAGGTATCGAATAGCCACACCCGCCGCTGATTCGACCGTCATTTTCATCCTTGCTTACACCTTTGAGTTTCTTCAGCTTCTTGTTTTAGGATTGTATTTGTATTTTGCTTGGATCTAGTTGTAATGAATCGATTTTGCTGATTAGATTATAAACGAATTTAGATGAATCCATTGAATTCTTTATTAAAATTTTTCATTTATTATTTAATTTAATCTTGTATAATATACGAATTAAAAGAATTGTAAACGAATATTCGTTTATTAAATGAATCGAATTTGAATCCATCGAATTTTTTAATTTTGATTCGAATCATTTAGGATTCGACACGAATTCGATTCCCCAATTCGTTTTTCACTCGTACTTATTATTGCATAAATCATCATTATCGTCGTCATTTTGTAACATCAACAACATTAGAATTAGCTAGTTGATTGGCCTAGGGCTGCGCTTCTTGCAAAAATTAGTCACCACCATTTAGTGCTATACTTGTAAATGCCGCAATAGGCACCAATGATTGCAGTTACCGTCTACAGCATTTGGGGCTGTTTGCATGTGGTGTGGTAGTTGAGTTTTGCACAAGTATGGGTACTGGACATTGTAATATGTAAGACCCAAACGAGTGAAAGGAAAAGACGCTTACAGTTTTATTTCTCCAATCATTTTTAATTACACCCACAATTTCATGGTCTCAATGAAATGAAGAACCACAATTACACATTTGCGATTAAAAGAATCCTTTGATTGGACGCCATTACATTTTTTTTTTTTTTTTCAACAACGGGGAAAGTCTGCTGGTGGATGAGGAAGTGTCTCTAGCACTCCTTTTCCATTATTTACTATCAGCACCGTACCTAATCCCCACGACTGGTGTATGTCAAAGTGACAATGCATAAACCAAACCCCTGCATTAAAAATTTCAAAAGAACAAGTCAGTACATAGTTATTTCTTCCAATTATTTTTCGGAGCTGAGGTATAGATACAGCTAAAGAAAAATTACCTGGATTGTCAGCAGTGAATCGAATTGCAGCCCATCCGCCCACCGGGACTCCGATTGTGTTCATATAAGGAGGATCAATCAGATTGAAATTTGCCGTTTGAGGGTTATAGTTTCCGGTGCCGTACCCGACAACATAGAAGCTATAGCCGTGGAGATGAATTGGGTGATTTTCAGTGGTGACAGTTGCAGTATCTTGCAAAATAATTTGCACTCTGGTTCCAAATTCAAGGACCTTGGCCCTAGTCCCATTCATCGAATTTGTGTCATTAGGGATGTTATTGGGTGCCCCATTGACAAAGTCATAGAATTTCAAGGGTGCTTCAGGAAAATCTTCGGTGAAAAAACCATCAATCTTCTTATAATAAGCTTCTAAGACTGAAACACTAGGCTTAATAAAACTAATATTGTTCATAGAAGCCGCCATAACCCCGTTATTCATCCCTTGGCAATTTTGTTGAGGGTTATCAGACCGGCACTTTTGGACATTTAATCCAATTGTGACAAAAAGATTAGCGTCGATTTCTTTCGGAACTGGTACGGGATTTAGGCTTCTTAATCCGTCCATGACAGTTTTAACGGCAAGATTGTCATTAAATCTAGGTAATCTAGCGGGTAAGGAGAGGCTGTTAGGCTGGGCACCCACGTATTGGAAGTAAGCAATTGCCGATACGTTTTGAAATGAAACCCCTTGTGCTGACATGTAAGGTCCCATGGCCATTGAATATTTTCCAATTGGCTGATCCGCTGTGACAAGGACGTTCATGGTCTGTCCTGGTCCAAGCATCACACGGTCTGTACTGAATGGCTTTGTGTACTCGGCATCAGCTTCAACGATTGTTAGTTTGTGATTAGCAATGGCGAAGAAGTTCTCCATGTTTAAGCCTGCGTTTATTAGCCTTAATAGATATGTCTTCCCTGGAACCACTTCAATCTTATACACGTCTGAAATCATATTATTATTAATTATTAGAAAAATTAAATTAATATACTAAATATATGAACGACGTACGACCTAATAATGTCAATACATACATACATACATATATATATATATATATATATATATGTAATTACCGTTGCCGGAGCAATTGTAGTTGGGCCCAGGGTGACCGTTGATCGTATAAGCGTTAGATGGAGGAGGAGCTCCTCCACTAGCTAGAACTTGTCGTTCAAGTTGCACCACATCTTGCAGCCAATATTCCCCTAACAATAACATTTATACGTACATTTATTGTATATATTAATTAATTTCAAAGTAACTAGAACAAAAATGTGTTATAAGCCATCTAATTAAATTAGTATCATAGTTAATATTCTAATGATGGATCTCATACTTTATTAAAGTAATGAATCTTGTAGAAGATAACAAAAATACATATTTCAATATACAACAAATAAAATATACTATATTAGAATGTTTTTTTTTTTGGTCTTCTAATTTATCGGTTCTTATTAAATAATAACTATATATATACACATGCACATGTTTTAGTATTTAATTACCTAGTATAATGATATGCTCTTGATAGGGAAATTGAAAAGGGTAAGGGACTCCGGTCTTGGGATACACAACAATGGCACCGTAAACGGTGCCTCTAAGCCAAGAAACATGAGCATGCCAGAAAAAGGTGCCCTTTTGTTGAAACATTGTAAACTCGTACGTGAAAGTTTGTCCAGCTTGTATCGGACACTGGGTGATATAAGATGGACCATCAAACCAGCACGATAGTCTCTGCCTCACGCCATGCCTGTAATTAATTAATAATGGACTCAATAAACACACACACACATATATATATATATAACGTTTGTAGATGCATAAAAATATATGTTTGAAACTTGGATTAATTATCACTATATATATATATATATATAATTACCAGTGAATTGTAGCATTGTAAGGTGATTGATTGGTGACTTTGACAATGATTCTATCGTCTTCTTGGGCGTAAACGACGGGGCCCGGAAACATGTTGTTGACTGTGACGATGTCTTTGGTGTTACACAGTTTGTTAACTCTCATGGCTTGTATCTAATAATCGTTGATCAGTATTCAGCACACATAATCAAAAGGCAAAATCTTCAATTCATTAACATAAAGAACTTCATTTGGATTTTATATATATTATAGAGCGAGTATGTATATACGTATATAACTAGAAGAAACCTTGAATTCGTAAAACCTCGCTGAGCTCCCTCGAGGCCACGTTGCCATAACATCAACAGTGTAGACACAGAATAATAAGCTTAGCCACAGCATCAATGAAGTGGTGAAGCTAGCCATATTCGATTCTTGTACTTCTTGAGAGAAATGTATGGCTGATTAATAAGTTGAAGTGGAGAAGGGAGTTGAGAGAAGGGCTTTTTAATAGGGAGCGACTAGTGAGAGGGCTAGCTAGTATTTTTTTTTTTTTTTGAAACAAAAAAACAAAAATAATGTTTGTAGGTTTGAGAGAGCAATTTAGAAGAAAGGGCTGGGTTTAATATGTTTGTCAGCTTTCATGATTCCTCTAACATGTTTTCGTGATAATACGGTGTTGGGGGCGTGATCATTTTATGTGACCCAATGTGGGGAAGGTTTAATTTAGCCTTCTCTTTTCTTGTCTTCAAACAAAAAAGAAACGTATTGCATTTTATTTTTATTATTATTTTTTTAATTTATGCATGATTTGTCAGCAATATATTTTGCTGTGATATTAATCATATCTTTTGACCAAGAAAATATTAAAGCATACCTGCTCCTAAACACTGAATGAGAGTGTTCAAACCCCACCAGCACAGCAAGCCTACTGTACATATTGTAATACAAAACAAAGCCATTCTTTTTACATTTAACTGACAGAAATTCTCGCCCAATGAAACGTTAGAAAAAGCACTTAAAAGACTAGCTGAAATGGAAACAACCCAAAGAGCTAGATGATTTTAATTAAATTTGTTCTGCACTTTACAGTACTCAAATAGATTAAAGGGTGGGCTTGTTTGTTGTGCTTTTACTAGACACTTCCTTTTACTCAATCATACGCAAAGTTGGTGCACGCCTTTTCCAAATCGTGCCTCTGCGGGGAACTATACAGCATGAACTTCCTACTTAATAAATTATATCACGAAACCACTCTCTCCATATATTCAGCTTTTTCAAAAAAAGATCTTCATTAGATTGCTAAACTAGCCAGCCGTTTTCGTGTGCATTGTGTCAAAATTTTAACCCTTCTCACTGTTGAATCTCTTTTGATTAGGATTCTACAATATGATCATTCAGCGTCGCCATGCATGTGATAATTAATTCAATTTGTCCATTGGCATCATCGCGTATGCATAGATGCACTTATTATGATGCAATATTCACTGTCCTGAAGATACTTAACGGAATGATCGATTATGAGCATGTATTATCCATTCACATTAATTGTGGAACAAAAATATATTTCATTTGATTCACAATAATATCACTTTGAGTCTATAGTGGGCTTGATTGAGATTGTATTAGGTGACTCGATCCCTAGACAATAATTAAAACTAACCTCAGCAAAATGTAATTAAGAGCATTAAGCACAGACAACAACTCTGCGACAACCTAAAAAATAGATTTTTAGAAACGGAATGTGTCGAACTGTACAGCCAAAATAAGAAAAAGGGCAGGCTAAAAGTTGGATTTTATTGTCGACCAAAATTGAGCCAATAGATGATTGTGTCTAATTGATATGATAATGTAACTTCAGTATCACGCTGCAGGCCTGCGTGTGAATGGTGTCGGGAATTAAATCCTGCTGGTTTTAAAAATATTATTAGAATATGTCTTCCTATACGCACGCATATACATAAGAACCATGAAGATTGTATATACAAATCTCTAGACCCGCTATGCTATACTTTAGGGAGCAGTTGGCCGAGAAAAAGTCCACGTAAATGAATCAGAGACCAGGCTTAAGCCACCCTTTTAACTAATTTCTAATATTAATTTTGCAAATCACTAATCAAATGATTAGAAAACTTGATGATTCTACCTGTAACTTGGACCTTTTTTTTTTTTCCCCTCAAGTATTTTTCGTTATTTTATAAGTAATCTTAAGTTTATCTATCGACATCAATCTCTTAGATGGCATCACATTGCATTGTATTTGTTTAGAGCAAATGGATCCTTGCATGAAGATGTGTTAGTTTAATATATAACGATCAACTTAGTATAAATGCCGAGTCAAAAAAGTTGATCTCCAAAGAGTTGACCTCTCTATTTCTTTATAATACGAGCATAACTAACTTGAAAATGAAATATATAGAATTCAAAGAGAAACTTTAATGAATTTAATTTACTACTCCAGATATTGCCAAATAATTCTCCTTTCAACCAATGTGGTGGAGGGCGAGCTTAATTCTATGTATGTGTTAATGTATTGGGCTATTAGCCTCTCAAGTTAAGATCAATCTAGTTTGAATTTGTTCAATGGGGGAACTCAATTATAATCTGGATAGATTTGCAAGGTTTTTTTGGTTCAAAGCATGTGTGTGTGTGTGATGCCAACTTCAACTAGTATTAGCCCTTAAGGTTGGATAAATATACAAAATAATAAATCATGTGGACAAAGAGATATTATATAAAATAAGTTTATACAAGAATTTATAACTCTATCATCACTCTTCTTTTAAACATATCCAAAATGCGAAATTTTAACTAATTTGATTATTTTGAAGTATCATTTAGATAAATATATCTCAGCGCAACATAGAACTAATGAAGACGGTTTCATAATCATTTGAAGTATTGGAGAGGTGGGATGTTGAGTTGACTAGTTTGAGAGATTCTAGTGTATCTCTGTTGTATTACACCCACTTAATGCGTGTATGACAGGTATGTATTTATTTTAAAAAATCATCATGTAATTAATAGTTATATTTAATTTATGTACGTATGTAATATATATATATATATATATATATATATTAAGTGGGTGTAACACATCAGAACTCGACTGATTAACTTATAAAGTGTCCGATAAAAAGAATGAAGAAGAGTTTGGGCCCAAAACCCGAATGCTAAATTGTGTGTTTATCCAGGAGTAATTAAGGATAATTTATTATTTAAATTGGTGGGTTATTATGTAAAATCAAACCTTTATCATGTGATTCATCCAACGTCCAGCTTATCTGGCGAGAACTCGGAAGTGAGGCCAAGACGTTATGCCATGCAGCAAGTAATAGTCTTCCATTTGTAGCCTGTGGATCCATGAGTTACGAAAGCTAGCTCGTATGAAGGGAAGAAGATTTATAGTAAAAAGTACAAACAAACAAGCATTAATATTAGAATAAGAGCGCAAACAACATTTTATGTAACACAGCTAAGAGAGATTCTCTCCATAAAAATGCCAGTAAAAATTTGAGCAAATCGCATTGCAGAAATTTGGTTTCCAGGAGCTTTTGTGGAGCTCCCAATGAAGCCAAAACGGCTCCAAAATTTCCGAGTGCAATATAAATACTCGAGAAAACTCACTGCTCACACCACACCAAGACAAAATTTTGTAACAAACAATTGTAACCACCTCACACTATCGTCTGAAAACCACATCATTATAAGAAAAGGTGCACGTTTGTAACTATCAACTAGCAGAGACCACTCTGGGTTAGCAGCAGAATTTTCTTGCTCTTTATCTTTCTTCAAAACCAAGACTCGTAAGCTCATGGCCATTAGATGTCTGGGTTTTCCAGGGCGCAGGTCAGGCAATGTCCGGGTTTCAAGACCTACAATTCTAGAGGGGAAGCGAGCAAAGCTGTACATTATAAAGCGCTGTGTGTTGATGCTGCTTTGCTGGAGAGACCATGAAGATGCGTGATTAGATCTTGATGGATATACTGTTGTAGTATGGTATTTATCTGTTAAAAAAGAAATCCAGGGAAAAGAGTGTTGCTAGCAATCTAAGATTTCCCCATCTGTGGGATGTCAATAATGGTTCATTAACCTAATGTAAATCCATCATGTGTGTTATGTTTTTCATCGTCATTCAATCTCTGTGGGATGTTGCCTGTCAATATTACTTCAATATGGCTGCACTCTCCTCAAACAAACAAACTCAGTTCTTTTTCCATTTTCCTGATCAAAATTTATAATTTAACAGACTAATATGCTAAGGTGATGATCTTGCACAAGAGAAAGCTTCAAGCTAATAAGTGACATGTCGTAATCTATGCAAAATCAACTAATAATTTAAGATGCAAATATAGGATTTTCTTTTATAAGCTACAGCAAACAAAATGAACTTTGCAGCAGATAAAACATCGGTATCTGAAATTCCATCCAAACTTTTTTGCATCAAGATGTGCCTACCAACTCTAGAAGTAGGAAACATCCTTGAATTGCCCAAGTAACTAATAGGATTATCAGTCTTCTTCTATAAATTGAGACCTGTCAATTTCGTAGATTTTACTCCAGTGGTACTTGGACGAACATCACATCTCATTATACCAGAAAAGGAAACCACATTGACGACTAAAATTCAATCCATACTGTTTAGCACCAAGATTTCCCAACAACTCCTACATGGGAAACATTCCTTGAATCAAGTCACTCCCTAACGGCTAAAAGGCACGATCATAGACTTTGTCGTATGCAGCAGAAAATTCTCATTTTGGCCGCATTTGAACTTGTCGTTTCTAATTATGTAGAGAAAGATATAATAATGACATCTAAAGATCAATCCAAACTCTTTATCACCAAGATCCCTCTACTATGGATGCTTCATGAATAACTCGCTAACGACTAAAATAAATACGAAAAACAATAATAAGAAAAATAACAGACGTAGTGAAAATCACGCTTTGAAACCGTGCCACACAGTATCAACCCAGAGAGAGATAAAAATTCATGTAAACCATAGACTGCAGAACTAAGATTTCCCTAAAAATTCTGAAGTAAGAGAGTCCTGAATTCGTATTTGCACAATCTTCCATTAGAATTACAACAGAAGAAATGCAAGAGGGAAAAGGAAAAAGAATCAATCATACACAAATTATAAATTAGTCAATTCATCGTATACTAGCAGTATGACAACGGTTTTCGAAAGAAAAAGAACAGTAAAGCTTAACACAGATAGTCAAAACTGCCATACTATCTAACACTAGAAGCCACTAATATAAAATCCTGAATCCTACTCTCAGATCTGATTGCTATCGCAGCTGAACAAGATTTGTCATGAAGCTGCAGAACAAATTAGAAATTAAGGCCTCGAGAAGAATAGTAAACAAAATGTCATGCTCTGACCAAAGGCAAAATCTCACCAACGTGTTTTCAACTTTTAACCACAAACAGAGTCCTAGTTAGTTCTTACTCTTAAGATCTTGGCAATTAAAATTTAAAAGCAATGACTCTACCAGAGAGTGGTCTTAGCTCGCCTCATATAGGAACTATAAAAAACTATCCAGAGAAAATCAGCAACCATTAGTCTAATAATTATGGAGAAAGGAGAACGGGTGAGGGGGTTATAAAGAGTGGAGGAAATCATATCAAAAGCATATGGATTTGCTGGATTGGCCGAACTAAACAATTAAAGAATGAAAGAAAATTTTAAAAATCTTCTAGCTCTTACTGACGCACTCATGCTGGCATCTCAACAGTTTGGAAATATTAACACCGTGACATGTACGGTAAAACAACCAACAAAATCATTATATTCAGTTAAAATCTTCAAAACTTGAGACAAAAGCAAGTCTAAATATCAGAACTAAACAAGAAACAAGTGCATTTGGATTGCAATAAACCGGTAAAAGCACGAACCTTATGAAGCCATGAACGATTGGATCAAGAATCAGCAAGGCCCCCACAAAAGTCCACAACTTGAGATGAAATAGACCATCATAACGAAATAAGAACATGAATACAACACATAAATTTGCAAGGTGAGAAATTAATAGGTTTCTAACACAAATAAGAAGAAAAAAGAGTAATTAAAATTGATCAACACCAAGGTTATACAAAGTCATACACGCGTTAAAATACACATTCTTACAAAAGAAAGTTTGTAAAAGAAGGCAAATTGTTCTAAGGAGTGAACAATTTACAAACCCTAGAAGATGGAAGGTGATGACCATACGGGAAGCTTGATTTATTGAAGCTTATTAACATCGGAAACGGTTGTGATGGCGTGTTGGGCGTCGAGGTCGTAGCCGCCGTGAGCAGTAGGGCGGGAGAGCATGAGAGGTCGGTCCCTGGCCTCTTCCTCGTCTTCAAATTCAGCGGTGCTAAGGTTGATGCAGGAGCAACGCTCCAGCGAGGCGAAGAATGCGGTGGCCACGTTGGCGCCCACCCAGTTGGCGACCCGATCCAACTTATCGCACGACATGAAGCTGCAGGGCTTGTCCATCGCTTCGATTGATCGATTGATATTTACGGGGAGAGAGAGATTGATTAAATGGTTCCTTTCTTTTTGTTTGTTGCTATTTTCGTAATGGACCGTTGTTTTTGTCAATTGGTGTGTTCGCCGGAACTCGGAAGAAGAGTGGCAGCATATCAAATGGAATGGATAGGATAGGTCATAGGTTATGGGTGATTGCTAATTTTTATTGATTTATTTCTTATCCGTTTGTTTTTAACTTTATTTCAAAAGGAATAGTATGCAAAAGGAACCATTAGTGTTAGTGATGGCATATAATTAAAATTTGTATTCAATTTTACTTTATTCTTCTATTGAGGTTAGGTTTAGGAATATATGAATTTGATTAATGAGCAGCCGGCCGGCCATGCATTAAGGTCTATATTTCTTTTCATTTCCCCCTACTTATGAGTATATTCCATGCGGACCCAGCGTCTCAAACAGGCATTAATACATGAGCTTCAAGCAGTTTTAAGTCCCACGATACAGAATTTAAGCCTTGGATTGGTCACAAATCACAATCTCCGAATAAAGTCTTTGTGATTTAGTTAAAGAGTCAGTTGAGGGAACATGATCCTGTCAAAATTTATGACCAGAGCCCAAATAATTTTGAGCAGTAGAGCCCAAAAAAAAAAAAAATCGAGGAAATCCCATCTAAAGGCCTAGAGCAACCAATATCTATAACCATTGAAAAATTTTGGAAAAAAAAAATTATTCTAAGGTCACATTTCAATGAATCATAGCAATCAATCAATCAACTCAGAGTCCCATGTAATTGATGGCTTTTAACAAAACATTTTGTGATGACTACTACTGGCCTACTGCAGTAGCATCAGCCAATGATTAATTTGTTTGTAATCTTGTTCCTGCTACTACAAATGCCTGTGTAATCTCTGCTGTTCATGTACTCTCAAAATGAGGCTGAGCGAGTGAGCCTTGGCTTGGCTATCTTCTTGTCTTCCTCAAGAGAAATCATCAGAAGATTGGAAGGATTCTCAACCATCATTTTTGCAACCAAGTAGCCAGCTATGCTCCATGTTTGATATTTTCTTGCCTGCTTCCCAACATAACTCCCGGTCTTACCATCATAGTACTCAGGCCACCCATCTTTAGAGAGGCGCTGCTCCGCCAGCTCTATAGCTCGTTTTGCAATTTGAGGCCTTCCGGTTTTGATGGATGCTGCTGTAAGTAGCCATAACAAAACTACCATATAGAAACCAAACAGCCACGTCAGGAAGAAACAAAAAGAGGAACATCAACGCTGCAAAAATGATCGTCTACAGAGACTGAGATTCAATTAGGAAATTTCGAGGAGCACAACATATGATCTGAATCTCACACACGCAAAATTCATTTCATCACTATAATCATCAAACAACACTACATTGTCAGAAATAAGGTGTAGCAAGGAGCAGCTAACTTCGGTTCTTCTTTGTTAAGTAATAGTCAAAACTCAAAAAATTAAATATGAGATGTGTGCTTGTACCTGGCCAGGATCCACCATTATGGTAACTCCATCGTGTGTTCTTAGGATCGTATCCAGTGACAATCCTCCATTCATGTCCATCCAAGGCTGGGTAAGATATCTTCAATGGCATCTCTCCAATCAAGTCCTCCCAACGCTCCTCAATCAAATCCATAATTGCTGTTGCCTGTGCAGGTGTGGCTAGAGAACTCAAAATGGCAATGCAGTTCCCAACTAAGAACCACCGGAAGTCCATTCTAGCTGGACTGACATTCCCAATCAAATATCCTCCTCTCAATGGCATGAAATCAAATACCCAATCAGGGATAGAATCTGGAATGACATTAAACTTGTTAACAGCTGTGTGGGAGTATTCCTCGGTCTTATAACGGTATATGTTGTTTAGCTGCGTAAAATCAAGCCAGTAATATTTCTGGATGTGATAGCTCAGAGCTGTGATCCTCTTATCAATTCGTTCAATCAATTCCTTGCCATCACGCTCTGGTTTTAACATCTGACGAGCACACCTCAGTGCAAAAAAGAAGAGAGCCTGGATCTCAATTGGATACCCATATATTCCCTGTAAGTTAAAGAAACTTCTCAAAGATAATTTATGAATTTAGAAGTAAATAAATCAAATCCCCAAACTTGCCAGCTAGCTAACCTGCTAGAATCAAGCATGAGGCTTCATGAGGATCATATTTGCTACCCAGCATATCAGATCAACAAGGTAAATGGATGCGCTTTAATTAATTAAAAATTTTGAACCTTACAAGCTAAAAATAATTTATTATCAGCTATATATAAACACCTATCACTATTAGGAATTTCACATCATAAGTAGCAATGAAAAAACAAAGTTGGCACCAAGTGTGGCAGCTATAGACTGCCTTCTTGTCTATCAACCAAAAACAGGGCCAAATAATTCCAAATAAGAACAGAGAACCTAAGTAGAACTTGGCTCACATTTAGGTCAAAACAATATACTCGATGAGTAATAACATTTCGACAACTAACAAAAAGACTTACCATCCTCCTGTCAATCATGCTACACCCATCTGCACACAAAAGAGTGGGAAAAGTATCAAAGCCATCTGAGAGACAAAGGTTGAGTATCAATTTCATTCCTCTCTGCACCTCAGGCAGTTCTGCCAGTGCATAGTCACGAGTGCACTTGGTGTATGATCTTAGCAGTATAATCCACCAAAACCCAGAATCTACAGGTGCAACTCTTCCTATAGCACTGCCACCAAAATCCGCAACCAAAGTCTCCTTTTGCTGATGCGAGTTAAAGAGTACCTTAAAACTAGCAGGCATCACACCTTCTCCCAGGGTAAAATTATCGATCCTCTTCTCCCAACCTTGTAGGTGAAGGGTCTTCAACAGGAAGTTCTTCACAATCTCCGGTTCTGCAGGTTCAATCATCAGGCAAGCTAACCCCGTGGGAACAAAGTCCCTCACAAAAACCTTCAGTTATACAATGAAAAATATCATCAACTTTTGGGGAAGCAAAATTAAACTAGATAAAATAGCAGAAATGACTAATAAATTAAAATGCACAGCTAAAATTTACTCAAAACCTTCTGTGGTTTACAGTTAGCAATCAGCGTTGATTGGAGGAAAAAAGCAGCTAAGAAATACAATCAAAATGAGATATGCATTATTACTGCGAAGAAATGCAAAGGAAAATTACGAAAGTCAATTTTTCTAATTAATCAAATTTATGCACAAATTAGAACGAATACCACAGCTCAAATCTTGTACACAAATGTAATACAAATAAACACAAGAATACGATATACAAATTAAGCAATATACAAATTAAGATTAATCAATGGTGCATCGGAGAGTGTTTTCAAAAGCATTTTCAAAAGTCCTTAATAGATTATTTATGTTTACCTATGGAGAACTTACGAATAAAAAACACTTAATTGACCTTAAAGGGCCTTTTAAGTGCTTTTTCAAGAAATCACTTTTACACAAGCGACAGTTCAATGGACAAGTTACGTATACCTGATTGTAGTTCAATGCCTCGGCGTTGGGATCCATCGCAGCGAATGTCCCCACAGGCTTTCCTTTAAAGTACACGTAAGACTTCTTAAGTCTTTCCCATGCCTCTTCCATCATCGCAGCACCAGCACTCTCTGCGTTCGCCTGATGATTACCTACGATCGATCTCAGAGCAAGATCAAAGCCCTCAAGATTCGTACCGACGCTCGGACACGGCTTTAACGGCAATGCCTTTGGCAAAATCACGTACTCGGTGACATTGTTCTCGTTGCTCTGTAGTCTCACAGTCTTCTTCGCCTTCTCCGCCTTCAGCATCTCTCCGTTTTGCGAAGATTCTGAGCTCTCTTCTGACAAAACATCTGAAGATTTTACAGCCTCTAAAGATACTGAATCGTCTTTCTCTTTAGATTCTTCGGGAGTACGTAAGGTTTCAATCACTATAAACTCGATTGAGGAAGTGACTTTCGGTTGAAGCTCGACCAAAGGATCCGCCGCTGTGGCTTCATCGACGGCCGAGGAGCCACTCGTATGTGCCGGCGCCGGTGCCGGTGGAGGAAAAATTTCCGCTTCCTTTGCATCATGTACGAGATCTCGCAGCTTTTTCGTCATTCTAGAGAGAGATTATTATTTATGTGAGACGATATAAAATATTTTTTAATTTTTATATTATAATTACTGCAGTTCGAGAGAGATTACCTTCACAGTTATTGGTTGCTTTCTTGGAGAGACGGAGAGAGAGATTCAGTTACCACAGAGAGAGCGATGGAGAGGTCGCTCGAGAGAACTGAAAATGCACGGAGTGTGTGCTATTTTTGTTTTGGCGGTTAGAGAGAATTCAAGAAGGGAAATTGTAAAATAGGTCTTCCTTCGAGATTATTTACAAAGTTGCCATCTCAGTTGTATAGCCATTAGCTATATGAAGAAATGTAAGATCGTTAACAGGATCGAAACTCAAAAATTCGAAATCCGTTTGCATGTTAAGATACTTTTATTAGGGGCGTTTTGGGAATGTAAAACAGCTGTCGATCCTTTTAGTTACCGAAGCGGGAAATAATTCGTGGGTTTATGCTATTGTGCGCCGCGTAGCTGGAATGAAGGATATTTGAATTCTTCCGATCCAGTAGATTCTTTACACGTGTCTCATCTCGGAGAAAATAACAGTTCTTAATTGTGAGAAGCCCAGTAGTTAGTTTATTGAAGAGAAAGCTAGCTAGCTAATTCGGTTATTTCAGTCTTCATCATTGCTTTCTATTTTCTTTTAGGCCACATGGGATTTGCCTGTTCAATTTGTATTGGGGGCAAGCAACTGCCATTGGAACTTGGAAGTGTTTTCGTCTGAAAAGCATCACAATTGTTCCATAACAAAAGCATGCCAAGAATCCTCCCTTTGAGATACTCTATAATGAGATGAGATCAAAATGATAAGAGTCGACTGGACAAGAAAAGAAAAGGTGCAATTCAGCAATTGCAGTGATGAAAATAAACAACCCATTTTATAAAAAAACGCCGCAACTATGTGACCCTTGAAAAGAGAATTCTCCTCAACTGAACATGAAATTCCTCTATTGAGACTGCAAACAGCTTTTGCAAACTCCATTCATGGAAAGCAATATGATCCTGGGCCAATAGTACTAAGAGGAAAATTAACATAACCCTCAAACACATTACTCCAGTAACAAGACAATAGCCAAAAATAAAAATATCTTTTAAAAGAAAGATAAATAGCAAACAAGTATTCATCCATCCAGCACTTCATATCCTTATTTTTAATGAAAAATTCTAACATATTCACAACAAAGCCAAACAGAGATAATTTCTAGCAACAAAAATTACACAAAGCTAGCTAAGAACATGAATGTCAATTCCGAACCCAGAGCGTTCGGCTATTTTCTGTTCCTTCTACAGCCTCTGTATATAACTTTCCAGAAGAATGAAGATCAAGAAAAATAAGCAACTGGCTTGAAGGGGGGCAACTCTTCCTATGATCCAGGGCTCTATTTGTCAAACTCCCATATGACTCCTCCATCTTCTGAAAGACAATAACAAATATGTTAGCCATAACAAAGTACTCAAATGCAAGTGGGTCAAGACAATTCTCACAAACCTTGAAAAAATAATACAATGTTGATTGTCAACGGAAAAGAGAAGGCAGTCAAAAGAAAACCAAAAACTTTTGCACAGGAATTCTCAGCCTAAATTAAGTTAGTTTTCCCGTAAAACTTACTGGAGTGTTGGTGCAACCTTCCAACGAGCTAAGTTCTTGTGCGAGTGAATTCGTTTTTAAACGGCTGCCTTGGGAGTGAAGAAAACATAGAAGAAGCTTTAGGCTAGGCGCGTGTCTAGAAGGAAACTAAGAAACCGATTGATTTGGGCTTGAAGACTGTATCTAGAATTTCTAGACTATTATTTTTAATTTTAAAAATAAATTATAGAGGCTGAACTAAATTAATGCAATATGATTCTTGATAGGATGGGCATCGGTTAGGTTTTGGTACGGGAGAAAATTGTTCGGTTCGGTTCGGTTCGGTTCGAAAATTCCAAAAACTAATTACTACTTAAATAAAATAAAAACTGAACCAAATGGATGGTTTTAGTTTGGTTCAGTAACGGTTCTGCTTAATGGTACGATAATGGATCGGAGTAATGGTTCAATAATTAAAGCTGAGGAATCTCTTCACCATTTATCGAATGCACAGAACACAATCACACATACTCAATTATCTGTGAAGAAAAACTAACATAAAAAATTTACAGCGAATATATATATTCTCGATGCATAATTACGTTGCAAAAACAGTTTTCGGCAAAAATGAGTATGTATAAAAACAAAATCAAAATCAAAATCATGTTGCAGGGTGATTTTGATCTATTAATAGAATGCACTCCAATTAAATTTACGAAATGAAACAAAATCAAAGTACATGCAAGCTGCAATACGCAATGGGGGGCTTAGAGAGCTCAGTGACCAGTGACCACAACAGAGTCAACAACCTTGAAGGAAGCGGCAGCAGCAGTGGCGGCAGTGACCACTACAGAGCCAGAAGGAAGCGGCAACAACAATAGACTTGAAGGAAGCACCGATGGCTGATATATCGTGAAGCCAGAAGGAAGCAGAGATAGTTATTGGCAGATGGTAGCAAAGCCAGAAGGAATCTATAGCGGCAGCAAAGCCAGAAGGAAGCGGCAACGGCAGCGATGAAAGAAGGAAGCGGCTGTGGCAAAGGTTTTGTTATCGACAGCGACAACAATTCGGTAGATTGTTGGTAGAAGGTGTGTTATGTGTATAACTCTCTGTGTGTATGCGTACATATTATTTCAAAATTACAAAAATGCATTAAAAATTGGTTCGTTGCGGTTTTAGAAATTTGAACTGAAAACTTAACCCTGGTTCGATTTGGTTTCGAATTAAATTATTCAATAATATACTGAATTAAAATTAAAAAATTGATTTTTCGGTCTAGTTCGATTCTACTCACCCCTAATTCTTGAAGATAAATAAACTAATAATTATGTTAGCACTTGCCATTAACAACAAGTGCATAAGTTTTAATTTGCTTACTATTGTAGTGATAGAATTTTCGGATATATGACTTAAATTAGCCACCATCAATCTATAAAATTAATATTCAAAATGCAATAATTATAGTGCAATATTTATTTTATACCATTTGATTGAAATTTTTTTACAAATTAATTTATTGCTTTTTCATTAGATTTCATGGTCAATAATAATTTAAAATTTGTGGTTGTTCATTTTTTAATGGTAGATTTTGTTCCTCTAAAATTGTGGTAGTGTAGAAAGGAACCAATTTTGACAAGTTGAAAAACAAAACATGATCATTTATTTGCATACATTTAAAGAAAATGATGCGAATTGAAGAATTGAGAGAGGAAAAAGAATAAAATATTAATTAAGTGATTTTATCAAAAATTATATTGATAATAAAATATTTAACTAAAAGGAAAAATAATTTGAATCCATGAAATTTCTTATGACACCCACTCTGTGAATATACCCGAACATGTTTATACCTGTCAGTATTAGCCCTCTCTCGCTGTCTCGCAATTGGAAGAAGGAGACGTGGGCCCACGCATATTAGCAAAGCAGAGGCAGACCGGTGGACGCGCTAAAGAAACATTACGAAACAAGCAAAGGAGCGTCGAGTCGAGTTGGTGAAGAACAGTAAAAATTTTGAAAAAGAAGCAGACTCTTCATCGCACTTCTTCCGTCTTCAATTATGTAATAATAATATATAATACGCACAAACACAATTACAATTTACAAATAACAGCCCACTCATTAATTGTTTGCCTTACATATCAATCATCAATGGATTTCGTATCCTTGTTCGTTCCTTTTTTCTTTTTAAATATTGTTGTCAAATTAAAGTACTCAAATTCCATGATCATGAGACGTTTCTTCCAAGCAACTTTTCCCCACCATCATCAAATTTAACCCACCCACTCACTCACTCACTTTTCTTTATAAGTCTTAGGATTGGTTTCTGTTTCCTGACGGTCACACTCAAAACAAAAATGCCGAGCCTAGTTTCTGTCAGTACCCCGCCAAATACGACGCCGCTAGACATTCTCATGCCTGCAATCCAAAATGGATCCACTAATAACCTTCGATCCCCATCTCCAAATAGAAAGCGATTCCCGTCTCTTTCACCTTCACCTTCAAATTCATGCGCAAAAAGAACCTCCGAAAAGGTGACCATCGATGAATCGACCTTGGACAACCCGAATCTGGGTCCGTTTCTACTCAAGTTGGCCCGAGACACTTTCAGTTCGGGTGATAACCCGAACAAGGCCTTGGATTACGCAATTCGGGCCTCCAAATCGTTTGAGAGGTTTTCGGGTTCAGGCCAAGGGCTAGAGCTGGTCATGAGCTTGCACATGCTGGCAGCCATTTATTGTAGTTTGGGCCGGTTCGAGGAGGCGGTTCCGGTTTTGGAACGGTCCATTGAGGTCGCGGATATTGGATACTCTTCCGATCGTGCACTTGCCAAGTTTTCCGGGTATATGCAGCTTGGTGACACTTGTTCATCGATGGGTTTATTGGACAGGTCCGTCTGGTGTTACGAATCGGGTTTGAAGATCCAAATTGAGACTCTCGGAGATTCGGATCCGAGAGTCACTGAGACTTGCAGGTAAAGCTTCTCGGTCTGCCACTATCATTCATTCTTTTCTGTCGGAACCCATAACTACTCGTGACGCACGTTACTTTATGACTTAAAACACGTTTTGCTTATTCCAGCTTGGTGTCGGGTTTGGGCTTGTATCGTATCAGCCCAAAACCGGAGCACTCGTTTGTCTGTTTGACTCTGTTTTGCTCAACAGAATTAAATAATTCCTGGGAAGCACGATTGCGGCTAAATACAATATGGATCGAACTGTTATAAAAACCTAAGAAATTGAACTTGCACTGCTACTTATTTTCTTTGCAGGAACAATTAATTGAGTGCCACAAATGTGTTTATGTGAGTAATGTATACTTACATAGTTGGGATACATAATTACACTTCATATTATTCATTAATTGAGTTGTAAAATTAATATAATAATAATGAATAATGAACAATAAAGTCAACTAATACCTTATCCGACCTTTGTAAGTACAGTATTATATTATTAAAGCGAGAGAGAGGGTAAGTTTGAGACAGGTTAATTGAAACCCTCTAGCGGAATTCTGTTTCCTACCAATTAACTATGAAAACGACAGGTACTTAGCTGAGGCACATATTCAAGCAATGCAATTAGATGAGGCAGAAAACCTATGCAAGAAGATCCTTGAAATTCATAGGGAGCACGGTCACTCGGCCTCCCTTGAAGAAGCAGCTGATCGTAGGCTTATGGCTCTTGTTTATGAGGCAAAGGGGGACTATGAATCTGCTCTTGAGCACCTTGTTCTAGCTAGCATGGTAATGATTGCTAATGGTCAAGAGAATGAGGTTGCTTCCATTGATGTTAGCATTGGCAACGTATATATGTCCCTTTGTCGCTTCGATGAGGCCATTTTTTCTTACCAGAAAGCGCTTACGGTCTTCAAAGCCACTAAGGGTGAAAATCACCTTTCTGTAGCGTCAGTCTTTATTCGTCTTGCATATCTATACTACAAGATAGGCAAACTAAGGGAGTCAAAATCCTATTGTGAGAATGCCTTAAGGGTATATGCAAAACCAGCTCCTGGAACTGCACCTGAGGAGATTGCCAATGGCTTGACAGAAATCTCAGCAATATACGAAGCCCTGAATGAACATGAAGAGGCATTGAAGCTCTTGCAAAAGGCCATGAAGTTATTGGGAGACACCCCTGGCCCTGGCCACCGTAGCACGATTGCAGGAATAGAAGCGCAGATGGGTGTGATGTTATATATGGTTGGGAGGTATGAGGAGGCACGATCCTCTTTTGAGAGTGCTGTAGTGAAGCTTCGGGCCAGTGGGGAGAGCAAATCGGCATTCTTTGGCATCATGTTGAACCAGATGGGATTTGCTTGTCTGCAGCTCTACAGGATAAATGAGGCCACTGAACTGTTTGAAGAAGCCAGGGGAGTACTGGAGCAGGAGTGTGGTTCATGTCACTTGGACACTCTTGGTGTATATAGCAATCTTGCAGCAACTTATGATGCCTTGGGGAGGTAAGTACACTTCTGATATCCATTCCAAGTTTTTGTTTAGTTCCTTACCCATCTGTTTGCAATCCATGTTCCCTGCTGTCGCCACTTATTTGGTTTTCTATCGCAAAATATTATTATATAATTGAAGGCTTTATCTTACCCATCATAGACTTGCATGTATCATCTTGCCTAGGCTGATTGTCACGCACAGATAGCATTTGCAGTCTTCAGTCCCACTTCTGATTGTAGCAGATAAGGTTTTTATTCGATGATATATACGTAATGGGCGACAATGATTAGATGAATCCAATCTTGAGGCTTAAGTATTGTTCACGAATCTTTATTTTTCTTCTAGGGAAAATAATGATCATGTTATCTGTTTGGGGCTTTATGGTTTATTTGTAGATTCTAATGTAAGAGGTTTTTTTTTTTAAATTAAATTAATTTAAGGCAAAACTTCAATTTGCTTGTTTGTCGAGGCTTCTTTGTTGAGAATTGAATTGTTTTTATTTTTAATTACAGGGTGGAAGATGCTATTGAGATATTGGAGTACATTCTTAAGGTGAGAGAAGAAAAACTTGGGACAGCAAATCCAGACATTGATGACGAGAATAAAAGGCTTGCTGAACTCTTGAAAGAAACAGGAAGGGCTCGGAACAGAAAAGGAAAATCTCTTGAAAATCTTCTTGATTCCAACTCACACAGAGTGAAGAAGGAAGTTACCAAGAGAAGGTCTGGATTTGGTTTTAGAACTTAAAAACTCAATTACCATTTATCAATATCTCCTGATGCTGTTATTTGAAGCTGTTGCCAAACAGCTAATTGGAGAATTCAGAAATGTTAATAGCAACTAGTCCACGAACGCAAATTTTATGAGCTGCTATATAAAAATGCCATTTGACAAAGCTTTTAACATATCTGAGATTGTTAACTCAAATTGTTTGCAAAATAGTTTCGACTTACTTGCAAGTGCCAAAAAAACTACGTGAGAGTTGAATGTGCTGCCCATCCATATCGACGATTTTTCTACGTCAAGATCAATGAGAAACTGAAAATAGAACCTTCACAGAAAACATGGAAATACAAAAATCAAGCTTCAAATTATTCAGTGGATTGTTCGCAGCACAATGTGATCTTTGAGGAAAGGGGGCGTGGAGTTAGTTCCACTGTCCCAAAACTCCCAACAATGAGCTCACTCAATTTTCAACACATGATCATCGTAAAACTGTCCCCAAGTCTATTGTACTTAACTTTTGAAATTCAGCTTCCCAACAAAAAAATAAAAATAAAAATCAATGCCTATTATGTTCTTGGCGACCCTGTTTATGGCAAAGCTGGGGATTATTCCATTCTGTTGGTTATCCCATATCGATTATAAAAGAGATTGATGGTGGGTTTATAAGTACGAGGAAAAGTTTTATTTTTGAGATAATTTTTAAGGTTGAAAGAGACTTAAAACTTCCTAATACTAGTATTTAATGGAATAAACTATTTTTATATTTTAAATAATAGATTTAATATTGGTCCATTATTAATATTAAGTTGCACATTTGAACTAAATCATATCAAATTTCAAATTAGATTTTATTAATATTGAACGAGATTTTTGTGTAATTTTAAAATAAATTTTGAACTTGAATGTAATATATTTAATTAATTAAATGGAAACAAATTTTATAATTTCAACTAATTAGATAAAATATGCATCTAAAATTTTTAGATTCAGCAGGGGTAGCTTGTCCCTTGTTTGGCTCCGCTACTAGTGCTAGGGGAAACTGAAATTGTAATAGGATGTGATAGAATTGTAATAGAATCAAGATTTACTTGTTCTGTTTCTTGAATCCAGTGACTAGTAGACATGTTCCGAGTGTTCCAAAAGAGAAAGGATCCAGTGTTGATCTGATCTCGTCCTGAGCATCGGATCAACGGTTAATAATTATTTCATGTGGAGCTTAAGCAATTATTAACTGTTGATCCGGTGCTCAGAACGAGATCATATCAGCACCGCATCCAAACCCGTTTCAAAAGGACCAAAACTACCGGGCTGACAAAAGTGACAAATATTCCAACTTAACTTCATAAAAAAAATGTTCATCTTGATCAGAACTTTAGAGATTGAGATTATTTTACAGCATAGTAATTAGTAAAGCACAATGATCAGGTGAAATTTTTTAATAACGGATCTAATGGTTGCCAAAAGCACTGTCAAATTTCCCGTAAAACCAAATCCGTGAGCCTCTTTCTTCGAAATTGGAGACTCGTTAGCCTTTAGCAATAATTTTCTTCTCCTCAAGCAGCATCTGGAAGTTTCCACGACCTTTTCATTACTTGATGTAGTTATATACTTATATTACATAAATATATCATTTTGGTTTAAATAATTTGAATTCAGTTTTTTGGAAAATAGAAACGAAAAATATGTTCTCTTTTTTTTTTTTAAGAGTGACTACACATCAGATTATTGATCTTATATGAGATATTTACAACTGCTATTTCAACAGATAAATGTATTGAGACTATAATATCACATTAAATTTTATAAAATATTTTTGTCCAAATAAATAAATAATCTTCATAAATTTTTAGAGGGATGTATTATCTTTACTAACATTTGTAAGAGAGTTTTTAGATATTAACACTTACAAAAGTAGAAAGCAAACTAAAATTCTTGATCGAAGATACTTTATTTTGTGCATTTGATCGAATGTTCCCGCATTAGACCCTTAAGGAAATTTGTTGGTTTTATTGAGAGAGTAATCCCTTCACGAAATCAAACTTTAAAGCAATCATGTATAAAAAATCATACTCAATAATCTCGATTTGAAGTGATACTTCACAAGAAAAAATATATATTTGACCTATAAATTAATATTAGATCAAGAATTCAAGAACCTTGATTGCAATTCGCGCATTTTTTCATGTGAATGTTATTAGTATTTTAGAGATTTTTGAATAATACAAACTCTAATTTTTTTTCCCTTATCTTTTCTTTCATTCAATTTATAGACAATCATGATTTTTTTTTGAATTCTTTATCACTTTTAAACGTTCAATTTTCAGTTATGATTTTTTTTTCCCGAATTCTTTACAACTTGTAACCCGTTGATGAAGAACAAATGGTTTTTTCTTTAATAATATTTTACTCGGGGTAAATTTCAGACGTTTCAAATATTGGATCATATTTGAATAAAAAATTGTTTTCGGGTCATTTAAATAAATTCTCCAAAAAAAAAAAAAAATTTAGAACTTCGATGCACCGGCAATAACAAGAGCTGCTGCTCCACTTCAAATTTCGCTCCCTGACACTCGGAGGAGAGTTCGTAAATTAAGTGAACAAAATGCCAGAAGCAGAATCAAGCCCTAGTTTACAAAACGCAAACCCTTGCTTGGATCCAACAGAACACCTTCCACTTTCTTTCCTCAGATCCGAATTCATCCCGTCCGCCCCCACCCGATCCACATCCACCATCGACTGGCTACCGGATTTCGCCGGTTATTCATGGGCGGCGTACGGAGCATCATCTCTTCTGGTGATTTCTCATTTCCCTTCCCCTCTTTCTCAAGAAGAAGCCCTAATCGGTCCCATTTTCCGCCAAGTTTTCTCGCTCTCCGACAATTCGTCGCTGGTAACCTCCATTTCTTGGTCTCCCGAGACTCCTTCAATCGGCGAGCTGGCTGCTGCCTCGGAGAATTGTATCTTCGTCTTTGCTCATGACTCTGCGAGCTCCGAAGGTGTCTGAAGTGTTTTGAATCTGATCTTTTTGTTTTATGCATTTCATTATTTTTTTTCTTTAGTGGCATTGATTTTTGTTCTTTATGTTGGTATATTTAGTGTTTATAGTTCTTCTATAGGCTTTTGTGCACTATCTACCCTAGAATTGGATGCATGATGCTGAGAGAATGACTGAAATTTCTTATAAAACAAATTCACTATGCATTTATGATTTTTCTTTTCTTTCTTTAATGTAAAATTCAATTCTTTTTTCTTTTACTCATATTTTCAGGTTCTTTTGGTTGGAACCAGAATGCAATTCTTGTACAAGGAACAAAGGTGGAGGCAATCAAGTGGACGGGATCTGGTGATGGGATCGTTGCTGGTGGAATGGAGACTGTTTTGTGGAAAAAGAAGAACAAGTTGTGGGAAATAGCTTGGAAGTTTAAAGAGAATTGTCCTCAGAATCTTGTTTCTGCAACCTGGTCAATTGAGGGACCTTCAGCAACTGCAGCTTGCATGAGTCAACCGGACCTTTTAGGACCTAAGGAGGAGGGAAAACGTGTTTTTATTTGTTATAGTGACGGAAAGTCTGAATACATAAAACTCGAGCTGTGTCATCCTCAACCTGTTTCAATGGTACAGTGGAGACCATTGACCAGAAAGCATTCACTGGGAGATACAAAACGATCACGGAGGCACTTGCTGCTTACTTGCTGCTTAGATGGAACTGTTCGATTATGGTGTGAGATGGATAATGGGAAGGCTAGAAAAGTTGCCAGGGACACTAATGATCATAAAACCATGAGACGATCTTTTTGTGTTGGTGCTGTAATTGAGATAAATCAGGCTTTGAATGGAACTCTGGGCATGAACTTAGTTATAACATGGGCAAAAGAAATAAGAGGTATGTTTGAAACCAGTGAAGGAGCTAACCATTTCATTTCTCCAGAGGTGTATGAGCATGGGGGAACTGGAAAATGTGAGTGGTTAGTTGGATTTGGTCCTGGAAGTTTGGTTACCTTGTGGGCCGTCCATTGTCTTGACGACATCTCCCCTCTGAGGTTTCCCCGTGTCACATTATGGAAGAAACAAAATTTGGAACTTGAACACCCGCATAATTCTGGTTTTTCAAGTTTTCAGGGGCAATCACTTCTTAATAAAGTTGTTATCTCAAGAGATTATGTGTCTGGCCTTCCAACTACATGCTCTTTGATTCATTTATCACATTGTAATTCCTTGGTCTGGTCTTTACTACATACTCAACCATCAAGAGATGTAGAGGACGTATCTTCTGATAAGTCCAACACAGGGAACATCTTGTCATGTTCTGCCAGTAGGATTTTAAGCATAGAAGGTCATACTGGAAAAATCTTACAAGTTGCTGTACATCCTTGTGTCTCTGAATTTGAATTGGCTGTTTCACTAGATTCTAATGGGTTGCTGTTATTCTGGTCGCTTTCCACCATTTCAAACTGCATCTCTGACCTTCCGACATTAATTCCCTCATGGAAGCTTTGTGGAAAGCTTGGAACTCAAAAGTCATGTTCCAATTATACAAGCCTGAGGTGGGCACCTTCACTTCTGGATGAAGACATGGTCCTTCTCATGGGTCATGTTGGAGGAATTGATTGTTTTATAGTAAAAATTTCTCAAACTGAAGTGGATGATATAGTGTGTCACTATTTTTGCACTATACCTTTTACTGGTCATGGTCATTATGAGGATGGTCCCACTAATATCTTCTCTGTACCTTTGCCATCTTGTAATGATAAAACTATTATGTATAATAAATTTATGCTTTTGGGGGTATGGATGAAAGGGTTTGAGTCTTTATCATGGGAAATCACCTTGCACTCTTTTGATTTATCTGAAAGCTGCTGTGGATGTGTTGACGATAATAATACTGTTAAATGCAGCATGTGCAAGTTCGAAACTACTTTTTGTGGAAAAAAATATTTCATTGGTGTCAATCCTTGTTCATCTCAATTTCCTGAGCCTCACACCGGCAATCAGGTTACAAGTTTTGCAGTGGTTTGTCCAAGTAATTTGGTGCCTATACAACAAAAGTTGGTTTATGACAATGATCTGAGCAGTAAAATTCCTCCATATACTATGGCTACAGGCTCTTCTGATGGCAGTTTGAGATTGTGGAGAAGTGACCTTGGTGGGTCATCAACCTCTTGTATGCCTTGGGAGCTTGTGGGAATGTTAGTTGCTCATCAAGGTCCTGTTTCTGCTATCTCTTTGACTGATTGTGGTCGGAAGATTGCAACCGTTTCTGCTGCAAGTCATTCAAATGCTGTCAGCAGTGTTTGCATATGGGAGTCTGTGTGTGTTACAGAATTAGGGAGCTTTGTGTTGGAAGATACATTATCTTTTGATAGAAATATTGTAGCTGTAAATTGGTTAACTTTAGAAAATGGTCAGTCTTTACTTGGTGTTTGCTTGCAGAATGAGCTGAAAGTATATGCTCAGAGGCATTATGGGGGTCAAATTTTGTTGGACTCTAAAAATTCTTTGAAGATGCAAAATTGGTTTTGCCTTGCATTTTCTCCTACTTTTGCTGCTTATGACATCTTCTGGGGTCGCAGGGCCACTGCTATTGTTGTTCATCAGAGCTACCTTAGTGTATATAGTCAGTTTTTGTTTCTTATAGATAAAAAACATCGGGCTAAATGCAATTCGAATTTTTTCATAGACAATTTTTGTTGCCACAAGAGTGGAATCAGTAAAAACATTGATTCTTCTGTAAATATTGATATGAAAAATGATCACCTTGTAGCAAGTGATCAACTGAAATGTAGTGGCGCCATTCTTGGTTCCTGGAGCATGCTAGAAATAGCTGAGAAGTTAAGAGGATCTTTGCCTGTTTATCATCCAAAGGCGCTGCTTATGAATATATATTCAGGTATTTTAGCTAGTAGCATGCTCCTTTTAGTAAATGTTCCCTATGGATTGCTGTTTATCTTTTTTTATCTTAAATGTTCAGAGGACATTTAACCAATGTATGTGATTGCTGTTTTATGGATCATTACAAGGGTGTTGTTTTACATTTTTTTTTTAAACTGAAAATGCTGGAAGCTTTTCTCTTTTTCTTCTTTTGCAAGGACAAGGAAGAGAAAATGTTTTACTTTCACTATAGGAAGCCGCACACTACTAGATTTTTGCTTATTTTGCTTGATTTAAGCCGATGATATATCACTTAAAAAATGTTCATTTTATTGTGTTCAGGCAACTGGAAGCGTGCGTATGTGTCTGTGAGGCATCTTTTTGAAAATCTTCCCCCTAATTATCCATCTGAGAAGAGATATTGCTATACAAAGTCTAGCCATATAGTTCCACAAATCCTTCTGTCAACGTACTTTGAAGGGCTTCCCTCAAAAGGTTCAACTGATAATGGATTTCAATGGACTGGGCTTAATACATTTTCAACATCTTCGCAGTTTAGCCAATTTGCTTGCAATATGGACTTAGATGCTTCCAATTCCAGTTCATCAACAAAATCGGAATTAAGTGGCTTTGTTGAGTCATTTCAGAATGCTGATGAGCTAGCAGGTATAACTGACGTAGAAAAGATGGAAATTCTTGCAGTTGTAGATCTATTGAACGAATTTGATAATAAGGACTCTGCTTCAGTCTATGAAAGTCTTGATGAACCTGGGCGAAGGTATTTCCGAAATTTGATTTATTGCATTTCTGTTTGTTGCCTTAGTTTCTATAACAGTATTAGAAGGTGTTCTTACCTAATGATTTCTGATTTTGCTGAAGGGCCTTTCTCCAAGCTGTTTGTATGGTTGTGGGTCTGTGTTGCCAATTTTTTTAATGTTTTTTCCCTTGTGGAAAAGTAGGCTAGTTGATAAAAATATGCCACGGGTGGGTGAACCCAGTACTAGAATTTGTGCAGAAGATTCAATTCTTCAACGCACCTCCGCACCTGCAAAGTAACAAAAATGTGAAAAAAAAAACAAAAAAAACTTCACTGTGATTCTCACTCCTCAAACACAGCTGTTTATTTATTGAAGATTGGATCTTTTCTTCTTTTTTGGCTTACCTTTTAGGCATAATAGCTGGCATCCATGGATCTGAGCTTCTCTAAAAGTGGGGGTTTTTCTTGTCTCATTTAGCTGGCGTTTTTAATCTGCATCATGCAACTATGTTATAAATTATAGCATTAAAATTTCAAATTCAAAATTGTAGTCCTGCAAACAGCTATTATAAGAGATGTAAATGAGAATAGTTAATTAACATATTTTCCTGTGCTGCAAATTGATTTCATCAAATAATATTTTTCATTCTTATCTGTGTGCCCGTACATTATCTGTCATTTGCTGTTGATGTTTCTTTCTTAGTTATTTCTTTTGTAAAGCTGTTTGTTATTTGATATACAATAAATGTACTTTTGTTAATTGTTTCTTTGTAGGTTTTGGGTGGAATTAAGATTTCAGCTACTACATTTCTTTCGAAGGTTTGGTAAATTGGCATCTACAGAAGAGTTGGCTGTTGACTCCAGGCTTATAGCATGGGCTTTCCATTCTGAGTGTCAAGAAACTTTGTTTGATTCTCTTTTACCTAATGAACCAACTTGGCCAGAAATGCGGGCTTTGGGTGTTGGATTTTGGTTTGCTAACGTAACACAATTGCGTACAAGGGTAATATATGTAGCTGTTACTATCTTTTTAAACTGTATTTAAATTTAATTAGAACATCCATTTCTTGTTTGATCTCCTTCCTGGATAATTTGGTGCACTAATTGGTGTCAATTGTATTTGATTTTCTTGACTATCCATATGCCATGCCACCTTAATAGTAAAATTCATTTGTTATCTGAAAACTCTGAATTGTTTTCATATTCCATTTCTGGGATGTAATGTGGATTTGGTGCAAAATTTAACTTAAAATTTGAAAGTTTTATTTTATACATATGTAACTTGGAAGGATGGGGTAAGCCTTGAACATGAGTAGTTCAGGGGCTGGCCTTTAGCTCCATATATTATCCAAACAGGTTGGTTGGAGATCCCCAGTAAGTTATCAAGGTTGTCTGTCAGAGCGACTCAATTTGAATTTTCCACCCTCAAGCAGGTTTACAATTAGAATGCTTTCTTTTCAGTAAGCTCTCTGTTTCTAGAATATTTGCATTAAGATTTTGTGCATCAGCTGTAGTTGATGAAAGTTGAGGTCAGGTGAAAATCTTTATGATCCTGTAGTCCATTCATCTGCAGTTTATGTACGGGGCCTTTTTGATTGCCTGTCTTCTGTGTGTATTTTATAATGATCCTTCTGAATAGCCGGTGCTGCGAGTGAGACAAATTGCTTTGACTAACCAATGGGCTTCAAAATTTTTCGTTCCACATGTTCATAACACAATTTTTTTTTTTTGTTTTCCCCCACCTTTTTTTGGTTTGATTGTGATCTATCTGTATCTAGGGTACTTTACTGGGCAACATATGATATTTGTACTTCTTTGTTTGTCCTGTCCCAAGTCCCTAATCAAAATAAATCAAAGAAAGAAGTTTATTTTGCAATTTCAATCCTTTCTGATGTTGTTTTTTTAAAAAATAGATGGAGAAACTGGCAAGACTGCAATACCTGAAGAAGAAAGATCCCAAGGATTGTGCACTTTTATATATAGCACTGAATAGAATTCAAGTTTTGGCTGGCCTTTTCAAAATCAGCAAGGATGAGAAGGACAAACCGTTGGTGGGATTTCTTTCTCGCAATTTTCAGGTATTGTGTGAAGTTAAATGCGATTAAGGTTTTGATTTTGTTGTTAGCAACTGTAAGAAACAGTACAGAAGCAGAAAATTATCTTTTCAGGAAAAACATTCTTTTACTAGTTCTTTTTTCCTGGTTTTATTTTCAGCATTGTTTTCTTGTACTGTTTTCAAGTTTCTGGCCTTCATACATAATATTTACCTTGCATTTGATGATTTTAACATGCCGAGCAAAAGTCAGTGGTGGATTTTTTTTTTTCGGGGTCAAGTTCATCCATTATTTGCTTTAATTACTGTTTACAGGAGGAGAAAAATAAGGCAGCGGCTCTGAAAAATGCATATGTCTTACTGGGGAGACATCAGTTAGAGCTAGCTATTGCTTTCTTTCTGCTTGGAGGTGATGCTGCTTCTGCAGTCACTGTGTGCGCAAGAAACCTTGGGGATGAACAGCTCGCACTAGTAATCTGTCGGCTTGTAGAGAAGCATGGTGGACCATTGGACTGTAATCTTATCACAAAGTTTATACTTCCATCTTCAATTGAGAGGGGAGACTACTGGCTCGCTAGCCTTCTGGAGGTTCCTGAAATTATATCTTCTTCTGTTTCTGAGTTTCCTTTCTTTTTTTCAAGTTTTTCTGGATGATAGCTGCACGCCAGCTTCTGGAGTCTCAGAATTTATAATTAGCTCTCTTATTTTTGCAGTGGGAATTAGGAAATTATTCTCAGTCTTTTCTCGCCATGCTGGGTTCCCAATCGACTGCTGTAATCAACAAGTTTGCTCTTTCATCCAATAGTGTTGCTTTTATGGATCCCAATATTGGCTTGTATTGCCTCATGCTAGCAAACAAAAATAGCATGAGGAATGCAATAGGGGAGAAAAATGCTGCAATCCTTGGTCGGTGGGCAGCTTTGATGAGAGCTACTGCCTTGAACAGATGTGGCCTTCCTGTAAGTTGAGTTTATTAGTTAATGTTAGTGTTGCTTTGGTAATGTGCTACTTGGTGGTCTTATAATATTTTATTTGGGTCTGTCTTTTCCTTTTTTTTTGGGTCAACTACTTTTAAACTACTATCCTATGTCAAATCTATCCTCAACTTCCATTTTTTAGGTTGACTATCTTATTTAGCTGAAAGGTCGTAATACTTTCTTCTCTTTGCTTGACTTGTCTTCTTTTGTCAAAAAAGTTGTCTTTCCATGTACTTACTATATTTAGCATGTGTTGATCTCCTACATTTATCATATGGTATTTGAATGATTTGTATCTGAGACTTGCCACTGCTGTTAAGTTTATTGCTTGGGGTTGTGAGCATGGACATTTTCCATAAGGATAAATACACACACAAAATAATGGAAGCTGTACCTCATAAATACTTTCCAGCCTTATTGAAATTTGGACCCCTATATTTATTCTCATTTAATTTCCCTGTAGCTATACATGGTTGAATTTTCTTATTAATGGTTGCTTAGGTTAGACACTCTGTGCATATGTCTGACATTATGCTTTTGACAAGTAGCTGTGACTGATAAACTTCCATTTTTTGTTGTAAAGCTTGAGGCTTTGGATTGTCTTTCATCTTCTCCCAGCACTATTGGGGGTACAGATCAGGAAAGTATATTGACTATTGGACATTCTCATATTCGTCCTGAAATTCTGAAGCCTTCTGCTGCTACTGGTTCTTCTAACTGGCTATTACATGATGTAGCTTTGCATCTGGAGTCCCGTGCTAAGTTGGATTTGTCTCTCCAGTATTTCTCAAAATTAATTAGGGACCATCCTAGTTGGCCTGATTTAGGATTTGATAGAGCGAGTATATGCTTTATGGATTTTGAGATTTATCAATATGATAAATTACTGCAAAATTTTCGACAGAAGTTATATACTGCGCTTGCACGTTTTGAGCAGAGATTTTCAATGGATTCTTCCTCTCTGATTGCAAAGGTAAGTTTTTAAACCACGATGCTACTGCTTTACCTTATCCGATTGATTACACATCAGTTGTCTAAGAGATACTGATTTGTTTTCTATTTTCTTGCATTTTACAGATTTTAATGTTGTTATGCAACAATGGGTTATTGTTCATTGGATATGATTTATTACGTGGATATATTTGTCAAGGACAGTTACAAGAAAAGAGTAATACAGTTGATGGCTTCTCCTTGTATTTTCGTCAGCATAAGCCCCTTTTGAAGGCTGCTGAAGATATCTCCATTTTCCTTTCACGGTTTATCGCTGCCTCTGGTATTACTTGCTCCTATTTGAAATCTACTAATAGTGAAAATGATGGGCATCATGAAGTTAGATCTATGTGGTTAAATGCTCAGGGGTATTATTTTCGATCTATCATATTCTCATTGTGTAGTTTAAGAGCTGCTATGGGGATTTTTTCTGGCTCCTTCCCTGAAGAGCTCATAACTCCTCTTTTTCTTCTTGATTTATATGAATATTATGTGCATTTTGCCTCTGCTTGGCTTCAGAGAAATTCAAAAGGTCTTCTTCAGATGTTTCAACCTCTCTTGATCACATATACCAATGGACATACTCCTTATGAAGTTGATATGAAGAATCTAAAGACATTTTTTCACCAAAGTGCAGGGTTGTTAACTCGCTATACATCAATTGACAATGTAGTAGGGGACCTTCAGGTTTCTAAATTTGTTGATGATGACAGAAGTAGAGATCTTAAGAATTCAATTCCAGAACATGAAAGATGGCAAATCATGGGGGTTTGCTTGTGGCAACAAATGTCCAGGTTCATGAAACATAAGCTCAATTCGATGTCCATTAAACTTGATGAGAATCATTCTTCTAGTTTTTTGGGGGGCTACCTTTCTTCCTGGACTTCTAGTTTGACAAATCCTGAATCTGCTAGCACCGGCTTAACGGAACAAATGAGGCTGCTCACTTTGATATTGGCTCAATTACTGAAGTCCACATTGTTGCATGTATCATCTCATCACGTGAAACAATTTGCATTTTTCCTAAAGTGTAAGGTAGAAAATGGATTTGATATTCCTACTAGGAGATGGTTAGAAGAATCTACTCCGTCTCAATCTGGAACCCTCTATCAACATTTAAATCAGGGTGTTTTGAGTATGAACATTATGAATAAGAAAGATGAAGTAGCCATATCTGAATTATTATGGGATGTTTGTTCTGATCCCAGTATAATATACGAAGGTTTTGCGCAAGAAGAATTAAATTGGCGATCTTATATCAATTGTAAACTGTCTAAAGGATGGAGTCACATAAATGAAGTTGTCAGGATGAAGCATGAAATCGAAAAGACCTGTAAAAATGAAGGTAGGTTAGGCAGTACTTTGGCCAATGGTGAAGTTAGATCAGCTGGTAAAGATCTTTTCCGGAATAGTCATACCTCGCCTAGGTCCTGGCAGAAAGATGCAAACATGGCAAATGAGGTTACACCCTTTCAAGCCCCCAAGGAAATATGCAAGAGAAATGGGGAACTCTTTGAGGTAAGTTTTTTAACTTCTTGTCATTGCATCTTTTGTCCATAGGAGATATGATCACATTAGTGGGAGGCTCTGGCCTCAAATTGATGAGAGTATTTCATTCCTGAAAATAACATCTCCAAAGCTTTCCATCATATTTGATATGGTAATTAGACGTTCTTATTTTGAGCAGGCACTGTGTATCAACTCGATTGACCAAAGGCAAGGTGCAATCGCTAGCAACCGAAAGGTTAGTAGTCTCTGCATACATTTTTTTTCTTTTCTACTGGAGAATTGGGATGCTCTTATTCCTCTTTCCATTTTACTTGTATCCTGTGTAGACTCAGCTGACAGCCAAGATTGTCTCTGTTATAGTTACATCTCACATGTTCTAGTTATAGACTGTCTCTTAATTCTAATGCGTGCATGTGTCTACACGTACAGAAAAAATGAATGTTGTTTGAGCTACTAAACTTTACTGACTAATGTGATGTAAATAAATTATAACTGCATGCATACTGCTATTTTGCTGCCTTTTTTCTGGTATACTTACCAAGAAATGTGCATGTGTGTGCATTTCTGTCACTTCTTTTCCAGAGCTGACTTTTTAATGCGGCATGATATATGCCTTTTTGTTAATTTTTTTCCCCTTCTCTTATTGCCTTTAATTTTTTTCCCTTCTCTTATTGCCTAACATCCCTTCTGTAGATGCTGTCAAACATACAACCATACTCAATTCAGTAGAATTTTTTTGTTCCTATTTCTATGTGCTTTTATCTTATTTTAGTTAATATATATTCACATTGCTCTCTAGCTTATGTCAATGTCAAATTCACTGTCATTCAGGGAATTGTTTTCTTTAACCTGGAAGATGAGGTACCTTTCCATGATCAATCAGAGTATATCTGGGCAGATGCTGATTGGCCACAGAATGGTTGGGCTGGTTCAGAATCAACTCCAGTTCCAACTTTTGTTTCTCCTGGTGTTGGTCTTGGGAGCAATAAAGGGGCACACCTTGGATTGGGTGGTGCAACCATTGGTGTGGGATCTTTAGCAAGACCAGGGAGAGACTTGACTGGTGGGGGAGCATTTGGGATTCCTGGTTATGCTGGTATTGGAGCATCTGGCTTAGGTTGGGAAATTCAAGATGATTTTGAGGATTATGTTGATCCACCAGCTACAGTAGAAAATATAAGTACAAGGGCTTTCTCAAGTCATCCCTCAAGGCCTTTCTTCTTGGTTGGTTCTAGCAATACACACATTTACTTGTGGGAGGTAGGAAATTTGACCGAAAATAATATTATTTTGTAAATACCTTTTTTTCTTCACATCACTCGGATAGCATCACTTCTGGATTGCAAATTAAAGTTCATAAGTTATATATTTTAATAGGTTTTACCACTTTTAGTGTGGGTACCTATTGTTTCTTACTGACTACTGAACTGTTCTCCATCCCTTTACTTCACTATTCTTTCCTTGTTTGTGGCATATATAAATGTGCTTCTGAGAAAGCTCCAGAAGTGTCTTTAACTGCAGAATGAAATTTGTAGTATTTGTTCAGATATGTGGGCTATCAGTTGTATTGCTGTCGTACTTTAAATTTTTATAGGACATATGACTTACCTGAAATTTATCAAGTGCAGTTTGGTAAGGATAAAGCTACTGCAACTTATGGTGTGCTGCCTGCTGCAAATGTTCCTCCCCCATATGCTCTTGCATCTATATCCGCATTGCAATTTGACCACTGTGGACACCGATTTGCTAGTACGGCACTAGATGGAACTGTATGCACATGGCAGCTGGAGGTGGGAGGAAAGAGCAATGTCCGTCCAATGGAATCATGTCTCTGCTTTAATAGCCATGCAACGTATGTTTTCTTATTATTCCATACCTTTGGAGGAAATTCCAGTTGTTGCCTTATTTTTTATTGGCAAAATGTTGGAATAATTGATGTGGCTTTAGTTTATGAATGGGTACAATTTCTTGCCATTTTCGGTGGTAGGTGGTATGTGCGATCTATTCCTTCTTTGAGTGCACTAGTATGGTTATCTAAGCCTCCATTTTCCCTAAGATGCCACCATATTCCTAAGAATCAGTTACAATTAAACTAGGAATTTTTAATTGTTAACAAGTTGAAATGGTGTTTCTTTGTGCTGCTAAGTAGTTTTTATTTATCAGCTGCAATTTTGGTTGCAGGGATGTCAGTTATATTACTTCAAGTGGGTCAGTCATTGCTGCAGCCGGGCACAGCTCTAATGGGATCAATGTAGTTGTATGGGACACATTGGCTCCACCTACAAGTTCCCGAGCTTCCATCACTTGTCATGAAGGTTTATATTATCTCTTTCTACCCTTAAGACTTTTAAACTTTACTTAGTAAATGCAGATGCTTGTTTTGATTAATTTCGAGTTTTTGTGCGTATTTTGCAAAATAAGACAACAGCTACAATTCATCTCTTGATCGGAGGCACGGGTAGTTGTCCAGAGTTTGCTTTGTGTAATTATACAATCTGCTTTCTTCACATATGATGAATTTTGTTGGTTCTGACATAATAGTGAGTGTCTAGAAATAGTACTTTGCTGTACACTACATTATCAGTAGCATCAGTGGTGAGATGTCTAGCATTATGCGTCACACATTGGTACATTTATTTTAATCTGTTGATAACCTAGATTGATTGATTTAAAAAATGGTTCTTTACATCGCAATCTCTCACCGTCGCTTATTATAATAAGCTTTACCTTTTCATGTAAGGTGGTGCACGCTCCATTTCTGTGTTTGATAACGACCTCGGAAGTGGATCTGTTTCTCCCCTTATTGTCACTGGTGGTAAAGGTGGCGATGTTGGAATACATGACTTCCGGTACATAGCAACAGGGAAAACTAAGAAGCACAAGCACTCAGATAGTGGTGAACCAAGTATCAACACGTATTCGCATACTGATATGCAAACAGGGTTGGGGAGTAAACCCAGAGATCAGAATGGGATGCTTTGGTATATACCAAAGGCACACTTAGGTACTGGCAATTTCTTCCATTGACAATTATAACTTCATATCAGTGACTAATTTAATCTAATATATTTATCAAATGATCTGGCTGAAGGGAGTGTCACCAGAATATCCACCATCCCGAATACCAGTTTGTTCCTAACAGGAAGCAAAGATGGAGATGTAAAACTTTGGGATGCCAAAGCAGCCCAGTTAGTTTATCACTGGCCAAAATTGCATGAAAAGCACACCTTTTTGCAACCAAGCTCTCGGGGTTTTGGCGGAGTTGTAAGGGTAACGATTGTTCTTGCTTTAGTGCTAGCCTTCTGTGTTAGAAGATAGATCTTGGTTTTGTTGGTGGAAAGTACCTTTAATTTTGTTTGCACTGAAGCAATATTATATTTAAATGTGACAGGCTGCTGTAACAGATATACAAGTTGTTTCACATGGTTTCTTATCATGTGGTGGAGACGGCTCTGTGAAGCTGGTTCAACTCAAGGATTAAGAGCATAGGTTGTGAAGAGGTTTAAGTTTTATTTGAGGAACATCGGAGATCTTGCAGAACCTGTTAAATGCGAAAAGTTATATTATCTGAAATTGGTAGATACTGCAGATTCAAGCCGTGTGTCATATTTCACAAATTCCAGATCCCCAGTGTATTATCCGTTGTGATCAACTGTAGATACAGATTGCTTTCCAGGCCATCGTTCTCAAAAGCACAAAATGATTTGATAGCAGCCTTGGGAAGATCCAGCTTTTTGGTGTATATTCTCGAGGGATGGAGAATGGACCGCAAGTTGAGCTCTTCAATATGCTGCGACATTCGGCACTTCTCAGCTTTATGGCCTCTGCCGGGAACAAAACCGTTAGAAAAGAAAAATTCATCCGCGTAATACATGATGTGAAATTCTATAAAATGGAGAAACAGTTGGGTGGCGGTGATTGGTATATTGAGGCCCATTCGCTTTGGCAAGCGGGTAAGCACCGCAGAGGTGCGGGCACCAAGTTTTGTATAATATTTTGATTGAAATTTTGTGCCTCAGTTTATGTAAAGCGGTGTATGTATAGCCGACCGATTTGTTATGGAAGTTTTTCATTTATAACAATCTAGTAAATGTAAATGTGTATACAGACATATATGTAATCACTTGGAAAGAAGAACCAAACAAATTATTCCTGTGATAGCGACTCAAGAGACTTGACGTAAGACGGAGCTGAAATAACAAAACGATTTTGAATTGGGAGGATTAGTGGGTTTGATTCTTTGTGGTAATCTGATAAAATGTTTGATAGAGATTTAAGAGGATGAATCTACAGTGCCACGACGAATAGCAATTACCATCGTTTCCAACCAAACAATCTTTTATGAATTATGCCGTCCCATCCTCTGGCAGAGGTTAACCAATCTTTGCACCAATCATTTCTATTCTGGGATCTGGGAGTGGGCGGTGTCCAACCGCCAACTGGAATTAAAAGCTATCTATCCATCGTCAGTTGGAGACTGAAATGAGTTATTTACTCGTGAGAGTTGATAAAATTTAAAATGCACTGGAGGTTATGATATGATATGTTTTGAAAAACAACCATAAAAGTAGTGATTATATTAAAATAAATGACGTTAACTAGGAGTGGGCGGCGGACGAAGGTGTAGGATGTTACGATAACCACGTGTCACATCGCATGACCTCCTTGACCTTGCGTTTTTCATTCACTTCACTTCGCTGCAAATGGCAAACTAACCAGTCAAAAAGGAAAGCGTAAATATCATTATCAGTGTCAAATTCTACCTAACTCTAATCTGTTTATTGAGCTACTGACATGTGGACTCCATTTTATTGTAAGTCTGATTTTCTCAAAAATTTCAATCAAGAAGCACACAAGATCCATCTTGCGAGAAAACCATGGGCACACACAGAAATGCCACTAAAAAAAAAAAATTAATGATCACTTGAGGATTACTTGAAACTTCAATACCCTGTTAATACTTACTTCTTCGTTTCCCTTAATCAAGTGTAATTAAATTTCAAAAAAGAAAAAAATGAGAGTGTAATTGAAAAGAAATCAATTGACTTCAAAACACATTTACTCTATGAGCAGGAATCTCAAAGGGTCAGAAGTTCTGAGAAAGATGCTGAGCTAGCTTCTTTTTGTTTTATTTATATCTTAAAATTTTTTATTATCTAATTTCCTTAGGAAAAACCGAGATAACGTATGATGATATTATAATGGAATTTGGTTGTACTCGAGATTTTCTTATTATTACTTGACCCTTGACCCTTGACCCTCTCTATAAAGAGTATTAAAACTTACAAGACAGACAGCCTTATCTCGTGAATAATAATCTGGACCCGCAATCAAACGTCTACGGTCGAGATCTTTTCTCACAACCACTACTTGAAATCTGCCTTGGAAAGGACAAGTCGGTGGTAAAACGACGCCGTTATATGCTCACCATTAACTCTTTTCTAATTTGATAATTTCATGATATTTTCGTCCAGCAAAAGAAATTGTTAAAGGGAGAGAAAAAGAGAAAATATACATTTAAAAAAAAAAAAAAAAAAAAAAAGAGGCAAAGACAGGAGGATGATGATAACAACAAAAGGATATGCAAAGGCTGACACCACCCCCCTAACTAGTCTCGTGTTCTTAGATTCGTTTATTAAGTCATTTCGGATCTGGACTTAAATGGTTTCATTCCATTTTCGGTTTCAAATCCACATGAACACGCCACTTGCGTCTTAATTCTATCCTCTTCTTTTTTTTTTCCCCCCTGAACTCTGGTTCGATGGTGCGTTCTCTTGCTCTCGTTCAATTTTCGTTATTATGTTTGATGCATGTATCATCGTCTGGTGGTTTTTTATGTTGGCTTGCTGTGGTCACGGTAGCTTTTTGGTCAATTGAATTAGTTATCGAGTCTGTTACTGTGGATATGATTGCTATAAGATTTTTTTAATTACAAAAAATAAATTGGACAGATTTTACAGAATTCGCTTGCTATCTTCGGCAAAGAATTTTATTGTTAGCTGCAAGGCTTCTGTACTTGATTCTTATGGTTAGATTTGGATGTTTGGAATGATGATATCGGTTGCGCTTTGCTTTGCTGCCACTCTGACGAAATTAGATCTTGAATTATCTGTTTTATGCTTGTGTTCTTGCAGAGGTGAAACAGAGGGTTGCTTGGGGTTTGATTATGATAAATGATTTGATATAACATATATCATAAGCCTTCAAAATACATTTTGCATTACCGATGATTTTTATTTAGACTTGGCACTAATACAAGTTCCTTAAAGAATTTGATGGTATTTTCATTGCAATATCTTCGTTGCGTTGTGGGATTTCGTGATGAATATTTTGTTTTAATTGCTTTGCTTTTGATTTTCTTTTGTTGCCGTGGGGAAGTAGTGTTGTGGAAGTGTGAAATTGTCACTGTCTTGTGTAGCCTATAATATCCATTATAGCTTATGCTTTAATTTGATCGTGTCAATTGACTAGAAGGACAAGCTTAGCAGTTTGTGATACTTAATTGGGATGAATATCTTGAGGTCATCTAAAGAGTAAGAAATGCTTCTTGACAGATAAATGTCTCCGGAATGTAATGGCAGGAGCTGAAGCAAGGGCTGTGTGGCAGAGGACAGCTAATCGTTGCTTTGTCCAAGAAGATGCCAAAAGAGCTCCCAAGTTAGCTTGCTGCCAATCATCGTCTTCATCATCCAAACAGGTTGATGCAGGACCTGCTGGTTTAGCAGATGCACCAGATCACCCTGCTGCAGGATTCATGCCTCTAAACATGAATCATTTGTATTCTGAACTGCCTTCTGATACAAGATGGTGGCTTCAGCTGCAACCTAACTATGGCTACCAAAAAGGTTTAACAAGCGAACAAATAAGTGCTGTGGAGGCTGAGATGGAAGCCTTGAGAGCTGGCTTTGTCAATTCGCCCTCTAAGTTCAGTGGGGATCCCTTATTAGATAGCACGGGTGGTACTCTTGTTGATGGCAATATAAACAATGAGGTTTCTCATGATGAGCATTATAATAGAGTCTCCACAGTTTGTACGAAGAAAGATCCTGAAGTTAGGAAACAAAATATAGAGGCTGTAGATTGTAAGACAACCCAAGAATTTATTGAACTTATGGATATTAGGGAGAACTATGAATTTATTGAAATGGATTCTGTAGGATGCCCAAGTTCCAAAACATCCAATGAACCCTGTTTTGATCCTGAATCTCCCTGGATTGGGGGTGGAAAGACTGAGCCGTGGTGGCGCACAACAGATAAAGATGATTTGGCCTCCTTGGTTGCCCAGAGGTCAGTCAGCTACATGGAGAACTGTGACCTTCCTCCACCTCAGAAGAAGCACACTAGGGCCCACCCTTATGCTCGTTCTCGGGGTTTTGATCTTGATGAAACATCATCTTTGCATTTGAAATACCAAACTGATCACATTTCTAATCCAGTTGTTCATGCCCAGGGCTCTCCTGATTCCAGAAGAGCTTCAGCTGAAGAAGGGCAAATGCCATTTGGTTCTGGCGAATCATTCAGGTATATTTTCATGTCATATTTTCTGGTGGTTTATTGCATGAAATTGAATAGAAGATTAGTTTTTTTTTCTCTTTGAGCATTCATAGGCGTGTCTCATGTGAATATTTATATCCCTAGCAAAACCAAGTCTTCAGGCTTAGTAATATTAAACGCAATGATTCTGGAGTAGGTAAAACTGTCCAATATAGCTGTATACCTTGGCTTAATCTTTGCTGAACTTTTGATCTTATTAACAGGTGTAGCACAGCACACAAGGGCATCTCAGAAACACAAGTAGTTTCTGAGGGTGATCCTTCCAAGGCTCAGCTATTAGAAGCTCTCCGACATTCTCAAACTCGAGCAAGGGAAGCTGAGACGGCAGCAAAGGAAGCCTATGCTGAGAAGGAGCATATCCTCAAGCTCTTCTTCAGACAAGCCTCACAACTTTTTGCATATAAACAGTGGTTCCAAATGCTGCAGCTAGAAGCCCTTTACTTTCAGATCAAGAATAGTGACCAGCCAATCTCCACTCTCTTCCCAGTGGCCCTTCCATGGGTGCCTCCCAAAGGTAGGAAAATGAGAAAGAATTGGCAGAGGGCTGCTAAGGGCAAAAGAGGGAAGCAATGCCGACCAAAACATGACATGTCAAAGTATGCTTTTGCTTTTGCGTGGGGCTTGGGTCTTGTTGGCGCTGGTTTGCTATTGGGATGGACTGTGGGATGGATGTTACCTTTCTAGCAACATATGAGAGCATTAACTGAATCCGAGCATCTTGTGAAGATTGATTTACGAAGGAAAGTGTTTGAATCAAAATTATGTAGATATGTATGTGGTTAATTAGATTTCTTGGTCTCTGTAAGTAGGTAAATCTTCTCTCTTTTTCGTTTTTGCTTTCTTTGTAATTTAATGTAAAAATGACGAGGTTCCGTGTGTGTTGGTTGGACATGTCATCCGAGTGCAATCTCCTTTTTTCACTCTAAAAGCCCTATCTCAATGATGATTGATGAAGTGATTTGTGTTCGAAAGTTGAAGCCTTTTCCTCCTATTCATCTTTTTAATGGTTGATGTATTATTAACTTTGGTAGATGTATCAAGGCAAAATTAAAAAAATGTTCTAACACTTAAATGGAAAATTTATTCATTAAAAACATGTTCCAACACTAAAAGGAGATTCGGTTGGATTTTTTTTTCTTTTTAATTGAATGTGATTTACACGATTCTCACAAATTAAATTATGTTAAATAATAATAAGAAGAAAAAGAAGATCCCTTTGAAGTTTTAAAAAAAAAAAATTGTTTTTAAGGGAAAAAAGGAAAAAATCAATTGTAATCGGCAAACTGACAATTGCCTGACCCGATCCGTCCCGAACCATTATTATACCGGGTCGGATAATTTTTTACTTACTGCTATTTAAATTTAAAAAAATAAATAAAGAGCAAAGGCAAAGCAAGATCACAAAAAAAAAAAAAAAAGGATAGAGATAGAGGCAGATCCGCATCCGCTGACCCACATTGCGAAGACCCAAAACGACTCTCTGGAAATATCAGAAAAGATGGCGGTGATGGAGAAGCTGAGAATGTTTGTGGCACAAGAGCCGGTGGTTGCAGTTTCTTGCCTTATGGGTGGTTTTGGTATCCAATCCCTAAATGCATTTCTCAATTTTTGTTCCATTAATTGTTATTTATCTGTTAATCGATTGATACGTTGGGCGAATGTAAGTTAAATTGGGGGCGGGGCGGGGCGGGACGGGACGGGACGGGGCGAATATGCTAGTTTTTCTTCTATTTACGTTAGGGTTATTATTTGTGGCCTTCTCAAGTAAAATTCCCATGTTCTTATTCATAGGTTTTTGATTCCTGTTGTTTTATTCAATCCTGTAATAGAGTATTTTTAGGTTTTTACTCAATTTTTTTTTACTGAGTATGCACTTCAATTTTTGATAGCTTTTCATGTACCAGAAATGTTCTTAACTCTTGATGTATTGTTGTCTTGTTATTCTGGTTCGTAGCTTTTGAAACCAGATATGCTATCTTTAACTAATATGAAATAGTTAAGGCGAATTATGTGGAAATGTTTTACGGAACTGTATTGTTCTTCTGGTTTGAGCACCATATGCAAAAGTTTAGGTGGAGAGAGGTTACAATCTTATTATGTATCTTTCACGGCATTTTATGTTGATTATTAAGTAATTTCATTTATGTTTACATCTATCGATTAAAATTTTTATGAGCAGAAGATATGTTATGTGGTGAATGCATTATTCTTTGTCTTTACAGAAAATATCTCAATTAAAACCATGAGTGCTTTCTGTAGTGCAATGAGTTGGTTTTATTTTTCTTTTGAGGAAATAATTATTCATCCTCCCAGTGAGTAACTTTAACTTTTTTTGTGAAAATCTCAGGCCTCTTCCTTCCAGCTGTTGTAAGGCCCATGCTAGACTCCTTTGAATCATCCAAACAAGTGCCTCAACCTGCGTTAAGTGATGTGAGTATTGAATTTTGATTTATGATAAACTTTCTGATTCACTTAGAAAATCACAGGTGCTTCAGTAGTTTGCAGTATAAATTTTAGCAAGTGCCTTTTCTGGCTTTAGTTATTTCTTTTTCAATTTTAATGCCATTCACTTTATGCTCTGTAATGCAACACCCTGATAATGTAATTCCTAAACTTGCTTCTCTTGTTGAAATAGGTCTTCGTGAATTAGGTTTAATTTTCTCCTCTGGCTGTAATCATGGGAAATCCTAATATGAATTTCATTCTTATTTGACTTTTTAACTCATTTTTTTAGGAAGGAAAAGAAAATTGTCTGAAATGTGATGGCTAAAATTGTCATGTCTAAATGACTAAATGGATTGGCTGCCTACCTACTTCCTTTAGGCAATCTGATGTGGTTAGATTAGAGAGTAACGATAATACTATTTGGCTTATAACACTGGTGATGCAAATTCTGTTACCGTAAATGTGTTTCACAGGAATTTCTTCACCTTCATGTCATGTATCAGCTTACATTTGAGTAATTTTATTACTTTGTTTTGCATCATTGCAGGTGGTTGCAGGTGTGACTGGGAAAAAACAGGGGTGATTTGATTTACAAATTAACTTGAAGATCTTAGCATACTGTTCTTGTCTGCAATTTTTTGTTTCTATCGTATCACCAATGAAATAAGCCTGAGTTTTAACTGTGAAACAGGAAAAACGAAATTGTTGCATATTGAACATCATCATATTTTGTGTAGAATATGAATATTTCATGTTGTGTTGAAGTTTAAATCAGCCAAGGTGGTATGCATTTTAGGGCAAACCTGGGAAATTCACTGCTATTCTTACTCTTACCATCTCATTTCCATCCCATTGGCTGATCTTGTTATTTTTGTTGAGCGAGTTTATTAGATTGCTGAAAGTATCTTTGCAATGAAATAATTGTGTAGCTAGTGTTTTATAAAACACTTGGTTTTCACAATTTCTTCCTCTGTTCTGAATCTAGTACCCATGCAGACATCCATATGAGGCTAATGGGTTATTACTAGCTGGACATTTGCTTGTGTCTAAAAAATGTTGTGCCAACCGGTCAGTCTGCAACTTGGCTTCGTTGATTGTAGAAACAAGCAGGTAATACGTTTGGTCAGGCGTTGTTTTGGTTCCGCTTTGATACAGAATAAAATTCCCCCACTCACTGAGCTGTGTCCAAGGTCTTAGGTTCATTTGGTTCGGCAGTTCATATTTCCTTTGTGTTGTGTTAATGACAGTTACTTACCCAGAAAGAAAAATGACCCGACAAGAAAAAATGGAAGTAAAGGTCATGCATTCTTTTGATTGCATTTCTAACAAACAATTGAGAATTAAGAGATTGCTACACTAGGATTGTAATATGTAATCTTTTCTAGGCTTTAGGGAGAATAGAGCCATATGTTTCATATTCAATTCATACAAATATGAAATATTCCCACCCAATGCAGCTGTTGAGTGTTGGCTGTTGGCTGTTGCTACTGAGATTTATTTACATGCCAGAAAGAGAGTAGCGGTCCAAAGGCCATCACCAGAAAAAACACAGCAGAATCCAGCTAGCTTAAGAAGCAGGCATTGATGGGCTACGCTAGATTACACTTGATACGTCATTTTCATCACCGGAGAAATTATCACCCAAGCAAAAACAAAATAAAAGAAATGTGGTGGTACACAGGTAATTCATCGATAAACTGGCAAATGTAAGTGACCGGTGCGCAAAGGAAGAATTTAGTCAACTGAGAAGGCCATCTTTCTTGGCTTTTCTACTTTTCCATGGAAACACAACCACTTGCTTCAAGCCCCCATATATAGTCGCCTGCGTTGTCAAAACAACAGAAACTTTTACTCCCAACACACAAAGTTTATAAGATTTGCCGCAAGTTGGGAATGACCATAATCGCATACATGCAAAAATTATCCAAAAAGCTGGGGCAGAAAAGAAGATTTTGATGGACTGATAAAGCAAATCAAAATGTTCAAAGATTGTGATGGACTGATAAAGCAAATCAAAATGTTCAAAGATGATGAAAAATTTATTATCATATTTACTCCAAACTATCTACTTTATTTCTTACTTTCTACAAGGCTTAAAAGAATAGCACCACCTTAATTGGTCGCTAGTGATTAGTGCTTAAAGTTTCAGCTGGCTACTGTGCCACCTAACCTAACCTGTCATGTGGCAGTGCAATCCATATCACTGCCCATTTCAGTATAACTGGGGACCTCTGCAATAAACTTGAATCCAACTTCCGGCCAACAAATAAAAGCAATTCTTGCAGTGGATGTTCATTTAAAATTTCTTTCTATTGCTATTACGAGTAGTCAATAGTTAAACAGTTACACTGCATAAAAGAAGTCATAGGCCAGTGCAAATTACAATAGCAAGATCACTAATCAAAGTAATTCTATAGTAAAAACAAAAGATTTTAGAAATCAATGAGGAAAGAAAATGATTAATTTTGGATGCTCAAAAACTTCAGAATAGTAAAATTTTACCATCAAATGAGTTTTTTCAAAAAAAGGAAAAAATTACAAAGATAATAAGTGAAAAAAAACTTTACCCAGAAGTGAGGCCTAGCAGTGGCAAGAGAGACACTAGTAAAGCTGCCAGACCTTCTGATCCTTGTGATCTTATGACCAGTGCAGTTGCTTGAGCTTCCTTCCTCTTCTCTGCTGCATTCAATTTCACAAAACCTATCCACAGAAGACGGAAAGACATAACTACCCCCACCAACCTCTCTTTTATTGCTCTTTAACCCCTTCTTGCTCCAAGAACCAAAAACCCCTTTCTCTTTCTTCACGATCTTACTATCACTAAGCACCATAGCACCAACCTGATCATTATCTTTTTGATCTCTCTGTTCAGGACTTAAAGTACTCCTACGAAAAGACCCATAACACTCACTACTCATTCTAAACGAAGGAGCCTGAAACCTAGACGACCTACCCACATAAGGACCTTCAAGAACAGTGGTGGGTGAGGAGAGTTTGGTAATATTATTAGCATTAGCATTTGCATCATCCATAATCAAAAGCCTTGGAGGCAACTCTAAAGACTTGTGAGAAAAATCAGTTTTTGACGAGTTTGGCAGAGTGATGAGAGTTGTACAAGGCTTGGGCTTGCCAGGCTCTTCTTCCCATCGAAATGGGACTGAAGCTGAAGTCTGAAGTGGTGGGGTTAGCATTCCAGGCCTCTCTGGTGACTGCATAGTTGCTCTTGCTGGTATTGAAAAAAGTGGTAGCTTTAGCGCTGAGCTTTGCTCTTCATCCATCGCTTCAGAACCAGGCCCCATGATTTTCTTTTCTCTCTCTCTGACTGTGAGTGTTTATTGTGCTTTATTTAGACAACGGAGACAGTGAGGAAGACGAAGGAAAGTCCTCAGCCCTTTTCGTTTGGTCACGCTCACTCATTACTCGTCACTGTCTTAAGTAGAGGTGAACGTTTATTAAATGGTCGATCCTATGTTATTTTGGTGGGCTCTAAAATAGAACCTATAGAAACTTTCCACGTAAGCATTGAAACTTAAGATTTGTGGTTGGATTTTTTCTAATGATTAGGGAGATTAATTGCATCCTAACCGTCCAAAATATTAAAGGCACAAATGCCGAATGCGTGCAGTGCAAGTCATTGATTTTGAATGAGTCCAAAGTTTCCAATCAGAAAGATGTGGGTAAACTTGCACCACATTCTCATGATAATTTTTTTTTTAAAAAATTTACAGCAATGAAAAATTCTAATAAAAAGCAATTAAAAGTGGGTTAAATTGCCTTGTCGGTATCATTGTCAAGATACGACGAACCAAACCTGCCCTCCAATTTTAAATTGAAATAAAGAACAAAAATATAATATTGTGAAAGCAATAAAGCAAAGACATGAACATCATGTCGCCCCTTTTAATGGGTAAAGGATGACAGGCTGATCTAGTGATGTCCTTAGCTTTGCTAAAGTGTAATGGGTGATCCTTGATTCAAATTAAAAAAACGTGGAAAAAGATTAGATCTTTCAAATGTTTCAACCCATGTAAAGGCTTGGGCGTTGGCAATACGGTGGTCATGTGCGCACCTGATTTCAATCGGTCAGCATTGGATGCCAAGATGTGATATTCTGTTTCAGGAATGAACTTCTTGGACTTTACTTGATACGACAATTGCCGTTCCAATTAAGTGTTTCCTTGTTACCACCAAATATCTTGTTGAAAATGTTGGGCCAAAAATGTTGTGTAAAATGTAAATGATAATGATCTGCCAACCCAAAGATTTTGTCTGAAAACTGAAATTTCTAATCCTGGAAACTGAATTGGATGCTTTTGAAAAATACAAGTAACAAGCAACAGCACCTAATAGTACAATCCAATAAGCATATGGGGGTAATGGGGATTATGCAAATTAAACTATGATAATTGATGACGATTTATAGAATTGGAGCCAGCTAGCTGCCAGGGACCGGCGTCCCTCCAAATGCTAAAAGTCAAAAGGGGTATAAGGAGAAAAGAGAGTGTCATTTTCATTTTCAACTTAAGAGAAAGCATGCTCAAATAGCTAGCTGGTTGCAGTAAAGACAGAAGAAGAAGATCCATCTGCTTCTATCTCTCCTTTGACTTGAGGCCTTTGAAAAGTGGAATCCATATTGGTCTCTGGCTCCCACTTAATCACTAGTCTATTATGCATGTACTGTGAATATTTCTCATTAATTTAGTGTATTCATTAGACGACCCCCTTTTCACATTGGCGAGCTTATGATATATCTTAATAAATTCGCAATGGAAGAGAATAAAAAAAAAAAGTTCTTTATTAATTAGAGCCACTTTGTTTCTCTTACAGAGCAAACAGTAAAATAATCTCCATCTAAGGTGCTTAAGTTTTTTTTGAACGTTTGGTTCGAGTCTCAAGTATGGCTGTGGCTCAAAATTTTCTTATTTAAGTATGATTAGCTGAAAAAAATCATTATTAAAAAAAAAGGTTAAATCATCTCCAATAACCTCAAATAATATTATAGGTAAATGTGATCTTAAGAGAGAACTTTGATACTTTTACTAATGTAATGGGTTTAGTTTATCTTATCACATGTAAATCTCATTCTACATTCACATCATTTTTGTAATCTTGTATCTGCATATATTGTGCAATATTTACATAAGTGAAATCAATTCACTTGTCAATATTCCTTATATGGTATTAGAGCTCCTTCTGCTCTAGCGAGTCATTTATTCCTTCAATTTTTTCTCAATGTCAGATACCAGCTCTATGTCGTCTCAAACCACCACAACATCTCCTGGTGTCAACAATCTTGGTGGTTGTATTTCAGCAAGCTAGGTTCTGGTGATGTAGGTTGGCTAAGAGGCTCTTGGTCTCGCGGAACAATAACGACAGATGGACAAGGCAATCGTTCTATGTGTGTGTCATTGGAGATTGATTCAGAATAGGACCTTCTGCATGAATGACTGAGAAGCTGCTGTGATCACCTGCACTCACATGATTAGGAAAATTTGAAACAAATTAAAACTGCAGAGGAGTAACATGAGAGGATTCTTGATTTGATTTTGAACCTAGAAAAGCAGAGTTAGATATAAAAGGAAATTCCTCTTCGTTCACATGTAAACCTCACCTTACATTCATATCATTATTGAAATCTTGTATCTGTACATATATTACAATGTTCACATAAATGAAATCAATACACTTCTCAATATCTCTTTTATCTCCCAATAATATTTTGTATTTTTGTTTAATGAACACTAGGTTACAGGCAAAAGAGAAAATAACACGCTTGGGATGAAATTCAGCTTCCAACTGGGAAAATAACAGTTCACTTCAAGTGGATCTACCATGATGTTTCAATTTCATAGTTTGACTCTCAAGTCATGGTATAGGCAAAAATCTGAACCCATAAACAAGATAACCACTGTGCATATGATACAAATTCTTTAAATAATTTATTTTATTTATTTAATTTTATGTTGCTGGTTAATTTTGAATTAATCAAAAATAATTCTACTTATTTTGTGGAATTTTATGTAAAAAATAAAGTATTATATAAAAATATACTTAGTGTTATTAATTTTTATATTATAATATTAAATATATTTATTATATGAAATTTGATGTTATTCAATAAAAATAAATAATGAATTTATTATTTTAACAACATAAAAATTATATTTCAAAATTTATAAATTTTTTAAATAACTAATACTTATTTAATATTTTAAATTTCTTTAAATTAACCTTATTTATTATTTAATTATTTTATTTTATTTAATTTCTCCTTATAATCTTTATAATCTTTAGCGTTGGTATCAACCTATTAATCATTTGTCAGCTGAATAAGTCAGAGGACAATAATTAAAGCAAATAAACAATGTCGGCACCCAAGATGGTGATCATGAAGCATCAAAAAGAAGCACACGTGTATGTAATTGCAAGCCGTAAGCACACGTGTCATTTCATTTCAGATAAATGTAGAGAGATCTAAAGGCAGGCAAACTATTCAACAAGCGAAATTATCCACCCTACACCTACACCTGTTTATTTGAATTTTTTTTAAAATATACAAATATTTCTTTTTTTGAGTGCGCCACCTAAAGTTAGTATACTCGTCCACTTTTATATTAGAATGTTGCTGATGTCATAAGAGTAAATTTATCATTTTATTTGAATAATTGCATTAGTGACTTTCATCATGCAAAATATAGCCGAATTTGTACTAAAAATTAATAAAAAAATATAATTATAGAGAAGAACCTTAGCAGCCACCTTCTAAACATTGACGCCACCGAATCCATAATAACAGACCCACAGTAGAACATGGTCCCAACTAATCGGAGCCATCGACGTCAACGTCTAGCCAACCAGCCTCACGCCAAGGATGCCCCCACCGCATGCATACAACATCCTAGTCGTACTTAACCGTGCGCTTTCTTCAATCTTCATCAGTGGCTTCCTCCGTCGATTAAGACCTCCATCAAGGTCTGAAGGACCTAGCCGACAAAACCTAGTCGAGACCGCCAGCTACGTGTGGGTCGAAATGAAACGGGCTGAAATGATTGGCTGGAGGTTGAGAATGAGAGTATTGAATAATTTGTTGATGGGGATTTGCAGTGACGGATGATGAAGCGTAGATGTAAGCACCACGACGTCGTTTTTGGGGGGAAAATGTTTCGATTGAAGAATCTAACAGTGAGCTTCAGTGTAAGGAAATAGAATTTGGTTTGGTTCAAAAGAGGGTTGAAGAATGCAGCTGTGAGCTCAAGTGTAAGCAACGACAATTGGGATTGGTTCAATCAAAAGGAAAAACTCGGTTGAGCGCTAGTGGCAAAAGCTTAATGTGACAAAGGAATAACTGAGTTTGCTTCAAAAGTCAATTAGAGAATGTAAATATGAGCATGACTGTAAGGAAAGACAATTTGGTGAGGTTTGAAAAATGTAATAATGAGCTTCAGTCAAAGGAGAATGAACTAAATTTGGTGAAAATTGTGGTTGAGCAGTTTGCAAAGTTAATTTAAAGAAGGAAGTAGGGGTGGGCACTAACCCGCCCAACCCGTGAACCCGACCCAACCCACATGATTTTTTGCGGGTTGGATTAGGTTGGTAAATTCCTAACCTGTACTGTTTGCGAGTTGGTTTGGGTTGAAAATCCCAACCCGCCAACCCGCAAATATTTATATATCAATAATGTTTGGGATCCTAATATTTGAGTCTCAACTTAAATCCCAATACTATATGTCATTTATTTATTAGATGATGAATTTTAAAGCTTATAAAATTACTTAAACACCATCTAATGAATAAATGTCACATCAGTTGAGACTTAAATATTAGGATACCTAACATTACTCTTTATATATTATGATATTATATTATTTTTTATTTTTTTCCATTAATTATGAACTAATAATTTGATTGTTAGATTTTAAAAATTTTGGATTTGTTGTAAGAATTTTAATATTTGTGTTTTTTATTTTTTTAATAAATTAATTTATTTTTGTACAATATTAAATTAGACTATAAAAATAAGTATTTCTTAAAAGCCCAACTCGACCCAACCTGCAATTCTGCGGGGTGGGTTGGGTTGGGTTGGGATATATAACGATTTTGGTTTAGTTGAATTTTTTCAACCCGATCTATATGTGGGTATTGAGCTTGCTTCAAAAGTCAAATGGAGAATGTAAGCTCGAGTGTGGGGAAGGACAATTGGGGTCGGTACATAAGCTTAATTTGAATGAGGAAGAACTGAGTTTGCAGTAATAGATGATGAAACGCGTCGTTTTTTGGGAATTTGGGAAAATGTTTGGACCTTAATTTTTTTTTCTTTTGGCTTTTGTTTTGGACAAAATTAGGTATGATGGGCAAAAAAGTCATTTAACTAATATTCTGTTAACTCTATTAATTAAGATGAAACGGAAGTGGATGAATGCAATAAAATGATAATTTTAGATGGCGCGCAGAAAAAAATAAAACGTTCGTGTATTTTTGAAAAAGTCTAAATAAACAGGTGGACGGTAGATAATTTCCTTTGGACCAATTTCACTAGTAATTTAATGGGAAATTATCACTGCACCACATTTATTTCTTCATATGTACATCTAACCACTACAAAATTTTGACATGTTATTTGCACCACCTTTGTTTCTAAACTTGTATCAATCAACCACTTTCACACTATAAAAATAACTATTTTACCCCTAAACAAATTAAAAGATATTTATTCTACAAAATTTTAAAAAATAAAACAATTATAATTACAAGATTACCCTTAAATTTAATAAAACAAATAAATCTCAAAATCCAAAGATGTTAACTTTTTATAATTATAATTTCATTTAAAAATATCATGTTAATTTTTTGTAATTATAATTTCATTTAATTTGTATAGGGAAGTTTCTTACTTTTAATTATAGAAAAGTTTATAATAATTATAGGGAGCTTTTCTCTTCATGTTAATTTTTGAAAACTTCCCTATACTTAATTTAATTACAATAATTAAATGAAATTATAATTACAAAAAAATTAAAAAAATTAATATGATAATTTTTAAATAAATTATAATTATAAAAAATTAACATCTTAGATTTTGTGATTTATTTGTTTTATTAAATTTAGGGGTATTCTTGTAATTATAAATTTTTATTTTTCAAAATTTTGTAGAGTAAAATAGTCTTTTAATTCATTTAAGGGTAAAATGGTTATTTTTAGTATCAAAGTGGTTGCTTGATATAAGTTTAAAAATAAAGGTGGTGCAAAGTACATGTTAAAATTTTATGGTGATTAAATGTACATATGATAAAAAAAAAGTGGTAAAGTGATAATTTTCCTAATTTAATTAAATTTAATCGGTTTGGGACATCCTGCAAAAAATAAGCTTGCGTTCTATCCACCAACGATTCTTTCTTCTTCTTTTTTTGGTAGGTAGGAGATATTGATTTAGAAATATTCACATATAAAATTCTATATTTGTATTTCCAAATGATTCATCGGAAAATTATCTATGTCCCATCATATCTTATGAAATTTTATCGACTATTATATTTATGCTATTTACACTTAGAGTTATCCAAAAATTACTAGGTTTCAATTAAAGACATAGCACAATAACATTTTTCTTTTTCTTTTTTTAATAATGTAGTCATCTTATGTTACATGCATAAAATAATCAAATAAAAATTATATTAAAGTAAAAATTATATTAAAAGTTTTGTGGTAAAAATTATTTTTTATTTCTACCGTTGTTTGGGGTTGCAGAGGGTTAGATTTCTGTCGGCTCATGCTTTACTTACTCATTGGAGGAGATGTGCCCCTTCTCGGACTCATTTTCGGGTCCTTCTCCCTTGCTTCATTCTGTGGCAAGTGTGGAAGGCACGAAATGGGTCCAGGTTTGATTCTCACCCTTTTTCTGTGGATGCTGTTATTTTTCGGGTGGTGTCGGACCTTCGGCTTGCCAGTTCTGCTTTTGGCTTTAAGCCGTCTCAGTTGCGGGGAGTAATGGGTTCTCGGCTCGCTGAGGGGTTACGAGTGCTTCCTTCACCTAGGAGGCCTATTCGTGTTGTGTCTTGGACACGGCCGCCTCTTGGTGTAGTGAAGCTGACAGTTGACGGGTGCTCGAGGGGTAACCCTGGGATGTCCGCTGCTGGGGGTGTTCTTCGGGATCACCGGGGTATGGTTTTGGCAGGATTTGGTTCATTTCTTGGGCATCAGCCGATCTTATTTGCTGAGCTTATGGCAGTTTGTGAGGGTTTGGAGCTTACTGTCAGCTGGGATATTCTATTTTGGAGGTAGAGTCGACTCGGCCCTTTGTCGTGTCTTGGATCCTTTCGGGCGACTCGGTCCGATGGGATTATCTTTGTGTTGTTGCGTCGAGTTTGTGTTTTGGTTTCCTCCCATTCGGTAGTCGTTCGTCATGTTTTTCACGAGGCTACGTCCATTCGCCGATTTCTTGGCCAATTGGGCATGTTCTTCTCATTGCGATCGTTGTTTCCTACGTACTCGGGATTTTCCTAGTGGGCTTATGCGGGATATTACATTTGGATGCATTGGTCATTCGCATATCGGACGTTAATGTCGTTTTTAGTGCTCGTTTGCTTATTGCTTTTCCTTTTACGTTGTTTGTGCATTTTTTAGGAGGTTTTGGTTCATGTCCCCCTCCATATGTATTTTTTTCTTTATACTTGATTTATATTACGGGTAGGGGTCCCGCCGAAACCCCCACCATCTTGGTGGTTAAAAAAAAAAAAAAAATCTAAGTGGTCAGACATAGTAGTCAAAAGACCTAAGTTCAATAATAGAAAAAAAAAAAAAAAAGGGGAAGAAAACAGGGATTTAATTGATTAATTTTCTGAATTTTATCTCTATTTGTATTCTTAAAATAATATGATTTTTTTGGTAAAAATTTTTCGAATGGGGTGGGTTTATAGAAATTATGGGTAAAAAACTGAAAATAATCTCGCCCAGGAAAAAAATACAACATCAAAAGAAAGCTATACCTCCTTACCTTTACAGGGAATAGGCCAAGCCCATTAATATTTTGGGCCTCAATAGTGTGTTAGCTAATGAAAACTCTAAAGAGAGTAAAGGCAATGCTCGGTTTAGTTTGGGCAGCTGCTTTAACAGCCCAGGATCAAGTTAATCACCAAAAACATTAAAAGTTAGGGCTTGAACCCGACGTGAATCGAACACGCAACCTTCTGATCTGGAGTCAGACGCGCTACCATTGCGCCACGGATCCGCTTATTGTGTGTTGGCGTACAAGTAAAATATATTCTTCAGACAATAAATGATTGAACCTTTTTACCATGAACTGGTGGACGGTTGGTTTGCGTTGCAACCATAGAAATGCTTTTCCTTTTTTTTTTTTTTTTTAATGCCGAGGCCTTTGTTCTGACTTCTGACCCAATAATCGAGTACAGTAAAGTGTATCACCTCTTTAAGTATTTACGTCATATGTCAAATTCCAAACAATATTGGCCAGTAATATATCTCAAATAATTTATGAGGGTAGTGGTTCCAACTTCCAATAAAAGTATTGTTGAGATTTAATTTATTTTTTAATTTTGAGTGAAGATAGTATTTTCTCTTTCAAAATGTGAGTGAGTTAAACGTTCTTAGAATATTAGAGAGAATAAAATATCGGCAGTATTATATAAGATTTAATGTGAAATAGTCTAAATAATTGTCAAATTATAAATATAAGTGAAATTCTCATGCAATGTGAGTTGTAATTTGAACAATAGTCTCATGTAATTCAAAAAAAACATTGACTGCTCTCTTAATTTCGACTTTCATTCAATAGAAACGGAGCAATGGTGCTTGAAACAGTCGCTTGGCTCTTTCAACAAACTATTGCCGGAGATCTCAGTTCATGCGTGGTACCAAAGCTAAACTGAGATGATTAAGCCTCTACACGGCTATGATTGAGAGTAAAGATAAACTTTCTAAATTGTGTCTTAAAATTTTATCTAAATTAATGTATTATTTATCAAGGGAAAGATAAATTTTCACATGCTATGAATAAAAAAATTGTATTATCACATCATCTTCATGTTAATTATAGTATCTGTATAATATATATCATAAAAAATCGAATCTCTGTTTAAGTGGTTTTGAAATTCGCGCAAAGGGAACGGCAATTATAGTATCTGTATATATCATACATGTTAATTATTATTATTATTAAAGTATTAAAACTAATTAATTTATTAATGTTAATAATAATAATATTAACAACAACAACAACAACAACAACAACAACAACAACAATAATAATAATGTGTTTACTTTATCTTGTAATCGAAATACATTATTAAAAATTACTAAAATGATCTTAGTTAATTCTTATTTTTATTTATTAAAATAAATGTAATTATGATTATTATTATTCACAAAAATTATTGTTAATAATAATAATAATGACCTTAATAAATAACGATAACGATGATGATGACAATGACAATGATGATGATTATTATTATTATTATTGTTGTCGTCATCGTTGTTGTTGTTATGTCCATATTTTAACAAACTCAACCTATTGACATAAACAAATTGACCTCGAGCATAAGGACCTAAATCTAATAACATGTTATAATTTAAATTGGATAAAATAAATCTTATAATATAAGAAATAAATTTTCCTAATTTAATTATACTTTAATTATCTCTTTTATATAAAAAGGTCATCACTCAAAATGTAGGAATATACAATACAAGATAATACAAAGGTATATAGATAGAAATATGCAAATTAGAGGAGGGAGTGCAATATACTCAAAGCCTTTTTTCTTACTCTCTTTTCTCTCTCTTGTTATTTATTTGTTATCTTGCTACTTTTAATCTCTAACTTAAGCATCGGAGGTCTACGCCGATAACACCCCCGGCAACCCCTAATGGGTTATCATTTCGCAAGATTCAAACCACCGAGCTTTTCATTCTTAACAATAGCAATTCTGAATATATCAAGTTCTCTCACAGCCTGTTCCTTAAGTAAAACAACTCTTTATCAACTCTTATTGTCGATCAAAATTTTGGTATCAATAATTATTATTATTATTATTATTATTATTATTACTACTACTACTACTACTAATAATAATAATAAATAATGAATGACCTATATACAAATATTACAAAATTTCTTTAGGGACCAAAATACAAAAGTGACAAAATTTAATTAAGTACAATTTGGAAATTATGAAAATTCAATGAGGGTAAAATAGAGAGTTCAATAAATGAGAACTTAATTTCTTATCCCTCTCATGGGAATCAAGTTATCATTTCTTAATCCCAAAAAAATGTGAGCCTCACATATTTCATTCATATATTTTTTTTATTTTAATAAATTAACATCATTAATTATTCTTATTCTAAATTTTCATTCCTTAGTTGTACAAGTAAACGTACCCTTACCGAGTGTAATAATATTTGACGTCATTTTGTTGATATTTTAGACTTTCACAATCTAGTCTCTGTACCAAGATCTTGAAATGAAACCTTTATTCTTCTTTTAAAAACAAGACGGAGTGAGTTTAAGAGCTGAAACTTTTGACTCCAAATGCAAACGAAACTCAGTTGCGAGACAATAATGGTCTCCCATATCTTGGACGTCACTGTCAAAGAGATTTTACACCTTTATTAAGCCTCCCTATTCCATTCTTCAGTTGACAGCTATTCCCATTAGAACAAATAATCACTTCGAAAATAACACTGGCTTCCATTTTTGTAGACAAACTTAAAAAGCAAAATGAAGCATCAACACACCTAAATTTCTCTTAACGTCACCACCCCTTTTTTTTTCTTTCATTTCGCTTTTTTCCCAAAGCAAACCGCAGTTTACTTTTTTTTAAAATAATAATAATTCAAAATAATATCATAAATATTGAGAAAACACACCTACAAAATTGCACTAGTTAACAGGGCATGCTGTTAGGAGGAATTATTGCAGGTAAGCATATAAAATTGACCTACAGAAAGCTAAAGGAAACAGGTTTCCACTTACCCTTAAAAGAAAAGCTGAAAGTAGCAATGCATCCATACATTTTTACAAGCTGCTCTACATTAAGAGTTAAAACCACATCACTCCACAAGCAAGATATACACATTACATCACTAAAACCCAACAGAGTTTCTCCAATTTTTTGACAAGAGCCTACTACCGCTTACAGTAGAACACGGTCCATTTCATTCACTCTATTACTACTACTCTTAAGCAAGGCTCCAAAAAACCTGAGCAAAATTAGACTAGTACCAACCAACTGAAGAGGAAAACAAGATTAGAAAAGAAAAGTATTTTAATAAGACGTGATCTGAACATTCATGTTTCAGACTTGTGCTCCGAGTCCAGGCTTATAGCAGTGCCTTCACCCTCTACTGAGGAAGCAATCAGCTTGCGGCTTGTGGTCATATTCTTCACTTCTTCAGTTGAATATATGAAGATCTTCTTTACCAACTTACAGAACTCCCTGCAATGTATTTAAGAAGAAAGATCATAATTACAACGGCACCGATCAATGGGGAAATATATAATGTAGTTATGCTTGGAACGTTACTTACGGCCATTGATCATCTCCTGCAAGCATCATATCACCCTCGTCATCAGTAAAAACTACAGCCCATTTGTCATGCGGACGAAGCTGTCCTTGGATCTCAAACATCTTCTCCAATTCATCAAAAAGACCGTCATACCCTTTCAAGGCAGTCAAGTCAACAGCACGGCCAACAGCAATTCCTTGCATTTGAACCTTCTCAAAATCCAATAAATAACATTATGATCAAATGCTAACAATTAAAATAGACGAGCAATGACAGGCCAGAAAAAACATCAAACTTTACCTTTGTACGAGTTCTTGTGGATGCAGCAGAGCCCTGCTTGTTCTGTGTCCCTTTTCGTGATACATCTGCTGTCCCTTGCTTCACTTCCTTCAAGTCCTGACTTTGAGACGCATCAAAATCAGATGCAGCTCGAGCAGATCCTTTCACGCCACTAGCACCAGTAGTTGGATCTACTACTTTCCCCCCTAAGGGAGCAGAAGTATTGGAGTTGTGTTTCAGGTCAATTCCAAATAACCGGCAACCAAGGGAAGCCTCGGACTTTTCCCCTCTTTCCACTTGCTCATGAATCGGGGCATTTCTTGGCCTTGTTGGGCCTGAAGAGGCATAACCAGAGAGGACAGACCATGCTGCATCAATTCTGTGATCATTGGTTGAATCTGGAAAAAGGTTTAAAGAGACATTTAAATGAGGAGAGGAAGGCCATATGCCTTCTGGAGCAGGCCTTGAGTTACAACCATTACTGTTATTGACAATGGTGCTATCAATTTCTTTTTGCCTCATAGGCCGGATAACTTGGCTTTCACTGCTTTGACCTTCTGTAGCACCAACCACTTGAGTTATATCATGGGACTGGCTTGACCCATGATACCAGAAAGCTGAAGATGCCAAATTTGTAGTAATATCTACGTTCATAATGTACACAAGTTAAAAAGTTTCATTTGCTGATAATTTGAAAAATAAAAGAGAAAAATTCTCATACCCGAAGCAGGAATGTCAATGGACCGTTGTCTCTTGCTCTTTACTACAGGTTGAGCAAGGTTTAAGGGAGCAGAAGCTACAAAAGGCTCTATTTCCCATGGAGAAACTCTCTCAGGCCTTTGAACAGTAGCCGGCTCATCCCATTGAATCTAAAAGGTGAAGTGGTTGGAAAAGCCAGAATCAAAAACAGGAAAACAAATAGGTCAGCATTAAAAATGTGTAAAAACAAAACTATAATCAACCTTCAACGACCGCCATTTAGAACCTGGCCACTGCTCAGAGAAATCTCCAACCCCAACTATGGTACCCGTGAACCTGAATAAAAGCATCCATAATCCAATTCAACAAAATTTTAACATCTTACAACCGGAAAATACAACCAAGAGAAATACCATTTTCCGACCAAGAGAAATACCTTCTCTCAGGAGAGTCTTCTCCCTCAAATCTCATCTTGAAGCGCATGCCCACGGAGAAACAATAGTGAACAGCTTCGAGATACTTGTTTAAACCGATTATGAACTGGCTCGTTCTGATGGAAGCATAAAGCAAAAGACATTCTTAAGATATCAGAAACAGGATGATCAAAATAAAAAGGTTCCCACACAAGTATGCAAAGAACCTTGGCTTGTAGTACACAATAAAGAGGGTTGAGGTTTTAACAGCATGAGCTGCAGTAGCAAGCACTCCTAAATGCATGCTCTGGCTGGATATTACAGATGAAGGCATGCTGTTCTGCTGACGAGCAAGTCGCCGAACCCCAACTCGTAATTCCCCGTCATTGTCTCTACATAACATATAATGGTAACATAGCATCTGAGAAACCACAACATTCATGCACCTCATTCAAAACATCATAATAAGTACAAAAACCCAAAATCAACTACCTTAAAAACACGAAAGCATCTCCTGCAACCAGCCTTTTGGAAGTGACAAAAGTACTCCACCCTGTTGTAAGCAAATGTCTACGTGGTTGACCTGATTATGCAAATACAGAGAAGCAAAGAAGGTCATAGAAGGAGTCAAAAAAACAGACTGCATCATTGTTCAACAAACTACAGTTACTACACAAACATTCATCAAACTTTTACCTCTAAATATATGTTTGAATCGCCACTCATACCCATGAAGATCTTTGGCAGCCAGTTCCTGAGTTGGGGTTGCTAGGGTCATATCCTAATGAAAAAAACAAAACAAAATAAAATAAAAAATCAGATCTCAATAAATCTTTTATGGCAACTGATCGTATAATAACCCATAAGAAATAAACCTTACTGAAAGCTAGAAGTCATTACCAATGGAGGCAGACATTCAGTTGCATGTTTGCGAAGAACAGAGAACCCCCCATGGGTGCTAGTATCCGAAGCAGTCAAAATCTTGCAAAAAGAATGGACCGTCTGTTTCGGAGGCTCAGGCAGGCATTGATCAGGACTCCTAGGTTCCGTTTGCTGTATTATGGGAACAAGCATTGATACAAATACATTAACCTAGCTCATTTTTTGGTAAAGATTTAATCTTTTTAAGGCCATTTGGTTGCAAATAAAATCAACAATCACAAGAAATAATAACAATAATATGAAACTCATTTTCTTCTCTGAAAGTAAAAGTTTGCTTTGCGTTGGGATCTGATTTTCAACTTGAAACAATAAGGACGAAAAGGGAACAATATGTACTTACATCTGTTTCTGGTTGCAAAGTTATCTGGGCATAAACTTCATCCGTTTCTTGTTCGGCCTATAAATTGATTTTTTTTTTTTAAATAATAATAATGCGAATAAAGGCATTTTACAGAGTCAGCAGGGATGGGAAATAGAAATTAATAATAAGAGTGAAATGAATGAGAGACGTTATTATACCAGTAATTCAATGTGAACAACGCGACAAAGGATCTTGGATGGAAGATCAAACAGAGGTTTCTGATGAGTCAATTCCTGATTTGTTGATGCTTCTAACTGCAAAACTCAGGTTCAAATACAAACCGAAAATAAATTTAAAAAAAAATGCAATAGCTAAAATCGATCTACTCGGCAACTCCCAAAAAAAAAAAGCGCAAATTGAAAGGGGAAAAAAAACGAACTTGTTCTATGTGACCCTGAGGGAAATAATAAACTCTCTCTCCATTGCGAGGAACTTCCACTAACGGCCCTGCGCATGCCTTCCATAACTCTCTGTAAAGATCACCACTTCCTGAACCACCAAAACTTAACTCAATAACCAAAAACGACAGAACAAGAAAAAAAATACTTCTTTTCCAAAAAAAAAAAAAAGAAAGAAATTCATCTGCAGGTCTTTCAGTTGCTTAGAAAACAAAAACGATGCCAAAACATTATAGAATTTATAATTTAATGCCCAAAAAAATCACAGTTTTGCAGGCCACCAACTGATCCACTCAGCTGGGGCTGAGGAACAAAACACATAACAAGGTTTAGAATTATCAATTTCTCTGACTTTCATTGTCAATTTTTTTCTCAACTTTCTCGGGAAACAAACAAACACATTACAGAGAAAAAAAAAATCATCAACCCCATACCCTCACCTGTCTCGCCTTGAGAGCTCAATGAACATCCGAAATTAGGCTCAACATAAGCCATGAAAAAAAAGAGAAGCACACCACTGATTTACAAGGAAAAAAGCTGAAGCAGAAAACAATAAAGAGAAGCCTTGGAGAAAGAAGAAGAAAGGAACTTTAACTAAGCTACCCCATTTATGAAGAAGGAAAAAGGAAAGAGAGGAGAAAAAATCCAAAAGACCAAACAAAGACACGGAGTTTATGTATTGTAAGAATTCATAATTAGAACACTCATCAGTGTGTAGCTGACTGTGTTTGTATCTTGGTCTTAGCTATCTGGGCCTGGTTTCAGTTACAAAACCACTTGGTACTTTTGTCTCCTCACTCGCTCCTCCGCTTAATGGAAACAATTGGGTGGTTTTTTTTTATTTTTATTTTTTGGCTGCTGTTGCTGTCGTTATGTTATGCGTTCTTTGCTCGCTCGCTCTCAAGGCCCCTGAATCAGACGTTACCAAATCCCCAAAATCGCTTTCTCCGAGCCATTTTGTTTTCCCTTTGCTTTCTCTCTCCACTCCACTCTAGACTCCAGTCTACTCTCTCTCTCTCTCTCTCTCTTTATGATTTTTCATTTTTTTCTCTCCCATAAATAATATATGCAACATAAAAATTATTCTACTATTTTAATACTCAACCTTTCATTTATAATGTACCATATTAGTATTAAAAATGAACCTTATATACGGATTACAATCTACAAATATATTATAATTCCAGATTTATTACAACTTCATATACATATATTTATAATACATTACAAAAATATATTAAGATTATCTTATAAATCTACTATCACCACCAACATTAATTCCAAATACTTAAATTTGATGAAAAAAGAAAAGATTGACTCGTACTGGTGCCTCAATCTTATTGAGAGCACCAATCCACTAGTCAAATTTTTATATAATAAAGTTTTATCTTAATAAAATGAGAAGTAATATAATAACAAGAACTATGCTAAGTTACAATCAATGTAACTTACAACTCATTTAAAATAATGTAAAAATTAAGTAGATCTTATTATTGTAACTGAGTTGACGAATGCGTTTCATTAGCTCATCACGCTACGCGGCTATGGAACCGATTCACAGGATAACTAACATTCACATGATTATTGCCAAACTATTATAATTCTGTAGCAAATTACAAATTCGGTTTTGAAGAATTTCAATAAATTTCTGGAATAACTTTTAATTTCTCAGCTACCTAACCCCGGTTACTTTTACACTAGAACTAGGTACCACGGGATTACCGTACATCACTCCGGGGAGAGCAAACTACAGCCGTCTGATAAAGGCGGCGAAGCCAGCAGTTGACTAGCATCATAACACGTCACATCACTGCCACGTCCCGATGCAAGACTTCCGTTAGTATACGTGAGGACTCGCGGGTAAAATAATTTATATACAGAATTGGAGTGCAGCTCCGTTCCGTTCCGTTATACTTTAACGATGTCATCATTTTTCTCTCCTTTTTACCCTTTGTTTGCCGTATCGTTGTTTGTCTTCATCATGGCAGGCAAAATTGTTGGCTCGTGTAAACCCGGCAGAGCATTTTTGGTCTTTTATTTATTTATTTTTCCATTGGGGGAAATTTTTGTGGTTGGCTTTTGACATTATAACCTTAATAATTTACACGTTTTGCCCCTCATCGCGGGGCCACTAAGTCATGGTTTATAGTTGGACTTAAAGCCTGCGGCGCTCTTATGTTGGAGTGAAAAGTACGCGCTCAAATTGGGAAATTGGATTGCGACGCTTTGTGCGAGCAAAAATGGAGATCATGGATAATGTCAGTTACATTTCTCTCTTTATCAGATTGATAATGACACCCTCAACACCCACGTGACTGAATTTTTGCTTTTATAAATTACCTACGTAAATGTTCTGATGGATAAAATGCATACAACCTAATTATTTATTTATAATTAATAGTCGTATTTTTTTTTTCCAAAAATAGTCATTATTTTTAATTGACCTATTTATAATATTTAGTGCCAAAATATAAACTAATAATTATATCTTTATTAAAATATAATAATTTAGATCCACTAATATTTTTTATTAACACCGTATTGTTGTACTACTATTGACAAATTGGGCATATAATTGCGAGGTGGATGGAGAGTGCAAATCACGTTAATAACGAGAGCGTGGGCTTTGCTTTGAAGAAAGTGTAACTGATGTACTGATATCTGACCATGCCGATCAGTAAAGCGGTCCAGATCCACGTCAGAATGTGAAGGTCGTAAAGTTAAGCCACGTGGTTTGGTCGATTTCGTACCTACGTGTCGTCTGACGACTTGCTTTTCCATCTCCAATGCAGGACATTCTGTTTCAATTTCTTAAACAAAGGGATTTTTTTTTTGAGGGTTTAAACAATGCAATATTTTCAAATATGCTGTCAATGTAATACAATTAACCCCATAAATAAATTGATTTTTTTTTTAACTTAACGATTTACATTTACAGGAATATTACCGTGAGAGTTTTTATTTAGGGGAGTTTTGTTGTGAGACTCGGGGCCATTTATTGGGAGCTCGTTGCGCATGGAGTTTTATACCAAATCACATTTATACATATAAGAAATTTTTGAATATATATGAGGTATTATAGATGCGTTTAGCGCAGTTCGACTGATACATCGCAGTTGTTCTAACCCTTTTAATTTTATGGGTTTTTATAAAAATAAAGGGACAGGAACATTTGTGCTGTTATAACACAGCTGCCCCAAACACATCCTATATTAATCATATAACAAAAAAATTATGCTATGAAATATGTATGATTATTTAAAAAATTATCATATAAGTGGTTGTTATACTAAATTCAATTACACATATTATACATATATTAGTCAGTTGTATTATCTCTGATGTATTATAAAATTTATCCTCTATATATACACATATCATAAGAAATTTAATGAGAGTTAATAAGATTATAAATATTAGTGATGTGGTCTATTAATTATTATGGTTTAAATCCAGTGTTGAGTTGTGTTTTTTTACTAACTTTGAATATATAAGTAGTAGTTATTAGATAAGAATAAAAAATTAATTAAATTTTAATAGTATCTTATTATACATACACATGTGACAAAAAATTATAAAAAATTGAGCGCAACTTAACTTAGGATTGGATCTAAATCCTAAGCACTCTAAAATTCTATCTCCACAAATGCACTTGGTGATATTATCACATTAAATGTTTTTTGCAAAAAAAAAAAAAAAAGAATAGTCTCAAATGGGCTTTAACCACGGAAATGGGCAATAGCAGAGCTGGTGTAGGATCAGTTGGGGCCCATGCCACAGCTGGCTTTAGAAAATTTGTTAAGAACGATTTTAAATTAGACCTCACTTTCTTTCAATTTGTTAAAGTGCTTTTTCTGAGTTTTAAAATTATGAAAATATCCTTACTGATTGTGCAAAGTTTAGTAATTATTCTTGGTTCAAAAATTTTAATTTACTTACCCATAAATCAGAAGCTGAATTCTTTGTTTAGAAATAAATTAATGAATATTGTAGTTATAGGGTCATATATTATTATTTGAATTTTTTGAAATTGTGTTCTACTTTTTCTTTTAAGGTTTAGGATGCTCATGAAAAATCACGCTCATTAACACTAATCCTTACCCTTTATTATTACTTGAACTCAGGTAACTGTGGGTGCAAAATATATTCACGGTCAGCTGAACTGCATTTCCTACTACATCCCTGAATGTAACTAGGCAATAACTACTTTTAAAAAAATAAGTGATAATTCATAAATAAGGACTACAACTTATTCAATCGTTTTTTTAATATTTTTTAATATTATTCAATATAATTGCATTTCTTTTTTTTTTTTAAGAAAAAAAATGTTTCTTTTTTTATTCAAAGATAATTAGAAAGGGCCTGTTTGGAATTGACTTTGGGAGGCTCAAAAGTTATTTTGAAAAGCTAAAAGCTCATTTTAGTGTTTGGTAAATTTTTTTATAAATCACTTTTGGTAAAATCACTTCATCATACAGTAGATTTTGAAAAGCAGAAAACGATTAGTTTTTCAAAATATGATTTTGAGAATCACTTCTACACTTAATACAATTTCATGTATATCCTCATATATGTTTAAAAAATCCAAAATTATCCTTATTAATTCAGAAATAAAATCATTTACTTTAAAGAAATTATCATTATTACTAATTCTATTGAGATAACAAAATAAAAAACAAAATTAATAATATAAAATACATATTTTAGTTATCAATTATTACATATACACAATTAAAAATATTTCGTATACATGTTTATAAAAGTGCAAATAAATTTTATTCAGCACTATGTCTAATTCAGTCATTTATATTCTTGCAGCAGTTTAGCAGTAAGATTTACAAAACACACTCGACTACTTTTGAAATTCACAGCATTTTTAAAAACAAATTTTACTGAACGTTTAACCGATTATTTTCATAGCAGATTATTTATATAGCACAGCTAACAATAATTATTTTAAAAGCTACAGCATTACCATACTGGTCATAAGTTTTATTCTATTGTCAGTCAAGTTTATGTTTTTGACAAACTAACGAGATTAAGATGATAATATTATATATTTATATTTTTAAGAAATGAATTAAAAAATTACGTTGTACAGGTACATGTGAGTGCGCGTGAATATTATTCCTTGCTTTTGATTATGATTTGTTAAATAATAATAATAATAATAAAGGGAAAGAGATCAATTACTATTAAGATTTGATTAAGTTTCATATATATTAATTTAATTAAAGTATAACATGGACCGCTCCTTTCAAGCAACCAACGTCGTCTGTACCCACAAATTAATTTAAAATAATGTAACGAGCGCACGGATGAGAATATTTTGATTTTACATATATTAAGAAAAGCTCAGTGGCGGAGTGGGCTGTGGAATCCAAATCATATCATAAACTAAACAATGGTAATTATTAAGTCATCAACAAACGGCCAGCCCTCTGCCCTCTATTAAGCAAATATGTTTCTCTATTCTTAGGCAAGGAAACAACTTCATTGTCAATAATTATATATATACCAGATCAACATCAATCCGCGCATTATTTATTGTGTACGCAATCACCATCCGTTTTTTTTTTTTTTTTTTACTTTGTAAAACGATACTAATTAAATAATCAACTTTGTTTTTACGCCGTCTGATTGATAAGCAATTGTTGATCTCATCGTATTGGGCTAAACGTTGAAGTGTGAAATGAATCTAATGCATCTAGCAGGGTTAAGGCTTCTTTTTAACTTTATTTTAATTATTATTTTTATTTTTTTGGGAGAACAAAAGATAAAAAGAGCATGTTATTAAGAACCAATCAACTTTAACCAGCCTTCAAATGAAGATTTTATTCTTAGTTACTTTGCATCTTTTCAATACTAAGCAACTCTTTTGACTAATTAACCCTAGTGTAAGGAAAAGAACAATTTCTTCGTTTGCCCATCATATATATATATATATATATAGTGACATCCTTACTTTATTAAAACGATAATATTTTTACTTAAGAATAACTCTATATATAAGAAGAGGTTATTTCAACTTAATTTTTTTTATTTAAAAATTTTGTGTTATTGATTTCATGCAATCAAATAGTAGATGTAGAAAGTCAAAGTAGTATTTACTAATAGTGCAAAAACTCCTAATGGTTAAATTTTAATGAAATTTCAAACACTTTGAATTTTATTTAGATAATAAATAAAAAATTAAGTATAATTCTAAAATTCTAGTTTTTTTTTTGGGTATTGGGATAATAGAAAATTTTTCGGTTAGATCCATTTTAACATTTTCAAATATACCAATTGCTAGCAATTTCAATACGTATATTTAAACTCAAATAACAAGGGACATGATGAACAAGATGACAGATAGACCAATGACATTGAGGATGGTGTATTTTTATTCTCTCCTACATAATTTTATTTGGTCAATGAGGTTATATAAATCTAAAGTAACTATAATGGTGTTGGACGCATCTTTAGATCAATATTATAAAGGAGATTATTGATTTAATTTTAACCATACAATTGACTCTTGCCACCTCTCAAGGGTTAATACATCTAATTCCCACGCCAATGGACTTGTAGCACATTAGTAACTAAGGTACTTAAGATTTTTTGAGTGCCTTGGTTCGAGTTCCATGTATGACTGGAGCTCAAAATTTCCTCAGTTAAGCATGAGTGAGGAAATTAACTTGTAAATAGTATTTCAATGTAAAGGTTAATTCGTCTGGACAAGTGTTTCATAAAATTAAATGCAATATTGTAGTCCCAGTATATTTGTATGTTGAAATAACAGTTGTATATGTATCAGTACATGATGTATAATCAACCTTAAAAAAAAATACATCTAATTTCCACAATCACTCTAAACAAAATTAATTCAATTTATCTTATCTTATCCATCCGATCTGAAGATGCCATTAAGATCAGAGATTTGATCCCTCAATTTTTGTCAAACAAAAAAAATACATATCGGATCATTTGATGACAAAAGCAAAGCAAAGCAAAATATGGTCCTTTTTGTTGTTTTGGGGGGCGGGGCGTGGTTTCAAGCGCTTCTATGATTCTGTGCTTGTCAAATAATTTTCTTGTCAAAGCTTTGGTATCTTAGCAGAATCTTCTGAATTGTTACCATTACTTTTTATTATTAAAAGATAATAATAATTATAATAAAGCATCAAAGCTCCTTTCTCAAAGGGGGAAATGTTAAAGTTAAAAAATTAAATAACAGGTAACTAAAAGTTGACCTCCCAGTCCCAGAGGCTGGAAGACAATGTGCCCTACTTTCTGTAACATAATAAAATGGAAAATATATGATTGGTGGGACTGCTGACTTTGAGTGCATGCCCCATGTGGAGACCAATTCAGTTTGTGTTTCTTCCTCGGCTGCCCTAAAATGTTTACACATAATGAGGCCTCGGCCACTCTGGATCCTCCCTTTATTCCCACAATTCTTTAAATTACTGTATTTCTCCTGCAGGAATGGTACCGTACGAAATTATTAAGGAATAAAACATTATTATTGCTTTGTTTCCATCTTGGAACCTTAAAGAAAAGTAACACCTGACCTAATGGTTGCAAACTTGTAATTCATTCATTCATTCATGTTAAAACATGTGAATACCATCATGATCATGGGCATCAAATTCACCATTAATACATATATATATATATATGCATTTGTATTTTTTTTTAATACTTCGCATAGAAGAAATTTGGATTCGTTTTTTGCAAATAATATTTTATTTGTTTTGCATTTTAAATATCCATTAAACCCGAACAAGAAGGTTCAAGGACGAGGGAGTCGTAAGTGGGAGAATTTCTGTCCAATATCCGTACTTTACTTTTGACCAAAGTTTCACTCGGTCTTGACTCTTGAGATCCATTGGCCATCCGTTTCGTCTTTAATCTTTTTCGCTGCCTTTTCAGCAGTGCGGCTTCAAATTCATGTCATGTCACCTTTACTTGAACACATCAAAAAAAAAAAAAAAGTTGTTAAAACCTTAGGCGGTTGTTGTTAGGAAAAAAGAAAAAAAAAAGGGAGAAAAATGATATTTGTACCGGGGCAAAACTCATTGTTTTACTAAAGGAAAAACATAGCGTTTTGTTCCATTTCACTTTCGTTTCAAAAAGCCAAAAACGGAACGTTTTGAATGCCAAATATTTCCCCTTCATCGATCGAGATACAGCTAGACATGATTCCCTTTCATCAATCGAGATTCAGCGATCCAACTACAGCCATTCGAATCCACAATCCACGGTGAAACTGCCTTTTGCAATCCAAAACTCACAGCCACCATCACGCGACAGGCACAATTATCATAGCCAGAGGTAATGCTTCGACTTTGGCTGATTTAGGGTTTGGGTTATAGGGATGATTTAATGCAATAAACATGGATATGTACAAATATAGAATATGAAGTTAGACCATGTAAATGTTCTTTCTTGTTCAGGTGATTGTGTTTGGTTGATGGGAAAATGGAAGGGGAAAAAAAATGAAAATGGAAGTTCTTGTTTGTTGCATTTTCTCATGAATTGAACTTGTATGCCCCTGTTGCATTTTCGCAGCCACTTTAAATGTTGAAACTCAACTTTCCTCCATAACAATGTCGAAACTCATCTTTGTTCAAGCTTAAAGAGAAATGAAGCCAAATCAATCGCCTAAAACTCATCTAAGCCAAGAATGAAGAGAAACAAAGCTAAATCAAAGAACTTAGCATTTCTGTTCTGTTACGAATCCTAGCTCCAATGCAAAGAGGAGAAGGTTAACAAAACGGCAAAAAACGGCGTCGTTTTACGCAAGGTTTAAAAAAAAAAGCCAAGATACGGTGCCGTTTTGGGATGATTGGGGTTTGACCCAGGGCAAGCATTAGTTCTAAAAAAAAAATAATAATCACGTGGGTGTCTCTTTGCTTTGATTTTTTAAATTGTATAATTCACAAAAGCACAATTTTCTTATTTTAAGAAAAAAAAATGTAAATAACAAGGGAATAATAATGGAGTGAAATTCCAAACATTATTAAGCACGTAGAGTGTCACATGGATGGCAGATAATTGGTCAAATAGGATAAAATTACTGCTAAGAAAAATTATGATAATTAGTAAGTTGTAATTGGACAATAAAAGGCATAATGGGATATAAATTTATGTGTTAAAAAAAAGTTGGTCATCAGATCGAGTGGGGGGAAGTGGGGGTGGGACCAAATATGTTGCTTAACCCAGACCATTTGATGGTAGGTCAAATGAGACATTATATTATGAAGATGATTAACTCAGTACCAATATTTGCGATGAAGACTCCCTGTGATTTATTTATTTTATTATTATTATTTGAAAATGACACATTGTTAGTATAAAGAAACTTGAAATTAAGCCAAACCAACTTCTAGAATACTATTAATCAGCAGCAAAGCCAACAAATTGTTGTTAGGAAGAACTTGTAGTGGAAGTCAGTTAGGCAGTCTTTCAAAAACCCACCACAACTTTTTTTATTTTGAATTACATGAGACTAATGCTCATATTAAAACTCATATTACATGAAATTACTACTGATATTTACAATCAGTTACTAGGACAAGTTAACATTAATTCTTATATAGCACTGCTCATATTTTAACCCTCTCTAATATTTAAGGGATGTCTACTTTACTCAATTATTTCATAATTAGGATGGAAATTAAACCCCCATAATTACTTTTATGGGGGTTCGTACACTTGCTCTCATACATTGTAAGAGCAAGTACTCTCTCACTAGACTAAAGGTCTATTGGTAAACCCACCACAACATTTGCTCCAATGCTTTAAACAAATATTTCAAGCTATAATTTGTGTTGCAGAATAGTGGGATAGTGTTTCCACAATGAATTTAATGATAATGGCATATCAAGCTATAGTTCCCAATTAATTAAAAAGTTTCATATCAAAATTTTGTCATCAATTACGACCTTTAATTAATTGGGAATAATATGAAACATTTTACTATGAGTAGATGCAGGTCTTCTGAACTCAGTAGCACCGCATAATTCCAAGAGAGATATAATAACATATGGGTATGTATACTAAACAAATTAGAAAATCCTTTGGATTTAATCAAATATAGTTAGGATAAATATACATGGTCCCTTCTTAATACATAGAATGGTGTAAATAAATAAATTATTTATGACCTTATGCGCCACCATTAATTTATGAAGCGTTGGGCCATACAGGTACGTGGCTAGACGAGAGCGTATATCTCTTCACCATTATGCAAAGAGAAGGCTGAAAAATACTACGTTACCTTTTTAGGTAAGAAATACAATAACAAACAACATCGGATATGTAGATATAATTATTCTCAGATATGATGCCCTCATTTTTTTTAATGTTGACACATCTTCACTGATTTTATTAAACCGCATGGTTTAACAGTGTAAATTTTAGACATTATTTTGGACCAATGGGCAAGTGACACGTGGCAGTAGAAAATGAAATAGAAGAAAGGTCAATACTTTTATGTGAAGGGGGGATAACTCAAGACAAGCTAAGTGTAATCTTTAAAAGTGAGGACAGCTGCAATAAATTTGTCCAGTTCAAGGGGCAAAAGTGGAATTCAAAAATGACAATTGGGGCTATCGCATGTGTGGGCTGCATGCCATCAAAAAAGGGATAAATATATTTGTCCATTAGGCTAAAAGCAAAGGACTAATAGACGAATAATCAGTTGAGCACAACAATGAGAAAAAGACGTCAACACTCCTCAACTGTCCTCCGAAAAGCAACAGGACGACTACACCAGTTTTCGCCACATGGCATGGAGCAAGGACCACATGAGGGATAGAGGAATTACTTGCTCATCAAACTTATATGATCACTGTCAAGTGAATAAAAGAAAACGACGAAAATACCCTCACTTGAGGAAGGCAACACCATTAGAAAATTTTCATGCAACAAAAAGGACAAAAATGCCCTAGGGCACTTATCATATAATTTCAGCTCAAGACATAAAACAAAGGAAATTTTTTTGGATATGATTTCTTGAGAGTTTGCTTCAACTTCTTTTTCATCCATTTATAGGGTTTCTTCCTTCATTTTTATACCTCTATAGAAGAGTTTGGTCATATCATCTCATCCTTTACCGACATTGTTGGGAAGGGTAGGAATAGGACAATTAGGCCGTCCCCGTCACTTAAGCATCCTTGTTCTAGATAAAAACTCCCTAAAAACACTGAAACCTCTTCCTCCGGTAAGGCAGATGCCATTTTATAAAAAATCATATTCTCTCCTAATTGAACCTTCTATATTTCTAATTCAACTAATTGAATTTTTTGTTCATGTAACAAGATAGACAAACTATTCATAGATCTAGAATTGATAAAAAAATCGTGACCTAAGAAAAACGAAATCGAACTAACGGTTTGGTTCGGTTTCGAAACGATTTTAATGCTTACAAATAACCGAATATATGATTTTATAAAAAAATCAAAATTTTGGTTCGGTTTTCGGTTCACTCAACTAAACCAAAGAACTGAATCGAAAAATCGACATATTTTTATAATTTTACCAAATTTGACACATGTTATAATTTAATTGGTTATGTCAAATAATTATAATAGACTTGCACACACACAATTCTATATATATTATTCTCACCAAATAACAAACCCTAAAGTAAAAAATTCAAGCCTAAAAATCACCCTAAAACAACCCAAACCCGTTTACCATTTACGATCGTCACTCATCAACTGCTCACTAGACACTAACCACACTGCCACAGCTTCTGCTCATCGCCATCGTGAATAGCTTCTTCTCATAGATGACAGCTTCTTCTCATCGCGCGATTGCTTCTGCTTTGCTCACAGACCAAACAATGATCATGTGAAAGCTGCTACTTTGCTCACTGGCCACCGTGTGCTACCAGCCAGCCGCCAAGTTCGTTTAAAATAACGACAGCTTCTATTATTTTTTGTTAATGAAAATGCTTGCTGAGTTAAGTGAAAATGCATGCTGAATACATTAATATTCAATATTGAATATGAATTTATGCAGGAGAAAGTACATAACTAACACTCTAGATATATTGTAGGTTCTTCATAAATATAATTCTTTTATAATAACACCAGTGGATTTCTCAAGCAAATGTCTATTTTTTTTAGAGAAATAATAGAGATAATAATCTCCCACAAACATTAATAACAGCAAATTTATTCTCTTCCCGAACTTACCATCAAAATTATCCCATATCATTAAGAATTAAGCAAGCAGACCATCAATTACACAATGAATAAAAGCTTAACAACAAGAAAGAAATGACTTCATATACTTATGGACAGAAAAAGGCAGTCAATCAGAGTAATTAACTTAATGTTGTAGTCATTTCTTTCTGTAATTTGCTACAATAGTTGTTGGTTCTGTGTTTGCATGTCATCATATGACTGACCAATTACCTAAAAGAAAAACCACACTATCTTATCATAATTCAACTATGGGGTTGAACACAAGAACAAAGCTAGATTAGATAAACAAGAAGGCAACCTCAATCTCTGATTAGGAAGATGTTTGATTCTGTAACTTGATTTGTGTTTTGAAAGCATAATTTAGTTTTATGTTCCATGCTCGTGAAAGTTTTAGAAGTTGTGATTTAGAAATATGGCTGTTGATTGTGTTTATAAATTGTTATAATGTTATATGTTGGACAGTGGCTATGTTTATAAATTGTTGTAATTGTTATAATATTATATGTTCGACAGTGGCTGTGATTTAGAAATATGGCCGTTGATTGTTGTGTTTTTGTAGGATGGAAGACAATGTTGATGAAGAAATCAGTAATGAAATGCAAGAAGTCAGCAGCGAAGAAAAAGAGGTCAGTGGGAGTAAAAATAGAGAAGTTCTGTTGAAATCATTTGTGCGGAAACATTTTATGAAGCTATCTAGAGGACAAAGAGCTAAGTGTCATTATTGCGGCAAAAGTTATGCAGCCCATAATACTTCTGGAACAACTGGTTTGAAGAATCATTTGGATAGATGTAAAGCGCGCAAAAAATTAAAGGTTCCAAATGATGCAAAGCAACAGACATTAATTCGCAAAAAAGGTAAAGGTAAAGATGATGGTACTGCTAAGATTATGCATGAAGGATTTAATAGAGAGGCTTGTAGAATAGCACTTGTAAAAATGATAGTCAAAGATGAGTTGCCTTTTAGATTTGTAGAGGCTGAAGGGTTTTTGGAGTTCATGGAAACTTGTTGTCCGAGGTTTGAGGTACCATCTCGAAGAACAATTACGAGGGATATTCTTGAATTGTGTCAGAATGAGAAGAGTTATTGAAAAGTGTTTTGAGTGCAAATAAAAAAAGAGTGTGTATTACCACTGATACATGGACTTCAATTCAGATGTCAAACTTTATGGTAGTTACAACTCACTTTATTGATGAAGAGTGAGTGTTGCATAAGAGTGCTCTCAATTTTACACCTATATCTAATCATAAAGGAGATGGTATTAGGAAGCGGATTGAAAATTGTTTGATCGATTAGGGGATTGAGAGGTTGTTCACAATTACAGTGGATAATGCAAGTGCTAATACATTTGCAATATCTTATGTGAAGAAGAAGTTGGCAAATTGGAGTGGAAATTCTATGGTTTTAAATGGTTTACATATGCATGTGAGATGTTCAGCACATATAATCAACTTGATTGTGCAAGATGGGTTGACACAAGTGAATCAATCAATAGCTAGTATTCGAAATGCAGTAAAATATGTTAGATTCTCCCCTGCAAGATTGCAAAAGTTCAAAACATATGTTGATAAGGAGAAAATTTCATGTAGAGGGCTTATGGTATTCAACGTATTTGATGTTAGAAAAAGCGGTAGCATTTGATAGGGTAAAGGAAGATGATGGGCATTACACAAACTGGCTTGATGAGGATGAGAGTTTAAAAAAGAGGGTGGGGCCACCGACTGATGAGGATTGGGAAAATGCAAAGAGGTTAGTCAAGTGCCTCTCAATTTTTTATCATGTGATCTTAAAATTTAGTAGTTCTCTTACTGTCACTTCCAATAATTATTTGAATGAAATGTGAAAAGTTTATGCTCATGTGAAGTCACTTGTTGATTCTAATGATTTCTTATTAAATAAAATGGGCTACAAGATGGAGGAAAAGTTTGTCAAATATTGGGCCATTCTTTTGATAAGGTTAGCATGTTATTAATTGTGGCAAATGTGCTTGCTCCTTGATGTAAACTTGACTTTGTTACATGGTGTTTTAGTAGCTTGTATGAAACTAGAAAGGTTGATGAATTGAGAATTAATATTAGAGAGTTGTTGTTGAAGCTTTTTGAAAGCTATGGTGGTGAGAGTAATCCAAATAGAGGTGAGAGAAATAGTGCTGTGTATGATGGTGCTAGACTGCTAGAGGTAGTTATGGGTCATTTGATTTTAATCCTTTTACACAATTTAGAAAGATGAAAGAAAGTTCAAATGATAACATTAGTGGAAAAAATGATGTTGAAAAATACTTTTCTGAGACTTGTGAGAGTACTAGTAATCTGTTTTGATATTTTGACTTGATGGAAGTTGAATGGGCCTAGATAGTCGATTTTGTCTCGGATTGCCAAAGATGTCTTGGCAATTCCAGTGTCCACTGTGGCTTCTGAATCAACATTTAGCACAGGAAAATAAAATGCCTAAAGTTAGAAAATACCTAAAGCTTATGCTGATACTGGAAAATAAAAAAATTGCAAACAAACAATATTAAGATTTAAGAATATAAATCTAGAATGTTATTGATGTTTGTTTGCAATTTTTTAATTTTGTGTTGTAACTCTTGTTATTTTAATTTGTCTTTACAACTTTATATTTATTTAAATTGAGTATTGGAGTCTAGATTTATATTCTTAAATATTAATATTTCATATTTTCTTAGTATGTTATTATTAATTAGTAAGAAAGTTGTGATAAATATATTTTAAATACTTTATGTTTATTATAATATTATTAATATTTTTGTATTGGTTATAAAACTGTGATGAATTGAGTGCTTTGCAGGTTTTCAAATTGAGAAAAATTATTCTATTTATGAGACCAACAAACTAAAAATTTACAAATTCAAAATAAACCCAGAACCAAAAAAATCGAACCGAACCGAATTATTTCATTTGGTTCTTACTCGGTTCTTTTTAAAAATAACTGAATGTATTCAGTTCTGTTTAATTCCGAACCAAACCAAACCAAACCAAAATATGCCAACCCCTACTAGATCTCAATCTTGGTCCATCCAAAGGGTTTGGAAGTGATATTGGACCAAGGTGAATTTTCTAATAATAGACGTAACATTCAAGATTTTGGCAATTCAACTCCAGCATGATGCTGAACCAATATAAACATGAACTCTAGCTGACACTTCAAATACAACCATATTAGGCCACCACAGAACTGGATCAAAGGAAAGAAATACCAAAACTTGCAGCAGCAGGAAAAAAATAAATTTAAATTCAGTCCAAACAGCGTAACTGCTTCCATGAGTGACACGACAATCCATACATGTAACTGAAAAATGCAGGGTGAGTTACTGAGTTTAACCTAGAACTCCTTTGACTACAACAAAGATCTACAATTTGCTGAAACATGCACACTGAAAAAGACAACCTGTAACAAGAAATTAAGATGGTGGTGCTTTACCCCACCACAGAGGATTGACCGTCCGCTAACTATGCATGGTATAATTCAATGAGCAACTGCAACCACAAACTCCAACCATTACAATCCTGAGAAATTGCAGAAAGAAAATGAGTTGTAGAAACCACTTATTCACATTGCATTAAGTACCTTTTGCTCGCAATTCCAAGCTGACCAAAACTTCATGAAACCGACACCAGAAGAAAAATAAAAGTCTTCATGCATTATAAGATCCTGAATAATTGTATAACAAATGATTAGATGAAGCGTCCAAAACTGCAAAGCTAAATCACATGAAAAAATACAAACAAGAAACAGTAACAGGGCAGTGTCAAAGTATGACAGCATCCCAAGACAACAAAAAAATAAAAAAAATTAGGTGCCATCACTGGCATAAGGGAGGACTTGCATAAATTTCCATAAAGGACTCTGAATTATTCTCAGCGACCTGTACAAGTAAATAGTACACGTGACTTCTTCCAATATTGAATAAATGGTAAGATATGATTATGAACTTTAAGAGAAATGTTATTAGCCAGCAAACTAACCATCTTTCTTAGGGAAAAAACAGAAACTATGAGCTTGAAAATCACATCATATAGTAATACAAATCAATCAACCTAAATATTTTTCATAACACCTGTCAGTAGATGATCTGGATCCAGGTCCATATTCTAATAACGTAAGGACCAACCAGCATATTTCTTTTAGTCCATTGGCAACAATGTTAGCAATAAATCATAACTTTGACAAAAAGGCACCACAAACGCCAATTTCAAGGACATTGACATTCTTCAATCCAGTTTGTAAAGTGTCTGCCGATTACTTATCTTATATTACTAAGAAACATTAGACGCTGAATCAGCTAAAGAAATCAGATAAATCTATTAAACAGTTCTGATTAATGAGAAATAAAACGACAACTCCCCCTTTCCTTTTGCAAGATTTGTAATTCTTGATGAGAGGAAGTATGATTATCAACCGAACAAGAACAATAAGGCTGTATTAATTACATCAAAGTTTGATTAGACAGACTCAATCTGCAGTAATAATTATAATAAGAAAACTACTTACTCAAACTATTGGGCAGTTGAAAGTGCTGCATAGCTGAAGCAATGCTGATTGATTAGCTGGGTCAAGATTTTCATTAATGATCCGGGGGTACCTCCCTGGGGAAACAGCAGAAATCCTAGCCAAAGATGCTACCAAGAATTCCTTTGGATCCTTTATATCCTTTAGAGGATCCTCTTCTTTCTTCCCAGCATTATAAAGGTTGACAAACGTGGTTGTATAACCAATATTTTCAGCAATATCTGGCATTTCAGGTTCCTCTTCAACTCTATCCTCCTCAGGCCGTGAAAGAAGAGTAACAATGCTGTCCAGCATTTTCCCCCAGAGTCTAACAGCAGCAGCATCCAAAAGCACTGGAGATTCGCAGATAAGTCTGGTTGAAGCAACAGCAGTCAACTTCCACTCAATGGCTCCAGTGATAAGCTTAAGATTTGGTATCCAAATCTGCTCCAAGATTACTAAAATTATACCAGATTGAACAGCATTCATTGTATTAACAAGGTTTTCAGAACCATGCTCGACCAGAAAGAGTGACATAAAAATCAGAAGAGACTTCACAAACTTTACTGTGCGCTTGTTCTGGAGGCGAGTAAAGAGGACTCCCCAGATGTGTGGCACAAATGGAGCAATGACTCCATATTCAAGACTTTCAACAATGGTGTTGAGGACATAGAAGCCTTGTTCATCAGTGCTAGGCGATGAGACAAGCATGTTGAATATCCCAAGCACTTCTCTCAGCTTGCCTTCTTGGGTGATCTCACGGGGCACCTTCTGAAGGAAGGCCTGAAGTAAACGAACAAGTGCTGGGACATTCGAAGATCTCTTCCAAGAATCAGGGGACAGAAGAAGATTAAAAATCTGCATGTAATTTGAGCTAAGAGGTGGCCTATTCAACTCAACAAGCTGAGCCAACAGCTGGAATGCATATGGCAAGAACTCGGTCACATCATTCTGCAAGATTATCTGGAGGCTGGGGAGAATGCTTGCTTCAAAAGCTGATATGAGAGAGGGATCCCTCTGGCATGCCCTCCTGACAAGAACAGCTACCGACTCAAAGAGATAGTGGTTAAATATTGGACTTTTAGGATTTTTGCAAACTTCATTCAAAATAGAGGTCAAGCCCGATATGCAAGGCGCGGCAACCTCATTGGAAATCTCTGCAATCCCAAGAATCCGCATTATACACTTCATTATGTACTGATTTTCCTCTGACTCTGGAAACTTAAAAGCATTAAAAAGGTTGGTCATCAGCACTGACAAATATGGAGTTATATCTGCTGAATTATATCTCGACTTTCCTCCCTCATCCTTGACCTGCAAGAGTTTCTCTATACAACTTGCAGCGTAAGAATGTACCACATTTGCCTCTGCACCAAGGAACCGAACCAAGTCCGGAAAGAATTGAAATGCATGGATCTTAGGAATCTGACTCCTAAACATTGTAAAAAATTTAAGAGCACCTGCTTTGAGCATAGGAAACGCATTCACATCCGGACTTTGCAATTCTGGAACAATAACTGATGTAAAGAAGCTCTGGACATCAACAAGATCAGTTGAAATAGAAGTACTCCCAGCCTTCTTAGTCGCAAGAGAGACAACTAAATAAATGGCACAATCCTTATCCTTCCAATTTGCCACAGGGTTAGCAGCAAATGAAGTTAACAAATTCTGTATCTGAACAGAAACTGTTTCCATTACATGCTGCCTATAATGCGTTGCAATCCCTTTAAGTAGTTCACATGCAATCCTCCTCCTAGTATCGACATCACTACCCTCCATATCTCTCCTAATAAACTCAACATAATTCATTTCAAAAAGTTCTTCATCCTCATCTCTCAACCTCACATTTGGAATCACAATATTCTGACAAATCTGAGGTATCACTCCTTCACCCGCAAACAAAGTGTGGTGCACACTCGTACTCACGTTAGTCAAAAACTTAATTGCAGTAACAGCCAAACTATCACGATTTGAAGACTGTGACACATTCCCTAGTAAAGTCCACACGGCAAGAGCAAAATCATTCAAATACCCCTGAAACTCTTCTTCGTTCATTTTCATGTAAAGACTGATATTCTCACACACTGCAGCCCTAAGTTCATCAACAAGACCTAGTCCACCACTAGTACTCTCAAGTGCCGGATAATTTGTTGTTAAATATTTCTTGAACTCCGTCATCCATTCACTCATATGATCCTCAAAATACTCAGGCAATTCTTGAAAATTTAATGAGTAAAATATCCTACAACACAATCTCTGAGACTCAAACAATAGCTTAAGAGTTGCAACGGGCCCACCAGAGCTCGCCGTAGAATCAATTAATGCAGCAGTTTTCAGAAAAATTTCTAACAGTGGAGCAGCAAAATTATCGAGACAGTACTTTAAATCCAGCAAAAGATCATTTGTTTTGAACTGGTAACGAAATTTCTTGAAAATAGAGTTGGCGGTTCCCAAAATACCGTTAATGGAGACGTAGTTGTTGGACTGGGCAGCGTCTTTGAGATTGGCGATGAGTTCAGGGAGCAAGGTGGGCCAGTATTTAGGAAAATCGTGATTCCCGACGACGGCTAAGGCTTCGCTGAGCTGGCTCTGGATGCGCGGAGTGGAAGAGAGCATGAGAGTCACGATTAGGGCTTTGATTTGGTCCTTCTCGGGGTCGAGGATAGGGGCGAGCGTGGGGCCAGAGTTACGATCGGATGGAGGGGCCCAGCGAATGCGGAGATGGTTCTTGAAGTTGACTGCCGCGGCGTGGCGAATCTGTTCGTCGACAGTCGGCTCGGCTACGAGTCTCAGTACAGCGAGTCCATAGTTGGGCCTGTCCGCCATTTCGGCTAAAGATCTCTCGGCGGCGCGACGCGGCTCGGGCGATAGTGATAAAGTGTGGAGGAAGCATTGGGAGAGGTGCTGGAGAGTTTCCTGATTCCACTCCATACCTAATCCAATGTTTTGGTTTTCGAATGTGCGTGGGCTTTAGGGTTTTAAGTAATAATTTGAAAGATTTAAATCAGGAAATGACAATTGAAGATGAGAGACTGGGGCTCACCGGAGAGCAGATAAAGGGAGAGAAAGAGAGAGAGAGATTGAATGCTTAGGTTTAGAGGGAAATTTTTGGGGTTTAGAGAGAGTTATAGACTGTGGGGACTGGGGACGGGTATTAACTTTTGCTGCTCTATAAATTTTGAGCGTAATTTAACGGTCGATAAAACAATAATAATAATAATAATAATAATAATAATGAAATATTATTTTGATTTTTAAAATCTATTATTGAATTAATTGGTAATTCAAAAAATAATTCAATAAGAATTAGATTATTTCAACTTAAATTTTTTACAAAATCAAAATCAATTAGTTAAACAAAATGTCACTTTAATTATCGATAATCTATATGAAATACGGTCATATGCAATAAGAAATCCTGTAAAACCACCATACAGAAAGATGAAATTAATTGAAGATTTCATTGTGATACTAAACATACATGTGAACACAAAGTACTCATCCATTGGGTGTCCTTAGTAATTATTTTCTTTTAAGATGCTTTAAACTCATTAAATAATTTAGTGGCATAGTAATTTTGTTTCTTTATTTCACCCAATACATATTTTTAGTTATATATGAAACAAGAAAAAAATAATTTTGATATTTTTTCATTAACAAGAGAATAGAGATTTATTTGGTGACAAGAAAATAATTTTGTTGAAAACAATAAATTCATTAACAGGCATCTTTAAGTAGGGTTTTTGTTGAAATTTTAATAGGTGTATGGGGTAAAAATTGAAATTGTAAATTATTATAGTTGCACCGTTGAGAAAATAGGGGTTAAAATTAAGCTAATGAGTTCAAATAACCTACCTATTTATTAGTGGGTGTATATATCATTATTCATTAATTAATTTTGAGAAAACGTGGTGTTTTCTAATAGATTAGTAATGGGATCCCAACTCCCAAGCTCTGGCGGGCTAGAAATCTAGTTCAATGCACCGTTTTATTTATTTTTTTAATTTTGAATATTGATATTTTACCATAAATATTTTTTGATATTTACAACCATAAATTTATTAAGATTAACTAATATTTATTGGTGTTTCTCCAATTTTAATAAAAAGTAGCATTACACATTTTAAAATTTTATCTCAAAATTTCGTCTTAAATAATATGACATTCATTAATTAATTAGTAAAATAATATAATTAAACTTACTTAAAATTTATAAAAAAAATCATCAACCACGTGTCACATTATTTGAGATGACATTTATTACTATTCAATTAAATGCCCGCTAGAACAAAACTCATTTATTTCAAACTCTTTTCACCAATTTATTGGCAGTTATTGTACAATTAATAAGAATCATTTTCGATTTTGAATTCCTCCAAACTTCTTTTTCTTTTCAAGTCGCCAATTGCTTTTGTTTCTTATACACAATTTAGAGTATCCTTATTTTAATATGATTAATGACAAGGGCTAGCTCAAGATAACGTTGAGCCTTAATTTGGAAAAATAAATTCAAATAAATACTATAATTAAATTTTATATGTATAGCTATATGTGGATTAGGGGCATTTTTTTTTCTTGATTATTTATGAGATTAGATATTTAAGCTAATGTAGGGATGGCAAAACCCGAGTTTGGTCCAGGGTATGGCAATGCCCGGACCCAGCTCGGACATGTTTATTTAACACTTGGGCTAGGCTTAAAAAGCCCGGTATTGGGTAGGGTTTTTTTATCCGACCTTTTAAGCACGGATTTTATATTTAAAATATTATATATGTATATATTTTTAATTTATTTTATAATTTTTAAATTTATTTTAATAAAATAAGACATAAAAATATGAACTTTAAATGTTTAAAATTTTAAATATATTAAAGAAAAATTATCAGTCGTATACCCTTAAGTGTCACTTGTATCAAACGTACTATATCACTCATATATCCTAAGTTGGTAAAATGTTTCTGCTGTCCACCAATCCGTTACCAGTCGTTAGAATGTTAATGGAAATGTGACAAAATGACGATTTGGCACTTGAAACAAAGGACAAGATGTGATTAAAAAACGACATGTCGTTCTCTTTAAGTGAAAAGACAACGTTTTTATGGACAATACGTCATTTCATTGGAATATTACCAGATGACATGTCGTTTAAATATATTATTATTGGATGACATGTCGTTTCATAACAAAAAAAAAGTTAAACAAAAGGAAACAAACACGACACACACGACTAGATCTCTTATTCTATTCTTCTCTTCACAAACACACAACACAAAAGCAAAGGGGCGGCCGGTAGCACACTTATACACGTACAGTAATTTTTCTTAAAGAGTTTTCTTTGCGTCTGCTGTGCCGTTTCTGATCATAAGTGCTGTCGCTGTATTGGTGTGCTAACTAGGGTTGGCAAAATCTGGGTTCGGTCTGGGTATTGCCATACCCGAACTCGGCCCAATTTTTTTTTTTTTGGCCACCCGGTCTAGCTTAAAAAGCCTGGCACAGGTCCGGATTTTTTTAACCCGAATTTTATATTTTATAATATTAAATATGAATATTTTTTAATTTATTTTATAATTTTTTTTAATTTTTCAATTTATTTTAATGAAATTAGACATGAAAATAAGAACTTTAATGCTTAAAATTTTAAAAATATATAATAAATTGATAAAATAAATATAATTATTTAAAATAATATATATTTTTATAATAATTTTCTTTTATAAAATCTGGGTTCCGGGCCGGACTCGGGCTTTTCAAGTGATACCTAGGACCGGTCCATCCTCATCTCCAGTTCGGGTATTACCTGGCCTGCATTGGCAGGGCCCCTCCGGGTCCGGTCCGGACCGGTATTTTTGCCACCCCTAGTGCTAACGGCTTTCCCTTTACTTTTGTGTTGTGTGCATGTGAAGATAAGAACAGAAGAAGAGATCCGATCGTATGTGTTCTACTTGTTTCCTTTTATTTAACGGGTTTTTTTTTGTTATCAAACGACATGTCATCCAATAATAATATAATTAAATGACATGTCATCCTATAATTTTACCGTGGAACGACATGTCATCCGGTAAAATGTTGTCATTTCCCATAAGTAAAATGACATTTCGTTTTTTATCACATCTTCTCCTATAGTAAAATATCACACTACCTTTATGGGGTCAGCATATTCTAACGGTGGGTAATGAATTGGTGGACGCCAGAAACGTTTTGACAACTTAGGGTATACGAGTGATAGATATAAAAAGTATTGTAGCACGTTTGATAAAAGTGTCACTTAAGAATATATGACTGATAATTTCTCTATATTAAATAGATGGACTAAATAAACATAAAATAACATACAATCTTAACAACTTCAAGATTGTAATTAAGAACCTTATTTCTGTATTCATCCGCCAATAAACATACATTAATCCTTTGATTACTCGACTGATCACTGAATGAGCATAGTAGAGAAAATTTAAAGAATTAAAAATAAAATCGGGAGTTAATTAATAATTGGACGTGTTGATGGTTGATCAACAGTATCCAGTAGAAGAGTAGGCTTCTTACTAGTCATAAAGATTATATTCCCCATATAAACTACTTATTGTACATGAGAAGTGATTGTCTTGAAAATTAATAAGAATATTTGTGGGTCAACGAATTCAAAGCAAAGATTTTGATGAAACAATCAGTTGTTTGTCATCCAATCTTCACTACGTCATGTCCAAATAAAATCCTTGATTTATCTTCTTTTAAGTAAACTAATGCTGCATTATTTCTTAATAAAAAGTAATTTCCATGGTAAGCTAGGATTAGAATATCTCTCTCTCTCTCTCAAGATCATAGGTCCATTTTATTTGTTTGTCTGTTGTATTTTCTTTCATCTTAACACTACAAAATTCAACAGGCCCTTCGTTCTTTGCCCTGTAAAACATGAGCCCATGTTCGTCTTCAGTAACATGGAGTCATATAAATAATCAGGGATCTCTGACCATATTAAAGTCAGAGATAAGTTAAAAAAAAATACAAACTTTAATGCAGTGTATTTTATCATATAGTGCATTAAAATTTGTGTTCTTTTATTTTTCAGCTTATAAAAAAAAATAAAAAAATAAGGACGCTCGCACAGGAGAATGACTCACTCACACACACACACATGCATGCATGCACACTATTTTTCCCTTAGTAGATGTAAAGCTTAATATTTTTAGGAATATCCATCAAGTAAAGGATTTATATGATCTTCTTCCTAGGGGTGGGCACCGGTCGGGCTGATATATGCAGGTTGAAAAAATTCAACCCAACCCAACTCAACTCGTAAAATTGCGGGTTAGGACGGGTTGGGTTGAGCGGGTTAGGCTTTTGAACAAGGTCTATTTTCATAGTCAATTTAATACTATATAAAAATTATAAAAATAAATAAATTAATTGAAAAAAATTAAAAGAACACAAATATTAAAATCCTTACTACCAATCCAACATTTCAAAGTCTAACAATTAAATTATTAGTTCATAGTTAATGAAAGAAAAACAAGCTAAAAATTCAAAATCTTGTTTAAGACAAAACTCTAAAGTCTAAATAACAACAGTAATTAGGAGTTTAATTAATTAAGAAGGTTTTATTATAATTTTATATTTATATTTTTTTATGTAAAATATCAAAATTTATAATAATAATTTATGTATAATTATATGTATGAACGCGGATTGGCGGGTTGGAAATTTAACAACCCAATCTAACTTGTTTATTTTACCAACCCAACCCAAACCACAAAAAATCATGCGGGTTGGGTCGCTTTCACGGGTTGGGCGGGAATTTTATGGTAATATAAACGAGTTTTGCTATAAGAGCCATATAGAAAAATTGTTATGTGCATATACTACTCAAATTAAGTTGATATATACTTGATAATTGAATTAATAAAAGCTTGTGACAATTAGCTAAATTAGGTTTTATTATAACTATGTAGTGATGTTTATGCAATGATCCAATGCAATATATTTATCTATGTCAATTTTTTATATTTATTTTATGAATATAAAGTTCACAGACATTATAGTGTTAAATTAATTCAATCAATAAGGGTGTATAAGTCATTTTACTTTCATATTCTCAAAACATTAGGCTTTATGATCACCAAGGATAAAATAGTAAAATGATCAATAAAATAATGAACAAAATCGTTATAACATAAGGGGATTCAAATGGATTTAAACGCATGATAGGTTCCAATTACTTTCTTTAGACAAGAGAGGGCGTTTGGCTTTTTTTTCATGCGAGAGTGAGTTCAAGTTATAGTGTTGTATATTGTGGAATTGATTTTCTTCCTAATATTTAATAATAAATCTGACTTGTTCTCAAACTTAGATATATATCTAAGAGTTTTTTTTTTTATTGCTGATATACAATACAATGATTACAATCAGACTATTATTGATATTACATTCGCAGTTGCAAAAGGAGAGAGAACATGGGATCTCTTGAAATAGATGAGGAAGATGGGGAATCACATAAATTAGAAATAAAACCCAATGATTCCAATAAGACTACTCCTGATATTTATAATCATACAATTATTATATAATCGAGGAAGGAAATTAAATCCCCATATTAGGATATGGGAGACTCGTTTATGAGAGTGAGTTATACCACTTAGCCAAATGTCAATTAGTTCTAAAAGTACTTATTAGATCTGACATAAAAATCTGAAATTAAAATCAAGGACAAATTTAAGATACCATAAATTAATTTATAATATTGTAAAAATAATTTACGATGTCGTAAATCCATTCCCTGCCAGGCTTTAATTCTATATTAAAAAGTTTTCTATATATCTAAATTGCACCATCATAATATAATTTTTGAATGAAATAGTGATTTATTTATTAGTCTGTTTAACGTGTAGAGGACTGGAGATTATTTGTTTCGAACAATGCATATAAATAAGATAATAACACTAAAATTTCAAAATCTTAACTAAGGGGCTGTTTGTTAAACGTCTAAAGTCTGAACGTTTGTTAATTTCAGATGTTTTTTTCGAATTTGCTTGTTTGATTTTTATGACTTATATCTGAATTTCAGATATTTACATCTGAATAGAAAAAGTAAAGTTCCGTGACTTTTATCTGAATGAAAAAAAGTCTGAATCAAAAACAAATACTATATTCCAAAAATATCCCTATTAAATATATACATCCCTTTTTTTTCTTTTTGTAATTCACGTTTTTCTTCTTTTTCATTAGCAGTAGAATTCTTCAACCACAGCAGTCATCAAATCTCCATTGTCAGGTACGTTTTTCTTCCTTTTTTTTTTTTACAGTTTTTTATAAATATTTTTTTATATATTCTATCTCATCATCATGATTAGCCTTGATTAACCCAACCAACAAAAACCCTCCAAACTTTATACTGTTCTTTGTTGAAAATTCAACATCCAGCGGCAGTTTATAATTTATAAAAACAAACAAGATGCCACTTATATTCAGATATTAAAATAAAAAAACAAACATGTCATTCAGACATATGTAATTCAGACCTATTCAGACTTCAACCATATTCAGACCCATTCAGATTTCAGACAAAAAAAACAAACGCTACCTAAGTTGGGCAGCAAATCACAAAATTCGGAAAGAGACAAGCTTCTGGCAATTTCTCTTTCTTATGGGTTCTGCCACAGCCATCAACGAATCAAAATAATAATAATAAAGAAAAAGAAAGTGGGGTAGGCTCTCACGTAGGAGGGGGCAAAATATTCGATAAGGAGCAAGATTTCAGCAACAAAAATAGGAAAATTCTATTTACCCGGGTCAAACCCCGAAAATAAGTGAGACGACGTCGTTTCGTTTGATTTTGCTAAACGGCGTCGTTTTTGCTTAAGCTTGCTTAGATTTGTTTCGTTTTGCTTAGTTTGCTTCTATTTTTACTTCTGTTCTTGTTTTGTTTTTGCTAGGTTTCTCTTTGCCAAAAACCAGTCCCCACAACCTCCTTTTTTTTGTGGGGAATGTGTTTTGTTTTTGTTGGGTAAACTGTAACACCATCGATTTCTCTCTCTATTGCAGGTCTGGCTGGCTCAACAACTTTTTCCTCCAATTCTTCACTATTTTCTTCAAAATCAGCCCCCTCTAATTCCTCCAAATCTGCTTTAGGAAACGATATATCACACCAGAGGCTCGAGTGAATGTTTGAATCATGTAGCTTGGCTGGTTATTTCAAGATCTGCTTTTTCTTTTGCTTTTTTGCTCAGCTTTTGCTTATTAAAAAATTAAAATTAATCTAAGTGCAAAAGTCAGGGCTTTAAAAAAAAAAAAAAATTAACCAAAGCTTCATTTTTGAAGTCTTTGACTGAAAGTAATAGTGATTTTGGATGTGGGTTTTTGGTCTTGGGATGTTTCCCACAAGTTAAATTTTTTAGGGTTGGTTTTGATAGGGTTAAAGTTTTTGCAATTTGGTTTCCGTGGGAGGGATTTGGTTCAATCTCTGTGTAGTGGTGGTAGTGGAAAATCAAGTGATGTAAGAAGTAATGGGTTGTGTTCAAAAATTGGTTTTGGTGAAGAATGTGATGATGTCAAGATTGTGTCTTGCACTTGTGGTGGTGGTCCATTGATGTTCTTGGAGAGCTCAAAGTTCTTGAAAAATAAAAGCAAAGATAATGCTAATGATGATAACGATGATGATGATGATGATGGTGAAAGAGAATGTTGTGAAGAAGATTAAGAATTTGATGTAATGGTACTGAGAACTTAGAAGATTGGTCAAGATTGAAAGGCAAAGGGTAAATTCGGTTTTGGCTTGTTTGTTTTTCCTTTTGAAACGGCGTCGCTTGCTGAAAATTGAAACAAAAAAAAAGACGCGAAACGGTGACGTTTTTGGGAATTTCGGGGTTTGACCTAGGACAAATAGCAAAACTTACAAAAATGAGCTTAACTTTCATAAAAGGAAAATGCTATCAAATCCCGAGTCAAACTCCGAAAATGAAACTCACTGTTTTGATTAAAGCCAAATGCAACGTTTTCCTTTGCCCAAAAACGCAGCCAAATACAGCCCCCTTCCTTTGCAAAAAATTTCACTTTCCCTTCATCGATCGAGCTCCAGCGTTGTATCCACAATCCAGCGTTGGATTTTTGCTTCGCAATCAACTCGCAGCCAAACACAGCAGCCTTCCTTTGCCCAAACACGCCCAAAAACGCAGCCAAACGTAGATGACTTTGTTAATTTAGTGTTTTGTGTGTGTGTGTGAATGAAAGAGACAGGGGAAAAAATGCAGATGATTTTGTTAATTGAGCGTTTTGTGAGTGTGTGTGAATGAAAGAGACTGGGGAAAAAAATGCATATGGCTTTGTTAATTGAGTGTTTTATGTGTGTGTGTGTGAATGAAAGAAACAGGGGAAAAAAATGCAGAGAAATCGCCTCAGCCAAGTAGGAAGAGAAATCAAAGAACTTGAGCGTGGGTTCATCAAAGAACAAAACCAAAATTCAGAGAAATCGCCTAAGCCAAGAAGGAAGAGAAATCAAAGAATTTGAGCGTAGGTTCATCAAAGAACAAAACCAGTTCCAGTGCCAAGAAGGAAGAGAAATCAAACGAAGCCAAAGTCAGTTCTAAAACGGCGTCGTTTTACGCAATATGAAAAAATAATAATAATAACTCAAGAACAGCGTCGTTTCTCTATGATTCGGGGTTTGACCCGGGGCAATCATCAGTGCTCTTCATAAAAACAGTTAAAAGTTTAAAATCGATTGGATTTATTTATGCATAACATCGTGGGTCTAACGTACATATCCAATAATACCCAATTGCTATGGACCTGTGGCCTATGCAACATGTAACGAAACGACGACTGTAACGTACAACCACGGCCAACATAGCAAAACTTGAGAAAAATATAGACTTTGATATCATAAGCGAAGAGCCAAATGGCGAATTTCTTGTAAAACTAGTGAGCTTTATATGAATATGATGACACCCCTAAACCCAGCCCACCAACAAATAACTAACATATAACAAGTAACTACAACGTACAAGATGGATCAGCCGGTAAAATATATGCGTACAAAGGTACACGTGTAACAAACGACAGTGTACAATCTACAAACATGCCTTGGACGGCTGCTGTTCCCGTGGCTGTGCATCTCCTTCAATCCACGTGGACGTGGTATCACAGTTGAATGTCCATCCGCAAGAATTACTGTACCACCCACCATTCATCAACTCAGGCAATTCAATCTCCTCCCAAAAGTCATCACCGTCCGATTCCGATACATTACTCTTTTTCGATGAAATGAGTCCAGAATGTGCTGCCTTAGCCGCTGCCTCCTGAATATCTCTAGCCGTACGCGTGGAAGGCCGTGGCAAGGCCTCAACCTTGTCAGGAAAGTTTAGCTGAGCTTTTCGTCCCTTTAAGCAATACGCAGCAACATCATAAGCCCTAGCTGCCATTTCTGGCACAGGGAACGAACCCAGCCATATGCGTGACTTTTTGCGTGGCTCTCTGATTTCAGACACCCATTTGCCCCACCGCCGCTTCCGGACACCGCGATAGACAGGGTGTCGCGTGCCGCCTGGTTGTGAGCTGTATTTACGGTGAATTACGGAGGCTATAGTGGTGGTACTGGCGATCAATTCATCTTCAGTGTCCATTTACATTCACATTTAAGAGCCGTTGGCTTTGAGTGCATGTCAGGACAATTTATATTCTACACTGACATTGTAACGGTGACTGCAATTACTATACTACCCATGCCTAAATTATCGTTGTCAAAATAAAAAAAATGCATACAGGTGTCTTAGCTCATCTCACGCGCACTACTTTAACACGTGGAGAATGCTGGGAATAGTACGGTATTGTTAAACAATAAAAAGGGCAACGATTTGTGGACAAAAAGTTGAAAGCGCGTGGGGGTGTGAGGCTTGTGCTTCTTACCAGGATTGGCGGAGCAGTGACACATTGGCACGATAATGACCCGAGTTGCCCTTTCGAGAAAGCTCGTTATCGAACCTCTTAAAACGGCTATAGCTTTTGGTCGAGTAGAGAGAGCTCACATGACGAAGGGTAGCACGAGAATTTAGTGATTAACTTTTGTTTTCTTTTTTTGGGTGATTTTTTTAATGATATTTCATAGATTTTGTAGCGAGGAAATTGGTACAAATTAAAACAAATGTGTAGAGACATCCATTATTATTATTACATATAAAAATATATGTTTATTAATTAATATTTTATTGGCGGGAAGCTACCTACCAATAAAATCTTATCTTTTCTATAGAGATAAAGATAATATGACAATAACCTCACACTGAAGTCATATCTGCGTGCGTGCGTGCATCATCAGTTTTCTTTTTTCTTTTTTTAGCGTAATTGGCTAATTGTATCTCTTCATTTCAGTGCATAATCAAAGACATCTATTGACTTTGATTGTAAAATTTCTCTTTATACGAATGCTATTATATTATATAGACTGAAACAGCTTTTAAGCTTTGACCATCTGTAATATTAATGAGATTAAAGATTTAAAGAATACTATAATCGGCGCTGATATACTCCCCGAGTCAAACTCCGGGTCAAGCCCCGAAGCTTGAGAAAACGACGCCGTTTTGGGATGAAAATCCAAGGTCTGCTTTAGTCGCGAAGGTTGTGAAAAAACGATGCCGTTTTGAGATTTTAACGTTGCTGTAATGTTGTTCTCTTTCCCTTCCATTTTCACTCCCAGCTACAGAGCCACTTAAGTGCAAGAATCAAGATTAGTTACAACAAGAAAGAATGCATCCTCTCTTGGGCCAAAAGATCCGGTCGTAAAAGTTACATCATTTGCTACAATCAAAATTGTCCTTCTAGATGGAAACTCAGGAGTAAACATTTCCATACACCATGCCAATATTATTAAACCCAGGTAAACGCTCAACCAAGACAAGAGGTATATCACTATCATCGGCAAATTTGAGTTCTGTAACTTTGAGAAGAGCCTTATCCTTTGGTCTCATATTTGGGAACTGGGATGCCCATGACTGTTCCAAGGCTGTTTCAAATGCCTTCAAGCAACATTTCTCGCATGAACATGATTTCTGTGGCTTTATATTTATTCAACAACAACCAAAACTAAAAAAAAAAGAGATATGATATTGCAGCAAGTAGATGCTAGAGTGCTCACTAGAGAAAAATCATAGCAATAAGTAAGTGTGAGCTGTTGTAATGGCTGTGATGGCAGTCGGTGGTGGTAATGGCGGTGGTTGGGTACACGTGCAATGGCTGTGATTTGTGGCCAATTTCAGAGAAAACTTCGATCGATGAAGGAAAGTGGGAAAGCTCGATTGATGAAGGCAAGGGAAATACAAAGCGTAAAACGATGCATTTTTTGCTCACTTGATCGCAATAAGAAATGGAAATGCAGCACTAAAACGGTGCGTTTTTATTTTAAGTAAAATGGTGCGTTTTATTCGGGGTTTGACCCGGGATTGTTAATATAATTTACATGACTTAGAATACTCTCAATAAATTTGTGGTTGTTAATATAATTTACATATCAGTTTTTAAAAAAAAAAAACTAGGCACGGCGGGGATGATTGCACATTGCTAAACTGTACAATAACTTTACTGCCAAGGTTGCCAAGTAGTTGTTAAATGTCTACTTGGGATTGGCAGGGCAGGAATAATCCAACAACAAATGGGGTACAGGAAATTGTTGGCGTGTTGTATAATTATTACAGAGAAAAAGACACTATTTTTCAACTCTCAAGTGGTTGCCATGATTTTCCATTTAACATAATGCACGCATTCTGGAAATGCCTCTCCTTTCTTAAAACGCAAATTGCTTGCCGGTAGGTAGAGACTAAAGTATATGTATATTAGTAATTTTGACGTAGAAATTTCATCACCAAAACCCTAGCTCCTGGCTTGCCTTGCCTGCATAAGATTTTTTCTTATTTCTTTCTTTTTTTTTTTTTTGGGAACGTTGATATATATGTACTATTGTGATCAAAAGACTATCATATTTATAATGAAATGTTTGTTAAGACTATCTTTAAACTAAGTTTATTAAGTGCAGATTTTTACCTTTATTAATAATCAAATAATATTTACTCCATCCAGATGAATTTCCACTCAATTATATAATTGAGATAAAAAGTATTGAGGCGGTCACTCCACTTATCTTTGAATTTTGATTTTACTTTTTAGTGATTAATTGTAAGGGCTAGACTATGTTAGATATAATGTAACATACAACAAATTCATGAGTTGTCATCCATACTTTTCTCTTTTTTCTTTTCCATGGTTTTGACAGGAGTCCTACTTATATTCTATAAACTGATTTTGTAAAAAAATTAATCAATATATATTGTATTATCAAAAACTTGTGATACACAATCACGAAATATTAAAAAAAAATAATAATAATAATAACAATAATGTACATTTTGCACAAAAAGTGTGGAAGCAATATCAACCTTCGTTAGTCATTACTAGAGGTTTAAGTGTAACTTGATGTGATGTGATTCATCCAAATGAATGAATGATGAGAAGCTAGCATGGGATTACTATAGAAGGGAAGTCAAGATATTAACTTTTTAATTACTTGGTTTGTTGGATTACAAGATTAATTATTCCAATCAATATCCACATGCGAATAATAAATAATATCAGAAGACCACAAATGTTAAATGTGGTTTTGAAATTTGTGAACTCAATCCAAGAATTTTGATCAAGTGTGGAGGTTACGCAACTTATAGTGTGCGACATTGCGCACTCAATCAGTCCTCCTTGATCCAATATAAAAAATTAACAGTACTGGTTAAAGTTATCCGAGCAAAAATGATAAATCAAGTAAGCCTCTTTATCGATGTATCGATGGCAGTCTAGAAGTTTATTTGCAGAATCTATCCCACAAGTCATAATGGAGCTGAGAGCTTCATACTTTGTATACTACTAACGCGTTTAAGTTGGAATTAAGATCAATTGGGCCTTAAAATTATTTTTATTTTATTTTAGTTTTTTCTTTTTCTTTCTCTAGTATTAGTGTATAACCATCGCCCTCACCATTTTATTAACAACAAGTTCTTCATTACTATCACATTTTTTCTTCACCATCAATCCGTCACCTCCGCCAACATATGATGGGTTTCAATATTGGATTTTGTTGAATTTAATGAATAAATGGTGGGTTTTGTTGTTATTGATGATATTGGTTTTGATTTTATGTGAGAATCTAAGGTTATGTTTTATTTCAATTTGAAATTTGATTAGGAGTTAATATTTGATTTCATTTGTGTGAATCAATTAAAAAGATAAGAGAAATGTGAGAGATGAAAATTTAATCTACTAAGAAATTGTAAGAGAAGAAAAATACTTTTTTTTTTAATTTTTTTATTTATCTATTAGTGCAATTTTAAAATAAATAATATTAATTTATAAATGGGGGCATGTGAGATAAATTAACTGGATTTAAAATAATATTATTTATCTTGGATTTAATGGATTTAAAATAATATTATATTAAATTAATAATATTATTAATTTAATTTTGTATCCCATTTTTTGTTTTTTTGTGATTCAACAATTAGATTCAACCCAAGATTTGCAAAAGCTATTCCAACGGTGAGGATGCCAATACTTTTTTATTAACGTTGCAGCCCCTTTTGTTTTCTAAAAAACAAAAAAAAACGTTATGTTTCAAAATTTTGATACATAAGTCTGTTAAAATATTTTATTATCTTTAATTGGGTCAAGGGTAATTTAGTAAATGAATATCTAAATATTAAAAATATGCATGGATTATTTTAATTTACTAAAATACTCTCCACACCCATTTACTTAAAATATCAATTACAAAAATACCCAATTTTAGTATTTTTTTATAAATAAAATACGTATTTAATGTTTTACCATTTAAAACAATATTACTTATAAGGATAAATAATTATTTTAATTAAATAAATCAAACTTAATTTTTATTTCTATACACTTGCTCAACATCAAATAACCTTTTAACTCTCATCTCTTTCGTACATTTTATTTAAGATTTTTCTTTTCTAAATCACATAAAAAATTTTAAGACCTTAATCCACTTAATCCTCCACAAAATTAAGGCAATATGGTTATTGGTGCCAGCTATAATTTCAGTAGAAGATATGATATTTTATTTGAATAAATTTAGCTTTTATCCTTCATGATGTATTTGATCAATAGTCATTTTTATCATTTATGGTGTCTAAATTTCTACATTTATTGATTATTTTGTGTAATATTCACATAAGAAATGAAAATATTTTGGTGGTGACTGATGAATGTGGGAATCAAAACTTTTTTTATGGCAATTTTTTTCCTTCTAGAGGGATGAATTTTTTTTCCTTCTAGAGAGATGAATTTTGAAACAAATATTGAACTTCTATGAATGTTGTGATCCTTATTTTTTTTCTTTTGCTGGAAAGATAGTTAATGGAGAACAAGAAGATGGAGGGAAAAAATGGAAAATTTATGGATTTAACCACTTATAAAATATATATATATATATAATAGTTGGTGGGGGTATAGAGGAAATTTAAGTAAAATAAGTCTATCCCACTACCTTTAACTGCATTCTGCAAGTTCTAATTTTTTAGATTTTGTATAGGAAGTGAGATACAATTCCTTTCTTATTATAGTGGTAAAGGAAAAAACATAAACACAATATATATTTTTTAAGAGAATGCAAGTATTATTTTTCTGATTTTTTGTGTTCAAGAAATTAATCTAATTTATGCGGTTAAAATATTCTCTCTCTTTTTTATATTTGAAAGAATTATATGTTTGATATTGAATAAATTAAAATATATAAAGTAGTACAGCATGATTGAGAAGAAGACATAGAGATAATAAATTTTTTAAAATTTTAAAATTATTATATTTTAATTGGGGCTTATTATGTGAAATTATTGAAACTCATAGTTTTTATTATTTACAAAAAATAATATGAACTGGTGAAGAAAATGCCAAAAAAAATTTTAAAATTTTAAAATTATTATATTTTAATTGGGGCTCATTATTTAAATTTTTTGAAACTTATAATTTTTATTATTTATAGAAAATAAGAGGGATTGCTAAAGAAAATGTTAAAATTGGGTGTTTGATACATCGAGGCAAGGTAGTTTTGTCCGGATCTAATATTAAAAAAACAAAAAATGTATGGTTCTAAAACCTTCTCTTTAGACGAATCAATCCATATCATCCTTCAAACAGGATCCCAACAGAGAACGCAGACTTGCATTATTAGAACTCAAGACCCAAATCCAATCTACAAAAGGCAATTGGGCCTGTGGTACGAATAGTTCAACTGCGGGCTTAAATTAGTAGTAAGGGTGACACTGTTGACACCCTTTCAAAGTCTAACAAAGCCCCTTTTATCCGTACGATTAGTATTGTAACCTTGGTTTGGTTCTGATTGGATTTTTTTTGAAAAAAAAGACGAAGAAGATGAGTAAGAAGAGGAGAGGGGAGAGATTTATTGAAACTAATACTCGACTTTCCCTTTGCATAAAAAAAAAAAAGACGAAGAAGATGAATAAGAAGAGCTGAAGAGGAGGGGGGAGAGATTTATGACCGTTTGATGAAAATTTAACAACTGTGAAAATATAAGATAATAAAATTTTATTATTTTCATAGCTGTTGGATTTTCATCAAACAGTCATAAAAAACTTATGTACCATACATAATAATATAAGGTAACTATCACATTTTTTGCCCTTTTTTCTCATTAAATTTAAATGAACAATATTTGGGTGCATCTACTAATCGATAATTGAAATAAACTGTTTACTTTAACTATATGAAACACAATCAAAATGAACTGTATTGTCACTAATATGTTTACTTTACTGAAATACCTTAAGTTGATTATTGTCATTATTTATTATAACAATTGTGATTATTATTATTATTTAAAATAATTATTGTTAATAATAATAATAATTTAATTGAGAACAAAAGTGAAGTTATGAAATTTTGATGAGGTAAAATGGGCTATTTAAGGGATCCTCTATCCCATGGAAATCAAGTTCTTGTATCTTAATTAAAAAAATATGTGTCCCACATATTTCGATCTCATTCGACAAAAAAACATCATTGATTATTTTCATTTTGGATTCCGATTTCCAAAAATTAACCTCACCATTTTATTTCAGCATACACGAGTTCTGTGCTGCACTTGCAAACTAAAATTTTGATAGCACAAGTGAAATGGTACATAAATTAGCGTAACATGTTGTCACTTGTCACTCACATGCTAGAAAACCGTCCATAGGACGTACCAGAGAGGCTTTCTGTTTTCTATTTGTGACAACAAAGTTCAATGTATGAAAATATTCTAGACAGTTCACTGAGGAAGACCGGTTTTTACTTAACAAAATGTGAAAATTCAAGGATCTGATTTTACCAGACTGTGGAAAACACTCCTTTTAATTAGTTGAGGAGTACACGATACTTTCGGATAAGAGTAAGGTAATATTTGTTTGTTTGTCTGAAATCTCAATAGGTTTAAATTTTTTTAAAATCTGAATAGGTCTGAATATAAAAATTTGAATGACATGTTTGTTTTTTTTTTTTTTTTAATATCTGAAAATAAGTGGCGTTTTGTTCGTTTTTATAATAAAAAATATCTTAAACTTAGTTATTTGATATTTATATCATTGTATATTAAAACAAAAAAAAGGATTAGATTTTATAGTTTAAAAAAATAAATTATTTTATTGAGATATTTTTGAAATATAATATTTAAAAAGTCACAAAAATTTATTTTTTCTATTAAGATGTAAATATTTAAAAATTAATCATAAGTTACAAAAAATAAATAAATAAATTTTAAAAAATATCTTAAAATAATAAAATTTTAAACTTAAGACATTCAACAAATAACCTCTAAGAATTTCTTAAATCTTTAAATTTATTGCGGCAGTAGAATTTTATTTTTCATTGAGGTTGGAAATATTTGATAAAACCTAAAAGAATGAAAATTTACAAGAGGTTAATGTAACATAAGATTTTATTAGTGTGAACAGATAAAGAGATGTCCACAAATTCACGTGCTAATCTGTGTGTCAGTAGCTTTACACGCGGGCGGCGTGATTATGGTTGTGATCTGTGAATTTAAAACATGTTCCGTGTGGCGTCCGATAGTCCAACACAGTTAGCCACCGTCAAGAATCAAGATTCGTAGCAATTTTTTTTTTTTTTTTTGATAGAAGATTCGTAGCAATTTTAATTCAAAACAAGCGGACACAGACACAGTCAAGTCGGTTTCCATAATGTTAAATGATAATATCGATGACGTAATTAAGAAATCATTAAACAATTATGCTCCAATAATTAAATAAGATGATTTAAATACTAAAAACTGTTCCCTATACTTGTCTCTTCTCTCAACCCGCTTTTTGGCCTCTAAACTTCGTACATTAAAAAATAAAAATAAGAGGGTGTTCCAATATTGCAAATTACATATTTAGTTTATATATGTGTGTATATTTGACTCTTATAAAAAAAAAACAAAATCAAATACTCACATTATTTAAACCCTGTATTTTTTTTTTCCTGGTTTAACGTTAGTTTGGTTGATGAGAGATTAAGAGTATACTTTTTAGAGCACTAGAAAACATTATTTGAATTATTTTAGATTCCAATAATTTGTGTCTGACTCGTGGCATTCTAAAGAAATGGGTTGGTTCGGAAGATGTTCGCCATCAGCAAAATAACTTAACGAGGGAAATTTATAAGAATAACCCATAAAATTTTATAAATTTTCAAACTGACCCCTCTAATTTTTTTCTATCAACATTAGCCAAATCATTCACAAGTAGGGATGGCAATGGGCACCGCCCACAGCGGGTTTGCCATTACCAAACCCACACCTGCACAAAATTTAAATTACCAAACCCACCGGCAACCTGCCGCGGGTTTTAACTTTTTTAAGAAAACCCGCCCGCTGCGGGTTTTGACAATTACCAAACCCGCAATGGTACCCAGCGAATTTTTTGTAGGTTCCCACGTTTAAAATAACAAATGTTTAATACATAAATTTATAATAATAATCTAAAATTCTACATAATATAATCAATTCTAAATTTAATCAATGTAAATGAAAAATTATAATAAGTATCTAATAATACATGTATTAAGTTAAAGAAACTTAGTTCCTTACCTCATCAACAATATCTTCATCTTCGAAGAATTTGTTACTCCACTTCTTTAGTAGAAGAATTTGCATTTATAAGTTTATCGAGAAAAATAAATAAATAATTATAAGTTTGTAATGTATAATGCGATAGATATTATATTCTATTGAAATAAAAATACATTTTCATACAATTAAATTCAGCACACAACCAAATTTTAGGTTACGACTTTAGATATTAAGAATTGGCCACACGTTTAACCATTTATTCATTTATATATTTTTAAGTTTAAATATTATTTTAAACTAAAACTTAAAAAAATTATAAAGTTGCGGGTTTGGCGGATACCCGCATGGGTATCCGGCGGATTTTTGTCAAATACCAAACCCGCCCGCAATCCGCTGCGGGTTTAAATTAGTGATACTAAACCCGCCTGCAACCCGCAAAATTACCCACAGCGGGTGGGTTTTGGCAGGCGGTTTTGGGCGGATTAAAGTAGTTGAAAGCATTAGTTTATGGCTTCCAAGCAACAGCAGCCTAGAAAGTAGAAACTACTGAGAAACTATGCATGAGAAGAAAAATGAGCAAAATGAATTAGACCGCAAACAATTTAACCAAAATCTTTTAGTTTCAACGGTCAAACCCCACTTGATCCCCAAGAAACTTGTTCTATATAAATGGCAAATCGCACCTTACTGAAAAATGAGCAAAGACATTTAGTGCACATCTTTCTTAAAGTTTCTTTCTTAGTTCTTCCATGCAACTGCAGATACCGAAACATCTAAAACTGCAACGACTGTAACATTTACCTCGCCAGAGGCAGCAATAGTAGCTGCAGCTAACCATTTCTCATCTGTTCATAAATTACGCTTCTGCTGATGATACAGGCAAGTGTATGTTGTGTAACCAAGAATTATAGGTTAGCTACAGCTTGGTGCGACAGGCGCATGTTGCAACAAGAAGGTGCGAGGCGCGACTAGCGCTTGATGGGGCACGACTAGCACCTGTCGTACCAATTTAGCGCGACAGGCAATTTAGTGCGACGGCTGTCGCACCATATTAGTGTTCAGTTTTTACCTTTTTTTCATGCTTATTGTTTATTAGCTTACTTATGTTTTGCTCTTCAAATGTGTTTGGTCGGAATTTTCTTTTCCGTCGACGCTGTCGTTTTTCGTCACCGTTCGCCAATGCCGATGATGTTTCAACATACAAGAGGTGAAACGTAATTACGTTTTGCTGGTTTGTTGGTTTGGTAAAGAGGAAGACGAGTTTTGGCTATGGAGGATAATACGGGGCAAAAAATTTTTGTTTGGCTAGTGTTGATAGAAAAAAATTAGAGGGATTAGTTTGAAAATTAGTAAAATTTTATGGGTTATTCTTGTAAATTTCCCACTTAATAATAGTAGATTATTAGTAAAAAAATTACAACTTTTAGGGGTTTTCTCTTATTTATTTATTTTCTAATTTCTTCTTCCATAGACAAACAACAACCTTTGTACCGGATTGATCCATCTCCATCTACTATGCTATGTTAAGTATTTTTTTACTTTAGTTCAGATATGCGCGAGAGTCAAGAGATGTTTCATTTTCAAAATATTTACTCATTGCTCTAAAGACATAACTCTTGTCTCTCGCGATTTTATATTGTTTTTAATGAGATTTTAGAAAAATAAGGTGTAAAAAAAATAATTATAAGTTTTAGCTGTAATCACGACTCACGAGGTTGTGATTAAAGGTTTACACCCTAGCTCTATTCTATCTTTTGAGTTCCATTCAAAAGCCAACAAATTCAAGAGATATACAACACATGTTAGAATTTTTAAGTCAACTCGATCTTATTGTATATACCCTTAACTAATCTCTTGATATCTCTCATACGGTGTAAAAACATGATACAAATGTCAATCATATAATAGAATTATGAGCTGCAATATGAAAAAAAATGATATAATTGATCCCAATATCTCTCTTATTATAAATATATTCATTTGAATTCATCTGATGACGATTTTTTCGATGGTATGAAAAATGACTTTAAATACGAATTTAGTATTAATAAAAATGCTTAATCATTAACTACAATAATTATTTTTTTCTTTGAGAGTGGTGTTGCTGCCCCTTAATTTATCTTAAGAAACCCCTTTTCTAAATATAACTATTAAAATTCCATAAATAAACCGCATTAATAATATATTTTATCAAACAATCATAAAAAAATTTATATGCCTTACGTAATAATAATGTAAGGTAACAAGATCCAGCAAAAAAAAAGAAAATCAACTTAAGGTATTTTATCAAAAAAGAAAAAAAGGGCAAAAAGGGGCAACAAATCAACGGCTGCCAGCGTGCCACGTAATACATTAACGCAAAATTAGCCTGGAAAAATCAAATACGGGGCACACGCCAAACACGTTACACCAAAATTTTACAAAGCTCAATATTTAATGCTGATCACGTCCTTCTCATTTCTCATAACTCACCCTCGGTTCACGTTGCTATCACGTGCTCTTCACGATCTGCAACAGTTGTTTTATCTTTGTGTTTGCTGTCTACTTTATCGCTCTTTATTTTCTTTTGGTAAGTTTTATCGCCAGTTCGATTTGATCGAGGACGGTTTGGATTTGGATGGCGAAACGTGTTAAAAAAGTTTGCTGTGTCGACACGTGGACTCGATTACTGTGATAAACGTGTATGATTTGCAGGGGTGTGAAACTGCCGCCCAAAACGCGTGTCGAAGAGCTGGATAGCGCAATGATTCTCATTGGACGGTCGTATTCACGCCAGCATTACCACATGTAAGGCGTTTTTTAAGTTAAATAAAAGTTCAACTTCAAGGACCATTGGAGGGTGACTTGCACGCGCCATCAATTGTTTGGGACTTTCAAAGATTTAATTTTATGAAAGTTTCACGTTGCATCACGTTGATAATTTGTTTTACAATCTAAACCGTTAATCTCATGGTTACTTTTGTCAATGCTCGGACCCACGTCATTACTCATAGGGAGGAAGATGTTAAATTATTTTATTTTAACTTTTTATATATATATATATATAAATTGTATCACTTTCGATTTTTGTTTGCCTTAGATTCTACTCAATTTGGGGACCACGCTGTTCTACTGTATTGCATTATGGCTCTTGAAAATAATAATAATAATAATTATTATTATTACGATTATGCGAATTATATTATTTGATTAACTTTGTAACCTCAACCTTATCAAAATTCAAAAGTGATTGTAATGTCGTAGGAATTCTTTTTGTTTTTTTAACTTTCAACATCATGATGATCAAAGGGTGGAACAAAAATCGAATGGTTAATAATGCGTAATCTTGTTCCCTTTAATTAATCCAATGTGCTTGGCTTATGGGTGGGACCCACTCTCATTCGACCTCGTTTTACTTTTTGACCTTTTTTATTTTCAGATACCCTACAAATTAACCAATTAAATTTTAAATCTGAAACATACAGCACATGGTACGATGGAATGTGTAATAACCTAAAAGCTAACTTGTATGTTAAGAAATAATTTGAAATTAAAATGGATCAAGCGCCCTATCAAACATTTCCACCAAACGTGTCTTTTATTTCTCAGAATTTTACTTTTTATGTAATTTATTCTAGGGAAAAAGTATACAAATCAGAAATCAAACATATAGATTAGATTTCAACAAAAATTAGAGCTAAATATATCATTTATCACTATTTCAAAAAGCCATCTACATAACATCTCAAAGTAGATTACCATATATACTAACTAACACAGTGTGCAGTGAGCAGAGCAACCTATTTAAAACTCTTGGATAATTATTTATGTATTTGTTGTAATTAAAGATCTATAATCATTTTTAATTAGCTATTAATGGACAGGTAACGTATATTAAATAAAATAAATAAGTGGAGTCACAAGTAGTACGTGCATTCAAACTTAATGCGTGCCACTGTGAGGCATGAGAATCACGCAGATTGATGATGGTCTTACTTTTTTTTTTGTTGAAATCATCAAATTTCTAACCGGAAAAAACAGTTGCTTTTAAAAGTCCTATGATAAGTGATCCCTCAAAGATGATGTGCAAGTGTGACGAACAGTAAACTCTCAAGCGTGTGAAAGAGCCTTTATTTATTATTTTTATAATTCGTTAAAACATTTAAAAATCATCCAAAACAAAAAACGTTGCCGACTACCCCTCAACCTCTAACCATTGAGTTTGAGTTAACTCAAGTGTTTTAACCATGGTTACTTTTTTAACTCTTTAGTCTACTTACTTAACCACGGTCCAATTATGCAGTTAGGATGTAGAGAGCGAGCGAAAAACAAAACAAAACAAAACAAAACCAAAACAACTGCATTTCTCTCTCGCACGCCCCCCTAATTCTCTCTCTTTCTATAGCCTTTTTCTTTTTCTTTATTGGGGAAAAACTCTTTAACTGATTCTGTGTTTGTTTCCGGGAAATTTTGTTTCCGAATTGAACTGTTATCTTTTTTCCGGGAAAATTTTACAACTTCCTCAAGTCTTACTACTCCGCTCTGCCTTTTGTTCTTTATCACTATCCCAAATTGCTTCCCTGTGCCGGTGTGTATAAGCTTTTACTCTTTCGATTGATTTTAGTGTATTTCCTTATTTGGGTTTTATTTATAACTTAGCTTTTATATATAGCTTGTGAGATCCGAAATCATAGGGATATACTCGCATGCAACAATAGCCATGTGGGGTTTTATAATTTATTTGAATGTGTCAAATTTGAGTGTATAGATATTGGTTTGCTGGGTTTTAGAGTAGATTTGATCTGGGTTTTTGAAAATTTTTTAGCATTTAATTATTTTGGTTTTTTTTTTCTTTTTTTTGGGTTTAGATATGAAAATAGAGGTTAATATGGGAGGTAATTTGTGGAATGATGAGGATAAGTCTATGGTAGCTGCTGTTTTGGGAACAAGAGCTTTTGATTACTTATTAACGAGCTCAATTTCGAATGAGAACCTTTTAATGGCTGTTGGCAGTGATGAAAATTTACAAAATAAGCTTTCTGATCTCGTGGACAGGCCTAACGCATCAAATTTTAGCTGGAATTATGCTATCTTTTGGCAAATTTCGCGGTCTAAATCAGGTGATTGGGTTTTAGGATGGGGAGATGGGTCTTGTAGAGAGCCTAAAGAAGGTGAAGAATCAGAAGCTACGAGAATTCTTAATATCAGGCTTGAAGATGAAACTCAACAGAGGATGAGAAAAAGGGTTTTGCAGAAACTGCATAAATTATTTGGTGGATCAGATGAGGATAATTATGCTTTAGGATTGGATAGGGTTACTGATACTGAGATGTTCTTTTTGGCATCTATGTATTTCTCCTTTCCTCGTGGAGAAGGTGGCCCAGGCAAGTGTTTTGGTTCTGGGAAGCATGTGTGGTTATTGGATGCCATGAGTTCTGATTACTGCGTGAGGTCTTTTCTTGTAAAGTCTGCCAGGATGCAGACCATCGTTTTGATTCCGACTGATGCTGGGGTTGTTGAATTGGGCTCTGTCAGATCAGTACCAGAAAGCTTGGAATTGGTGCACTCAGTTAGGGCTACTTTCTCTTCAAACTCTTCCATAGCCAGGGTTAAGCCAATGGCTGTTGCATTACCAGTTTCAAGTGAGAAGAAAGATGAGAATGGTCTGTTTCCTAATTTGAGCATTTTGGACAGAGTGGAAGGAGTTCCAAAGATTTTCGGTCAGGAATTGAACAACTCGGGCCATGTTCATACCCATTTTAGTAGGGAGAAGCTTGCTGTTAGAAAGATGGAAGAAAGGCCTTCATGGGAAGCTTACGCAAATGGAAACAGGACTGCATTTCCGGGTATTCGAAATGGTGTTCATGGTTTTAGTTGGGGAAATGTTCAAGGAGTGAAACAAGTGAGTTCAACTGAAATCTTTGGTTCACAAACTACAACTAACAATTTGCAAGAGCTTGTTAATGGGGTTAGGGAAGATTTTCGGATTAACCACTATCAGTCACAAAAGCCAATGCAAATGCAGATTGATTTCTCTGGAGCTACTTCAAGGCCTACTGTGATTGCCAGACCACTAAGTGCTGATTCCGAGCATTCTGATGTGGAAGCTTCTTGCAGGGATGAGCGTACAAGCACAGTTGATGAGAGAAGGCCTCGGAAAAGAGGTAGAAAGCCTGCGAATGGAAGAGAAGAGCCTCTCAACCATGTGGAGGCGGAGAGGCAACGGCGTGAGAAGCTAAACCAACGGTTCTATGCATTACGAGCTGTGGTACCTAACATATCCAAGATGGATAAAGCATCGTTGCTGGGAGATGCCATTGCTTACATCAATGAGCTTCAAGCAAAGCTAAAGGTCATGGAAGCGGAGAGGGAGAAATTAAGTGGCAACTCTAGAGACTCGTCTGCCTTTGAGTCCAATCCTAATGTGGAAAGTCAGAATCGAGCCCCTGATGTTGATATTCAAGCTGCCCATGATGAGGTGGTTGTAAGAGTGAGCTGTCCTCTAGATTCACATCCTGCATCAAGAGTCATCCAAGCTTTTAAAGACGCACAAATCACGGTTGTGGAGTCAAAACTTTCTGCTGGAAATGATATGGTATTTCACACATTTGTAGTCAAATCTCAAGGATCTGAGCAGTTGACAAAAGAGAAGTTGATTGCTGCATTTTCCTGCGAATCAAGCTCAATACAGCCATTATCATCAGTTGGGTAGCGACAGTAGCAGTAAGAATGGCAGTTAACTTAGAAATAGCGTAAAATTTAGAGAAGAACAATTCAAAAGCTTCTTCTTCGGTTTTTTTATACGGCAAAGGATTCTGAGTGGAAACAGCAGCTCCAGTTAGAAGTAGAAAATAACTACTTATTGACCATGTAGGGCAGCAATTTTTCTGTGAATGTTTATATTATACATATTTTGTCATATGGAAGTTTTTTGCAAGATGAATTAAATTTGTAAGTTTAACCAACTCTATCATCGTTGGTTATTAAGAAGCTGATATTGTTATTATTATTATTATTATTTTTGAATGCATATTGCTCCTGTATTTTGTTCTTTGCCAATTAATGTGCATTATGGGTAATTCATTGATGAATTTGATGTAATTTGAGTTCTGTTTTAGGCTTAAGTGCTTTAGGAATTTTCAACAGTTTGCTTCAGTAATTTGAGTTTTGTTTTTCAGCTAAGGCTTAAGTGCTTTAGGAATTGTCTGATTGAAGATGATAAAAGAATTTTGATTCCTTTGGAAATTGAAAGTTTACAAATTACAATACAGTTACTGTGTTTGCCTTAAAATCTTTTCTGTCAATTCGCTTTGATCGACTCACTCACCAAATGGGTAATTGGTTGCTGGCTCGTACCAAATTTCTGATCATCAGTTTCATGATTTATTTGTGAAGTGTCCAGAAATGTGTCAATGGCTGGAATCAACAGTAGAAAGCAATTGGAGGGAAGGAAAAAAAAAATGGTGAGAAAGTTTTAGATATAGCGTATCTTTTGAACCGAACTTTCCAATAATGTGCATCCCATGATTTTTGTTGTGTGTGTAAGGCATCATTAGACATAAACTTGGGACTGTGTCGCACATTTACCAATGATTTCTCTTCTGAAATGTTGGTACCACAAATCTTTCCTAATAGGAAGGGATGGAGTTGCTACATTTGATCATTTGACCTTAGTAAGGGAGCTAATTCATGCATGAAAATGGGTCTTTGATTGTGCTTGGGAGTCGAATATTCTATTTGGTTGTGAGGAATTGCTGGATCTTTATTTGGTTCTCAAGAGATGGAAAACCCAGTTGGATTGAACGACGAAAATGGATAAAAGTTCCTCGCAAACAAACAAACAAACAAACAATTAGTATAAGATTCTCAACTCAAGATCTTTAGCTTTTTTGTCTCAGTAACCAGAGGAAACTCCTTTAGAATTTAGATGCACATGGAAAGGTGGAGGGAACCATTTTGTTGTTAAAATCTAAGCCATCCCTTTAAATTTCTCCTTTGTATAAAGAGGATTTGAGGTATCTCCACTCCAATCTTGGCAGAGAAGAACTTGAAAGGAAAAGGTAAAACGAATGAGAAAATCAAAGTGAAAAACAGAATGTAGCTTGTATAACATTCAATGGTTATCGATTTTGCATAAACAACTGAACACAAAAAAAAGTGATGTGGTCCATTGATCTCCGCGTGAAGATATTTAACCAATGAACAAGCATTGACGAAATGTCATGTGGTACATGTGCAGTCCTCCCAAAAAGCTCAAGTCAAAACTTTGAAGGAACTATACCTAAACCTAAATGGGAGCTCTAAGTTGATTGGCAGCCAACCCCAAGAAGCCCGTGCCCGCTGCCATGCCACCCAAAAGTCTTTGCACGATTATTTCTTTCCTTCACATACCACCACAACAGTTTTAGAACGAATCTTTATCCTTAGTTATTAGATAATAACCACAAAACTCCATGTTTATAACCCACAATCGCAGCATGGAAAATGGATAAAAGGCTGATGAAAACATATGGCTCACAAAATTCCACATACTTTCATCTAATGTCCACCAACTCGTTAAACGACATCTGGGTCCCCCTTATTTTATTTTATATTTTTCTTCATTTATCTTGTTGAAATTTCTTTCTTTGCCTTTAGGAGGTACTGGAAGATCCGGACCGAGTTTAAAATGAGGATTACCGGTGTGACAACGAACACAAAGAGGCAAGAGCGTGCCACGTGATTGTTTAATTTTGTGCCTTCGACTTTTAGTATAAATACAAATCTATCCACGTCAAACCTTAATGTAATTGTCAATTGTGTGAACCCATGTACCAGTTTGGCCTCATCTTGATGAATGAAGATACTGTGAATTTGAAATTTCATGATTCACGCTTGAAATTATATATAATTTATTCATTCCATTAACTTAGTAGTCACGGCGAGCTACCAGTATTTTAGTTTATATTAATGTCGGGAATATTGAAGAATTTGATTATCTCCGTTTTCAGGACTAGTGACCACAAACCAGATTTACAAAAGGGACGTTCGGGGAGTACGTTTCATTGTGGCAAAACAGATTTAATTTCTAATGTGAAAAATGTAGATTGTTTGTGCAGGAATAATTCCAACATCAGGTTCAATACCATAATTGGTTAAATATTAAAAGTTTAGGCTGAGAAGTGTTTTTGGATTTTTCAATTTTTACTCCAATTTCGGTTTCATAGTTCAATTGACCTCTCCATTATTCTCCCAGTGAAGAGAAAAAAGAGAGAGAGCTCTCTCTGTACATAATAAATTGATTTACGCTGCACACAAGACACAGAATTTAATTAACAACTAGATTAAATATTATTTTAAAAACTGAATTAAGAAACAAATGAAATATGAATGTCCATAAAAAAAACTCACAAATTGCCGAACATATTAAATATTATTTTATAATTAATTATGTTGTTTGGCAACTCTAGTTGGAATATTCATATTAACAAACAACAACAATAAAATGTGGGCAGTAATGATCTGACTTTGGCTTAATGCCATTAATCTGATATAAATGTGCGTGCATTAAGGTTACATCATCCCATCTTAATCATTCTAAAATATTCATTGAACTTAATCCTAGACGGACTAGTTGAAGTTAAGAGGGAAAGAATATCAACGGAAAAAAAAAATATGAAAATTTGTTTTTCTCCTCATTTTATCTATTTTTTGAAGAGAGTTCCATGAGCTAGTTTGGTAAATCAACAGTCATAATCAGGTGTAGATCATGCATTCATGCATCCTCCGCCATTCAATAAAAGTCAAGACTACATTAAGCCACTCAGGGAATAAACCGAGAACCTTGGCAAGAAAGATCTAACCTTGGATAAAGAACAGAAGTATGCAAACCCAAGCCGAATGCAATCTACAAAGGCCATCCAAGGCCGATAGCTTGTGAAGACAAATTCGGCAGTCGTTTGGTCTTTGCAGTGGAATATACTATACAGTCTATTCATGTTCGTGGGTGAAAAATTTTACAAGCATTGCAGATGAACACTTGCTGAAAACTCCAGCTCAGCTGTCCAGCAATCTTCCAGTGGAAAATTATCCCACAAACCTTTGTACTCCCAACTCTGAATGAAATCAACAGCTACACCAAGTTGGTTTTAGATCTTGTTTGGAATTGAGGTGTTATAGCTTTTAAACTACAGCTGCTGTGGAAAAAATGCTGTAACTACGAAAAAAATTAATAATATGTAGTAAATATAATTTTTAAATAATAATTTTGACAAAATTATTAAAGATATAATATATTTATCATCATACAAGTGAAAAATCATATCAACATAACTTCTAAGCTATAGAAGTTAGTGTTTACCAAACACTTTAGTGTTATAACAACCTCAATCCCAAACGGACTCTTAACCTGTTAGTGGCAATCAGCTATTCACCTACTCTATCAACCTTGTTAACCTTTGTATCAGCAGGGGTAGTTGTTGTAATTTCCTTGTGTAGCTTCTTATTATGACAATGTTTGGCCACATGCCCCTTCTTTCGACAATTGTAGCAGACTACAGTCTTGCCATCCATCTCTGATTCTAGCCTCTTCTTGCTCATCTCTCTCATCCTTGGTCCAAAATTTACAGTTGGAGATAACACTACAAACTTGGAAGGCTCTCCTTGCTTGTCACGGCCACGGCATTCTTCCTCTGCCTTTATATGATCCATCAACATTGTGAAAGTAAGATATTCCATTGGAATCAACTTAATGCAGAAGTCCTTCCAAGACGGGGGAAGCTTGGAAAGGATGACGCTAACATGAAAAGTCTCATAAATCAACATTCCAGCAGCAACAATGGAATCGGCAATCTTATTCAGTTCTAGAACTTGCTCAAAGATTGATTTCTCATCAAACATCTGAAATTCAATGTACTTTTTAACTTGAGATCTCTTTGCTCCAAATTCCTCATCAAGGTAAACTAGTTTCAGCTCTTCCCATAGTTCTTTGGCACTGTTGGTTCGTTTTGAGTATTGATAATAGAGGTGATCAGATAGAAAGTTTAAAATGTGGTGGCGACATATGTGATTGTCATTCACCCACTTTCTTTCAGCAGCCTTGGCTCTTGTTACTTCTTCAGAGCTAGCTTTAGGGCATAGAGTAACAATAGGGCATGGGTCAGTGAGGACATATGCAACCTTTAATTGCTTTAAAAGAAGTTCTATCTGTTGCACCCAGACCCGATAATTCTTCCCATTGAAACGGTGGAGCTCAGTGGGAAAAAGTTCAAGAGGGGAAGTCACCGAATTTGCCACATCTCCGTTTTGTTCACCACTGGATTCAGATCTACAGCATATTGATTACATGGTCGAAGTCAGAACCATTTTGTTACCTGCTTTATAGGCAGAAACTGATTACCAAAAAAAGCCTTCAAAATGTGGACATGCTTGTCCCTCGAGTACATACTAGAACATCATTGCGTCCGCTTGAATGTTTATTTCCATTTTAAAGACAAGAAAACCCGCATACTTGGATATCAAAAATGACTTCAAACATCAATGCAGTATCTCTCACCTTAACTTAGATTGCATCTTCACAACAGCTTCATCTATTGCAGGGACACTTTTACTGAAGGCTCTCCATTGTTCGCCCGTCAAGGCAATTCCTAAAGGCAGAGGAGGGGAAAAAAGCTTTTAGAAGTAAAATGTTAGTGCGATTACAAAAAAAATGGATAGTTGATGATAGGCCCCGATAACTTCAAAGTTTATGACAAAATTAATAATATAAAAGAACATAAATTGTCAAAGAAAAGTACTGTATAGACAGAATATCAAAGGCCTCAAATCTTGAAAAGTATCATTGTAGCAAGGGTTCCGAGCCTGTGAGTGTAAGGTTAAATACAAGCTAACAAAATTTCTCATTCACAAGAGGAGAGCAGTATTTCTTGAAATATTGAGTACTAGGTATAAGGAGATAGTTAAGGCACCAACATGACATCACACAATTGAAATATAAATGCATCGATAAATTATTTCTCAATGTTGCAAAGTTGTTGCAATTAAATATAACATCAAATGCATAGTTCACCTTTAGCTGTTGGAACCAGCTTTCCATCTCTTCGAAAATATTCCCTAATTGATACAAAAGCTCTCCCTTTAAATTCTTGAATTGCAACGGTCTTCTTGTTTGAAAGCTAAACAAGTTTAAAAAAGAACAACATATCTCTAATATCTATGAAGGGGAACAAGAGAAAACCCAAAACAAAATTATAAAAGATTTCAAATATTTTATTTTATTTTATATGTTTTGTTTACCTTGCAAATAACCAAATCGCCGTTATCGTTAACACGTTTCCTGATCTTGGCTAGTTGCCCTTCAACTTTGAAATCCGCTTCTGTACGATTGTCTGTCTTTTCGGTGGTGGAGAGCAAAAACGACTCAACTACTCCTCTGATAAACCTCTTGTGATTGGTATCTGAGAGGTCTATTCCCAATCGCTCAGAGGCCTCAACACGGACTTTGAACTCAGTCATCTCCTCCATGTCGGAATTTTTCAGTACTTCCATCACTGTTTGTCGGATTCTTCCTTCACTAACTGTTTCCATCTTCCAGCAAGTGAAACGAATAGCTAAAGTAATAGAATTCCTAATTGCAATTAATGTTTTGAAAGCAACTAGCAGCTAAAAGCAAAATATTAAAGCTAGGTTTAGGGTTTGTAGTTTGATGAATCCCACCAATGACGCCATTTGAAAAAGAATGAGAAATTCAAAAAGAAAGGTAAGTTAAAAGTTAAAACTAATAAATAAGGTTCCACCGAGATTTGAACTCGGGTTATTGGATTCAGAGTCCAATGTCCTAACCACTAGACCATGGAACCAATTGTCGGGTAACGTTTGAAATTTTTAATATTGATTATATATATATATATATTTTGGGTCCCAACTGCTGATTAGCATTGGATTTGAAGCGGGGCGGGGATGCGGGGCCGTAGGGGTATCATGTGCTTTGAACTATGGTCATAAACATGCAAATGCCATTTCTTTGAAGTTAGAAACCATTAAGTATCACCACACATTGCATGCTCTACCAACCAATAAAATTTGAATCGATTTTTTTTCCTTTTCTTCTTTTCTTTAATTAACCATTATTTATGGACAAAACACTGCATTTAAAGATCGTGGATGTTAATCTATATAAATATATGTATAGAGGAGCGAGAACTTATAAATGAGTATTGTGACATCAAGCTAGGCTTCTAGCTGGAACACATTTTGCCACTAGATGAATGAACTTGACCAAAAAATCTAGTTTTTATCAGCTCAATAAATCAGTAGTAGTCATGGACTTCACCACATTTGCTTTATTTCTTCTATTTGTATCTATCATCGCCGACATTATACGCCGTTTCCAAAACCAAAAGTTCTTTCACCAGACGAAAAGGCTTCCTCCTGGCCCACCAAAATTGCCCATAGTTGGCAACCTTCTCCAGTTGAGCCAACTGCCACACAGAGATTTAGCTTCATTGTGTGACAAATATGGGCCATTGGTCTACCTCCGCCTAGGAAGCATCGATGCCATCACCACTAACGACCCCGACATCATACGTGAAATACTTCTCCGGCAAGATGAAGTGTTTGCTTCCCGGCCACGGACACTTGCGGCCGTCCATCTTGCCTACGGGTGCGGAGATGTGGCCTTGGCCCCGTTAGGCTCACATTGGAAGAGGATGCGAAGAATTTGCATGGAGAACCTCTTAACAACCAAGAGACTGGAGTCGTTTGGGAGACACCGGGCCGAGGAAGCCCAACATCTCGTTCAAGATGTTTGGGCCAGGGCCCAGAGTGGGAAGCCCGTGAATTTGAGGAACGTGTTGGGTGCATTTTCTATGAATAATGTGACCCGAATGTTGCTAGGGAAGCAATATTTTGGAGGTGGATCCGCTGGCCCAGAAGAAGCCCTGGAGTTCATGCACATAACTCACGAGTTGTTTAGGCTTTTGGGTGTGATCTATTTGGGTGATTATTTGCCAATTTGGAGGTGGGTTGATCCTCATGGATGTGAAAAGAAAATGAGGGAAGTTGAAAAGAGAGTGGATGATTTTCACACCAAGATTATTGAAGAACATAGAAAGGCGAGAAAGGGCAAGAGAAATTCAGTTAATGAAGAAGATGGTGAAGCGATGGATTTTGTTGACGTTTTGTTGTCTCTACCCGGTGAAAATGGAAAAGAGCACATGGATGATGTGGAAATTAAAGCTCTAATTCAGGTCATATATTTCTTACAAGTTCTAATAATGTATATAATTGACTTTCTCAACAATATATATATATATATATATAGTCACGATTTTATGTGTACTATTACGTATGTTATGGTGTGCTATATCGTGTCAAGAATTTATTGACAGAGATGTGAGACCCATGAAATATCTCCAACCAATAAATCTTAACATGCATGGTGCATGTATATATATATATGTATATATACACATGTATATATATGTATGTATGTATATATGTAGTGTTGAGACTTGAAACTGGTCAGTATAAATATTGAATTATATATGTAATTTTGTGGGATTTTAGGATATGATAGCGGCCGCAACTGACACTTCAGCTGTGACGAATGAGTGGGCAATGGCAGAAGTGATCAAGCACCCATGTATCCTTCGCAAAATTCAAGAAGAGCTTGATTCTATTGTGGGTCCAAATCGAATGGTCAATGAACAAGACTTGCCCCACCTTAATTACCTACGATGCGTAGTACGTGAAACATTCCGCATGCACCCTGCTGGCCCCTTTCTCATCCTTCACGAATCTTTACGTGCCGCAACAATTAACGGCTATTACATTCCAGCTAAGACACGTGTCTTCATCAATACACATGGGCTGGGTCGAAACACCAAAATATGGACCGACATTGAAGAGTTTCGGCCCGAGAGGCACTGGTTGGCTGATGGGAGCCGAGTCGAGATAAGCCATGGGGCCGATTTCAAGATACTGCCATTTAGCGCTGGAAAGAGAAAGTGTCCAGGCGCGCCACTTGGGGTTACTTTGGTGCTGATGGCTTTGGCTCGGCTCTTTCATTGTTTTGATTGGATCCCGCCGGAGGGTTTACGGCCTGAAGATATTGATACAAGTGAGGTTTATGGGATGACCATGCCAAAAGCCCAGCCATTATTGGCCATTGCAAAGCCGCGTTTGGCAGATCACATGTACCGCTGAGCGGTCCTCCAAAAAATTAACACTAGACTTAACCAGATTGAAGGCAATTTCACTTTTTTTTTTCTTTTTTTAAGTTACTGAAACTCACTGTTGACTTGAAGTTAGCTTTCATCGTTATTTCCCTCGAATCAGGAGAGCTTTTCGATAGGTGCGAAAGTGAGCTTTTCAATAAATGGTACTGTCTTACGATTACGAAGTTACTTCCTGTCCATGAAACGGCATCGTACTACTGATTATAGGGTCATCCTAGAATACAGAGCTGCATCACGTACAGCTGCTGCCAAAAACTTCATTAAATAATTTTTAAATTTTGTTTTTAATGCAAAAAAATAAAATAAAATGAAGAAAAAACAGGAAATTTTCAAATAATAAACATAAAAAATAATTGAATGAGAAAAAAATATTTTAAAAATGTTAAAAAATATAAAATAATCATATTCCAATTTTTTTCATCAAATATCAAAATAATAGGTGGATGTTCCAAGTTTATTTTACAAGTCCCTAATTTTGGTTAGCCTTTCTCATTTATTGATTCATTTATTTCAACAATTTTATCCCTTAGTATTCCTACTAAATTCGTTAAATACCCAACATTTTAGATTAAATTACAAGTAAATTTATTTCTCGTTGGACGAGTTTCTAATTTTGGTTAAACTTTCTCCTTTATTCATACATGAGTTTTAACTAATAATTCCGCTAGTTTTGTGCTGAATATTTCAACTATCTAGATAACATTTCAATTATTTTGGTTAAATACCAAATTTACTTTGTAGAATTTATTTTTGGTTAGATTAGTTCATAATTTGGGTTTAACTTTCTCAATTATAGATTAATATATTTCAACTTGTTAGTCCATTAGTTTTGTGTTGATTGTTCCTACTAAAATCATTAAATACCAATATTTATGGTTAATTTCCAATTAAATTTAATTTTTGTTTAATTAGTTCTTGATTTTGGTTAAACTTTCTCCATTATGAGTTCATATATTTCAACTAATAATTTCATTAGTTTTGTGTTGAATATTCCCATTATCTAGGTAAGATTCCAATAATGTGGGTTAGATACCATTTTCACTTTGTGATTTTTTTTTGTTAGATTAGTCCCTAATGTTGATTAAACTTTCTCAACAATAGGTTTATATGTTTCAACTTTTCAATCCACTAATTTTATGTTTAATGTTTCTACTAAGTTCGTGAAATATCAACATTTTAGGTTAAATTACAAGTGTGTATATATATATTGGATGAGTTCCTAATTTTGGTTAAACTAGGGTTTTTGAAGTCATAAAATATGAAGTACTTAATATTTTTAAGTAAAAAATAAAAAGAGGTTTGAAAAATATTTTATTTATGGCGCTAGTCTTACCTGCCTAAATAAAATATCACTCCTTATAAAAAATAAAATAAAAAATGATTCATTTTATTTTACTTATTAATAATAACTAATTTTATAGTAATAAATCTATGTTTATAATATTTATTTTTAAACAGTTATATTTCATTTATTACGTATTAAAAGTGAACAAATTTTATAATACCTACAAATAGGGATGGTAAATTGTTGGCTTGGGCCGGACTTTTTCAAATCCAGGTCCAAACCCATTTTATTGGTAATGGGCTCAAATCTCTAAAAGTTCATCTAAATTTGGACGGGCCTGGCTTGAGTCGGGCCTTGATGGGCATGTGCTTAGCTTGGGTTTTCATTAAATTTTTAAATAAGTTTTTAATAAAATTAAAAGTGAAAAAAAGCTTAAATTAAAGATATTATTTAATATATAATAGATTAATATCTAATACACAAAATACTAATAATACAATATAATAAACCACATTGAATTTGGTTGTTTTTTTTTTTTTATTTGATTCTGTTTTTTAATTTATAAATTATAAAAATTAAAATGATTATCCAATACATAAAAGATTAATAATCTAATATACAAAATAATAACAACACAACATAATAAACCACAAATTCAATTTTTTATAATTTATAAATTATAAAGTTTTCCATAAGCCTTTAATCAGTGCCATTCACAATGGACTTTAAAATTTTTTGCCCCTGTCTAGACCTACATGTGGAGGGTCGGGCAAAAAGACCATGAGCCTAGACTAGGCTGGTCTGGGCTTCTTTGCCCACCCTACCTATGAATGAATTGCATAGCTGTTATTAGTATATATCACGTAACCATCTCTATTGTGCGTTATTACACAAATTAATTCGGTATAAATTTAAAAATGTAACTATCATGCCTAGATTATATAATTGTAAAACATAATATATATATATATATATAGTTTTTTTAATATGGATATTACTCAATTTCAGTTATAGTGATTTTATAATTATCAATATTATATTGCCAATTACGTAATAAAATTTGGTTAACGAGAATTGTAATAATAACTAACACAATATTTCTCCTATTAAAAAATAATAATTACAATAGGAAAATAATGTTATATATAGACCACACCATGCACAATTACACACATTCTGATAAAATAAATTATAAAACTGATAATAAGTATCATAATTGAGTTCAATTTAATCAAGTTGATAATGGCTAATACTGTCCTTTCTGTTTGGCTAATCATCCAAATTCTAGCAGATGTAGTGGTTACAAATTTATACTTTGACTCTAGCAACTCCTAACTCTATAATAATAATAATAATAATGATGATGATGATGATGGCTAACAATAATAGCTATTAACAACATCAGTAATAAAGTTGTGTTATAATTTCATTAATCGTGATCACACGAATAACTTGTGATCAAATATTAACATTACATATATAAATGTCTATTACAAATGTTTATAGAAATTGTTGTGGCTTGAAAATAATGAATAAATGTAAACATAAAAATAATATAGTATAGAGGAAAAAATACAGTATGCTCCATGCAATAATTTACTTAATTTCACATAAGTTTGCATGAAATAATTTACATAAGATTTTTTGTGAGTATTATTCAAATATTTAGATATTTCATATTGCCCTTACACAATGATCTAATTGTACTATTAATATTAATTAGTAGTACTAATAATATTTTATTGGTAATTATATAGCTTGGTATTATCAATAATATATTTATTTGAGAACTATCCGATAGTTGGATAGAAAATTATTTTACTTTCTATATTGGCAAGTAGTGACTTCCTCAGTGTGCATTATGAGTTTTTCTCTTTTAAATATTGCGTCATTTGAATTGCATCGTATCATCATAAAATTAATACAAAATATTTCAAATAATTTTTAATGAAAAAAGGACTTATAATTTCATATTAAAAATAATATGATTAATTTATGATGTACATTAATATAAATATTATTCTCATTAGGTTAGAAATTACATATTTTAAGCATATTTTTCATGCAAAGTTGAAGGGGATGTTTGATAGGTTTCTAATTTGAATTGATTACTTTGAAATTCAGTTGAAAGTAACGCGCCTATGTGAAAATTACCTGTCATAACTGCTTGTTAATAATTGTTCGGTAACTGGTTCGATTGCTTATGTTGTTATCCAACGGTCATTCAATTTTAGAATAAAGAATTAAAATGCGATGGATTACATACAGGGTAGTATTATAAGCGGACCCCTGATTACGGAGTTTTTAATTAAATATACCCCAAAAGTAGGGTATTTAATTAAATATATTCTATAGTTTAAAATTATTTAGATATACCTTTTTAGTATGTGCATTGATTAAATTGTCCCTAAAAAAAATATATAAAGCCACACGATAAATAATTTCCAGCAGCCACTCATTTCAATCATTTCTCACTATTGATAAAACCTAATTCCACACAATAGAAAGAATGCATTTTGCAATGCTCCAAATCATTTCTTATTAGCTAATTTATGAGATTTTGGCTAGCAACTAGGTACATTACCCATCCAATGAGTAAGGTATTTTAATCTTTTCATTTTTTTTGTGTTATTTATGCTTTTGTTGATATTATACATTGGTTTTAGGGTTAGGTTTGACTTGTGATAAACAACAAAACAACTCACATTTTCATTACATTTGCATCATATGGTGTTATGTGATGGATTTTCTTAGTATATTAGTTGAAATCTAATTTTGTGTTAAAATTTTTATTCTGCACCCATTATGCACGACTGCAGTCGTGTATGCTTGAATTATAGTTATGTATTGTCGTGTAAACAGGCAGGCAATTCCAACGCTTTTAAATGCCTTGTTGGATTTTATTTTTTTATTTGTTGTATAATTTTGTGTTGTATTATTACATAAAATGACTTCAATGAAAAAGATTATGTTTACAATGTGTTATAATTTTGTTGAGTGATTTATATAGTTTTAGTTCTCTGTCTATGTACTCAGCTACAGTCGTGTATTTATGAATTTATCAGACTATTGTCGTGTTTCTATAAGATATTGTAATAGTATATATGAAGATACTCGATGGTAGTCGTGTATCTATGGTTATTTGAGTTTCTTATCATCTGTGATGATACTGAACTGTGTGATAGATGATAAAATTACATACTTGTCCTTTTTTATTGTCTTCATTTCTTTAATATTTATAATTATTAGTTGACCAATTTAACAAGTGATTTTTTTTTTGTCCAGTTGTTTAAATAGGTTTCTTTCAGTAGCATGTAACTTTTCAAAGGGAGCCGAGCATGGGTTTATAAAGCTTTTGATATTTGATGTATTGAAATTGTAAATGTTAAAGATTATGTTCACAATGTGTTATAATTTTATTGAGTGATTTATGTAGTTTTAGTTCTTAGTCCATGTGCTCGGCTACAATTTTCGTATTTATGAATTTACCAGACTATTATCATTTTTCTATAAGATATTGTAATCGTGTATATCTGAAAATACCTGACTGTAGTCGTGTATCTATGAAATTACCTGATTATAGTCTTGTATTTATGGTTATTTGAGTTTTTTTTATCATATCCATGAAGATATTGAACTGAGTAATAGATGATAAAATTACTAAAGGTTAAAGAACAAATAAGATATAAAATGGCTAGTGGTGAAATAATACCAGACGGTATCTCTGAAAATACCCGATGGCCATCGTATATCTCTGAAAATACCCGACGGCGGTCGTGTATTTGGGCTGAGTATGTCTTAAATATATATGACCATCCTGTTATATCACATATACTCTACAAAAGTAAAAAAATTCTCTTTCAATAATACATTTGACCAAAAATAAATCATATATATAATGTAAACTCATCTTTAGTCATATCAAATGTCAGTTACATCCACAAGAAATTGTTAAGGTTGTGTTTCAAATACGGTACAAAACTATTATACACCATGACAACTAATCCAAAAAATGGTTTAAGGAATATGTAATAAAGTTCTTAAGGTTGTGTTTCAGTAATTGGTTTCCACGATCTATGTCCAAATAAAGTTCTTAAGGCTGTGTTTCAGTAATTTATTTCGTCTGATTTCACTTCCCTTAATATATGATGTGGAGTAACTGGGCAGAAAACTTCAACTCTTGTAGATCCAAAAAATGACGAACACAAGAACGCCTGAAGATTATTTTCTATTCATCAGAGAGTTTTCCTTTGACGTCCTCAATTGCATCTAGTGAGGATCGGTTAGAAATCTTCACTTTGAAATAATCTAATTCCTTGATTTTCTGTTCCATCTGTATAAATACAAAAATATTTGAATTAAAATATAAATACAAGTAAAAAGTTGCATAATAATATATTGTAAACCAATCAGAAAACGAGACTAAATTGACTAAATTGAATTCCAAACTTAGACTCATTACAATTCCAAGAACATAACATCACATTGAATTAACAACAAACTTAATAACATCTTATTAGGAAAACAAGACAATGCAATTTGATGAATTGAGTTGATTAAAACTGATTTCCCAATATTAAGAACACCCACAACCATTACAAAGAGAGTGGGTTCCCTTGAAATCACTTTCTTCAGTGTCAACTCCACAAGTTCATGTGACTAATCACATGAGACCAAATCAATCACCACATTTTCTGTCCTTCCCGTTTTGTTACATTACTCACAAGTTTTGTACATCTATTAAGTATAACAAAACACAGCTAAAGTTAGATGGTTTAGCCAATTTCTCTTTTATATTCTATCATCTAGCAGATTCTCTAAATTCAACTTGGCTCTATCTAAATCTTCTAAACCTTGTCATATGACATTACTTTCTAGATTTTGTGTGTTGTATTACTACACTCTTATTATGCTGCAAATTAAACTTTTTCACCAACTAAGTTTAGCTGGACAGAGGCTTGTCTTTCATAGACAAAATTCTTTGGGTGCATATTTAATCTTTTTATTATAAATTTTCCTCATGGCCACCAGTTTTCCTAAGATTCAAGAATGAGTTGAATATAAAACATGAATCGACAAGATGGAAACAAATTTTAAATCCACTTATCTAAATCTCGTCAGCAATTTCTAAAGCATAATTGAGAATATATACCCAAATTTAATAGGGTTATGGGTAACCCATCAAATTGATAGTAAAGAGATAAAGTAAACCTTTAAGAATGCTGACTCCGAGATTTGATATTGATGCTGCTTGATGAAATCTTGGCTGTCGATTAGAGATGATTTTTACCGCTGCTGAGATTGCCGCCTCTGAGAATGCCACCACCAACATGAGAGAAATTATTATGGTTGATAAGGGTAACTTTGACGAAGCTATTGCGGCCAAAGGAGAAGAAATTCATTGACAAGAAGAGAAGGAAGAAATCTCGTGACTGGTTGAGAAGGAAGAAGTCCGTGAAGGAGAAGAATAAGTGTGTAGTTGAAGATATCTGAGGGTATTTTAGACATTACTCATGTCAAAAGACATATTAAGATAATTTTGAAGTGCGAGGGTATAATAAGATTAATACCCAAGTTTCAGGGTATACCTGCAGTAAATTCCTGCCTGATTACAATATAGTTGCTTAATTCTCCTCTCAGCAACTTTGTTCGGTGATGGTGAAGGAATTACAATTTACACAGGTCCTCAAGTCTCAAGTCATCATCAACCTTCAGCTTCACTGATCGTTTCTTTTATCGTCAAAAATTTTATAATCGTAATCGCATAACGTTGTTTTGCTTTCTCGTTACTCTTGTAATCTTGTAAGTGGTGCTCCTCGTTTCTGATTCAATGGCCTTAACATGTTCGCGAAAACGCCTAAGTTTAAAATGAAAAAAAAATCTAATTAATATAGCAGCGATTCATCTATCTCTTTCTTGTCTTTCTTCAAAGTTCGCAGTCGATAACGAAACTTTCTTCGAGAGTAATGATGTTTTTCTCAAATTGCTTGCAGTTGCTACCATGATTCTTCGTCGACTTACAGTTGCATTTCCTCACTCAAGAAGGTTCTTTAGTAGTAACAATAGCTACGATTTTTCCAGTGCAATTGCGGATCTCAACAAGGTAAGGCACTGTTGTATATTTTATCGGAGTTGATTCGCAAAGTTTATTCTTGTAGTTGTTGATACATAATTTGATGAGGCTCATCACATGCACGCATCGGGCCAGCAACTTTGTTGCTAAATAAATAGCATCATGAATCTTGAAGAGTTCCTTTGTGATTGATTTGAATGAATGATTGAAATATAGGATTGGAGAGCTCAATTTGAAAATTAGTAAGTTAGATCCATTTAAGATAACAATAATGTTAGGGATCCCTGAAATTTTGTCCCAACCTGAGTCCCAATTATTATGTGTCAAGATTATTCAAGTTATTATTTCCTTTTTTACGTCTCGTTAAATTTCTGAGGTAGAATCTAATGTCAAGATTCTTTGAATTTATATGATAACCCGGGTCTCAGGAGATGGAATCAGTCTTTGGTGAACCTCCCACTTCAAATGGGTTTTCTGCTTCTGTAAGTAATGATTTTATGGCTCAAGAAGCTCAGTTGGCCTCTCAAAAGATTTGTGATAACACACCCGGCCTGACCCACATTGGTCGGACAGGAGAAGCACAAATGGTGGATGTCTCTCCAAAAGAAAATAGTCGAAGAACTGCTGTCGCTAGTTGCAAGGTAATTCTGGGCAAAAAGGTGTTTGATCTCATCTTGGCAAACCAATTGGCCAAGGGGGATGTCCTTAGTGTAGCAAAAATAGCAGGCATTAGCGGAGCAAAGCATACCAGCAGTCTCATCCCACTATGTCACAATATCACCTTAACTCATGTTCGCGTTGATCTGATGCTGAACTCTAAGGATTTTAGTGTAGATATTGAAGGGGAAGCAGTGTCATCTGGGAAAACTGGGGTTGAAATGGAAGCTATGACAGCTGTAACTGTTGCTGGTCTAACAGTCTATGATATGTGCAAGGCTGCTTCAAAGGATATTCAGATTACAGATGTAAGGCTTGATAGCAAAACTGGTGGGAAAAGTGGGGATTGGTGCAGGGAGAAGTAATGAATGTTTGGTGGAAGAATATAATGTTAGTACTGTCAAAAATCATGGATGCCCGTACTTATATGAGCTTCTAGGCTTCCGAATCAGAAGTAACCTGGTTTTATTTTCCATGAAATTTCCTGGCAGAATTCATGCTTGAAGTGAATATTTGTTACCGTAAATTTAGTTTCTTCACCTAAAGCAAATGTGAAAATGTATTGCCATCGTCTCATATATATATCTTAAACTGATCTGACCGACCAATGCTTCGAGATAGGTCTTTTAATTCCCACCTGCTTCTCTGTTCTACATGTGTTGCCCACACAAGGCATAAATACATGATTTATTTTAGCTGGGTTATATTAATTGATGTAAAAGGGACTTCAAAGTGTTGTAGCTATGATTTGCTTGGGAACTGATGAGCTCCAAATTTTGTTCTCTTGAGTATTTAACCAATCTACTCCACATTTTACTTTGCTTTATGGTAGTATCTAGGTCCATGCGAGATATTGTGTAGCATAGAAAATGAGTTAGTTTCCTTCCCGTGATTTATTTGATTTTCACCCCAGCCCATTAGCTTTAATACTTTATTGATCAGAACGTTTTACATGGCATCTTCTTCATTATATAAATTCCCCAGTCCCCGCTTCAGAGTCAAATTTCTTTATCAATTTGCCATTACAAGCTAGTGAGCAAAACTTCAAACTTTTTAAGTAACTCATTCTACTGCTTGATTATCCATGGTTTCTTAGAAGACTGAGAATGCAAGGTTAAATTACTGAATTCCTTGCCTGATATTTTATGTAGGTACTAGCGGTGCTGAGTTGGTTGACGTATTAGGAGTGGTACTAAACTCATATTATATAGTTCCGGCAAAGCATCGTTTTACTTTAAAGCTTTGATCTGGACAAAAGCTTAGTGCCTCTTTGGTCTTGTTTCTGAATTTGTAATTTTTGAAAATAAAAATGAGAATGAAAATGGTGTTTTGTAGTTGATGTATTTCAAATTTAAGTATGCTTCTAATATTATTTTATATATCCTGTATTTTAAAACTGAAAACAGTAATATGCGCTCAGTAGACAATTGAAAATGATAAAAGCGGTGAATATATGTTCGGTAATACTATTTTCAAAAATAGTTTTTATTAAACATATAAGTTATACTTAAAGTAATTGTTTAACTAATACATACACAAACATGCCATAAATAATTTACATAAAATAATTATGAAAAAATACATGATAATACAATTTTAGAATTAGCATTAAATACAAAAAAAATTAACATTGTCATTGTTTTTACACTGTAGTTAAGATATAGATTACAACAAACATGTCCTGCACATCAAAATCCACATAACTTGAAGAGTTATGATTTTTGCTTCTTGACGCATTGGCATAATTATCCACATCATTTACCAGACTGCTATTGAATAGTTCATTTATGCAGTTGCCATGTTTTTGGATTTCTGGCAGTAATTGACACTATTATCGCTTATGGTTTATATACTGGACAAAATTGTTATGCAGTGATCTTGGTTTAGTTCCAATATAAAGAAACTGTCACCTAACTTCAAGAGAACACAAGATGCTTTGCTACCAGCAAGGCCAAACTTCCAGAAGGACGGTGTTGTCTTTTGGTTGTATCATCATTAAATGATTAACTGTTGTATTTGCTACCTAATGATGCACCATGCTCCTTGATAATCCAGGCTGATTGCAGGAGAATATCTTGTTGTGTAGAGTATAACTCATCCTTGCTCTGAAGTCACATGTACAAAGTGAAAGACTTTTAGAAAATGGAAAACAAATATAAAATGTACATATGAAAGCATAACAGACTTGAAAAAGAAATGTCCAAATATTAAGCATATAAAACATTAGTCAGAAGGAAGACGAAATAATTAAATATGTAATTCAATCGGTCAATTATCATAGAGATCAATAAGTGATTCATTAAAGTTATAAAACCACACAGAAAGCCATTTACACTTCTATGTTCAGCAATAAATGAATCAAACTGCCTGCAAATTCTTGCTATTTAAGATGGCAAGGTCTCTCATTATTGCACAAAGAAATCTTCCAATTAAGATGGCAAGGTCTCTCATTATTGCACAAAGAAATCTTCCAATCAAATCATACTCACTTATGGGATTGGACTTTGGGGGTAGGTGTAATGTGAGTGCGGGAAGGGACACAAAATAAAGTAGGGTAGAAAAGCCAATAATACTACCCAGATGATATTTGAAATGTACTGCCTTTGAACTTAAGCTGAATAACATTACCACCACGTTCTGACTCTGTACTTAATTTAGAATGATTAAATTAATGCAGTTGAAGCAGGAAAAAAGGAACTTAACCATTTGTTTGAGATTGCATCCAACATTCAATTATGCAAAGGAACTTTCTATCTAAAACAAGAAACAATAAAGAGCCTCCTTGCCCAAGAAAACTTTAGTGTTCGATCTTAGCATGCTTTTAACATCATCTGATATTTGGGGAATTCTAATTACCAGTTGCTAACAGTCCTATCCAAAGCTATAACTAAATTCTCTCAATTCACGTCACGAATTGAAAACTTAAATGCTAAATTAACAATTTCAACTTCAAAGCAAAAAAATCAGACATAATATAAAGGAAATAATTTCTTTAATTTGATTAATATTTGATATATTAATAATCAAATAAATAAATTGGTAAAATGGGTTTCTGTTTTTTCACAGCACAACAAAACCAATTCTGTTTAAAGATTTGAAATAAATAGTAATTATAAAACTTTACTCAAAATCATAAAAAAAATACCAGCAACTGAAACGGAGCCGAGAGAGTAGCAGAGTGGAGCAATCGAGATAGAGCAGTAGTGGCAACGGCTGAGACGGCGCAGCAGCGACAACAACAGAGCAGCAGTAGTGTTAGAGACCCAGCAGCAACAGTGGCCGAGATGAAGCAACGCTGCGGCGGAGACGGAAGCACACCGAGAGAGAGTAGATCGAGAGAGATTAAGGAGCGAGAGCACTGTTGGATGAAGAGATGATAGCCACTGGAAGCAGATCGGCAGAGACAAGGGGAGAGAGAGCGCTGTTGTACGGCTGTTGGATGAAGAAGATATCGAAGGGATAAGGTCTCGCGCTTCTGGAGTTTGTTTTTTAATTTATTTTTTAGTTTAGATTTGTAATATGTAGAGAACGTGTTTAACATGTTTCCGCTTTAATAGTTATAAAAGAGAATATGGATTTCTTATTTTATAGTTTATTTTTTGGAGCCAGCCCACCGAACATGCATTATGTCTGTATTTTTAAAACGAAAATGAAAACAGAAGCCCAAAACGATAACGAACGGGCCCTTATCTCCTTAGGCACGTCTCTCTACTATTTTGTTTTGCTGTGTTTGGAACATAACATTATATGGTATTATAATACTGTTCACATTAACTTATTACTAAGGGTGCCACAATGCGTCGTTTAAGTGCATTACACAAATCCAAGAGATACGCTTTAACTTTTGCCTCAACTGAGGCAAATGTATTTTAATATTATTTTTATTATAATAAAAAATATAAAAATAAATTATATTATAATATTATTTTATTTAGTAATACTCTATATCTATTGATTGATAATTATGTATATATTGATAATTAATATAACAATAATTAGTTAATAATTAATAATAAATTTAAATAATATTAATTTAATATTAATATAACATTAATACTGTATATTGTAACATCAAACACTGTACATATTATTATAGTACAATATTAATACAATATATCTTAATTAGATAACATAATGCAATGTAGTATGCCAAACTCATTATGAGGTAAATCTCAACTCTCATGCTTAAGTAATTGAGTGGAGGCAGTCTTCTCCTTTATTAAATGTGAGCGAAGTAGACGTCCCTCGAATATTAAAAAAGATAAAAATATGAGTAGTACTTCATAAAATTTAATGTAAATAAGTGTTAGTAATAATATGATTTATAAATATCAGTAATAGTCTCATGTCATATGAGTTATAGTCTGATTGTAATATCAGTGTGAAAGAAAAAAAAAAAAAAAAAAACTAATGGTTACTTCTAATGCCTCTTTCGGTTCATGATTCATCTTTTCCTCTGTTGCTTATTTTTGCTTTTGAGATAGGTTTGCCCCACACGGTTGATGAAACAGGCTTCAATCATAATTTTGGTTAGCAGACAAGAAAGTGCGTCTCTTAGCTGCCAGCGGCCTTTGTGCTGAGCCCACCTTCCAAGGGGACCTCTTTTCTATGAAGTAGATGCTGTTCCCCGCACTTTATATTTGCCTGTCAGCCTGTGAGGCGTGAGCTTCTATTATTATCCCCCGAGTGAAAGGAAAAAAATAACCAAGTTTTATCTATAGGGAGCATTACTCATAGTGAAAAAATAGTGATAGATGAGGAGACCATGGCCAATGGCATATTATATCCCACACATTTATGTGCAACCCAACTCACCTCAAATGTTGGTATAAATGTGATGCGCTGAGAGGTCGTCTATATAAATGCACTGATGAGTGGTAGTATATATAAATGCATTGATGAGTTAGTTTGCAGTAGGTTTCATGTTATAATCTGATATGAGAGACATGTGGCACTGTATGTTAAAAAATTTAATATCAAATTAAATGTAATTTCTCATTTTTCTTTTGCCCATTTCGAAATGTGAAAGATAAGCAATTAATTAGTGTTCTCTTACTTCATTACTCTCATTATATTCTTTATCTCTCTCTCAATTTTCATACAAATTCTTTTTCTCTCTCTCTCTCTATTTTCATCTCTGGTTGCTGCCATATTTATAACACAAGTAAGGAAGAAGATGACGACAATTAATGATGAAGTTAATTCACTCTTCCTCGTCCCTCGGTAGATCATTTCTTATAAGTTGAAATATTTTCTTCATCATCAGGAATATTCTTTCATCATCCCCGTGGTCAATACTGTTGTAATTTTTATTTGTATTTCTCAGTTTAATTTGTTGCAAGATTTGCTCTATACTTTATCGATTGTATCTAGTTCGTTGGCATTATGAGATAATTTATTAAAATAAGGATTTATTGAGTAATTTGAGAAGATTTCCGTTGCATTAATTCTTGGCTTTTGAGTTTGTACAATAAAAATAGATTAAAAGTTCAGTTTAATGTTCGGAGTTAACGTGTACTTTATGTATACTTGGTTTATTCTATGTTATTGGTTGGTTATATTCTTGTGAATTTATGATATATTCAATCATCTGACGGTGCGTTTACTAATTAATAATCGAAATGGGATGAAATTAGAATGAACTGAAATCAAAATGGGGAATGAGAATCAGAATAAATTATTTATTTTAGTTGTAGGAGTTGGAATTGAAATGAAATATATTGTCATTGATATATTTATTTTATTTTAAAATTATAAGTTACTAAACTGACATTGATTGATTATTATCGTTGTTGTTGTTGTTATTATTATTCCATATTCTTAAATTTGTGGAACCCACTCAAATTTCATTCTTATTCTCACTCAAATTTCAAATGCCTTGAACTTGAACATCACATAAATTGATTAATTATCATAAAAAAAATGACTCAACAGTGTTATATATTCAATTATGTGGCAAAGTTGAGTTCAAGATAAAATTTTTCAAAGGCAGAATAAACAAGATTTTTCGTACAGGAGTTGAGTCCAAGATGAACTTTATAACACAAATTGAACATAATTTTCTTAAATAATAATAATAATAATAATAATAATAATAATAATAATTTTGGAGAGAAGTTGAGGCTACGGTAAACCATACATGACTGATTGAACAAAACAATAAGATAAAATTTCGTGTCAGCAACACTTATCTAAGTTCGCATTAGACAAAACTCCTTGCTCATGGGCTATAGCCTTGATTGACAGAGTGATAACATTCATAATAAATAAATTGCAATTGAGTGGGATAATGGGCAGTGATGGCACAAGTGGGTCCAACAAGTTACAAGGCAAAGAGATAAAGATTAAGAGAGAAAATAAAAAATTGAGCTACACACGAGGAGTACACTCAGATGACAATCTTCTTCTTCACTCATGTTACAAATATGGCAGCAACCAAAGATGAAAATTAATTACTTGTCTTTCACATTTAGAAATTCGAAAATATTGGACAGAAGAAAAGTGAGAAATTAAATTTAAGCCTAACCAAGTTTTATTGGGAATGCAATTTAAGCGTTCTGTCTGCTTACTCTTCCCACTTCGATAACAGTAGGAAATCAAGATTGTTCATTATATAATGTTTGATGTTTCTTGAATTGCATGCATCACTGACATTTACATATTTGTCTTATTTATCCTGCTTTTTAAATCATCAACTCTGACCATCCTCAACGAGGCCTCAACAGTTACATAAATCAAACCAAATGGCGATGTCTGCATTTCCCATACTTCAATAATCATCCTGTTAGAAGATGAAAAAAGTTGTTCAGATTCATGGTTCAATGCACAAATCAAGCTAGTTGATTGGGTGATGGGACCTACGAACATGTGCCTTGTGAGCTTTTCTAAAATAAGGTATGATGTGCATGTGCCACTTTCTAATGATTTTTTTTTTGACAAATTGGCCATCATGTCATGTTCATAAATCTTAATCAATCAAACAATTGTGTCGTGGCTATCATTTTCCTTGAACCATTTCGACGAATTATTCTTCATGGTCCTTGATGTACCTACAACTACAAATATTACAACTACAAATATTAATTACCGTATCACTCAACAGCCGGTCCAAAAGCAAAGCCACTGTGGCTATTGGGTGCTTTCTTTTAATGGAAAAGGAAAATAAAGAGTAAAGAAAACCGAGGGGAGATTCCACGTCGAGAATCAACGGCAGGGCAAGCCAGGCTAGCTAGCAGGACAGAGAGAGCCACGAGGAAATGTCAGCAATACACACAAAGAAAGGCTTCGAAGAACATGAAAAGCATGAAATTATATCTTTGGCTTTCACTTGTGGATCTTGCTTTATTAATTCTTATATACTTTGAAGTCACTGCTGTTATCATCAGTGAGAACATGGGAATGTCATTTTACCATTAAGTCAAAGCCGAGCGATGATAGATTATGTCAAGTGAACATGATTTGGATTTTGGATCATTGAAACTTATGAGTACGTATTTGGCATTTTTACACTTTTACACTAATAATATTTTACTTACTTTGTATCTTAACTGATATGACAAATGATATATTACTATCTGATTAATTCAAGTGATAGATAATTACTAATCTTATTATTTTTAATTTAGATAATAAATTTTTATTGATGACACACAGTTGGCATACAAATTAAGTATCCCAACTAAGTAAGCATTGTATCACTCTTCTACACTACACTTATTAACATTCCGTTTTATTTGTTAATTAGATAATATTTATGGGTGATCAAGGGCGGTCAAATTATGTTTTGTTGATATAGATATTTTACAAGTGTCCATGTGTATATTGAATAGTATAGGATTTAGGTTTATACATTCGTGGAACCTACTCTAATATATAAATGGTGTATTTAACAATCGGTAATGAAAATGGACTGGAATTAAAACGAGTCAGAATTGGAATATATTGTGTTACCATTGATGTGTTTACTTTATCTTAGAGTTGGAATGAAATACTTCAAGTTATTAAAATGTCCATAGTTAATTGTTGTTATTTTTATTATTTATTAGGGTTATTTTTAGATACCTCCCCTGAGGTTTACCCTTGCTACACTTGGAGAGAAAGAATGCATATATTGTCATATAGCACCCCTGGACGTATATCAGCGTTTAAGGGCCGTTTCGTGGGAATATGATAGTACAATAATACCCTTCGTTGAAGATTACAAGAATCTCTCTCTCTCAATGTGCTGGCAAGCGTGAGTTCTGGCAAGTGTGTATTGATGATGGTGATGATCTTATGACGTTATTAGAAGCCAACTTTTGTTCATTTTCATAAAAAAAATTTATGCCCACAAGGCCTGCAATCTTCATCAATAGTGACATTGACAAGATAAAATCTAACTGACATTTTCGCCTCGTTGTTATTTAACTTCCCTCTTGAAGGGGTTTTGCTTAAACATGACCTTGAAAAAAGAAAAGGTTGAAGAACAAGCAAACTCCGGCTACTTCGGCTTCAAAATCTTCTCTTTCTTTGCATTACCAACATCGAATAAAGGGTTAAGAAAGCTTGCAAGGCGGCCGCCGGGAGAAATTGGTTGCTTAACTTTCTTGAGATCACTTTAAATCTTCAAGGCCTTAGAATTTATCTTCACAAAACTACCCTGATGATCATTCATAGGCTACTGCTTCTTTTATGTTGAAAAATTACAGTTTCTTTCAGTTAATGATGATGAGATGCTAGTGTGAACAAGCTTAGGCTTTTCCATCGAATAACATGAACTGGATCTTGATCTTGAACCGTACATGGAATCAGATTCCGATGATGAAAACACTTTCTCCGCAGCTAGATTTAGACGAACTTGAGCTCGAGTTCAACAACATAGATGCAGGAGATAATGAAGAAGAATTATCGGAGGGCATGGATTTTCTTCCAACAACATTTTTATTTTCAAGCTCTTGATCACGAACTACTATCCATATCTATCTCTTCGTCACTACACGCTCCCGTTGTCAAGCCATTTCCATGCTGTTTTTTCTTCATGGTTTCTTTATAATAAAACAGCTCTCTATCTCCCTCACCACCAGCTTTATTACCGTTTGATTTGTCGATCGAAGGGTAGATAGCATCAAGAAGAGTTGAAGAGAAAGATGAATTATCTCTTCTGCTTCTTCTTTAATGGTAATGATCTTAAGCTCTTAATGAATCCATATAGGGCATTATAATGTTACGAGAGAATCAAGAAATTACATCGAGAATATAACAAGTAAAGTAGCTATCTTTTTTCTTTTTTTAAATGAAATGATGAAATCAAACAATATGATTAACAAAAACACACATGAGGAGCTTGCAAATGAGAAAGAAACAACACAGACATGGCCATTGATGGGTTTTTAATGGCTTAGTGAAAGATAAAGAGAGCGAAATGAAAGCTAAAACTCACGCTTGCCAACACAGAGAGACAGAGAGTTTCTGTAATTACAGTACTGACCTTAATACTAAACGGCTCTCAAACATTGACATATGTCTAGGGGTACTAATGACAATATATGCATTCTTCTCTGCAAATGTAGCAAGGGTAAACCTCAGGGGCGATATTTGAAAATAACCCTTATTTATTATAGTAATTGTGATTATTATTGTTAACAATAACAACAACAACAACAACAACAAATATAATAATAATACCATCATCATCGGTGATTGGTGGTGGCAGTGGCAGCAAGCAGCAACATTAACAACAACAAATTTAAAATATTACTATTGCTGTTGTTTTTTGTTTTGCTTTTGTACTTTTTGTTTAATATTAAATTGTTTATGCTGCGTTGTATTGCTGCGTATAACTAGATACTTCTATTTCTTTTTCCAATTGGTAGGAAATTTCACATACAATAGTTAAAGGTGGATATAATTGACCAATTCCATAATTTTCCTTATGCTTCATTTTAGTAGATTATGGGTGAAGTCTTTCCTTTCTTGTGAAAAATTAAAAATTCTTAGGTGGTGTTTGGTTTTGAGAAAGGGGAGGAAATGAGAGGAGAGGAGAGGAAAAGAAAAAAGAGGAGTGATAGGGTGGTTTTACACAACTTTAATAACTAAGTTTAGCAAGAGATTTGCATTTTTTTTAATTATTTTAGAGTTATTTTACTTGTTATATGTGTGTTTGTATAGGCATTGACGATTAGAAGCATGAGTGCGAGTTTGATCGAGAAAAGCGGAGCCGAAATGAAAAAATCTAATAAATATGCTTCAGTGGCACTTTTATAATTTTCAGCAAAACTCGTGGCAGCTGCCACGACCTATTGGGCAGTTGCCCCCAAGACAGAAACTCACAGATTGTGGCCTAGAATTCGTGGCAGCTGCGGGTGCGATAAATTTTGGATAAGTGCGGAAATTAAGTCCTAAAATTATAGGGATTCTCAATTTTAATCAATTTTAAAGTGCTAAACTCTTAAAGGGTCTTTCATTGGTTTTTAGGGAGAAGAGAAGTCTTTAGAAAAGAAAATAATAAGAAAGCAACAAGCACTCAAGGAGATTAAAGATCAAGAGATTGAAGATTGAAGATTTATTCTAAGAGTTTTTTTAATTAAACCCATCTTCTCTTCTCTTGTTTTAGATTATGAGGATGCTTTATTTTATTATGGATGTTATTTTTTTCTTTATTATGAACTAAATATTTTTATCTAGGTTTATAATGGAACCTAGTATGAACCTTAATTGATTGATGTTTTTAGTTCTTAAAAATTGCCTTCTGTTGATTATTTATCATATTTTATGCTTAATTTATTTGATTGCTTGACCACCAATTGAATAGTACATGTGTAGTTGCAAAGATATCGAAAGAGTCATGCATCTATAGACCTAAATATAATAACATGTGTTAATTTGAGATAGGAATATACTTAGATTGCATATGCACTTGGTAAGGAACTTGAATTTAATGAATTACTTATAATTTATCCTCATAGAAATATAGTGGGTTGATTTTGAGTCATATATCTACTTGACCATCGAAAGAGGCTTGTAGAGACTTTAGTGCTCTGAGTGATAATTGAATTAGGTTAATTAGAAGAATTGGACTGAGATTAATAAGGGGATTGCTAGAGGAAATTACAAACCTAGGTTTCATCATCTATTGATTATCTTCTTATTTATTTTACATTTAATTTACTATAATAATCTTAGTTAAGGCTTTTTATTCAGTTGTTTGGATCAGACTTGGGAGATATAAATTGATAGATAGTGATAGGATAATATTAGTCCCTATGGATTTGACACTCACATTCATCACTTTATTACTTGTTCGATATGTATACTTGCGTGGTTAGATTTTTAGACAATAATTTTTTGGCGCCGTTGCTGGGGACTATTTATTTCCTTTTATTGTTGCTATTGATTACAATTAACTAAGTCTGAGACCAATCTATTCTTTCTTGATAGGGATTGTTGGCTAGTATATACGTAGTGCAGGAAAGTTAGCACTAATTCCTTTTGACCCTGAGATTGAGAGAACTTGTTGAAGGAATAGAAAGGAAAGCTGAAAAGAAACTCTTCAGAATCTTATAATGGCTAACGCAGATAATGCAGATGAACATAAGACACTTCGTGACTTTGCAATTCCAGAGGTTAGAGGGATCCCCACAAGCATTCAGTGCCCAACTATTGATGTTAACAACTTCGAGCTTAAACCAACAACTATTCAGATGGTTCAACTATTTCAGTTTGGGGGTTGAACTATTAAAGATCCAAATACTCATCTGGCTAGTTTTTTGGATATCTGTGCTACTTTCAAGTACAATGGGGTGATTGATGATGCTATTCGACTGAGATTGTTCCCTTTCTCACTTAGAGATAATGCCAAGGATTGGTTGCATTCATTACTAAGGAATTCGATCGCTACGTGGAATGATTTAGCAAAGAAGTTTCTAGCTAAGTATTTTCCACCTGCTAAGACTACCAAATTGAGAAATGACATCACATCTTTCAGGTAGTATGAGGGAGAGTCTTTGTATGAGTCTTGGGAAAGATTTAAGGAGTTGCTTCGCAAATGTCCTCACCATGCTTTACCAGACTGGCTGATTATCCAAACCTTATACAACAGTTTGGGTGGTTCAACTAGAATTATAGTGGACGCTGCAGCAGGAGGTGCATTGATGGCCAAATCTTATGAATAAGCCTACAACTTGTTGGAAGAGATGGCTTCCAATAATTACCAGTGGCCAATGGACAGAGCACAACCAAATAAGATGGCTGGAGTGCATGAAATCGATGCTTTTGCTGTTTTAACAGCTCAAGTGGCCTCTTTATCTAAGAAGATTGACACATTGAGAATTCAACCTACTCACAACATCATTGTAATGTGTGAGGTCTGTGGAGATAACCATCAAAGTAAGGTTTGTCTTAGTAACCCTGCATCTTTGAATTTTGTTGCTAATAATCCATAATCAAATTTCTATAATTCGGGTAGGAGGAATCATCCAAACTTCTCTTAGAACAACAATAACACTACTTCAGTGCCTGCCAAGCCTATGTTCCCTCTAGGTTTCCAATCTCAAGCATCTCCTCAGGTGAAGAAGCCATCCTTAGAAGAATTGGTTCATCAAATGGGCACCAACATGGCTCAATTCATGACAGAAACTAGAACTCAACTACAGAGCCAAGCAACTTCCATTAGGAATATTGAAACACAAATGGGGCAACTTGTAAATGCCATTTACAATCGTCTCAAAGGCACTTTACCTAGGAACATCGAGACAAATCCAAAGGAACAAGTGAATGCAATTGTACTTCGGAGTGGTAGACAACTTAACGAGCCACAAAAAGAAGTAAAGAAAGTTTATGAAGAGCAGACTGAAAACACTACCAAAGCTTTAAAGGGGACGAGTTCAAAGATACCGCAACCTCAACCAGTAGTACCAGTTAAGGCCTATATTCCTCCAATACCTTTTCCTCAGCATCTCCGAAAAAATAACATAGATAAGTAATTTTTAAAATTTCTTGATGTGTTTAAGAAATTACATATTAACATTCCTTTTGCAAATGCTTTGGAACAAACACCACCTAAGAATTTTGCATATAAGTACCCTTTAAATAGAATTCAAAATGAGCAAGTTATTTTCAATGTGTTCACTCCTATCAAGTACCTATCTGAATCCAAAGATTGTTTTCAAGTCGATGCGGTGGATAAAAAAAATGATTAAAGCATTTAAGGATAAGCATCCATCTGACTCTCTTGACATTCAAACAATACATAAGCAGTCTATCAATAAAGATTCATTACCTTGTTTTTGTGGGAAGATGACTAATTACAAGAAACTTGAGCAAGGACCATTTAGATCATCTCCTTCCATCCATAAGCCTCCTTGAACGATTTCTTTAAAGACAGTCAGACTGATGACTATAAATCAAGCGCTTATTGGGAGGCAACCCAATTTCATTTAGCTTTATTACTTTTGTTTTTTTTTATTTTCCTTAAATTTTTATTTTTTGAGTTCTTAAAATTAGTTTGTTAGCTATTTATTTTTTACCCATTCTAATGAGAATCCTTCATTATTTTTTATACGGGGTACTAAATTTCAAGTTTGGAGGGTTAGTGATGGTGTTTCGATGATTGCGGCATCCCATCCAGAATCCGCACCTACCAACGCTGACATGGATGAAGACGACCCTTGACTTCCATATCTTTGCCCATGCAGTACTCTTTCCCTCTCTATGCTTAATTTACTTACATTGGGGACAATGTAGATTTTAAGTTTGGGGGTGGACAATGGTACCTTGCACATTGAAAATTCTTAAGTGGTGTTTGGTTTTGAGAAAGGGGAGGAGAGGATAGGAGAGTAAAAGAAAGAGAGGCGATGAGAGGAGAGGAGTGTGAAAATTAATTTTTATTGTTTGGTTTTACATTAAGTTTAAAAGGAAAAGAAATTACATATTTTTTATTTAGACAAGTATATGCATTAGACTTTAGTGTTAAAATGTTAATATTATTAGTAAATATAAAAAATAATTAAACTATGAATTAATTTAATCTAGAAAATAAATTAATAACAAAATATTTAATTGTATATTATATTTTTATTAATTCAATATTATTTTATAATCCTAACAACCAACATTTCATATCTAATTTTATTTTATTATTAAGTTAAGTAATTATAATTAACATAATTTATTTTTAAATAATTTGGTGGCGGTCCGACGGAGGTCCGGCCAAATTCCGACAAGGTCCGACCAAATTCCGGAATGTTTCGGCAGTCCGGCGATGGTCCGGAGGAGGTCCGACAGTGATCCGACGTGGTCCAACGGCGGTCTAACAATTGTTAATCTATGTTTTTATAATTTCATATTATTTGTTTTGTTAAGTTTTTAAATCATTACTTAAAATTAATTAACATAAATTTCTTTATAATATTAAATTGATAAAATAAAATTATAAATAATAATTATTTGATAGCATTTAATAAGTTAAAAGTTGAAAGGGTAGTTTTGGAATCTTTGGTTTCTAATAGAAGAGGAATTTAAATTCTTCACTCTTAAGTACGGAATTCAAATTTTACAGTATGATAGATATTAAATTCTAATGAAAATTAAATTCTTATATATTTTATCTAATCAAACAATAAAAATTAAAAAAAAATCAAATTATTTTCCTCTTCTCCCAATTAAACGCCACCTTAGCGTCTAGAGATTTTTTTAATATTTATATTTTATTGTTTGAGGCTGCATTGAATTAAGCTGGAGTCACATGTCTGTATCTTATTCATACTACTTAAGTCGAATGTAAAATTGTATTCACACTACAGTGACGTTTGTCTTGTTGGCTTTCTTCATTTCACGCCCCTGTAGGCTGTAGCACTTGTATTGTTGGCCTCTTGGCACCATCTCATGTGTGTGCACATTCAATATTATCTTGTCACCTATGTACTTATTTTAAAATTGACTAGTGATAGTAAAATTAATCTGAAAGATATGACATACGTCTATTAATGATTCATTATCTCATGTAAATTTTTCTTAATATCAAATAAATCACCTCAATTTAAAGCGAAGATTTTTCACATTATTTTAAATATTTTCAATACAATTTAAATTACTTGATTTTTTGGTACTATTCAAATACTATAAATATTGGCAATTATAAATTTACTAGAATCAATTGTTTGATGGGAAAAAATTCTTTTTATCTTAAAATTTGATGCAATAACCGATTTTATTTTATTTTTAAATAATTACTCATTTTATTCATACTTTTCAAATAATAGTCTAAAATATTATTTTATTAATTTATTATGTAATTTATTAAAGATAAAATAAAATTTTTAATTAAAAATATATAAACTATTTCAATATAAAAATCTCAAACACTATTTTATTCCCAATTATTGGATTATGCAAGATCAACAAATGAAACTTTATATAAAAATTTGAAGGAAAACTTTCAATTAAAATAGCTCACGCATATATTACAATAAGAACCGAGTCTACCGACATTCTTGCGTCATTAATTAACCCATTCCATAGTAAAGCGTTGGCACCACGTAATAAATCCAAATATAAAATAAAATAAAGTTACTGACCCAAACCCCACCCACGGCCCACCAACCCACCGACCCAAAACGTGATAACGGGACATTGATTACCACCTCCCCCACTGTTCCTTTCAACAATTATAAGTAATAATAAATATTACATCACCCATCAGTCTCTCTCCCACTGCAAAGCACTCTGCTGTCTCACACAGTCCCTCAACTCAACTCTCCCTTCAATTTCGATGGAAGGAAAAGCAAGAAACCATCTTCTCTTTCTCTTTTCCTTCTTCTTCTTCACCGCCGCTGCCTCTCTTCAGTATCAAACCTTCGTCCTTAACTCTCTCCCCAGTCCATCTACTCTCTCTTGGCCTGAATCCGAATCCGAGTCCTCACTCCCTCTACCTGCAGCCGACGCTGAATCCTCACTCTCTCTACGTTTACATCACTTAGATTCTCTGTCCTTCAACAAAACTCCACAACACCTCTTCGACCTCCGCATCCAACGCGACGTCTTACGTGTCAAAACCTTAACCGCCTTTGCTGAATCTGCCGTTAGTGCACCCCCGCGTAACCGCTCTCGCGGGCGTGCCAACGGAGGCTTTAGTAGCTCCGTCACATCCGGACTCGCACAAGGCAGCGGCGAGTACTTCACGCGCCTCGGAGTTGGCACACCTCCTAGGTATGTCTACATGGTCATAGACACCGGCAGCGATGTTGTTTGGATCCAGTGCGCCCCATGCAAGAAATGCTACTCTCAAACCGACCCTGTCTTTGACCCTACCAAGTCCCGCTCGTATGCTAACGTACCCTGTCGGTCCCCCTTGTGCCGCAAGCTCGACTCTCCTGGCTGTAGCCGCAGGAACACGTGTCTTTACCAAGTCTCTTACGGAGACGGTTCTATCACCGTCGGTGATTTTTCCACTGAAACGCTGACGTTTCGTGGCACCAGAGTTGCGCGCGTGGCCATCGGTTGCGGACACTTCAATCAGGGCCTCTTCGTTGCTGCTGCGGGTTTATTGGGACTCGGTCGTGGGAGGTTGTCATTTCCAACTCAAACCGGTCGCCGGTTCAACCGTAAGTTTTCATACTGTTTAGTGGACCGATCCACTTCCGCTAAACCTTCCTCGATGGTATTCGGTGACTCGGCCATTTCACGAACCGCCCGGTTCACTCCCTTACTCGCAAACCCTAAGCTCGACACATTCTACTACGTTGAACTAGTTGGAATCAGCGTCGGTGGTGCTCCTGTCCGTGGCATCACTGCTTCTTTATTCAAACTTAATCCTGCCGGTAACGGTGGGGTCATCATAGACTCGGGGACGTCCGTGACCCGTTTGACCCGACCCGCTTACATCGCATTGCGTGATGCTTTCCGAGCTGGAGCATCCTCCTTGAAGCGTGCGTCAGACTTTTCGCTGTTTGACACGTGCTTTGATTTGTCGGGAAAGACGGAAGTGAAGGTGCCCACAGTGGTGTTGCGTTTCAGAGGTGCTGATGTGTCATTGCCGGCGACTAATTATCTGATACCTGTGGATAGTAGCGGAACATTTTGCTTTGCATTTGCAGGAACCACGAGCGGGTTGTCGATAATTGGAAATATTCAGCAACAAGGCTTCCGGGTTGTTTATGATCTGGCCGCTTCACGGGTCGGGTTTGCTCCGCGTGGGTGCGCTTAAGGTTGCATTGCGCGTGGGTGTAGTTGTAAGGGAAAAACTCTCTTTTCCTATTGTTCTGTCTCTGCTTGTTTTCTTTTATTTCTGGGAATATGAGAAAAATGTTTGTTGATATGAATCTGAGAAAAGAGATGGAGAAGAGAAGATAAAAAAAAGGAAATAGAGTGTAGGTGACTAGGTTTTTAATTCACATATTTGTCTGTGTCATATTATGAACCGTTAATCAGTCTTCTAAAAGAAAAAAAATCATAATTCTAGTAGAGGGTTAAGATGGTTAATTAAAAAAAAAAAATTGTCAAATTTAACTTTTAATAATAAAATACTGTTTCCTTTTTCCTTTGCTTTGCTTTGCTTTGGAAGTGTACGCCGTTTATTAGCAATTTAATTGACGTGTAGTTCAGCAATCATCGGAGAGAATAACTCTTTTGAGGATAGGCATTGTTATTTGCTGCTTATATTTTTAGGAGGACCAACTACCCTCACTACACTATTATTATATCACTAGGAGGGAAGTAGTTGGTGCCACCGCCACCCGGTCCGGCCAGTTAAATAAATGGCTGGAATGTCATATGTGTTTTCCTCCCCTCCCAAGAAGGCAGAAGCAAATGCAATTACATGCTGGCAAATTAAAAGAGCTAATACCCACCAAATTTTGGCAGCCTGGGAAGTCTAATGTTGATCATTTACCATAAACACATAGCCTTACTGTTACCTGTTGATGAAAACTTGTAACATTACCATCTCAACGAGGCCATACTATATAACAAACTAATCTATATAGCGAGTTGGACGTGGTTTAAGTTAGTGATCCAACAAATTTAGCCGCAGCGATACAGTTAATGGTCGGCTCAGCCGTTTCCGGTTGAGCAAATGAGCGAATGAATTATCATTTTCTTCTTTTGATTAGGCCGTGTCGGTGGTCGCTACAACTTCCCTTGTATTGTATAATAATTTGTAGTGTCCTCCACTTGCTTTTGCCTTCTTTAATGCCCAAAGACAAGGCATTTGAGTGCATGCAGATCCAAAGAGTCACTGGCGGTCTGACAAACTAACAGTTTACCTCCATTTACAATTATGCACTTGCATTCCAATATCAAGAGGATATCTATCTATTTCAAAGTTTGTTTTTTAAATCTCCTTTTTCCTTTTTCTTCTTCTTCTTCTATGGAAGCAATTGAGCAAAGTTCAAGTCACACAACCACCACTATAGAGTATGAAAAACTAGTACATAAATCACATGCCTTTGCCACTTGCCACCTTTTAATTTTTTTTAGTGCCTAAATGCACATGGCAGAAGCAAAGTCAAAAGAAGTGGGCAGCGGGCACCGAACTCTCAACTATGTGGCGTTAACAAATGGGAGATTGTTAAATAATAAGTCTTTTTTTTTTTTTTAATGACTAGTTTAATAATATGTCTTAAGATCAAAGACCAAAGTGGTGCTGCCTTAGGAAAGAGCAATCAATTGTCTCTTTTATTTGAGGCATGGTTGGACTCTGGCTCGTGACCATAGAATAAAAGTGAATGTGAACTACACAGTCACTATAATATAATGTCTTTCATATGGCTGTAATTATTGCTGTTAAAGAAGCACCGTTTACAATAAGGTTTGAATATCACTTTTGATACTATTTTTCCAAAATTAATTTTAGATACTGTTATCATAATATATTTTGACCAAATAAAAGTACTTCTAATGTTTACAAAATTCTAGGAAGTATAAGATTTATTCTTTAAGTTCTGCAAACTATCTTCTCAAAAAAAAAAGTGTTCTGTAAAATATTATTTAAATTAGTATTATCATCAATAATAAAAAGGTAAATTTTTATAATTTAGCAACTGATTAGTTGTATTTAGATTTACTGGGAGGTTCACGTTTCCTCCAATTAATCTATTTATATTTTTTTGTCGTTTCATTTTGGTTACAGTGTTTGATGGGTATCAGAGTTGAGTTTATTATTGATAAAAACAACGCTTACTATCTCTTTTTCCATAGTTTAGTTTTAAAAAAGTAAATAAATGATGATCATTGGAAATGAAGTCTATTGTTGGTAATTGGCTATTGACAGAGAGCGAAGAAAAGTAATGGCATGATTGGCATCACGATGGGAATCAAGTGGAAAACCAGAGAGATCTAAATTCGGTGATGGGAAAAATTCAATGATTGAAGGCAGAGACGAGAAGACTTTTGCTTTAATGGTGCGACAACTTCGTGAATAATGAAAGTGGGGTGGAATGAGAAGGGAATCATTCGATTTTTTAAAAAATAGTTTTATTCATAAATTATCTTTATCTCCGCCGCCTGTTATTATAACATATTTTTATTACGTAAAAGTAGCTGTCATGTTTGCATAATTTTATGGGATTTAATTGTGTTTTTAATATTTAAGCTAGCATTACCACCCACAATAAAGAAGCGGAAATATTATTATTTAGTAATTAATTAGTTTTATTTAGAGGTGTCGGTCCCTCCAAGTACTAATAATATCTAATTAAGAGATTCATGTTTCTTAAAATTAACCTATTTATATGTTTTTTAATTTTTTGTTGCAGACTATTTGTGTCGGTAACAATTTCTAATATGAGAAAATGGCCAATATGCATAATGTAGTTCAATTGTCGGTGAGATAAACACAGAGATAGGATGGCGAGATAATAATGCTACGATTAAGTAATAGATCACATGGGGATGAATGAGCACTTGCAGAAATCATAACAAAAGGCAAAGGCGAAGGCAGAAGAAATAAAAAAACAAAAAAATTCTGCGATTTGAACATAACTCATGAATCATTCAAGAGTGCTTTGTAGAAAGCCAGACCAAGGTCCAAAAAGAGAGCACGGTCCCTTTTTGTAGTCCATGTTTATTATTTCTGTTCAGATCATCAAAACTTTGGAAACAAGCACATGATAGACTAAGGATCTGTTTGAGATTGAGGTGCTGTAACTCTGCTGTAGAAAAAAAATTATAATTATGCAACAAAAATTAATAGTATATAATAAATATAATTTTTAAATAATAATTTTGATAAAAATATTAAAGATATGATATATTTTTCATCATACAAGTAAAAAATTATATCAATATAACTTCTAAGCTACAACAGTTAGTGTTTATCAAATATTTTAGTACTGTAATTTTTAAGGTACAACTGTCCAACCTCAATCTCAAACGCACCCTAAATGGCATCAATCATCAAAATAGTTACTATTAACCAAGAAGCTTCTGATTACTTGAAATTTTACATGTCAAATTATCAATGCACATGGCAGATCATTATTCTACTTCTCTACTGTATGTAACCCTTGGACAATGTTGAAAACTTCAAAGATTTGCAGCAATACTTTCTTTTGTGCTTGTGAAAAGTCAGACCAAGTTGTTTTGTTCATTGATCTTGTACTAGTGTTTCCTATTCACTCACATTTACATAGATATTATGCTGGGTATCCAAAGAAAAAAAGTAACTTGGCAGAGAAGGATAATTTTTTAATACACCTGCTTTCATACAGAGAAGGGTTGGGCTTTATTCATAAAAGTAAAGTGCATTCAACATGAGTTGCCGGCTTTAGATCATTTGATGCCTTTGGCGGCTAATTTTTTTGTACGAAGTCTTCTTATAGTCAATAATTTTAATATTTAAATAAATATAAAATAATTTAAAATTTGTTCAAAATTCATTACATCTTTAATTATATTTTAAATTTCAACAATGATTAAGAAGATCTAAAGAACTTTTAAAAACAAATCCTAAAAAATAAATAATCAAGAAGAGAGCAAAAAATATTTCAATTATTGTTGATTCTTTGTTTATTGATTTTTGAGATTATAAAGTTTTAAATAAAAATTAAAAGGAAAGTCAAAGATTTTAACGTTAAGTAAGGGTGGGCAAAACACCCGATCAGATTCGATCCGAAAAAAAATCGAGTTATAATCGGATCGGATGAAAATAAAAATCCGATCGGATTAAGTTTTGCCAACTCGATCGGGTTATGATCGGATCGAGTTCTGACCAACCCGATCGGGTTGGCTACAAAATTAAAGAAAAAAAAAATTAATTAAAAAAATATAAAATGCTTACATAACACACTCACACTCACACACACACACATGAACCATTCATTCACTCTCAAGTCTCATCTCTCAAACTCAAATTCAAAGCCTCAAACTCTCTCAACTCAACATTCAACAACACTACCACCACGCCAAGCAGAGCACCACCGCCAGCGCCACGACTGGACTTTTAACTTTGCCACAACCGGAGAACACACAGAGGCCACAGTGCCCAGGGTCGAGCACCACGACTCTAGTTTCACACACACACCCATCAGAAATGGAAACCAATAGCAGCAACCTGATTTTGACAACCGGATTTGTTGCTCTGCCACACACCACGATCGGATCTGCTGCCACCGCCTACATATCTGCTCCTCCACGCCTCCAAGCTCCAGCTGAACTCGGCAAGAGGTAACTCGAACCCGAATTGCCCCGATTGAAACTTGAAGCTTCCAGTTCGTTCTGTGAATTTTTTTTGGGTTAATCCTTTGAGAAATTTCATTTGTTTGGAGTATTTATTTGGTAATTGGCTGTGTGATTGACTGCAATTGGCTGTGTTTTTTTTTGGAGTATTTATTTGGTAATTGGCTGTGGGATTGACCGCAATTAACTGTGTTTTTTTTGGAGTATTTATTTGGTAAGTGCCAGTAAATTAGCTTTTAATCTTTTGTTGCATTTTGCAACTTGCAAATGATTGGTTCTTTTTTTTTTTAATTTCTTTTAATTATTTATGTGAGTGGTGTTTAAATTTTATTTCTTTTATAAGTAATATAGGTTTATTGTAGTTGTTATTATTTACTTTTAATTTTTATTCACTTGATTATAGTTGTTATAGTTTTAAGCTTTAATTGTTATTGTAATATTTGAACATTGTGCACTACTGCAATGCTTTGGATGTATTGGAGATATTAAGTTTGTACTTGGTGACTAATTTTGAGATTTGTATATTGTAATTAAACAGTTTAATTATGCTTATGTTTAATTTTTGTGATTTTTTTTAATTTTGGAGACTAATACGTTTGGATTTTGTATTTGTTATAGTAGTATAGTAGTTTTTATTTTTATTTTTTTTATGGAAATCTGTGGAAATGGATTAAAATGAAATAATTTTATAAAAGTAACCTGGCAATAACTAAATAATTGTAAAACAGCCGCAAAATCAACAAAACATCTTAAAATGGTCCTTGACCTGATTTGATCCGAACTTGAATTTAACCCTATTTTGATCCGATCCATTCACAATCCGAACTCGAAACCGATCTGAATTCGACTCGAATTTTAAATCCGATTCGAACACTGTTCAATATGATCCGATCCGATTTTAATTTTGGGTTGAATTCGGATGAACTTTTTCTCAACCCGAATTCCGATCGGGTTGATCCGAACCTGACCCAAACCCGATTTTGCCCAGCCCTAACATTAAGTAAGTAATTTTTTTTTTTGGGAAATTGAAAAGGTAAATAATTGATTTATTTTTACTTTGAAAGGCTAATAAGGAATGAATTAATGGTTAGACAATATTATTAGTAATAGTTATTTAACATCAAGGAATATATAATTTGTATGAAAAATAAATCTTAATTGTATGATAATAATTGTGAATTAGAGAGTTGTTTAAAAATAAGTTTTCCTAGCAACTTAAAAAAATATCTTTATTAATTAGAATATTATTAAGGAAATATTCAAAAAATCCGGTCTCTCTAACATAGTACCTAGGTGACCGCTTTGTTCCTATATTCTTAAAGCCGCCTCTGATTGGACTATTGACACCTCTTCGTTAATCTCATAAAGCTCTCATTTTATTAAAACTATATTTAAAGACAATTGCAAATAGAATTAACCGACTCATATTTTCTTTTTCTCTTCAATCTATTTTACTTGCACAATTTTTCTTTCCTTTCTCTCCTCAATCTGTATAATTATATTAGTTTGTATTTTGCACAAACTTAAAACATCAGAATTGTTTTTTTCTCTTTCTTTCTTTTTTTCATATAGATTATTTTTATTTTTGAAAATCTATTATTTTTTTTTTGTAGAGAGAAAAAGTTTAAATAGAAGAATAGAGGCATTAAAATTAAAAAATAAAAATATGAGAGTGAATTTTTTTTAAAAATTTAAATGTTTATAATTAAAAAGAGTGTTTTATTAAAAAAAATTTAATATGAAATGAAATATAATTAAAAAATTTTGGATGTCAATAGTCCAACTCTTTTTGCATGACTCGTGTTCTATAGCAAATGCATGAGATCCGAACACACGCTGGGCTTAGAATTGGTGCAAGGCCGCAAGCCCATTCAAATAAAATATTCACGCGGTGAGAATGAAATGGAGGGAACGGTGATTGTATCAATCAACAAGGGATAAGATACTTTTAGGCTGGATAGAGTCTGTCGACGTCGTGTTCAATAGTGTCTCTTACGTGTAAATTAAGGATATGAGGAGGCTAGAACTTGAAGAAAGAAAATACCAAACCGATATCGTCATCGTGACGCAGCGGTAGCGCGCATTGACCTGAGATTAGGGATTCGGATTTCGAAATTAAGATTAATAAATCCTGTTCGTGTTGGATTGATTTGCAAGCGAAAATGGAAGAGGAGGGAGGGAAGGTGAGGTTGTTGATAGACAAGGCGACGAACTCGACGGAACGAGAGGTGGACCCACGTCTCCTCAAAGCCATTAAATCGGTGGTTCGTTATTCGGAGTCGGAGCTCCGACTCGCCGCCCAAACCCTCATGGACCTTATGAAACGCGACCATTCTCAGGTCCTTTAATTGTTTTCCTTTTATTATTTGCCTCTGTTTATTAGTTTAATTGAATGACTATTTTTATTTTATTTTATCCAATTTGGTGTTGTCGTATCTATTGAAATCTCTGATTTCGGGCTCTCTCTATTATTCTCTTTAATAGCTTCCCGATTGATAATTTGCATAAAACTTAGTGTTTTTTTTAATTTTTAATGATACACTTGGATTCTTATAAGGGGAACAAATTAGGGTTTAAGAAGTTATGATTTTCTTTTGTGGTTGGTCTTGCAGGTCCGATATCTCACACTTCTCATAATTGATGAACTTTTCATGCGATCAAAGCTTTTTAGGACCATTCTTGTTGAGAATATGGATCAGTTATTGAGTTTAAGTATTGGATTCAGAAGAAATTTACCACTTCCTGCTCCTCAAGCTATTGCATCTATTTTGCGATCAAAGGCTATTGAATTTTTAGAGAAGTGGAATGCTTCTTTTGGGGTTCACTACAGACAAATTAGATTAGGCTTTGATTACCTTAAAAATACTCTCAGGTTCCAGTTTCCTAATTTACAAGCAAATGCAGCTCGGATTCAGCAGGAAAGACGAGAAAGAGAGATGAAGACGAAAGAGATTTTACGAAACAAGTTTGAAATGCTGAGGCAAAATCTTTCTTCGATAAAGGAAGAAATTCAGTCGACAATAGATGAGATTGGAGAGTGTTTAGACATCATTTGTGCCAAGGAGGAAACTATGCTGCTCGATCCCTTGGATGATGAAGATTTTGAGGAGTTCCATTCTTCTGAATTGAGGCAAATCCGCCTTGATTCCTTGAAAGAAGGGGAAAAGGTTCATGAGGATGACGATAATAAAGTAGTTTTTGATGCACTGAGGGAGTTATACAAGCTTCTAGTAACAAAGCATTTGGTTTTGGTCCAAGAATGGATTTCTGTTCTTATTAGGGTTGAAGTGTCAGACAATAGGTTTAGAGATAAAATGCTGAAGGAGTTCATTGATATTCAAAATCGCCTCCAATCGGTGAAGAAGAAATGTGAAGACTCTGGCTGTGTTCTTATAAACAATGTGAAACCTCACATAGAAGATGAATTAGAGGAAGATTTTTGGGAAGAGGGTAAGATTGGGGCTAGTGAGAGTGGGAGTTCTAATGCATCTGGTAAACACAAAAGTAATGTGTCCGTGGTATTGGCCTCCAGTGAGGTCCTAGGTAAGGCTTCCAAAGGCCGCAATCAGAAGTCTGATGGGAATGATTCTCTGGATAATGAAGGTGGTAAAATTGATTCAACATTGCTCAGAAGTAAGCTTCTGGCAGAAGCTCCAGTGGTTGAATGGGGTTCTTTCTCAGATAATTTGGAAAGGGATGTTTTGGTCAATCAGAGGGGCATGGAGTTTGACAATCACTGGGGTAGGGTAGACTATGATGCAGTTATTCCGGCGGAGAAGATAGCAGAACTGAACCTTAGGGCAACTCTTTACAAAGAAGAGGAAGTAGAAATCCAACCATGTCGTGCTCCTTTGAGGAAAGGAGGCCTTTGTCAGAGAAGGGATTTGGAAGTTTGCCCATTTCATGGACCCATCATTCCCCGAGATGATGAAGGAAATCCTATCAATCAGAGCACATCATTGATAGAAAAGAACTCTTTAATGGATGAGACTTTAACAGATTTGGGGTCTGATTTAGGAGAGCAATTAGCAAAACAAGCTATAAAGAATGTAAGGGAGAGAGATAAAGAGGAAGCAAGGAAGAGGAAAATTGATAAACAGTTGCTGAAACGAGCAAAACTTGCTAAAGTGCGGGAACACAATGAAACAGTTTTACGGGATGCTGCCTTGGCTTCAACTTCAAGATTTGCAGCTGTTGGAGACGAGGCAGAAGATACAAATAGGAGGAGATCGTCATCACAAAACAAGAAGCAAACTCTAGCATCCATGTTGCGAAAGAAAGTGACTGCAAGAGATAGGTTAACTCAGAGACTTCTGAATACCCGAGCAAGGGATGCAACAATAAGGCAGCTGACAATGGGTGAGGATACAATTTACAGAGAGTCCTTTCCAAATCAGTGGTAAATCTTTTGTAGTAAGGCTCTGGGATTATCCTCTGCACTCTGCACTGCGTTGATGAATAAACAGTTTCAGTTGTATAAGGGAGACAAGAACCATTACATGTTTGATCTCACAACAGATTGTGTGATTTTGAAGAGCATTGCTGTTGTGTTATCCAAGAAGTTGGAAATCTTTTTGACGCTGTTAGGCTTCCCTAGATATAGAATGAATAAGGAGCTTGTTTGTTAGCAAATTTTGTAAAATACACGGTTGTTAGTTATTCTTTAAATGTTGTCACAGGTCTCATTTATTGGACATAAATAAAGATGTCAATTGGGTGGTAAAACCACGACTTTACACTAGTATGTGAACTGTATTTTAACTTGCTCCTAGCATATTTCAGACTCAGATTGTGTGCTAGCCGGATGGTGCATGGCCTTGCAACAGGTTGTCTAACCATACAACTGATTTTGGCAATTGGCAAGCAGAGCTGATGTTTTCGGCGTAGCGGAAACTCAGATAAGATGGGAATGTGAGACCGTGTCTCAGAATAAGAAACTCGGGTCTTTGATGCTTTTAGATGCATATATTATGATGAATGGTACGAGCCAGATCCTAATCCATGTTAAAGAGGGAACAAAGGTAAACTACGAAATAAGGCTGTGGCTAAAGTTACATTAGCAAGACCCAATAAACAAATGAAGTGTAAAAAAAAGGACAAAATGCCATCTATTCATATTTTTCAGGCACCTTGCTGTTATTGGCTGATGAATAACATAAAATTACAAGAACTAGAATCTGTTATCCTCCATTTGTTCGAGCAACCCAGGTCAGGTTTGGTTCCATCAACCTCTTTTTGATTCGTTACTTACGGTACAACAAATGAATCACAGCAGATGAATCAAAGTCGTTATTATAGAGTGTGACATTCCTTCTTAAGCAAGATTATAAAAGTAGTAAAATAGATGGTAAGATTCTTGTGCACTAATAGTAATAGCTTACATTGAAGTAACGTCGAACTAAAGTTTTCTTTTATATATTATCATAAATCTTCCTTGTAATCTCGATGGCGATAAAATAAAGTAAAAGTTCTATCCCATATTCATATTCCACAAGTCACAAACACATTATCTTTTTGCTAGCAGCACTGATGATGACTTTATACCTGGACAGATCATCACATTAATAAGCATGAGTCTAACCACACTTTGGCTTGTTCTTTTGTACGAGTAAAGAAACTTTCTTATTTGGCATTTTGGGTAATTGGGATGTGGCCTGAACCTGAATAGGGACTAAATGCCCCGAATAATGGAAACATCGAACAGTAAAATTGTACCGTAAAAACTGAGGTGTGAATCCACAAAATGTTGACAAGAATTGAAATTGGCAATTGGCTACCCAATTGAGTTAATGTAATAGTTAGGGATGGAATAAGGACGTACATAGCTAAGAATAAATGGGACCAACCTATTACAATTCTATATTGAAAAAATAAAAAAATAAAAAAACTCAAGACATGTTCTTTTTTTTTTTTTTTTTCGAGTATATGAGATTATTGCTCATGCTTACAATTCATATTACATAAAATTATAACTGATATTTACAAATAAGATTATGACTGAGACTAGTTTATATTAATTCTTATTAAGTACTGCCTAAATTTTAACTCTTATTGATATTCGAGGGATGTCTACTTCTCATATTCGGCAAAGAAGAAGACTACCTTCACTCAATTATAATTAAAAAAAAAATTATCTCTATAATATATTTATAAAAACTCGAACTGTTGTCCTTATATTTGGAGGGCAGCAGCCCTGCCCACCTGGTCAAAATATACACCATGTAGACTTGTCATTTCTTTAATAATGCCTCATGCAGACCAATAATGTACACCACATATGCCTGAGAAACATCCTAATGTCTCTCCGTTTTGGTCCCATCCGCACCAATTTAAAAATAAAAATAAAAAAATGGAAAAGGAAACAATAACAAATAACAACTAACAACAACAACAACCAAGTGACCAACAGAAAGTATAGTTAAAATAAAAAAAGAAAATTACAATTATTGCAGATATCCTTTTCATTATTCCACCTAATCACTTATCAGTCCATCAGAAACTTCGCTTATATTTTAAACTGAATCTCTTTCACTGAAAACCGTTTGATGTTAATCATCTGACTCAAACAATTTCAACGGTGACTCCGCTTTCTCTTCCTTCAAAATGATGAAGAAGAAAGGCACCTCTTTTAAATTAAACTCTTTCCTAGACACAGATTCAAATTGATCTCGTATCGTTTGTCTTCAAATTCTTTGTTCACTCTTCAATTTAGGAAAAAAAAACTCATCATTCACTCGCAATTATACATGTAACAATCATACCCATCAAGCAAAATTGCCCTCTTTGTTCATAAATTCATCCTCGTCTGCGTTTTGTGCTTATGATAACCCCAATAGAATCATAACCTTATACGAATTTGCCATAAAGTGGGTAAATTTTGGTCCTCTTTTTGTTATCTGAATGGAGCTGGATAGCATTGAATGTGTGCCATCCTCAGATTTGACTGATGAGGATGAGATCCATCACCATCGGCACCATCAGTTTCCTTCTATTTCAAAGCCTCACAATAACTGCAATAATAATAACACTAGTCTCGCTTCAGTTATTAATCCTGGCACCACCAGTGTCCATGAACTTCTTGAATGTCCAGTTTGTACTAATTCAATGTATCCTCCTATTCATCAGGTTTGTTCTTTTCTGCAATTGGTTTGATGGGTTCCTTTGCTTATTATTGTTATTTTTTTTTGCTCTTTCTAGATTTGTTATTATTTTCATGTTTTGTCTCTTCCCCCCCCCCCCCTCTTAACTCTTTCTATGATAATACTGATGCATTTTTGGCGTTTCATAATTGGTATCTAGAATTAGGTAATTGTCGTTGACTTAGTTTTAGATTTTGGTATTGAACCTGTTTTAGTAGTTGAGGTGTAAGAATTTGTCAGATAATTGCAGCTGTATTGCAGCAGGAGGATGTTAGTTTGGATTGTGTGTGTTTTATTGCTGGAATTTTTGCAGTCATGAAGGTACATTTATTCTTGCAAGAGATTAAGAATTATTGGTTGGTTCTAGCAAGATTTATAAATTTGGATTTTTCGATCCACGAAATTTGGGTTTTTGTTGGCTTAATTTATGAATATTTGGTCCATCAGTTTTTAGTCACTGGGAAATAAGGATCAAATCAAGCCTTATATGAGTGAAGTAGGGTTTAATTTAGTAATTTATAGTGATAATATCAGAAGTGGTAGAGGATTAACTTTATCACATTGTATAACTGCAAGAAATCTAAACTAGGTTTCTTCAAGTGAAATTCCCTTTGTTGGTGATGAAAACGGCATCATACCAGCAACCATTAAGAATTGTGAAAATGGTTACTCTAATATTTTTCCTACGTTCTTTATTACTACTCAACATTAACCATGTAATTATTGTTCTGTTTTGTTTTGCCGTGTAAAGTTCCATATTTACCTTGTGGTTGTGGATTGTTCATTTTCCGTCTGTGAGTAATTATTTTATTTTTGCCTATTTTTGGAAAATTTGCTCACGATTGTTTATGCATCCTCTTATCCTCTTGCATTGTCTTTAAAGTTTGGAATCCTCTTTGGTCAATATGTTACAAGTTGGCTACTTGCTGATGGGATACTTTTAAATTATTTTTACTTGGTATGGGAATGAGCAATGTTTCATATAAGTTTTGATATTTAAGAATTTTATCTTTACTTTTCAAAGAAAAGCCTAAAGATTAGAGCTGATTTTTGCCCACTTTCCGTTTTTCCCTGCAGTGTCACAATGGGCATACGCTCTGTTCAACCTGTAAAACAAGGGTACATAATCGGTGCCCCACTTGTAGGCAGGAGCTTGGCGATATAAGGTGTCTAGCATTAGAGAAGGTAGCTGAATCACTTGAACTACCTTGCAAATACATGTCGCTTGGATGCCCAGAGATCTTCCCCTATTACAGCAAACTTAAGCATGAGGCTATATGTAACTTCAGACCTTACAATTGCCCATATGCTGGATCAGAGTGCTCCATAGTCGGTGATATTCCCTTCCTTGTTGCTCATCTGAGGGATGATCACAAAGTAGATATGCATTCTGGGTGCACTTTCAACCATCGCTATGTCAAGTCTAATCCTCGTGAAGTAGAAAATGCCACATGGATGTTAACTGTATGTACACGTTTCTCTTATCTATATTCCTTTAAACTGGGAACAACATCATATATAATTTAGCACGGAACTATGAAATTGAATTCATCTGCTTTTTGGTAAGCTCATGCTAAGACATGGAACTTTGGCATCACATAGATCATATGTAGTGGCCATAAAGTTTATTAATACAAGACAAATATGAACCTCTACATCAAATGCTGTGAGAGGAGGATGCTGTGGGTCAACGGTTAACCTTTGGTTTTATTGTAACAACATTGTCACCAGAGGCCTTTCTTCCTCTCTTCTTTAACTTCTCTGTGTCTCACTTTATGTTTACTTTTATTGTTGTTAGTGACAGTTTACTAGTGTTCTGATATTGTTGAAGTAAGTCTACAGATTTAGAATTGGAAATTATATATGGTTGAGTAAATTATTAGTAATTATTGGATTTTTCCTGCATCTGGCCGGTTGATTGGCATGTGGTCTACATGAAGATGGGATTTTGTTAATCTCTTCGTAGACCATAGGAGTTGCTTACCACCTAACTCATGTAAAAGTTTTCTTTTGTACAATACCCTGAACATATTATTCCTTCATCTCCCCATTCTTGCACACAATTGTGGTACTCATGACTGAAATTTTCGGAAATACTGAATTGTTCATTTTGATGATATTTCTTAGGTTTTCCACTGTTTTGGCCAGTACTTCTGTCTACATTTCGAAGCTTTCCAGCTGGGGATGGCTCCAGTGTACATGGCATTCCTCCGTTTCATGGGTGATGAGACAGAAGCCAGGAATTACAGCTACAGTCTGGAGGTTGGAGGAAATGGAAGGAAGCTTACTTGGGAAGGCACCCCTCGGAGCATCAGAGATAGTCACAAGAAGGTTAGAGACAGCCATGATGGTCTAATTATACAGCGTAATATGGCTCTTTTTTTCTCTGGAGGGGACCGGAAAGAGTTGAAGCTGCGAGTTACAGGACGGATATGGAAAGAACAGCAGAACCCAGAAGGCAGCGCCTGCATACCCAACCTCTGTAGTTAGGTACCGTTGGATTTCATGCACGTGCATGCCTACTTGCAGAATTTGTTGTAATATTATTAGCTGATGCAGAAACTACTGAGGATATCTGAAATATGTATGGACGCTGGAGGCTTAAAGCTGTTATAAATTGTGAATAAGCTTCCTTTTGCATTGCAGAAATTGGAGTTCTGGCTATATGGCTTCATCATTGTTGGATGCTGCAGTCATGATCCTAGGCTATCATTTTTCTGACTAAGACCAACCTTCCTTGATGAGAAATTGCTCTGCTGGTTTCCAGTCAACCTTAAATGTAAAATTTTGGCAGGATTCCAAGCTGATAGCTAGCTTTAATTAGTTTGTTTCAATATATGATCCAAGTAAATTTAGGTATTTTTGAAAATCAAGATGCTGGTGGAGCTTTGATGTCAAGTGCTGCCTTGGTTTTGACATTTGAATACAAGCCCTTCAGTATTGCGAGGTTGATCCAAACCTGATTACCTGACAACATGGAGGGATTCAAATCATGGCTGAGCAAAAGACTTAAGTGGATGTCGAGTTCAGTCTAAGTTTATCACCTAAGTTTTTGTCCATGGGCGAAGATTTCAGTTTGAGTATCCAATACATTTCAGTTTAATTTAGAGCGAGGAAAATTATTTTCATTGTTGAGAATACGAATAGAGAAATGAAAAACATCAGCATATGAGATTCACACTTTATTCTTGGTACAATAATCATTTCTCGTCATGTTATCAAATTTTCATAATAGTATCTGAATTAACCGGGATCCTGGCTCATGTGACGAAAAAATGGTTGTAGTTATGAACTCTAATAAAATTTTCACTCAAGAGACTAAAATGGGGGAAAAACAAAAAAAAACAAATGTCCACTTTGTCAGTTTACATCATTTTTGTACTTGCTTAGTTGCTTGGTACTAACAAGAGGGACGACGTTGCTTCAGTTTTTATTACCAAATCCAGTTGGTTTCAGCGGTAACTTGCTTATCATAAGTAATTGATAAAAGTCCACTAAAAACTCTCAAGTCTTCGTCATCCATGGAGGTCCTCAATCCTCCAACGTTATCAACGGACTCTCCCTTCACTCCCAAATTTTCTACCAGAACCTGCAACAACAAAAACTCATACATATTCCAAATATCCACTTCCAAATTTCTTAAGACACGCCCATTTACAAGCTATTTACTCTTCTCTAACACCAGGAGCACGCAAATTTCAGCTCATTTTGGACGGCCGATCCGCCGCCGCAACTCGCTCAGAGAAAAACTCGTTAATGATCAACAGGTGCATCCAAAAAATCCCATTTCTTTGAACCCAAATTCTGGTGAGATTTTAAATTATGATAGTGTAAGAGAGACTGATTTTAGTTATGGGTTTGTTAATGATAGTGTTGTTGAGACAAGTAGTAGCGTTGAGGAATCAAAGTTGAAACCCTTAGGTGAATCTGTTTTATCGAGTAAATTAGAGAATTGGACTGATCAATACAAGAAGGATGTCGATTACTGGGGTATTGGGTCAGGTCCTATTTTTACAGTTTTTCAAGATTCAGAAGGGACTGTGAAGAAAGTTTTGGTTGATGAAGATGAAATTTTGAAAAGAACCCAAGTCAAGAGACATGAATTTGACGACTTGAGTAAAATCAATTCTAGAATTCTGAATGCTAAGAGTTTGGCCAGGGAGATGGAGAGTGGGGAAAATGTGATTCCGAGGAATAGTTCAGTGGCTAAGTTTGTGGTTTCAGGCGAGGAGTCTGGTTTTGTTGACATTGTTCGAGGTGTTATTCCTGGCCCTGAGTTTGTTCCGAAACTCTCTACAGTTGGAAGGGTAGTGTTGTGTGGTTTGGTTGTATTTTGGGTGGGTAGGAAATTAATCTCTTTTAAAAAAAAGGGCGTTCATCACACCGAATTGGAGAAGGAAATGATGAGGAGGAAGATAAAATCAAGAAAGGAGAAGGAGATGTTGGAGAACGGAAGTGTGCAAGTTGTTCAAGGAAGTACAGAACCAGAAGTTGTAACATTTGAAAAGCCTAAGATAAATAAGGAAGAACTTGTGAAAAATATTATGAAAGTGAATGGTTCCGAGGATAAGTTAGCACTGGAGGATTCTTCTTGTTCACGAACAAGGGGATCCAAGGGTTTTGATGATAACATCCTGGAAATTAGAGAAATGGCCAGGAGAGCCCACGCAATTGAAGCTGAAGAGCTATCCCAGGTTGATGTTGTTGAAGAAGAAAGGCAGGCTGCGGATGATGAATTGTCTGATGAGATCGAAGAGGTCAAACAGAAAAATGAAGACCATGCCAGTGTTCTGAGTAATCTTTCAAATGGAGGTCCAGAACAAGGAAGTGACACTGATGTAACTGCAGTGACAACATTTTTGGATGAAGTAAAAAGTCTAAATACTGAATTTTCCAACAAGGTACCTTCTGTTAAGAAAGAGATAGTGCAAGCTTCCGCTGCTTCTAGTTTGGAAGTTTCAAGAGAATGGCCAAAAACCAACCGGGATAATGAGAGTACTTTAGGCTTGGCTGTCCAGTCTTCTGGTACTCTTCGAAGTGAATCATGTACGGCAGAGACTAATTCTGAAACAAGAAAACCAAAGGTCATAAGGTCAGTGAAAGAAGCTAGGGAGTTTCTGTCTAATATTCGTAACAAACCAGAATTTCATCAAACCCTAGTTAAAACTTTGCCAGAAAGTGGCAATGTTTTAACACAACCAAGTGATATAGATTGTGACAGAAATACTGACCAGATATTGGATGTGGACAATGTAGGATCTACCACTTTTGGTGGAACATCAGAGTCTAAGCCTGCTCTAGATGCTGGTGAAAGTTCAACTCGGAAGGATAAGGAGCATGTTCCTATGAAGAAACATGATCCTGAATATGCTGATGAAGTGAATGGAGGGGTGGATGGTCGAAAGTCCCCAATTTCCTTTGATCATGAATACATTGGTGGGAGTACAAAGACAGGGCCATCTTTGAAGATGGAAAACTGGATAGAAAAGAATTTTCATGAAATTGAACCCATGGGTAAGAAGATAGGAGTTGGCTTCAGAGATAATTTCATGGTGGCAAGGGAGAAAGTAAATCAACATTTAGATGCATGTGATGATATTACACAGCTTATCTCTGGAGAAGATGATAGTGAATTAGAGTGGATGAAAGATGATAGGCTTAGAGAAATTGTTTTTCAAGTCCGTGATAATGAGTTGTCAGGGCGTGATCCGTTTCATTTGCTGGACGCTGAAGATAAACTTGCATTCTTCAAGGGCCTTGAGAAGAAAGTTGAGAAAGAGAATGAGAAATTATTACAGTTGCATGAATATCTCCACTCAAACATTGAAAATCTTGATTATGGAGCAGGTAGGTCTTTATCTTATAACTATAGCAAATGCTCCCCTCTGTTTTCTTTTCTTTTTGGAAATTTATTCGGATAAATTTGAATTTTTTAGCAGTGCCGCACAGCAATTTCCATGCTTGTTTATCCTAGCCTGAGCTATTGAAAACTGATAATTAGACTGCTTCAAAATGGTCAGTTATCTGTCACCACATATAGAGTGATTAACTGCATAGCGAATTTATGCATTGGACAGAATTTCAAATGTTTTACAACACAGATACTAATTGTCCTTTGCTTCTTCTGTAGATGGTATCAGTGTGTATGATCCGCCAGATAAAATCATACCACGGTGGAAAGGGCCCCCTTTAGAAAAAAATCCTGAATTCCTCAATGACTTCCTAAAGCAGCGGAAGGCACTTTTTGTTGGAAACACTGATTCTTCATATCCTGTGAAGAAAGATGAGGAGAACTTTCTTCAAAATCCAACAGAGTCCCCAACCCATGAGAAAGACGCTACTTCCTTGGCAAGGAAGAAGGAAATACAAGATAATGATCCGAAACATTCCAAGACAGTTATAGAAGGCAGTGATGGTTCTGTTAAGCCTGGTAAAAAATATGGGAAGGAGTTTTGGCAATACACAAAAAAATGGTCTCGTGGATTTTTGGAATCTTATAATGCCGAAACAGAACCAGAAGTTAAATCCGTCATGAAAGATATTGGGAAGGATTTGGATCGATGGATCACGGAAGAAGAAATACAGGAATCAGCTGATCTGATGAATAACCTGCATGAGAGGAATAAGAAATTCATGGAAAAGAAGATCAACAAGCTCAAAAGAGAAATGGAATTGTTTGGGCCGCAAGCTGTTGTCAGCAAATACCGTGAATATGCAGAAGAGAAAGACGAAGATTATCTATGGTGGTTAGATCTCCCTCATGTACTAGTAAGTATGCAAGTGTGCATGCTGTATTGACAATGAATGCGTAAAACACCCCTGGTTTCCGATGCTTGTTTTACTATTTAAAAATATAATTTCTGAAAATATTATGCTACGTGTTAGTGGCATTCTTAACAATATTGGTTTAGGGAAAAATTCATGGTCAGATATAATTAAGTAAGCATGCAAGTGTGCATGCTGTATTGACAATGATGCGTAAAACACCCCTGGTTTCCAATGCTTGTTTTACCATTTAAAAATATAATTTCTGAAAATATTATGCTCCGTGTTGGTGGCATTCTTAACACTATTGGTTTAGGAAAAAAATTCATGGAAATAATTACTAATTTAAAATCTCATTTTCTTATTTCATGAATTGGAGTCAGTGGAAAACATGCTGTCTTGTACAAGAATCAACTTTTTGCCATGTTAACTGCTAAAACACACACAACACAGGTCAATAAACAAATTGCCCTTTTCTTGTTTATATTCCAGTGCATCGAATTATACACAGTTGAAGAAGGAGAACAAAGAATAGGATTCTATTCATTGGAGATGGCTGCGGATCTTGAATTGGAACCAAAACCACATCATGTGATTGCTTTTGAGGATGCCGGTGATTGCAAAAATCTTTGTTACACCATCCAGGCTCATTTGGAAATGCTTGGAACTGGTCATGCCTTCGTTGTTCCAAGACCTCCTAAGGTAAGATTTCATTATTTTAGCTAAATTTAAGTTAACTCGGTAATTTATTAAGTTAAACAAAGAGGAAGTTCCATTAAGGGACTGGCGCTGACAAGGCCACTAAGGAACTGGTCATGCCTTCAGATTTTGCATGACTCAGTTTACAGTTCTTTCTCATTGTTGAATGTTGACTGCTGGTCTTCTATGCTCTCACGTCCCATTTTTTTTTCACTCAGTTACTCTTTACTTACCATTCCTTTGGGTGCAAAAACTTTCTGATAACTGTCATTTATTGCTACTAGGATGCTTTTCGGGAAGCCAAAGCAAATGGTTTCGGTGTGACCGTCATCAGGCGAGGGGAGCTGCAGCTCAATGTGGACCAAACACTGGAAGCAGTGGAGGAACAAATCACAGAGATTGGGAGTAAAATATACCATGATGCAATTATGAAGGAACGATCTGTGGATATAAGCTCTATAATGAAGGGTGTACTTGGTGGCCGTGGCAAACCCACAAAGAGGTAATTTTATTTAACTTTTGCTGACATTTTCTAAAAAAAATTGGCCTCGAAGATGAGAAAATCATAGATTGGCTACATAATGGTAAAGGACACTAGCAGAAAGAATGTGGATGAGCAATTGTGTTCATGTATTACTAAGTAAACACCTTCTTGGCTGTTCTCTCTTCAGGAAAAGGACAAAGCGAAAGCTGAAAAGGCCAGGCCTGAAATGAAGAAATGAAGGTGAGGCAGGCCTGCTTCCCTCAGTGGGCGGAACTGGTGAAGTCTCTACAATTGACATTACAAGAAGTCAATACAGCCTAAAGGCCTTCAAAGATGGAATCATGGAAATGGTCCTCCTCAACATTCTTATCTGTTGGTCTGGCAAATTACCCTGAAAACACTGTAGCAGTAAGCGGAGAGCAATTCTTCTTTACATATATTATTACCCATCTGCCATCTTCTATTCAACTCAAAATGCTGTCTTTTATGATTTTTTTTTTGGCTGCTTCAGAGAGAGTTTGGGCGGAGGTAGCTCTAGTGCTCCTGTTAACTGCTGTATCCAAAATTATTTGTACCATAGGCACTTGGGTGGCTACCCTTCTGCAATTACCAGTGCACTCTACTTACACCTTAGAACCAATCAGAAGAATAGGTCAAGGCTTTATGTCATGCTCTAAGATGGTCTAGCTCAAACCGGTGACTGGCTTGTGCTTAAGCTCTGGCACTGTCCACAATTGTTTCTTCTGATCCGTGAGTAATGGATTATATTTTTACGGTGTATTTGTAAATAATGTGTCGGGTGAAGCATGTCGTCTGGCAAGTTTAGAATTGGCGATTTCTGTGTCACCGAAACAGAAACACGTTAATAAATTTAGAGTAGTTATCATTATTAAATGCCCGTGCATTTGAGTCTGATATAATGGAGTTGAATTTCTGCTTCAAGAGACCCTCTCTTCTTGGATTATTAATAACGGGAATCAAGATTTTCAGACCCTCCTGTTCTATGGGCAAAATCTAACCTTAGATTGGAGATGGTACATTTTCTTAGTAGAGAAAAAATCACAATAAAGAAAATGGATAATTTGCGTGTTATTACGGATCTTAGTGTAGGAAAACATCTGAGCTGACCCCTTCTAATCATGCATAATATTATCTCCGTCTCTCTTCATTTTTCCATCTGAATTGAAAGGGAATGGAATGATTTCACCTCTGCTGCTAAATATTGGGGAAAAAACAATGTCAGAAGATGCCGCACTTCCAACTAAGAAATCAAATTATTTGCACATGCAATAAGATACAAAAAACTTGTTAAGCACATTGTTCACAATGTGGATATTTGATTTGAGCATCACAGTAGGGTATCAAGAAATATGATTCCAGGTATGGCGAAAAAAAAAAATTCTAACATTTTTTACTACAGTTTCGGGTCTTTAAAATCAATAGGATACAATATAACTCAGCAGGGCATACAAAAGAGCAAAAGCAATTTGACCATGAGAGTGATCATGCCATACAAAATCTTGCAAAATAGTGCCTGCTTGTTAGGTTGCAACTAAGCAACTCTGACAGCAGAAACAAGCCACTAGAATACCAAGCATAGCTCCAGCAAAGACCTGGGATGGAGTGTGGCCAAGAAGTTCTTTAAGCTTTCTTTGACTGATGGGATGACCTTGAAACAAGTCCTCAACAATCATATTAAGAACCTGCAACGAGATAGTAAAGGGAAATAATTCAGAAGAAATTTCAAAAATGTAGATTACTAGACACAATTATCTAAAAGAAAAATTCCATGCAGGCAAGGATGAGCAACTATTGAGTAAAAGCCAACAACCAATACCCAACAGCTTTTCCGAGCCAATTTAGCTTGAACAGGGCAGCTATGATCTCCTTGGAAGACTTTAGGGAATAAAAAGCTTTAATTTATTGCCCACAACGCAAACACAGCAAGGAAGTGAACAGCTAATGTATTTGATCTCTTGTCACGCAGTCGGTTTCCTTTATATTTTGCAGAAAGTGTTCTAAGATTATACGGTATGATTACTTATAGCTCATCAGAGTAGGGTCAAATCCACTCCAGAATAGCTTTTAAGAGATTACCATGCTTTTAAGAGATTTCCTATGGTACTTGCTCTATATTAGAGCAAGGTTACAGGTATATGGTTCTGCCCAAGTTAATGCACATTTATGCGTCATGTACCCTCTTCCACACCCCCCCCCCCCCCCCTCTTTTTAATTTTGGGTTGCAATATGCTCAACCCTTTTTAACCTCACCTATGGGCACTCATCCCCACACACACAAAAAAAAAAAAAAATCCTTACTGATGGGTACTTGTAATTGCATTATTGTTCATAAATCGCATTACGAACATAGGATGAAAAGATTGTGAAACATGAGTAATTTGATAAGTAATGAATACCTTGTTTCAGCTTATAAAATTGAGACTACTGGGGAATCATTGAAAGCTGTCACTAGAGCTAAAAACTTTAATGGCAACACAGGATCCTAAAGTTTGAAATGTTATGCAGCCCAAGGTTGTAAGGATGAAACAACACAGCCATTGAATGAAGCAGATGTTGCAAATAGATTATAGCAAGTCAGGGTCAGCAACAGTTCATCCCATAGTTTAATAAGAGCAATAGCCTGAGGATCATCTAATCTCAAATTTAGAAGGTACAATGGCAGAGCTTCTGGCATACTTGGCATTGCAACAGCACTGACAACAATATTGTTAACCTTTTTTTTTTTCCCATGAGCAGAAAGAAGCATAATGATTCTAACCTTTAGTTACTAAACGAGTTCTATACTACTACCAACACCAATGCAACAGTACAAAAGACATACTCTTCACAAATTCATACCTCCAGCAGTCAGCATATGAATAAAATAACTCAAAATCATTTCAAGAGAAACAAAATTTTCATTCACCAATAGAGAACATAGGATAGCCAACACACGCATTAAACCAAAAACAGCAGAGAGAGAATGAAAAATCATGTTCTCACCTCAGCTTGCATCCCAGCATGGCGTCTAACACCAATAGCATCATACATAACAATCAAACTAAACCCCAAACAAACAGGAAATAACGAGTCTGCCACTCCATGACAAAGCGCCACTGACGTAGTCAAAGCCGTACACAAAGCCGAATGCGAAGACGGCATTCCTCCAGAAGCAAACAACAGCCTCAAATCCCATTTTCTCTCCACAAAGAAATTCAAAAACACTTTTGTGGATTGCGCTATTATCCACGCAAACAAACCAGACACAAACGTGGGATTCGCCGCCAATGTCGCCACAAAAGGACTGATTTTGACTTTAGCAGTTGATGTTGCGCTTAAAAAAGCCGCCCCAAAGGCTCCGTTTTGTAAGTAATTGTTGCTATTTTGGTCTATGATATTGATATTCTCTAACTGACTGCTATGAGCTTGCAAACGTGATGCCCATTTCTTAGTTTGCGAAGAGGCCAACCCTTTGATGGACTGTAAGATTGGGGACAAAACACAAAAAGGGTTAACGGGGAAATTCCTTTTATGGTTATGATTATCAGTATTGTTGTTATTGTTATATTTTGGCTGGGAGTTTTGGGGATTCGAAGGTGTACTTTTTTTGAAGCAAAAAGTGATGACGGAGGAGGTTCTGAGTTTGTCAAAATGAGTGAAATTGAAGAAAGACAAGTGAGTTGGCGACAGAAGTTTAGTTTTGCTAAAACGGAGAGAGTTCAAAGTTGGTTTTATTGTAAGAGCGTCCATGGAAGTCGTGAGATGATGTTCTTGCGTCTTAAAGGTTCAGATTGCATTTCAAAGAGAGAGAGAGAAAATTGGGAAGGTCGTGTGCTTGTGTGTAAAGAAAAGAAACTGTACTGGATTGTCGGAGAAGGGAGGATCCGCTAAGTGGTGACTGAGATTATTATTATATCTTTAATACTTTTTATATGAGGTTACTAGAAGATCATGCCAACATGTGGTGGATAAAGAACCCTTGGATGATCTCGTTATAACGAGGATGCCACATTGGGCACATTTTTTTCTAAAGGAATATGCTTGCTAAGTGCTTTTTAAGTGTTTTGAAATCAAATGGAACACGGACCTGGACTAGAATCAGTGGACCGAACAAGCAAGATCCATTAAAACTCTCTGGATCGCTTTCCTCATTCTAACGAACCCGGTTTTCGCGGTCCTCGTAGGCTTTATATAAAATCCTAATGAACCTTCAATTACGAAAAATAAATATATTATTTATTTATTTATATCTGTATCTTACCATTATATATATATATATAGGAAGATTAACAGATTCTTAAAATTATATTTATTTTTATAAATAAATATAATTTTAAAAATGTATTGATTGAGTGTAAAAATAAGTGTATTTACCCTTATGTATTTTCTATCTCTCAAATATCATATGTTTAATTCCCTCCAAATATGAGGGGTACTTCAGTCAATTAACTGAAATTCAAAGAAAAGCTAGCTGTTACCGTTAGAAAAGAAAATTTCCACGGTCTGTGTCTCTCACAACGAACTGTTCTATTTTCCCGGTTCGTTCACCAATCCAAAATTAACATGGCAAATACCTCCTCCCTCCCTTTCTTTCTCTTTCCAAGGCCAAGATTTCAAACCAATACATCCGATAAACAACCCCCCGAGTCGACTCACCATCCGAGTCACACACCACCACACACTCATGGATAATTTGATCACATTAGTGAACAAGATTCAAAGAGCGTGTACCGCCCTAGGCGATCACGGAGAAGAGAGCGCGTTACCCACTCTCTGGGACTCCTTGCCTTCCATCGCCGTCGTCGGTGGCCAGGTTAAATACCAACAGCTTGTTTTCTTGATTTTGTGTTACCGTTGCATTTGCATATACATCACATCAATTTTTTCGACAGAAATCGCAAGGTTCGAGTTGTTTGATCTGAAACTATGCTTAACTTGTTATCGGATTGCATTTTGGGTGCCTAACGCCTTCTTTGCTGGCGCTTCAATTCGCTTTGCATTTTGTTTCACTTGCATTGGTTACAGACGATCTTGTCTTGTTCTCTATTTGATTTCTTTTTCATAATTTTGATTTGCTATCAATTATCAGTCTTTGTTCTCTTTTCTCTACTAATATTTTAGGATTTTATTAATAACCGATGTTGACAAGTAAGTACACTGCATATACAAATTTAAATGTTTCCCTAAACTAGTTCATATTTTGTACAAGAGATAATGGCTAATTGTAGGGTAGTTGGTTGTGGCGCAAAAGGATACTTTGAACTTCTGTAGCTGGATGTATGGTACTAATTAATATATAACTTCTTCTCCACAAAAGAAAAATAATAATAATACTAATAAAATAAATAAATAAACTAATCTATAAGTTCATTTACTATGAATGCATTCTATTATAATTGCTAATATCTCATCCTTCTTGAGGAAGAATCTAATGAATCTTCTCAATTCTTTAATGATTTATAGAGCTCTGGAAAGTCTTCAGTGTTGGAAAGTGTTGTTGGAAAAGACTTTTTGCCTCGTGGGTCAGGTAATTTAAATTGTTACTTGTTTTCATTGTGCGGTGTATATGCAGACGACATTCATAATTCGTTTGGCAGCATCAAAAACGTAAGCACCTTGTGTGCAGGGATTGTTACTCGGAGACCTCTAGTCTTGCAGCTTCATAAGATTCCTGAAGGAAAAGACTATGCAGAGTTTATGCATCTTCCCAGAAAGAGGTTCACTGACTTTGGTATGTTCTTTTTTCCTAAGACAGAATAAAAGTGCCTTGTTTTATCGTTTGTATTTGCTATTTGTGATTGTGAACATTCTTCCAATTCTTAAATACAGTATCTATAATTTGCTTATTCCACCTTGGATGCTAATTTAATTGGTAGTTTGTATGTAGCTGCTGTGAGGAAAGAGATTTCTGATGAGACTGATCGAGAGACTGGTCGCTCGAAAGCAATCTCTACTGTTCCTATCCATTTAAGTATATTTTCCCCTAATGGTGAGTCAGGAAAGTTGTACTACAGCTCATTGTAAATTGTGTGGCTGCTATTAGTTGCTGTTGGATGACTGAACTATTTATGGACTGGTAATTTGTTAATTTAATTTGTTGAAGAATAATTCCCATTCTAGTGCCGGTTGGTCCAATTTGACTTGTCAAATACATATTGACATATGGTATTCCAGGTGTATTAGATTAATAAAGGCCGCAAAGAAACTAGCTCCTACCATCATTTCATTATTAGTTTTGATGTTCCTTACAATTGGTATTGCATTTTTCGGTAAAAGAACCTTTTTTTTTTAATTTTTTTAATTATCATTATTATTATTATTGGCGTTGTTGTTTTTGCAGCTATCTGATACACATTTTACAACTGTTTCACTTTGCAGTTGTGAACTTGACCCTGATTGACCTTCCTGGACTTACAAAAATTGCTGTTGGTGGGTTATGTCCCTCAATTGTATATTCTCTAGTTCTGAATTTAGTTTAGTACGAGAATTATTTATGAAAATGATGCTGATTGGTTTACAGAGGGTCAACCTGAGAGCATTGTGCAAGACATCGAAAATATGGTTAGGTCGTATATTGAAAAGGTAATTATCATTAGAATTCTGAAACTTTGAAAACCTCTTGTGACCATATAAAAAGTACTGTCGCATAGAATTTGTGAGACCTTTTCGACCAAGTTCGGTGTTCCAAAAACATGTCAATTTTGGTATAGTTTCTAAGTTCAACTAGTTTGGGGTACTTTTAACAGTTCATAAATCATGGAATTTTTATTTATTCTATTAGTTTCTGTTCATCAGTGATGAAAGCAAATTTTTTTCAAGTTAAGTTATTATTAATTTACTTCTGCATTGTAATGCAGCCCAATTGTATTATTCTGGCAATTTCTCCTGCCAGTCAGGACCTTGCAACATCAGATGCAATTAAGATCTCTCGTGAAGTTGATCCTAGAGGTAGGATTTATAAAAATTCTTATGGATCATAATATGCATTTCACCTGTTACTCAAGTAGTTGCTTGATGATTCACATCTATGTTGACAGCATAGGATGGCTTGAGAAAATATTGCAGAAAGAAAAATGTAGATGGTCAGAGAAATCAGTTCATACATTAAAGACATAGGTTGCAGGAGCAAAGAGAAAACTGATGAATTTTCATTTCTAGGGGTGAACTGACTGTCCTGTTGATGGGTTGGATTTGGTGGGCCTCATCTTGCTATGATGAGTCTCAAGAGGCAGTTTTGTTGTATTGAGGCTACCCTTCAGTTATTTTGCTAGTATATTTATTATCTTGATTGGTTGTATGGTTAGCTTTTATTCTCATTTCATGCTCTCTTTGTGCGTGTCATTTGTTGACTTTGCATGGACTACAAACACTTGCCAACTAAACAAAGAAAAGAGAAAAAAAAAATTATGGGACAACGTGGATTTTAGCTTTTGTAGCCTTTTAATTATTTTCAGTTGTTTGGTTATCAAACTTCAGGGGACAGGACATTTGGGGTTCTAACAAAGATTGATCTTATGGACAAAGGTACCGATGCAGTTGATGTAAGTTTGCCTTCTTTTGGAACAAGGCTAAGTTATCTGATGACATTTTGTAAACTTATTCTAAAGTCTGTTCTTCTGAATCACATTATGAAGCCTGCTGCATAAATAGAATTTATAGGGCATTGTTCTTTTCAAACGCAATGATTTTTTTAGCATATAAAATTTGGTTTGTTAAGTATAGTTTGCATCATTTGGTCAAAAGGCTCATTTTGTTAGTTTTGTTCGACATTTTTAAAGCTAGCAAGTAATCCTTTTATGATTTATGAAGTTTTATGTACTAGTTAGTACTGCATTCAATTGTATTTGCTGTTTTGCCAATGATCTAATTTTGTTTCACAAATTTTAGGTGACGGGTTTTAATTAGGTCATGAATAAATATATTTTAACCTAAAGGTTTTTTCGACTAGCAGAACTAGGAAAACTTTTGGGTGCAGTGGCAAAGAGTAATACCAAAATTGTGATGACTCGGAGGTACCTTATATGTGTCTTTTACATAATATGGTATATGATTTGTAACAACAAACAGGATACCTACTAAAATTCCTTGCTATTGCTCGTCTTTGAATGTGACAATATTAATTTTTTCAGCAAAAAAGAAAAGGCCAAACATTTTGAAGCATAGTAAAGCATTTTCTTTACTCTGTTTTTCATCTTGATGCCATTTGGGAATCTAATGACTGACATGTGGCATTGAATTCATTATTATGCTTTCCTCCTAATATGTTGGGATTTTAGATCCTTGAAGGAAGATCATATAAGCTACGGTACCCTTGGATTGGTGTTGTTAATCGCTCTCAAGCTGATATTAACAAAAGTGTTGATATGATCGCTGCTCGGCGTAGAGAGCATGAGTACTTTAAAAACAGCCCAGAGTATGGTCATCTCGCTGACAGGATGGGTTCTGAGTATCTTGGAAAAGTGCTTTCTAAGGTATGAAGGATTTTCATATTTTACCTTATGTGATTATGTTCTGTTGTTTCTTACCCTTGGCTTTGAGGTTAGTTTAATGAACAGAAATGTCTAATATTGACAACAATAATTTGATTAGTATCTTTACCTGGAAAATACTCATGTTCTTGTGCATTTAGATTGTTAATTTCCTCCCTAAGTTTTTCAATTTCCTGTTGGTGGCAGTCTGTATAAATTGAATATTGTGGTTCTAGTGATCCGTTTCAACTCTTCGCTAAACAAAACATGGCTAATTTTTCAGCATTTGGAATCTGTCATCAAGTCTCGTATCCCTGGCCTTCAGTCTCTGATAAGCAAAACTATTTCTGAATTAGAAGCAGAACTGGCCCGTCTTGGGAAGCCAATTGCTAATGATGCTGGAGTAAGCATTTTGTTTTATTCTTTGCTTTTCATTTTTCGAGTTCTCTCTCTTCTCTCTAGGCTTACTTTAATACCCATCATTGTTTTTAGTGGATATTGTGTGCTTGGATACCAGGTGATGATATTTTGGATTATTTCTCTGCTCCCCTATCTATTTGTCCTCCTTTTTTCATATGTTTGCAGGAAGCTTGCATAGTGAAATATTGTAATCTTCCATTTTTTCCTCTATTGCAGGGAAAATTATACACATCAATGGAAATTTGCCGTGCTTTTGATCAAATATTCAAAGAACATCTTGATGGCGTGTAAGTATTCTGATGTTGTGTTTTACCTTTGTAAATTGTGTTTGCCTTTATAAATTTGCTTATAGATGCTAATCTTATTGGTGCTACTAATTTGATTTTGGGAATGATGATAACCAATGTTTGCAGCCGCCCTGGTGGTGATAAAATCTATGGTGTGTTTGACAATCAACTTCCTGCTGGTTTGAAGAGGTTGCAATTTGACAAACATCTTTCAATGGACAATGTAAGAAAGTTAATTACTGAAGCTGATGGATATCAACCACATCTAATAGCTCCGGAGCAAGGATATCGCCGTCTGATTGAATCTTGTTTAGTAACCATCAGAGGTCCTGCTGAGGCAGCTGTTGATGCGGTATGCATTCATTTTTATGTCAGTCGTAATTTGACAATTGACGTAATGTGGTGAGTGTGCCATATCTTATGATTTATCTCTAACCATTTGAGAAGGAATTTGGCTATTTAGGGATAAGTATGTGATGTATTCATTCCTAAATGATTTTTCCTTCAAAGTTGAACTTTTATCCTTGGAAAATTTGACACAAAGCCTGGGTTTCTTGTGTCAGAGTTGTCTATTAAGCAATCATTCTGCTATCACATCAATCTGTATTTTGGTTGTGATTGATGTAAAAAGTTTGTACAACTTGCTCCATGTCGATTGGCTCATTTCATAATAGTTGGGAAAGCGACGCTCTTTGGAAAATACTTTACAGAAATCCTTGACAAATTTTTTGTAAATACTTGCACATTTATTTTTCCATGAATAGTATGAAATGTGTGTTGTGTTTATTGTGCATTTTTCTTAGTACTTGTAACACTTGTCTTTCTGCTGTTCATTACTTCCGATTTGTTTGATTGATACCTGTTTTTGGAATGATTACAGATTCATGGTATACTGAAGGAGCTGGTTCAGAAGTCTATTAGTGAGACTGTGGCAAGTCCTTAACCATGCTAATCTGTGGAGTCCTGTTATCTTTTGCATTTCTAAAGTTTAATAACTCTAACAAACACAGTTTGATATGTTAATTAGGGGAAAAAAGAAACCAAGGCATAAAGGAGATATGCTGATTTATTATTATTATTTTAGAACTGAAAAACTATGTCACTTGTGACTTGCCAGGGAGTTTTGTGTTTTAGACTAAGGTCTTGCTTGATATTGAGGTGCAGTGGCTTAAAGGCTACAGTTACTGTAGAAAAAAGCTGTAGCTATGACGTAAATATTGATAGCGTGTGATGAATATGACTTAAATAATAAATTTGACAAAAATAGTAAAGATATTATAGGTTTTTTATCATACAAGTGTAGGATAAAATTAACTTACCTTCCAAAACACAACAGATCGTATTTACCAAATACTTTAATGCTGTAATTTTTAAGCTACACCTGTCTAATCACAATACCAAGCAGGGCATAAATGGATGTGACACACACTGTTACCTAAAAATAGCTTTATTTTTCTTTGAAATATTTTTTTTCCCCATTAACAAGACATCACTCAGCCACGATTATCCATTTGTTCCATTTTTTTTTTCCTGACATAAAGCTAGCTAAAGGTATCTCTATTCATTCTGCATATAGGAATTAAAGCAGTACCCTACTTTGAGAGTGGAAGTAGGAAATGCAGCTATTCAGTCATTGGAAAGGATGAGGGATGAAAGCAAGAGAGCAACTCTACAGCTAGTTGACATGGAGTGTTGTTACCTGACTGTTGATTTTTTCCGGAAGCTTCCTCAAGATGCTGAGAAGGGTGGCAATCCAACACATTCAATATTTGATAGATATAATGACGCATATCTCCGACGAATTGGTAAGTAGTAAAAAATGCCTGTAAGAACGGTGAGTTTTGAATGAATCTTTATTCTGAAAAAATAAGTTTGGAAAAAACTCATTGATGAAATGAATTCCTCTAGTAGCTGTGATCCTTTGGCCTCTACCACAGTTAGACTGAGTTAATGTTGTCTTGATGAGTTTTTTGAGTTATTTTGTCTGTTGAACAGGTCAGGTCTACTTAGACTGGGATTTTACTTGTATATTTTTCAGTTCATCTAACTGTTAAGAATTTGACCAATGCATGAAAGTTTGGGGGGGTTTCCTATTCAAAAACACCTCCTATTCAAGAGACTGCATCACATTAGAGCTTGGCCACAGCATTTTACTTGGTTTGTGTGGTTCTGGTGGGTTACTTGCACTGGGAGCGATTGCTCTCGTTCTCACTTCTTAATTTGCGTCGGGCTAATAATGGTTTCATTTTGGTTTTGTTTCTCTGGAAACAAACAGGGAGCACTGTCCTATCCTATGTCAACATGGTTTGTGCAAGTTTGAGACATTCTATTCCGAAGTCAGTTGTATATTGTCAAGTACGTGAAGCCAAACGGAGCTTACTAGATTACTTTTTTGCTGAGCTGGGCAAAAAGGAGGTGGGTAATCTACGCTAGACGCGCGCACACAGCTGCTTCCACTTGTTTCACTTTCCCTCTTCTTTCTTTTAATGTAAGAAAAGTTTGAATTGTAAAAATCTCTTCTCTGTAATTTTTATTGCAGATGAAGCAGTTGTCCTCTTTATTGGATGAGGATCCAGCAATCATGCAGCGCCGAACCAATCTTGCAAAAAGACTGGAGTTATACAGAAGTGCCCAGTCAGAGATTGAACTGGTTGCTTGGGATAAGTAGAGGGAGCATTTTTTTTTTCCTTTTTCCTAGAGATTTAAGACATCTTTTTGCCTCTTAAATATGATTACTGAATTCTACAGATAAGCTCTGAGGGAAGGTTGCATCATTTCTTCGCTATAGCTTCGTCGGCTAGTATATATTTGGTTAATTGTATCAGATCAGTCACACGAGTTTCTAAATGCCAATTCCGGATTTTAACGGAGAACTTTTCGCAAATTATAAGTTGCGGTTGTACAAGGCTATAAGCAACAATGATGAGGGATGGCTTGGTAATGCATTGCCTTATTTTTTCTAAAATTTGGTGGAAATAGTCGAATAACTAAAGCAAAATTGCGTTTCAGTTATCCGCAGATATCGTGCATATAAAGCACGTGCCAAGAATATCCCATCAAAGCAGATCAAATCCTTTAACAATCAGATTACAAGTATTGCTACTAAAAAAATGAGTGATACCATAGACTGTTCAACATGTAACAACTACTCATCTATTGGAGCACAGAATCTGAACGGTAAAAAAGGATAAAGGAAATTTTACGGAGTTGGGTTATTTTCTCAGAAATTATGCTTGATCACTCTCAATTCAAAAAGAAAGACGAAAAAGATGCTAGACCAACTGTTGGCGACCCCGTGCTCAAAGTGCTACGTGCACATACGGCGTTAATCGCGTTATTAGCTAGCAGCTGAGCGGAGGTGTTTGAATTTACTTTTAATATAAATGCTAGTGTCCAATAAACATGAGTCGGGGGTGTAGCTCATATGGTAGAGCGCTCGCTTCGCATGCGAGAGGCACGGGGTTCGATTCCCCGCACCTCCATTGTTTTGTATATTTGAAAGTCAGCAAATAGCTATGGAGCATCTAATATTTTTTTTTCGTTTACAGTTTTTCACTAGAAGAAGTTACTTCTTCTACAAAATGTATTACTTTTTTACTTTTTCATTAATATTATCAGAGAACTTAACATAATATTGACAAAATGATTGTCTTTCACTGAATGTGAAAAGATTATTTATTAATTGTTATTTTGGGTTGATGAGAGCAAACTAAATATCCACCTAGCACCTAATATTTCATACTTTACCACAAGTACACCAAATTTTTTTCTTTTACAGTTTTCCACCTAAAAAGTTTACAAAGTATATTATTTTTCTGCTTTTCCGTTAACATGATTAGAGGATTTAACATAATATTAATAAACTGACTGTTTTTCTCCTGAATATAAAAAGATTATTTATTAGTTGTTCTTTTACTTTGATATGAATAAATTGTAAACTCTAAGTTCCCTATAGCTGATTTTATGCTTTTTTTTTAAATTAATGAGAACAAACTATAATGTTCAAAGTTTGCCATAACTAGTTTTATGGTTATTTTGAATTTATTTTTGATAATTATAATTATTTTTGTTGGTGATGTATTATTGTTGAAGATTTGTTATTGTTGTCGAAGATATGTTATTCAAGATGGATTATATGTGTAGGGGCTCTTGATTTATGTTATAAATGAGCTATAAATTAGCTATGATGCTTATTTTGGTGATTTTAAATATTTAAATTAACAGATTTGATGAGTTTATATTGTTAATTTATAGTTATTATTGGTAATTTACATTTTTAAATTAATTATTATTGGTCCTAACAACTATAAAATGAAATCATTTTTTTTTGTCATTTAGCTAGGATCAAATAGTCTTTACATTCAGGGTAAAATAGTTATTTTGTAAAGATTTTGTTAAATCTTCCAACGTTGTCAATGGAAAAGTGATAAACTTTGTAAACTTCCAGTAGATAAATGCGAAAGAAAAAAATTTTTAGTGTATTTTTAATAAAAATGCAAAATATCAAGTGGTCGGTAGATATTTATCCTTGAAAGTATTGTTTAAATGTTTAATTTCATTTTATATGATGTGTGCTTTTTTCTGATAAAAGAGTTATTTAGTATCTTTGAAAATTTTAATTTAAGAGTAGTAATAGTTGAACAGTGATATTTGAACCTTTAAATTTATTGGTAAATGACTTTCTCTCAACGATGTCAAAGACATCTATTCTCGTTATGTACTAAGAGTCCATTCCTATTCTCGAGCAGAGGCCCCTACTTTGAATTGTTTCTATTTATTCTCAAAATTACTCTTTGTTGAAAAATTAAATTTTAATTTTCTTTTCTTTCTCTCTCTTTCTCTCTTAGCTATGCACTCTCTCTTTCTCTCTCTAAGCGTCACCATAATATCACTACTTATTGTCATGACCTCAAAGGTTTTTTTTTTTTCTTTTTCTCTTTTACATAAAAAAACAAAAAATCTCAACAATTTTAATCAAAAAATATCCATTAGAATGGTTTTAAGAATGTGATTGGCCATAAGAACCTGGTCCGTTGGTTTCTTGAATCTCGTTTTCTATAATTTTTTTGTTTCTTGTTCGGGTTGTTAAGTTATGATTATTAAGGGTCTGCATTGATAATGTTAGATTGAAATATACTTGATTTGGAGTTTATGAAGTGGGTTCTATTCTGTGGTTTTAAATACAGCCCCTCTATCATCAACCTTAATCAGTCAATGAACCAAGACTTTGCTTTGATTTAAAACATGCTTTCAGTTCATAACAATCATCTAAACACTCTTCAATTTTCCATTGCAAAACAAATTCGCTGCATCAACAAGACAACTGCAAGGGCTCAAGTTTCTGCTAAATTTTAATTAAAGACAATTTTCAAAACTATTTACACGGTAATTGGCTAAATATCACAATTTAGAGAGAGAGATAAAAAAAAAAGGAAAAATATTTTAAATATTTTATAATAAGAAAATTTTTGTAAATGAATACAGTTAATTAAGAAGTAGGGGTTGGTAAGATAATCTTAGCTTACTTTCAAAATACTGAATTTTGATTAATTTCATTTTGAAAGTAAGCTAATTAAGATTATCCCTTTTATTTGCATGCATTTTTTTATTACTTTCATTAATTGTTCAAAGCTTAGCTAGATGATACGCTGCCGCTGATTAATCAAGATAATAGTCAGCAGAGTATGCCAAGTTCATTTTTGAAAGTGTGCCAATTAATTAAGAAGAATAAAAAATAATGATGCAAATGCGTGCAATCCTTGTTTCTTTTATGGTATTCCCATATCCTAATGTTTACCTAGATGATACGGTGACTAATCAAGATGTTGAGCTAGCTTAAGCTCAAGATGAATGTGAGCTCAGAATATGAATGATGCAATCCTTTGTCTTTCTTTTATGGTATCCTAATTAATTTTCTTTATTTATTTTTTCCTTGTATTTATTTATTTTTTCCTTGTATTGGTATCCTCCTTAAAAAATAAGGAGGATTAAACGGAGAAAAAAACGAGAGAGGATCCAAGTCCCTTAATTAATTAATTAATATGCTTACATTCAGGATAAGATAGAGCTAGCCAGCACATGAATGATGCAATATCGATCCATCTTTCCTTGATGGTATTATCACGTGTCTTTAAGATAGAGCCACTTGGCTGCTTTCAACTGTTCGTGCAATAAAGGGCGCATATTTAAAAATATCATCAATAGATAAAAAATTACAGATTTTAATATAATAATAAATAAATAAACACAATCTCTCATATTTGAAATCTAAATTTTTTTATATTAATATGTATTTTTACTTTGACAAAATGAGAATGTCCTCTGTGTATATATATATATATATATATAAAAGATATTAATTTGATTAATGAACCCTTGATTCATATATTATTAATTCAATAAACTTTTTGCTCTAGCTAGCCAACGACATATTTGAATTTTTCAGCTCTTTAATCTCTGGCTCTTGTTAAGCGCGTCAGAGAGCAACTGAAGCTTTTACTTCGATAGAGACAGTCGGTGTTCAATTGGTCATGCTCATGGTTATGAACCGAGAGCTTGCATGGTTGTCACGTGTTTAACGTAAACTGCTAGATACAGTTAAATCCAGGCCAAGGACCTGCATAGAACAATGGGATAATAACATCTACATCCCTATATTCTCACGTTTCTATTAAATCAAGAAATAATTTTTCCATTTGTATCAAATAGGTCATTACTCTTTTTTTTTTTTTAAAAAATTTTGAATACCATATGGATACACACACATATATTTTAAAGGGTAGGAGGGTAGACAAAACTCAAAATTTATTATTAGTCTCTTACCTTCTTAAAATTCAATTCCAAGTGATTAATAATAAAGTTGTTTGAAACCGATAAAATTTAAAAATAAATAAATAAATAAAATACTATACATACACTATATTATGATTATCAGTAATGATAGATATTTTAAATTTTTTATCCCAAATGATATGTCATGTATTGAGTGGTTAGTAATTCTATATGAAATTTAAGTGAATTAAGTATATCATCTCATCAACCAAATGATGAATGCCACATTGTTTAAGATATTTTTTTAAATAAAAAATTTAGAAGGTGTAACACTACTTGTATGATTATAAAACAAAACTTTACCATTGGAAGCATCTACCAAAGTAGAGACCTGTTGATACAAATGAACTAATTAAATCCGCATCCTTAATTGATAAAGCCTAAGGAAATTAGGGAATCGGACATTATTAGCCAATGAGTGTTGGAGAGATTTTAATTGACACACTTAAAGATGATTAAGTATATATTATTCTTCATCAATTAAATACTAATTAATCAGCTGGTAATAAATAAATCATCCATTCTACAAATTCTGCCTGCTGCACATTTCCTTCAATTTTTATTTATATAAAATAAAATTTTAAATTGAAAACGATCGACAGGTAGGTGATGGAGAGATGATGAGATGGGTGGCCACAGAAGTAGAAATAGAAAAGCACGTAATAGTTCCAGAGGTGAATCCAAACATGAACATGAAGTCAGGAGAGGAATTTGTAGAAGATTACGTGTACCATCTAAGCAAAACCAGCATTGACAAATCACAACCCCTTTGGGACCTTCATCTCCTCAACATCAAGACCTCATCAGAATCTGAAGCAGTTGGCATTTTCAGAATCCATCACTCTCTTGGCGATGGCACTTCTCTTATGTCCCTTTCTCCTTGCTTGCACTCGACAAATTAATGACCCCGAAGCCTTGCCTACAATTCCAGTCAAGAATAAGAACAAGAAGCAGCAAGACAAGGATTGTTATAGAGGGTTTTGGAATGTTTTAGTGGCATTTTGGTCATTACTTCATCTGTTGTGGAATACTGTGGTGGATATTTTCATGTTTATGGCCACTGCATTCTTCTTGAAGGATACTAAAAATCCTTTTAAAGGTCCAGCTGGCGTGGAATTTACTCCTAGGAGAATTGTTCATCGAACTGTTAGTTTGGATGATATCAAGTTGGTGAAGAATGCTATGAATGCTGTAAGAATCGAACAATATTATATTATTTTAATTAAATTCAATTCCTCTACTTAGATGTTTTTAATATATATATGTATAGGATATACACACAGCTAACGGCCGTAGCATCTGCGTTTTAATTAAATATGTATGTACATAGTCCGACTGTCTGACAGCTTTTTGTGCTGTGCACGGATGCAGACCATTAACGATGTTGCCCTAGGAATGACACAGGCTGGCTTTTCCCGATATCTCAGCAGAATATACGGTGTGTTTTTCCCACTTCACTTGGCATAACTTATTTGACTAAAGTTTTATTTGCAAGTCCATCTTCTATTAGTAAAGCTTTTGACAAATATAAAAATTGGTTGTTTGATTTTGGTTGTCAAATTGATAAGTGCAGTTATTTAGTGGACTAAAGATGGACCAAGTCAGGAGTAGTTAATAAGTTGTTAGTGGGATCGTGGCCTTAGTACTCCGCTATCTCCTTTTATTTTGGTATTTTGTTCCTTGTTTCTAGTTGGTTAGTTGTGTTATAAGCCTTTAAAAGACTTAGCCTTGAATGGAATAAAGGGTACGAAGTCAATTGTTTCCAGTTCTGTCTCTCTCTCTCAAGTTTCTATATCTCTTCCAGTAAATTAACCATATCACAAATGTCTAATGAAAATTTGTGATCATTAATTAAAAATCTCTTTAATTCGTTTTGGTTGTTCATTTCTTTGATAAGTGTTAGTACACAGTTCAATAGTTTCCTTGTAGTAATTATCAATATATATATATAACGGGACAGTGTAATGTAATTAATCAGAAGCTTAAATCAAGTTAAGCGTTTGTTTTGAAGAATATTATGAATTGATTCTTTCTTGCACTTGGCAGATGAGGGTCAACCAACCCAGAAGAAAAATAATCTTCCGAAGAATATGCTGCTGCGATCAACTCTGCTCATTAACTTGAGACCTGCTGAATTCAGGTTAATGCTGGATCTCTCTAGCTATTCTTTTCATAAATTTAATTACCCGCCAAACTCCAGGCTTGTCATATTGAGCATATAAATTTTTTGGCTGTGTTATATATGTTAACACAATCGTACTAGTACTAATATACGTAGATATTACGTTGGATGCATGCGCATGTGTCAGGCATTTGCTGATATGATGGAGAAGGACACTGAAGGGAAGTACGGCAACTGGATTGGTTATGTCCTGCTCCCCTTCACCATCGGAATAATAGATGACCCATTAGATTATGTCCACAATTGATAGAAAGAAGCATTCTCTTGAAGCTATATTCACTTTCTCCATTGCTGAGATTGTTCTCAAGCTTTTTGGCACCAAGGTATGATCCAATTAATTAATCACACACTGCAACCCTGACTTTGACAATCTATAATTTAAACATTTATGTTAGAGATGCTAAATTGTGACTCATTAATTTGGAGCAACTTTCATTTAATTTGTTTCGTATATGCTTAACAGGCAGCAAGTGCTCTATCCCACAGAATCATGGCTAACACAACAATGTGCTTCTCAAATTTAGTTGGACCCCTTGAGGAAATTGGTTGTTATGGCCATCCAATGGCTTACCTTGCTGCATCTTGTTACAGTCAGCCTCATGTAAGCATTAATTGATCTAGAGCTAAAACAAAATCATTTGAAGAATAATTAATATATACATTTTAAGTTGCATTGAGCTGGTAATTGACACAGTGATCCATATTGCAGGCTCTAATGATTAACTTTCAAAGTTAAGTCAACAAAATGACTACCGTTCTATCAGTTGATGAAGGCACAATACCTAATCCTCACCAGCTTTATGAAGATATAGCAGAGTCACTCAAACTCATGAAGGATGCTGTTGTAGCTGTAAGATTGCTTGAATAATTGAATATCAAAATAAAGATATTACGCTTTGAGCCAAATAATCTAGGAGTTATATATATATATGTATGTATGTGTGTATATATAAATAAATATATATATATATAGAGAGAGAGAGAGTTTTCATTCAGAGATCTTTGACCATATTAAAGTTAGGGATGATATAAAAGATAAAAAATACAAATTTTAATACATTATAGGGTAAAATACACTACATTGGAGTGTCTGTTTTTTATCTGTTAACTAATCCGTGATTTTAATATGATCATGGATCCCTGATTAGAACATTTATATATATATATATATTTGTAACCTGGTTTATACTGCATATTAATCAATATTTATGCCAATTAATTGGGAATGAACCTTGACGGGACCTCCATGAGCACAGCATCTGCCGGTGGTGGTGCTTTACCACCATTGGAACCTCCCCTCAATGCTAGCGACATCCATACAGACCGACAACCCCTACACCAGCCATTAATGCTTCAAACCATAAACCTTAGAATGCAAAAACCTTTCAAAGTCTGCTCTACGCCACCACCACCTTACCTGCCTTCATTGGTGTGGTGCTTACTTATCGACATAACCACTATTGAACCTCATGCACTCACAACAGTCGCCTCACACCCACCAGTTGCTACCAATCCCCTCAAACTCATACCCTCTAAACCTTAGGACAATCAAAACTCAAGCTACCACTTCTTGGCCACCACCAGTGGCTCCTTTACACAGCAGGCCAACCCCCCAACCACCACCATACAGTCTCTTTGCCACCAAACTGATTCAGAGGGAGCTGTTGCACATCCGCCTTTTGCAAACCCTATTCCCCAAATAGTTTACTGAAACCAACCTCATGGCCCATGCACCGTGATGCCATACTTCCACCATCTGGCCATAACCAATCTTACTTATAAAGCCTTGCTAACCCAACCAATTCCTGTCATCTACAAAATCAATTAACAACAACCACTACTCAAAATCACCCAACAGCCTCCAATCATCAAAACCGCACCCTTCCCAAACCTTTATATGCCTCTGTGGTTAATCCTGATCAATCCTTGATCTTAATGCCTCCAACCACCCTCTAAAATCCTTTGTCGATGTTGTTTCTAGCTCTTCAATTCCTCAGATCCTTACTAAGCTGGCTTTGCTTCACCGGGGCAAACTTGCTATTCACTTTTTTGTTAGGAAATTTAGTCAATGGCCAAACCTTTTAAATTAGCTCTTGTTGGTAAGTTTTCTTTTGGCTGCCTGTCTATGGATGTCATTCGCAAGTTTTTTTGTGTCCTTTAGGTTAAAAGAGAATTCCTAGGTTTCATTGTTGGATAATAGGCATATTATTATTAAGCTTGAAATGGAAAAAGATTACTCCAAAATTTGGATTTGGTAGAACTGGTATGCTAATGGCAGGGTTATACGTATTTTTAAGTGGACAACTTATTTTTGATGTTATGAGGAATTCCTAATTGTGTCGATTTAGGTATTTTTACCATACTTGCCTATTTATTTTAGGAAAATTATCATCTGTATACCCATAAATGACACTTTTATCAATTTTGATACAACACTTTTCACATGTATCACTCGTATACCCTAAGATGTCAAAATATATCTGGAGTCCACATTTCTGTTACGTGTCGTTAGAATATGCTGCAGTCATAAGGGTAGTGTAGTCTTTTAATATTATCGGATGTTTTTATATTAATGAACGACATGTCATTTTACTTTCATATTATCGGATGACATATCGTTTATATGAACGACGCAAAAAATTCTTATTTAAGTGAAATTAACGAACGCCATGTCGTTTCACTTTAATTTCAATGGACGACATGGCATTTTATGATAATGTTATCGGATGATATGTCGTTTATTTGGACGACACTAAAAAAAATAGTTAAACAAAAAAAAACACGCACAACACACACGACCAAACCTCTTTTTCCCTTATTCTCTTCCCACACACACAACAAAAAAGCAACGGGAAAGTTGGTAGCATACCACTACAGCGACAACACTCACGATTGGAGATGGCACGGTAGATGCAGAAGTAGCCCCTTAACTTGTATGACTAAGAATCTCTTTAAGGAAAATTACCGTGCATGTGTGAGCATGCTACGGGCTTCCCTGTTGCTTTTTTATTGTCTGTGTGAAGAGAAGAAGAGGTCCGGTCATGTGTGTTGTGCGTGTTTCCTCTCGTTTAATTATTTTTTTTTTAGTGTCATCCATATACACGACATGTCATCCGATAATATTAACGTAAAATGTCATGTTGTCCGGTGATATTAACTTTAAACGACATGTCGTTAGTTAATTTCACATATAACATTTTTTTTATGTCGTACATATAAACGACATGTCATCCAATAATATTAAAAACCAATGACATGCCGTCCTGTAACATTAACGTGAAACATTGTGTCGTCCGTTAATTTCACTTATATAACAATTTTTATTGTCAGCTATATAAATGACATGTCATTCGATAATATTAAAGTCCAATGACATGTCGTCCGTTAATTTCACTTCAATAAGACTACATGTCATTTTTTATCACATATTCTCCTTTGTTTCGAGGGTAAAATCATCATTTTGCCACATTTCTGTTAATATTCTAACGGCACGTAATGGAAAAGTGGACTCCAGATGCATTTTGACATCTAGGGTATACGAGTGATACATGTGAAAACTGTTGTAGCAAAATTGATAAAAGTGTCACTTATGGGTATATGACTGATAATTTTCCTTTATTTTATTAATTTCAAATCAACTCTATTCTCTACTGCTTTAATTGTTAGTAAGCCATTGCGTGTAGATCACGCTACGATCTCTGTTAATAGGCCATCTGGTGCTAGTGTTTTAATAGAATATGATGTTTTACCCCTTTATTACTGAGCCTTTGGATTGATGAAAGTGATTCTGATTTTTGGCAGGATATTATTTTTTAGCGGGTTCCTTTTTATTGTGCTTCCTGTAAGCACCTTAGCCATTCTACAAATAATTGTTATATAGCTAATCGTGTTTTTCAGAAGCCTCAATAACCTGTTATAAGCCTTAATTAGGTAAAGATACTATAAATAAGGATAAGCAATCTATGTTTATTGTAGATGTTTAGCCTTAGGTTTCCACTATTCCTCAGTATATTGTTGTAGGTAATCGGCCTGGGGGGCTTGTTATTCTGTCTTCTTTTGTTCAGGAGCAGTATTCTGGTTTGGCCTAGCAACTTATTTCTAATGGGACGATTCGGCCTCTGAGACCCAGTGTTACTGCAGGTGCATTTCCAGATGCTAGAATCCCTACTTTATATGCTCAGGATGATGAAGTAGATTTAGTTGGCCACGTTCAACCTAATTCTGATTGTACTAATGATCTTGTTGCTGATGATATTACCATTCCTATTCAATCTAATCTAACTGTTGAGCCTCGGGATCATGGTGATTCTTCTCTCCAGAGCCCAGTTGATATGATTGGTGATGGTAATGATGTGATTTTGGATGATTCGGGTGCTCAGAGGGTATCCACGGGCTCTACTTTTTTCCGATTTGCCATGGATGATATTTGCACGATGGTTATGGGTTTCAATTCCCACTTTGCAAAGCCTGATGAAGATTTTAATTCTGAAGGGAATGTTGTGGTTGGTGAATAATTTTTATCTGAGCCGAAGGGTACTGGGGGGCGTAGTCTTAACCCCTACTTTAATGTTGCTGGCCCGCGTGCCTCTGGTTTAAAGAAGAGTTTCAAATTAGTCAATAGACTTAAGTATTATAAACGGCACTCTGGGCGTTAGCTCACCTTCATATGGTTTCTTTTGTTAGGCTTTGCCTTAATTAAGGTGTTCTCTTGTTTATTCTTTCTTTCTTTTATTTGCTTTTATTATTTTTCTTTTGTTGGCTATTTCTTTCTTTAGCTTGGAGGTTTTATCTATGTTCCCCTCCAAATGTTTTATTTTCAATTTTATTTTTAATCTATAGGTAAGGGGTCTTGCCTAACCCTATATATATGTGAGTGTGTGTGTGTGTGTTAGAAATTATCAGGTGTGGATGCTTAAAAGCAGATTTTGTCTGAATTCACTATTATACTCTATAGCATTATAGTTAATTGAATAGAAACATGCTTACACCATATGGCGTAATAAAGAATTCAAACGAATTCCACATTTAGGCATCCGCATAAGAGAATTTTTTTTTTTTATATATATAATTCTTCTCTAGTGAGGATGTCCATATTATTTAAAATGTAGATTTGAAATTTTTCACTGCTGTCAAATGCTTTCACAATGTTGTAAAATGGCTTTACACTAAATCTGCATTTTAAAAAGTGCGGGTGCTCGACCACGCCGGACAACAATTATATATATACATATATCGGCACAATGGTGGCTTTTTGATCTTTGGCTTGTGGTTTAAAAGCTCTTCTCATTCTCCTTCTCATTTCTCAAGGTCTTGGAGCATGTGATTTGAATAAAAATATTCGGCTGGCTGTGAATTGTATGTAAAGTCCTTAATTTGTTCTATTAGTACAGAAACATTGTCTTTTGACAATACTTTCTTTTTCTTAACCACACAATTTCATTTAGCCACTTGGCAGCCAAGTGGTTAGAGGAGCTGCTCTCACTTATGTGAGAGTAACTATTCGAGGGGATTTAGTCCTTCTTCAGTTATTAATAATTAAGTAGAGGCAGTCTTCTCCCTTACGAAAATATGAGTAGGGTGGACATTCTTTGAAAGTAATAGTTTGATTTATAAATATCAGTTATAGTCTCATCGTTTAAATAACTAAATTAAATAATTCAAGACAATTTCTATTGTTGGACGAATTTTGACAGATATGGCTCGACAAAATAACTTTTGATCCACACACCAAATATAAACTTTGATTCTTGATTCAATCAAAAGAATGGAAAGAGTCCTTATTTTATTGTTCCTTTCAATACAATAAAAAGCATTTCATTTTTTGGCCTTCAAATCAAATCCAAATAAATCGCTTTTTATGGTATGGTTCGCACCCTTTCTAGGGTTTAGCGATATGGGTTATTAGAACAAAAAAACGGCCCGACTAGGTACTGACCATGCCGAATATTAGTGAGGGTAAAAGTTCGGGCAATGTTCTATAATAATTAATGTACACTAGTTCCATAAATAATTTAATTTGTAAATATCAATTATAGTCTCATGTAATATGAGTTATAGTCTAAGCAATAGCCTCATTAATAAAAACAAAACTATACAATTTCATTTAACTCCATAATTTCAATTACAATGCGACAGTGGTTATTCAAAATAGTTATTTAAATAATTAATTATTTTGTATACACATTTCAATTTTATTTATAATTACACAAACATTGCAGTTCACCCACTCCAGCAATTAGCTCAAAATTTATTTTAAGCTACAAACCTAAAAGGCCAGCCTTGCAAATGAAATACTGCATTACTTGTCTTACACGTGGTTTTGTTATTATTATGAATAATTACAAGTAAAATTCCATTGCTTCGATGTGTTAGTTTCCGACTTCGTTGTTACAGGGCTGCCACATAATTTTGACGAGTATGGCAATTATTATTTGGCGACAACACAGGCAAATTGTTCATATTTAACCATCAACATTCTTGTATAACTAAAACTTGGAACGTGCGTTTGCAACCGCTCTGTGTCTTCCAGAAAAAATAAAAAAATAAAAATAATAACATAAAAAAAAATCCCAGAAGAGGAGGAGGAAACCCAGCACAGCATTAATTGATCTTAATTAAGTCATTGATTGCCGTGTTCATTCTTCAATTTATTAATTAAGTTATTAGACAATTTGATCCTTTTAAGGATGGAATGGTCAGCTACATCGGCTAAAAATGCTTTTCTTGATACCCTTAAACTGGTATGCTTCTTTCTTTTTCTAAATAATGATGAGATTTACATCAAGTTCTTTATAATATTATTTTGTTTTTGCATCGTGATTTAAGATTTTATAGTAAAACCCGCAGACCCATTTTTATAATAACGTAATTTACATCAACTTAAATATTATTTTAAATAAATAAAATATAGTTTAATTGTCAAACACTCCCTTGAGTTATAAAACACAATTCTCAGGTTGTTATGAGTTAAACGATTATCTAACTTAATCACACCCTTCTTGTAGTTATCTGATTTTTTTCTTAATTAATGTATACATAACTTTATTGAACGGTTGCTAATTGTTGGAGTGCATGTATTTTTTGTCTTTTACTCTGGTTAATTTTGTGTTTACATTATAATGATTATAAGATACGATGCGACTCCTGGAGAACGCAAGAGCCAGAAAGCAATGAATTCATATCAGCCTTAGCAGCTGGCACGAAATCAAAGCTCATTGTAGAGGTCTCACCTGGGGTGTCACCATCAACTTTAGCCCTGGCAGCAGCTGCAAGACATCCTGGAGGCAGACTTGTTTGTATTCTCCCTGAGCGAGTTCTTGCCGAATCAAAGAAAGTAATTAAAGACTCTGGTCTTAAAGACATCGTGGAGTTCAAAACCCTCGGAATTGCTATCGCACTGCAGGAATATCGATTTCTCTTTGGTAGATTGCAAGAATGATGACTATGAAAGATTGCTGAAGTTGCTAGATGTTAATCCGGAAAGATCAGTCGTGTTGGTGAGTGAAAAAAGAGGACTGGAAGGCATGGTTAAAGGATTGGAAAGAGCTGAAGTGAGGTCTGTGAAGCATCCGATTGGGAGAGGCATGGAAATTACCATGATTGGTAAGACTATTGACATTGAGAAGATTAGACCAAGTTCTCCAAAGGCAAGAAGGATTGATCGGCTTGATATCAAGAGGAAAACTTTTAAGAGCAATTGGGGTGAGGAACATGTATTCAGGGTGCCTGAATATGCTTAAGAAGAAGACTGCTCATTCTTTCAAAGAGAAATTAAGCTGGATGCTGCTGAGGCAAGTTGAAACAAGCTACAGGGACCAGGATTGGGATCTCACTCTCACCTCATGAATTTGTGCAGCAGTAAATCTTGAATCAGGGACTCCGCTGATTTACCGACCAATTTTAATTACACTTAATATCCATTTGCCTACCCGCAAGACACTCTGCTCATATAACTGAAAAACTTAATTCGATTTTGATCCCGGTAAAATTTGTACCTCATCTTCACGTTGTGCTGATACTGCATGTTGCAATATACAGTAAGAGGAATTATGGAATAGTTGATTGTGTGTTTCTTATAATTTGTGTGTGGTGTTCCCTGAGGCGTGATTTAGTATGTGGAATGAGATGGTTGTTCACATAATGACTGGAAGACATTTAATTAGTCTAGTCTCTTTTTTTATGTTTCGAATCAATGAATGTAAAAAGAAATGAGACTGGTTATAAACTATAGTTTCCTTGATCTGATTGTATTTATGCCAAACTTGAATGCATGAATTCTCAGAAACTGACTTGGAATTTTCTGAAATAGTCTTTTAACTTTTTATCAAAAATTCTCCTCTGTTTCTCACAATCAGTAATCCCGCACATTAATTTTCTGAAAGATATTAAGCTCTCACAGTCATATGACAATAACAGGGGATTACTGCATTTATTTTCCACTATTTATTCTTTAACATTCTTTTGCGGTTGAGCTGTCAAAAGATGAAGCTTACGTTAACTTGGGATGCAAAGCAAGTTTACTTCGAACTCAAAGCACCTCAATTATTAAAATATGGCATACCAGAAAATTGTGAAAATGCTTAAATCTTTTGAAACCTGATTTGATGCTCCATAGAATCCAAAATTAGGTATTATTAATAAATGTAAAATTCGTGTTATCAATGGTGATTCTTGCCAATATTGATTCTTACATTCCCTCTAATCTTTACGTTATGACTTGTTGCTTGCTTAGATTACAAGGCTAAATCAATTGTGTGTGATCTGCTTTTCAAATGCTAAAAACAGATGGATAAAGTATGTTGGGCGGTATGATTGTAAGATTTGGGCGGGTTTCCAACTACCATCACCAACAACCATAATGCAGCCTTCATTTTCAAGAAACTGGACATCCTAACCACCACAATGTCTTCACTTTGACAATTTGTTTACCTAGTCATGTCCATTTTGCTGAATGGCCAAATGTTAGTAATCTCAGATTGAAATGGCAAATTCAAGATTCCCAGTTCCGGATTCAAGGATTCTTGTCATCTTATACCTTTTCAGCCTGTCCTTGCGAGCAAACATTTTGGCAATGGCTGATAATAAAGATGCTCTTGTTGTGGGGATCAATAGAGAAGATAATAGTAGTGTATTACCTCAAGGTGACAATGCTGATATTGGGGGCAGTGGCGGCTACAGTGGTGTTGAAATTTCAGAGCTCTGTAATAAAGATGTACAAGGTTTTCTTCCTCCACCATATGGTAATATATCTGGCTTTATCTGCAAGCCTGTTTGGAACACCTTCATTTTGAGGGTGAGTTTCATCTGATTAATCATCATCATAGCATCATCACATATCTATATTTAGACATAAACATTTGATTTTTGATGACATTCATTAACCAACATCTTCTGTTGCAGTATGTGCAAAGAGATGATCATGTAATGACTATAATTTTATCAGCCATATATACCACTGGATGGGTAGGCATGGGATTTTCAAAAGATGGAATGATGGCTGGCTCAAGTGCTATGGTGGGATGGTTCAATAAAAAAGGCCAGCCAAGAATCAAGCAATATTATTTGCAAGGTACCCGATCATCGCAAGTTATACCTGACAAAGGTGAATTGCCACTTACAAATGTTCCTCCAGTTGTTGCAATTCATGGAGCCATGATTTACATGGCATTTCAACTGAAGTTTGAAAATCATCTTCGTCACCAGCCTATTATATTGGCTTTTGGAAGCAGATATCCAAAGCACTTTCACTTAACCCATCATGTGGACAAAAGAACCATCATGTTTGATTTTTCTGAAGGTTTGTTCATCTCCATTTGAACTGTTTTTGAGATTGTTTCTTTGTTCCTTAAGATATTTTTAGCGTAACTAATACCTAGTTGAAGTTCAGACCAGAGACTGATAAGAACCCTACTCTTTTTCCAGGTTCTTCATCAGTTTTATATGTAAGTTCTAGAGAGAAGAAGAATCATGGGGCATTAGGTATGATTGGATGGGGCCTGATTTTACCAGTAGGGGCAATTATTCCGAGATATTTCAAGCATAAAGATCCCTTGTGGTATTATCTTCATGCAATTATTCAGCTTGTGGGATTTATCTTTGGGCTAGCCACAGTACTACTTGGAATTCAGCTTTATAATAAATTAAATGTCAAGAATGCCAACATTTCAGCACACAGAGGCATTGGAATCTTCATTCTTGTGCTTAGCATACTTCAGGTTTGCTAACGTTCTTGTTTATGTAGCACAACATAATTTTGACATATGTAAAGAAATTTTATTTGAGTTCTTACTTGATTTCAGATTTTGGCGTTCTTTCTTCGACCCAGCAAGGATTCCAAGTTTCGCAGGTTCTGGAATTGGTACCACCACTGGTTTGGCAGGCTTGCACTCTTCTTTGGAGCTGTGAACATAGTGTTGGGAATCCAAATTGGATATGCAGGGAATGAATGGAAGATAGGCTATGGATTTTTGCTTGCTGTAATTTTACTTGCAGTGATAGTTTTAGAAACATTATCGTGGATGAAGAAAAGATCAGATAAGACTAACGCACCTCCAACATTCCAAATGAATCCAGTTCAATGAGAAATGTTGAAGTAATCTTGTTAGTCTGTATTGTGTCTTTAATTCGGATTTGTCTGGTGAGCGTGACTGATGAATCTTTTTTGAGTCTGAGAAATGATAAAAGGCCAAGATGCCAATGTGCAACCGATCCAAGGGATATGGCCGTATGGACGCAAGAGGATGATTAAATAGCTGGATAGTTTCAGTGTCAGCTTCCTTCTTGAATGTAGTGCGAGTGGAGAGCTTCCTTTGTTATGATGAATTTTAATTGCTATTCCCACGGAAGAATTGTAAGGTATTTGCAAAGTGTGATTTTTTTTTTTTTTTGGTTGGTCGGATAGGATACGTTGAGTTTGTTGATAGCATGAAACTGTACATTGCACTCATGATCATCTACCCATACCATCAATCTACAGTCGATCTTTGCATTTTGTAACCCAACAAAAACCTGTTGTTATTGATTGGATTATATAAATCATAAATGGCATCTACCATATTTTTTATTTTATTCTATTTTATTACTTCACCTAAAGGCAATCTAATACTCTCTGCACTCATGTGAGCAGGTTCGCACCTCATCCCTCTTATTTTAAAGACAAGTGATTTTACATCTCAGCTAAATGACTACCACATGGCATTTACAAGATTGCAATGATATATGTGGAATAAATTGTTGGTGCTACAAGTTAACTTGAACAATGTGTCAATGTCAATTAACTGAAAAAATGAGTCATGTACAATTAAATCAAATTAATTACTGAAGTCTTGACTATAAGAAATCAGAAAACTCAAATGTCATTAAATGCCGTAGTCCAAGCTATCAAAATTTCCTAACCATAATATGGGACCAAAAATTGTCACCTTGAAAAACATCTATGCGGTCCCAGGAGTAATCCTATCATAAACTTACAAATCAAGCAAAAGTTACTACCTATCAAGTCCTCAGAGTAAATCTTTTGAATCTTCCTATTGTAAACCTGCATATCAAGGCCAAAAAAAAAAAAAAAATTGATGAGCCAATAAAATAGTAAAAGCTACTTATAACTTACTTTCCTCGGCAGGTTTTAATTTCCTATTATTAAGCCGGTCATTTAGGACATCCACTGAGTAACAAGAGAATGTGAACTAAGATATTATAGTTTCCTTAAAGATGCATGCATAGATCTAGATACATGTCTTGAAACTTTACTGATTAAATGATTTTATGAATTAGTTAACAGAGAACTAAGATCCACCAAAGATAAGTACCAGGACAAAATGGTGGTTTCCACTCCTTGAATTAGTGTCAGATACACACAAAAAAGGACCATTAAGGGTGAGACAATACCTGATCCAGAAATATATTGCCTTTGCCCACATCACCTTCATCCATTCGGATACTGTCAACAGCAGATTATATGCATGATTTCTGTGGATGTCAGTATGTAAGCTTTAGAAACAAATTTTATTCACAATATACTTTTTGTAATGCATCGCTGGTGAGAATGTTTAGATTTGAGAATTGCTATGTATGGAATAATGCATGCTTTGGATATGAACTAACCTGCATTCTTTCTGAAGGTGTTCTGTTCATAAAACTAATGAGGCAAGGCAACTTGTGACCAACAAAAGCCAGAACAAGAAAACCACAAATTATTCAATCTCCCTTTCTATATCACAGAATGAAGGCTTGTAACTTCTTTTTCCCAAGAGACCTGCCACACTAGCATGGTAAGAACGCAAAACCTAAATTACACAGCAGTCGCTGTAGAATCTCCAGTTGAAGAAAAGCTGAAAGACTTTGGAGCTTCACTCCCTCTGATTACCCTGTTATATATAACTTTGAAGGACTGTGAGCCATATGGCCGACTGAGAAGACTAATCGGCATTCTCAAAGTCTGCTTTCGGTTTCTTCTTCCTCTTATCAAGATGCTGAAGGTTTTCTCACCTTCAATTTCCCTTTCAACATTTCTTCTCAAGCTTTGGTTTGGGCTGTTATGGTGACGGGGTTCACTCCCAGCATTTTCAGTCCCACACAAATTTAAATGACCATTTTCCTTGACACTTTCCTGACCGATTCCAGCTACTTCATTTGCATTATCCATTGATTTAGATGCTAGAAGGTCCACTTCTTTGTTAACGTCTCCCGCAGCATCAATGTTCTCTAGCAGAATCGATGCTGAACATGGACTGATAGGGTCGTCGGACTGTGCTTTCGGCTCCATTATGGGATCCAGAATTGGCTCAACAACAGGTGGTGGAACAGAAAACTCCATTGGATGGTAACCAGGTAAAAAGGGCCCAGGAATGAACTCCGGCACATTGGGGTTCACATTGCATTGCCATGAGAAATGATTGTGATGAAAGGCACTGGTAGTCACAGGAAATGTAGTGGTTGGTACTGCTTGGGGTTGAGTGTAGGGAGGATACATAAACGGCAATGGCTGCATCATGTTGGGAGTTGGAGGAGGTGAGGGGTATGGCTGGCGCGGAGATGAGCACATTGGATTAACTGTAGGTAAGACAGCAGCAGGCCTTGGATGAAGAGCCATGTTTACAGGCCAAGGTGCAACAGCTGGAACTGCACCAGGACCAGGAGGCAAAGTCATATTAATGGCAACTGGTGAAGCACGTGCAACAGCTGGTGATGGGTTGAATGGTGCTGCAGATGCAGACAACTTCCTATTAGGTAATCCCCGAGTATCACCTGGATTAAAAACTGAGGGTTTGCCCTTCAGATCATCCGCTACTTGCAGCGTTGAGTTTGTGTTATCATGGGATCCAAAACTTCCGGATGAATCCTTCTCATAAAATTCACTTGTCGGAGAATCAATTGAGTTGGGCATACCATTAATCAATATGCCATCCTGAACCACTTTATGAACGTCAACAACAGATCCAAGTCCTCGCACACCCTCAGACACCACTACAGATGGGTTATCTTCCAATCCATCAGATAAATGAGTTTCTTCCCTGTTCTGATGAACCCCAGTTTCCTCTTTTAAGTTATCTGTCGCATCCCATACAGAATTTCTCTTCTCTTCATATATTTTTTCTACCACAGACACATTTGTGTCAACATTTTCCTTTTCTTCCATCGCTCCATCTTCAGGTTTTCCAAAACTAAATTCCTGATTATCTGGAATATCACTTTGGGGAACCCTGACTTGCAACTTCGCAATAGTACCTGGAGGGGCAACTGCTACTTCCTTGTAAGAAGGAGATTTTCCAAGACTGATTATTGGGTTCCTCACTGAGCTGGTATCATTTGGTGCTGAAGCAGGACGGGATTCTGATGACAAACCTGAAGGCTCACTACCATTTATAGAAGCTTCGACTGTTCCAGTTTTAGTAGAAGAAGGCATGGACTTTACCCTGTATGCTACTGCCTTGACTACTCTCCTCCCAAATTTGGTACCTTGGAAGGTAGTCACAGGGTGGTGATCTGCAGAACTTCCATAAGATACTGCCCGTCTCTTTAAGAGGTAATACCTACTACTGTGATGACTATTTTTGGCTGAAGAGTAGTCAACAACTGTATCCACATTCCTTTTCTGATAGCTATGAACCTTGCCAATTGTTGCCCGCCGCTGTTTTAGCCGCCGCCCATATGAACCAGCTGATCTAAGCCTTTGAACTGGTTGCCATCCATCATCTCCTTCCTCGTGTATTGCAGATGAAATTTCTTCTGCGACATTTGGTTTTTCTACTGCAGTCTCTTCTGCAACAGGCTCCTGCTGCTGAAATGGCATAGAGCTCCCCTGATTAACATCTGTTTCACTTTCTGGTTCAGGTGCATTTGTCTCTTCATCTGAACTTTCTCTCAGAACTTCTTTGGGAGATCCATCAGGACTTGTTAAATTGTTGTCTTGGTGGAATTTTTCCTTCAACTATAACGGAAAATTTAGAAGTATGATCAGGTCCAGTACAGAAGAACAAGGAATTGAACACACACACAACACAAGGACAATGCATGTTAGCCACCCAATGCATGTTAGCCTATTGATTTTGCTTTGACTAAAAGGACAAAGTGTTCTATCTCATGCTTGTTCCCAGACAGTTCTTACTAGCCCATTCCTACTCTGGTATCCCACCAAATTCCATGATTAGACCTTAAGGGATAATGTGTTGCAACTTGTAAGCAAAGCCTCTGCACAAACTAACTAGCGTATCATTTCTTTGGACTACAGAGCCTCATTGACACTTAGAATCTTGTGAGTGTACTTTCAAGGTAAAATACTTAATTTCTGTTCAGTTAATTTCTATCAGTAACTGTGGCTGACTACATTTTCAACTTTCCTGTCAACGTTCAGACATCTCTCCCCTTGGCATCATGAATGTTTTTAACTAACAGATTTATGTCATGGAAGTGTCACCACTCTCCACTACAACAATAGCAGCAATAGGACAATTTGTCTCTTTCTCTTATCAGCTAAAGATATTTTTTACCAACATACCTTTGTAACATAACTCTTCCTCTTCAATGTTGAGATATCTCTTCCCTTGGCATCATGACTTGGATTAATGTAGTCAAGTAAATCCGATACACTGGTATAGTAAAAAGACTGGCTATTAGCAATAGGGGACTGGATATTTCAATTAAAAAAAATGCACCAAATCCTAATCATCAAAATTTCAATAATCATCAATTGCATAAGGGTCCATATTATGGACAGTAATACAAATTACCTTAGATGGCCTTTGCTGGCTATGGAAGCATCAGGCTTCCTAGTACCATTTCGTGCAGCTTCTTGCTGTTCAAAAGCCTTGGACTCAAAGTATTCAAGCCAAGCAGCAGCATCCTGAACCATTTTCATAAAGCTTATAATTATATATCAATTATGAGAAGCTAACCTCCCCTGCTCTCACCCTCTCCCCCCCACCCAAACAAAAAAAAAACCAATATATATATATATATTAAAAAAGAAAAAAACAAAAAGAATTTGAGCACGACTCTTGAACTTGATACATAACATACCTGTGTACGCAGATCATCCGGGCCCAACTTTGCTCGAAGAATATGCAAGGTTGTTTGTTCATGCTGAACACTCAAAGGGTAAGCCTCCATCAATGAGAGTGCAATTGCTATGGCATGGTAACTTGCCGCTGTCTGGAAAGCATTAGAGAAAAAGAATATTCCTTAAAGCTATAAACAAAATTCCGAAACAAAGAAATGTCAAATGAAAATCTTTATCAGTTATTTATTTGTTCCTAAAAGAATCTGCATTTTCAGCTCTAACAGCACTACTAGAACTGCAAAATTACCTACCAACGTCACCGGTTAAGCATATGACATGAGTATTGATTTGTTCTTGCAGCATATTATTTTAAATGCCGCCCAATAAGTCATATCTAGATCGACAATTTGAACATGAAACAATAGGGTGAAAATTTTTTGTATATTATGATGGTATAAATTTAAGAAATTGGCCAAAACTGGTAAGAAGAAAAAAAATCAACAAAACAACACCTGAATATGATCTGGACCGAGTAACCTTTGGTTACACTTCAGAGCTTTGTGGAGATATCTGAGGGCAACATGCACATTCCCAAGTCCTTCCTCCATCATAGCCACATTGATGTATGTTGCAGCAGTGTTTGGATGAGATGGTCCACAAGTCAGATGTAAAAGATACAGAGCACGCTTTACATACCTGATCAACAACAAGGTTAGACCTTCAGAACAAAGAGAAGGCAACGAAAGAGATAAAAAAGTATAATCTTCATCATTGACAAAGAAGACATGACAAGGATATTTTAGAAAAGAAAGGTATCGGCACAGATAAGATTGGATGTTAATTGAAGGAAATATCTTCTGAATACCATCCCTTGATCAAGTGACTTTGAAAATCCAAAGAATTGGTTGATACAACATGAATGGTAGTTCCAGTTATTCTAATAGCCGATATGTACATTATCAGCATGGAAAACACAATCAGTCTGATTTGGGTACACCATTATAGTGAGAAACCCCTATATCCAGATAGCAGGCTGAAACACGTAGGTATAAGACACAAAATTATGAAAAATAATAGTTAAGGTAAGGACCATCCATACATTACAAATAAAATCCACTCCTACAAATTTGCACTAGCCAGTGGGATACACATTAACTTTGCACTTCCTTATTTGAACCTTTGAGTAAAGGTACGGGCTGAAGCTGAGCCCAGTAATGTTACCTAAACATAGAAGTTGATATGCTTTATGCAAGAATAAAACATACTTGAGAGCCAGCTCTGTATGCTGAAGTCTGTAATAGAATACAGCAAGATCCCCATAACTCTTCATCGTATCCGGATGATCAAGTCCTAGTTCTCTCTCATTGATATCCAAGGCTTTCTGCTGATAAATCGTAGCCTGAATAATGGAAAAGATTGTTGAATATTGATTCAGCATCATCTTGAAAGCTTTTATTATAGACAAATCGAACACTAAACATTTTATAGTTTAGTGTCTATAAATTGAAGCCTAGTAAAAATGAATTAAGTGCTTCTTTAGAATGGTCTGAAAAGGTTTGGCAATGAAACAAAAATATTGGTGTCATGGATAACGCCTCAGCAAGATTAAAACAAAACGGATAGCCAACAAACCTGATTGAAGTCTCCAGTGTGATATAATACTACAGCAAGGAGGCTGTAAGCACCTGCAGTCATTCGATGGTAGGGACCACAAACTGCTACCAGCTTAGCAAGGGCCTTCAAATATCACAAAAGTAAACAAGATAAAAAATACTAAAAAAAAAAAGAAGAAAGGGTGAAGACAGTTTCAGCGACTTTCTGTGGCCAGCAACAGTGAATCTGAAAAAGGCTGCAACTTTTTTTTTTTTATTATTTCTTTAATCGAAAATCTAAGATCATATTTTAAAAATTTTGGATTAAATAAAATAAATTTATTAATTAAAAAATATTTAAAATTATATTGGATAAAATTAATCAGTAATTAAAATTTTGCTTTTAAAAAATTGTTAATAAAAATTTTTTTTTTTTTACTACTACAATACCATATTACGTATCACTCGTTCAATATATATCCATATCTATATCCAGCCCTTAAATGTGGACATGAATTTGGGAATGGATTTTGGATAAGTATGGATTTGGACATGGATATCAATTATCCATACCCAAGCTGAATAATTGCCATCTATATAGTTGCTGGAATACCTTACTAACAGGTTACATAGAAGAAGGATATATATAAGTAGTACCTTGGTCCCATAGGTGACTGCATCTTCAAGTTTTCCCTTATCTAAAGCTGTTTTTGATGATTCGAGGAGCTGTCTTCCATCAGCAGACGAGCATGCCGCTTGCTGCAAAGAATTAGAGAAAACAATTCAGAAGAAAATACAAACAAACTCCACCATTTCAGAGAGAAGGAGAAAGAACTTGTTCCATCCTTCTTTTCATAGTTAGGTACCTTATGCACGGGCACCAGGCTGACAACATCTATTTTTCGGAATGGACTTGGAGAATCCATGTCAAAATCCCTTGAAACCAACTCAATACCCACCTGAAACCAGTTTTAGGAAACAAAAACAATTGAGTGTTAGTGTTTCATTGATGGCTGCAAAATTTATGGGCTATGAATTCTTGGCACGAGCAATATACTATTTGTGAACTATAAAAAAATATTTTTCTGTTCTAATTATTCCAAGTTAAGTGAAACATTCCAATGTGTCTGTAGATTTCTACCAAGGTAAAACTTCTGTATACATCATCTCAATGAGAGATGCAGCAGTTCAAGGATAACAGCAGTACTCTCCATATGAAAAAACAGTATTTTCTCAATTGAGATTAGATGTGTCCTAAATCAAGTTAATATAATCTCAGAATGGGCCAAAGTATAAGATTTCATAAGTTACAGAACTACAGATCCACAGTATTCATAGATAATTCCAGACACTCAAGAATTTTGAAATTCATGGATGAGTGTCAAATACCTTGTGACACAACCCCCGTAGAATTGCAAACTTCCGCACATCTTTGAAGTTTAAGCCATTAACATCCCACTCATATCGCTTCATCAAGAACACCTCCAGCCATCTCCACACAAGGGGATGGACATTATGAGACTTATTTAATCCATCATTTTCAGGAACCCCAAGCACCAGATTCAGTGCAGCAGCAATTGACACAGCCATTCTCCGAGTGTTGCCAACAGCAGAAATCACTGCCTGAATAATGTGCTTAAATGCCCGAACTACCATCTCATGAATACAGAGTGATTGTACGTGTGACAGCTTTTCTGATAGTTTGACCTGGTACCAAAACAAACAGCAGGCATCAGTCACCATGGACAAACCCTTAGTTGCAACATCTCAAAAATTATAGGTCTCTGCATCTTCATTAGAATTTAAGTTCTGATTATGATTCCCAGCAAAAAGATGCAAGGTAGTGCAAGTGAAACTCAGCAATGTGACAGAAATGCTAAAAGTAAGGCAAAAGAACTCAGAAGGAGATGAGATTTTGATGCATTACCAGTAAAGATGGAAACATGTTTTACATTCTTAATTATTCTATAGCTTGTCCTTACTTTCAGGGATGTTTTACAATAAAACTTACAGATGGCCACTTATGATTCAATTCTAACTTATATTGACAGTAGTGTGCAATTACTTATTAAAACTTTCCTAGGCATGTTCCGAACATTTTTGTATTCAGTACTTCTAAGGACACGTATTGCAGTTGACGATAATCGAAGTACTCTAAATAGTGGACAACAACTGTCAATTTGTCATTATGACGCATTAAGGTGTACCTATGTCTTAGTGGTTCTGAACACAGGCATGTATCATTCAAACAGAAGACCTCCAAAAGACTGGAATGGATTACTCTAAATAATACACAGATGTCAAAACTTGGCACAATTACATCGTATTCAATATGGCATAGGTTACAAAATAAGCTTCCTCCCTATAAAGATATTATGATTATACATGTATCAAGGAAGCAAAACCCTGATTTGAAATAAGGAACTCACCACATGTCCCAGAGAACGCATCTGAAGGCCTCTAGTATGCATGAAATCAGTGAGGGTTCGGCCATCAACTGGTGAAAGTTCCAGAGAACCAAAATCTGTTACCTGTATTGAAAGATAATTAAATACTGTAAACAGGAATAACCAGAACCTTACCCTTTTTTTTTTTTTAAATCTTTGATAAGAACCATAACCTTACTTAGATGTATAGAAAACAAAGAAATATTTTCTAAAGAAATTACCAGTTTTGGGAGTGCGACTTCAACGTAATAGTTGTGAGACAAGTCAACTAACTCCTCCAAGGACTGTTAAACATGGTAAGTTAGTTACCACCATATAAGACACACAAGGAGTTATATCTTACCCTGAAATCACATCAACAAAAATATTACCTTACAATGTAGTCCAGTTTCAGATTCTTTTAGCCGTGCAAATGCCTCTTCAGACAACAAATTCTTTAGTGCAAGCTCATTTTCTTTAGCACTGCTTTCAAGCTTAGCTTCTATAGAAGCTGAAGTAGCCTTTTCAGATTCCCCATTAACTCTATCTGCTTGAGATTTTAAAGTTTCAGACTGCATTTTAAGATTCGTTCCTTCTGATTTTTTCCTGCTATTCTTAAGGGACTTAAGCGGTGTTCCGAGCCCCTCAACCTTCATTTCACTCTTAGCCTTCTCATTTGATAGTTTTTTTGCCTTCTCGTTTGATAGTTTCTTATCTTTCTCAACATTCTTTTGGTCCTGTAAATGCTGTATCCAGCAGGCTCCAAGTTCCCATCTCACAAAATGTTCCCTTTCTGATTTCTCTTCCTCAAGCTTAGCAATGCTTTCTTCCAGCAGTCTCTCCACAAACATTTGGGAAGCATTAAGCTCTTCGCATTCCAAATTTTGCAAATTTGGTGCAGGTTTATTGTTTTCTAAAGTTGTTGTCTCATGAAGAAGTAATCTCAAACTGTAAGGAACATGGCATTATTTAAAACTTTGCCTGAAGAAGAAACATTACTAGAGGAAAACCACAAACTGAGTAGATGCTATCACAATGAAAAGAAATACCAACTGGAAAGTGAAAATACTTCAATGTAAATATATGAGCATGGAAAAACAAGCAAATACCAAAAAGGACTACAAATGAAGCATAAGCACAGGTTGAACATAGAAAACTCCATATGATAATTTCCATCTTCAAACATTAGGGGGCTAAAAGTAGTCCTTCCTAAATGTTTGTCTAAATATGGTATTTGTTCATAATAATAATGTAATAAATTAAAACTACTAAGATTACTTATAAAGTGAAATGAGGATTGAAATTCATCATTCACCAAGGAGAGACCTGCAAAAAATTTCTATTGCATCATACATTTGGTTGAAACTAAAACAATATAATGGGTCATGATTGTGTACTTATTCTTCTAAACAATGAAATTGTTCTTTAAAAACACTAAATAATGGTTGAAATCTCACACAGACCTTAAATTGTATGAGATAGATGATAATGCTAGAACACATAGCAAGGTTTGTAATCAAACCTGTTAATATTTAGGGCATTAGCACCGCCTTCTGGCTGTTCAAGTTCAATGCTTTGAAACAGAGGACTAACTTTCTTGTCCTCTCTCTCCTGAACCTTCACAACAGCTACGTAGCCACAATATCTTACATTGACAACACCAAGGGAGGCAACATCCTGCACTCAAATGTAAAGATACGTTCAACCGTTTATAAAATCACCTCAATGCTAATTTTTTTTTAAAAAAAAAAGGATAATGACATCATTAATTCATCACTTAATTCTAATCTTACATGGGCAGCAGTATTTTCATCAGCAGTAATCCCTTTCAGTAGGTTTCTTTCAACTAAATTATTTTTATCCAATCCAGTTGCTTGACTTCCATCAATTTTGGTATCCACCTTACAGCATGCATTGGAAGCATCTTTCATGACAGTGATCCTTAAATCCCCTACTATCTCAGTATAGAGTATTTCACAGTTACTTGAATAGATTAGCTCAGGTTTTCCCATCACATGGTGCACAGCTTTGATGGCTCTGAAAATGGCAACATCAACAAATAAGTTGTGAAGAAGGAATGCTTTCCTGTCTCGAATCTGCCTTTCCTCCGCTGTCTTGCACGGCATAGATGCAACAAACAAAAACTCTTTGGCCCAAGGAATCAAATCACTTTTCCCATCTCTTCCTAGACCACCTCCATTTCCTCCCCATGCTTCAGCTTCTGCAGGAAGAGGAGGGAAAATTGATGGTGACTGTGCTGCGATGGGAGGGATGAGCCACGTGTTTGCTCTGAAGCCATAAGGAAGATTCCCAAACTGCAAAGGGTTTAAAAAAGCAGGGTTAGTAACATGACAAGGGAACTACAAGACTTGGAGAACTATAAAACTGTTTGATTCAAACAGGTTTCACAGAAAGCTCAGTAAGAACATGTTTGACCAGACCCATTACCAAAAAAAAAAAAAAGAGGATAAGAAACTAAAGCTGTGATGATTGTTTACCTTATTACGTTCTGAGAAGGCTTTCATGAGCTCATTATATGCCTGTGAAATGATAGATGAGATATATAACTTCAACCATCCAAAACATAACTGAAAAATAATACAGAATGAACTAAAATTTTACAAATGTACAGCCTATGTACGAAAACTCCATCCAAAGTAGGCTACGGTAAAAAAGTCCAGCACTGTCATAAACCTCCATTTCTAAAAGAAACTATATGTCACCACTACTAGCACTGTCAACCAAACCACTCTAACAATTCAAATCATTTTGGTGAGGCAAAAAATATTTGAAAAATCAATTGAATTGCAAAAGATAGTTAATGTATTTTACAGACCAATCTTCTGATAAATGAAGCACAAGTATGAACATCATCAAACTTAAAGGATAACAATGTCAGAAAAACTAAACCATCAAGGACACAAGTTGAGCTAGGGGAAAAAGAACTGACATTGTCAAAAGCTCGGCTAAGCTGCCCCAACAAATCAACAAGGTTGTGACAGAGGATCCGCTGCTTTCCTACACTGTAAAATCCCTTCCTGCAAGCTTCAACATTAACCACCTTTCCATTACAAAGCTTCACCTGAGAATAAACGGAAGACCTCAATGAGAAGTCCAAAGCAAAATCATAAAGAATAATAATAATAATGCTATTATTTGAACTTGTATAGGATGCATTTTGGAGGTAAAAAACACTGATTAAGTACTTGTTCGGAAAGCAGTTGAGAGAATTTTTCAGAAAATGGTTACTAACGCTTCTTTAAAAAAGCAATCCAAGTGTTTTTTTCACTAGTAAGATCTTACATCAATGGATAAAAGATGATCATCAGGGGAAATTTCTTCAACGCGTCGTTTCGGTGCCTTCCTTATAACTGCAACCAACATTCAGAATAAGCAACCGTCGTTTAATTACAAATACAAAATAATCTTACAAAGAGATGCAAGGGGAAGGGAGAGTGAAAAATACATTGAAGAGGGGGAGTGAGATGAGAAAGTGAGAAGAACTCATAGAAACTGCTAAGCTTAGGGAAAGAGTGGCTCATCTCTCCATCTCCATCAACTGTAACGTCATTCGATGATTTTGAATTCTTGGATTGCGGTGAAGGCGGCGGCTGCGATTGCTTGTCTTTTTCATTTTTGGCGGTAGTTTTCTTGGCGCTCTTACTATCGGGCACATTCTTTCCGGCGCCGAACTTCGCCCCACCAGGGCCGAAGCTCGTCGTACACGCCACAATGTCCAGCACGCGTCTGACGTGCGCCTCTGCCCGCTCTTCATCGTAGTCCTCTGTTGGATTACAGAGCAAGTTTAACGGTCGAATGTAATCAAATAGCCGTAATCTCGAGGCGATCAAATAATTACTGTCGGTTCAATAAAATTTACCTGCCGTTAATGAAAGAACGCAGGGCTTCAGTGCTGCCACGTCGACCGCATCTTTTAACCGCGCGCCCCTTATCTGTTTAATTTAAAAAAAACCAGAGTCTAAATTATTCTATTACATTTTTTAGGCAAAACCGACAGAAGAACTAAAAAGCACGGATAAATATTTTTTTTATTACAGAAATACCCTTGCGTATTTCACTCTTATTCCCCTTTGAGCCCATCTAAATTTAAAGTTTTTTTACCTTGCTACTTTTTTTGTTTTTTTTTTTTTAAATGAAATTATTCTTGTAGTAAAATTTAAAAAGAAAATTGAGAAAAGTGGAATAGTTTCTCAAAATTTACGAATTTTTTTACCTCGTGAGATAATGAAAAATTGGTGATAGCGCAAGTTTCTGTGTTCACAGAGAGCAGCCGACGAACATCTATAATCCTGTCCGTTGATATGCCCTGTTAACAAACATTATCTTATAGTGTTAATTCATATCTTTGGCTAGAAAGTTAATAAATTTTATTATTTATTATTACAATAAGTTTAGTTTACTCGTGAAATGAAAACGAATAGATATGTTTGCTATTGCATGTATCATAAATTCATTCTCTAACAGCAACCTCAAGATTCGAGTTCAGCTAATACAATTAATGAGGAAATATCATAATCGTAGCGTAAATTTATATATAGATAAAAAAAAAATGGCATTTGCGTTGTATTATTTATTACACACGCAGAGAAAGAGAGAGACACACACAAAAAGCATAAAGAGAAGAAAGATGCCCAAAAAAAATAAAAGAATGTGGACACGCAAGCAACACCATCACGGAGTTGGTGCCGCTGACTTGTAACTGCAGCAAGAAAAATAAATATATTGACAATTATTAATTGAAGCTGAATATTCGCCCACGCATATAGCCAGTTTCAACATGTACAAATTTAATGAACTTAACCAAGGGCAAGGAGCACCAACACCAAACCTTCAAAATAACTCGAGTTTCGTCGGGAAGTTTTACGGCGATGTCCATAACAACCGGAAGAACTGCAGAAACATAATCAATTTTATCAACATATATATAGCTGATTAAATAGTAAACAAGAAGTTAATAAAAAAATAATATATTTTTTAAAAATGAATTGAGGATACCTTTCTCTTCTTTCTTCTTCTTCTCGTTTTTGGCCTTGCCGCGACTGTTCCTCGGAGCCATTTTCTACCTCTGCTAGCTTGACTGAGCCGAAATTCTAAGCTCTTATTTTTTTAGCTTCACTTGTTTCAAGACATAAGATTAAACAGTGCTGTATGCATTGACCAAAAAAGAAAAGAACAATAATTAATAAAAAGTACGTATGTGTTCATATACAATATTATGTGATAATTCAAGATAAATAAACTTGACCAATGAATCTATCAGAACTCAGAAATTAATCGATATCAAAATAGACATTAATTAATTGAAACCAATTACCAAGCAGCAGAAGAAAGAAGTACGTACGTGGAATCCTAGGATTGATTTAGAAGGGTATAATTTAATGCAGTTTGTGATAGAGAAACCGACAGCTGCAGCAATAAGAGTTAATACACCATAGATAAGATATAAAAAGAGTATTAAGTAAATAACAAAGCTCAGTGATATATGGCGGGTTTTGACGAGAAAGCTAAGTGAATAATAATGAAGAGTACTGCTTAAGCATTAAAGAGATATGAAACCAAACGAAATGAATGTCTCATCCACATCCACTTGAAGAAACGGTGAGAGTGAGAGGAAAGAGATAGAGAGAGAGGGGGTATGATAAGAAAAGAAGGGCGGAGATTTAACAGTCAGATGATATATGGCAGTTTCTGGCTTATATATACAGTAATTATATACATCTATCATTTTCCTTTTTTTTTAATATATATTGTTATAAAATTTCGATATATTTTTAAAAAAAATTAATGAAAGTGATATATATTAAATTTTATGTGGCGTTTGTTTTTTTTGTCTGAAATTTAAATAGACTTGAATTAGTCTGAATTTTAAATATACTTAAATGTCTGAATTTAAATAATATATTTATATTTTTGCTCTGAATCTATAAAAATAAATATTAAGTTATTTATTTTTCACTTAAAAACTAAAAATAAGAACCTTTGCATTTGTATTCTTATTAAATTTAAATGTCAAGTAAATAATATATATATCTCAAAGAATATAAATACCACAATATTTTAACATATATGAGTAAAGTCACATTCAAGTGGATACATAATAATTTTAGAATTATAATATATAAAATACCATAAGTTTTATCACAAAATTATATATATAAGACTAATAAGATGCCTAGAATGGTTGATTTGCCCATTCAAAGTGAGGAAGGATTCCATGACGGCTTGAAAAAATAAAGACGAAATTATTAATGGAATAAACATGTATGATTAGATTTTGGGATAAGCATGAAAAATCAATTATAAAGTAGGAATATTTTTAATATTAAAAATTAATTGACTTATTCATATTTTTCTATTTAGTAAAAAGCCAAAAAAGTTAACTTATTTTATTAAGTAAAATCCCATTAAATTATTAAAACAAACACCTCTAATTAAATTAAATAATTAAATAAAGTCACTTTAAGTTAAAAAATAAACACCCTTCTTAGAATTAAAAAAACAAATATGGGAAAAAAATTATCTGCACAAGGTAGGTAGCTTTAACAAATGGTGCTGTTGGTTTTGCACTTGCAGATGAGGCAGAATCTAAGCCTCTGGATTCTGAGTATTAATTGATTATTAATTCTGTAATTACTGCATCTGCATGTACATTACATGGTGGTCATTGTCTTGTGACTTGGTAATTTTTAATTTTATAGGGAATTACAAAAAAAAAAATTTAATATTGATCAGTGATTACACTTCAAATTTTTGATCATACATAAAATATTTACAACTGCTATTTCAATAGACAAATACACTAAGACTATAATATTACGTTAAATTTTATAAAATACATGTTCAGATAAATAATTCTTCATATTGGAGAGATGTATTAACTCTACTTATATTTTTGCAAAGGAGAAAAATTATATATACAATTATATACAAATTAATCTCACTCAATTATTTTTAATTGAGAAAATTTTAAGCCCCATCCATAACGAATTAGTTAGCAAAGGACTACAAGCCGATTGGCTTTACAAAATTCTTACTAAGATATTTTTTAGCTAGTTAGTTGTGACTTTTGACTTGCGAGAGTCTGCAACTGTCAATAATATTCTCAATACTTAATAGCAGTTCGGACTTCACCTGGTAAGATGGATTTAGAGATAATGTTTTGGATTTTAAAGGAGGAAAAAGTCAAATTTAACTTGAAATGCCCCTTATAAACCAAGCCAGATCACAATTCACAAAGCTAGCCTTTTGTCATTTGTCATATGTGAATAAAAGCAAATCCACATTGCTGTAATTAATTTTTCTCCGAAAAAACAAAATCATAATATTATTACATGGACACAACATTTATATACAGACGTGATTAATAAAAATGCACCAAAAACAGACCGAAAAAGAAGAACAATAAATAAATAATCTGAATTCCGGATTTACCCTTTAGTTTCTAAATTCTAGCCAAAATCAGAAATAAATTTGATAATTTTAAATGTATATGGTCATGAGTAGCTGATTTGAGACACTGCAATTTTCTTTTCGGTGTTAAAATGCAGCACAAGCTACTGATTCTTTTGGTAAGTTGTGTAAAGTTCTCCTTCACCAAGATGGCAAAACGTGTTCACTACTATGTTAACCATATCCTATTTTCTTCATCAACCTCACAAATGTGACAATGAATTCGTTTTTTTTTTTTTCCTGCCTCTCTTCATCATGCAGAAGACAATTAAATGACCATAATTCCAACATTTTAATTGACTTGTATGTGTAGCCAGCCACTTTCCATGTGGGTGGATAACTCACCACCATGTCCAAGTTCTTGAAATTGATATTCAAAGGATAAGTTGACAAGCACCTTTCATTTTTCTGGCTTCTTCTATATCAAATTAATTACCAAATTATTTTTCATAAATTGTTCTAGTATTTTCTTTCTATCGATATTCTTCACTTAATTTGTCCCTTGTGTACTTATTCTAAAGAATGGACGAAAAAATAATTGTTTTGTTTTATCGATTTAGCTAATCGAAGTTTGGTGACTCCGATTGACGAATTCTGCTGTTGCGTGACACAATGCTCTACATTTCTTTCCATAATTAATTTTCAAATAATTTACTTGGTTCATAGCTTTTTCAAAATATTATAGGACTGTCTATTAAATACGTAATTGTTTATCTCTTTTATGTCGATGCATACGAACAAAAATGTCAATGTAATAGTTTTTATTATTATCATTATTTTTCCATGAAATATCCAGTAACACGCATCTTTTGATTGTCTAATCGGTTAAGTCATACAAGACCACAAGAGAAAGTGCTTTCACGTTAATCTGTCATGTTGCATACTATCACTAAAGGTCAGTTTAGTAATGTTGTAATTTTTAAAATAATTGTTGTTAGCTCTTATGAGAATCAGTTAATCATTTGTTAAATTTTATTTTTAAAAGTGTTATGAATTTTAAAAGCAGTCGTATATATTTAATAAATTTTTATGTTAAACTGCTATAAAAACGTAAATGACAAATTAAACATAATGTTGAATAAAATTTATTTACACATTTATAAACATGTATATAAAATATTTTTTTAATTGTGTATATATAATAATTGATAACTAAAATAAATATTTTATAATATTAATTTTGTTATGTCAATATAATTGGTAATAATAATATTCTCTTTAAAATTAATGATTTTATTTCCTAATTAATAAGGATAATTTTGGGTTTTTACAATATATATAAGGATATATATGAAATTATATTAAGTATAAAAATAGTTTTCAAAATCAAATTTTGAAAAACTACTTCTCCTCTACTTTTCAAAATCTGTCGTAGGATAAAGTGATTTTGGGCCTGTTTAGGATTGCTTTGTGTGGTTTAAAAATGATTTTGAAAAATTAAAAATTGATTTTGGTGTTTAAAAAAATTTTTTAGAAATCACTTTTGACAAAATCATTCCAAAGTGATTTTGAAACAAGGTTGGCTTCTCCTCTCTCTTTATTTGTCATTCGCAAGTTTTAATTGCATTCAGATCAACAAAGAATCATAACACACAAACTTTAAAAACAAAAATGCTAAATGTTGATATTTTTTTACCCCATGTATTTATGTAAAAGATACTCGAATGAAATATAGTGGCGGAAATCATTGAACATAAATTAACATAAATCCAAGTAGTCCCAGTTACTGGAGATATTATATTCAAGTTACCCAACAAATTAACAAGCAACAAGCGTTACAAGCATAGGAGAGTTAACTTAATGCGCAAACGTATATAGAGCTGCATCTCTGCAATGTGTTACATATTTTTTATTTTTTTATTGATCACTCTCTTTTAAACTGCTTTAGGGTAGCATAGATAGAAAACAGACAGTAATAAACAATAATAATATGATAATTGAGTCAACTAGTGGAGGCCACTAATGACTTGGGATTGAGGGACCAATTCAAGCACTGAACTGAAATTGAGTGGGGCGGTAATAGATTGTGTTTTAATTTTGTTTATACTGAAAAAGGACACCATTTTTGTTAAATTACTAGATGTTTTTGGTTATCTGTAAAACCTTTTTCTCTATGGGTGGTGTTGCTCAAGTGTAGTCCACATGCCATTGATTAGTCTTACTTTATATTTATACTGGAAACAGAAAGTGTCAAATTTTAAGTAAAGTTGAAACGGGATTGGTCAAAACATGCCAATCAAATCACTGTAATTTTGTAGAAAGGCCAATGAAAGAACCCCGAAAAATTAGCCAACAGAGACTAATACAAAGCCATAAGCCGTTTCCTTGGATGGGAGTGGCGTTTCATGATCTAGATTGGAACCAAACACACTCATTTTGTCACCGAACTGAGCGTAATACAAAGCCATAAGCCGTTTCATGGGATGGGAGTGGCATTTCATGATCTAGATTGGAACCGAACACACTCCATTTTGTCTCCGATGAACTTTTCTGAACTTTTTTTAAAGCATCTGATTGTAGTATTTATGAATATGATGCGAATTATTTTTCTTTTTATTCCAAATTTAATAGTGTCTAGAAATTTACGATTGAATACGTTTAGAGATAGCCAACGGACCGGGCAGCATGTGACACGACACAGGCACGACACGTGTCCATACGACATGGTATAGCACGAACACGTTTTGCCCTACATGACACGCACAAGGGCTGGGCTGAGAATTTTAAGCCCGTAGATCTTAAAAATACAGCACGATTAGAAATGAGTTAAAGTACGACATGTCAAAAATGCGCAATAAACACGTTTTAATTTTTAACAAACGTAAACTTAAAATTTTATGATTTTACAAATAACTTGAAATTGAATCTTTCAATATATATTATTAGATAAGTTATTTAAATTCATTTAATTCTTAGTTTAAAAAATATACTCTAATTGTTTTATATTTATAATTTATTAAATAAATAATTAATATCATGTTTTTATAAAATGTATGTATTAATGTTATTATGAACTATAATCTATAACTCTGCGTAAATCCAACTTAACAATTAAATTAACCCTTAACAAAAATTTATTATTATTGTTGCTATTATTATTAAGTATTAAAAAAGAATTTTAATACCGTAAGATCTAATTTAATTGTTAGTATTACATTCTTTTAATATTATTAATTTATTATTATTAAATACGGATTTAAGTTTTGAATTTTTTATTCTATTGTATTTAACTAAAAGCACATGAATCCAAAAAAGTACAGAAACTTGAAAAAAATACGCCAGAAGCTTAGCATGCCCTGCTCTCTTAAAAATATTTTATAAAAAAACTTGTCGTGCTTTTTTCTTAGGCACGGCACATGAACAAGTCTGTATGGGCCTTCTTTCGATGCGCCGGCATTGGCGTTAGCCATCTCTAGATAAGCCAGGCAAGAATAATGATATCCAAACAGGAGAGCAACAAGATGGCAACTTAAACGATATCATTGTGCAGTGAATAATGTGAGGTTTTGTTACACCACTGCATTACTGTGCACTGTTCCTGTCATCATCTTCTCACCCCTCTTGTTCGAATATCATTACTCGATAGGCAATGACTGAATCAACCAAATGAAGATTCAATTTTTGTCAATAGTCAATGAATTAATAACCACCATATGAATCACCACCCAGAGCATTGATCCAGCGTCTCTTTTACTACTTTAAATGTAAAATCATCCATACTTGTATTACCGAGAAAACGGGAGCTTGAGCCTTCAGCAATAAACAATTTCACCCAATGATTGTCAAACATATAACTAAAATAACAATATAGGATATACTGTATTATGTACAGCACCGAAACTTTTGATAGATAATTCCATACATGCACTGCATTTTTATACGCTATTTACTAAAGCATATGCTAATACTTAGCTTCATACCTCAGCTGCAGGTGCAAACCAACACAAGCTTCAACAAAGTGAATAACAAATTATGCCATGAAATCAGCTTCATCAGCCTAGCAAGTGCACTGATTTCAGTAAGCCAGTTCAACAATTGACTGCAGATCAAATTCTTCTTGAGCTGATTAATAGTCATTGCTAACTCTGCCAATATCTCTGTGATACAAAAGCGAGCACAAATGGGATAAACAGCCAAGCAGCTGATAGACATATTAACAAATGATGGTGCAAACCAGGAAAGTAAATCAAACTGTAGGTTCTCAACCAATTAAGAAACAAGATGTGCTCCACAGGTACTAGTTTTCTAATGGTGCAATGTAACTTTTAACTGTTGCACTGTCACATCCATCTTAAAAGACTATCTTACTACCAATCAGAATGCAAGAGAAAGGGAAACCCCTACTGTTTTATTCAAATGATAATCACGACCACTGATCCGCTGTGGTGGTTATAGAAGGATTTCTATGAGTCCCCGGCCATATTGACATTGTAATTTAGTAACAAACTAGCTCATGGTTATAGAAGGATTTCTATGAGTCCCCGGCCATATTGACATTGTAATTTAGTAACAAACTAGCTCATGATTTTTTCCAGATTTCCTAATCTCATGCTTTCTGAGCAACTGACGCAGTGTGGAATATAGTTTCCAAGACCATGGTTGACAAGTTACAACTTAAAACTCAAAAGCATCCTTTTCCATATTGCATTGGATGGATAAAAGATGTTGGAGGGACTAAAGTAACAGAGTAATGCCGCATCTCTTTTTCCATCGGAAGATACAAAGATGAATTAACCTGCGATATTGTCGACATGAGTGCTTTTCATATGCTACTTAGGGGACCCTGACAGTTTGATCTCAGTACAATACATAAATGGGAAGGAAATTAAACTTATACTCCTACTATGACTCTGCTTGTTATATATTAGCAATGCAAAAAAAGGGCCCCAAACTAGTAACCACACAAGCCATCAATGATAGTCTTCTCCAAGGTTTTAATTCCATGCATATGCATGCATATCCTATTGTAAAGAAGGTTAATAATTCAATGATCAAGCATATGTTTAGAGTACAAACATGGTGAATAACAAAGAAATGCACAAGGAAGAGGTTTCTCGTCAAGTATAAGTAATTCTTGCCTACGATGTAAATGCTTGGCTTGACAAAAATGCAGACCCAGGAGAAGAGCTTTCTCATCGTGGAATATAAATTATTGGCCAAGACATGAAAAACCTCATCTTGGAGATAAGAGTCCACAACAAACAATAACTTTCTCATTATGATAAAAGCTACTAGCAAGCCATACAAATATGATAACAACTGTTAGCATATGGCTTAAATAACACATGCATTACAAGACAAACCATGTACACCACCTCTCTAATTTTAATTTCACTCTATAACATATCCTGAAAGAAGAGTCGTGTTTAAAGATGTAAATGTACCAACTGAAAATGCAGCAAATAGCCAAATAGGAAAAGAATCCTGCCACCAAATCAAATGCCAACATTAATTCTTCATTTCATTTGAGAAAAGATATATATACATACTTATATGTAGATATATCAAAAAGTAATGAACAACACAAGAAAGAAAAAAAATAGAGAGAGCTAGCAAACATAAAAGAGTGCAAGAGGATCAGCAAGAACATTTGATCAATGCAAGAAGTGCGTCGGCAGCTGATAGATGTGTAAAGTATGGGAAAAACAAAACAATGTCGGGAGAAGTCTAAGCTGGCATTCAATGCTAGAATGCAGCCCACGCCTTTTTATTTCAACCCAAATGCCACGCATAAAGCATGGTGTAATTGTTTTAGGAGAGGTTGCGAAAGTCACAATGCAATACCTCAAACAAGGACGAGGGCCCTCTCCATCTTGGGCCATAACTTCACATCATCGGTACCAACAAAAACATGGACTTCTTGCTCAGACCTTTTACTTTGCCATCATATCCATTTTACCAGAAATTCAAATTCCTCTTTAGTGTTGAATATAAAGATATGGAACTAAATAATGCAATAGCAGTCAAATCATAGTTTAAACTCTTTATTGTTCTGAACTGACCTGATAAAGTATCGAGTCACTTACCAACTGTGACTGAACTAGAATGGATTTGCCGTCAACATCTAAGAACTAGAAACAGACGCACTCAACTGTCGGTCAAGGCGCTTACCAGCTGTGACTAATGTTCAGTGAGAGTTGTCATTGAACAAAATTAGGGTTTGTGCTGCTGTCGCCTGTCTGCGCCTAATTTTAACCCAAGTGAGAGAAATAACGCTGTATATTTTCATGAGCTCTTAGGCTGAAATAGTGAGGGAAAAAACTATTTTCATCCTAGGTTTCATGCAAAAACCTATTTCACTTTTGTTGTTTAAATAATAGCTTATTTTATCCTCATTTTTAAATAATAGCCTAAAATACCCTTATGTAAATTTATCTTTAATTTTTTGAATAATTCTTTGAGGACAAAATAGGATTTTCAATTAAATAAATACAAATTATTTAAAAATATAAATATTAAGAACAATTAAAAAACATCTGATTTTTTAAATAAATTTAAAATTTAAGGATAACTTCTTAATAAAATAAAAATAACACTAAAGATTATATATATATATATATGTCAATTCAATTTTTTTAATCAAGTCAACTAAATTTTTTATATAATAATAATAATTTTCCAATAAGGGATCACTATTCATAATAAAATAAGGGATAAGCTGAAAGATAAATTATCATACACTCTAACGCTGTGTCTTTTATTTTGTAGTATTTTAAATATTTTTATGTCTTTAATATGTGTTTTTTTTATAAATGAAGGACTTTGTGTTTACTTTTGGTAAAATAACTGTATAGATTGACTATTTATTTATTTATTTATAATGACTATATAAAAGTCTGTGATAAGTTAAAGGACAAAAAAGAAAAAAACTCACTTTATGTGAAATCTATGTTTTTTTTTAATTTTTCATAAATATATATTTCAAATATTATCTAATGTTATTATTATTTATTCATTAAGTTATCTTTAAATTTTAAATTTATACATAAAATTAGATATTATTTAATTATGTTTGAGTATTATTTTAAAATAATTTATATTTATTTAATTGAAAATCCTATTTTCCCTCAAAGAATTATTCAGTATATTAAAGGTAAATTTATAAGAAGGTGTTTTGGGCTATTGTTTAAAAAGTAGTGATAAAATGAGCTATTATTTAAACAATAAGGACGAAATGGGCTATTGCATTAAACCCTAGAAATGAAAAAGGCTTTTTCCCGAAATAATGGTTTAGAAGTGGCCTTTTACAAACGTCAAAATTTCTAGTAAAACTGTTTTTTTTATTAAAATTATTTAAATATCTTAATATAAATTAATTTATTTCTTATTTTGAACAAGAATTTAATTAAACACTTTGATAAATTATTCTTTTAACAATTCTTTTTCATCCATTCCATTTCATAATTTATATTTATATTTTAATTGAAAATATTTTTTTAAAAATAAGAATTTAAAATAAATTTAATATTTTAGGATTTATATAAAATTTTAAAAATAAAATTTTTTAGTAAAATTTTATGGGAAGATGGTTAAATTTAATATATGAATTTGTCTTTTATCAATTAAATTAAGGGTATTTTAAAAAATATTACTCAAATGAGGCGTTATAAGAATTTTAAAGGAGCGTTAAAAGCTCCACTTCTACATTTATTCAGATCCATATCAGTCCGGGCTCTTTTAAAGAAGAGGGCCTAAGCTTATGGTTGATGGCCGGCCCACTCCTTAGATACAAATTATAAATTTTAATTTTGGATTATTTGATAAAAATGCTTTTCAATGTTATTAATGCGTATAATATACATTAAGCTTTCAAGCGATACGTTTTGGGTTGTATGTAAAGGTAAAACATATTTGCCACTTCAAGATGAATGATAGTAAGGGCACATTTGGAATTATTTTTGAGAGGTTCAAAAGTAATTTTAAAAAATTGAAAGTTATTTTTTAGTGTTTGGTAAATTTTTGTAAAAGTCACATTTGGTAAAAAATCACTTTAACCTACAACAAATTGTAAAAGACAGGGAAGGAGTAGATTTTTAAAATGATTTTAAAAATCAATTTTATACTTGATACAATTTCATATATATATCCTAACATATATTATAAAAATCTAAAATTATCCTTATTCAATTAAGAATTAAAATCATTAAAATTAAAGAGATTATTATTATTACTAATTATATTGAGATAACAGCATAAAAAATAAAATAAAAATATTTATTTAAGTCATTTGCTTTCTTACAATATTTTAAAAGTGATATTTACCAAATATGTATCACTTTTTTTAATACTCACAGTACTTTAAAAAATAAATTTTACTAAATATTTAACTGATTTTATTCACAACTAATTAATTCTACAACACAGCTATAGAATTACCAAACTGACCCTAAGTTTTAAGATTTCGACTCTCATATTTTTTAGTTAAATTCACAAGTGTAATCTACAATCATACAAGTCTTATACTAGTATCATTTAATCGAAGATTTTTAAATAGCTTTCTTTAATTGCTCAATTGGGATTAAATTATAGGGGAGGAGGTTATTAAACTCATCTTTAAAAAAAAATTCCTGTAATAAACATTCCATTATTAGAATAGTATCATAGGTTATATGTTCAAGAGCATCACATTTTGGATGTAAGGTGAGGGGTTCGCATAGTTTGTTATATATCATGAAGCTAATAATGTGGATGATTAAGGTTAATATATCTTGTTAAATTTAGAGTTCTGGACTTAGGACATAAGGCAAGTGGTTACAATTTTAATCCCATTTTTAGTGTACATAAGTCTGTTTGAAGTATTATGCGGCATAGGTTTTGAGTCCAATACTTGGAATTTCAAGTATTTATTATGCCACAAGCTGTATGTTTAAGTTAAATCATTCAAAAACTTTCAAGTGGTATCAATGCAAATGATATCAAACACAAGTTAACTATTGGTTATATTAAATTCACAGTGGTTTAAAGTTTAAGTTGGATGATTGTGAAAAATAAAAACGTTAGAAGATAAGACAGACAAGCATTGAGACTAGAACCAACTTTGTCAGAGAAAAACATAAATGCATTAAATACTGATGCTCAGAATACATAATCAAAAAGCTATATCATCACATTTATATTTGCTAATAGGCAAAGAGAAATCACAAATGGAAGTATAACTACCACAATTGCAGCAGCGTCTAAACTAAATTGGATCAACCAATATTTTTTCAAGTCCTAAAGGAAGCCACATAACTATTGTTTTGTTTTGCATATTCCCAAAAAAAAAGACCGTGCAGAAACTATAAACTTACAGCACTGACCATTTTCTTTCCATTACCAATACAGGTAATACTTACATATCACCATCCAAGCATGCCATATCCAAACAACACAGAACAGTTAAGAACTAGTACCACATTCAATTATGAGGAAGTACCTTTCACAGAACAGAGGCAACATTTCCTCTCAGCATTAGGCATTTCACATGCTTTATAAACCCATGTTGATTTTTTAACTCAACATTTCACATGATCTATAAACAACATTTCCTCTCAGCATTAGGCATTTCACGTCTTGAACATCAGCTACCCTGTAGCATTCTTGGTGAACAGCTATCTGGCACCCAAACAAATAACAATGTCATTTAGGTTGAGTAAAAAAATCAATATGCAAAGAAAAAATCTCCAAAAGAATACAATATAAGCTTCAATCCCCTTGCTTGCAAATAGTTTGTCATTTAACCACCCCAATCTACTTGGCATCAAGAGACAACCAATAATGACCTACCTATTGTAGACAATAATTTTATTGTAGTCCCAGTCTTCAACCCATCTACAGATAGCACATCCTTCAGTTGTCCATTTTACATAAACAGGCTCGTACTTCTCTGTAGCAGTAAAACACTGTTAAAAAATTCCCAATGCTGAAACCTCACAAAAAGTTCTAGTTAAAATTTTTGAAATCCCTAAAGAACACCTCATCAACACCCCCACCACCACCCCCAAAAAAAAAATGATATAATAATAATATCAACATATAAATATTTCAAGATGTAACTATTACCTTTCATAAAAGCAAGCAGCTTTTTCTCATCTAATTTCACTGGATCCATACCATGAGCATTAAATTCAGGAATCTGCATTGTCTCCGATGTTAACAGAAACCACGCATGTAAGAATCAAAAACTTATTATTATTTTTTTGGGATAAGGAATCAGTCAATCAAAAACTTAATATGCACATATATAGCCATACTTTTTGTTAATTGACAGATCAGATGACTATCGGGATGCTCAACTATTCACGTGTCTACAACTAGAAAATAAAACATAGAAAAAGAAAGTGGGGAGCGGGGGTTGCATTCTCTCCACAAAAATAATCCAATATTCCCTAACAGGAGCAATCACTATTGACAAGGTAATTACATTCAATATCCAGTTCATTGATGATCCACTAAAGTTAGAAGGGAAACTGATGGAGCAAGCTATGGCTTTAAGGAAGGCAACTACATTATGAGCAACAGCCACTGAGAACCAAGATAGTAGATAGTTGTGATTTCTTCTAATCATCAATACATTAAGCCAGTAGCCTCCATTAGTGACCAAAAGTTCTGACAATTTAATATACAGATAAAAAGAAATTAAAAAAGAAAAAGAAAGGGCTGGAGAAGGTTCAAGATGAAAGCATCGATACGAACCGATTTCCCCAGTGGTGGCATAGTGCCCAGAACTTTCACGCTATACTTCCATTTGTTTTGCTCTACAGTCTACACCCAGTGTGGCGTTCCCATTCGCTCAATGTCAGCTTCTTTGGCCCACATGATCGACACCTACACACAACTCCAAGGAAAAAAGGGAAAAACATCAGTATAGTTCAGCTCTTCTTTAGAACAATATATTCAAAACAACTTTGCTAACATAAACCAAAATAGTGCAACCAGAATTCCCTACTAGAAAAAACCAAGTCAAATAATCAGATAACTTATTGAATATTAATATAAAAATCTTTCTGTAAAATAAAATATCATAAGGATATTTGGAAATACTTATTAATCGCCAAACACACGTTGTCAGAACAGACGAAAATAAAGAGTGTGAACAAACATTTTCAAAAAGAAATAATGGGGAGGAGGATAGAAAGAGCCGGCACTAAGAGAAATTTTCAATTTGATTCTTTTAACAAAAAGCATACAAATTAACGGTCTTATTTAACTTATCAAGGACATTAATAAGTTCTGAGGGCTTACAAATGAAGTTTTGGAAAATATGCTCCTTCGACGTCGTTGCATACTACCATTATCTTGTCAGGCAGCACCATTTGCCCGTTATTTTCTACAGCACTGTCAAAAAATATTGTTCGTATATTGTTCATAAATTCACATCAAAAGAACATCCATAATACATAGCCAAACTAAAACATCAATGTCTGTAGGATTGAGTTAACATACCTGATACCTGCCTGCCATTTTCCTATATTTGATGATTCAAATTTAAACCTTACTCTGCAATTGGGGCAATAATAATCAATGTGCTCCAGATCCTTCACAGCATAATCAAGTCAGTGAAGCCCCAAAATTCCATATGAACATTAACACACAATAAAATTACAAATTAGGCAGGCGTACCTTAAAAAGTTTGCCGGAAATTTCGTCACACTCAGCATGCACCCAAACATTACAACCATCACAACATACCTGCTCCAGAGAGGTAAAACAATATTTTCTGAGTGTTTTCTTTCCCACAAAAAAGTAAGCAAGTAAATAAACAAACAAATAAATAAAGGGAAAAGGAAAAAATACTAGCCCCACTGGAATTGTGAATAATCTCACCCAATTCCCACTATCTGAATGGTGCCAAATGTTCTTGCATATGCCACAGCACTGCTCTGATTTTTGTAACTGCGAGAAGGATAAACGTGGAGATCATGTCAAGAAAAACAGTTAATCTATTCCTTCCATCAATGAAAAAATGGAAGCTACATTCATGTGAAATAAAATTCAAGAACAGAGTCTCATGAACCTTAGAACAATGTTTACATAAAAACTGGGTTTCAGATACTAAGCCTTTCATTCGCTTCAACTTGCAAGGTCGAATCAAGCCACAACCGTCACACACTCTTGCAACCTTATAACATGCATTCTGCAACAGTTGATTAAACAGATGAATTCTTGTAACGAAATACCAAACTATCCGATCACTATCTACAGAAATATATTATCCAATAACCCAAAGTAACAGTTGAAAATACAAACACACACATCCAAAGTGTTGGAAAATAAGTGTTATGACAAGCACAATTTTGCATGCACAACCACAAGCAACAATATTGAATGGGTAGATTTCCTGCACAGTCTAGTAGAGTGACTGGCACATAGGATGAGAACCAATAATTTACTATAAAACAATGCATGATAATTCCACAATGGGAAAAGTGACAGAGACTGGATTTTAGCACCTAAGACAAGACATGAAAAATTTAATAAAGTACAATCAATCCTCCAACTTGAAGTAGGACTGCAACAGCTATGAGCAAGGACCAGTAACAGTACAAAGAACAAACAGAATAGTACCATCAGCACCAACTGACAACAAGACCAAAATGCTTCAAATGCCACAATATCAAAGTAAGAGGAGAGTGAGAAAAGAACAGCCTCAACCAAGTCATACAGAGGGAGATACCATTGTGGATAGATGGTAGACCTAAGAGGTGTGTAAAACTTCCAATTCATCACCAGAAATTGAAAAAAAGCAGATTCAGTTCATAACTGCATGGAACATGTACATCTGTGTAGCAGTACTTTGAAAAGTTTGAACTAATTTATTAACTTAACACGGATGTTAAACAAGCATGTTCTTTGCAGATCATCACAAGAATTGAATAGTTAAGTAAGAGTTTTATGGTAAACAACAAAACAGAAAAACCAAACCTAATTTAATTTAATCATATGCATGTGAATCTTGCCGAATAGTGCTTAAAGCCTTGAGACCATCCATGAAATTTCAATGTACCAAAGTAGTGAAATCATGAATGAAACTTGGAAGAACAAATAGAAAGCAGATTCTAAAGGAACTTACCTGATTCTGAGGGCAGTATTCCAGATCCTGACCTGAACCTGTGGCCTCTTGGCCTCTGCAGGAATAAGCTTCTGAACCAATTTGCCCAATACCAAGGTTCAAGTCCAAAAAACCATTTTCTGCTAAAACTGCCTCCTCCAGGGCAATCTGAAAACCACTGATCTTGCTCTTGTGCAGCTGGGGTGGCTCCCGAAATCTAAACAAACAAAAAATCAAGAAAACCCTTTATACTCTAACAATATTATTGAGCAATCATCCAAAACTGGAAATATACACACTTGTCCATGAATTCGGCAAAAGGGAATATCATCCCTTGCTTCACCCATCCATAGTCCTGCCCATCAACATCATTACGAACAATTTAAGTGAAAACACAATCACCATATACTAAACAACAGAAACCAACAAGACCAAAACATGAAACTTGTATACCCTTTGTGTTCCATTCTTTGAGTAGCCAAAAAACATGACACAGAGGCAGCCAGGAATGCAGCATCTCAACACAGCTTCAGGCGCTTGCAAAATGGGATCAATTACAACCGCAGGCCAAGCTGGATACGACCTCCCACATTTAGCCCAAACCAAATCACCCAAAGCAAAATCCTCCGGCTTGTAAACATCCTTCCTCTTTTTCTTTTTCTCTTTCTCTTTTGAAATTCTCGCTACATTCCTAGAACTAAACCCTGGCATAAACTGTTTCTTACCCACCAATGGTAAAGAATTCGCATTACCCGCGGGCATAACGGGGCGACGCGAAACCAAATACTCTCTCGGATCAAACCCACTATATCCTCCATAATTTGAATTTCCAAGTCTATACTTATCCATAGGAAAACCCAACTTATCAAAATCCCCATTTACTTCTATAATATCGACATCATCTTCCTCGTCAAAGCTCGAATCCGTGTCACCAACAACAAGAACCGAGTCGTCGTACTGAACAAAATTAGGGTTTGTGCTGCTCTCGGCTCTCGCCTGTCCGCGCCTTATTTTAACCCAAGTGAGAGAAACGACACTGCATTTTCACCAGCTCTTGGGCTGAAAAGCCTGAGAAGCGGCCTTTTCCAATCGTGAGACTGTTTTTTTATTAAATTTTTTTTAGAAGTTATTAAAATTATTTAAATATCTTAGCATAAATTAATTTATTTAGACTTAGTGTCAGTTTTCTATTACTTATCTAATAGTTATAAGTACTTATTTAATTTTTATAAATATTTTTTAAATTTTTTTGTTATTGTTCGGTATTTTTAGTAGAGCTTTTAAATATTAAGGGTTCATTTAAGTCTTAAGATTGATTTTGGTAGGTTTAAAAGTAATTTTGAGAATCTAAAATTAAATTTTAGTATTTGGAAAAAAAAATTTAAAAATACTTTTGTCAAAATCAGTGCCTCCTACAGCTGATTTTAAAAAGAAAGGAAAGTGTAACTTTTAGATTTTGATTTTGAGAATTAATTTTATCCTTTGATACAATTCCATAAATATCATTACAATTATTACCTAAACCCAAAATTATTCATATTCAAATTTGAAATAAAATCAATATTTAAATAATTTTTATTATAAAAGAAATAAAATCAATATAGTATAAAATTTATTTTTAATTAAATTGTTATAATCCTCAAATAAAAAAATTTGTATGTACATATTTTTATATATGTAAGTAAATTTCATCTTACATTATATCTATTTTAGTCAATTTTTTTTTTACTGCAGTTTAACAGTAAGATTTACTAAACACCCACAGCTACTTTCAAAACTACAGTACTTTTAAAAATAAAATTTACCAAACACTTAATTGATTCTCTTCACAGTTGATTATTTATACAGCATAGCTGACATCAAATATTATAAAAGCTACAACATTATTAAACTGACCTTAAGTTACTTTGTATGTACTAATAAAAGTTTAAATTTTAAATTTTTAGGAGTAGAGGTTGAAAAATATTTTTAAAATATTAAATATCTAAACTATTATTTACTTATTTCATAATTTTATTTTATTTTTTTTTAACATAACTTTAAATGATTTATCTATTAAAGTATTTTTATAATTTATAATAAAAATTTTCATTAACAACCAAATAACTAAATTATTTTTTATGAAAACTTTACTTATAAAAATTTTATTAACAAAAGCTACTTAAATAAATTTTATTTAAAAAATTATATTCAACGGACACTTGATGTAAAATTAATATATTTCTTCTTTTGGGAATTTAATTAATTTATTTCAGCGTACAAAATATAAATCTACAATCAACTGTAAGGTCCGTAACCGTTAGCCACGTGCTCGAAAAGATGCACCATGCATCCCCGTGGAAACGTAGTATAAAAATTTCTATGCTACCACTCAAATTTTCATTTCGCGCTTTCCACGACGCAATATTCCTTCCGCTCCCTCCCTCCCTCCCTCCCTAAATTTTGGGAGCCAGAACACGTCATATTTGGTATAGGCCCCACGGTAGCTTTCACATTTGTATTTAACTCATTAATTTCATAAACATAAAGACACGTAATAGCTATTTTTTAATCAAATTTATTATTTAAAAAATAATATAGCCACTGTACTTGTGCCTGGACTCGTCGTTAGCCAAACAGCACCCTGCGTCTTTACCACCTCCGCCTAGCCGTCGGGTTTTTTCAGAAAATTGTATTATTTTTGCAGGGAAAATTGATTTTCTGTCTCGTCCCTACTAATTCGGTGACTGCGACTCACAAATATTCATCCAGTTATCTCTAAAGCGCTTCTTAACGGAAATAGAAACGTGTGATGTTTTGTAATTCTACTCCGCCAGCTCCAAAAATTAGGGTTTCGAGTTAAAGTCTAGGGCTAGGTTTTTAATATTAACAAATATAATTTTACGGAAATACAAACATTAAGTTGCTGGGTTTAGATACGATGAGTATATAATTTGCCCTGTTGGATGGGAAATTAGGGTTTTGTCTGAAAGGTATGATTATAAAACGACCTTCGAAACTCGAAATGCCAAATCCACAACATTGCAAGATTGCAGAGTCGTGTGAGGAAATCGAAGTCGCCGGTGAGTATGATTACGTGGCAAATCCAAAGAAACGAAGAAGAAGAGGCGGCGACGATTGTCATCAAAACTTAATGCATGTTGAAATCGATGATTTAAGCAGTGGTTCAAGTTCTTTTATTAGCGAGGATGCCACATATTGGGGCTCCGAATTTGAACGTGATTCGAACAATTTTAATTATAAAGGAAGAGGCACAAACCGGAGCTCCGACAGGTTTCGACCTCCAGCATTGAAACCTTCGAAAGGAAGGACTCAAATACTTCCTTCCAGGTACGACGACTCGGTTCTTGTTGTTGGTGACACGGATTCGAGCTTTGACGAGGAAGATGATGTCGATATTATAGAAGTAAATGGGGATTTTGATAAGTTGGGTTTTCCTATGGATAAGTATAGACTTGGAAATTCAAATTATGGAGGATATAGTGGGTTTGATCCGAGAGAGTATTTGGTTTCGCGTCGCCCCGTTATGCCCGCGGGTAATGCGAATTCTTTACCATTGGTGGGTAAGAAACAGTTTATGCCAGGGTTTAGTTCTAGGAATGTAGAGAGAATTTCAAAAGAGAAAGAGAAAAAGAAAAAGAGGAAGGATGTTTACAAGCCGGAGGATTTTGCTTTGGGTGATTTGGTTTGGGCTAAATGTGGGAGGTCGTATCCAGCTTGGCCTGCGGTTGTAATTGATCCCATTTTGCAAGCGCCTGAAGCTGTGTTGAGATGCTGCATTCCTGGCTGCCTCTGTGTCATGTTTTTTGGCTACTCAAAGAATGGAACACAAAGGGTATACAAGTTTCATGTTTTGGTCTTGTTGGTTTCTGTTGTTTAGTATATGGTGATTGTGTTTTCACTTAAATTGTTCGTAATGATGTTGATGGGCAGGACTATGGATGGGTGAAGCAAGGGATGATATTCCCTTTTGCAGAATTCATGGACAAGTGTGTATATTTCCAGTTTTGGATGATTGCTCAATAATATTGTTAGAGTATAAAGGGTTTTCTTGATTTTTTGTTTGTTTAGATTTCGGGAGCCACCCCAGCTGCACAAGAGCAAGATCAGTGGTTTTCAGATTGCCCTGGAGGAGGCAGTTTTAGCAGAAAATGGTTTTTTGGACTTGAACCTTGGTATTGGGCAAATTGGTTCAGAAGCTTATTCCTGCAGAGGCCAAGAGGCCACAGGTTCAGGTCAGGATCTGGAATACTGCCCTCAGAATCAGGTAAGTTCCTTTAGAATCTGCTTTCTATTTGTTCTTCCAAGTTTCATTCATGATTTCACTACTTTGGTACATTGAAATTTCATGGATGGTCTCAAGGCTTTAAGCACTATTCGGCAAGATTCACATGCATATGATTAAATTAAATTAGGTTTGGTTTTTCTGTTTTGTTGTTTACCATAAAACTCTTACTTAACTATTCAATTCTTGTGATGATCTGCAAAGAACATGCTTGTTTAACATCCGTGTTAAGTTAATAAATTAGTTCAAACTTTTCAAAGTACTGCTACACAGATGTACATGTTCCATGCAGTTATGAACTGAATCTGCTTTTTTTCAATTTCTGGTGATGAATTGGAAGTTTTACACACCTCTTAGGTCTACCATCTATCCACAATGGTATCTCCCTCTGTATGACTTGGTTGAGGCTGTTCTTTTCTCACTCTCCTCTTACTTTGATATTGTGGCATTTGAAGCATTTTGGTCTTGTTGTCAGTTGGTGCTGATGGTACTATTCTGTTTGTTCTTTGTACTGTTACTGGTCCTTGCTCATAGCTGTTGCAGTCCTACTTCAAGTTGGAGGATTGATTGTACTTTATTAAATTTTTCATGTCTTGTCTTAGGTGCTAAAATCCAGTCTCTGTCACTTTTCCCATTGTGGAATTATCATGCATTGTTTTATAGTAAATTATTGGTTCTCATCCTATGTGCCAGTCACTCTACTAGACTGTGCAGGAAATCTACCCATTCAATATTGTTGCTTGTGGTTGTGCATGCAAAATTGTGCTTGTCATAACACTTATTTTCCAACACTTTGGATGTGTGTGTTTGTATTTTCAACTGTTACTTTGGGTTATTGGATAATATATTTCTGTAGATAGTGATCGGATAGTTTGGTATTTCGTTACAAGAATTCATCTGTTTAATCAACTGTTGCAGAATGCATGTTATAAGGTTGCAAGAGTGTGTGACGGTTGTGGCTTGATTCGACCTTGCAAGTTGAAGCGAATGAAAGGCTTAGTATCTGAAACCCAGTTTTTATGTAAACATTGTTCTAAGGTTCATGAGACTCTGTTCTTGAATTTTATTTCACATGAATGTAGCTTCCATTTTTTCATTGATGGAAGGAATAGATTAACTGTTTTTCTTGACATGATCTCCACGTTTATCCTTCTCGCAGTTACAAAAATCAGAGCAGTGCTGTGGCATATGCAAGAACATTTGGCACCATTCAGATAGTGGGAATTGGGTGAGATTATTCACAATTCCAGTGGGGCTAGTATTTTTTCCTTTTCCCTTTATTTATTTGTTTGTTTATTTACTTGCTTACTTTTTTGTGGGAAAGAAAACACTCAGAAAATATTGTTTTACCTCTCTGGAGCAGGTATGTTGTGATGGTTGTAATGTTTGGGTGCATGCTGAGTGTGACGAAATTTCCGGCAAACTTTTTAAGGTACGCCTGCCTAATTTGTAATTTTATTGTGTGTTAATGTTCATATGGAATTTTGGGGCTTCACTGACTTGATTATGCTGTGAAGGATCTGGAGCACATTGATTATTATTGCCCCAATTGCAGAGTAAGGTTTAAATTTGAATCATCAAATATAGGAAAATGGCAGGCAGGTATCAGGTATGTTAACTCAATCCTACAGACATTGATGTTTTAGTTTGGCTATGTATTATGGATGTTCTTTTGATGTGAATTTATGAACAATATACGAACAATATTTTTTGACAGTGCTGTAGAAAATAACGGGCAAATGGTGCTGCCTGACAAGATAATGGTAGTATGCAACGACGTCGAAGGAGCATATTTTCCAAAACTTCATTTGTAAGCCCTCAGAACTTATTAATGTCCTTGATAAGTTAAATAAGACCGTTAATTTGTATGCTTTTTGTTAAAAGAATCAAATTGAAAATTTCTCTTAGTGCCGGCTCTTTCTATCCTCCTCCCCATTATTTCTTTTTGAAAATGTTTGTTCACACTCTTTATTTTCGTCTGTTCTGACAACGTGTGTTTGGCGATTAATAAGTATTTCCAAATATCCTTATGATATTTTATTTTACAGAAAGATTTTTATATTAATATTCAATAAGTTATCTGATTATTTGACTTGGTTTTTTCTAGTAGGGAATTCTGGTTGCACTATTTTGGTTTATGTTAGCAAAGTTGTTTTGAATATATTGTTCTAAAGAAGAGCTGAACTATACTGATGTTTTTCCCTTCTTTCTTTAGAGTTGTGTGTAGGTGTCGATCATGTGGGCCAAAGAAGCTGACACTTAGCGAATGGGAACGCCACACTGGCTGTAGAGCAAAAAAATGGAAGTATAGCGTGAAAGTTCTGGGCACTATGGTACCACTAGGGAAATGGGTTCGTATTGATTCTTTCATCTTGAACCTTCTACAGCCTTTTCTTTTTCTTTTTAATTTCTTTTTATCTGCATATTAAATTGTTTAGAACTTTTGGTCACTAATGGAGGCTATTGGTTTAATGTATTGATGATTAGAAGAAATCTTGGCTATCTACTATTTTTGTTCTCAGTGGCTGTTGCTCATAATGTAGTTGCCTGCCTTAAAGCCATAGCTTGCTCCATCAGTTTCCCTTCTAACTTTAGTGAATCAGCAGTGAACAGGATAAGGACTGTAATTGCCTTATCAATAGTGATTGCTCCTGTTAGGGAATATTGGAATATTTTTGTGGAGAGAATGCAACCCCCGCTCCCCTCTTCCTTTTTCTATGTTTTATTTTCTAGTTGTAGACCTGTGAACAATTGAGCATCCCGATAGTCATCTGATCTGTCAATTAACAAAACAGTATGGCTATATATATATATACACACACATACATACATACATATTAAGTTTTTGATTCTTACATGCATGGTTTCTATTAACATCAAAGACAATGCAGATCACTGAATTTAATGCTCATGGTATGGATCCAGTGAAATTAGATGAAAAAAAGCTGCTTGCTTTTATGAAAGGTAATGGTTACATCCTTGAAATATTTACATGTTGATATTATTATTATTATTATTATTATTTTTTTGTTGTTGGGGGGGGGGGGGACTTTTCTTTTCTTTTGAAGTGTTCTTTACGGGTTTCAAAAATTTTAACTAGAACTTTTTGTGAGGTTTCAGTATTGGGAAACTTATTTAACAGTGGTTTATTGCTACAGAGAAGTATGAGCCTGTTTATGTAAAATGGACAACTGAAAGGTGTGCTATCTGTAGATGGGTTGAAGACTGGGACTACAATAAAATTATTATCTGCAATAGGTAGGTCATTATTGGTTGTCTCTTGATTCCAAGTTGATTGGGGTGGTTAAATGATAAACTATTTGCAGCAAGGGGATTGAAGCTTATATTGTTTTCTTTTGGAGATTTTTCTTTCTTTACTTGTTGATTTTTCACTCAACCTAAATGACATTATTATTTGTTCAGGTGCCAGATAGCTGTTCACCAAGAATGCTATGGGGTAGCTGATGTTCAAGATTTTACATCATGGGTTTGTAGGGCATGTGAAACGCCCAATGCTGAGAGGAAGTGCTGCCTCTGTCCTGTGAAAGGTATGTCCTCATAATTGAATGTGGTGCTAGTTCTTAACTGTTCTGTGTTGTTTGGATATGGCATGCTTAGATGGTGATATACACACACATGTAAGTATTACCTGTACTGGTGATGGAAAGAAAATGGTCAGTGCTGTAAGTTTATAGTTTCTGCATGGTCTTGTGAAACTATTGTTCCCTTTTTTTTTTTTAATATGCAAAACAAAACAATAATTATGTGGCGTCTTTTCGGACTTCAAAAGTATTGGTTGCAATTGTGGTAGTTATACTTCCATTTGTGATTATTCTTTGCCTATTAGCAAATATAAATGTGATGAAATAACATTTTGATTATGGATTCTGAGCATTAGTATTTAATGCAGTTATGTTTTTCTCTGGCAAAGTTGGCTCTTGTCTCAATGCTTGTCTGCCTTATCATATGTTAAAACTGATTTATAATTATGTATACTGAGCAATGTTAAGTGAGAGTACATCTCTACCTATATCTGACAAAGGGCCTCTTCTTCAATGTCAGTTTATCTTAACATGTTGCAACTGCCTTTTTAGGGGGTGCACTGAAACCAACTGATGTTCGAACTCTTTGGGTTCATGTTACATGCGCTTGGTTTCGGCCTGAAGTTGGTTTCTTGAATCATGAGAAAATGGAACCGGCAACTGGAATTCTCAGAATTCCAACAAATTCGTTTTTAAAGGTATGATGTGGTCATGATGATCATCTAACGAGCTCTCTTTCCTGCTACTTCAATCAAGGATCTTTTTAAGGCAGTGCTTAAAAACTGCCACTGCCATGCTTGGGTTCTATTTTCCCATTCTTTTAAAGAATGTTCTCATGGCATTGGTTTTTTTTATTTATTGTTATTATTTTCTTTTAGTGTACTGCTGTTGAGTTGCTGCAGTGTAGTATGTTTTTCATCAGCTGAAAAATCAGTTCACAGTGGCAGAGGTACTAACTGCTTGTCTCTGAAATTTTGCTTAAATGTATTGACTGCAGAGTTGCATAATCTGTAAGCAGACTCATGGTTCATGCACTCAGTGTTGCAAGTGTGCCACGTATTTTCATGCAATGTGTGCCTCAAAAGCAGGATACTGCATGGAGGTAAGTCTTATAGTTCTTTGCTCATAACTGAATTCATTTTTTGAGAGTCGCAATTTAATGGAATATGTCTACAATGGAAGATAGTGATTAAAAATGATTTTCTTCTTATTTTTCGCACATGATTTTGCTAATGGTCAGTGCATTAAGGAAATTAGGGTTGAACATTGTAAATTATTTCATTAATTTTAAATATTGAACTTCAGATACACAGCTTGGAGAGGTATGGGAAACAAATAACAAGGAAGTTGATATACTGTGCTGTCCACAGGTTGGAAAACTTTACCATTCATTGGTTTCTTTCTTTTTCATATTTTCTGATTCAATCTGTTATTCCATTGAAAGACAAAAGAATTGTCCAACTTTATGCACCATATCTAATGGTTTTTGGTCTTTGTTCCTTTGTATCTTGATTTTTGGTACAGGACCCCAAATCCAGATGCTGTTGTAGCTTTTCACACTCCAACAGGGGTTTTTGCTGGTAGAAGCTTGCTTCAGAACCAGAGAGGCTGTTTCCGAGGTTCAAGGCTGGTTTCAGCTAAGAGAACAGAGGACCCTGAATCTCCATCCCCTGATACTAATGACTTTGAAACTCTATCTGCTGCAAGATGTCGTGTTTTCAAACGATCAAAGCATAAGGTGATGAATTTGGGAACCCTATACATACTTTTTTAAAAAGGAACTGTTGTAATTTTTGCAATGCTTTCTTCGAGATTGCATTTCTTTTGGTACAAAAGGTCATGTTAGATGCGACTTTTGTTTTGTTTGTAGCTGACATCTTGCGATCTATCTTTTTTCTCTCATTGTTTGCAGAGCAAGGAAAGAGAGCCAATATTCCACCGACCAATGGGGCCAAGACATCATTCTTTAGATGCAGTTATTAGCTTGAGCACATATAAAGTGATATTCTTGTCTTTGTTATATTTTTTCTCATCCTTTCCTTTTGATTGTTTTTGTTTGTTGGTAGTATTCCATTTTATACTTACATGCTTCTTTTGTCTCATGACAGGAAGTTGATGAACCTGAGATTTTCTCTTCATTCAAGGAACGACTTTACCACTTACAGGTACACCAGCGTTTTCAATGTGAAATGGCTGATGTCTATAGGCCATCATCTCATTCTCTCTCTCTCTCTGTCTTTTTTTTTTTTGGGCCCTCAGAGAACTGAAAAGCATCGGGTTTGTTTCGGGAAATCTGGCATACATGGATGGGGCCTCTTCGCTCGTAGACATATTCAGGAAGGAGAAATGGTACTAAATTAAGATTTTTACAATTATCCATTTTCAAACTTGTGGGTTTAAGTATTTAACTTGTCTGGACTTTTTGCGACACCTCAAATAAGAAAATCGGTTTCTGGTTTCCTCATTAGTAATTTGATAGTTATACAAGGCATTTATATCTCCAGGTTGTTGAGTATCGTGGTGAGCAGGTAACTCAAAGCATTGCTGATCTAAGGGAGAAACAATATCGTAAAGAAGGCAAAGATTGCTATGTGAGTTTCTTATTCAGTAATCCATGGCCACGGCCATGGCATGGTCGTGGCATACCTTGTGTTATTTGATTGCAATTATAGCTTAATGTTCCTTTCTTGTGTGATGAAGAGTTTGAATTTCTCATTTTGGTGAACTATCTATCCTGTACTAGGTGTTTAATGATAATAATTGACTTAGTTTGAAACTTGGGCTTTGGGATTTATGAAAGTCTTTCAATTGTATTAAGTATGATGTGAAAATTATAGATGAGAGAAATTGATAGGTATCTTCCTAAAAGAAAAGGTTCTCCAAGATCCTTTAGTGTAGGCAATGGAGATAAGGGAGTTCACAGCATTCACCTTTCTAGCAAGCAGGTGCCTACATGGTATATTTGTTTAAGACTTTTTCTGCTTTGATATCTGTGGCCTTTGTGAAAATAGCTACCTCCTTTTCATCCATGTTGCTTCAACCCTCAATAGATTTAAGGCAGAACAACTTTTTATTATTGCTGTTATATGTTTCATTTTAATGTTTATTAGACTATTTAATGTTTAAATTAATGGTTCCTGCAGCTATTCAAGATCAGCGAGGAAGTGGTAATTGATGCCACAAACAAGGGGAATATAGCTCGCTTAATCAACCATTCAGTAAGTTCTTGTTACAAAAGTTAATAACAAAATCTTCAAGATTCTCTTTGGTTTCAATATATATATGAAGCTCTTCCCTAACAGCTAATTTCCTCATTCCTTTGCTTGAGCAATTAGTCTGAGTTTGGATTTGGTTGGCTTGGGTTAGGTTGGTAAAAATCGTATTGACTGTACACAGATTCTGTCATTTAATACTAATAAGTCTAATATCAGTGCATGTGGTTGTGCAAAGGCATTGCACCTTGAGCATACCCTGCTTTTCTTGGTATCTCTTCTCCTGGTATCTCAAGTTCTCAAACCCCGGATACTTGCATTGCACCATTTGACTCTAAGAGAAATTAACGCCAAAAAGGGGGAAAAAATGCATTATTTTGAGAAAAGTGAAATTATAATGAGAGACCAATTTTGGTTTGTTCTGGATCTTTCAGGTTCTAATTAGTGTTGCTTTTAGAACCTGAGCTTCTTGCCTGTGTCGTCCCATTGGTCTAGTTATAGTCCCCAAAAATTGCTTCTATTTTGTGCTTAGGTCATTAATTGTTGTTGCAACTGTTTTATGAACCAAAAGTTACTTCTGTTTCATTAATTGTTGTTGCAACTGTTATATGCAATTCAACCTTGATTTTTAGTTCATACATTTATTTGGCCCTATGTGCTCACATGTTCAAAATGATGTTAAAAATTTATTCCTTCTGATGCAGTGCATGCCTAACTGCTATGCAAGGATCATGAGTGTGGGGGATCGAGAGAGCCGGATAGTTCTTATTGCTAAGACCAATGTGTCAGCTGGTGATGAATTAACGTATAATCTCTCTCTCTCTCTCTCTCTCTCTCTTCCCCCCACCCTGCCTCCCCAATATAAATTTTGGTTTCTTTGGTTGAGGAATAAATTATTGTGCCTTTTTTAAAATTCCACAGGTATGATTACTTATTTGATCCAGATGAGCATGACGAATTGAAAGTCCCTTGCCTATGTAAAGCTCCTAACTGTCGGATGTTTATGAACTAGGTTCTACCTTTCTGCTAAGGACGCCACCTCATCTTTGTTTTTGTGAATCTCACATTTGCCATTCCAGCTTTGTAATTTTCTCTCTTCTTGCCCCCGTCATATTTAGCCCATTTTTTTTTTCGTAATTCTTTAGATCGCAATAAAATGTAAATACATCAATCGCCACCTGTTTAGTGGTGGTATTTTTGTAAATTGATGTAGACCTTATAGAATGTTGAGATTTCAATTCGACTTGGGAATTTTACTTTCTTTCCCCGTTGAAGTATTCTGCGAATTGACTATGTTTCAATTTACCAGCACATTTTCCTTTTTTCCTCCGAAGGGCTACATGTTTAATATGTTAATCTTATGGGTGGCGGTATTTCCCCCCCATCTTTTGTGTGAAAACCACTCACTATTTGTGTTGTTGAATTTTTTATATTGTATAAACCCATAAGCTTTTATGTTTAACTATTTTCTGAACTCTCAAATCACGGAAAAAAAAAATTAATATTGCATGGATGGTGGAAGAAGATATGCAATGATAGGAATCAAAAAAAAAAAAGTGATGAGATATGAGAATTTGAAAAGGCAAAAAATTTGTTATTGCGATTAAAAAATCTGCTATGATGACAAAAGATATAAAATTACGTATAATTTTTACATGTGAAAAAGGTAGGGATTAGTGTTTATACTTAGAGTTGGTAAAATTTGACACGATCCGACATGAATACGATCTGAATAAATAAGTATAGGCCGTCAACTTCGCTACAATTATTAAATGAGTTGGATCTTACTTAACACGGTGTTTTTTTTTTTTATGTCGGGTTAGAGTTAAAATTTTTAATTCATTTATCTGATCAATGATATAATTATATTTTTTATTTTAAATTAATTTTTAAGTTCTTGTCATTAAAATTTAAATATTAGATATTATTTTTTTTTTTGAATGATGGACATATACATAGTGTTTCATTTATAAAATTTTATATAAATTTAGAACTTTAATAGTGTAAATATGTAATATTTTGGTATGTGTACATAGATACATACATACATACATACATACATATATCTCATATAAATTTTGTTATATATATAAATGTTAAGTGGGTTATTAGGTAACCTGTTTATTTTTCGTGTCCGGTTGGAGTCTCAATATTTTGATATAATTATTAAATGAATTGTGTTTTAGTCGACCTAAATTTAACATGACACGAACATAATCCGATGACTCATTTTGCCAGCATTATTTATACCTATGTAAGAAGAAAATATTATAAAATATTAATCTGACATGTACTTTTAGTATTTATTAGGTGTATTTACAAAATATATTAATTTTTAATTTTCGGGATGGATTAATCACCAGGGTGGTTTTATAGAAGATAAGGGGGCAAATATCACCAACCTAATCTTATGCTTCTCTTCTCCATTTTGTTGTGATTTTCACATGGCATGGCAGAGCGCCAATCTCCTGGTTATGGTCGAACCGAAACCGCATGCATCAATTTCAGCACGAGGTTCGTAGGCTTGCAGCAGTAATGGCTATAATTCAACAAACCATCATGAAGAAAATCTTATTCTTAATGGTGCTAGTTATCTTAGCAAACCCCCAAAAAAAAAAATGAAAAGAAGTGGGTTGGGGGAAGGAACAGTAATAGGAGAAGAATCAAAGGAAAATTGACGATGTAGGCAGGGCAATTTAGGGTAAACAGTCTTAATTAGGACTTTTGGTAGTCCACGTCCACGTGTTAATATTATTGAGGATTCCCATGATGCAAGCCAGGCCCGGCCCACACCAGTTCAGAATTCCGATCCGTGATGTACTATTTGAATTTTATAATATTTTGTTTCATTTCTATTTAAATCTTGCATTTCGCGCGCCTATATAAAGCTGAAGACTGAGAGTTGAAGTCATTTTGAAATTTCTTAGAGAGAGAAACGGAGAGATGAGGAAGAGATTGAAAAGAAACAAGGGACTTTGCGTTTGCAGCTCTCCTTGCTGCCCTTACCATGCTTCTTTCTCCCTCTTCAGTTGGTACTTTCTCTCTCTACACTCTCCTTGAACAATGAACTTTGAATTCGAACCATATCTCCGCCTCATTTCAAATTCTTACTCTCTTATTCGTATACTATATGCTTGCATATTTAACCAATTTTAGTGAAATTTAAATCAATTCATGTTTTTCGAATTTTGATTTAAAATTCTGAGCTCTGGTTTCGTTTCATTCAATTTATCTAAATATGAGCTTTCAAGGTACTCTGGAATCTGAATTTCGAAGACAATAACCGTTTCGTTATATTTGATCTGAGAATCTGAGATGAAATGATCTTTAAATTATCAGATTATTTGAAATTTTTCTGAATTTTAAGATCTGTTTGTTTTGAAAATCTATTTCACGTTGTTTCCTAGTTGATATGAGATGTTTTTAGGAAAAAAAAAAATTGATATTCTACTTTTGAGAAAGCAATTTATCGTTTCCAAACATTGTTCCTTACCTCTATAAACAGATCGGTTGAGAGTCGTTTATTCTTGTTCTTCTGTTTCAAAACAGTTTTTCATTTTGATTCCTTCACCACTGTTTGGTAGCTGCGAAAATAATGTGTTTAGAAATTTAACAAGATATTGAATCTCATGTTCTCTGATGTTCTAGTTTACTGAATAAACAAAAATTAACCTCGTCTGAGGATTAGAAGATTCTATTATCTCTTATTTGAATGAACTATTTTAAGTTTCGACGCCACAATTTCTTCAATTTTCCTCTGCTTTCTCTTTAGCCAAACAGAATAATCATGAGAATTTAGTTTTGAAATTAACTCGTGAATTTTATGTTTTCGAATTTGGAGTGCTAAAACTGGAAATTCTCTTGAGTTTTTGCTAGTCTACCAAATTAATTTTCAAAACACAGATCTGCGTTAAATTTGAAATGAGTCAAGTTGTTAAATCAGTTTTGCAGTTGATGTTGTTCACTCGATTTAGCTATTTTCCAAAAAAAAAAAATACTATTAAATAATATTTCTATTTTTTTTCCCCCGGGGGGGTAAAAAAAGGTATGATGTGGACATATGGACATACATAGCGAGGTTTTTGGACGGAAAATCTCTGGTGAAGCTGGCGTTGACGAGCAAATGGTTCCGCGATGTTATTATGCATGATTGCGTTTGGAAGTACGCGTGCCTGCGTGATCTTCAGGTCCCCGATCCATGCCTCGTGTCCTTTAGCTGGACCAAGCTCTACGCTACAGCTTTTGGTATAGACGAATCCCCTTTGGTTTTGCCATTTTTAATGTGTGTGTTTATATTGTCACTACCACTGTATCATCACAGTCTTATCGCTATAATTCATTATTGCAGATGGGAGTCATTCTTACTTGTTTCGTCAGCAGGACAAACATCTTGGTAGTTCTTTCTTTCAGCATTTTCTGTTTAAAGAATCATAGTTGTATAATTAAAACTAGAACGGATTCAATAAATTAGCTAAAAGTTATGAAACCATTTTCAGTTTTTCCCTGTTGGATTACTACTATCAGATATATGGAAGACACTTATTAGCATCCTGGATGGTCAAAAGTGAATGAAGTGAACAGGAACTTATGATTTGACATTGTGCTTTAACTTTTAACCATATTAGATAGATAATATCATGATTAAGATGATTACATTTGAGTTTGCAAGTGGCAGTTAAGAATATCTGTCAATTTTTAATGGCAAACAAATGCCCATCTGTTCAAATTTCCTCTCAACCCTGCCATGCCTATTTTTATTTTTAGTGCACGAACGCATTTCATGGCTTTAGGTTTACTAACTAGATGAGTAGCTAGTTTTTCTATGCAAAATACCTGTTGCACCAACAATAATAAATGTGGAAGCTCATGTTTCTAAGTGCATCCGACGACTAATAAAATTTCTTCACTCTGTTCGTCTTTTTACCGAACTAATCAGATTGGATGCGAATTGGTGCATTTCTTTTCGATTCACAAGAAGCACTCCTGACTGATAAGCTGGACTTGCCCGTTAGAATCATAAAAGAAAAAACTATCGAGAAGATGTTGAAGGCCTGTGGATCATGCTTCTTGAAAAACATTAAGACTGGGATATGGATAGCCGGTACTGTAAAATTGATTGAAGTATCCTGTTATTGCTTTTAAATTGCGTGCATATTTGGAATGTCATAGTCATTAGCCCAACTAATTGTGCACTTCAATATGGTTTATTCTTTCAGATTTGCAGCTTGTTCGATGCCCTGCATGTAACCTTGATACATGTGAAGGTGAGATTAAATGACTAATTGCTTATAAAAGTAGGGCATGGGTTTTTTTTGTTGTTAAATTAATTTGTTAGATAAGATGTGTGGTTATGGGTTGTGATCAATAGAAATGTAACATTGCTTTGGTAATGAGCCCAATGGTGGAGCATAGGCCCAGATCACAGAATGTGAGATTACTCTTAAAATCCAGTGCAATATACTTCATGTGGTAGAACCCTGTCACTAAGGATTAGAAATCTATGACCTTTTAAGATTCTTCAACTAACAATTTGTGATGTGCTCGCTTTGTAGGATATTTGTAGCAGGCGAGCATTGAAAGACATACAGAGAATTTTTTCTTTTTGTTTTTATTTAATTTCTTTCACTTTTTAGTAAAAAGGCATATCACGAGTTGTGAAGCAAGAAAATTTGCTTTTTTCCACGCAGGAACAATGCAGATGCTAGATACCAGGCATATAGAGCTGTTCTTGAGCGAGGGTTTCCAGAATAGAAGCTGGGAGTATGAGCTTATTGGATCTCACAAAATTGAAAAGGATGTACGGGCAGCTTCGGCAGGCATTTTTGATGTGAATCACTTCAAGGACTGTCAATCAGCAGGTAAATCTTAATTTTATACTCTATGCTCATCTAACTCACCGTGTTGTGTCCGTATCACCAAGAAAGATCCGCAATATGCTCATTATTCATAACAAGACAAACCTGTAAAAATAAAGTCTGCTTCAGCCACTGTCGGAATGTTGTCAATAAGGTTTTCACATGAAAGGTGTAATAATATTTTCCCCAGCATCAAACAGCATAAGTTAGGTGAGACTGAAAACTATTTGGTAGAATGCCTGATATATTCTCAAACAAGCTATCAAAGATGATCTAAGAATGTAAGTGAGAGATACTTTGGGTGTAGAGTGTCTTTTCATTGACATATATTCTCGAATAGCCAATATAGCTACTCTAAGATTTCAAGCTTTCCTTCATTAACTATGTCAATCCAATTGAGTGAAAGATTCACACTGTTAAAAATTTTTGTTTTATAAGAACCTAACGGTTAGCTTTTACTTGCTCTTGCATTGCTCATACACTTGTACTTCGTTGATATAAAATTGAGGAAACCTTTAGGTGCATGGCCATATGATGTGTGAAAATGTGTTTTATTATGTGTACAGTAACAGAACTTTATCAGAATGATCATAACCAAATTTTGATAACAACTAGAATCTATAGAGCTGCTTACTCCGAGATATGGCTCAGGATAGAGCTTATGACCGAGAAAGGATTATTTCTGATATTTAAGAATGTGGAATGATACAATTCAGTTTTGAAACATTTGGCAGGGGTGTTCAATCTCAAGAGATGGGCAGGCAAACCAAACGAGATGCTACCGAAAGCCATCATTGCTTTCCATGCAGTGGCTATCAACACCAATTTACAAAAGAATGAAGGTACATGTTTACAATGTGTGAAGATCCATAAAAATTTGTTTGAATCTTCTCAGCTTTTCACTTCCGCCTCCCCATTGTTATTATATATTTTTCAGAGAGGCCTGCTGACATTTTTGCTTATTGCAAGTACATTCTTTGATTGGCTTTCATATAACATGATTGAACTATACATACTACATTTTTTCAATGAATTTTTTTTTTCCGACTTTCTGGGAGTAGGAATTCTTGTCAAGTACCACACCATGAAAGCTGGGCGCGATGGCGATATTGTCTCGATCCGAATCTCACAGCAGCTTTTGTAATTCTGCTTAATTCTCACATATATATTTGCAAATATCAGATAATTCTAACTTCAAGACGATTGGTATGCCTAATTCAAAGTTCTGAGGGGATCAAATTCTTCAGCAATCATTCTGATCTTAACCCTCATTGTAGAAATTATTACAAGATACTAGACAGGTCTTTCTACAACTCAAGATTTATATCCACTCATTAATGTCTGTAATAGTGAAGTTCAATTTTGCTGTAGAGTTTTTCAGCTAATTAGCTACTTGAAAAGTCATAAGTTCATTTCTTAATTTCTTTTCATTTGCCTTCAAAATTAGCATAGGCTGATGCATATAGAATTGGTTTCAGTTTTCACTTTCTAATACATTAAAGGATTTCTATCTTCAAACCATACGTCTGCATGCCGTACTACAAATTGTATGCATAGACTTTTCCCCGAATACTTGCCTTGAAGTTATTGCCTGGGGGCAAATTTACAAACAAATTGCTGTCATAAAAAACTAGAGCGAATAAAATAGTCTTTGACTTCAGGCATATTTTTTAGTTTAATCAATGAAGTCCAGAAACCAAACTTCTTTTATTATCCACTAGTCCTGCTCATCTCTGGAATTAGTCCTCCCCCATCATTCATCATCAACATGTGTATCATACAAGTTCTCTTCTTTCTCTTCTTCCTTTTTCCCTTAGTACATTCAGAATCTTGCCATGTTCATTTTTGTGCCGATAGTATCCCTGTTCGATTCCCCTTCCGACTTCACGACAAGCAATCCGAACACTGTAGCTATCCGGGTTTCAATCTTACTTGCACCAGCCAAGGCATAACAGTCCTCAAGCTTCCTAATTCTGGAGAATTTTTTGTCCGCAACATCAATTACATCACTCAACAAATATACCTCTACGACCCCGAAAATTGCCTTCCCAAACTGCTCCAAAGCTTCAATCTCTCTGGCTCTCCTTTTGCTGCTACTTTTGCTTATCACAACTACACTTTCCTCAGCTGCCCAGCTCAGCACACAAAGTCCCGCTTCCCCACCATTGATTGCCTCAGCAATTCAACAACTTCAGTTTTAGCAACTTCTTCAGTGAGTTTTGTGAATTCAATGATCTCTTCATGCCAGATAATTTCAACATTGACAGTCCCAATTTCAAGGTCGGTTCACTATGACGAAGGATTCATAATTGACCTTAATAGTGACCTTCCGTTAACATGGAGTCTGCCTGATTGCATTGATTGCGAAGCAAGAGGAGAAATTTGCGGGTTTAAGAGCAGAAATAGTCAAGAAATTGGTTGTTTCAACGATTCTAAACCAGGTAATTCTCTTTCTTAATCTCGATTAATCGAATGTTAATTACTATTAGAAGACTCCAAAGGCCACAGAAACTTAACCACAGCGGATACATACACACACACACACATGCAAATTTCCTTTCCTATTAAAGAAGGCAATTGACTTAACTTTTGTTTGTATGTTAAGCATTTAAGCAATTGGGATTAGATTAAAGAGAATTGACTATCGAAATACAACGTCAGATCGTGGGGATGTGGGAATGAAAACGTCATGACTCCAGTATAATATTGTTCCTTCTAACTTAATCGACAGTGTCTACTCTTCATAAAGCCAAAAGTCAAAATCCAAAGTTTCTATGTTGGTAATTTGTGGTCAAGCGTTATTTTAAGGTGTTCTGAGTTGGTGGTGATGGTGGTTTTCTTTATTGGTTTTACTTGGTACATATTTTTTTTACTCCATTTTTCTTAGCTGCTGAATGCTACTACGTAACAAAATACCATAGACTTCTAGCTGACTATGTTTTTGTTGGATTGTTGTGTTGTTTTGCCGCCTATGGGAAAAATTAATAAGAGGGTGCGCTTATGTTGCATCGTACATACGTTGAGCTCGTAATAATTTTTCTGTTATTGAGTCACAAATATTCGTACTTTTTTTGTTACCGGTGATAACTTTTTCATTACATTCACATACTCAAAAGATGAGTTATGCTACATTTGAGAAGTATAATAAAATAGTTCTTAGTAAAATAGAATCTCCTTAAATTAGTATTCAAAAAATTGATAATCACGATTAAATAATAGTTTTTGTTAGTCTTGACTTGGACCAACATGGTAAATTAATCATTCGATAAATTTATTACATAGTAAATTTAAAAAAAAAACTTATTTTTTTATATTACAAAATTAATACATAAATTAATAATTAATCAATTTAAAACTAAATATATATGATTTGTTTATGATTTGCTTTGTTGTACCGACCGTTGTTGCTTATTTACACTTTTTGTATGAAAAGTCATTGTTGTATTTTTATATGCTATGTTAAGAGAGATAAAAGAGAAATCGACTTAATATATTACCTCCAATTTTTTATTTTATTTTTTGTGAGTTACCATATAATCGTGATTTAGTCAGAGGATTATCAAGTGATTTATTCATTATCAAAGATAAAATCATAATCGTATCATGCAGCTTGATAGAATCACTACATTCTCTAATTAATAATTATTGATTTATCAATATATTAATATTTACTAAATTAATAGATTTTTCATAGTCCTAAGATTATTAATTTATTAAAGTTATACAGTAGTAAGAAAAAACTACTACACTAAACGGCCTGATTATAGGTAATAAACAGAAGGGGGGCTGATCCTTAGTGATGTTAATTTTCAGGCGGATCAAATGCTGGTCTTCGTGTGTTCAGAATACTTGCATTATCGATTGCGATACCAGCTCTAATATGTGCTGCTGCAATCGGAATTTGTGCATGCTGCACAGATAGGAGTCGCCCTGGCAGCATGCAGCTTAACTCAACCCCAACGTCAGTAGTACCTCAGCCGCCCATAATAACGGTGGGTTTGGATGAATCCACCATTGAATCATTTCAAAAGCTAGTCCTCGGAGAAAGCAAGCGACTGCCTGGACCTAACGGCAGCGCTTGCCCCATATGTTTATCGGAATACCTCAGCCAAGAGACAATCAGATGCATACCCGAATGCAAACACTGCTTCCATTCTGAGTGCATTGACGAGTGGCTCCGACTGAATGACACATGTCCTGTTTGCCGAAATTCTGCATCGCCTGTTCATGCCAGTTCTGTGAACCCCTAATATAGAATAGGACCTACCTTTTCTTCTTTGTAATTGCGTTCGTCATTGTTACATAATTTATTATTGGGTGTTTAGGGAAGAAATTGCAGTTTCGGGTCCTTTCGTTTTTCCTGTAGGATCACGTGAAGTTTTCTTATTTTCAGTCCAAGCAAAATTAACCAACCACCAAGTTGCTGCACAAAATATAAATTCACGTCATTTGAGTTAAAAGAATCAAGTTCAAAGAAGAGGAACAAACAAACTATTTTTCATTACTTCCTCACATGACAGGTTTCCAGCATCAACCATCAGAGTATCATTACTTTAAACAAAACATGTGATAAAATTAGCTGCCAACACATGATACATGCACTTAAAAGTTAAATTTAGTCATGTTCTTTTGAAGCAAACAAAGTGCTTGAGAGAGACTACAGCTGCATCAGCTCAGATAAAAGGCAGACTGGATAAAACTCTCATTTCTTTGCAAGCAACTTCTTTGGAAGCTTCTCCACAGGGGTAGATTTAAGTAGGAAAAGCCTGGCAGCACGTTCTTGCAAGGTACCCCCACATTTCAGCCCACGCGCTTGAAGTTCAGACTTCAATCTTTCCAGGCCAAGAACCTATAACAGGAGAAGAATGACAATAGAGGAGTTAGTGGTTGTTGAAGCCAATGGTGTTCTCATTAACTAAAATATTCAGCAATAAGGCAAGCCAATAGTGTTCTCATTAACGAAAATCAGCAATAAGGCAAAATCTAGTCTTATTTTGGTTAAATGAATACTTCAAAGCAACAAAAGTAACTAGGTTGCATCAGAACGCTAACAGGCTAATCAATTATGTCAATCACACTAAAGAACATGAAAGAAATTTAACTACACAAGCATACCTCCATCTCAGCTGCTGAATTGAATTCATCAAAATTTAACGGCCTTTCCAGCTCTGCAGACGTTGTATTTGCAACAATTGCCACTTCATTAATTGCAGACTTAGAGTCAGAGGAATCACTGGGTTCAGCATCAGCAGATCTCTTTTCACTACCTTCCTCATTTTCTGAACTCAACACATTTGGGGGTTGACCGATTATTTCCTCCACATTTTCAGATGCAAATTCACCACAGCAATCTTGCTTTTCAGCCTGAGCAGCTTTAGTTCCAGAAACCAATGCAGTGTCTGACCATGATGTACTTGTAGTCTGCATTACCATTCCTTCATGAATTTCAGGTTCAACCATATCATTCTCCTCAGGAGGTACATCTTCTGTACCAGATTCTGAGCTTTGTTGGACAAGAACATCTTTCTCTTCCTCGGAACCACTCTCACACGAACCACCACCAGAAACCACTCTATCCTGTTTCCCACCAGTAACTGAACCCGAACTCCCCTCAGTTTCCTTATTTGTATCTGAATGATGCCCATTATTTAGAACAATGGATTTCTCATTTTCCTCATCGTCGTCATCCTCGCTGCTATCCTCATCGTCACCTTCACCCAATTTCCTCTTCCCCATCCTATGAAAATGAAAAGATATTAAGCATCAACAAACAATAAGAACAACTTCTCAAGATCTAAATAACAACAGCAGCACTATATTTATTATTTAATAGTACAACTCAAAATGATGTATTTCCCAATCTTTTCACTTCAGTTTCACATAAACCAAGACGGAGCATAACAACGTTGAAACAGGCTCCCATAACTTTCCCTAAATTTCTCATCAAAGCAAAGAAATCAGCATAATAAAGTACTTCGCTATTTCAGCTTTCCTTGTATTTAGATTTAAGGATTAAAAAAATTCCCATAGAAATCAACAGCAGAACAACTCAAATTCCAAGAAAATAAAATTAGGGTTTCACAAATTCAGTCATCAATCAAAACAAATCATTTAAAACCATAAAAAATAATATTAAGAAAGTAAAGTCTTACCAAATCTTCATCCTCTTGGCCTCGGTATCATTCGACTTCACCGCCTTTCGTTTTCCATTAGCACATGCCTGTCTCACTGCTTCTTCCACCTTAGCCATGCACTCAGCCGACTCCTCTCTATATTTCTTCACGTACTTCTCCGCTTCTCCGTCACCAACTCCTTTCTTCCCCTTTTTTGCCGACTTCTTGAGAAACTCCTCCGCGATTTTCTCCAGCCTCCTCTCCTCTTCCTCCGCTTTCCACTCCTCCAACTTCTTCTCCGCGTTCACGTGCCTCAGCCTCCGCCCACTCATATCGCGACACGCGTCGAAGTTGTTCGTCTTCTTTTGACCGGCTTTCGTGGCCGCGCCACGGAGTAACGATCCAAACCCGCCTTTGCCTCCCAAGAGGCGGAGCACGAGGTTGAAGGTGATGTGCTCATCCGATATTATGGTTCTGTCCTTCAATTGGAGGCCGGAGTAGATGAGGCGCTGAAGGTGGGTGGGGATTTTGGTGGCTTCGTAGATCCGATTCTTAATCTCGTGACCGTACACGTGGCAGTTTGTAAAATTTAGGGTTGTTGTTTTGCCGTTTAGCAGCTTCACGAATAGCTGCAGCGGCTTCGGGTTGGTGGTGTGATCTTCCATTGATTTGCTTGCGCGAGAGTATTCGTTTCTGTATATATTTGATCGGTTATCAATTTCAACTTGAATGATTTATTTTGATTGCTGATAACTTGATACATAGATATATTTGGGTGGTGGGCTTTTTTTTATATATAATTTTATTTATACGACTTCCCATGCCATTCCCCCATCCATCCGAATTACAAACTAATTAGGAAAACTCATTTTACACAGAATAGGATATTTTTATATATTATTAAAATATACCTACTTATATAAATTTTATCAACGAATGGCACAAGGTATTAAAATTGTATGAATAAGCCCTTACCCACTATGCAGTACCTAGTTGCAATTTTTTGGTAATGAAAACACATCTTGCTATAATTAAGTATGCGTTTGGTTTTGTTTTTAATTTATTTTATAATATAAATATAATTAATTTTTGGTAAATTTAAAAACGCATTTGATAGTTAATATTGGAAACAGCTTTTAAAAATGAAAAGATGGAAAAATAGAAATAATAGAATAGAGTAAAAAAAAAATTTTTTTAAAAATACCGTCAATGGAGTCCGCTGATGATTTTTTTTTTTTGAATTATATGAGACTAATACTCAGATTACAACTCATATTACATGAAAATATTACTTCTATTTATAATCAAATAATTACTGGGACTAGTTTACATTAAATTTTATATAACACTGCTTATATTTTACTCTCTCTAATATTCGAGGGATGTCTACTCCACATACTTTTTGAACGGTAGAAGACTGGCTTCACTCAAATTGAGGAAGGAATTAAACCACCACAATGCTTTTGTTAGGGTTCGAACCACTACCCTCACATTTATGAGGGAGTGGTTCTAGCTTTGGTCAAGTGGTTAGTCTGTTGATAATTATTATATTATTATTTAAATATAAAAATTTAGTATTTTCTAATAAGATCTGATCAAGTGTACAATTATACACATGTCAGGCTCCAGTTGAGGGGTGATGGATCCCACAACTGAGCTCTCTTAATGGGATCCTGATACACATGCAGTATTATAAAGTATGCAGCTGTGCGCACTTAATAATAATTCATTTTCTAAATTTTTTGTTACTACTATAAAACATATATGATCATTTTCATGAAAATTTATTTCTAAGCCCTTTTTTTAATCTTACAAAATAAAAAAATGAGGGTTGAAAAACCATACCAAACAACCGCTACATTATTACCTAGCATTGAATTAAATAAGTTTTGACCAATGATTATCACAATGTCAACTATGCACATTACTGTAAGTGTGTTTTTTTTTTTAATGTTTGATAGTAGAGTGGGTAAAAAAGCTCAAGCATGCCCTACTCAAACTCTTCGGTTTTGGCGCAACCCTTCATATGAGAGCTTGAACGAGGGTTTAAGAAAAAGCATGGGTCAGCCCAATTTTTTATTTAAAAAAAATTATAAATCAGATTAATAAATTAAAATTAAAAAAATAATAGAAAATAAAAAAACTTAATCCCTAATTCATAAATTAATAATTATTAAAAATACTTAAAATTATAATATTAAACTCTCTCTTAAATATTAATTAATTAAGAGGATGCTAGAATTAGAAAACCTAATATTAAAAAATTAAATATCTAAGTTTTTATTTACTTTATTTTTTAATTTTTAATTTTATTTTTGAAATGTTTATTTTTTTAATTTCGTTGTTGATTATTAACTAATTTTGAATTTATAACAATTAAAAATAAAAAAAATAAGTGAAAGCTCAGGCCACATCCAAGCCCGCCCATGTACTTCTCCTAAAAAAAACCCGCATTTTACCATCTCTATTTGATAGGAACTGCAAACATTAGAGTGTTTTTTTTTTTTTTTTGAAAAGCAAACATTAAGGGTGTTTGGTCATTGATATTTGAATGGATCAATCTGAACAAATTAAAAAACTATGTGCCTAATTCAGAAAATGATAAAAAGAGGCACATACATAACTCTATTCCGGAATTCCAAGCAGTAGACACGTGTAATCCGGTGGGTTAAGGCTCATTAGAAGGCGGGAAAGAGAATTTTTTTTTTTTTGGCTGACGTGACATCATACCGTCGATTACGCGCTTCAAACGATGCGTTTAAGTGTGGCCCAAGTCCGAAAGAAAATCGGATATTGAATATGGGACGATTTAGAGTTGATTTTGGAAAGTTTAAAAATAATTTAAAAAAAAAAAAATTAATTTTAATATTTAATTAAAATTTTTTTTTTAATAAAATTACTTCATCTTCTAATAAATTTTAAAAAATAAAGAGTGAGTAGTTTTTTAAATTTTAATTTTAAAAATTATTTTTATAATTAATATAATTTTATATATATTCTCATATATATTAAAAATTTAAAATTATTCTTATTAATTAAAAAATAAAATTATTATTAATATCAAATAATAAAATAAAAAATAAAATTAATAATATAAAATATTTATTTTAATTATTAATTATTATATATACACAATTAAAAATATATAAATATGTAAATAAATTTTATTCAATACTTATCTAATTTAATTATTTATATTATTATAGTAGTTTAATAATAAAATTTAATAAATATATACTACTATTTTTAAAATTTATAATATTTTTAAAATAAATTTTATTAAAAATTTAACGAATCCTTTTCGCAACTGCTGATTATTTATGTAACACAGTTAACATAATTATTTTAAAAAGTACCATCTTTATGAAATTGCCCAGCACCCGAAACATGTGTACTTTTCCCGATCATCCTAAAAGAGAATTATTTTTTTAATTAAAAGGAATGATTACTGATTACGATTTGATTTCATGCTCATCATCGATCTCCGCGAAGAACCAGGTTGGAATTTATCTCAGCTGCATAGAGAGAATATTAGTCGAATCAGGATATAATGAAGAAAGCGGACGTACCGGATAAGGGTCGGACCTTGTCCGTGGACCCGAATGTTCCTCGATGGGTTTGCCAAAACTGTCGCCACTCCCTTTGCATCGTCGGCGTCGACTCTTACGCCGACAAGTACTTGAACGACTCTTCTCGCTTCAGTTAGGGTTTTTTTTTTCTTTACTCTTGCTTTCTGCGATTAATTTAAATTAGTTATTACTGTCAATTGTGGATTTTAGAGTTGTTTCCAACTGATTTATATTTTTGAGTGTCAACTACGAATTCAAGCATTTTTGTTTATGGGTTCTAGTTTAATTGCTATATCTAGTCATATTGGCGATTGGGTTTTTCATTCGGCAATTTAAATGGCCAGTTGTATCATTTGTGCCAATTTTGTGAAATTATGCCAATGAATTTGTAGACTTATTCTCACTTAGAGTCTGATTGTGAGATTAAATTGTCCTAAATCCCCAAATGTGAGTTATTTGCAATGTTGCCGTGCAGACAAAAACCTTTTCAGTTGTCAAAGTGCTTGTGGGTTTATGATTTATTAGTAATTAGTTCTATATATCATCGTGTTGTGGCAAAACTTAATATATTTTTCTTGGAAGGGTAATTGTTTCTAATCACTCTGATTGAATGATCATGCGCAGCAATGCATGGTTCTTCAATCCATGCGGCCAACAGTGTGTTAGGTTCTACCCGAATGGACAATTCTTTTGTCGTGTTGCCGAAACAAAGACCCCAGTCACATGGGGTACCACCACGTCCTCGTGGCTCAGCTGCCCAACCTGAGGCGAGTCAGTCTGGAAAGGCAATGGATGAATCCTTTGTAGTCGTCTATAAATCTGAGTCTGCATCAGATGGAGGTGGGCCCCAGATACCATCACCAGAAGGAGGAACAAATGGACCAATGCAGCCGAACAATTCTGGGTTCCACTCAACCATAACTGTTCTTAAACATGCATTTGAGATTGCCACATCCCAGACACAGGTGTCCTAATATGAAGGCTTCTGGATTGGTTAACACATATTCTTTGATTGTTGAAGATTTTTTTTGTGGTATTTAGATTATGATCTCTGTGTCTCTTTCTCAATTTCCAGGTTGAGCAACCTTTATGTCTTGAGTGCATGAGGGTGTTGTCTGATAAACTTGATAAGGAGGTTGATGATGTAACCAGGGACATTGAAGCATATGAAGCCTGCCTTCAGCGCTTGGAGGGAGAATCCCAAGATGTTCTTAGTGAAGCCGATTTTCTTAAGGAGAAATTAAAGGTGCATACCTCAAAATTGTTATTGATGCAATAAATTATTTTTACACTCTACTTTCGTAAACATTTGTTTCAATTTAGAAGTAGAAATATTTGGGTTGAATATGTGCAAGGAATTTTTTTTTTGTCCTTTTCTTTTCGTGAACTGATTTGCTCCTCTAAACTTGCCTTATTGATCCAAGAATTCTTAAAAAGCTTGTAGTGACTAAATTTTTTCCATCTGAGTCAAATATTTGTTCAATATTTTGTTGATGGCATTTAGATTGAGGAAGAGGAAAGAAAACTGGAAGCAGCAATTGAGGAAACAGAGAAGCAGAATGCGGAAGTAAATGCTGAACTGAAGGAACTAGAGTTAAAATCTAAACGGTTTAAGGAACTGGAGGAGCGGTATTTTTTGAACATATACTATTTATCTAATATAGCCTCTTTTGTGCATTTCCAGATAAAATCATAGTCTACATTTTATTTTTTATGCTTTAAGTCCTTTCTTTTCTGATTTTATACACACTTTACCTGGAAACACTCCAAAGATCTATAGTTGTTCTTACTTATGTTTCCCAAATTCAATGTTAACAGGTATTGGCAGGAGTTCAATAATTTTCAATTTCAATTAATTGCTCATCAGGTGAGTTGTTTATACGTCTTTCCTTCACTAGCTGTTATCCATTGAAATTAGTGTTAAATGGATTAAGAAGCTCCTTGGGCTTAAGCACTTGATTGTTTTGTTGTTTCTTTCCTAATGGTGCTGCAAAATCCTGAATTGATTAGTTCTTTGGGGATGGTTACAGTAGAATAACAGTGCTACTTTTATCTGCGGACATTTATTTGACCATTTAAGACATCGTAAATAGATAAGGGAAATGCTGTTATTTATTTATTTTTTATGGTTGGAGAATTCACATTTCTTTTAATCATCTTAAGCACAAATTTTGTGGTTTTTTGCAAGAAGACCATCAGTCACCCTCTAGTGCTTTATTAATCTTTTACCCCCTTCTTTTGTGATTGTAAAACTTTCTGCTGACAGGAAGAGAGGGATGCAATTTCATCTAAGATAGAAGTTTCACAAGCACATTTAGACTTGTTGAAGCGAACTAATGTACTCAATGATGCCTTCCCCATCTGGCACGATGGAGAATTTGGAACAATCAACAATTTTCGGCTTGGACGGCTTCCTAAAATTCCAGTAAGAGACTAAGCATTTCTTTCTCATTTTTATGATAATTTTCAGTTTTCATTGGCTTGCTACAGACTGGTGGCTTCCTGAGGATTTCTTCCTTTTTTTTTCCTTCCTTGTTCAGTATTTTCCTGAAATATATTGCCTAAATAAATGGGAATAATGGTTAACTCTACATTGGGGAAATATTTAGGTTGAGTGGGATGAGATTAATGCTGCCTGGGGACAAGCTTGCCTTCTTCTCCACACAATGTGTCAGTATTTTCGGCCAAAGTTCCCGTATCCTTTTTTACGAGTTTGTGTTTTCTAGTCATTGTTGATAGTATGCTCTTTTAATTGATGATGTTGTGTCTAGTAAGCTCATACATTTGAGTATATCCTCGTCTAAGCAGATGGTTGTGCCTGTACAGCATGCCTGGTGCATGAGATGTGTGAACCATTTGGGAAAGTTATATCTTGTTATTCCTGTGTTATTTGTTACCAAAAAAGTTTTCACTGAAACAGTTTCACATGTCAGCTTTAGAAGGTATCCCTGATACCAATTACATCTACCTTCTTATCACATGGTTATGTTTTTAATTGTAATTTTAGTGAATAAGAACTAATGTAGTCTGATGGCAGATACTGAGGTTGATAAATGTTCAGGTTCCAATAATGGTCTAAACAGAGTATGTCTCATTTATTGTCTAACTCTGTCTAACAGAGGTTATCTTGGGCAACATAGATACTTATCTGGGGTATTTTGTAGGAACCACCTATTTTGGGGATTTTATGGGAACCATCTCTAAGACTAAATTGGTGTATTTAGAAGCACACTACCATTCAAATTCTTGTTCTTGTTCCCATAAACTTACAGTGCATGTAAAGCACCCTTAATAAGTGATTTTACACTTTTCTCTGAACCTATCTACAAAATGATATGTGATTGTGATATATCCTTAGTAAGCGATTTTCAGATATCGGATAAAAATACTTCCAATGGGGAGCTACCCTCGAATAATGGACAGCAACAACAATACCTATGAACTGTAAGTACTAACAACATCATTGATGTCAATTTTGAGCTGATTCATGAGTTAAATGAACAGTTGAACGTGGCACCTGTATTCTTTTGGTACATGGTGCACTAAGTGCGATTTGATCTAATAGTTGATCAGCTAATTTGAATTTGAAGATGTCCTTATATTAAGTTTGTAGACTTCAAAAAAAATAAAAAAACGTTTGTAGATCCTGCCTCTATTTCAATTGTTGGTTTTGCACACTGTACTCTTCTGGGTGTTTTCGCTAATGTGAATATATTCTTAGGTTCGGTCCAGTGAATTTGTTTTGGAGCACTCGCTACGACAAAGCAATGACATTGTTCTTGTCATGTCTCAAGGACTTTGCAGACTTTGCAAATTCTAAAGATCAAGAGAATAACATTCCACCAGATAAATGCTTCAAATTGCCCTATAAGTAAGTTTTCTTATCTCTATGAATGGGACCCACAAGTATAATGCGATGTTTTTATCTTGATTCCCTCTCACTGTGTCCAATTATACAAATTTTGCAGGATTGAAAATGACAAGGTGGAAAACTATTCAATCACACAGAGCTTTAATAAGCAAGAAAATTGGACAAAAGCTCTCAAATACACCCTCTGTAATTTGAAATGGGCTCTCTACTGGTTTGTTGGGAACACAAACTTCCAACCTCTTTCTGCCATGTCCTCACCTGCTGAAGTCTCGGCCGCAGGCTCTTTGTATGCAAAGCGTGGTGCTGACCTCAAATCTTTTGGTCGAAATTTGTCAAAGCCATGATATGTGAAGAAATGCAGTCAGTGTTAACCCGTTTGTGAATAGAAATCGTCATGCTGTTCATAGCTTAGTTGCAATTGTATAATAGGAATTGTTTGGGATATCAAAATTTGAAAAATAGAAATGCAAGATCTCTGATCCCCCATTTCGTTTTAAAACTATTTATCAAACATTTTTCTTATCTTCAGATAAGAAATCTGGGTAGGATGAATGTGGTGTGGACGGTTCATTATTGCCATTCTGAGATAAATACAGAGAATTACAATGGACAAAGGATGAGAACCATACGGTGTAGCCTAGGTACAATGGTTTCAACGGTGATTTTCTGGGCAAGAATGTTGTGATAACCTCGGTAGCTACTATGGTCCATTTAGTTTATATATTGAGAGCAAGGATGGGTCTTCATTTTATTATTACTTTTTTTCAACCTTTATTTGTTTGATTTATTTTGATGGCAATTTTAATACCATTTTCCTGAGGAAACAGATATTTGTTTAAGCAGCACCCAAATACCTTCTTCATCCTCATTTGAATAAGCATGTAAGAATCAAGATGCATGACAGATGTCAAAAAAAGAAAAAAAAAATGCATGGCAGCAATTCATTTCCAGCACGAAACAATGCTTCTTTCATTCTACAAACACTTTGATTATTCCCCAAGTAACAATAAGACAAAGGGTGCATGCTTTCCATCCAGTCTCTAGTAGAAGTAAACAACACAACATCAAACCATCACAGCAATAGTTGCATGCAACAATTAGAAAAAGTGAACGCATGCACAAGCGCACAAATTTTATATCAGAAAATCCTTATTTATTCCCTCAGAAAACATCAAATTAACACAGAGGAAAAGCAAAAAGAGGTAATAATGAATCGGCCAGCAATAGTGTTCCTGGTGGTAGCCACTGGCCTTGGAATACTCTCACGGTCAGGCCCAGCCGAGTCATCATCATGTTCTGATGACTGCCCTGCACCCAATCCCCCTCCCCCTAGGGCTAAATGTCATAAGGTGGAGAAAAGATTAGCTCCATGCCTTCATTATATTAAAGGTAAAACCAAACACCCCTCAAAAGCTTGCTGTTCCGGCGTTAAGAAAATTACTACGCACTTGAAAACCAAATCGGCCAAAAAAGCTTTATGCGAGTGTATTCAGAAATGTTTGGAGGATGTTGACCATTATGATAAAAGTTGCCTCCCTTCAATTCCCAAGAAATGTGGAATCAATTGTACTCTCCCTCCTATTGATGCTAAAACCAAGTGTTCCAAGTACGTACGTACTGTGAATCCCATTTTATACACACACACACATACATAAATATATATATATATATATATATAAGATTCACCGTAGCTACTCCCCACTATAGCTTGCTTTTTCTTTTCTTTTCTTTTGCTTGTTTTTGATGCATGCATAACATAATTGCATGTCCATGAAAGTTTCTGATATTCATATTTTTGTCGTGCAGGATTACTATGTTTGATTAATTGCCGCGGGATCACTTGTACGTGGAGATGTTCCATGCATGTTGCGCATGCCAAGAACAAGAAGTACTTTCTTATATATCGTAATACACAAATATATACGTACGCAAATAAATTCTGTCCAAGGACATGCAGCAGCTGGTTACTGAGTCTGTCTAGTGTCTAATGATAATTGATACACGATGTCGCATAAACTAGACTGGCTATATATGTATTTGAGATATATATATATATATATTGTAAAAATGAAATAATAAATATTATTATTTATGTGTGATGTTATGATCTCCTTTATCATTTTTTTTTACTCTCCTCCGACCAATAATTGTAAAAAATCAAACTACCCCATGTGTGTGTGTGTGTGTTATAATAATTATTATTATTATTATTATTGTTATTATTTTCTAATGAGGACATCTTCATTTTAACAAAGTGAGGATGTCACTAACAAAAAAAAAAAAAAGTCTCCAATGTATTAAAATCTATAATTTTTTTTATTTTAATGTACATCATCACTTTGTTAAAGTGATGATGCCTTCACTAGAGAAAGACTATATATATATATATATATATATATATATATAGGTCTGGCTACGATGGAGATGTTCCAATGTAAAACACACTTTTATAATCACACGATCAAAGTTATAGCATGTTTTTAACTATTTATCACTTTGAACGTGCGGTTATAAAAGAGTGCTTTATGGTGGAGCATCTCCAATATAGCCACTGCCTATGTATATATATGTATGTATGTATGTATGTATGTATGTGTATGTGTATATATATATTATAATTATCTTTTAATGAGAACATCTTTACTTTATTAAAATGAGGATGCTATTAACAAAAAAAAAATTGTTTCTAATGTATTAAAATATGTGTTTATTTGTATTTTAGTAACATCCTTATTGGAAAAGGACTCCACACGCGCGCGTACACACACACACCTGGATCCTAGATTTTTTAAACTATTAAACTATACAGCTTAATAGTATAATGACCGTGAAAGCGATTAAACTGTATGGTTTAATAGAATAATGAAAGCTATTAAGCCGCACAGTTTAATAACTTTCGTGGACTTTAATAAAGTCCAGAATCCTAGACCAAATTATATATATATATATATATAAACCATGCATCTCCAAGACTAATTAATACAATGTATGTTCTTGCTCCCATAAAATTATTGATAACGTTAGGGATCCCAACATTTGATAAAGTCCCAACTTGAGTCTCAATACTATATGTCGCACATCTATTAGATAATGAATTTCATAGATATTAAAATTATTTAACCACCATCCAATAGATGAATGCCACATCATCAGTTGGGACTCAAATTGAAACCTATATATTGGGATACCTAGCATTGCTCAATCCATACGTTAAATAAGTATCAGTATGCATTTCATAGCATAATTTCTATTGTGTTATAGGGCTTGTTTAGGATACTAAAGTTTGAAATTAGAAATACAAGTTCTCTTATCCTTCATTTCGTTTTAACTTGTTCCGAATATCTTTAAAAAAAAATTTGTTAGGTCGTACGGAGGAAGCATGGTCAATTAAATATTATCATTTTGAGATCAACATGTATTTCGACCACCAAAAATCACCTAGCTATATATTGACAAGAAAACAACAATATGGCCAGCTAGATACCCACCTCAACACATTTCTATGTGCATTCGCGGTGTATGTCAATAATTTCAACTGATTAATGGAGATTGTTTGAGAAGAAAAAGATCAAAGAAGTTGTTAAATTTATATATATCATCCATCCTCAATCTGTTGAATATGACGGACAGCAATTTATTTCCAGCACGATAATAAAATGCCACTTTCATTTTACACATTCCCTGCAATACTGCATACTTAATTTGTCCAACAATTTGAAGATCACGAGATATATATGCATGCAACAACCCAAAGAAACTAAACTCATGAACAATTATATATATGTATCGTCCTTATTCCCTCACAAAATAAAAAATCAACACCCAAATATATATATATATATATATATTTTTTTTTTTTTTTTAAAAAAGGCAATAATGAATCGGTCAATTGTGTTCCTACTCCTAGCAAATCTTGCATTGCTTTCATGGTCAGCCTCATCTACTGATGACCTTGACCCTACACCCAATTCAGCCCCCTCTTTGCTTTCATGTGATGAGGTCACGAAAGGCTTAGTTCCATGCCTCAGTTATATTAAAGGTGAAACCAAACAGCCCTCAGCAGCATGCTGTTCCGGCGCTCAGAAAATTTCTAATGAAGCAAAATCCCCGGCGGCCAACAAAGATTTATGCTCGTGTATTCAGAAATCTTTGGCATTCATTGGGGCTTATGATAAAAATTGCATCCCTTTAATCCCACAGAAATGTGGAATCCCAATAACTCTCCCTCCAATTGATTCTAAAACCGACTGTTCCAAGTACTCTCCCCAGATATTTAGCTTTATCTCGTTTTTTTTTTTAACGTTTTTATTATGCATGCATAAACGCCACTGATTGATAATTTTATCATGCAGGACTGCTATTTATGTTTGATTAATCACTGCGGGATTACACGTGGAGATATTCCAATTTCCATACTGTACGTGCTACAAGGAATTTTAATGTTATACATTATAAATACACAGAATAAGTTCTGGGCTGAGACAGAGCAGCGAGCAGTCAGTCTAATTACCCCCAAAAAAAAAAAAAGCGATGTCCCTTTAATTGATTAATAAAATATTATTTATGTGATGTTACGGTCTTATTTATCAATTTTTCTTTTTCTCCAGAATTATAAAAAAACTGAAAATAAAAAAAAATCACGCTTAAAGGAGCGACCATCTTTTTGTGCTTAGTCAGAAACCACGACGGTTAAATAGGCACTCGACGTGCACGTAAGCATGTGCAAAACGATCCACTTCACATGAAAATAGAAACTAAAACTACTACGTAAGAAATATGAACTTAAGATTTGCTTGAACGACTGCTTTTCTACCAATTTTCTTCCAGTATTCATATCTTAAGAGAGACAATAGCAAAAAATTTATTGTGTTTTTGGTTTTTGCCCACCCCTAAAATAAAATAAAATCTATATCCCCTTCCTCCATTCCCTCTATTCATTGACAGTTAACTTTGGAAAAAAAAAATTATATTTTGGGTGAATAAAAGTTAGGGATTTTTAATCCCATCCAAGATCTTATAACAGATAGAGAATAAATAATAAATAAAAAAATATATAAAGAATAAAATCAGTCACACAGTATAAGAATTTACATAAAAAATTCTTATACCGAAAAAACTATGGCTGTCAAGGATAGGGACGGAACAAGCCAAATTTTACTGCATGGCCAAAAATTTATTACAAAAAAATTAAAATAAAATTTTAATTTTAATAAAAAATTATCAATATAAAAAAAATAAATTTTTTCAAAAAAAGTTAAGAAAAATACTTATTTATATTTTTTAAAGGTAAAGAATTTTTGTTTATTAATGAGATTATATTCTAATCGGCTACACTGAAAAATTAAGCAAAAAAAATATAAGCTGCATTCTTCACAATCAGTTACTTAAATCGTAAAATAATTTAGACACATCAATTGAAATGAAATAAAGATGCTAACTAATAAACTAACATTTTCAAAGAATACAGGTAAAAAAAAATGAAAATTGAGAATTAAAAATTTAAGAGTTTAAAATGAGAGAATCACGAATTGAGAAGTTGAGAGAGAAGACAAGAGATTTCATATTGTTATTTCGAGCGGCGGATCCTGAAGACTCTGTTAGAGGCCGCGTGAATAATATTTGAGCATGTATTTTCATTATTGACTTCTTAAAGGATAAAATAAAATATTAGTTGCCTCCTGAATATAGTTCAGTTGGTCATAAAGGCAGTTTGTGCTCACTATCACTTGAGTTCATCTCGAATAACAATATAAGCAAAGGCTGTCGTGTAGTGGATGATGTTTCTCTTCTTCATCCAAACATTTGAAAAAAAGGTACAATACTAGTTGAAAAATTAAAGAAAGAAACTAGATAATAAGTTAACATTATCAAATTAGAGAGTGGGACAATAACAAATTTAGATATGAGTTAAAAAAGAGGGTTTTTAAATTGAATTTTGAATTAGCTAGAGAAGAAAATTATGATTTGCTACCGTCTATAAAAAAAAATGAAAACTATAATAAATGTGTAGGATTTTAGAGATGTTGTGAGTGATTATACAGTTTATAGTAAAAGCTAGGATACGATGGAGTAAATATATAGGTATATATCATGACAATTTGGTGAATATTAATTAGTATAGGGATATTTTTCAATTTATATTGTTTAATTCAGTACATAATTTACATTTTATATACTAAAGTAAAATTCAAAATTTTACTGTTAAGCTGAGTTGGATCTGTTATAAAGATATGGAGTAATGGAAGACTTTTTTTATTATTTTGATCCAAATAATTCCAGATTGAAGGTTCAAGGAAAAATGTGCATGCAGCTTTATGCCCCAAAAAAAAAAAAAAAAAACCAAAACAGGCGCACAAAATTCATTTCCACTTATCTGCAGCATTTGGTTTTTGAAATTGCTGTAGTTTTGGTAAACTCTATTTAATATTTTATACCTGAATGCTTATTTGAGATATTGTTTGAAAACAAATGATTGCATGCATTACTTTGCCACTGGTTCACGTACAACCTGTTTTCAATTACATGCATATGTTGGATTTATTTCTCCTATATTGTAGAGTAGCATAAATCACTCTAATTATTTTAAGTTTTATCGGATTAATACGTGACTAATGTCAAATATTATGGAGCAAATTTTAATGGACTCATTTATTAAGTGATCAAATATTGTGTTATTGAGTCTAATTTTGTCACACCCTATATAGTAGTATATTACGGACAAATATAACATATAATTGTGTTAGTTTTAGCTCATAATGGGATGGGCAATTTTGTACTAACACATGAGGGGTCCCTGCACTCAGCCACAATATTTAAGTGACTTCAGCCCATTAGGAGTTCACGGTTCACGAATCTGAGGTATGAGCGCAGTGCACCCTTCCCCCTCTCTTTCTCTCTCGAATTTGTGGGGATTTTTATTTAAATATGACAAAATTATACACACTTTACACAAATATGACCACCTTTTCACAATTAAGTTACTACGACACTTTAGCATAAAATGCCCTTATATTTCCAATAGAAGCAAGCACCCAACACCTTAAGAAAATATATTCTCAAAATTCAAACTACTCTAAAATCACCACTTTCTCTCACTAAAATTCAAACAACTCTAAACAATTCATCAACACAATCTTTTCATATTTGTTGTTGTAAGAAGCCGAATGCTCTTGAAAGAAACTAAATTGTCTTCAATATTTATCATAAGGGTTAGTTTCGATGTTTATTTAAAATTAAAAGTTTTGGATGCTATTATTTAGGTTTTTTTAGTACTATGTGATCGATTATAGTTAAATATACATGTTATTTATCATTATTTTAAAGAAATTTATTGTTTTTGATCTGTAAGAATTGAGTTCGTTAGATTAATGGTTCTAGATCGCGTTCTCGACTTCTCGACTTATTGACTTCTAGACCTTTAGATAAGTCAATAATTCTAGAAGTCTAGAACTTAAGCCTAGAATTCTCTAACATTTAATAGATTATTTATCAATGTTCTTACTGTATTATCACATGATTTTTAGGTAAATGGACTTAGTACGTATTATTGTCTTGTACAATGGCGAATGGATTAATCAAATCAATGAATATAAGTTCAATGCCTTAGCCACGAAAGGAATAATGGTGCATTCTTCTTCAACATATTCGCAATTGCTTGAAAAGGTAGCTCAAGCTATTGAAATTGACATGTCAGAGAATGATATTACTATGAAGTTCAAATGCAAATGTCATGGGGAAAACTCAGCAAATGTCATCAATACGGCTCGAGGTGAGTTCATAACAAAATGCATTGTCTTTTCATTTACAAACTTATTTGTTACATGCCTTGTACTAATGCGTACAACTAATAATACTTGCAGATTTAGCTAGGTGATGGAATTTGCAACAGTTTCAATGTTTGCGAGAATTTTCATTCAGCAAATATATCTAGACCCCTAGACTGGTCTGTCAGTCTAGAAATTAACTTATAGACAAGTCTATCAGTCTATAATATTAGTAAGTTAATGCGGATTGCATACATTTTGAAAATATTAGAATTTGCATTCAGCAAATGTAATCTCAATTTCTTTTGAAAGTTGTATATTTTGAACACATTTCCTTGTATAATTCAAGTAAATTATAGACACTAAACTGGTCTGTCAGTCTAAAAATTTGAAAAAGTTATAAACAATTGACAATAGAACTACAAACATTATTTTCAAAGGCCACATTTTAAAAGGCCAAATTTGACAAAGTTATACACTACTACATCTCAGACCACATTTTAAAAGGCTAAACAGTATGTTCATAACAATTTCCAGCTTCTATTTTTAAACAAACCAACTGCGACCAACTTTCTACAGTAATTGATATCCTCTTGGTTGCAATGAGCTTGAACATCCAGTCCATGCACCAAGATCTCCATGAACCGTAGAACGAATACACCACAATCACCCCTATAATGATAATTAAATAAGAATTTGGCAAATAAAACAAATAAAAAATGTCTTTAAAGTTTGTTACCTAATAGTTTGTTGCAGTACATTAGGTATCCGGTATACGGGCCAAGGATCCATTAATTCAAATGTGGCACAGGAAGGTCGTGAGTCCTGTATCGATATCTTATTAAGAATGACAGGTACCATCACAGCATATGGTTTCATTTCATTATTAAACTCGCTGTCAGAAGATGAAACATATAAATGAGTCGTAAACATGTATTGTTCAACTCAATATGTCGACAATCCCAAGAACCCAATGCTCTCCACGCAAGTTTATCGAAATATAAACTGTCCAATGCGATAAATAGCAACATTAAAATTTGATAGTGTAAATATTGATGTCACATATATATTAAAACCCTACCTTAAGTGCCTCAAACCATGGTATTGCATGGGTAATTTTATTTCCACTCATCATTTGTAAGCCAAAAATTATCTGGATTCTTCAAATAAGCATTAAATATCTCCTTGAGCAATTGCTATGCAATAATAATAATACTATTTGTTAAAAAAATAAACAAAAAAATCACATATATATAATTTTTTGCAATCACTACCTGAAAATAGGGATGGCAAAACGACCCACAAGGTTGCATGAATGAGTTGTCGAAATTTTGGGCTTTAGCCAATTTTCGGGTCAAAAATCGGGCTCGGGCCAAAAAATTAAGGCTCGATTAAATTGTCTATTCTCGGGCCATATATGGAGAAAAGCGACCCGACTAAAAACTAAAAAAAAAAAAAAACTTACATTGGCATGGTAGTTTTTTATGTTAAATTGTGAAATTGTGTGTTTTTATTTGTATATGATATGACTTTTTTTAAACATTGGGTTGTGGAATTGATTTGTGGAATTGTGTGTTTTTATTTGTATAGGATGAGGCTTTTTTTTTTCTATTTTTTTTTAAATGACACAAGTGTAAATCAAATTTTGGATATGAGTTGTGAAATTTGTGTTTTATTTAAGTATTAAATTTGAAATTGGGAAAGAAAGCCCTAAATATAAGGTAAATTCAAAATAAATCAAACAATCAAAACTAAAAAATTATAAGGTTAAATCAATAGTAAAATATTGTTTTAGGTTTATTATTCGATTGTGACTCGACTCGGGTCGGGCAAGCAACGATGATCGAGCTTTTTGTCGGGTCGGACCTTTGCTTGAGGTGGTCGGGTCGGGCTCGAAGGCACAAGCCTGCCAAGCCCGAGCCCGACCCGACAATTTGCAATCACTACCTGAAATTATGAAAATGAGAATTCATAACAGCACAAGGTTGCATGAGGGGAGTTGTCAATTTGCTCATAGCCAATTTCAGCTTATAGCAAAAGACATGCATATGCTATTCACTGTATATGGAGAAAAGCAAAAGTAAAGTAATGAGTGGCTAATTTCATTAGTTGTTTATTAGAATTTTCAAACAGAATTCAGCAAATACTAAGTTGTTAAGCCACTCGCCTGACTTGTAGAGATCTCGAAAGAAACTTTTATCACCATCGCCAACAGGCCATTCTATAAATTTTTAGATAATAGAATTTATCTGAAACAACACAACTATCTTTATCGTCTTAAAATTCTCAACTATAAATTCTAAAAGCCCTAAATATAAGGTAAATTCAAAATTAATAATCATGTCAAAACTAATAAATTCAAGGTTATATGGTTAACTAACCTTCAGTTTTAGGTTTATTATTCGAATTTGTCTATTTTAACGAGATACCCATGAGCAACTGACAGAAATAGAGGTTGATTTGGCTTTAGCGTTGATACTCGTCGTCTGTGGCTGCCTCCACACCGCTTCTAAACCTCACAAAAGCTCCCTTCTAAACTTTAAACTCGCTTTTGTTTTATTTTTTAAGTTAGTTAGAGATAAGGGTATTTGTGTATTTTCACTTACTATCATGTCATATTCTTGGCATGTAGACAATTGAGTCATAATCTTGGCATTTACCAATTATTGAGTCATATCCGGTGCAATTTCCTCCGAATTTGTGTGTGTGCGCGCGCACAGTGGTGAAAAGCTCAAATCTTGAGCTGAAGCAAAGGGCAGCATTTCAGGGATTTGGATCAAGTTCGTGACGACTTGTACAAACTCCACAACAAGCTTACAAGCTCTGATTCATGGCCAATCAAGGTGAATCTCGAAATGTTGCTTAATACATGTGTTTAATTGGAAATGCAAGATCAAGGGCATAAAGTTTAAATTTATTTCATCAATTGGTATCAGAGCCCATGGTTGTGCATTTCCTTTTGAACCATGGCTAATCTGGTTGATGAATCAAGTTTTTTACCCACCCATGACAATTTTCTTTATTTTGTGATTTTTTAATTCTGAGCATATTTGAACAAATGGTTGATGAATATTGCATGGGTGATGTTTGTGGATTAAAATTGTGATTTTTTCATAATTTTTTGGGGGCCAAAACAGTGAAGTTGGGCGAATGTACTGTAGCTTTTACTGTAGCTGTTCTGTATATTCAACCCGAGGTTGAAGATGAGGGCAATATCGTTGGGTCCCTTTACTTTTGGAATTTACATTTTGTCCCAGAAAATTATCCTTTAGATCCCTTATAATTTTGTGAAATTTTGTTGTGACCCAATAATTTTGCAAATGTTCCAAAGGGGTCCTTGACCGAAGTCAATATGTTAAAATATCAATTTGATCCCTGATATTTTACATAATTATATTATGGCCCAGAAACTTATTTTATTTTAGTTACAGTTTGGGCCAAAGGTTTTGATATTATAAACAGTGACTATAATTCTGAAAACTCTTCAATTTAGTCCAAAATTCTCACAATTTTTGGCAATTTTTCAGAATTTTAATTATAGAAAAAATCCATCATTGTTGAATATTTTGGGCATGGTATGCATACATTTTATTGAGACATATAGATATTTTATTTAATTTAATATCTTGGTAGAAACTTTAATTATGTTGCATAAAGTTTAGTTAGTCTCAATTTTGTTGAATGTATGAAATTATATGAATAGCAAAACTTCAATTTTGAGTGATTGTGTGTCTACCTGTCGTAGGACCAATCATGATAAATTATTTGGTGTTTTGCAACTTAATTACCCACCTATGAGTGTTGATTGTGGGCCATTGATAATATACTGTGATAATTCTGCAGCTGTTTCTTTCTCTCATAATACAGGGAGTTCCTCACGCTCCAAGCACATTGATATTAAATATTTATTTGTGAGAGAGAAAGTAGCTCTATCTTATGTATCAGTAGAGTATATACGTACAGAACTCATGTTAGCTGATCCACTTACTAAAGCTTTAGCTCCAAGAGTGTTTAGGGAGCACGTGACTCATATGGGATTGTTAGAATCCTCTTTTGTATGTTGAGTCAGTGGGAGTTCTTATTTATATTATAAGTTGCAACTTAAATGCGATTATGTATTACTCATATTTGTTATTATGCATGCATATTATTATGTGATATTGTTATGCCATATGTTGTGTACACATTTGGTTGGATATGGCATTATGTATATCGTGAGGATATTATGGTCCGAGACATTTTGTTTAGTCTCAATATGGACATTATGAATTGAAGCATTTTGGTTTGGCTTCAATGTGCTTTCTTGAGACATTTTGTTTTAGTCTCATTATGGTTATAAGAAAGCACAGCTTCCTTGAGACATTTTGGTATTGGTCTCATTATGATGACAAGGAAGCTCTCTTCTAGAGACATTTTGATCTAGTCTCATTATAGTTATAAAGAAGCGATGTCTAGGAGACATTTTGGTTTCGTCTCATTTTGCTAAACTTGTGGACTTTGTGGAAATGGCCATGTTGATCACATTGCCGTGCTATTTCCATAATTATACTTGTATACTACTGTTTTGTCACGTGTTTATGGGTGTCTGGTTGTATGGAGCATCCTGTCGGTACACATATGACTTGGTACTTATAACAGATTTTGGACTGACTTATGTTATGGGTGATTGCTCACATTTGACCTTATGTTATAGTCACATATTGATTAATCTGGTTGTTTTCAAAATATATTATTTTATTTTAAATTATTATTGGAATGACTTATGCTGTCCAAGTGGGAGATTGTTGGATTTATTTCTCACATATTGTGGACTAGCATAAATCACTCTAATTATTTTAAGTTTTACCGGATTAATACGTGACTAATGTCAAATATTATGGAGCAAATTTTAATGGACTCATTTATTAAGTGATCAAATATTGTGTTATTGAGTCCAATTTTGTCGCACCCTATATAGTAGTATATTAAGGACAAGTATAACCTATAATTGTGTTATTTTTCATAATGGGATGGGCAATTTTGTACTAACACATGAGGGGTCCCTGCACTCAGCCACAGTATTTAAGTGACTTCAGCCCATTGGGAGTTCACTGTTCACGAATCTGAGGTATGAGCGCAGTGCACCCTTCTCCCTCTCTTTCTCTCCCGAATTTGTGTGTGTGTGCACAGTGGTGAAAAGCTCAAATCTTGAGCTGAAGCAAAGGGCAGCATTTCAGGGATTTGGATCAAGTTCGTGACGACTTGTACAAGCTCCACAACAAGCTTACAAGCTCTGATTCATGGCCAATCAAGGTGAATCTCGAAATGTTGCTTAATACATGTGTTTAATTAGAAATGCAAGATCAAGGGCATAGAGTTTAAATTTATTTCATCATCATATACATTAGGTGAGTCTGAAACTTATGAGCTGTTGAAAGAATAAGAATAAGACAGAAGGAAGTTGCTCTATTTAGTTTAATTATTTCCCTTTTAACAAAGAAAAATGTTAACAGAAGGAAGACAGAATAAGCTATAATACCGCGACTTGTTATAGTGTTATTTGATTATTTTATCTTTTTCCTCTTATATTGTATGGTGTTAAAATTAATTCTATCTTTCTTCTAATTAATTTTTGTGTTTAAATAGCAGTCCTCTTTGTCAAATTCTATGTTCTAATAGTTGGGTTCGGCCACTTGAATCAATTTTTTTTTTTTTAAATATTTTGTTCAGTACCAGCTAGTTTATTACCATACACCAGCAACTGTGCTGGAAAGTTTTGTTTAAACCAGATAAGCTAATCTAGACAGCAACTGCTATGACTTTGAGATTGTTGGTTTTTCTCCAACATTTGGATTTTGTTCGGTGAATATGAGAGCCTTCTGACTTCTGATTGTAAAATGAGCTGCCCCAGCCCTTAGAAAGTGAAAGTACACAATGCCCTGGACGACAGGTGCCATAATCCTATATTTGAGATGTTGGATATGAAACTAAGTGTAGGATGTTGACAAGATAGTGGTTGGAATATTCAATTTATTATATAATTTGGTTAATTCTGATTTCCCAACGTGCATGGTAATTAAAAATGTGTCCCATTTTTCCATATTTAAATGCTCCAGAGTGAAAAATAAGAAGTCTATGTATGACAGTTCATTGGTAAAACGCATGCATATGTCCCTTGTACATGCATGGTAAAAATAAGAAGTCTAGTTGTTAAATATTCCAGAAATAACTGTTGAGGAACAAATCAAGGAAGGGGAGAAAGACTGACGAGAAGAGACGAAAGACCCCAGCTTAAATAAATGTGATGGGTTATGGCTTCTATTTGTCAGTTTTTGGCAAATTAAACTACTTTTAACTCATGATCAATTGTGTAACAAATTAATTGAACACTTCGATTAGAGCAGTTCATTTCCAGGGCATGCAGTATGAGAATGAATCTCAATCTCTACCATACACTTCCACTATTTGACGCTTAATATAAAATTATTAAATGCTCAGGAGAGCTCAAATTTTTTAAGTTTCTGTGTTTGGCCCGCTATTTTTCAATGTTTTGTGTCCATTTGATGGTTTCTCCATCGTCTTTGGCCCTTTTATTTTTACTGATTTTTTATATCATAGCCAACTCTTGTTTATGATTTCTGCAATATAGCCCTGTCATCTCTAGTCAGTTTTTCCATAGACTGCATGTACCCATCCTTCACTCTGAATGCCTTTTTGTTGTTATGCTCTCCATCTTTTTGTTACTAAAAAATTTTTGTTCGTTTTGGAGTTCTGACCAAAGTGATTCGATCCTTGGACTGAAGCCTTTCTTTGAGGTATGTAATCCAGTTGCTCTTCTTTATGTTTTTTATTTTGGAGGGAGAAAAAGAAAATAGAACCAAATCAGGCACACAAAATTCATTCTTTTTCAGCTGCATTATTTGAGATACTGTTTGTTTTAAGCTTAATTAATTTATTATCTAAAATAGCTGCTTCTGTAAGAACACATTAAAGCCCGTCTGTAGTAGCAGGGCAGATGTCATTGTTATTATGTATACACTGCATTTGGGTCAAATCACTAAAATCTTTTCTTTACAACAGCTACACCTCATTCTCAATTTTCGGCAGTGAAGTCAGGCTCTGCTGGCTTCTGAGGAATTAGTGGAGGTAGTAACCTCTGTGGCAATCTAGTGCCACTGGCACCATTCTGCCGCAACCTTAACGGGTGTAATAGATTGGCAGCAAATTTTGACGCATAGATAGTGGCACCAAGGCTTGTTGAAGTCCCAGCCTCTGTTGCCAAAGCATCTTGCAGCCTGTCTTCAGCTTCTTGTAAGGATTGAGCAAGCTTCCTCTTACTGTGCCGGCGCCATGCTGCTTGTATAAAGCATGCTGCCCATGTCCTCCACTGCACCGAGTGGAACCTGAAACCTCCCCACCAAAAAGTGAAGTTCGCAACAATATATAGTAATTATAATTTGTAACGTCTCTGCTATAACAGTCATTTATGCAATAAATTCAAAGAAGACTTGCCTGAAAGAGTGCTGAAGCTGCTTGTTATGAAGACGCCGAAACTGAGAGGCAACAGACTTCAAGTCATGAGCCATGAGAGCAAAGGCTTCAACCTCTGTTAAAGCTTGTACGGTCCTAGTTGAAAGAGGCAGATTGGAAGATGATTGAGGATCCAATGCCCATGTAAGAAGTGCTTCTCCGCAGAAGTCACCAGCCTTTAGATAAACAGCATTAAAGAAACCAGTTCTTCCACCATTAGTGGTCATACTCACTAGATTGCCTCTCATAACAAAAAGCATCTCATCAACTGGATCACCCTCACGAACAATGAAGCTCTTCTCTGTGTAAAGAACTGGCTTGAGATGATCACACATTGCATCCAACAATTGCTCATCCATTTTCTCAAACAATGGCACCTAGGAGTCAGGTGGTGGAAACAATTTAACCTTCTGCTTTCGAGTGAAAAATATATACAAGGTTAAGCAAAGTACTCACCCTCATTAGGAGATCCCAACAAAGATGGCGCTTTATATCTCTCCTGAGATCTTTAGGGAGATTACGAATCAAACCCTCTTCCTCAACACCTCTTGTTTCTTGCCATTTATACTGTTCATACCGCCTAATTCTGTCCCTCAGATTTTCCGGGAGCATACGGTGGGACATCCACTGTTCTGCATCTTGCCTTTTCACTCTCATTTCCTCTAGTCTAACAGTTGTAGATTCCAGATATTTCTGCAAAAGCAGAAGAGGAAACAATGATTAGCAGTTCATCACCGTGGCAGGTTCATTTAGAAATGTTGGAATGAAAATATTTGTTTTGTGTGCTTTTGTAAACGAAAATATGCAACAGATCAAAAAAGCAGAGCATAATCTCTGTAATAAGAGATAATGTTACATGGACGTTTTTAGACAATCCAGATGAAAAGTAGATGCACAAGGAGAGTTAAGCTTATCTTTGATCAGCGTATATGCTTACAACATTATTTCAAAAAAGAATTTGTTACCTGCATGTTGCCAATAAGAAGGGCAAACAAAACCAATCCAGCAATGGATATGAAGATGGCAAAGAAAACCTCCCCAACAAAAGTGCTTGTCTTGAGATTTTGGCCCAGGGAACTGTAAAATAGAGCAAGTCAGAAGCAACTCCAAAAGGAAAACTTCAGAAAACACATCTCAAAAAAATCTTTCTTACATATCACATACGTATACAAACCTAAGATTACGCAGACCCCACCAAAAGCAGTAAAAGAATTTCTTTGGAAAATCATTTTCCTCCACCACCCTTGATTGGAGAGCATCGATAGATATTCCAAAGTTGAACACAGATGAATCCTTTATCTCATCTGGACTTGTAAACGGACATGAATTGTGCAGTAGCGTATTATTCGATCCATGGATTTTTTCACAGTACAAGTTTGTAATACATTCACTCGTATCGTTCAACTTCCGACATACATCACGCCAGCAACTATCTTGTCGTTCTATGGAGTACAAGTACCAAAAAGCCCCAAATATCTACATGTCACGTTTTCTTCGACAGTCAGAAAAATCCATTTGGTTGCTTATAAAGGTGTCATAGAAACATATATCACGAGTAACAACTTACATGACTGGCTAGCATATAAAGAAAGAGATTTAAAGCAGCTCCAGCCCATGCCGTTTCAGTGAGTATGCCAGAAGTTCTTTTCACATCATTGTACAGTGGATAAATCCGAGCAACTCTTGGAACATACTGGCAGAAAATAATAGTTTTCAACGCCTCCTTTGCCACCAATGGAACTGGGCCTTTCACTGCAGGGAGGATAATTACAACTACCAGCTGAAAAGATCAAACAGGAATCATTGTTATAAATTGCAAAACTAAATGAAATGCAAATTATTAAACAAATGAATTTCGAAATAAGGGAAGGAGACAAACCTGTGGTAGAGGAAGAATGGCGAGGATGTCAACAATGAAGTATGTCATCAAGTATCTTTTGGCTATAGCCTTGGGATCATCAACCAACTCACCCCTTCCAAATACTCGAGAAGAAGGGGGAATAAACCCAGTACGGAATTGAAAGATTATGCGTAGTATATAAAAAGCATCAACGAATGAACGAAGGACACAGGCAGTAATTTCCAAAGTCTTGTCCAAATCAAGGCATTTCTTTTTGCCATTAATCACTGGCATGTAAAAGAACAATGGATCTATAGACAATGCAATCACACAAGAGAGCACAAATATTTTGTTCCACCACTGAAGAAATGGACCTTGTGGGTCGAGAATTCTCTTCTCGGAGACAGATTCTTTTTCAGATTGCATAACATGAGAACGAAAGCTTAACGGCTTCTTCCAGCTTTTAATTCTTTCTGAACCCGTTTCATATCCTCTCCGAATCCTATCCATAACTGCATTAAGAGTTGGTCTTATTACTCTTGGATAAAATCCATCATCAGTGGATGGTTTCTGTTCTGAATAAGACTTCTCTGAACTCCAATCCTCAAACCTGAACAAAACAATACACATAGCAAATTCCATGAACCGATTAATCAATAGAAAGCAACCCCAGAGGAAGAATATGAGAAAGAGAACCAACATACTAGAGCTCTTGTAAATATAAGCTTGATTAAGTTAACTGAGTAGACAATCTTTTGCTGAGTTAAACATACATATTAAAAGCCTGGTTTCCATCCTTCTGATTGATAAATTGATTATGCTACCAATGTTGTCAAATTTGTAATTCATAATGAAAATTCATACATTCATTATTGGAAACGAAGAGTGATTTTGATATGCATAAGTCAAGATTGGTCATTTAACGAAAAAAGAAAAAATAAAAAAAAAGGGAAAATTTTGAAGAGCAAAACAAACTAACCTTACAAATTTAACTCGCTCGATATTCATAACTTCCTTCTGATCTTGAAGTCCAAGACTGCAAATGTTCAACTTTATATATTAAATCAAGTAAACTAAGACTAATATATGCAATAGGTATAACTATTTGTGAAATAAATACTCTGATGATTATAAAAGAATTGGTCAATTGATGTACCAATAGTTGCATTATCAAATTTATAATTATGCCTTGATCACTATCGACTTCATACCTAACAATTGTTGTTATGAAAAAAAAAATAATATCTATATATATATATATAGCACTTAAATATTTTTCTCTTTTTTCCATTTTAAGCAACAAATCAAACACAAATACAGAGAAAACAACTAAAAGTTTTAAGTTTAAAAAACAAACTGAAAAATATCCAAATATTTACAGTTTTAGTTTTCAAAGATACTGAACAAAGTAACACATGAAAAATTTATTGAAGAAGAAAAAAAAAACATAAAACCAAGAAGTAAAGGCTCTGGCTTTACGAAACGGTGGTTTCTTGTTCACAAAGTTTTCTTATGATCCAAACAGAAATCGAATAAACATAAGAAGTAAGAATTGTTGGCGTTGCTTTTACAGACCTGTTGTTCTAATGACCGATGAGGAGTAGAAGAAATGGGTTAGATATTTCGGAAAAACTGAAATTATTTCGACTAGTAAACGAACAAGAAAGTTCGTGGAGCGAGTGCCAGTCTCTCTAATGGCAGTTACTGGCTGCGTTTTCAAAGAGAGGGAAACTTATTAAGGGGTAATAACCTTTGGGTATCAGATTTTTTCCATTTATTCGAATGAGGATAAAGTTCGTACAATTGTAAAATAGATCCTTTAATATTTCTCTTTCTTCGAATGATTACAGTCCATGTGTGTATTACGCTATTTACGATCTGTTGAGAATTTAAATTCAGAAATCTACTTAGATTAACTCAAAAATTTATTTTTACTATTAATATTAAAGAGAAATTTATATATATTTTATTTTTTCTATCAGTTTGACAACATCATTCATCAACATTATTAAAAGTGCAATAGACTATAAATTTATTGGTGTTCTTGATTTTTATTAAAATGACTAATAACTGTTATAAAATAATTATAATTTATGTGGATGTTCATCAAAGTAACCATTGATCTCCTCACAAGCAACTTTTCATATCTTATAACTCCTATTATCTCTCTAATTTAAGGGTTATTATCTCTTGTAATTATGATGCATTACTTACCACTTTATGGTTGTATCACTATAAAAGGAGGCATTTTACTCCTTATTTATATACACAAGAGAATGAATAAAGTTCCTCTCTACACACATTGTATCTCTTATTAGCTTTCTCTCTTTCTCTTGATCTATTGTTGTGCTCCTAATTGATAAATTTTATAACACGTTATCAGCACGAGTCTCTAGCCACTAAGAGGTAATAAGATAATATCTCTCCTTTTATCTTACACACAAAGGTATGAATTAAACTATCTTGATTTGTTTATAACCATATATATATGTTGCTTATGTATTTCTATAATTTAAGAATAATGGATCTATGAAGTCGTTCCTTAATTCCTTTATTAATCATTATATATATTTTATGGGAATTAGATTATAATATTTATCTAATGTTTCATTCATTGATATTGCTATTGTTTGACACTTCTTATTATAATATTCAATTGCTATTATATATTTTGTATTCTTGAACTTAAAAAAATTCACCATGAAGTGTGAATATTGTAATATAGAATGAAAGAAAATTTAGAATGCATCTCTGAAGGATTGAATTATATATGTGATGAAAATTAAGAATGTATCCCTGAAGGATTGCATTATATATATAATGAAAATTTTCTTTCGATATCTGTTCCTGAAGAACTAATATCAAAATTATTATGTTATTCACCAATATCTTATTCATGAAAGATTCACTATATATTCCTGAAGGACTATACAAATATTATAAGTTCATGTATATGTCATATAAGACTATACAAATTTCCTTCTCCATATCTCCCAGAAGGAGTTACAAAATGAATATTACAAGGCATATTGCTTCCTTGAAAAATTTGAAGGAAAAATAACATAATATATGGAAAAGTCCAAGGATTAAATTATTATAGTGATTTATTTTATCTCTTTGAAGGAATGAAAATTGAATATCCAAATGGATAATTTGTTTCTTTGAAACAATTTAAAGGAAATATGAGACTATCAAAAGATTGAATAAAAGCTCATATATGATTTCTTGTTTTTATATGTATATGAGGAGAAAATCATCAAGAACAAATATAAAGAGAATATGTGATATGTATAAATATTTTATAGCTCATTTATGTTCCTGCAGTGGCAAATTGAGATTGTCAATATGTATATTGAAGCCATTGTTTCTCTTTATATATAAACAAAATATTAAGCTTTTGATATATGTAATTGGTCTTATCTTACTAGTGATGTGTTTTCATTCCTTGAAGCGAATGGTTAGTTGATAATTGTGAGATTAGTGCTAGACATCTCATTATTAAAGTTATCAACATTACAATGATCACCATTTAAGTAATAATTATTGCAATATATATATTGCACCACCCGAAGTGGATCAATTTAAAAATTGAAATAATTTGTGATAAATTAGAAGTTTAATAAGTCTAGATTTTCTTACATAGTTTGAAATGATGAAGTTGTAATGATAAATTTGTAAATTAGGCTAATGATTATGTATCAAATTATAGAAAATTCACAATAATTTTAATCAAAGAGCCAGAAGATTCTCTTGATTATTGATTTTTGTTTAAATCAAGTGAAGATGAATTTATAGAAATAATTTATTATTTGTCATGATTCACCATTATTTATGCTTAAATATTTTGTGACATATTTTATGAAGAAGTCATCCCATCACGAGGGGGAGGAAAGCTATACGTGATCGATGATTTGATTTTATTATGCATCACTTTATCTCATCTTAATATTGATGTAAATCAGTTTGAACTTGAAGTTCAAAATGATTATTGTACTATGTGCATTGTTGATCAATTATTGGATGAATTTATTAATATGTAAAAGTGAAAAATCACAAACAGAATATGATTGTAGTTTGATATATATGATGTTCTTGAAGAACGAATGGTAATAGACAAATAAATATATGAATGCCTGAAGCATGTGATAGATCAATTGGTGCAAAAATTCAATTCTTGGGAAGTTGAAATGAAATAATTTGCTGCTCCTGAAGAGACCATATTTGCATGTATAGCAAAATATTATTTGATCTATATTAAATTATTAAATATATTGTCCTTGGAGAGACATAATGTACTAACTAAAAAATGAATCTCAAATACCCTTGAAGAGGTAAATGGTGAGAAATAAAGAGATTCAAATTGCCCTGTAAAAGATACGCGTGCACATTGAAAAAAAAAAAAGAAATCTTTAGCCCTTGGAGAGGCATATGTATTAGAAGCTTCAAAAGATCTCAATTGGGCATAGATATTGAAAAAGAGAAATATTTAATTAATGTTGGTACTTGGTGCAAGAGAAAAAATTGAAATTGACATAAGATTTTTGTCAATAAAATTTAGTTGTTATGATTTCTAGGATCCTGAATCACAAAATGTGAAGACCATCAAACTATATGATTGGCTAAATTTTCTTAAATATTCGGACCTGAAGTCCATACGTTATAGAACGTGAAATTAATTAGCAAAAAATTTGAAGAATTTTGGACTTGTAGTCCATACGCCAGAAGTCGTAAAATTTATGAATAAAATGTGAATTTGAACTATAATGTTTCAAAATTAAATTAAAGAATCTATATACTTGTCCTTGAAGGATAAAATGCTTGAAATAAGTATTTGAAGTACTAAATTCAAAAAGCTTGCAGCTTATATATTCTTGATAAAGCTATAATCATACTTGTGTATAGTATAGCAATCTAGACTTATAAATTAAAAGTATAATCACTTGAGTGATTTATTATAAGTGGGATATGTTGTTCCACTTTGCTATATGATTTTATTGAAGCTAAATATTAAATTTGTAATTTTTGTAAAATGTGTTGATGATTTCATCATAAAAAGACTCTTGAAGAGCTTATGAATTTATTTCTTTTAAGGATAAAATTCATGATGAAGATCTTGAAATGAAAGAATTTCTTTCAATTTATGGATTGGAATTTATTAAGTGAAATGTTAATAATATAGAAATACTGGAAGTATTTCATATTCAAAATTGTTCTATTTTAAAATATAGTACATATGTCTTGGTCCTGAAGTACCATATTTTTATTCCGACTTGTGCCTAGAAAGGCATTGGAAAATTACATAATTAAAAATTGAAATATGTTCAGTATAAACTTAAAAATATCAAAATAGTGTGAAAAGTATATCACACTCTTTCTTTGCTATGGATGCTAAAGCTTGATCTTATTCAAGTAAGTCAACAAAATTATGAAGCTACATACATGACAGTATTCTTCTAATTCAAGATGATGGCTTCTCCAATTTATTATATGTTTTTCAAGCTTTTAAAGGATGGTGTTGACCATGCAGATTGTTTCACCAAAGTAATGTTAGTTATAATAAATTATGATTGATCTTTGAAGCATCCATGTCATTTTGAGGGGGAACATATTTAACAAGGGAAGTTACTGATATGGAGGACTACATGCATTGTACTCTTTTTCCTTCACTAGGCTTTTGTCCCATTGGGTTTTTTTCTAAAGGTTTTAACGAGGCAGCTTGCACCTCCTTAATATACAAATGAATAGTGTACTATTTTTCCTTCGTTAGTTTTTTTTTCCCATCGGGCTTTTACTAACAAAGGTTTTAATGAGGCATATTCTTTGTATGATGAACATCCAAGGGGGAGTGTTATAAAATAATTATAATTTATGTGGATGTTCATCAAAGTAACCATTGATCTCCTCACAAGCAACTTTTCATATCTTATAACTCCTATTATCTCTCTAATTTAAGGGTTATTATCTCTTGTAATTATGATGCATTACTTACCACTTTATGGTTGTATCACTATAAAAGGAGGCATTTTACTCCTTATTTATATACACAAGAGAATGAATAAAGTTCCTCTCTACACACATTGTATCTCTTATTAGCTTTCTCTCTTTCTCTTGATCTATTGTTGTGCTCCTAATTGATAAATTTTATAACAACATAATATTACAGGAATTATTCTTCGTATCGTGATTTGCGGAATAGGGGTATCTTTGATATAAATTGATAAAATATAAAATGTACGGGCTTCTGTGTTATTATTGCAAAAATGACAAAAATAAAAGACGGAGTCCACTTCGGAAGAGTCAAGTCTCGCCCGCGAGTCTCCAAGAAATTGTTTCTGAAATAATGTGGGCCCTCATGGGCCTTCGTTGACGTTGAGTTTGGGTCCCAGTAGAAGGTTGACCTGGACTTGTGGATGGGTTTACAAATAGCAGCTCCTCTGGTTCAGATGAACTTTTGTTCGTTTTAAAATCTATTTTAACCAAAATAATAAAGAAATTCATTTCAATTATTTTGAGAAAACAGAATAAAGTAATTCATTCCTTATACGTAGAGGGTAAAAGTTAACACCAAATTGAAACTTATTCTATCTGTTTCTCCTTTTGCATACAATTGATAAAGGTTTTTTTTTTATTTATTTACTTTTTGGAAAATACATCACAAAAAAAAACTAGAAAAACAAAATATGACATCACACAGAACAATGTAAAATTAGAATTTACCTTTAAGTATTGTAGTTGAAACTCAGCTCAGCTTAAAAATATATGTCAAAACCAACATCAATGTGTATCTAGTTGAAGCTTAACACTGAAATACTAAGTCTGAAGAAGAAAATTTACTCTCATGAAAAATATTAGGAGATTCAAACCCTTGGCTTAAAATATGAGGTGAGAGGTATTCCACTTAACTAAGTATTGGTCTACGATAAAGAGATTTACTATCAAATGTCTCAAGCATTTAAGAAAAAAATAAAAATCATCTTTAAAAAAATTTTGAACATCGAAGTTTATAAAGTCGCTAAAAGTTTGAAGAGATGTGTTAAAGATGAGCATGCGTTTAGTATTTTAATAATAAAAATTATCAAATTTAAAATTTTGAATTCTGTTAAAGTTCAAAAAAATTATTACTCTATATAGTGTAATAATATAATAATATTATTATACTATTATATCATATGATATAGTAATTCTTTTTTTTTTAATTTTAATCCAATTTAGGATCCTGCACCGGAGAAATATGAAATGCTTTTCTTGAATTTTAATAAAAGGCAAAAAAACACCGAAGGTGGAAAAGCGTAAAGTTATTGGTGCAATGGAATCCCAGAATCCCTGTAACGCTGGACTTCTAGTAGCCCACTTGTTCATTGTTAGTTATATATATATATATATATATATATATATATATATAAAGTACTAAATCAAATTTAGAATTAGGTGAGTTGGTCATCCATGCTCTTGGCTTGTACCAATTGAATCAGTCAAATCCAAAAATAAATAAGATATTAATAACTACAAAGTAATAATGATTAATAGTACTACATCATCAAAATATTCTTAATTTAACTGATTAAATACTTATTTGTTTATTTATGTAACAAATAAAAATATAAAAAATAAGTCATCTCCCAAAAAATTTTTTAAATAAAAATAAATTTATATTATTTTAATCAAAAAATTTTCCTCACCAAAATAGCACCAATTATAACACTTCTCTCTCTTCACGAATAATGACAATCTTAGCATTACAGAGAGAGAATGGCAATCTTATTTGAAGAATCTCATTTAAAGAATAGCAATCTCATTTTAAGAGTCTTGAAATTTTTTTTTTGTTGATATGACTCTTCAAATTAGTAAATCATCTCCCAAAAGACTCTTCCAATAAAAATAAATTTATATTATTTTAATCAAACTTTTTTCTTCTACCAAAATAATAGTAATTATAACACTTCTTTCTCTTCAAGAATAATGAAATAAAAAATAATATAATATTAAATTCTATAATATTAAATTCAAGGCTTCTAAAAACTCTCCAAATAAGATGTTTCAAATACGATTGTTCTTCTCTCTCTTATTAAAATGTCTTTTGAAATTCTTTTTGTTGATATGGCTCTTTAAATAAGCAATAAAATCTCATTTAAAGAGTGTTGTGACGATGCTCTGTCATAGAGGTGGGAAAATCTTATGTCTTTGAAATATGAGTAGTGATATATGCTTATAAAATTGGGGCTATTTTAACTTAATTTTATACAAATTTTGAGTAATGAAAGATATTTAAATTAAAAAATAACATTTAATAATCAATTCATCTACTAATTAGATTACACAAGATTAACAACTCAAAATTTATATCAAATATTTAAGTGAAAAAAATAAATTTAAAACTTAATTTTTTATCCATTGAATCCACTGGTAAGCATAATCAAAAGACTCTTTTAATTTTACTCTTCAAATACCTATTTGCTTACTTATATAAAAATAGAAGAGTAAATAATAAACTTTTTCCCAAATGACTCTTCAAATAAAAGCAATCATATATTTTTTTAATTAATTTTTTTCCTCTAGCAAAATAATAACAATTATAGCACTTCTTTTTCTTCAACAATAATGAGATAAAAAAATAATATTGTTGGACCAAAATAGAATAGGCCTAGTTAAGGCCCAAATAAATTTAGTTCTTATAAAGCCCATTAAGTGGTGAACAAACCACCTAGGATAATCCTCTTAGGTGGTAAGACTTCAAAACCCAAAAGGGTTTCGAGGGCCTAGAATTTTATCTTAAGACAAACTACCTAAGAAAATCCTCATAGGTAGTAGGACTTCAAAGCCCAAAAGAGTTTCGAGGGCCTAGGATAATCCTCATAAGTAGTAGGATATAAAAGCCCAAAAGAATTTCGAGGTAAGACTTCAAAGCCCAAAAGGTTTCGAGGTACTAAGCTCCTATCCTAAGACAAACCACCTAAGATAAACCTCATAGGTTCCAAGGTTCTTATGATCACATAATCTTAGTAAAAATAATCTAAGGTCAAAACGTTTCTTCATTTAATCCGTAAACCAAGCTTGCATATCCATGTGTCAATCAACATGAACGCAAGAAGACAAGTGTGACCAGGTGTCACAAGAATAATGACATTTGTCATTATTCTAACTAAGACTTAAGTCAAATCAAGTTCGCCTATAAATATGCCCTCCATTCTCACTAAAGGTACGAAAAAAAACGAACTCAAGAGGGGAAATGCTGACTTTCTCTCTCTAAATTCTCATTTCTAAAAATTCGGTGACTGACTTGATCGTCGGAGGGTTTACGTCGACAATCCTGGCTCTCTGATTGTTTTATTGTGTTTGCAGAGCATCTTTGGACAAAGACATCCTCATCTCCTGAGGAAGTGGAGTCCTAAGAAAAAATTCAAAAACCCATTAGGATCAGCTCAAAAGATAAATTCATTGTCTTCAGGTCCAACAAAGGAAAGCCCACCACCTAAGGGGTTATCCTTGGTTGGAAACAGCTTATAATAAGTTAGGATAGAATTTGCACCAACAAAATATAATACTAATTAAAGAGGAAGAAGTCACTCTTTAATATTGAATATAAAGAAGACAAATTCATTGGAATAATATTTAGGATTTTGCGTTTAAAAAGCCTTTTCCCCTCATTTTGAGCAGTGCTTAGCTTAGGGGCAATGAGAGAACGACCGGGTGATAGATTGATTGATGTTTGGAGAATGCTCAACGGATGGAATTTTGCGCCTTTACTATTGATATGGTTTTTCAAATGAGAAGTGAAATCTCATTTGAAAAATCTAAAGCATCACTAAAAGATTATTCTAATTTAAGTGTTATAATTACTATTATTTTCGTAAAGGAAAAAAATTAATTAAAATAATATATATTTATTTTTAAAATATATATATTATTTTAATTAATTTTTTTCCTTTACGAAAATAATAGTAATTATAACACTTCTCTCTCTTCAAGAATAATGAGATAAAAATTAAAATAATACTAAATTAAAGACTTCAAAAGGCTTTTTAAATAAGAATCTTTAAATGAAATTGTCCTTTTTTCTATTTAATATTAAAGAGAGAGAATGACAATCTTAATTAAAGATTCACATTTGAAGAGTTTTTTAAAGTCTTTTTATTGATGACTTTTTAAATAAATAGTAAAACCTCATTTGAATAATTTTTCGATGATGCTATTAGGATTTAAAGTTAAAAACAGTATTTATATCTGCACTTATCTCCATTGGAGTGAATGAATATAATGAAAAAAAAATTAACTTTTTAAAATGAAAAATTTTATATGAAGGGAACCCTCTCCCATACAGAGACACGCACACACATGCTAGGGAGTCTTTATCTAATTTGGTTTATGCACGGGCATGGCGGGAAAGCGATTGTGACTCTGGCACATACCACAATAATGATATTTGCCGTGGCATTTCTTTCTCGATTTATTCTTCAGTGCCATGAATTTAGAAATTCTTCTGGCACATACCACAATAATGATAGTAAAAATAGAATATAAGTAATTATCCTGATGCAATTAACAAGCTCTTCTCTACTTTGATTAATTTACCATTCTTTTAGGAAGTGTAAATGGAGACGCAAGGGATCCATTCACTACACTTTTTCAAAATTAATAATGTAGTCGAGCACCTTATAATAGGCGACTGTGCACATATCAAGTTCCCATTGAGAATTGTGACATCCACAACTCATAACCTGACATACGCATAATCGCACACCTATCAAACCTCGTAAATAACATTTATATCAAGAAGCCAAGACTCATAGCAAGTTACTTGTAACATACCTGGGTGTAAAAGTGTTCAGAAAGTAAGGTAGAATGGCCAGAATTCAAATCTCTCTTTGTTTCTAAGTCCAAGATGACATGCATCCTAATATTTAATGTAGGGTTTTGCTAAGTTACTTTTGTAACTTATAACCCATGTAAAATGATATAAAAAATTGTAACAATTTAATGAAACCTACTGAAATTTGCATGGACTGTAAGTTACTCCAAATGTAACTTATCGAGACCCTTTAATGTAACCTACACACTAAAGATAAGCCAAAACAAAATCCTAATCCCACGTGACCCCATATAGTAATTACTCATTTTTGCATATTTTTTACTGAGATGTAAGTTACACTAAATGTAACTTATGCAAACTGGCATCATAAATCAAATCATATTACAGATAGAGATGACAGAAATTCCCATGGGAAAGGGGGCCCTGGGAAATTTTTCCCATTCGGAGAGATGTGGAGATGATTTTACACCCAAGTTCTTATACGGAGAAGGAATGAGGATGAGGTGGAATCCTCATCTCCCCTTTTTTATTTTATTTTTCTAGAATTAAATTTTAGGGTAATTATCTGGTGACCACCACTTATTAAGTGAAACTTCTATAAACCACCAATTTTTAAGATTATATCTGTAAACCACCTACTTTTCAAAGAAACATCTCCCACCCACCTTTCCATTAACTCCATTAACAGAAACATGACGTCAGCATACCATCATAAAGGTAATATTGTCAATTAGTTAAAAAATAAATATTTAATTAATTATATTCTATTTTTTAAAAATAAATATTTAATTATAGAAACAATATCATTTTTGTTTTTAAATAAAAAAATCAAACAATATAAAATTTTATATTTAATTAATTATAAATAATTTTCATAATTATTGTATTACAGGGGTAAAATAGTCTTTACGCAGAAAACCACTAACGGCAGTTAACTTTTTTAACGGAAAAGTGGTTCGGAGATATTTCTTTGAAAAGTAAGTGGTTTACAGATACAATCTTAAAATTTAGTGGTTTATAGAAATTTCACTTAATAAGTGATAGCCACCAGTTAATTACCCTAAATTTTATACAAATAATATAAATATTAAATATTGGTGTAAATAAAAAATATCAAAATAGTTATACAAATAATACAATTATTAATAAATATAAAGATTTTAATATAATTTAGATTTAACCGAGCCCCAAGCCCATAACCCCAAAAACTCACAATCTACAAATTAAACCCTAAGCCACTCTTTCTTAGTCTTACTCATCTTTTCCAAATTATTCGTATCAAACCCTAAGCCACTCTTTCTTAGTCTTACTCATCTTTTCCAAATTATTCGCATCGTAGCCAGCACCTACTAGCACATCATACCCTAGTAACACATTTGGTGGCCGAGCAGCCTTGCACATTGCATCATCAGCCAACAGGCCGACTCGCAGCGTTTGTCGAGCCATAGTCGGTGGTCAAGAGATATCGTTGCCCATGGACAACATTCACGTCAAATATTATATAAAAATCACATTATTTGAATTTATACATATATAGTTTGATGGAGTAGAATGAAATAACACATTCATAATTATTCTCATGTATGGTTTAATAATAGCGATGGAAACCGTAATGTTACCACCGAATATGATTATCTAACAGTTTAAGTACAATTGACATAGTTGGGGCGCAATCAAAATATGAATTTTTTGGGTGGAATTTGTAGCGTCAACTTATAGGGTTTTTGTTTTATACATTTTTAAGTTTATATGATTAAATTAAGTTCGAAAACTAAAAACATATCAGTTATTCGAGAATCAGAGACCCTCGGGGATCCCTGTTATTATTCGGGAATCTCCATCCCCTCTCAAACAATTCTAACGGGAACGGGGAAAGGACAGGGACATATGCAACATATCATAGATGAGTATGGGGATGTCAATGCCCTCTCCATTGCCATCCCTAATTCCAGAATTGTTAATTTCCAAAAGGCCAATGTCTCTTTCACCTAGCTTTTCATAATTTTTTTTTTTGGGGAGATAATATCTGAAAATTCTAAAATGAAATTTGACCGCTATCAGGTTGAGAATGGTCGAAAATGCTCGATCAAACCGAGAAACCTAAGCAAATTGTTAGATATGCACAAGTAAAACCTCAGGATGATCATTCAAAAAAAAAAAAAACTTCAGGATAATCAACGATGGAAGGTTTGATGACTTCTGTCCTGAGCACATTTCGATAGACGAATTAGGCTCATGCTATGTGATGGTTTCCCTGGTACCCTATATCATAACCAACTTCTCTTTCATGGATATTTAAATAATAGACCAAACTTGCCAGTACCCTCTCATAATCAACTTCTCTTCCATGGATATTTAAATCATAGGCCAAACTTGCCAGTACCCTATCATAATCAACTTCTCTTCCATGGCCATTATCTATGAAAGTCGCCACTATTTTGACAGTTAACTATTCAATCCTTTGCATTTTGGGCACATTAGCTAGATCACAGATTCATTGGAAACGGTAAAAGAATCATAGGGTTAAATTAGCGAGGATCTTGCCAGCATATCCAAACTACATGGTTTTTTTCCCCAAAAAAAAATACAGAAAAAGAAACAAAAACAAAATTAGTCTTCAATTTTTCCACTTATTCAAATTTCCATATCCACAAATAAAAAAAAAAGGAAATTACAACTAATAAGAACATTGCTACTTTCCTAGTGCATGCTAATGTCAACCAGACTAGACTACTACAGCTAGACTGCCTACTAAGCTGATGAAAGATGCTTATTTTATTGATCTGACGTTGCCCTATCCTACCAGTTTCAAAGAGCTGGCCTCACCTTAGTCTAAGATTTCTCTTCGTCTGACTGAGAGCACGGAGGCCCAGGGACTGAATCAACAAAGAACTCCTCTACTGAAAGAAGGTAAATCTATCAGTGTGCGACCAACTATACATAAATGAGATATCAAATTTTTAATCATGGAAGTTTTGAGAAAGGAACTTAAGAAAGATTTCATATGGATACTGCATGGTACACCAATTACCTATATCGTCTTGCTCTGGAGAGTCGAGCAAAATTTCTGAATCAGAGGGCAGAAAAGGGGACCCAGGATAGTTTCCAAGAGCTCCTAAATCTGCATAAGTGCCAAACAAATTTTAGGCAAAGCATTACATCAGAAGTATAAACATAATAGAAAAAGAAAATGATAATAGTGTTAAGATGTAAATGAGATTTAGTAACATTTTCATATATATAACTAGACATAACTATCTATAAACTGAACTGAATCCAAAGTAAAACTTACCGCCCAAGTTTGACAAATCTGCTGTTAAATCTGAGAGGCTGAAATTCCACTGGATTTGATCAAGTGATCTGAGGGAATCTCTGGAGTTTCCAGCCCCTCCATCCTGTCCAAGCTGCAATCCTACAGTACTTGCCACATCAGATGTAAACGTTGTATCAAGTGCACATGTGTCCACACCCATTCCCGACATGTCTGATGTGGTGAAGGGAAAATGACCACTAGATGCCACTGATGTTGGACTCACAGCCATCTCTGACATGGACGACATGCCACTGCTAGGGGGAATAACAGGAGCTACTTCAGCTGCACTGGTGTCCATCATCATACTACAACAAAGACAGCTGCTTAGCTAAAGTTACAATGATTAAGAAGAAAAGTAGAGGAACATTGAGATTTACACTTTAACATTTTGTGCATGGGTAAACCAGCGTCATTAAGCATATTGTAAATATTAGATACTTAGAAGATAAAACTAAGCTGCATGTACAACCCATGTATGATCACTCCAAAAGGCAAATATTTTACAAGAGTACTTTTCAATGCCATGAAATGGAGACAATAGTTCACATGTATTTCAAATATGACCACATACTGTTTTAGCACTCCATACTTTTCTATATGATATACTTACAAGGATATCTGTAGATAAATTGTCCAGGAACAAAATGATTTCAAAGAACAAAAAGCAGAATGCCCAACGCGAGCTGGGGAACAGTAGAGGAGAAAATTTGACATATTAGGTATTAAATAAGAAATTTAAGTTAAGTCGTCAAGTGTCTCACTCATTCCCAGAATTCATTCGCATGGGATGAAAGTTGCCTGGTGCAGGAACTCCATTGACCACATGACAGCTTGAGATTCCGCTGCTCATGGACTCAAGATGCGGTTGACCCGCTGCTGGTATTGGAGGTTGTTGAAGGACAGGATATCCCATAGGTAAGTTGTTAACTGCACTGCAAACAAGTGGCATTGAGTACCAATAATGTTAAAGTGAAAAAGAGCAACCACAGCCATAGATTAATCTATCTATATGTGTTAAACCTACAAAAATATTTATACATAAGAATATTTACTCCAAAAAATATTCTTGAACACTAAAATATTCAACTCTATAGAAAATTCCCAGCTTCTCTTTTCTTGAGTTCAAATGTTGAGGATATCAATGCCACCAAGAGCAACTTTGGAAGTTATAAAAATGCAAAACATTGCAGTTATAAGTTTACGCAAGATTAAAATGCAAAACATTGCATGCTCTTTGTATTCTCAAGCAGAATTTACCTTTTTTCTTCTACAAAATAACAGGGTGATTTTTTCCATTTAAATATATTATGAAGAACTTACCGGGCATGGGATGAATCCCATTCTGCATGGGAGCCAGGGGAACCTTTTGGGGCATTGGATACTTCATGAGATGATATTGATGCTCAAGCAAATGATTGAATAAAAGGATTTGCTTCTTTAGCTTCAGCCGTATGTAATAGGCCCTGAAGAAATCAGCATTTTCTTCTTCCAACTTCTGCCACACTGAATTAACCAGAACAATGATAAAGATTGATCAGAATTGAAATCTTGTTTCAACTTTGAAGAAGAAAACGCAAATCAGTTCTGAATAGCTAATTAACTGTCAACTTTCAAAAGAAAAACCAGGTCATATTTCATGGTAGCAAGAAGTTTATTCCACTGATATTTTGATATTCTATTATTATAAAGTTCCATCTACCAGTCATCATATGCAGAGCACTTATACTAAACATAGCACAAAAGACAAGGCAGAAAACTAAATAATATGAATAATCCATAAAATGATACACTAAAGTATGCTAGCCAAAAAGAATAAAGAGGTTTAAGAGACTACCCAAAGTTGTAAATCCAGGATCTATCCTCGCACGAGTCAAGAGAGTCTTTACCACCTCGTCTCTATTCATATATAATTGTAGACACCGTTCTATTAAGTTCTGGACCTGATATACCAATTTACATAAATCATAACAAACGAATGAAGATATTAAAGAAACAAACTAAAATATCAAATATCAAAAGAAAAAGATCCTCTTACAAGTTCGATATCTTGCCGTGAAACCTTTCTGCTATCATTACTTGAAGCAGATATTGAACCAGAATCTGCCAAAGGAGCCTCTGTTGTTTGGTTGTTCTGCTGGTCACTTTGGGATTCATGTGAAACTTGGGTCGACGACTGTATTTCTTGGGTGCCCTATAAACCAGTAAATTTTGTTCGACTCAGTGACAAGCAATAGGTCTTATGTACTGTAATAAAAATATGAACAGAAACAATGCACAACAGAAAGGATTGAAAGGCAAGACTCATTGATTTCATATTATAGAAAAAGTAAAAAGAACTAAGATTTTGATTCAGGCAACTTATAGCAATATTTTCAAATGATCTAGATGTTTAAGAACTATATCTTGTACACTTATGAATCAGAAGGGAAAAACCATATTATATAATGAAGGGAAGACATGTTGATGTATGTGCCATTGACGGCGCCATCACTTTATCATTATTGATAAGACATTTAGAATTTCAATAAAATTACAATCTGACTACTAACAACAATTTATCCATCAATGCTATAAGCAAGAACCACAAAGACTTCATCAGAATATACTATGAAGTTTTCAGAATAGAAGGCACGTCATGTGAAGATAATGTATGAGGAAGCAACAGAGGAGCTGCATAAAGAAGCAAGAATATTTCAGAGAAAGTGGCCTAGAGTTCAATGGCCATGCAACAATTCAGGTTTTGGCGTCATATTATTAGCCAATATCCAAACAGAGTAACACAAGACCCAATAATCAAAGAAATCATTATAAGCAACAATGAGAAATAAAAAATTTTATTGAAAGCCAAAAACTGTATAAAAATCCAGAGTGAGAAAAAGACAGAATAGAACCTGCGAGTTCTTCATTCCAGCTGAATGCAAGCTGCCAGCATTTCTTTGCTCAGCTTAGAAATTCCCCGACTACAGTTAAGGTCACCTAATTGACCAACTCGGTCAGCTTATTAATTATAACACTCGTGTATCAAGCCAATTTTCGCCTGAAAAGCAAAAAAAGAACAATGACATCATAGGGCAGAGCAGTTAGATAAACAAGAGGGCAAAAGACATGAGCACAAATCGATCAGAGATCTTTTATCGATCTTTAAAAAATAAAAATAAAAAAACTAGCATTAACTGTCTAATGAGACTTTAGTCCCAAATTTGCATGCATATATTTATAAATTACACTGTGACCAATCACTGAGTTCTTACCTAAGTAAAAATTCGTTCAGATTCACAAGCCAATCTTTGTTTGCCAATGGAACTATAAAATAAACCACAAGAGTCTATAAAATTCTAGGAATGCAACAAACAGGATGGAATTATCATAACCTTGTGGAAACAATTATAACATTAAACAGCCAGAGATTCTGCTATATAAACTTGCCTTATAACAATCGCATACATTAAATTCAAATACAAAAATCGGAAAGCGTGACTGTTGTACTTATCCAAACCGAAACAAAAATCAACCACATCTCAATTCAGCACACAAATCTTTCAAAATACGCAAATTACCTGGCTGTTTTTGGAAGTAAAATCTGCTTGTAATTTTGGCCAGATATACCAAATAAGGAGCTGCCAAAATAAATTTTGTTGTTGGCTAATTGAACTTGCTAGAACCAAAAACAGGTCCAGAAAATTACAAATTAACAACACTTAAATTATACAAAGAAAAATCGACTTTATTTCGACAAATTTAGAGATCCTGCTTCCTGTTCAGAAGTCGAGACTCGTGTTTGTCAGAATCTCCATCGGAGCTAAACGTGCACTGAGATTTTGAAGATATTTTGGTGAAGTGATGAAAATTACTTAGAACCGAGAAGGACTAATGAGGAATTTTTGGAATCTCCAAGGGCAGGCGGTGGGAATTTAAATGGAATATCTAGTGAGGGTTGCCGCTAAGACATTGTTATTATTGCAAGCAAAAGTGGAGGAGAAACAAAAGGCAACACGAGAAAAAAGAAAAATCTCACCGAACGGAACTAGTGCTGAGATTTACTTTTATATGTTTTTTTTTCTTTTTTAATTTGTAATTCCGAAAATGAATTTTTTTAAAATATAAAATTCAAGTCGAGTATGTACTGTTTATATTAAAAATAATTAAAAAAAAGGTAAATGGTAAAATAAAATATATATTAAATTTTTACACGGCTGCAACGGGTGCGCCGCGGCTTTGGGATTTTATGACGCAACCAGTCTGACAGAGACAGTAGAATCTCTAAAATCTAAAATTCTCAATTAACAACGCCTGTCTCGGATTCGTCTGAAGTTGATTTTTCATTTTTATTTTATTTTTACTTTACGTTTTTTTTATTTTCACTTAGCATGCTTATCCCAAATATCTCTATCTCACGGCTTCACGTGATAATGGCACATATGTACATTGACTTGTTTTTGCCCTGCGTATATGTAAATTGACTTTCTGAAATAACAAAATTAATACAAAATAAAGCTACTTTAAAAAATTATATCTTTTCTTCATTTCATTTTTTTTTGGGGTTTTTCTACAAATTCAACTAATGGATGGTAAGAAAATTTTAGTGATAATAACTTTAAGGAAAGCCTTTTTTCTGATAAAGCCATTAAGTGATTTGTCTGGCAATCAAGTTTTTTCGTTAAAAAAAATAATAATTAAAAAAAGATAAAAAGGTGATAGATGTGTCATGTAAGAATCATGAAGCAAGCCCAAATTGTTGATTGTTGTTTTACTCTATATATTCCTGATACATAACATGCTTGTCAATTATTACCATTTTTATATTATGTTGTGTGGGTCCGCTTTTATAACGTGGTCCAGCGCTTTGAAAATCTCCATGCCCATCGCGCTGATGATCCTTTGATTATCAGTTATCAGAGAGATCTTCTTGATATTTGCCATGGACCAGGACCACCGCCTGTGTTCTAGTCTAGATCTCTTTCAGATTAATCAATAGCAATCGTTTCCCTTTTGAAAAAGTTTAGCCCTAAACGGAAAGCTAGCAAGCACATATATTATAGAATCTGAGGCCCGAGGGCATCTTTTTCCAAATTTTCAAATATATTTAATATCTATTTAAAAAGAAAAAAAAAACATTTATACTATTTCTGAATTAAAATATATAAATATATTTCTCTGGCGGGTGTCCACTCTACTGTAGGTCATTTGGCGGAACTTGGAAGATGGCTCGTAAGCCGGCACGAGCCAAATGTGCACTCACGTGATGTAAATTGAGGCATTATTTTAAGTAGTATTAACCACATGTTTAGGATAAATGAATTGATTAGATTAATCGAACAAATAATGAGTACGATTAATTAATTAAAAAAATGAATTAAAAAGGAGAGCCTAGAGCTATAAAATAATGATACATGTGAGTATGTGACAGCTTTTGTTTCCTTATACACATCAACGAATGAGAGTGAATCGCAAAGAGATATTGACAATATCGTCAGAAAGGTAACCATTCAGATTCGTCTTTTCTCAACCACGTGGCGCAAACTTGGCGGCAGAGCGTGGCATGCGTGTGGCCGTTTATTGCTTTGGAATTTGAGGTCAAATATGTATATGAAAGTGCATTAAGACTTTTAAAGTTCCCGCTAAGCTTAATGTGTTGACATTTGGCGCCACGCCCTTGATCCCTAACACGACTTTTCCTCCGTCGTCAGTGTCCTCTTCCCCTTTAAACCTGTTTAAACTCTTTTTTTTTTTTTAATGAAACATAAACTTGTTTAAACTTTTAATAATAATAATATATTATAAATCTGTATGCTCTTCGTATAGAAATAATTTTTTGTGTAGTCATAAAAATTATTATCCTAATTTAGATCAATTATAAATAATAATAAATTTAATTATAATAAATTATAATTTTTCTAACTTCCGTCTTAAAGAAATTTACATATACATAATAATAACTATCTATATATTACAAAAAATATATATTATGTTACATTAAATGTTTAAAATATAATAGATTATAAAATTACTTGTGACAATAATTTATTATTTAGAGTTATTATCAAATTATTGTTTAGTATTTATAAAAATTTCATTGAAAATAATACGAACGTTTTGACTTTTAGGATGAATTTACATATTTCTAATCGTATAATATTAATATAGTGTATATTTTAACTTTATATTACCTAGAATAAGGATAATTAAGTCAAACTAATAATTTTTATAACTACACTTTTATTTAATTATAACTCTTTATAGCAGTAAAAGTAATTAGTCCTAACATTATGACTATAGATAAATTTCATTGTATTTGTATTGAGAAAGTTTTTGCATTAATTAACATAAAATTTATCAATCAAACAATAAATTGTTTGGGTTTCTTTTTCAAATAACATAGATTTCGTTAATTTTTTTTTTTTTTAAATATGGCCTAATCTATTGGCACCCCTGGATAATATTAATTTTTTAAAGAGACATCAAACTTCATAGACTTAAAGAAGGGGGGTGGTAAAAAGACGATGGGTGATAACTCCCATTTCAAGGCCACGATAATTTAACTCCCATTTTTATTTAACCTTATAATTTTGGGCAGTAACAACTTCCGACTTCGTTTTCCTTTTGATTTTATTGTCATAGCATAAAAAGACGGCAAAATGATAATAACAGATTTCGGTACGTAACTGGAAATATTTTATATATATATATGGCAAGTTTAAGAATTATATATGTAGGAGGAGATTGTCAATTTCCTCTCTACTGTAATTAATATATACTATTTATTTCTTATTATTTTTATAATATCTAATAACTTCTTGACAGTATAAGTTTATAATATTACCTTTATTTTTAAATACACTTTTATTTATATTTATTATAAATTAAATAAATCATATGAATAGAAATTAAAATAAAAAAATTAAGTATTAAAAACAATAAATATATGTTTTGATGTGAAAAAAATTAATAATAAAATATTTTTCTTGGACCTTTTTTATTTTATAAATATTTTCTCATAATAAATATATAAGAAAATTATTATAAAATGATAAAAAAATTATTATAAGAAGACTTGAATGATAAATAAAAAATTATTATAAAATAAATAATAAAATATTTTTCTTGTACTTTTACATTTAATTTTAAAATTTTTATTATAAGAAAATGTTAATAAATTAAAAAAATACAAGAAAAATATTTTATTATTAATTTATTGTTCGCAACCAAAACATATTTTTCTTTTTTTAATATTAATTATTTTATTTTATTTTTTATTCAAATGATTTATTTAATTTATAATAAATATGAATAAAAGTATATTTAAAAATAAATATAATATTGTAAACTTATGCTATCGCGGAGTTATTGACTATTATAAAAACAACAAAAGGGTAAGTGATATATATTGATTACAATAGAGGAAAAATTGATAATCTCGCTCTATTAAAATTGAACAAATGTGTCGATATCGAAGTTGTTTTTAACTCGTAGTAAGCAACAAATAAAACATAGCCCTGTGGATGAACTGGTGTCTGGTGTTGGGGCCAATGCCAATTCATAGTTAAAACTTATTAGGGGAATTATTGCATTTGCAAGGACCACTTCGCATGTATCGTCAACAGTTCTCTACATCGCATTTGAGTTCAGCCACTAAACCATGTCTTTGTGTCCAGCAAACGGACAGCAACGGGCACCGGGCACCGCATCCACTCCCCTTCCCTACCACCAACCTTTTTATATTATTGATTCGTCAGTTTGACTGCTTTGATTTATTTTTTATTTTTTGTTTTAAATGCAAAATAAGAGTTAAAAATAATAATAATAATAATAATATAGCTAATGTAAATGGGCTGAGTCAACCAGGAGAGAAAAAGGGCCAAAAAGAGAATGGGCTGGTTTTGTTCTAAGTTTGGGTTTAAACTCCGCAAGTGTAAAATGTAAAATGGGCTGAATGAGCTTGAGCCTATTAGTGAAGGCCCGATATTTGTAAAATATTATTTAAGAGGATTGCATTATACTTTTTTCTTTAATTACTGGCATACAATACAATTGTTATAATAACACTATTGCTGACTTGAGAAATGAAATTAAGTCCCCGTGTTATGATATAGAATACTCGAATCCATGCACTCACTTTGTGAGAGCATGGCCTCCACCACTCTGCCAAAGGCCGATTGATAGGATTATCTTATACGAACAAAAATCCCTAGACTATGTTTGGCAGCTGGGATTAAGTATAGGATTGAGCTAATCTTTGGGATAAAATATTATTCTCATGTTTGCCATGCTCACTTGAATTGGACTAATTGACTAAATTCGAATTTAAATCCAAAATTCACGGGATTAGTGATCCCAAATTTCATGTGGGTTTAGTTGAAATTAGACAATGAGAAGAAAAATATTTGTCCATTTATGATTTATTCTATAATTTATTACACTATTTTTGTTTATAACTTAAAATTTATTTTTTGTTATTAATTAATTAATTTGTTTTTTGTTATTCATGATTTACTTGAAATTTATTATTTAATAGTTTTATTTATTTTATTTAATGAAATGATTTATCTCATATGAAATAGCCTATAATTTAAATAATTTATATTTCTTTATTATAATTATGACTACCCAAAAACGAATTAAATATTATTGGTTTTATTTTAAATTAATTATAGTATTTCTAATTAAAATATCTATAAATAGTTAATATTTAAATTCAAATATTAACTTAAATATTATTTAATTTCATTTAAATTTAATCCGATACTGTACAAACATGAGTCAGAATTGTTTATAATCCAACCTAATCTAATCTAAAATAATATAGTTCAATCTTAATATTTAGTCAAATCCAATCATGTATGTCAAACGTAGCCTTAGGTAGTAAGGAGATGATATAGCTTGTATTGGTCAATATTTTGTGTGTCACTCCCTTATTAGACTGTAAAATTAATTAATACTTTATACGTGACAATCAATTATTGGTGACAAATCAGTTAATATATCTTAACTATATAAATATATCATTCTCGTAGATAGAATCATAGAATATACTCTTTACAAATTTTGGATAATACTAATTATTTGAGACAAATATAGTTAGATAATTACTGCATATTAGATAAATCATGCAAACGTGATCTAAATAAATTTGTGTCAAATTTTTTGAGTCACAAGATTATTATTATTTTTTGGATATGCTAATATGTTACAATCAGAAAATTATCAACACTATCATTGATAATTCTATTATTGCACAGCCTGAATTTATACTATCACATAATACCGAAAGGATATACATTTCATTCCTATTAATAGGGAGACAATTTTACTCCCACAAAATTTAATTAGAAAGGGAATTAAGTCCCAGCCATTATTGAGATTAAAACCAATGCATTCAAGCACAAGTTTAAGTTAAATAGCCTAACCTTTTAGATAGTTATCATTTTTTTGTTTTAGATAATATACTTTAGTAGCCACCTAGCCTTCATCAAATGTGTGGGTAGCAATTCAAATTCCCGCAAACGCATTGTGGGAGTAATTCCTTCCTTAATTATAATGTATAATTGAATGGAGGCATTCTTCTCCCTTGAATATTAGTGAGGGTTAAATCTCGACAGTATTTTATAAAAATTAATGTAAACTAGTCAAAATAATAGTTTGATTTGTAAATATCAATTATATTGAGCAATAGTCTCATATAAAAAAATAAAAAATAAAAAAGATAATATACTTTATTTTGATAAAATTTACTTGGGTAAATGTAAACATGTTTGAGTCACTGAGTGTCCACACTTCCCAAAGCGGCGAGCACTCTCTCAAATTAGTAGTATTCAGGGTTTAATAGTGAAATGTATTTTTTGTCTAAATAAAGAATATTAAAATCTTTTTCAGTAAAGTTTCAATATTCTATTTCAGTCAAGCATTGCAATTTTATTTTATTTCATTTCATTTTTCCGTTCTTTCTCTCTCTCTCTCTCTCTCTTTTCCCCTATCATTGTTTTTATTCTTTCAGATAACACATCACCTTAAGTTAGTAATTAAGTTACTTTAGATTATATTATTCTTAATTAAATACTTATGTTTAAATTCTTATATGCTTTGATGGATAAGAGCTAAATCTCATTATATTATCATCTTCACTCGACAATTCATTAAAAAATAAAAAATAAAAAATCCTTTGAATAGGCCGCGGAATTATGTCCATTTCCGACTCACCATATATCCACTTATCACCAACACCACAAATGAAACAATTTTTGCATCAAGAAAAGATGCCATGTAGCAACATTAAAACGAATTATTTTCAGTGTTTTGGTATATTTAATCATTCTTTGATAAAGGTTCCGGAGACAACAAACTAAAATAATTTAAGATCTAAGGCCATCTCTAATGTGACACCAAAATTAACACCAAACCACATTTTATATCATTTTTTGTGTAAAATACTTCTCCAATGTAACACTAAAACCAACACCAAAATGGTGTTATGAATAATATTGCACAAAATATGGTGCAACACTATTCATTTGGTGCTCGGAAAAAAAAGTTCTAAATATCCTTATTATTTTTTTATTTACATATATGTCCTATTCTATATAATATTTTAAGTTATTAAATTTTTCTGTTATTATTTTTATTTCATTTTTTAATTTTTGAATATTATACTAATATTTTAAATAAAAAATATTCAACACAAAAATTAATAATAAAAATAAAATGTAAACAACATTAATTACTAGATTACATATTACAAAATAAAAAATACAAAATTAAATTAACACAAATTAAAAAAGCTACTACTACCAGCATAAATTAGAACAATTATTTAACAATCTGGGAGATCATTATTAGATCCTCCAATATCATCAAAATATTTAATAACTAGAGTATTATTATTATTATTGTATTTTTCTATATTAATGTAATGTTTAATTTTCATAATGTACTAATTTAGTTAATTAAATGCAAATTTAATAATTTTCTATATTTTTTTGTTAATCGATATAAAATTACTTATTACTTAATTATCTATATTAATAGTATTATTTATTGTGTTAATTGAATTAATTCTTGAGAATTACAAGAATAAAAAGAAGAATATTCTTTTTGGTGAAAATGGGTTGGAGATGAAATAGTAATTTAATGTGAAAAATGTACATTTTTTATGTTGGAGTTACACCAACATGGTGTTAAGCATTGGAGATGCCCTAAGCACTAATGCACCATATGATTATGGGTTGATACGACAACATTAATACATTGCATCTCGTTATTTAGTCCTGAATATTGGCCACTCACCTCCCATAAGCAGTGGTCGAAGTCGAAGATATTCTTTTTTATAGTTTGAGAAGTGTTACTAATTTTTGTTTTTACAATTCTATTTTAAGCCCATCAAATCATTTTCTTTTCATTAAAAAAAAAAAAAAACACAGACCATTTCGTTTGGAAGTTGGACGCCTTCACAAGTCGCCACTCGCCACTCGCCACTCGCCAGACAGGCAAATTATGTTAAAAAAAAGTGAACATGCTTTTAAATTACATTATATTTTGATATTGGATATTAATTTTTGAACTAATTAGTATTTTGATCCGTCTTAAAAATCATAGTTGTCGCGGAAAAAAAACCCTCTAATTATAAAGTAAAAATTAATTGTATTCAATAAATTTTATTTTTTTAATAATATTTCATATAAATGTATTATAAATTTTTTTAATCAAATTACATAATTTTTTGATGAAATTTCTTTAACATAAAAGCTCTAGTCACATGTATTTACTAAATATTTTATAAATTAAACTAATGGACGGTCTCTAAACTGAATTTTCGTTGTGTTATCAAGATCTTCCAAAAGCGAAAAAGTTAATCAACTTAATAATAAAATAAAGGGATATTATCATTTCAGTATTTTAAAAATTATAAAATATTAAATGACTATAAGAAATATTGTTCCTTATCATTTTACTACTATATCTTTGCAAAACATTTCATTTCACTACTTTTCCGTTAGTTGACCAATTCGTTGACCGTTAGTTGACTAGTAAAATATCAATTTTACCCTTTAAAAGTAGTAAAATAAAAGGTTTATCATAAAGAATAAAATTAGTACTTCACTAGTCAACTAACTGGTCAACTAACGGTCCTAACGGAAAAGTAGTAAAATAAAATATTTTATAAAGATATAGTAGTAAAATAATAAAAAATAATATTTTTTATAATCATTTAATATTTTACAATTCTTAAAGTACTGAAATGATAATAATTCTAAAATAAATTGAACATGAACGACGCCATGGCTTTGTTGAACTGAGAAATTGCGTTTTGATTATGATTAATTTATTCGGTTGCCCATAGTTGCGGGATCGTGATTTTAAGTTGAAGGAATTGTTAAAATAAATTGTGGGCCAGCCCATTTCAATGCAGGGCCCACCTTGAGTAGCGAACCACTAGTTAAACCGGAATTGCAGCCAATGAGACAAACTGTAGAGCAAAACGAGGGTCGAGCAGTCAACGTCCATAGCAGTCAAGGATTTTTTGTCAATTGGCGGTTCAGTTTTCTTTTACCGGTTTATTTGGAATTATTAAACTCTCCTGAAACCATCATGTATTTACTTTCCAACTGTAATAATAATTTAATAATAAAAACAGACGAATACATGTATTACTACTTGTCATTGATACGACGGTGCTAGTTAGTGTGATTAGCATAATTTATTAGGATGAAAAAAAAAAATTGACGGGTGAGGAGTAATGTTATGAATTTACCTTATCATATGTAATGTTATAAAAAATGTATATATATTTGTTATAAATCTTACATAAAATACATTATTATTGACGAATTCAACTTGCTTCCTAATTCTTAGTTCTTATACAGATTATTAAGCACTTTTATGTATTTCCTCGTACATTAAATTATTTTTAAGTAGTATGATAAAACCGTCTCTTCATTTAAATTAATTTTTCCTTATTTAAAGACAATTCCCTTGTTTAGTTGTTTTTTTTTTGTTTTAAAGACTAGTTTGTCAGCATAGAGTGAATAATCTTATTTTGACGTGCAATTACTGCTCATTTTGTTTGTGTTTTACTTATTTCATCAAAACAATTATAATTTGTCCGAGAAGTGGGAGCGATCACGATTTTAAGACAACTCGACATGCACTTATTGCTCATATTCATGTCCGTTTATATTCATTTAGCAATGACCATTGAGGAGCAATCGCATTTGTTGTACGAGAAATTCTATAATACATTAGAGGCACCGTGTTAACCATACAGCAAGTAAATCATGCCATGACATGTATGCATTTATTTTGAATAACCATAATGCAAGTGCTAGTTATATGAAATTCAAATATACACGTTATAAATATATTAGTTGGTTGTATTACCTCTAATGTATTCTAAAATTTCTCTCGATGTATTTTTACTTTTAACCGAAAAACTGAGGAGTAACTTTATTTCTTTTATGATTACATAATGCTTGATGATTATTAATATTATTATTTAAAAACTACTAAGCACTCATTTAAGTCTGACAACTCAATTGACATACATGCAATCTTTGTTTTACTTTCCTTAATAGTCCTCAAATTTTAATTACTGGCATATATATTTTGGGTAAATATATCTTTCATATCATTAGAGCGTGAAAAGCGCGTCTCACCCTTTAATGCCAACAGCATTTATTTTTCTTTTTCCTTTCAAAATGTCGGTTTTAAAATTACAATATATAATTATATATACAGGCACACATATACATATATAATATTAATCAAAACAAGACCATAAAAACTACGTCAAAATTTTTCCTATAAATCATCGTACGTTAACACACTTGTCTTCTCACTCACTTTCTCGGTTTCTACCAAACACAAGTCATCAGTAGCTTCATTCATTCAAGGTAACGTTATTTAATTTTCTTTTTGAAAATTAATTCTTTATCTGCTCCTTCTGCTGCTTCTGTAAATATTCACAAGAGTTTAGATTTTTTGTTTGTGTTTCACGTACTTTTTGAAAAATTTTATTCGATTGAGTAACAGTCGCAGAAGCAACGTTCGTATTGGATGGAGCGCTGTTGTTGATCGGTTGTTTTTGCTTTTCTTTTGTTAATGTTTCATGCATGTCGATTTATTCATAGGGCAATATTTTATTCTCCATACGGAACAGTGTTCTATTTACGGCAAAAGTCTGCAGAGATTTTTTTTTTTTTTGTAGTCAAATTTTTTAGTGTATATTTATTTTAATTACAGACTTGTTCTATGAGATTCAACAAAGAACGTAATAAACTATTCTCTCGTCATCACTATACGCGTATATATTGTGTTTAATTATTTTAAAAAACACCAAAAACTCTGTAATTCTAGTGATATTTGTCAATTTTCTTTAATCCAAAACAAGTGAGAGTAGTTTTGGTCCTTTTCTCTAAATTTTAAAGTTATACTTTTTAATTTAAAAAATAAAGTTTCTCAATAGTTTTAGCAAGAGAATCCAGCTACTGATCTAGCTGAAGATACCTTACGAGTTGTTTTGATTTTAGAATTGTTTTGTTTATTACCTTATTATTTTTCGATTTTTATTTTGATTTTATAATTGTTTTGTTTATTTACTTATTATTTTTCAATTTTTATTTTTAATGTCTAGGCCAGCTGCCTTTTAATCTTTACAATTGTCGATAACACACTCTAACTCTAACATAATGACGTAGGACGTTATTTTAAGATTTTAAAATTTTGTTATTTTATATCTTTTGATATTTTTTATTTTAATCCGAGTATATATATTATAGTCTTTTATTTCTATCATAATTGTGATTTAGTTTCTTTTCTCAATTTAACTTCGGAAAGTATTATAAACATAGAGGTCTTTTGATTAATAAAAAAACTCCTCTTTAAAAATTTTCTTCGAGACTATCTACCAAAATCTCTCTTGTAGAGTCATTGCGTCATCTAATCTCGTGTTATGAAAATATCAGTAATTAGAGTGTAACCTAATTGTACTAGAACGATATGTGCTCGTCAATCAACTTTTTAAAAAAGCTTATCCCATGCAGCCAAAAAACATTGTTACTTTTAGTAAGTTAAAAGAAAAAGTATGTGAGGCGATAGATATACTTTGGTAACATTCACCGCATATATACTAACATATGATATTTGATATCTATCTTGGAAAATTAATAAGCCAGCAGAAAATCGTCAACGTTTCATCTGAAAATGGGAGTACGGTCAGCATCACAGCCTTCAAATGTGGACTCCATCTCAAAAGAAATATGCCATGAAAATGGAGAAGCAGCTGCTATTTTGGATTCATATAGCGCGTGGCTGGTAATAAGCGCGTTACATTCATTCATTACATTGTTATTTAAAAGTGTTCATATTAGGAGAGGATCTTGTCGTATTAATGATATTCATTAATATCACTTAAAACAAGAAAAATGATCGATTGTTCTTTTTCGACGCCATTTTGTTCATCAATAATTGATATCCTTGTGGTGATACCAGGCAGAGCATCCTTCGGCTCTGGACACATTTGAAAGAATGATGGCTGCAGCAAAAGGGAAAAACATAGTTGTGTTTTTGGACTATGATGGCACCTTGTCACCAATCGTTGAAGATCCGGACAAAGCTTTCATGTCTGATACTGTAATATATATACATAAATATTCTTCAACTATATATATTAAATTAGTGGTACAAGAACGGTAATGGCAATTACGGAGCTAATGTTACGATACGTGTTGTTATATGTTACATATAATTGCAGATGCGAACGGCAGTACATGAAGTGGCACATTTTTTTCCTACGGCAATCGTCAGCGGAAGATGTCTCGATAAAGTAATTAAGTTTTATATTTATTTTTTTATCCAGAGATTGCTAGTTATTTTATAATTACGTACGTACATTACATATATTGCAGGTGAGCAGATTTGTGCAGCTAAAGAATGTGGTTTACGCTGGGAGCCATGGGATGGATATATCAACTCCAGCGGGTTCTTTGAAGCAGAAGAACACCAAGCATGAGACTAGAGCTGTTGATGAACAGGTTTGAATAATCCCTGTTGCTTGCACATTCAACCAAATTAATACTTCCTGATCGATGATGCTTAATTAGCTTATTAATTAGCATTTGATTTTATTTTGTAGGGTAACGAAGTTGTTCACTTCCAACCGGCACAAGAATTTTTGCCTCAAATTCAAGAGGTAACGCTTCGCTTTTCTTTTTCTAATGTCTGAGCTTAGATTGAATTTCATTAATTTCAAGTTATATATATACAACCTAGACTCAAATTTACTCGACCGGTCTACCTAGCTACCGACCATCATTTCATAATTATCATTCATTATTAACTAGATCGCTAAAACAAATTATTAAATACTAAAAATTATATATATATATATATACACACACACACGGGGACTTATAATTCCATATTTCTTCTTATATTTTGATGTTTCGTACAGATGATACAAGTACTGGAAGAAAAAGTCAAGACAATCAAAGGGGCTTTGGTTGAAGACAACAAATTTTGCATTTCTGTGCATTTTCGACGTGTTGATCATGAAGATGTAATATTGCAACAACAATCTTAGCTTCACACTAGGAATTGAATCAACCAACAATTTTGTCAAACTCAATACCCTAAGTTTATTTCTTGAATTAATTTACAGGACATAAACACCCTTCAAGAGATGGTCAATTCAACTGTGGAAGCTTACCCTAATTTTCGCATATCTGGGGGTAAAAAGGTATATTTACGTTCTAACTTTTCTTCAACTATTGTATTAATTGTGTCATTTAGATGCTATATTAATATTATGAGCATCAAGAATCTTGAATAATTATTGTAAAACGTATGATCACTTCTCTTAAATCAGGTAATGGAAATTAGGCCTTGTATCAACTGGGACAAAGGTCGAGCTTTGGAGTATTTGCTTGATACTTTTGGATTCAACAATTCAACCGATTTCCTCCCAATGTACATAGGAGATGACAAAACTGACGAAGATGCTTTCAAGGTTACAAATAATTAATAACACAAACACACACTTTTTTTTTTTTTTAACGAAAGCAAAATTATAAGAAAATTGAAAACTAATTGGCTAGTAATTAATATCTTATATATATTGAATGCGTTTACGATTGTGCAGGTTATTCGCCACATGGGACGTGGATATCCCATTATTGTTTCTTCTGTTCCAAGGGAGACAAAGGCTTTGTACTCTCTGCATGACCCAGATGAGGTGATGTCGTTTTTACGGCGTCTTGCTAGGTGGAAAAAAGGCTCAATTAATTCCCTTGATTAATTAGGAGAAAAATATAGGTGCTCAAAGGGGTCGTATTATTTGTAACTCATCAGTTGCTACTTTGCTTGTTTTTCAGTTAGCAAATTAGCACAATGAGTGCCGAAATATTGCGCGTAGTTAGGCGATTGTACAAAAGATATGTTCGTGTACTCCTTTTTACCAATATAGTACAAGTAAACAGAGATAGAATAAGGAGGAGATGATACTTTGATGTTAGAGAATAATCATTAATTAATATGATTTATATAAGCTGTAGTCAGATTCTCTGTCATTTGTGAATGGATTCTTCTGCAAATTATATAAAGAATGGTTATCAAAATGTTTATCTTGATTTTAATTTGCATATACATTGGGATTGATTTTGCAATCAATGGAGAATAGAAATCAGAATAAATTGTTTACTTTAACGGTATAAATCGAAATGAGCTGTATTGTGTTTACTTTATTTTAGAATCAGAATGAACTACTGTAAATTATGAAAATGACCTTAGTTGATTATTGTCGTTATTTATTATAATAATTGTGATGATTATTATTATGATTATTCACAATAATTATTGCTGTTAATAATAATAATATTTGGCATACTAAATGAGAGTCCATAACTCTCAGTTTAATCTGAGAGTCCATGAACGGAAGCACTGCTTTCTCATTCGAGAGTCCGTGAATAGAAGCACTGCTTTCTTGTTCGTCCCTATTTTTAGTCCCGCGGGGCAGATTTTTTTTTTTTTGTTGGGGAGAAATCTCACTGCACTGACCAGAGTAGCTTGCATCCAATGCATTCGTTCGATCCGCTAAGAATGTCTACGTAATGGACTTGACTTACCAAAGATGATGAGGAACCATTTATGCGTAGGACGAGCCCTTTCTAAGCCAGTTAACAGACTTGAGCAAGTCTTTCTTGATCGAGTTCCTTCACCCGGTATCTGGGAGATCTTCGTTCAACTAGGTACGTTATAAATCTGATTGATGAATTACGAATACCACGAAGTAATCAAAGGCGCTGCCTCATCTCAACAATACAGGTTTCAGTTCCTCTTCCCAGTAGTCGAGCCTGCTCTCTATAGTAATGAAAGGGACATTTAAGAATTTTATCGTAGCTAGTAGCTAGTGGAACGAAGAAGGGTTTATGTTAAAAAAATAAATAAATAAATACATGATTAGCAGAAAAGGTTTTTTTTGGGCTGATTTGAAGAGAATGAGCAATGTAGTGATCTTCCCACGTACAGGGTTTGAGCAGTTGATGAGTTATACCATCTTTTCAAAATTCTTGCGGACTTATTTTGACAGAGCGGTTGCTCAGTAATCATCACTCATCAGCCTTGGGATTTCTCGCAACAATTGTTGTTATTATTATAACAAAAATTATTATTGATGTTGTTGTTGTTGTTGTATTTAAATAGGGTGAAAAAGAATTTTTAATTTTTACAAAAGATACGAATGTCAATTTACTCCTCATTCCCTAACTTCCCACATGAGAATGTGATACGACTTAAAAGTAGTTGATTACTCCTAAGTATAAGAGTGTCTAGTTATAATATAACTCAGTGAGTTTGGGGTCAAACCATAGAGAATTTAAAAATCTAGTAGTCAATTAGTAAATAAAAAATAATTATTAAAAAAGAAATTAATAAGGAATAATATAAATTAAAAAAAGTGCTAAAGTTATGGGATCTACTATTTGTATTCAAATCATGGTCATAACACTCTCTCATATTTATATTTTATATTTCATTTACCAGTTTAAATATTATGTGACATAGATCTTGACTAACCACTCTATGAAAAAAATATAGAGATTAAGTACATAATGTGCTATAGTTGTATTAGAGTGTTCCCACTACTGTATTGGTGTGTCGATATTATGTTTAAATACACACATATATCCCAAGGGGATTTAGATCTACAAATAAATATAGAATGAATATAACAAGTAGAATATACAAATTGTAAATATGTAATTAAAAGCAATTAACATAAAATTTACTTGAGAGAGTAATTAATTCCACAATTTAAATCGTTGAGCTTTATCATTCACCTTAGTTTAGAAAATTAATTACTCATATTAACAAGTAAAACACTCATTTTATTTACCAAATTTAGGAAATACAATACAAGAAAAATGAAAAACAAAGGAGAAAAGAAGAGATTTTTCCCTAAAATTCACTCTAGATTTACACCTACTTTATGTACAAAACTCACCTCTCAAATCCACCACAAATTTTTTACAAATGCTCTACAAATTTCTCCTTACCAAATTGTGAGAGTTCTTGCCTTTATATCGGCAAATTCTGAGTTGATCAATTGTGGGCATTTACATTATATTTTTGGTGAGCTGGCAACCATAACCTTTAGATAAACTTTACTAAAACAATCAAAGGGTGGTCTAAAATTGTAACCATTATGGATAGTTGGATTCAACAAATTAATAGCTACAAATGAAGTCAAACTAGAACCCTCCATTGGCTCATTTGTAAGGATAGTTGAACTACTGGATTGATGAGTTTTAAATCTAGTGCAACAAGGTGCACGTAAGCTCAAACACGTGGCATGATATCAGCTGTTTGGAATCAATGTTGAATCGAAGGGCTAGCGGTTCTTCCAAAGGCTTTTGAGTCTCTAAAATCCAAATTTCATGTACGTTTTTTTCGATCCAAGCATCATGAATCTAGGAATTTACCTATAAAATACAAAAAAAAATCAAACTTAAAAAAGAAAAAAATAGATAGTTAATAAAATGGATTAGGGATTTGTTAATGTGATGAAATTGTGGGTGTTATCAATACTGTAAGTAAAAATGATAATTTTAATCTTTATTAAATGTACACTTTCGAGAGTTAATCATAATGATATTCACATTCTTATTCCAAAATTTGTGGGGTTCATTTCAATTTCATTCACTTTCCTTCATATTTTTAACAAGTAAATACTATCATGGTGCGTTTACTTTCCGGATTGGGGAATTGAAATCCATAATCAGAATTATTAACTGCGTTTACTTCGCAAAATTAATGCAGGAATCGGAATTGAAATTGTGGGGCCCACCGAAATTTGGGAATGAGGAATAGGAGATTGATTCCCAAGGAGAGGCTTGATAATTAATCTCCTATTCCCAGGATTGACAATTTTACCCCCCAAAAAATAAAAAATACCAATTTTGCTCTCAGTTAAAAAAAAATATTCTTATTATAATTAGCCAATATAGTTATTATAACTATTATAAATATTATTATTATAATAATTATTAATATAGCTATTACAATCGATTAATCATTATATTATAATTAACTAATACAATTATTATAATTAATATAAAAAATGTTTTTATAATAATTATTCTAATTAATTAATATATATACGATTATAATAATTATTAATATAACTATTATAATTAATTAATATATTATAATTAATTAAGTAATATATTATTATAATTATTTAATTAATATAATAATAATAATTTATTAATATATTATTAACGATAATTATTAATAATAATAATTTTTGAATAAATAATTACAATAATTAATATATTAATTATTATTACTCAATATATTAATATACTATTAACAATAATTAATAATAATAATAATAATAATTTTTGAATAAATGATCACTATAATTAAAATATAAAATAATAATTATGACAATAATTTATTATGTACTTTTTAATAATTTATTATAATCTAATTTATTCCGATTCTAATTTCAAGACAAAGTAAACACATTAATGACAATCTAACTCATTTAAAATAAATAATTTATTCTAATTCTCATTCTTTATTTCCATTTCAGTTCATTCTCATTCTCATTCTTTATTTCCATTTCAGTTCATTCTCATTCTTACTCATTCTGATTCCAATTTAATAAATGCACCATCAGTTATTCTCGTTCTTTCAATCCCACGAGTAAACACTCGATCAATGTAATGGAATCATTTACCGAAGAATATACGCATGGATGATTGATAAACTTACCGACCGTGAATATATTTGTCTAGGGAGGATCAAAATATTCAATGAGAGCACACGAAATAACACTCAAAACACCATTAGACGACGTCTAACATCAATTGCGTTATAAATATAAAATTCATCATCCACTATGTTAAGTGTCGCATAACAGTTGAAACCCCAATCCCTACAGGTAATCTAAACGGGCTCTGGTTAGAATAAACAGAATGATCCCAGAGCACCCAATTCTTCTTTTTCAATAGAGTTCCCATATACAAAACAAAACGGTGCGGACTGCAGCAATCCAAACGACGTCGTAGAGTGCCTGCCTTCGCTATTGTTAAACCCTATCACAATTCTCGCTTCTGAAAGGAAAATAAAAATCTTAAACCCTAAAGTAAAACCCTAAAATCTTATTAAAAAAAAAATCTTAAACCCTAAAGTAAAACACCCCTGCCTCTCCCTCTATCTTCAACCGTTATCCCTTAAAATGCTCAAGTGAGAAAGCTCGCCATTTTAGGATAATATTATGCCCATTAAGCTATTCCCTAATCTCCGCCTCCTCAATCCTCCCCTTCCGGTCACCCGTTTCCCTTCGATGAATTTGAAACCTTCTATAAACTCTTCTCGGGCCATACCCGCTTTCCGCCGGATCTTCCCTTTCAAACTGAAATACCTAGGGCTTCCCACTCGCATTAACTCCCAACAACAACAACAGCAACTCGGCCTGCGGAAATTGTCGACTCGTCCGTTTCGACCTCCGACCAGTTCCGAGTTTGGTCGTAGAGGTAGTAGAGGAGGAGAAATTCGCGGTTCGAAGAGTTTAATTGACGACGAAGCGGAACTAAGTGATTGGGTCAGTGACTTACGGTCCGACCCCTTTCATAGTAATAAACATTTTAGTAAAGACGACGACGTTTCAGATTTCAGAAAGGGATCTGGTAGAGAAAACAGAGGTTCTTATTCAATGAAAAGGAGAAGAGAGAGTGATTCGGACTACTTTTATGATTCTAATAGGAGAGGAAATCGGAAATCAGTTAGCTCATTTACGAGGAATAATGATAATAACACTTCTAAGTTTAGTAGGAGGTCTAATGGTGAATTGGAGGATGGTAATAGGGAAAATAATTGGAGGAAAAAGAATCGTGGGTTTGAAAGAGGGGATGCGAGTTCTTTTGTGGGGCGAAGACATGAGGTGAAAGGAAATAATCTGGGAAGAAAAACACGTCTTTCGGATGATGATGAAATCGATGTGAGTGAGGAGAGGAGGAGAGGTTTGAGTGGTATTAGGGATTTGCTCAGTGAGGAAGTTAGTGACAATGATGATGATGACGATAGTGTTTTGAGGAACAATGCTAGGAGTTCGATTGGATTAGATAAGGAAAATGGTGAGACGAGTGTGGCCATAAGTTCACCTGCTAAGCATGACTCTTTTATGAGTGAGAGCAGGTACTTTTTTGAAAAGCTTGATTTTTGCCAAGTATGCATTTACTATAGTGGAAGGAATCGCGGAGACTTTCAGAAATTCTCAGTGACCAATGTTGTTTCATGTTTTTATGCCTGCAGATTTGATCAATGTTCGATCTCTCCCTTGTCACTGAAAGGAATCAAGGATGCTGGTTATGAGAAAATGACCGTAGTTCAGGAGGCAACACTCCCTATAATACTTAAAGGTTCACTTTTCTAATGTGTTTTGTAAATTCAGAGATCAGAATCTTCTTTGTTACTGTCAATTTTTGCTTCCGGAGGAATTGTTTATTGACTTGATAACTGGTGATTGTTAGTAATTGCTGTGATTCTTGATGGATGACCATCAATTTTGATATTCTTATATGGTTTTCTTGATTTTATTTAGTGCATTTTCCTTATGATGATGGTACTTATTCTGATTCTGTTTCCAGGTAAGGATGTTCTGGCTAAGGCTAAGACAGGCACTGGAAAGACTGTAGCATTTTTGGTAAGATGTTTTGATTTTTTTGGTAAAAAAAAAAAAAGAAAGAAAAAAAAAAACCCACAATTGCGTGTTAATCTCTAAACCGATGGAAGACTGTTTGAGGGACCCCCACCCATAAGTCATACCCTTTTTGGTCCTTGCAGGTTCACTGATCATCTGGACTTGCACTTGGATTTTCAAATGTTTGAGGCTTCTTTATTTGGAAAATTACTGAAAACCTCACATTACCCTTAAAAAATTGGAAAATATAAGTGTAGGGGTACAATAATTGTTTGGCCTTTCATATATTTTTTTTATTTTTGTATTAATTCTGAGTCTGTCCTTAGTATTTGGATGGAAAGCATTGACATTTTACGAACTTTAATTGGCATTGCCCTTTCGAAATCATTGAGAATCTCTCTGAAGAATAATAAGATTGTCTTTGTTTACTACACTGAGATTGGAGATGGATGGAGTCATTCACTTTAGCTTATTCAAAGTTTTTTGTTTCAGCTTCCTTCTATTGAAGTGGTCATAAAATCTCCTCCGGTTGATCGTGACCAAAAGCGGCCCCCTATTCTTGTGCTTGTAATATGCCCTACCCGAGAGCTTGCAACTCAAGCTGCTACGGAAGCTAGTACTTTGTTGAAATATCATCCATCCATTGGAGTTCAAGTTGTGATAGGAGGTACAAGACTTGCTTTAGAACAGAAGCGTATGCAAGCTAATCCTTGCCAGGTGACTTTCTTATCATCAGCATCGGATAGCCTTCATGTTAAAATTTGACACCCTGTCATGTATTGTATCCTCATAGCATATCCAACATTCAAAATTGCTTGAAATATTGTTGATCTCTTGGAATGTCGTATAATGATACAACTTGTCTGAGACATTCTAGAACTCTTGGAATGTCATGCACTGGGAACAAAATGAGACAAGTAGAATGTCTCAGCAGACTGGATGTATGTGTTCTCTCTTTTCAATCAACTGTTTTTACTTACGAGGATTGTCGGTTGTGGACCATTCAGAAACTGGGTCCTCAGAGCATCTACTGCATATATCAACTTTGTTAGTACACCTGCTAATCATCTGCATATGAAAGAGTTGGGACATGTTTGTATTTTCACGCATTCAAAACTCACAGATTCTTGTCGCTACACCTGGAAGGCTCAGAGACCATATTGAGAACACTGCAGGATTTGCAACAAGGCTGATGGGTGTGAAAGTCTTGGTACTTGATGAAGCTGATCATTTATTGGACATGGGATTTCGTAAAGACATTGAGAAGATAATTGCTGCTGTTCCAAAACAACGACAAACGCTCCTTTTTTCCGCTACCGTTCCAGAAGAGGTTTACTTTTTATATTCTGGTTGTTTTGGTATGCCCAAAAATTTTAAAGATAATACTAAAAGGTGATTTATGATATGAAGGTCCGTCAAATTTGTCATATAGCTTTGAAAAGAGATCATGAATTTATCAATACCGTTGAAGAGGGAAGTGAGGAAACACACGCGCAGGTATGCTTTTTGATGACTGCGCCCAATAAATTTCGAATTTTTTTGGTAACTCAATTATTAAAATTTTGATCATTTTTCAGGTCAGACAGTTGCATTTAGTTGCTCCACTAGATCTACACTTTCCTCTTCTATATGTTCTTCTGAAAGAGCATGTTGCTGATAACCTTGACTATAAGGTATTCATTTGGCCATGAGTCCATTATCCATGTAATTGTATTTGTTTCTGGTTCATGTGAAATACGATTTGCCATTATAAATATATTAGATGTCTAAATATTTTTAGTAAATATTCAGAATGACATATCTTTTTTCCCTTTCAAGTGTTGCCGAAAATTACATACTTTCTTTGTTTCTTTCTTTGACAAAATTCCAATTTATTTCTCCAGGTGCTTGTATTCTGCACAACTGCTATGGTAACCAGACTGGTTGCTGATCTTCTCGGTGAGCTGAAGTTGAATGTTAGAGAGATACATTCTAGAAAGCCACAGAGTTATAGAACTAGGGTTTCTGATGAATTCCGGAAGTCAAAGGGTCTGATACTTGTGACTTCTGACGTATCTGCTCGTGGGGTGGATTATCCTGATGTTACCCTTGTCGTTCAGGTAATGGGAAATGGTCTACTTGTTTTCCATTTCACATCTTTCAGATTATGAGCAGCATGAGTGCCTAATCCCCCTATCCCCTTCTTTCTTGCTTGTCAACCTTACAAAACCTTAGGATTTGTTCTCAATTTTTACAGAGAAAGATTAGATACTCTGATTATAAATTTATTTTCTTCTCAACTTTCAAGTTTTATGGATATCCACACAAAATGTGCAACTTTCTTTCATTATGGTTATAATATTATGCAATTATTTTCTGGAATTTCAGGTGGGCTTGCCATCTGATAGAGAACAATATATCCATCGACTTGGTAGAACTGGACGTAAGGGTAAAGAAGGGCAAGGCGTATTGCTACTCGCACCTTGGGAGGAGTTCTTTTTATCTACCATCAAGGATTTGCCAATATCGAAAGCTCCTGTACCTTCAGTTGATCCAGACACAAAGAAAAAGGTGAAGTAAAATGCTCCTCTTTGGCTTTTCCATCCATAGTTTTTCTTTGATGACGGTGAATTTGAAATAAAAATAAAATAAGTGTGTGAGTATAATTTTATGTATTGACAAGAAAATAGCAGATGAATTTTTATTCTGAAAAAAGTAGTAACATAAATTCAACAGGTGGAACGCGCACTCTCCCATGTGGAGATGAAGAACAAAGAAGCGGCATATCAGGCCTGGCTTGGTTATTATAATTCCAACAAGAAAGTGGGACGGGATAAGTATAAGCTTGTGGAGCTTGCAAATGAATATAGCCGAAGCATGGGGCTTGATAATCCTCCAGCCATTCCCAAGCTTGTTCTAGGCAAGATGGGCCTTAGAAATATCCCTGGTTTGCGTTCCAAATAGAGTGGGTTGTCCTGTTATACAATTCCGACATATTTACGATTCATTTCATTTCTGTGGACGGAGGATTGGGAAAAGAAAATTTCGTATCCAAACCATCTAATTTCAAATATCAGCCACAGCAGAAACAGCTGTCTTGAATTACGACAACAATAATCACATGCCACATAACAAATATCAGCCAGCCCGATCATCTTCCAAGCTTGAATCAATGAACTACTGCGAACATCAAATGAGACAAGTTATTACATCTAATTTTATCCTCTTGATGGGGGATATTGATACACCGTTCCGTTTTAACTTTTTAAACGAAGGTTGATGGTAAAAATCTGGTACACTGAGCTTTATGAATCGAAAAGCTACCATGTCCTATGAAATAAAATCATAAGTTACAAAAATTATGACACGATAAAATCCTAAACTTCTGAACCTGAGTGTATTTCAGTGGAGTTACAAGTGTGTGGAATCCTAATATGAAAACCTAATTACCGAGTCCGCTGCAGCCCATTCAGTCTGTTACATCCTTCAAAACACAGCAGGTTTAGACAATGTGATGCAGAGCCACCACCACTGAGGGCTTCATAGTGTACATACATGCAAAACTACATCCCCCTTAAAAGGATGATTATCATAGCATGATTGGGGTAGTTTTCAAGGAGAAACCTTCAAAGGATTGGTCACATTGCAAAACTACATCCCCCTTGCAAGAGTGAAGGCAGAGTAGAAAATCCTGTTAACGAGTCTTCTCATCAAAGTTTTCACCCACCATTTTCTCCCGCGTTTTGAAATGCAAGACGAAAATCCTCATCCTTCCATTGATAATTCCTCCGGGCCACTCATCTGGCAATAAAATCAAAGCTCCCTGTTAAGGCAATAAACAAACAGCCATTACAAAACAATCCCAATTAAAGAAAAAAAAATCAGAATGAAAAAATTTAATAACATGCAAATATATATTTACTTCTAAAGTAGTTTCATAAATGATTAAACAAGACCTGCCAAATTCATAAATGAGCAACCGCTGGCTGTTTTTATTATTGTAAGCAGGCAAGGCTTACAGATATTGCAGCTTACTAGCACCGTTGTGAATCAAAAATTGGCATATGGACCATTGCTCATGACCAAAGGTCGCTTTCGAAGCCAACTACAATAATCTATATCTTGAAGGAACAAAATGACCATTGACCAACTACCTCTGAACATGGGCAGAAGGATGATCTGGTGAAGACTGTTGACCTGAGGTACCATGATACCTTTGTTCTTCAACTGTTCCACTCGACCGGCTTCCCTCACTAAGTTGTGAAACTTCATTCACCCCTGAGAAACCCACTGGTCCAAGAGAGCCAAACTCAAGTTGTTCAGTGGGAGAAGCATATGCAGCATTATGATCGTAAGGATAAAACATGACAACAGGTGGAATAGTAGGTCCATTTGATGACGCCCCACTGGGATTCATAGCTGATAGCGGATACATGCCATATGCCACATTGGGGGAACCACTCTGTGTGGATCCGGAGCGAAATGGACCGTTTTGAGAGTGATATGGAGGGAGTGTGTCATGTCTCTGAGAACTCCAAGGTCTCTCAGCCCGATTCTCGCTCGCTGCCAACCGGTCTGGCCTTGTGCTTGATTTCTCAACTTGGTTGCGATTGTGGCGCCCAGAAGCTCGTGACTTTGAATTAATATTCCAGTTCCCTTCTCTCTCACCATGGTGGTGGTCACTCCTATCGTGGCTATAATTCCCCTTTCTTGAACTTGTAGAATGCCGGTCCCTTGGAGAAACCTTCTGAAAGAAAACAAAACAAAAACATTGATCAATGATAAATAGCACCATAAATATCTAAATGCTAAATGAGATAAGATGCTCAGTAAGGTCACTAATGAAACATAAACAGAACTGATAACACACCAACACTGATTGCCAAGCTTAGCTGCTGTCTAGATTCCTGACCGTCACTTGCATTAAAAAAAAATCATCATTCAATACACATGAAGAAAACCAGAACTGCCAAAATCATGAGAAGATATAACATTACAACTCCTCTCTACTTTTTAGAATTGCCAATTACCCTTTCACTTATGGCAACAGTATACATGCTCTAGACCACATGATACAATATCAAGGCTACAACACAAATGAGTCAGTCTTCAGCAACCAATAACTTAATCCAGAAACACAAACTCAGATGTGGGACTGCCTTTTTCCAAAGTTCTAATCAGTACTCAACCTGAAATATGATTCAGGAACCAGAAGCAGTATGCTTCTATAAAGAAAAAATTCCAATCCAATCAAATGCGTGTACAGACAACATTTTTGGCAAACGATGAGCGATAGATAAAGGTGAAACAAAGAAATACCATTGTATGCTAACAAACACACACAGACAGTGCAAACATAATTAAATTAGAGAAGCAAAATGAAATGAAACAGCCACACAGAAAAAAGTCTTGTAAGTGAGTCTTACAGGATTGGGTAGGTAAGTCCCAGTCCCGCTACGATATCTTGGCATTTCATCAATGTACCGTTGGTAAACACCAGCAGGCCTGTTAGAAGCAGACTGGAGAGGAGTAACAGGAGCAACATGGGGCCCATAACTCATAAGCTGGGTAAAAAGATTCATGTTGGCTGCAAGTGGTCTTCCAGGACCATCCCAAGGAAAACGGCCCTGTAGATAGACAGGTGGCACCATCATAGGTGAAGGATAAATGAGAGGTGAAGATAATCGTGGATTTTGGCAAAACCGGCCATATTGTAAATTTTGCCAATGGCTAAGAAAGTCACTGTTAAGAATGTCGGACTTGTGCTCCAATGGTTTGACATGAGCAGACCTTCTCATAGAACTAGAAGTACTTGACGCCTCTGACTGATCAAGTCCCTCAGACAAATCAAAATTCTGACCAGAATCACTGTTTCCCAGGCCCTCTTCCCCACTAAAATGGCTTGTTGATGCATCAGAGGTTCCTGACTCAGTTGGGATGTTGTATATTGGAAGCATCGTAAAAAAGGGAACAGGTGGACCTGCGAGATAAAAGGTCAAGGGAACAACCCCTGAATTGTCCCCAGATCTTTGTCGAGCACCAGGCCCTAAGAGGACAGGAGCAATGGGAATCAGTGATTCTGATCCACTTGTCTGAGCTTCTTCGGATCTGGGCATTTGATGCCTTGGAATATGTAAAGGAGCAAGGGATTGAGGTCCTACGCTCCTGTCTGGCATTTCAGATCCCGTAGTTGGAAGAAGATTCCACTCTTTGTTGTCTTCATCAGCCTGAACAGAAGAATGTTCTGACACACTCTTGCCTTTTCCATACACCGGGGGCGCAGTTTTTCTGCCCCTTTTTTCCTTAGCCGGTTTTGAGACCTTTGCCGATGATCCTTCCCAAGAACTCTCAGAATTGCTTTTACTTCTCAAAGAACTTGTGTACGATGCAGGCATGGATCTTGAACTGGTAGATCTGTCATCAAAGTAAACCTCGTTACCTCTACTATCTAGATAATGGAAAGAATCTTCATGATCTTCCCTCATTGACTCTCGGGCATCTTTGGTGAACTTATGCAGAGCTCTTCTAGCACTGCCAGAGGCACCTATCTGAGATGAAGGAAGAAGGTTATAACCAGCTGAAGTTGATTGCTGCTTATTGTCAGACTGAAGCATCTCAAAATTTCCATTCTCAAGATCAAATCCGCCACTGGAACCCCGGTCCTGCTGATGCCAGTAATCATTATCACCCTCCACAGGGTTTGTTTCCCTGGGGCCAAAATTTTCACTACCACGTTCAAGTGAAACTTCTGGACTTGAAGTCAATCCAATCCCAGGAAAAAAATGGGTTAATGGTGAGGAAACCAAACTTTGGGGAAACTGCATATTGGCACCTGATGCAGTCTCAATGAAGGGAAGATTGGTAGGAACCATTCCACCCAAATTTCTCTGAGAATATCCCATTGAAGCTAGAATAGAAGGTGGTAAAGGAAGGGGTAAGTGACCAGAAGCTAAATTCAGTGGAATGTGGACCTGTCCATTAAAACTATGAGCCATGGAAGATGCCATCATGTTCACAAGATCTTGCTCTTCCTGTTGCATCCCTTGTGTCCCTGCAACAGAAGAAAATTCTTCATTCATGGCACCCAAGACCAGATCATCACTGTAACTATTTAAGACACTGTTTGAATCAGCAGTAGCATCAAAGCTCTGACGGGATGCAGTGTGTCTAACAGATGAAGGATCGTCAGTTGAAGATCTAATGTCATGGCTTGCCAAAATATCAGCTTCCAAGTTCTTCCTTTTACTATTGTCCAACTTTGAAGAAGACATCTGGCCTTTCACACTTTCTGGGGGTTTGTTAGGCCGCCCTTGGGAAGTAACTTCACCATACGTGTCTGTGAGCTCAGGGCTAGAGCGTGTCCGTGCAAAAAGATATCTACCCTTAACGTCACTAATCATTGTATCAGGTTTAAAACTTTTGTGACCTTTATCATTATTTGTATTCTCATTGACACTAATATCCCTTATACCCTGTTCAAAAGCCCTGGTGCTATACAAGTTACCATAATTCTTTTGGGTTTGTGTACGAGAAACTGTGGAAACAGAACTGATCCCAAAAGTGCTTTCAACAGGACTACTAATATTCTGAGAGGAAGCGCTACCATGCGGCCTGTCAACTTGAGATTCACAACCAATGGAAATCTCATTTCTTTGGCCACCTAAACCTGAATTGTTGTGGAGATTCTCAGGCTCATGTTGACGGTCTGGATTTGACAATCGCAAGCGCCACAAGTCATTCCTTGGTGCATCAGGGCGAAGGCCACTACCATGTCTATCCCAAGTATTCATAAAAAACTGATTTACTTCATAATATAAGTCCTCATTGGGACAATCAAGTAACCTCGCCAGCCTTTTAGCCCCAAAAGCAAATGCACTGCGTATCCTGAAGAAGTTACCTGGCCAATATATATAGACAGAAGGAAACAAAATACAAAATTTCAGATGGTAGAAAATCAGACCAAGAATTACAAGCACATCAAAAGCATCGATACTCCATATTTATGAACGAATATATTGAACTCTGACCGTATACATACATTTGTGCGCGCTTATAAGCATATGTTCCATACCATTTGTTTCACAGATGCAGTGCGTGTTGCCAAAATGTGTGAAGGCTATCAATGGCAACATTAAAAATAGGATCATACAAAGAATTTAAAAGATGTTTTGAGGTAAAAATAGATTATTTGAAGGTTATTAACAACTACAGTAGACTCATTTAGAATTCCATCCCAAAGAAAAAGTGAAGCCAACTAAGTCACAAACACAAGCACTTGTAAACAAATAAATTATGTTGTAAAAAGTAATCTTCATCATAATGCCTATTAACCCCTCTACATTTATTACTGATATTAAAATAAAGAGTCTCCATAGTTAATATAAACATATCCAGGATCATTATTATCTGTGCGCGACCCCTTGGGCGTAGCTCGCCTGGCCGCGAATGCACTTTGCACCAGCAGTCACCCAAGTTTGAACGATAATATGGGCCACGGGTTGATGTTTAGTGGTTAATGTTCTCATTGCCATCCAAACCTTTTAAAATTTTTTAAAATAAAATTACTGCGTGTGAGTGTGTTCCATGTATTTATTCTGCTCTTGGTTTTACTTGATTTGTCTACAAGTAAACATCACCACATTAAGTGTGGGAGGGTTAGAAAAAGTCACAGGTATTAGACAATCCCCTTTTCGAGAATCAATCAACTACTTGCAAAATACCAGATGCATAAAGTGAATCAGTGGAGACCAACACAGGAGTTCACTTAGTAAACAAGTGAAATTTTCTATTGTGAATATAAATAAAGAAAAATTAAGAAAGTAAGCTAGCAAAAACATATTAAAATGTCATTTGATAACATACAATCATAAAAAGGTTAGGCATATATGAAGCCACACCTAAACTAAAATATAACCTTCTTACGCTAAATGACATTGGAGCCCAAGCAGGCTACAAAAAAGATGCTTATGAAGACAGTTCCAATTGCTACTGGAAAATAGTAGATATGAAATAAAAATAAGGAAAACATTAAAAAATAGGAACAGGCAATGTTTCATAAAATTTCAAAGATCATTCAAAAAAAAAGATATCAATTCTGAATAAAAACAATAGTATCACATTTACCATGCCAGAGGAATGAACAGACGTGATCACAATTTAGCAACAAACCAAAATAAGCCCAGAAAAGAAATAGAAGTGTGGTGTATAGTTCATAAATGCACCTTTACTAACACTGCGCCCAAGGTTGTTGTTTACACGCAAAGGATCGATGACATTAAAATGTTTTGAAACAAACGGTTGCCCCTGATTTTCTTGTCCACCAGGAAAAACAGCATATGTAGAGCTACAGGCATCAAGAAACAATTTGCTAAGAAGTAACACTCCACCATCTTTTCGAGGAGATTCCGCTGTAAAACATACCAAGAGGAAACATCAAGCTTGATGATCACTTATTCAAGGATCAAAATTAGAATCTTCAAGCAAAATATCTATACCCGTTACATCTGGAAGCGAACTGATGGGTACAGGACCCCAAAGGCTTAGACAGAAGTTGTCCCAGTCAAACTTGCTAAAGAACTCTAGAAAACGATAAAGGACCTACAAGTGGAAAGATAAAAGCTATCAGACTACTAAAAGGACAAGTGTAAGAAAATTGCGAGAAAAGATTCACATAGCCACCTCAAGCGGTCCAGCAAAAGAATTGTTGAAAACATGAAATATGTAAAGAACCAATGTCTCCAGGGCATAAGTCGATATAAGTCCATGGTGAGCACCCAATATTCGGCTTTCATAATAACACCAAGCCTTTATCAATATAATGCTGCGCTTGAAAAGATGATTCTGATTTATCATATGATCAACCTATTTATGCAGAAAAAACAATTAGCAAAGAAACATAATCATCATAATGGATTACAATTTGAAAAGGAAAGGTTCAATGGCAAAGTTTCAAGGATGCACCACACACCTCCTCAAGGAAACAAAGAGTACATAACCCACCAAGCTGGTTAAATGATATGTCTACCACAATATTTTCGACAAGACACTTTATTATCTTTACCTGCAAACAATAACAGAAAAGAGTGTTAAATTCAGTACAAAAGAAAATTATGCAGAAAATCCACAAATAAGAATTAGATTACCATAATAATAATAACGGTTTAGTGGACAAACAAGCATTTTCTCAGATAAACAAATCACCACAATCAGTCACAACTAATAGCATAACAACTCTGAAACTAAAATTTCAAGGAATAAATCCAAACTTATCTCCAGTTATAATAAATCACAAGTTTGAAATTTGTAAAACTACACCAGGTGAAAACTTTGCGTCAAATAATACAGGGCATTAATGGAAGACTATGAGGCACAATCTTTAGAAACCTAAAGTGCGATGAAACTTACTTCTGCCTGAATGTACTGAACCTCCTTGACACGGAATTCAGCATGCTCGTTCTTCTCTTCATTTTCCAACATATCACGCACCTGATGAGCCCATGTGTCCTTCAAAGTTTGATTATCACTAAAAGCTGTTAAGTCAATGTCCCCATCAGGCAAATAGGTCTTAAGCGGCACAGACCCAAAAGTAAAAACCTGTAGACAAAAATAATCACTAGTGAATAATAACATAAAATAAATGAAAATGCAAAAACTTAAATGATGCCAATTTGTTCAATGTTCCATCACATTAACTAAATATAGGATTATTGCAACTATTTCTGCCTGTGCTTTGACTAATAAGTGAAACCGGAATATACAACATTAACAAAATTCAACATAATACATGTTCATTTGGTCGAACCAATAAAACAACGCAACATAAACAAATTCTCACATATATGTAAAAGTTGGCAACCTGACAAGGAAAGCATTTGATAATGAGGCGCTGAACATAATCTGCAACAGCATTGCGACGTTCTTCGGAAAAGGAGTTGGGCTGAATGCAGGCAATAAGCTCTGCAGTTCTCTCCTCTGCCTTCAACCATCGTTCCGGGTCAAGTACTCGGATCACTGAACCCGCTTCATTGGGCAATAACCCGTTTAATAGTAGCCCACTTGGTGGCTCTCTCCGCCCTTCATGCTCTCCCATGCAATCCCACTAATTTTTGCTTTGCTAATCCTTACCCTAAACGTCACCGCCACCGCCACCACAACTACTAAAACAACTTACCAATCAAACTAAGTTTATCGAATTCAAAGTCTATCAGTTCTGTTTTTATGCTTGAGTTTCAACTATTTTAATCTTTTTCTTAAGTAATAGTAAGAAAATTTATATAACCTAAAGAAGAATACAAAATTGTAAATTTATAACAAACTGAATCTATTCAGTAAAGGAAAAGGATTTGCGGAAACCCAGAAGATAAAAATAAGAAGAAGATTAGTGATACAAATTGGTTGAGATTTATCAAAACCTAAGGAGAATGTTTTGAAGTTGGAAGCGTGGGCGAATCAATGATGGAAAGTATAAAGATAGTTGTGAGGAGGAAGAGGGACCAAATAGCAAATGTAAGAGAGGGGATTGGGGCATTAAATGAAATGGTGGATAGATTGAGGGGCGGATCAAAATTAGGTTTCGGGAAGAAAGACAGAAAGAGAAGGCGTGTTTGGTTACAGGAATTGGAAATTGCTTTGTGGAGGCGAGGTTTTGACGATGAGGCAGTTTGTGCATTCGAGGGTTTCTAATTTCTTTTTTTATTTTTATATAATGAAAAAAATATATTTGAGAAACAGAAACAGAGAGAAAAAGAAAGAGAGAGGATGATAGAATCTGGGGAAAAAACACAGAGAGAGAGAGAGAGAAGAGGAGAGAGAGAGAGAGAGAGAGAGAGGGAGAGAGACAGGGCAGACGTAATAAAAAAATTAATTTTTTTTTAAAATTTTATTTTCGCTTACCGTTCTTTTCATTTTCCTTTTTTTTTAAATAAATAAGATTTTCGTTTTTATTTTTATTTTTATTTTTATTTTTCGCCGCTACCATTTTGTAATTTTCTTTAACGAGTTGGGCTACGCAACTGAGATTATTAGGCTTAGATATTTGTTGGGCCCAATTTCTGTTGCAAGCAATTGCCGCAGCCTTACTGCCGTTTTGTACTTTTTTTTGTCATTTTAAGGCAATAAATTTACTGCAGCTGCTGTGTTTTGCAAAAGGATTAGGTTATTTGATTTCACTAAATACCTCTCAACACTCATTTTAAAAAATAAACTCATTAATAAAATTAAAAATTCTAAAAATCATAAAATTATCTTCATTAATTTCTTTTTTTTTTCTCATGATTGCAGATATTCTCTTTCTAATCTCTACCATCACCTATTGCTAACTGAATATTGACTTTAACTCTCTTTCAAGTTTCAACCATTTGTTTCTAATTCTTTATTTCTCTCATAATTTTATTCTAACATGTATCTTAGAAATGTTTAAAAATAATATTCAAACGACATTTTGGAATTTTCGCAAATAATGTTATTTTTTAGGGTAATTATTCACTGTCTACTTAATTTTTTTTACTTTTTAAAAAACACACAATTTTTAAATTTTTTTATTGAACTCTACCTAAAATTATATTTTTTTTTCTCTATCTACTAACGGAATGTGCTATAAATGATGTCAGCGAAATGAACATTTTATCTTTATGATGTCAGCGAAGTTATAACGGTTTAAAGACAAAAGTGGAAAGGTGAAAAAAAATATAACTTTAGGTGGATTTCAGTAAAAAAATTTAAAAATTGTGTATTTTTTAAAAAATGAGAAAAATCAAATGGATGGTGGATAATTTTCTTATTTTTTATTTTAAATTTTTCATTACATCATTTTTTAAATAGTTATTATCTTTTTATGGTATTTTTGAGTTTAGACGGATGTTTTTTTTTTCCTAAGACTGGAAGGAAAATAAAATTTTAAGGCTTTTATGGTTGATAAAAAATCATATTTCATTAGGTCAATTTTGTTCCTCTATTTGCGAGAGCCTAGAGTCAAATCAAGATTGGCAATTGCCAATTGGTGAGAGACAACCGTTAAAAATTCGTTTGGAATTTTACAATAAGAAAACAAATATCAAGCCAGCTGGTGAGGTGCAGAAGACAAAGAACAGAGAGAATTGGAAAAGAAGAGAGAAAAAGTTTAGTAAGGTAATTTTATCAAATATTATTTTGATAATTAAAAATTTTAGAAAAATTATCTGGTGGTCACCACTTATTAAGTGAAATTTTTCAAAGAAATATCTCTCACCTACCTTTCCGTTAACTTCATTAACGGAAACATGACATCAGCATGCCATCATAAGTGTAATATTGTCATTTAGTAAAAATAAATATTTAATTAATTATATTATATTCTATTTTAAAAAATAAATATTTAATTAATTATATTCTATTTTAAAAAATAAATATTTAATTATATAAACAACATCATTTTTGTTTATAAATAGAAAAATCAAATAATAAAAAAATCGTAATTATTGTATTACAGGGGTAAAATAGTCTTTACGCAGAAAACCACTAACGGCAGTTAATTTTTTTAACGGAAAAGTAGTTGGGAGATTTTTTTTTGGAAAAATATGTGGTTTATAGATACAATATTAAAATTTAGTGATTTACAGAAGTTTCACTTAATAAGTAGTGACCACCAAATAATTACCCAAAATTTTATTAAAAAGAAGGTGTTGAGAGGAAATTAATAGGTTCACATAGCTCACCGTTATAAAAATCCATAATAAACCATATGATAGGAAATTTTGAAAAATTAGATTTTGTTTTTATTCTCACATGTGAATAAGATCATCTGAATAAGATAAGTTCATTTAAAACTTCAAACTGAATCAATTAATTTAAATAAAATTGGATTAGATTTAATAGAATTTTAAATCAAATAATTAATTATAATTACCATGTTGATTATGAAAATAAACAAACAATTAATGGAAGGTACAGTCTTGATTGAAATGCGTTGAAGGTTTCTCGTTGCCCTTTTCTGAAATAGCGTTTTCTTTTTTCTCACTAAATTGGTAATTGCAAGAATATTGTGAAACCAACGCAAGCAATGAAACCCTAAATTCTTGATGAACCTCTTCATCCGTCAAAATGTAATTCATCAATTTTCGATTGATTGAGTTCTTTCATAAATCCTTATAACCTTACAGATTCCATAGAATGCTTCATATGTTGTGGGATATTAGATAATAGAAGCCAAATTCATCAATTCGTCTAGTTCTATTGCATCCACCAAAATCAACCCGTTGAATATTGAACCAAAATAAACAATTGTTTAGCCTCTTGCTTTCACTATATGTTTGTTGGTTGGTTATTTTCATGATGGTGTCCATATAATAAAGAAGTTGTTCAAAAGTTTTTTTTTTTTGTTTTTGACATTGATATTACAATCAGACTATAACTCATATTACATGAGACTGTTACCGATATTTATAAATCAGATTATTACTGGGACTAGTTATAGTTTACATTAATCGTATTAAACACTGTTCATATAAAACTAGAGGGATGTCTGCTCCATTTACATTTTGAAAGGAAACAGACTACTTCCACTCTATTACATGATACAATTAAGGGAGGACTTAATCTCTACAATGCGTTTGTGGGGCTCGAACTCATTCCGACATTCCCTCACAATTGTAAGTAAGAGTTTTAACCACTCGGCCTTTGGCGGAGTGGCTAAAGCATACTATTGAATCCGTTGACATTGTAATGAGAATTGGTCGGTAGTAGCGTGAACGCATCCAGATGAGTAAGAAGTTTAGCAGATTTACATAATGCATACGCACACAATAGTACTGGTGGAATTGCAAAACCCTCAATTCATGCTAATTAATGAGCTACCTTAGAAAATATAAACGGTCATAACCTCCTTGGTCATTATGTTGTTGCTCGGCCGGTAAGCTGGGAGACCGTGGAGGGATGGTGAATTAAGGACAGACCATATATAGCATATTCTTCTGCTTAATTTATGGTTTTGCAAAAGAGTAACTCTCAGGCACCATGCACAACTTTCAAGTGATAGATTGTTGGAGTCACCATGGTCTCTCACTCCCAGGATTTTACCATATGAACTGCAGACTATAGGATCACTTAAAGGGGATTCCAGAATAGGTATGTATGCACATATTATCTTCTTAATCTCTCGTCAAAAACTTCTCTTCCTCTCGTCTCTTCATTTCATTTTCCTAGTAGTGTAGCACTTTGTTTTTTTTCAAACAAAATCTATAAAGAAGCTGGGTTGAGCGTCGGATGATTAACGCTAAAAAAACTTTCCACTAATCCTTGATTCTTTCTTCGATATAAAACTTATGCGTTTGCTCTAAAAAAAAAAAAATTAGCATGCAGCCGTTAGTCCAAATTTAGACATGTTTTTGCTGGGGATGGTGTTCGGTTCAATTTTTATATTGGTGTATATTAATTTAAAACTCTCAGTTCTATAAACCCAATTTGTAAAAAAACATTAAAAAAAACAAAAATAAATCGAATTGAACCTATTCAAATTTCAAGTTCAATTCAATTTAGATTTGCATTGATTCAATTTGGTGCGATTCAATTTTCTCGAAAAACCAAACCAAATCAAACCTAATCCTAAGTAGCCGAAATACCTACTTAATTCTTGCTCATGAAAACTAGTAGAGTTGAGCTCCTACCACCCTTTTAAAACTCTTATGAAACCCCGCTGTTATGTTTATAGCACTTACATTTATGAAAATTACAAAAAATGACAAAACATTATAGTAGAGTTAATCAAATTTGAACCATACTTGTTTATAATAAAAATTTTATCATTGGTTAATTTATTCCTTCATTGTCTTAAAATTATTTTGATTTATTAAAAAAATAATAATTGTATCATAAATTAAGATTTAAAGATGGGGGGTTAATAATTAGAAGGTAAAGAAATTAATTTAGTTATATTGGCAATTGTCCTTTTAATGTAATTTAATAGCAATAAAACTATAAGCACCAAAATGGTGTTTTATAAAGATTTTAAAGGGCCGTGAAAAGCACTACTCAAACTAGTAAGTTCAAGCTTTACAACGCGTAAAGGAGTGTTGGACAGAGGCAATCCAAAAAAAGAATCGGGGCGTACGAAGAGATAGAGACTCTGAATGGGCTCATAGCAAAGCCCACCATCGATCGATCGATCGCTTGTTCGATTGGAAACCATCATTTGCTTGACCATAAAGGCATAAAACCTTATCCTCAACAACCTAAAAAGCACAAGCAAAAAGATCTTACAGCCCATCCTATCACAATTCTCATTTCATTTCAGCCAAGTCCAATGTGTCCCACGTAACAAATTATATGCAGTCTCAAATCGGAAACTTTCTTCATGTTAAAATGATGCGGTCTGCTTTAAACCCAGTCATAAAACGACACATTGTCATCAGTCATCACACGTATATTTGATGTAACTTAAGTAGTTGCGAGTATAGATTTAATGCCAAAACATTTGGCCTCTATGTGGTCCTAAAATTTGTTACATTATATATCAGATACGCTTGCTATTTTTGCCAAAGAAGATACTTGTAACTTTGTTTTTGTGATAAATTCTCATTTAGTCTGTTTATTTTAGGTTAAGTACTCATTAAATGCTCCAAGACATACCTGTTAATATTTATGTTTTTTTTTTATCTTTATTTTTCTCTACTTTTACAATAATATCCTTATAATAATATTCCGGACATTATGAAAAAAATAAAGTGTTAATCAAATATTAATAATAAAAAGTTCATATCAATTGTTATTTTACTTTTATAATTAATTTTGTAAATTGATTTTTTTATTAATATTCATAAGTCTGTTACGAGGGTATTATTCTAAAAGTAAATAAAAAGTAAGGGTAAGACTATAACATAAGGATAGGGCTACTTGAACCCTTAAACTACTCATAAAATTCATTTACTAAATAAACTCACTCTCAAATTTTATTCAATAAACCCACTTAAGTACCTAATATACCTTTACTAAACTCAATTTTTATAATAGTAGTATTTTTACACATTAAACTCAATATTCATTAAATTTAAAAAAAAAATCGCTTTGCGGCAGAAATAAGATGTTTCGGCTATTGAAACATCATTTATTCATTCATAACTACCAATGAAATTGCTTCTCATAATCATTATTTGCCTTAATATAGAGATATATCCCATCTGGTAGCACCCTCCACATGCACATTTGATCAACACACTTTACTGCATCTTTCCGTTCATTAAACATGTTAAAAGTGTCCTCCAATGCTGCCATAACTCAGATCACAATCATAAATGGCTGTTGTGCCAACGTCAATATTGAATCCCCATTTGAAAAAACCTTGATATTCGATTACATGGCTGCCCAAATCATCGGTGCTGGACTTGCAATGAGCCGTTAGATTTGTACCAACACCCAAGACGTCGGAAATATCAACTTCGAAACCATGCGATATCGAAATTGCCATTGCAAAAGCAAATTGGAGTACCAAATTTTTTAAAAGACTCGTGTCTTTTTTCATTTTTTATTAATCTAGGGCTCTTTTAAAGTTGAAGATTGCCTCTAATTAATTAGGATTTAATAAAATTATGTTAAACATAAAAATGAGTTTAAAGAATAAAAAAATTTTATTTTTTTATTATTATATTTTAATGTCCACAGTTGTAATTTAATTTAAGAATATTTTAATTATAAAAAAATATTTTTAAAAATAAATTTAATAAATAATTTAATGAGTTTAAATAATTTCACCCATAATATAATTAGTAACAGGAGCGCATTAATAATAGAGGCGCCTTAGGAAGTTTTTAAAAAATATAAGAGTTAACAAACATTTAATAAAAAAATTAGAGATTAAACCAACATTTACTTTTTATTTTATTATAATAATTATTTTTAATTTTCATGCCCTGTTGGCCAGTCTTAGAAAATTATTACGCTTTCTGAAATTTTTTTTTCTCTTTTGTCCTTAACAAAAAGTCACTTTGGAGACTTGTCAGATCATAATTGAGGCGTTGTAGTAGCCATAAAAAATAAATTTGATGTCAGTCAACAGAGGATTGTTGATAATTAATGATACATACGAATCGAATTTCCATTTATACGCCCACTAATGATTAATGAACCTACTAAATAATCTATATTTGGACAATACGTATCATGTATGGGTGCACTTTCAAATCATTATATTCCTTTCGCTGTGTTTTCATATTTGGAACATAACTTTGGGCTTCATTGGAATTAAAAAACAAATTTTTCCAAATATGTTAAATTATATATCAGGTAATTGTTTAAAAATGGTTTCTCTTTTTTTTTTTTGTATAAAATAAAATATATTTGTAAAGCATAGCAAATGTTGGGAGGTGGTCTGGGCCTGCTTGATTTTATTTGTCGAAAAATGATGTGAAAAATGAGAACATAATTGATGATGATGAAAAGGTTAAAGGTTGAAACTTTTTTCAAGTAATATAAATATGTAGACAAAAAATTTTGAATTACTGAACAAAATTTATCCAATAAAATATCTGCCATTTGGATTCGCGCGGAACATTTGTGTCTTCCTTTACTAGAACATTTTGCATCGATGGCCTCGATTGTAACGAATCTAATTTGGGCCCATTGAGATAATGCAAATATCCAATTCCCAGGCATTTGAATCTTATACAACTTTAATTTTACTTTATGAAATTTAATTGGCCGTGATGCTAACTCCGTTTACTTGCATAAGGCGTAACATTTGGCTCCTTTATCATCTTATTGGGTGGGGGTGATAACACCGTTACTACAATATTTTTTACATTAATTTATTTATTTAATGAAAAAATTAATTAACAAATTAATCCTTATTTATTTATTAATAAATTAATCAATAAATATCATTCTAAAAGAGCTGATACTTTATGTGCCGTTGCAATAATCTTGCTAATTATTATTTTACAAATTAATTAATACCAACAAACTTTATACAATATTTAATATCCTTACAACAATCTTACTAATTATTATTTATAAACAAATTTATTTATAAAATTAATCCTAAACTTAAAATAATAACAAAAAATTTACATTAATTTTTATTTTACTTCTAAAACTAATTTGATAAATTAATATTTTTCCTTTTTCATTAATATCCCATAATACTATTGCAAGAGTATTATTGTAAAAACAAAGAAAAAACAAGGACATGAGGGTAATATATTTGACGGCAATGGTGTTTTAGGGCTTTTTTTTTTTAAATATATAGACTAAATGAGTATTTAAGTCAAAATATGACTGAGTGAGAATTTATCGTATTTGATGCATTTTATTTTACAATTGTTAAAATGTAGCTAAAAAAAATGAAAAATTACAGACATATGAAATAAGAGAAAAAGAACACTAAGGCTTTGAGATTTACCTACTAATAATCTATGAAATAGAGATATAAGTCTCATTTTGTTAGTATTATTATTACTATTTTAGTTTATTTAGCAGTACTGAATATACCAAATGAATCATATTTTTTAAAATATACACGATGGTAAAATAATTTTTTTAAAAGTGAGTGATTAGAGTTTTTTTTAATAATATTATAATTTACTCTTCTCACATTTCTTAAAATAAATAAAATTACCTCAACTTAATTATAAAATAATAAAAAAATAATTAAATTTGAACTCGACCCCTGTGACAACATGCATTTGACCACTCAGCCTTTGGCCGACCAGCGAGTGACTGAAGATGTTGGTTGCCAAAATCTAAACTAAATTTGTGTGTCCACTCAAACGTTGCGCTCTACCTCGTGCATCATATATCATGTTCTGTTACTTGTTAATAAAGAAATACAAACTAGTTCATCTTACTTTAAAATTTACTTCACACAATCAGATTGTTCTTTTTTTACCCCTTACAAAAAGGAAAAGGTTTATTTTTCTGTTGGGTGGCTGTAATGCCATCGATTATGTCCAGGCTACTTTTGATGTTAACGTTCGCAACTTGGAGACTTGAAGACTATTCGCATTTGGATATTCGATGAAAGATCTGGAAATGCCTTTTGATGTTTCATGTCATGTAATGTACAAGTGATCTTCGAACATTATATGCAGAGCTAGCAAAATACGACACGATCTGATTATTTAATACGAACAAGACACGAATAAATAGATATGAGTCGTTAAATTTAATATGATTATTAAATGGGCCAGATACGGGTCGACACGATTTTTTCTGTGTTGGTTAGCGTTAAAGTTCTTGACTCATTTATCCGACTAATGACACAATTATATTTTTTTATTCTAAGTTAGTTTGTAGGTTCTTATCATCAAAACTCAAGTATTACACATAATTTTTTTTTTCATTTTTTTGGGAAGGATAAACATATATACACTATTTCATTTATAAAATTTTATACAAATTTATAAGTTTAATAGTGTAAATGTGTAAAATATTAATAAATAAATATATTTCATAATATTGATAAATAATATTATTTACATATATGTCTTTGTGTGTGTATATATATATATATATATATATATATATATATATATATATATATATATATATATATATATAATAGTGTACAAATATTTGATGTGAATTTAGTTAAATTTATAGATATTAAGTTTATGTATTAAGTTAGAATCTCAATAATTTTACATAATTATTAAATAAATCATGTTTAAATCAATTTAAATTTAACACTACATAAAATTGACATATCAAAAATACGATCTATTGACCGATTTTACCGGCTCTAATTATATGCACTCAATGGAATATAATATTTTGAAAAATGATTCGAAAGGACAAATGAAGTTCAATTTGGCAGTGTTTGTGGAATGCCCTTTTTGTAGAGAAATTGGAAGGGGAGCAGACAATGAACATGGCACAAAAAGACGAAGCTTGCAACTCGTTTAGTGTGCACAAATTTTCTCTGTCAGTATCACATGATGCTCCTTTTCCTTTAAGACCTAGCAAACTTTTTCACGCCTACCATAACTGTACCTGACTACTCTAATGCTGCCAAATTAAATTTTTTAAAATAATGTTATGAATTTTAATATTTAAATTATAATTTATATTTTAATTAGAATATATAGCATATATTTATTAAATAATATAATAGTAATTTTACAGATAAAGAATTTTATCATTCAATAGATGAATAATATAAATAAATGTTGAAATTATTAATATTTTTTTGCTGTGAATATATTAATGGCGAAAGGAATCTATAATAATCTCCCACAAAAAAATAAGATTAGATTTATTCAATAATATAAAATAAATTATATCTATAAACAATTTCATGGAACATATAATGCTTCTTTTTAAAAAGATATCTATATATGTTCTTGTTGTATTTTTTATTTCAAATAAATTGACAAAAATAAAGTTTTAACAAGAATATAATCACCGAGGGTCTTGCTCGGTGATAACTGGTGCCGGTTTGAATCCTCCGTAAGGGAAACTCAACATATTTTTCCTATCACAATTGTAGTTAAAGGTGGATATCCGATTATGACCTTGGTAGACTTCTGCTATAAGTGTTTCAATACAAATTTCTAGTAGATTCCAAATTGTAATATATATTAATATATGTAGATTATAACAATTCAAAAGAAAATTTGAAAAATGTTTAAATGTTGTCTACATTATAAAATAATAAATCATTATGCTACAATATTTGCCCTTTAAGGCCATAAGGGTACGTTTAGAAGACCGGAAGAGAAGTGGAAAGATAAGATGGCTTCTTTGTTCTCTTAGAAACTCGTCTACTGGACAAACTTTGTGGGATGAGTTTTCTTTCCTTTGTTATTTGCTTTCAGCGAGAGCATTGGTCTTCTGTCACCCATAAGCAATTCTGATTGGGTGGTTCGAAAGGACAATGGTTGATTATCGTCTTCCTTTGGTTGATCGCTTCCATGATCCAGGACCCTTCCCAAGGTCCGGAGGTAGCTCATAAAGGTCGCAATTAATAATTTCAGTCGTTACAGAGGTTGTCATTAAGATTAGATTTAATTATACTAGATTATATAATTTTGTCTTTTGTAGGTCAGGACTATGTTAAATTTAATCTACCTGAAGCTAAAATAAAACAACTATTTAAATAACATATTATTTTTTAAAATTGTTAAATTTTAATATTTAATATTCAATATTTTGTAAATGAATAATTGAATAATTTTTATGTTTAATATTACATACTACTTAAAATAAATTATTGAATTAAAATTTTGAAAGTTAATCTTAAATTTAAAACAAGTTAAAAAATAAATTATAAAATAAAATTTTGATATTAATAATAAGTTTAACTGAAAATAGTTAGTTTTATCTAAGCCCATGCGAAAATAGTCAATCAAGTATGACTGTGAATTGGATTAATTTTTTTTATCTTTTAAATTAGTCACATTTTGTCTAAGACACTTGTGTTATGTTGGACAAACATTTAGTAGACTATCGATAACGCTATAATTATACCAATTTGTATGTTCTACAAGACTCCCAATTGTTATGTGATTATAATCTATTAAAAATAAAAAATTTTAATTTGTTATTATTGTTTTTAAAACTATATCTGCACTATGTTTGCATTGAATTCGGGGGCACAATAAGATGAAGGGGAGAAATGTAAGATCAAGAAAAATTTTTGCCACCTATCCAAAAGATTAGGTCCGAATTTGTTCCCTCAAATGCTATTCATAAAAATATGAATTTCTGCAATAAATGACAAATTTTCTCCTTTGGTCGGTGGATGAGTGATGGAGATTTAATCATAAAAAATGTGGCGATGAATTGATGTTTTCATACGTGGCCCAATCAAAATCCACATTCCGTCGTATCGTCAACGTGACACTTGGACCAATCGACACCGTTTAGGTATCTTTAATTAAATTATTATTATTTTAAATAGAAAAGAAAAATGAAAATCGCAACTTAAAGCAATGGGGAATGTGGCCCATATGATATGATGTGCACCGTTAATCATAATTCAGACAGCACTATCTGCTATCTGCAACTCTGACATGCACGATGCATAGATGAAAGCAATTACAGCATTTCTTTTTTATTTAATAATATTAAAAAAATTAAAAGATTACTTGCAGGACATTTATGTCATTACGCTCCAATAATTATCTTCAATTTAAAAATATTTCAGGAATGCGATATGTTTTATGCGACAGTCATCCCAACATCACATAAATTGACTTTGTATGCAAAATACACTCACCATTCAGTATTGACGAAAAAAAGGATTAAAAAGGGGGAAAAAACGGGAAAACAAGGCCACTAACACGACTTAGTGCTTATCACTGAAATCAGAACAAAGATTGGACTGTGACGAGAAGAAGGAAGCCCGCCCTGTGACGGTCACAAAATAAATGAAAAAAAAAAAATGAAAATGGAGAGGATAAGTCATAAGTAACATGTTTTACAGGGCAGTGGGCCCCACGAGAAACACGCTTAGTGGTTAAGGACAAATTTAAAAATAAAATTTGTCGGTGGATTTATGGATTTTTGATAGACCGCCAGTGCCAATTGCCAAAGCCAAACCGAAAATCAAGCTAAGGCTGAACTTTGCGCAAACTCTGCAGCGGCTGCTAGAAGGCTTATCTTTTTATTTTTATTTTTATTTTTATTTTTTATCTTTCTTACTCTTGAGAGTTGTCAGTTGTGTGCTCGGTTTACATATTGGAGATTTCAGAGAGAGCGGGAGAGAGAGAGAGAGAGAGAGAGATTTGTGTGTTTGTCTGTGTCTGATCAAAATGAACGGTGTTGATGCGTACGGTGTGATGGAGGCGCAGTACATACGGAGGCATCATAGGCACGAGCCCAGAGAGAATCAGTGTACTTCTGCCTTCGTCAAGCACATCAGAGCTCCTGTTCATCTCGTAAGTAAACTTTCTGTTTACCGTCCGATCAATTCTTGCAGTTTCTTGCACTGGCGTAACTGACACCGTTTGATTTGGTTGACTTTGTTGCATCGCCTTTTTATTTTAAATTTGAGACAGATCTAAGTAATAATTGGAATTGAATTGTGATTTGGTTCAATTTACTACATCTGACAAGTCTGTTTCGCTTTTTTCTCAATTATGGAATTTCAAATGGTGTATTTGCAGGGATTTTAGTTTTTTTTGTTTTGAACGTGATAAACGTTTTTCTGAAGAGTCGTTGACTGAAATTTTCACTTATCTTTTTTCCGTTTGGTTACCAAGAAAATGCATGACCGAAAAGGCTATTTTTTTCACTCTAAAAAAATAAAAATAAAAATTAAATCACTTCTTTCTAAGATCGCCTTATATTTTAGACCTTTGATATTTTCTTTGTTATTTTGTTTTTGTGGACTAATAGTGTGGTTAATTGATCAGGTATGGTCTTTGGTGAGGCGATTTGATCAGCCACAGAAGTACAAGCCATTCGTTAGCAGGTGTGTGGTTAATGGGGACCTTGGAATTGGTAGCGTTAGAGAAGTGAATGTCAAATCTGGGCTTCCTGCTACCACCAGCACTGAAAGGCTGGAACTTCTTGACGACGAAGAGCACATCCTCGGAATCAAAATTGTTGGCGGTGATCACAGGCTTAGGGTATAATACTTTTACTTCCAGCTATTCTCATTTTCTATAAGTTATACTTGTTTGTCTCAAATATTCAAATTTGGTGTATAGCTGAAGCCTGAGTTGGCATCAAAGGAAAGGAAAATATTTCTTGTAATTTTGGCTTGGCGTGTTATGAGTATGTACTGGTAAATAGGCTTTTTTGTGAATTGTATATAGAGTAAAAATACCAATAAATTTCCGCTGCTAAGGTTGTTGAAGGGAACTATTTTTTAAAACATGCCCTTTAATTGTTGACAGGTCATGAATTTTGCAAATGCTTCTCTTACTAACCAGCTTTCTTAATTTACAGAACTACTCTTCGATCATGACTGTCCATCCGGAGGTCATTGATGGGAGACCCGGGACGCTGGTAATTGAGTCATTTGTAGTAGATGTTCCAGAAGGAAACACAAAGGATGAAACATGCTACTTTGTTCAGGCCTTGATCAGGTGCAATCTCAAATCTCTGGCTGATGTCTCTGAGAGGATGGCGGTGCAGGACCGAACTGAACCGATCAACCAATTCTGATGGGAGTACTATGGTGTGCATAACATGATGGTTCTAGATTCCCGGAATCTTTTTAGCGATTTTCTAGGCAGAAGTTTTGAACACCATGCTAGCTGTGCCTTTCCATCTTGTGTAGACCCTTCACTCTTTCTGCCTGCTCTTGCTTCTGTTTGTTTTTGTTTCAACACTGTGCCCTTTCCATCCTTTTTAGTACCAAAATATAGGTTCTTTCGGCAAAGTTTCCATGAATGCAAAGGATCCCACTGTTTTTGCTTTTACAGTTTTTATTTCCCCCTTTTGGTGCATCGTGGTATGATATTATTGTCACATATATATATATATATATCTGTAAATATTTTATATATCTGTAGTTGGTTCCTTGCACCAGTGGCTTGCTTCTTGTAGTTCCAGCTTCTAGGTGCAGGAAGGATTGGGTACAGACCCCAAAGTAGCAGTAGAACTTTGTTGCTTGTTTTGTACATATCCTTGTCTTTCTTAGTAAATTACTGCTTGCCTTTTGTTTTTCAGCATGTTCTCCTGCTCTTTCAATTACTTCTTCAAACAGCTGTGTTATTTTATCTTTGTATGCAAAAATACCGCAGGTTTTTTTCCGGTACACATATTGTTTACTTTGATATTTTTTCCGGTACACATAATTAATTTGGTTGCAATTGTTGCTGATGTAAGATTGTTAAATCGAGGAATTGTTTCAATTTCATTATATCGACCGTACAAATAAGGTTTATGAATAACGAACCCTTCATGGCTTAACGAATAGAATCATCGTAGATTGTGATGAGTAATAAAGCAACGTTATTGATGACGGTGTGATGGATGACCCTTTGCCACAGTGCTGAAGCGAAATATTTGTTGGTCATTGTGGGCGTATGACCCTAGAAGTGGGAGAAAGGACCGGGTCTGTGACATTGGGTAAAAGGAGAAGATCAAAAATTGAAAATCCTCATTATGAAGGGCCTGGCGACCAGCAAACTGTCCACCTACAGACTTTGTTGTCGTCAAATGGTTAATGGAATGCTTGAGAGAATACGATGGCGGAATAATTCCTCGGCATTCTACAGAAGCTAACGAAAAGGAGTCACTTGAGAACACGCTATGAAGCATGGATGGAGCATGAACTTACATCAATTTATCGCTTCTACTCTAGCCAATACAATTTGTGGCATATATAAATTAAAAGTCAGTGAGTTTTTCGGACCTGATCGGTAACTATGTTATCTTTCACCCTAGTTCCTGTTGAAAAAAAAGAAAAAAAAAACACCCACACACACACCCACACCAGTTATTGCCAGCAATCATTGCAGGAACACTTACCTTCTCTAAAATGATGGAAGCGAGCACCATCACGAAGGAAAATCTCTCGGCCCCGTACCAATGACATGTATTTTGCTGCAGTATGGCAATCAGAGCAAACTCTTGTGTTCTTAATCACCCTGATTGGAGCTCTGCTTTTTGTCTTCATCAGTCCATAAACAATAGCTAATTTCTCTGTATGAGTCAACAGCACCTTCTCCTTTTCTTCTTCATCGATGTCTTGGTATACACACCTGGTGTCTGGCACATAACCAAGTTTCTTCATTTCGGAAACCAATTGATATAACTCAAAATATATTTCTCCCGTGGCTGGATGTGGTGCCCCTTTGGCAGAGAACACATGAACCGTCTGATCGATTTCAATCCAACTCCATACGAGTACACTTTTAACTCCTACCTCATCCATCGAATGTTTAAGACGTTCAACATCCTCCCATCTATTTGACATGGCAAACAAGTTCATCATTAAATTGTAATTAGCAGAATTACATGGCTCTAACTTGAAAAGTCTCCTTGATGCAATCTCTGCATACTCCAAGTGTCTATGGATTCGACAGGATCCCAGAAGGGCACCCCAAATGGTAGCATCTGGCTTGAATGGCATTGTTCTAATGACGTCCCAAGCTTCATCAAGATAACCAGCTTTTCCGAGAAGATCCACCATGCATGAGTAGTGCTCTATTGTCGGTATTATGTTATAATCTGTACTCATACTGTCAAAATACTTCCATCCTTCTTCAACTAAACCAGAGTTCTTACAAGCAGAGAGGAGAGCTGTGAAGGTTATAGCATCTGGTTGAAAACTTTTTTCAAGCATGTCATGAAAAAGTAAAACTGCCTCTTTTCCATCGCCATAAATGGCAAACCCCATGATCATGCAATTCCAAGATGCTAATGTTTTGTTTGCACTCTTTCTGAAAACCACACGAGCACTTTTCAAATTGCCGGATTCACTGTACATGTCAATTAGCCCTGTGGCTACATATGCATCTTCGATGAAACCATTTTTCAGACAAAGGCAGTGTATCTCTTTACCATTCTGCAGCAGACCTAGGCCTCCACAAGTTCGCAGTAAGCTGGACATAGTTGTGGAGTTGGGCTTGATATCTTCTTGTTGCATTTGGATGAAAAATTCAAGAGATTCCCTATAATTTGCATTCTGCAAACTGCCAGATATTAAAGAGGTCCATGAAACCACGTTAGGATAGATTCCTGAATTTTTCATCTGATGAATAACAGCCAAAGCTTCCTTACTCTGGCCCCAAATTGAATAGCCAGATACCAGACCGTTCCAAGAAACTAAATCAGGTTTAATTTCTTCCTCCTCCATCTGATTCAACAATTTTTTGGCATTGACAAAAAGGCCCTTGAACGAATAACCTGATATTAGTGAGTTCCAAGCAACAATATTCCTATTCTTCATATTATCAAAAACTTCCTGAGCATTTTGTAAGCAATCATTCTTAACATACATATCTATCAATGAAGTTCCAACATATAAATCATAGTCAAGTCCATTTCTTAAAATATAGCCATGACTCTCTCTCCCATATTTCAAGAGCCTCAATTCAGTAACTGCCTGAAGAACAACACTGACAGAACTAGCATTTGGCCTGAATCCTAAACTCTGCATTCCAAGCAAAAGTGTCAGGACATTTTGGTAAGAGCCATGAGTGAAATGACCTGACAAAAGGCAATTCCAGGTTATTATATCTGGCTGTATTCTGGATGAATCCATTTTATTGAAAAGGCACCAAGCGACATCCACGTAACCAAGTCCGGTGTAACTCGAGATCATAGAGTTCCATGAAGATAAATTATGATCCTTCATCGAATCAAAAACTCTCCTTGCTAGTTCAAGTTTGTTGTTTCTAGAGTACATGATAATCAGGCAATTGCATACTGACAAATTTGATTCCAATGCAGATTTTAAAACAAACCCATGAATTTGCTTTCCTTCATGAAAAGCTCCCACTTTTACACAAGCTTGTAGCATCTTCGCAATTGTTCTGCTAACAGCTTTTGCTGACGAAAACTGCATTTCTCGAAACAATTCAGTGGCGTTTCCCCATTTCTCATTCCTCAAGTTTACCATGATTACTTCGTTCCACAATAGATCATCTTGAAGATCTGACACTTCATTGAATAATTTATTGGCACTTTCTACATCCCGACACTGCCCATAAAAATTCATCAATGCACACTTCAAATGCACATCAAAATCAAAACCTCTCTTGATCAAACTAGCATGAACTTCCACACCCAGCCAAAATGCCATTAGTTTTGTGCAAAGCTTCAAAACTATAGTAAGAATTCTACTACGAAAAATTACACCTTTACCATGCAAATCTCCCCATACCTCAAGAATTTCTTGCACTTCCCCCCCAAACCTTTCATAATCTTCCAAAAAAGAACTCCAATCTACATAATTCCTCGAAAAATCCAGAAAGAAAACTTTTGCAGCTGACGTAAAATCACCAAATTCCAAGTAATGAAAAATCAAACTTTTAACCATGTCATCAGAATTCCAATTCTTGCCCATTTTTATCATCTGGGCATGCTTAAATTTAACTGAACTCAGACTTCTGAACTTGTTTGTTTCATTCAAGAAACAAAAACCTAAGGAAGTACAAGAGGGTTGAGCTTCTTTGGCAAAGGTATCTGTGGGAGGAAGAGCAAGAGAAGTTGGTAAATTAGTTGTGGGATTTGGCTTGTGAAAGTGTTGATTTTGATTGATGGATGTGCCAGTGTTGAAGTGGTGAATTGAATGTAATTTGGGCATGATGATGGCGTATTTTGTCGGATAAGCTGTGAAGAACCAACAGCTTATGTAATAATAACATGGGGAAGAAGCTCGCACTTCGCGCTAACAGTGGAGACATCGCTTTGTATTTTGTAACTTTTCATTTTCTTCGTGGATTTTGTGGATAAGGTATGTCCTGAGATTTCGTGTAACAGCTCGTTTTCTCCCCCCTTCCGAAACGCACCGTTTAATCGTTTGGATAGTAAACTTGAAATAATTATGTTGATGTATATCATCATCATACACAATACACATGCTAACATGTGCATGGGTTTTCTTATGATTTATGATTTATGATTGATGCTTTTCTTATGATTTATATTCATTAAAATTGGAAAAAAAAAGAAAGAAAAAAGGGGGGGGGGGGGTGTTGGAAAGAAAATCCCAATTACCGATTTCAAGAAGTAATCAAATAGTTTAATGGAAATTTGAAAGCAAAAGAATAAACTATCCGAGCATATCCTGAAGAGTGAAAATAAAAACAAAATAAAATCAGATATCGATTTATGCTATGCATGTCAATTTTGAGTAAAGAACCGTGTTAAAACTTATAAGCTAGCCCCAGTAGCCAGATAATCTCCTTAAAAGCCGAAAGGCTTTCAAGTTTTTGCTTGCGAGGAGACCATAACCAGGATGGGCATGCAAAGGTGAAGAGTCTGTTAGTTCTTCAAACCTAACAGTGTTATATAATAATACATAACAAGCAAATCACAGTTTGTTTTGCACCCCGACAAAGGTCCCCAGCTTTGTTTGCCTGCACATTTTGGTGGCATGGCAATTTTGGAAGCCCTTGAGGGGTGGTCAACAACCACTGACTTGAAGTTGAAGTTGAGGGCCATGCTCATCGGATTGCCTCATTAACTCAGTCTCAGCTTCTTACCATTTTATAGCCACCACTAAGAATATGTTGTTGGAGAAATACTTTTTATCAAATAAATCTCAGAGATAAATATAAAAAGTAAATACTCATTAGTCCACATGAACAAGAGTGAAGTAGCTACATACATATATAGGGATTAAGGCTTCTCAACATGTCACCCATATTCATTCACAATCTCATTATGTCCACACAAGAACCATTCCAAATAATCCATTTCCAATGGAACATTACACAAGTTGGAATGACCGGTCTATTTCTTATCCATTCGCCAATTTGTTAATCAAGGTTCTTATGATCGCTCTATTTTCTCAAGTTGTCAAAAATATGATTACAAATGTTCTACAAATGATTACAAATCCATTAGATCTCCCCCCAGACAAAAGTACAGTTCCTAGTCAACCATTTGTAGAACATTCCACATGAAATAGTCTGTTTAGCTCTGAAAGACAACTAACGTTTTCACTATATTAACAAAAGGCATTAGCTATTACATATCAGAAACATAATACACGATTTATCATTCCCTTTAGCTAGCAGTTTCCCATATTGTTTTAGTTGATGATTAGGTTTCGGAGCTTACATTTCTGAAGACCGATGGCAAATACCATTGACACTCTGAGAGCATCGGTCAAGACAAATGATGACAGCTTTATACCTCTAGTTTGGAACCTTCAGCACATAGAGACAATTTGCACCTTCTTTTACCAGCGCTCTCTTGGCCTACCATCAGGAAATACAGGGGCTAGCACCTTTTCTTCATTCTTCACAGATCTATCTACCTGTTTAGCTGATTTGGTTAGCCCAATCTTTACAGTTCCATAATCCTCGTCAAAATCTGGAGGCGTATCATCATCTTCATCACTCCAATCATCTTCATTGCCGTCGTCATCATCATCTAACTGACCATCAGTCATATAATCATCAATGGACCAGTCCTCTCCATCCTCACCACTTCCCTCTTCTGGTTCATCAGTCCTGTCAGAGTCATCATCATCTTTCTTGGGAGCACCTCTCTTGGAATATCTAGGAACAGAGACAAGCGCACGGAATTTCTCTTTGATAACCAACAGCCGATCCTTATCTATCAATTGAGAATCACGGTAGGCTTCCCTGAGGAAAACTGAATCTCTGTCCCCTTTCAAGGAGACATAGAACATATCAGGGTGCCTTACCAGCATTCCCCTTAGCTGCTGAGAGAACCTGAACTCCTCTCGGAAATGAGTAAGGTGATCCACAAGAGTTCTCTTCTCAACGGTGAGGCTCAAAATCTCATGAACAACTCCACAAGCATGCTTTTCTTTCTCTGGCGTACCTGACCTTAATCCTGAAAAATCTGAATAAGGGGATATATATGGCATATCTCTAAACTGACAAACTCTTCTCATTTCACCCTTGGAAAGGTTAAGACCCTTTGGAAGCTTCACTCGATTGAACTTAAGTGGTCTATCAATAATCAAATCTTTTTCTTTCAGCTCTCTGATTTGATTTTCCTCTGCAGCTAACTCTGCAGCTGATACAGCAAGCTGGGGGTCCCAATGAGTTAATTCTAACGCAGGGCCTCTCTCAGTTGCAACAACACGGAAATATTGGGGGTACCTATGACAAATTGTGTCACGAAACTCAAGAGGTAGCCCGAGATCAGTCTTTAAGTGGGCAATTTTCTCCAACAAAATCCGCTTCTCTAGTGACATCATCAACAATTTCCTCAATTTAGTAACCAACAAATCTTCCATTTCATTCCTAACCTTCATCTCTTCTAAGTAGAGCCTTTCAGCTTCTGGTGTCAATTTGAACCGCAATGAATAAACCCCTTCTTCTTTGATTTCAAACACAGCTGGGAACTTCCTCAATAAGGCAATAAACCTACGCTTTTTTGTGAGACCCAAATCTCTTCTGAATCTACCCAATTGCTTAAGGGACATAATTCTATCAGGTTGACTTACTAAAATCTTCCTAATCTTTGACACCAATTTGAGCTTCTTGTCCCTTTGGATCACATTATCAAAGGGAAGCTCTTTTCTTCTCTTCACAACAGCTCTGACTGGAGCAACTGGTGTACGGGTTTTGGTAACATTACCCAGAGAACCGAATTTTTCGTGTAAAACCAAACCTTTACCCCAAAATTGAGACTTTTCAACTTGTGTTGTTGAGGCTGAGAGATGGGATTTTACATAAAGTTTTGGCTTTTCAAGGAAAGGAGATTTGTAAGAGAGAAAGAGGGGAAAGGACGGAGACGGTGTGGCTTTAGCGGAAGAAAGCAAAAGTTTGGGCTCCATTTTCAAGTTTACTGTTAAGTAGGGTAACTAAGAAAAGGGCAAAGCCGAGCTCATAAACAGAGACAGAGGAGTTACCTGCCTTGCTTGGTCTCAGTTTGGAGGCTGAGGCTCGTTTTATGAAGTGAAATGAATAAATAATTTGATTAGGGTTTATGAACAAAACCCCTTTGCAGTGCAGAGGCTGATATTTCTGCCTTTGTTTTTCTGTTGGTTATGAATTGCGGATAGCGTCCCTAAACTTGACTTGTGTCAGTGTGTGGCACTTCAATGTACTTGAGAAAAATATCAAGGCCATAATTGTCTTTAATGCCAAAATGGTAATAGCAACGGTTTTGTGACTTTTGTCCTTATACTTTTTATAATAATTATTATAATAATCAGTTTATTAAAAAAATTATAATATTAAGCTTAATATTATAATAAACATATATATATATATATATATATATGTTTATATATATATATATTGGTATCCTCACTTTAATAAATTTTAACTTTGTTAAAGTGAATAGATATACTAATAGATAAAAAAAATTTAATACATTAAAAATTACATTTTTTAATTTGTTAGTATATTAAAATTTATATTTTTTATTTATCCCTCACTACATAATTATTATTATATATATATATATATATATATATTAAAAATATTAGAGTTTCTCAAATAAAGAGTTAGTTTTTATTTTTATTAAATCAAAAGATAATAAATAAGTTTTCAATATCTTATTTTCGTCCTAGAGACACACACACGCACGCGCGCACACACACGCACGCACACACAAAATCACTGGTTGGGTGATAAGTATACTTTAACTTAAAACAATAAAGTTGGGTGGTAAGTATACTTTAACTTAAGACAATAAATTAAGTTTTTGTTATATAAAATCATAACACTAAAACCAGAATCTAATTTGAAGGGACCAGTTTAATTAATACAAATGAATACTCCTGTCCTTAATTGAGTGATCGATCATATAATACCAGGGATCGTGTGTGACCCGAAAACAAGAAACGACATGTCGTCTTCTACAAGTACCCTTTCCTTCGTGCATCGTGAGTCGTGACTTCTGTCGCCAAAACCCGACAGATAGTGTAGTAATGATAAGTGAAAATCGGACCCGTCGTAAGTATATTCTGTTTACAAACGCTTTAAAGGAAGCTCTTTTCCATCCGAATCCCTCGTCATTTTGAATTGGCCGTTAGAAACAACACAGAAATGGCGAAAAGGAGAGACCGGCGAGTTGCACCTAGCCCGGGCCGTCCTAAAAACCGAGTCGAATCGGTCGCTCGATTAGACCAGTTCAGCGACTCAGCTTCCGATCGCAAGCTTATGACCAATTTCGTTATCTTCTTCATCATGATTCCCACCGTGTCCGTACTCTTATATTGTACCAAATACTCTACACGCGCCAACCGTACGGTGACTCACGTGCATCAGCGAGGACTCGTCAGAACTGATGTGCATTACCAAGAAATCCTCACGGTAAGTACTGCGTGTATATTCTTATCTTATGTATATTCTCATACATAAAACGCCGTGTTAACTGAAATTTTACCGAGTAATTCAGGAGAATTCAAAGGTTTCAGAGAATGTGTCTCATCGGTATTACACGTATCCCGTGTTGGCCTATATTACTCCATGGTCAGTTCACTAAACGGCCTCCTTTAGATTTTGATGTTTAATTACTGTGGTTTCAAATTGTCTGAGCTTATTGTGTTTGGTTGTTAATAATGATGTTCTTTGCAGGAATTCTAAGGGCTATGAAATGGCCAAGAAGTTCAATTCTAAATTTACGCACTTATCACCTGTTTGGTATGATCTCAAGAGGTATGTCCATCTAATACTTATTATTGACGTGGCATTGACTGTGCTTGTTTTAAGACTATCACTGGATTTTCTGAATGCCTAAGAATTGTTGCTAAATTGCTTTAATTTTAAAAGTATAAACAGAGTTGACAGTATGAGAGAGGTGGGGGGTGGGGAAGACTTCTGCTGTCTCTAGACTTGATTGATGCTGGCATCTCAATCTACAGAAGGGGTTTTTAATATGTGTGTGCTGTATGTAATAAAGTTGGGAACATAATACTTCTGTGTTTCATAGACTGTTGTATGACTTTCTGTCCATTCTTTCTGTTGCCAGCCAGGGAACTAGCTTAATCCTGGAAGGGAGACATAATGCAGATGCAGGATGGCTTCTGGAGCTTAGAAAAGGAGATGCCCTGGTAATAGAATTGGCCGGGTATTCTTTTTTTTTTTTTTCTGACTTTTCCCTTTGGCAATTGTAACATATGAAACTTATAGCTAAAGAAGGTACTTAAAATTGGTTGGTTTAATCAGGCAATTAGACAGCCATTTTTTAAACATACTCATACAAATGTCATTAGATTCATGATCGGTTATGGGAAACATTGTCTCTCTCTCTCTCTCTCTCTCTCTCAATCTCTAGATCTTCTAAATCTCAAACTCTGCATGGATCATTTAAATCTTGTGAAGTTCTACTGATTTGATGTGTAGGTGTTACCCAGAGTGGTTCTGGAAGCATTTCCAAAGGAGCTTCTAAGAAAGAAGAAACTGAGGGACAAAGCCATTGACCTTATATTAACAGAGTGCAAGTAGGGCCCCAGTTCCAATATTTCTTTTTATTTCCTCTCCAATTTAGGGCTGTGAGTAGGAAATTGATTTGGTGATTATACTTCTATAATGATACGCCAGGTTCTTAACGATAGATCATTTTTATGATCTTTAACTTCTCATTCTTATCATTAGAAGTGTTGTTATGCCGTGTGAATTGAGAACTTTGATCCACTGGTCTCTACAATTATAAACGGACATGATTGGCTTTTGTTCAAGTGGGGCATCCTCTGTAATCAATGATCTGAGTCTTTGCTTTTGATTAGTTTGAGAAAAAACATGTATTTAATTGTTTATACGCTGATTTCTGTGTGGATCCTCTCCTTTTGGAAACAGGGAAATGGAATATGATGGTATAGTGCTAGAGTCTTGGTCCAGGTGGACAGCTTATGGCATTTTGCATGATCCAGAATTGCGGAATATGGTAACCGTTTACTAATGTATAAAACTTTTTTTTCCCCTTTTAAATTGAATGGATTGGAGATTTCCATAATTAGTTTCTGGACTCTTGCTGCTCAACTTTGTAATCAAACTAGCCTTGCTCATCTGATCAGTGATATCTGACGGTGGCAAATCCTCTTCTTTTGAAAACTCAGGCACTAGAGTTCATAAAGCAACTTGGACATGCGCTGCACAGTGTGAACTCAGTGAGAAACAGGAAGCAACATTTGCAGTTGGTCTATGTCATAGGTCCACCACATTCAGAGAAGTTCCAACCACATGACTTTGGGCCAGTGGATCTGCAGAGCTTGAGTGATGCTGTAGATGGTTTCTCATTAATGACTTATGACTTCTCAGGTCCCCATAACCCTGGTCCTAATGCTCCACTGAAGTGGATAAGTTTCACCCTGCAGCTGCTCCTTGGTAGCCCCGGCATCAACGCTCGTAGCTTGGCTTGGAAGATATTTCTGGGCATCAATTTCTATGGAAATGATTTCGTCCTTTCAGAAGGTATGCCATTTTTTTCCCCCATCTTTTGGAGATTGGTTTCTTTGTAAAGTAGCTTTAAACAGGCTCTCGTTCATATAATGGAATTGCAGTATCAGGTGGTGGAGCCATCACTGGAAGGGAGTACCTCAACTTATTGGAGAAGCACAAGCCTGCATTCCAGTGGGAAAAGAACAGTGGGGAGCACTTCTTCTTCTTCTCTGATCAAAACCATGTCAAGCATGCCGTGTTTTACCCTTCATTAATATCAATATCTATGCGACTAGAGGAATCTAGGTTATGGGGAACTGGCATTGCCATCTGGGAAATTGGGCAAGGTTTGGATTACTTTTTTGATCTACTGTAACTGCGACTACCACGGTTCTTCTCCTAACACAATGTAATTATAATTTTAGGTATTCCTCGTTAATTTTTTTTTTCAGTAGAAAAAGGTAACTATAATATTTCAAAGACTTCTTATAAGATCTGTATTAGGCATGGGCTCTGTATATGCCACCCAGACTATTGGCCGGCTGTAACATTTTCTTTCCTCTGTCGTCCGAGAAATGAGTTCGTGTCACAGGCGTGTAATGATGCAAAATTAGGCTTTAATTTTAAACACAGAACATCCCAAAAATAAAAATCTATTTCCAGCCGTCTTCGCCCAGCTCAACTTGACAAGCCGGACGGACGAATGATAGCTATAATCCCAGTGGACTTGGACAAAGAAAAGGAATTCCAGTGGGTTGGGCCCATTCCGAGTTTATATTTTTTATTTATTTCGACAAATATTTGAAAAGTACTCATTTTTTTTAATAAGAAACATTTATTTTTTTGAATGATTTTATAAGAAATATTTGAAGTAAGTTAACGATCTCTCAAAAAGAAATGTATATAAAATAAAATCTTTTTCAAAGAGGTAATGTAATTTAACCTGTACTTATGCGCAGCACATGTACATTGTACTGCTGAGGAGGAGTTTCTAAAACTTTCTTCGGAACATTTCTCAGCCACACAATCGGATGAAATCGTTTTACCCGGAAAACATCATCGCGAACTTATCATCTTAATTTGCCACGTGTCATTCAGAGAGTGGAAAAGATCTAATATCTCGTTCCACGTGAGCACTTCTCCCCCACTGCAAGTACGACGGCCCAATTACACCAACTGAAGGCTGAAGCTAAGGCTTGTGATTCTCTGGCCTTTGCTTGCTCGACTCTCTCCATCACATCCTCAAAAAGAAAACAAATTCTACATAGCATGTTGGCTCAAGCATTTCCATCAATTCTTTGAGAGCCAAAAAGATTCTGTGACATATAAAATTATGCCATGGAGGCCCTCAATGCAGCAGGCTTGACACCTCTATCAGTTCTTTGTGACAGAAGAACAGAACCCAGAAAAATCCAATCACTTTCCACAACTTCTTTACCCAAACTCGCAACTTCTGCTTCTAATAACACCACCCCACAAAATTTTCTCGAGTGTTTTGCAAAGAGTGTGCATGGGGGTTTAGTGCTGCTATCCTCAGTTCTTGGTACTGGTTTAGCTAAAGCTTTAACATATGAAGAAGCACTGCAGCAGTCAGCAGGCTCTTTAGCATCTGATGTTGATGCCAGTGGATTTCTTGATAGCGTTATTAGTTTTGGAACAGAGAATCCTTTAGTTATAGCTGGTGGTGTTACCATTTTGGCTGTTCCATTAGTTTTGTCTCAGGTTCTGAACAAGTCTAAGTCATGGGGTGTTGAGTCTGCAAGGAATGCTTATGCAAAGTTGGGTGACGATAGGAGTGCCCAGTTGCTTGATATAAGAGCTCCCGTTGAACTCCGGCAAGTCGGTAGTCCTGATGTCCGGGGTTTGGGGAAGAAGCCGATTTCGATTGTTTATAAAGGTGAAGATAAGCCGGGCTTCTTGAAGAAGCTGTCTTTGAAGTTCAAGGAACCAGAAAATACTACATTGTTCATTCTAGACAAGTAAGCTTCAGAACCCACTTGTTCTCTTACCAATGATTAGTTAAAAATTCAAAGAGGAAGAAAGGGATTAATGGTTGAAAAATTTTCACATTATTTATGAAATGTAAATCTTTTTAGAAATAAGTGACTAGAGGGTATACGATAGAGTGTGTTATAATCCATTGGATGTCCAAATTAGAATTAAAGTTCTGTATTGTTTTGGAATTCAATGAACCGGCAAGCTTGAAGGTCTGCATAGATTTTGTAGATCTGCATATTTGGGATTATTTGTGTAGTACAAATAGAAATGCTAGATGAGATAATGCTATATTAATAATTCTAGATGCTTTTATGTTTGTTGTCGAGTTGAAATGATTATTGTAGCGTAGCCTGCAAATGAAGTCTATAAACTTAAAATAACATACATTTCATTGCTTAAATAAGTTGTGCTAAATCTCATGAAACCAGTAAGTGCAAGCATGATTGATAGAATAAGGAAACACAATTCCAAATTCCCAGCTACCAAGTTGTTTGAAACAGACCACGTTTTACCCACAAACCTGAAAAGGGCATTTCAGAAACTGTGAGCCTGTGGTTGTGGTCTTGAAAACTTCCTATTGGATGCACTCTCATTAACAATACTAGTGTCCTCTTAATGAGAGTCCATCAACAGAGCCACAGAGGGACCAATGGTGCTGATTGTAATTTTTTCTGAAAACCAATTTTCAATCTCAACTAAAAATTCTATTTGCCCTGAATAAAATTTTTCATTTGTCCGCGCTGGCTTTGAAGAATCTTAGAAAAAATAGGCTCAAAATTTTATTTCATCACCAAAATCACTTATAATTAGTGTCTTAAATCCAAAATTAATTTAAAAAACACTCAAGAAAAATCCAATTCTTTAAGTAAATTAAATTTGCACACACTGGCTTTGAAGTCTGGCTCTGCCGCTGAATGAGACGGTTTGTGTTGATGCATAGATGTAGTAACTTTATGTGCTATACATTTTCTTTTTCCTTGTTTTCTTTGTCAGTTTGAAAATTGACATACAAAGTTAATCCTTCTTATCATGTGATGAAAGCCAGATTTGATGGGAACTCTGAACTTGTTGCCGAGTTGGTCACCATAAATGGATTCAAAAGTGCATACGCAATCAAAGATGGAGCAGAAGGACCTCGTGGATGGATGGTATATGCTGTTCCTGCAATCTTTTTCTGTATTCAGTTGAATATCATTTAAAAACTCTGAGATCTATGGAAATATTGCAGAACAGTGGTCTTCCTTGGATACCTCCAAAGAAAGTGTTGAGTCTTGACCTGAGCAATTTGACAGAAACTATCAGTGGTGCAATTGGAGTACGTATTGCATTATTTCTATTTACTACAGCACTTAGGATTATAATTTTAATACACCTGATAGGAACTATCTTTTTCTTTGAATTCGAAAAGCCCATTAATCCTCTCTCGAACTTCAAACTGGTATTTTTAATCCATGTAAAGAAAATACGAACAGAATTTTATGTAATTCCCATAAATAATTTTTAATCCCTTCAAGGACATATTCGGTTATGAACTTCTTGCCACAGGTTTACTAGCTCATTTTCCTGATTTTTTAATGATGTGGGAACACATGACTTTTAATGTGCAGGAGCCCTCAGAGGGCTTTCCTGTTACCCTTGGAATTGCTGCAGCTGCAGGATTAGGTGTTTTGGCATTTTCAGAGGTTGGTTGAGTCCTTCACATATTAGCTTTTTCAGGCACCTTTCATTCAATATCAGCTTTATGATGTGAAATTTAAGATTGGGAGTTCTGCTCTATCTTTGCCAGATAGAAACGATATTGCAACTTCTAGGCTCAGCTGCTCTTGTTCAATTTGCTAGCAAGAAGCTCCTGTTTGCAGAGGTAAATCACTGACACTTTTCTAGAGTAACACACTTGATCCCACAATGGCAGAATATATTACTCAAACCTCATCCTTTTCAGATCCTAAACGGTTTTAAGCTCATTCTCCTTCACTGATTTATGTTTCAGGATCGGAAACAAACACTACAACAGGTTGATGAATTCCTGAACACCAAGGTCGCCCCTAAAGAGCTTGTTGATGACGTAAAGGTATTTAGTGTAATAATCTATAGTTGTTCCTCTTTTTCTAATTTCATAATTCAGGACAGGGAACTTATACAGAGAAATAGTTATAATTTTTTAATAGAAGGAGATTAATAGATCCTTGTACCGCTGGAATTGACAATCAAGAGATTTTTTTTTAATTTATGATATCTAAGCTATTACTTATTGTCCACCATATTTATTAAACTTAGCAAATTGGAAAGGCACTTCTACCATCACTGGCGAATGGCAGGGCTCTCCCTGCAGCAGCTCTGGCAACAGTGGAGCCTGCTTCCACTGACAGTAAAGTCCAGAAGGCAGATGATGCCCCTGAGTCTGTCCCTGAGCCAAAAGTAGAAGCAGCTGCAGACCCTCCTCCCCAAGTAAATTCGGTGCCCAAAACAGAAGTTAAAGCAGAATCACTTCCTGGATTCCAAAGACCACTTTCACCATACCCTGCTGTAATGCTTACTTCCAGTGCACATGAGCTCCTTACAACTAGCTAATTTGTTCTTAGTCTTTTGACTTTTGAGTTTTCCACTTAATAGTACTAACAGATCATGTATCCTTTCTTGTTTGCAGTATCCAGATTTGAAGCCTCCGACTTCTCCTACCCCATCGCAGCCCTAGATTGTTACAGATCCAAGTATCCATATAAGTATGTTTATAAATAACAGGCAACTGATATGGTCAGGGATATGAAAGCTACCTAGTGAGTTGTGCAATCTGCGGTTTTAATGAAACTTTTGATCCAATGTGTCGCGATGAATTGCTTATATCCGGAAATAGTCGCCCAGCCACATTCATCATGTTGTGTTCTTTATGGTGCTTAATTTACTTTTTGTAATGGTCACAGATGTCTTGTAGAGTTGCTTCGTATGAATGCATGCATACGACCAGGCACTTGTCTCTCTATTGAATTGGATCATCCATAATGCCTATATTAGATAAGGAATATGCACAAGCATGCGAAATATTTTTTATATTCTCATATATAATCTGGGAAATAAATCAATTAAGATTGCGTTTGGCACACTATATTATACTACATTGTATTGACGGTATTGTATTATATTATATTGCACTAAGGTGTGTTGTATAAAGTATAATACTATATTTGATGTAGTATGGTCTGTATTTTGTATAAAATTATTTTATTTTATATTAATACTAATATTAAATTAATATTATTTAAACTTTTTTAATATTTAATGTTGTGTTATTTTTTGACATTAGTTATTAAATAATTATTATTATGAATTAAATTTTTATAATATAAAAATAATTTAATAATATATTATCAACAAATAATAAAATATTATAATATTATTACATAATATTATATTATAATATAATTTATTTTTATATATTTGTTATTATAATAGAGATGATAATACAATATAAATTATATTATATTATAATACAATATAATATTTGAAGTTTTAAATTTAATTATGAATTCATATTTAATTATTAAATTTTATTTAAATATAAATATAAATTAATATTTAATAAATTTAAATTTATTATAAATTATTGAATATTAAATGTAAAATGATAAAATTTAAAATATGAACAATGCTTTAATGCAATACATCGTAAGCCTACCTCCTTGTGAGATTATTTTGTGCTCCTTTCATTGTATTAATCACTTTTTTAACTTAGTGTAAATGTAATGCAACTAGAAATTGTAGTCAAATATGGTTTAGCATAGAAATAGTGTTTTAATATAATACAATATAGTGTAATACAAGCTATCAAACGTACCCCGAAAGAAAAAATGTCAAAATTACTGCACCAAGCTTTGCAAAAGAAAATGACAGACAAATGTTTTATGTAACATTGAATTGTAATGTATTGAGAAGTAGTAATAAAATCGCTCATAGATTAGCTAAATATGCTATTAGCAATCTGAGCTGTGTAATTTGGTTGGGGAAAATTCCAAAGTCTTTTGCTTTAGTTGATTAATTGAAGCTTTCAATTTCAAAAAAAGGAAAAAAAAAACATTGAATTGTAATCGATGCCTAAATGTATGTAAAAGTGAACACATCTGACCATCTTTCCCCACTTGTATGTATATGGAATCATTATTTTTTCAGTATGCAAATTAAAAGAGCATGATTAATACAATGAAATAATAATAATAATAATAAAAGAGCGTGATTCAAACTGAAAAATCGAAGGGCTGAACGAGCTCGATGCGAAATGAAAACATAAAATATAATATTGAAATTTTTATGGCGTCATTTTTAAGGGGAATACATATTAATATTTTGCGTGTTGTAAAAATTGTGGAACTCTTTGACATGGACAAAATGGTGCGTGCTGGTGAGGTGACTTGGCGACTAGCCGTTGTGAATTGTGAGGCTGTGAGCTTCCAAACGTCAAAATGAAATTGAAACCGAAGCGGGAAATGATTTTAATTTAATAATAATAAGTTAGTTTATTATTGTAGTAGGTGAAAAATTGATTTGGAGCAGAGCAAAGCAAAGCAAAAACACAGGGCAGTGAGTGCACAGACGAGAGAGAGAATCGTGTGAATTATTATAAATGGCAAGAACCAAACACACGGCCCGCAGAAGTAGTCGTAGCCAAGCAGGTCGGTCGCACTCGCACACCTCTCTCTCTCTCTCTCTCTCTCTCTTCTTAATAAAAACACATACAAATTGATTATCTTATATTCAAATTTTACACAGATAAAATACGTAGTTAATGTAATGTAATGTAACGTTTGTGAACGGACCTAGGGTTTTCTTTTGATTTTCCCTCTTTTGCTTTAAACCCTAACCTAACTTAACTTCCTCTCTCTCTTAATTTGTAGCAGCTGTGAAAGCCACGCCGCCGACTTCGGTACTTATATTTCTCTCTCCCGCCTCCGATTTGTTTTATGGTTTGCTGAGTAAATGTGGATTAATTTAATTTATTTTTTTGCTTTCTAAATGATTTTTCTTTTCTTACTTTCTTTCTTTTGATCCCAAGTGGTTGTAAAACGACCCGTCGTTTCACTGGCTAAGAGGGACTGATTATTTAGTTATAGGAAAATTAAAATTCCTTTCCCTTGTTAGTGGACTGAATCCAAATTTTTCATGTTGTTGTCATTTTTAATTTTATTCTTTTTCCTATTACATGTTGCAGTCACCTGGTACAAGTAGGCAGCGAAGGAATGAAGCAGGAGAAGGAAGTGAGTTTCCGTCACTTAATTTCTTTGTTATTGTAAGTTGAGTTGTGGGTGGTACTGCTGATAATGACATGTAGTAGTTCTTGATCGATTACTTATAAAAATAAAAATAAAGATAAAGCTCCTACTGCACAAAGGAAACGCCAACGCCTCAGGCCAGGAACAAAGGCACTTCGTGAGATTCGCCGGTTTCAGAAATCTGTGGATTTGCTCATCCCCAGAATGAGCTTCATCAGAGAAGTAAGCTATATGTCTGTCTCTGTTGTTTTCTTATGATTATGCAAGTTGTGAACTTGCTTATAAAATCTCTGATGCGCTGTTGAATGATATTGTTGCTGGCTTGTGGGAAATATGCAAACATTTATTACAACTGATATAAAAGATTCACAGGAGACTCAATCAGACTTTACTGGATAGAATTGGATGTTGTGAATTTCAAATGTCATTTACATCGAGTTTTATTGTTTCCTGCGGGAAGGTTGTGTCCATTTAACAACTAATAGAATACTGGTTTCGAGTGCTGGCCCTACTTTGATGCGTGTGTGATTTTTCCTCTCTAGTCCTTGTGTCATTTGGTTTTTTGCTTACAAATTGATGAAACCTGTTTCTCCAGTTGTGTTTTCTAAATCCTTTGAACTTGCAATTTATAATTTTGTATCATTTCACACTGTTTCACTGGAAACTTTAATCGGCCTTGTAATAGGATCCTAATCATACTCAATCTGATAAGACATACACAAGCTCAAATGTTCGTTACGTTGTACAAGACAAACCAATAAAACAGTAGAAAAAGGGAAAACAAGCCAGATGACTTTAGGTTGGAAGTTGCCTTGTAACTATCTTCAGGAGGTGGCAAAAAATTTCCAAAAAAGGCCACAAAATAGTTTGAAATGACTGGTGACTGAAGAGAGTTCTCTTCCCCATACTCCTACACATTTGCATCTTCCCCCCCCCCCCCCCTCCCTTCCTTTCTAATCAGAACTAGCATTTTGGATTTTGTGGTCATTTTTTGATTCGTTTCGCTACCTCCTGAAGATATTTACAAGGCAATTTTTAGATGCATTCCTCAGTGGGAAATATGTGGGGTTTCTCTATTTGGATGATCGAGATTATTTTGTTAGTTCAGGAAAGACATCATTTTCATGTCAACTGGACCATTGAACTTTATTTGGAATATCATCAGTACATGGAAACCAGTTAATACAAACTGATGCAAATTAGTTCACTTGTTAATTTACTGAATTTTTTTGTCCATGTCATTTCCCTTCAACTTCTTTAGCATTTCTTCTTTGGAAGAAACATTGATGTGAGTTTTTTGACTTGTAAAACTCTGACTTGTACATCTTTGCCACTTTAGTGGGAAAGATGTCTGTCAGCATTAAAATTTTAAAAACAGTTGACATAATAATGTATGGGTTTCTGAAGATTTTAAACCAGTCCCACTCTGCTGAGGTGTAGTAGTTCTGATGCAATCATTAATTGAGTGCCGTCAATCATATTTGACTTGCATATAGTGCCAGTGGTTCTTGTTGACATTACAATGTGCTATTTACTTTTCTGGCTGTGTTCTTAAGTGAGGTTTGGATCAGATGGTGCTGACAACCCTTGTCGTCTGTCCTAGGTGAGAACTATCACTTACCGTGTTGCTCCCCCAGATGTCAATCGATGGACACCAGAAGCTTTAATTGCTCTGCAGGAGGTACTGTGACTTTACTCAACTGGTATTCTAAGAGTAAAAAGTTAAAAAAAATAAATATTTTGCTCAGTCACATTTTTGTAATCATCGATTGTGCTTTGAGAAGGCGATTTTAGATATCAGTTTCCATGTTTTTGGTTTTTGTTGAAAGGAAGGGAAGACCCTGATTGTTTTGGTGACATACTTAGTCAATGGTTTCTTCTATATTTGTAGGCAGCAGAAGATTTTCTTGTTAATTTGTTTGGCGATGCAATGCTCTGTGCAATTCACGCAAAGCGAGTTACTCTAAGTAAGTTACGTTTGAGAAAATTGGTGTGCTGTCAGTGCATTTCCTATTTTCTTCTTAATCTTTTACCTTCAATGATTTGCTAATAGGAATAGTTATAATTACGAAAAATGTTTTTTTGCCCCCCTTTATTTTATGATTGCATCTGGACAAGTGGATTTTGGCCACCTCAATGAAGCATTATTAGTTTTCTTTTGATATGTCAAATTATCCATTTACGTGCATATTTTGCATAAAACAGCATGCTCTGTTTGTTTTGGTTTGTGAGACTTTCTCACCAACTTGATGTTGCCATTGCCTTTCAGGTTGAAATTAATGCATCATTTTTGTCCAGAGCACAGGCATCCAATCTCATGAATTTTTATTTAAATTATGGCTTTTGGGTTTGAAATGAGATATATGCATATCTTATTTATCAAATTTCTATTTGTGAATGCAAGATTTAAATATGCATGCATATGCATTGACTGCAAGAGAAAAATTTAGGAGCTTGTCTCTTAGTCAATGGATCATTTTAATCTTAGTGGATACATTAAAAATAGGTTGGCAATGGAGAACCAAGAAGTGGAATTGTCGAAGAGGGGAAATTTTGGCTTTAAGAATCAATTCCTTCAGCAAAATCATTTCACTTTCTTTGTATCCTCCACTGGATCTGCCAACCATAAATATATTATTCAGCATTTGCAGTATGTTTGCTTTCCGGTATTGTTTTTGAGACATAGATAGCATACTTGCATCACAACTTACTATCTATCTGGGTTAAGAGATAACTGAGCATGCTATGACATTGACCAGGACCTGTAAATTCTCTTACTGCCTTTCGACTTTCAATTTACTTTTGTGTTTATAAGAAAGGCATTCCTGTCTAGTCAGTTTGATATTGAAATGGACCTTAAATTATCGTTAAAGGCCTGCAGTGCTTGTGATCTGTTAGATGCTCTTATTTTTATACACATATACTATCTGATTTCTGAACATGTCGTTAAATGTTTCTAGGCATGAATGACTAATCTTTTAGCTGATATGGATATCTGCGTAGATCATGTCATGATGTTTTGAATTGCTTCTTAGGTTTTGTGCATTTCAAGGTCAGTCGTTGCTTATTATGTATAGTCTAGTGATACGTCAATAATAAACTTTCTTTGTTTGATTTTGTTGTTTTAGTGAAAAAGGATTTTGAATTGGCACGCCGACTTGGGGGGAAGGGACAACCATGGTGAGAGAATTACGGCACTATTGATTGATTTTACCTTTCAGAAAATGGAATTCACACTGTTATTAATTTTTTTCTATCAGCAATTTATATATAATTGTAAGAAGAATTAGGAATTAGGTAACCATCTCAATTCCCATGGTACTTTTAGTTGCACCATTAAGCTTTTTGTGGTGTTGTAGCCAATCAATATCAGATTTATAGTTTGGAGAGATCTTATTGGTAGGATTGCAGGTTTTATCAGTAAATCTGTTATTTTAGGAAAAGATAGCAGCAGCAAGCAACATGTTTAGCTATTATAAATAGAAGACAAGCTTGGTACAATCAGATTCCTTCCTTGGGTGGTTGTACTGATATTTCTTTTGCCCCTGATCTCTTTATGATATTGAATCTTTTTTCATCATATACTCTTTTGGAAATTATGCCTGAAGTAAACATCATACCAGTACCACCACAGGCTTGTATGGTTGTATAGTTTGTATATTTTCAAAGCAAAAAGTAAAATGTTGTCCCCATGAACCCCATCCCCTTTTGTAATTTCTTAAACACCCTTGAAACCTAGGCACCCAGATACAGGGTGACCAGTTATCTATACAGTGCCACTAATGTGGGGCCAAGGCTAGAAAATTATTGAAAGCAAGGGTTAATTGTGTTTTTGGGCCTTTTGTAATTTCTTAAACACCCTTGAAACCTAGTCACCCAGATACAGGGTGACCAGTTATCTATACAGTGCCACTAATGTGGGGCCAAGGCTAGAAAATTATTGAAAGAAAGGGTTAATTGTGTTTTTGGGGCAAAGAATCCATGCCTTCGTTGCAAAATTATAGGCCTCATTACCAAAAATTATGACGGTTATGGCTGTGACCGTGAGAGTGGTTTTTGTAGTTTTTTGGAGGGCGATGATTTGATCTCTTGGCTTTCTAATTGAGCCGCGAACTGCCAAGTGAACTTAGTACAGGCACACTGGTTGGGTTATGCACATGGCATGATAAAGTATTGGAGAAGGATGCACTCGACAATGATACAAACTAATTTCGTGGATTCTTGAGAATATCAAAATAAAGGAATGGTTTAAATTTACAATAATTCGAAAGAATATCGTGAACTTAAGGGGTTAAGACTCGTTGATTCTGCAAAATGCCACGAATTAACTAAACTAAAAAATTTACACAGAGTTTTGAAAATTGAAAATATTATTGAACTCAAGTTTGCCTTCAAATGTTACAAGAGAGGGCTACTTTTACTACTAGCAATCATAAACAATAAAGAAAACGAAAAACAAAGTCATAAACAAAAAAAACAATAAACCTTAGACAATAAGGAAACTACTATCAATATGATAAAGATTCCTAATTTGGGTCATTCCCCTCAAGATTGAGAGAATTTGCCTTCGAATTCGAATCTTAATTAGTAGTATCTTCATCATGATCACCTTTGAAAGTAATAAGATGCTTGACATTAAATACATTTGCGGTGCAGATATGATTCGAAAGCTTCAATCTTTAGGCATTATGATTTTTCTTCTCGATAACCTCCAAAGATCTGATTGTCCTCGCTGAAAGCTTGTTGTACTCTTCAATTAAGAGTCGGTTTATGGTTAGGATAGCCCAAACAAGATCACCCACTTTAAATTCTAGAGCTTAACGCTTTTTATTTGCCTCAACCTCATAACCTACAATGGCCTTCAATAAAGATTATTGTGTAGTAAAATGAATTTTTTAAAGTTACTCTATGAAGTCTTTTGCCTTGCTGCTTTTGCAAACTAAATCTGAAATTGGGGATAAGTCGATTGGTGCTCGTGGATTATATCCATAATTTTCCTAAAAAAAGACTTAAACCAGTACTACGCTTGACAACACAATTATAATCAAATTCGACTTAGTATAAATTTTGATCTCACATCTTCAAGTTATCTCCAACTGTATTACGTAGGTGATTTCCTAAAGAGCAGTTGGCAACTTCCTTTCCTAGAGAGCAGTTGATATTTCTGTTTGGTCATCTGTCTGTGGGTTATAAGTACTTCTAAAATTCAAATGAGCGCTAGTCAACTTTCATAATGTTCTTAAAAAATGGCTAAGAAACTGTATATCTCGGCCAGAAATAGTAGAACTCGGTAAGTTGTGCAAGCAATAGACTTCCTTAAAGAATAGGTAGGCAACGGTCAAGGCATCTATAGTCTTCTTGAAAGCAATAAAGTGAGCCTTTTTCGAGAATTGATCGACAACAACAAATATTGAATCCATATCCCTCTGAGTACGGGGAAACCTCAAAATAAAATCTATGCTAATGTTAGCCCAAGGTTGTGTTGGAATCCTGCATTAGTTGCAATATACTTGGAAACTTGACAAATGCTACAAATCTCGACATAATGATAGACATCATGCCTTATAGTCGGCTAAAAACAAGTGTTCACTATCAAAGCTAAAGTTTTATCACGACCTATATACCCGTCGTTATTTAGCTCTACAATGATCTTTTGAAAAAGAACCATCATGCAAATGACAATCTTAGCGGATGCAGTAAAATATTCTAACAAAAGAACGAAGAAAGGGTCAGCAGCATATAACTCTCGAAATGTGTCAAATCTGAGGATATGATTATGCATTAATATCGACTAAGTGCACCTGCTACCTTGTTGCTTTCACTAGATGTATGCTTTATTACAAAAGTAAACTATTAAAGGAATGCTGCCCAACTAGTGCCATTAAGAAAGCTTATTTTGACTATTGATATGTTTCAACACAGCATGATCAGTGTACAAAACAGTCTCTATAAATCAGATACTGCCGCCACTATTTTAATGCTGGACTACTGCATAAAACTCCACATTGTAAGCACCGTAACGTGCCTTTGCTCCATTAATTTTTTACTGAAGTAAGCTATAGGCTAAGCCTGTTGGCGAAAAACAGCTATAATTACCATTTTTTATGCATCACAATGTACCTCAAAAGTGAGAGAAAAGTCAAGTAGAACATGTATTGGGGCAGTAGTCAACTTCTCTTTGAATAATTCGAATGCCTCAGTAGCTGCTTCTATCTAAGAGAATGGTCCTGCTTTCATATAACCTATGATTGGTGCCATAATATTGCTGAAATGAGGAATGAATCGCCTATAAAAGGATGCCAACCCATGAAAAAATATTACAGCAAATAAAGTAATTGGTTATGGCTAATCTTAAATAGCATCCATTTTTTATTGATCAACATGTATGTCATCCATTGACACCACATACCCCAAAAATAATACCTTCTCTATCAAGAAAATACACTTATTTATTTTAATGTATAAACTTGCTGCCCTCAAAGATGAATATACTTCCCTTAAATGTTGTAAATGCAATTCATGATTGGTACTATATATAAGTATCTAATCGAAGTAAACAACCATAAAATTTTCAATGAAAGGATGAAGTATTTGGTTTATAACTCGCATGAAAGTACTTGGAGCATTGGATAGTCTAATTGGCATCACTAGCCACTCGTATGACCTTTCTCGAATTTTAAAGGCTATTTTCCATTCATCCATAGGCCTTATCCAATTATGATAGTAACCACTCTTCAAATCAAGTTTAGTAAAAACTACTGTTCTACTAATATGATCCAGTAAGTCATCTAATCGAGAATTAATATCAGACTATAATCAACGTACATTCTCCAAAAAGCATATTTCTTTGAAGCTAATAAAGAAATGACAGCACAGGGACTGAGATTTTCACGAATAAATCTCTTTCCTAATAACTCTTCCATTGGATGGCTTAATTCCTCATATTCTGTAGGACTCGTACGATAATGAGATCAATTTAATAATGTAGAACCTATACTAAATCAATTTGGTGTTGTATATTCCTAAGAAGTGGTAAACCTTGTGATAGCTCATTAGGGAACAAACCATGAAATTCCTCCAGTATAGGTACTTTCGAATTACTTTAACTCTCTTTTCCTAGTAAAATATAGATCTCCTTTGTCTTTTCTACAACATCTCCAAATTATTTTTGCTTAACAAAGAATTGTCCAAGTCTTATTTGAGAATGATCTCTTTGTTAGGTAAAAGAAAAATCTTAGTATTTTTAAACATAAAGTTGTAAGTATTTCTTTTCATATTATGGGCCACGTTACGATCATAGTACTAGGGTCTACCCAGTAATAGATGACAAGCATTCATAGCTACAACGTCCACTAAACTTAGTCCTTAAAAATTAAACCAATGGATAAAAAAAATGAGCAATGTTTAGATTACCTAGTTTCTTTCTTCAACCAAGTGAGCTTGCACGAATTTTGATGAGATTCATTCTTTAAGTTTAGTTTAGTTACAACTTCTTCCTCAATAAAATTCTCGCAACTACCTTAACCTATGACCAAATGACAGATTTTTCCTCAAAAAATGCAGGTAGTGTGGAAAATATTTTGAAATAATTGTTTGTCTTCATCTTATCCTTTTAGAGTGAAGAATACCAGATTTACTATTAACATTGGCCCTCTATCACCATGTTCTTCAACGAATTGTGCTACTAGTATCAAAAGTTGACTCTTCAGTTTCCACCTCTTGGTGCTATTAGAGCATTGTTTCTTAACCATTTACTGCTTTCCATGTATGTATGCAAATTATCATGATTAATTGAAACATATACATCACAAGTAATTAATGGAACCAAGAGCACCCAAGACTTTTCCCACTACATATAGTCATAACCATTTTCATCTAATATTGTCAAATTTAAAGTAAATAAAAAGTTTAAACAATTAATCATACCTTTTTCTTTTTCATAAGTCTCTTGACCATTAATATTATTTTAACAGAAGGGTAGGGCTATTTGAACCTAAAAATTTACTTTCTAGACCCATTTTCTCACCACACCCACCATGTAAATTTGAAAAATAAAATTGTACTCTATGAACCCTTCAAAAATCCAAAAATAACCCTATATTAATTTGCCTATAAATCTTCTTCTTCTTCTTTCTTCGTTCACCTTTTTCTTTCCTCACGCTTCTTATACAATATTGAATGGTGAAAGCAACTCAGATAAACCTTGTTAATATAAAAAACGATCCTGATTGTCAAATCCATGAAGAAATAAACCTTGATGATGTGCACCAATCAATTGAAAATTTTGAGCAAACAACAAACTATTGAATATATTACAGAGGGGTTTACATTGAAATTGTCTATTTCTTTTTCATCCATCGGCCTTCACAAAAATCTTTATAATTTCATATCATAATCGCAAGATACAAAAAATTCTTCATGTTTCATCCATCGCCATAATTGCCATAGAGTTCACATTAACTTAATTAACTATTAGTTATACATATCAAGGACTCTATTTTTTCTTTTAAGTATTGAATCATTAAATTCAATTATTTCTATTGTTTGATTGTGTAATTTCAAAAGATGCAGAAAATTATTTTCAGTTTATGCAGAATTTTCATTTACTTCCCAGCAACTACGATTTTTTTTTTTGTCCTTAATGGTAATTGTCATAATGGATAATTTGGTAGTAAAAGTTATTGTGAAATTATAGGTGTAAAGAGTTGTTTTGTGGGTTTAAATAGCTTCACCTTTAACATAATTTAATTTACCTATTTTATCCTTATAACATAAAATGACCTAATTGTCCAAATCAAGTACTTTTTGTGCCATAAGTTTAAACAAGTAGTAAGGATTTAATTAGTTAATTGTTCAAATTTTTTCTTTATTTTGAAATTGTTAAAATTTATATGAATTTTTCATGCAAGTATTTTTTTGAAGTGGGATGGGTTTAGGGGTTTAGCCAAAACATAACATTAACATTTAAGTAGGCTAAATATCAATGAAACCTGTGATCTCCTTTGAAATTATTTTTCCTGGTAGGCGCAGCCAGCCAGACTAGACGGAGATGCCATAAGGCAAAAGATCTACAAGAAGCCAAATTCAAATTATGCCAGCTGCAACAAGAAGCCAAATTCAAAAGCTGTTTTTTTAAGCACACAGAGACTCGAAAAAGGTGATTAATCTCGGCTGAAGCTTTTACCCATATGCATTATTAATCTCTATTTACATGAGATTTTTATTCATATTTCAATCAGACTGTAACGTCCACTCTATTATATTAGTAATAGACTATCTCTACTCAATTATTATAATAATTAAAAAAAAATTATTTGACCCTACAATACTTTAAGCCTCTTGAACTATGTGATTTGTTCGTTCAACTAAAACATATTGTAACTTGAACTGAAGCCAAGTAATTTAAGATGTGCCTTTTTTACCGTATCATTCTACCAACCATTCAATCCACTATTTACCTTATCTTGACTTAAAATACCAGATTAATAAAGCTGATTTGCAGTACTCTTTTTTTTTTTTAAGATTATAACGTCACTAAAGCTGTTTTATTATTTTTATTTTCTTGAAATTAATAAAGCCGCCTTATTGATGATGCAGCCAAAAGTGGAGGCACTGAGAATTTGTTATGGTAATTTGATTATCCTTCTGTTTGGCTTTGCTTCCCGAAAGGGTAAAAGAAAAATTATCTAGCCAAAAGATTATGCAAAAGGATTCTAAATATAAAGTGGTTATTTTCATTTATTTTTTTTGGCTTCTACTATTATCTTTTGTTTTTCATTTATGCTACTGCCAGTCTTTGTTACGCTGCAAACAGGGTCTTCAAAGAATGGATGCATGCCTAAAATCTTAATTAAAATTCTCGATTAATTGCAACCAATACACATGTTCTTCTCGCTTTTTTGCTCATTAAAAAGTACAGAAATATTAATATTGTAGATTATCCAGCTAAAAATCGTTATATTTAATTAATGATTTGAGTTGGACAGAAGATTGTTGTTGAAAATTAATTATTGAAGCATATTATGATTGTGAATTGTGATCTTGAAAAAAAAAAAAAAGAGGAAAAACAAAAACAAAAGCAGCTCCACATTATTTTTGTCTAAAATTGGATAGCGGCCATGCTCTTGTACGTTCGTCAATTTTTCTTTTTTAACAAATATTGATGGTGGATGGTGACAAATTTAAACTAAGATGGTATACATAGGTGCGTGGGTTTTGAGTTGGGGATAATCTCCTGATAAATAATAATAAACAATCTTTGTCTCTCTTTGAAACTCACGTCCCTTTCACTTTAAATTTCGATAATATTTTTATATCATTTTTTATTAGTCAATTTTATTTGTTTCGGAAGCACCATCTGCTTTGTCCATCTGATCAGCAGCACATATGTGAAGCCGCTTTCCATGCCAGCTTCACCATTTAAATTTTAAAATATAAAAATGTTTTACGAGTGTGCTTGTTTATATCGAGGGTCTGGGACTAGTTTATATCGAGGGTCTGGGACTACGGTAGAACATTACTTCATAATTACATGATCATAATAATAATTTATTTTTTTACTATTTATCACTTTAATTGTATTGTTACAAGATGTTTTGGCCTGAAAATGGTTCAACTCAAAATATTATGAGAGCTTCTCTTATAGAGGGTGGCTTATGGCGGAGATGTTCTGAGGTAGCTTACTGAGGGTGTTAAGGCAGGGAAGAACCTGAAATTACAAAGAAAAGCCCGTTAGAGGGAGCGCCGACGACAGCACTCTGACAATTAAGTCAGTCGAAGATTGGTGAAAGAGATGGGTTTCAGAGGAAACCCATAGAACAAAAAAATTGAGAGAAAATTGAAAGAGTTCTCTTAGGTTGTTGGCTTACTTCCTTAGTGAACTAACCTAACATTTTATATTAGAGTGTCCCTGAGGACATTTTTGCGTCCTTTTGGACACATGGTAAGCCATTGTAGGTGGTTACCCTCCTCAGGTAGGGTTTTAAGAGTAATTTGGCACCCTTTATTGATGGCTTTGAGCTTCTCTTAAGTTAACAACTATCCTCTTGGGGGTAGTCTGTGGTCACAGTGTATCTCTAAGCTCAATTGGTTCATTTCGAATGGACCAATTAGGTTAGGGAGCTTATGAGATTTATGTAAATGGTGCAAGCGGGGATCGTACCTGACTGACTTTGTGGTCTTCCTTTCTAGCCTGACTTTGTTGGCTTGTAGAGAGACATTTCAGAGGCAACTCAGGTGGGGATCGTACGGCCACTGCATGGCTTGGTGGCGTCACGTGATTGCTAGGGCTTCGTGGCCTTGCATCGTTGTTTGGCGCTGCGAGTAAGGTTTTGGAGAATTGGTTTCTGTCACTTATCGTCGGCCTTCTCTTGTTCCATCTTCCCCCGGTTAACTCCCACTAGACTCCTTGACACTTTCATCCTCCCCTAGTCAACTTTCCCTAGACTCCTTGTCACTTTTATCCTCTCCTAATCAACTTCTCCTAAATTCCTTATCCTCAATTGCTCTAGTGAACAATTTACCACCAACACAAGGTAATATTCTATACTAAAGCAACTCTACCGTAACCACTGTTATATGATTGAATTCTTGTGGCTTACGACTTGCCATCCATCTGTCACGTTATTGAGAACAAAATTTGCATAAATGAGATGAGATGTGACTTCTCTCAGGCATGATGAAACTCAGTAAACTAATTAAATAAAAGAATCAATAATCCAGTTAATTACAGCATTGGCCATTGAGGCACTGTTACTGCCCTAACCCTAACAACTACAAGTCAACGAATTTTGATTTGTGTGTTTGGTAGGATCCGTCGTTCCCAATACACTCGTCCTGTCTACTATCACGGGCACTTGCACCGGCACAGCACTGAACTTTGGAGTCCATTGATAAAATATTAAAAGTTAGGATTTACAATTTCCAAATTTCATTTTGAGAAAGAATTATTAATTGCCAAAATCTTTCTGCCTTTAAAATAGTCATCTCTCAGTCTCTCCTTTTCTCTCTCACAAACTTTGCTTTCTTTTTCAGGAAACTCTTTTAAGAATGGATAAGCGTCGCCGGAAGCAAGCCAAGACTACTACTACTACGACTACTACTTGTTACTCTGAAGGTGATTTTACTCTCTCGCTCTGTGATTAATTGATCAGTTTATTTATTTGTTTGTGAAGCAAGTTACTTTATTTCCGGGTTCTTTCTTTATTTGCTGCCTAAAATTGAATGTTTCATTCAGAAGTAAGCAGTATTGAATGGGAGTTCATTAACATGTCGGAGCAGGAAGAGGATCTCATTTATAGAATGTATAAACTCGTTGGAGACAGGTAAAATGAATTTTTTTCACTTCATAATAATTGAGTAAAAATTGAAGTATAGATTTTTTCCATTTTTTGGTTCACGAATTAGTGACAATTAGAGTAATGGCTCTTTGTTTCTAGGAATTTCTAATCCTATATTTTTATGACTATTTTAGCCTCATTTTAATTCAATTGCCCTTCATGGTTTTAAAGTTCAATAATCAATTATTATTATAACTTGACGACCCAAAAAATATATATATATAAAGGCTATTAATTTTCTCTTTAAGGCGCTGTCGACGCAGAGCAGCAATATTAAGTTAAGTGTAGGGGTAGCATAACTAGAAGACAGCCTCAAGGCGTATTTATGGGCATAAGTGTTACTGACTGCTTTGTTAATAGAATCTTGTTGCTCAATTAATTACTTTAGTCTGGATGACAATAGAAGGTGATTCTGTTCAGGTGGGCGCTGATTGCCGGGCGGATTCCGGGTCGAAAAGCAGAAGAAATTGAGAGGTTTTGGATAATGAGACATGGACAACTGTTTGCAAATAGACGAAGAGAGCTTCGGATTTATAAATCCAATTCCTAATCTAATCCCCTTCCAGCTAGGCAGCTACTTTGTTTCATTTTTAATTCTGTTGATTAGGGGATTTATTTGAATATGTTCTCCCTTTTCTTTGTTAATTTGCTTTGCAAGATTGTCTTTCATTTTCTATTTTTCTTGGTGGTGTTGAGATGAAAGTAGTTGCACGGCAAGATTGTCATTTCCCTTTTAAGGCTCTGTCTGTGATTGAAGTTGGGAGAATATTTAGCAAAATATTAATTGTTATAGATCTTTGGCCGAATGGTTATAGCTATTCCCTCACACTTGTGAGTATTTTGAACTCCATAAAAATATTGTGAGAGTTTAGCTCCTTGCTCAATTACGAGTGAAGATGATTTGATTTTACACTTATAAAATAAAAAAATTTATTATATATTTATTAATTTTATCAAAATTATATTTATTACTCATTATTAATTTTTATTTTTTAATTATAATTTTTTTTTTTTAAAATATCCCAATACCAAACAAAACCTAAACCTCCATTCTCTGTCACTTGCTTGAAAAAAAATGCACCAAATGCAATGCCACTGCTAACGACGATATGGCAAATGCATTCACAATTCCAAAAAAGAAAAAAAACAAGGCTGCTTCTGTATTGTACTTGCTTTGCTGGTCTTTCAGGATCGTCTTCTTCTTATTGAGTAATATTGATCGGTCTCTATCTCCTCAACTTCAATGTCAGATTCTTGGGACTTGGGTAGAAGAAATCCTCAAGTTAATTTATTTCGTTAATCTTACTTATTCTAGACCCATTAAAATATGATATATATATATATATATACTATTCACTCCTTGCTTCCATATAGAATGTCTGATTCAGAGCGTCTGTGGTTAGAATTTCAAGCTAGGTTAAAATTGTAGTAGTATATGAATTTAGATTTTGGCTTTTGGGTGCGCTGAGAGAATTGTTGGAATTTTGATGTGTGATGTGGGCACATGTGGTTCACATGGTAGCTGATAGAGAAATTTGTGTGGGCCAGTGCATTTGTCCACTCAGGACCTGTCATTAATGGATTTTATGATAGAACTCACAAATTATTTATTTATCGATGTGTTACAATAAAAAGTACGTTAATATTATATTAAATATATATTAATATTTACAAATAGAGATAAATCGAGAGAGCTCAAAAGTTAATCATCATTTATAATATGAAAGAAGATTTTTTTTTATAAAAAAGAAGAGTCGAGTCCTAATAATTATTGGGACTCGGATTCATACGCTCAAAATTATTTGACACATGGACTATTTGCCATAAAATTTTTTTATCTCTAATAATATAATTATGTATTATTTAATTTGTAAACTTGTCTTTAGTATTGAGGTGATGCATTTGATTCACACTTAAGTTTTTTTTTTTTTAAGAACAAAAAATATTTATATATTAGTTGGAGAGAGATGTCTTATCTATGGGATTGTTCTTGTTTTTATATAAATGAAATAAAAATATAAGTTTAAATATATTATATTATAATCTATATTTTTTTTATTTTTTAACTTGTTTTTTTTATGTTAATATGATTAGAAATATCTTATTAAAAAATTATTCCTGTTGATGTCACTTTTCGGGTATTGACCAATTATGAATCATATTGGTGTTTGGTTGTTCCCGAGTATTTTCCTAGAAAATTTACCACGCTGGATATGGAGCAACCATTTGAGACAATTAAAGCCCTAGCTCATTTGGCTGTTCGACTTTTTAGTTTTCTTTTCTGTTTTTGCCCCTTGTTGCTCAAACGGAAATGGAAAAAAAACTAATCTGTTTATATGATATTATATCTTGGATGAGAGTTATAAGTTCCCAATTAATTAAAGTGAAAATTATATTGATGGACCTCACATTAATAGTTTCATGTCATGTGTAAGCCGTCACTTTTGATACTGTACAAAAACGAAAATTTGTACAGTGTTGCGAAAGTTGTCTGGATTGATTTGCTTCATCCGCACACAGCACACATAAGGTACACCGATTTTGCATACCCCTTCAATTGTTACTGTTGCAAAGTTGTTGAATTTTCATTGGTTGAAATTATCTATAAATTTGTATTCATTACAATTCTAAGCTCACGGAAATTAAAAAAAAAAAACTTAATTAAGTGCTTTTTTCTTATCTTTATATCATCTATATTTTTTATAGATTTTGTATGGACCATATAAAATCTATTAATTAAAAGATATATAAATTAATCGAATAATTTATAGAGTGTATCTTCAATTTAATGAACATACATTTGGTTAACTAAAAATTCATTGTGTTTTTACTTATCTAATCAATTAAATATTAATTAATTCATTAAATATAGATTAGATTAGCTAGAAAGATAATTTCAAAATTATTGCAATTTGAAAAGTTTAACCCCATAACAAGATATTATAACAGCTATATTTATAATTTAAGTAAATTATTAATTTATAACAGGAATGGGTCTATGTAGTTATATAAGGGTACTCATAAAAAAATATTATCTTTTTAATTTATCAAAATTATTAGTTTAGCCTCTTAGGTAGCGTTTTTTTTTTTTTTTTGTGCGAAGTCTGAATAGGCTTGAATATTACTGAAATCTGAATAGGTTTGAATCAATACGTTTAATGATATTGCTATACCCATATTTTTAACTAACCCGACCTGATGACATGAACGAATAGGCCCTCGAGCCCAATGACTCACATTTAATAACATGTCCTAATTTAAGAATGATAAACAAATGTAAGTCATAATTCTCATCAGATTCGAATCTTACAAGATAGGAGGTAAGTGCTCCTAAGTTAATTATATTTCTTACTATTTCTCTTATATAAAAAGGCCACCACTCAAATGCTTGACAAGGGGAAAAGTATTTTGGAAGAGGGGATATAATATCCTCTAAGCCTTTTCTTTTTTCTTTTTTCTCTCTCATATTATTTATTTGTTATCGTGCCACTCTTAATCTCTGCCTTAAGCATTTCATAGTCTACACCGGTAACACCCCTGACGAGTTATTATTTTACAGAATTCTAACTACCAAACTCTTCACTCTAAAAAATGGCAATCCTGAAGATATCAAGCTTTCTCACAGCCCGTTCTCCAAGTAAAATATTTTTTTCTCAACTCTTCCTGTATGGTAAAATTTTTTGTATCAATAGATATGTTTGTTTTTCTTTTTTGAATATTTGATTATAAATGCTAACTTTTTTTTTAAGATCTCAAAACATCTTAAAACTAGTATTTTGACATGTATATCATTTCAATTTATTATCTCATAAGATTTACAATTAGTCTGAACATTTGTCATAATAATTTTACATGATTATAAAGATTGACATGAATAAATTAAGATTAACTAATTGAATAAATAACTCTTTTTAAAAAAATAATAAAAAGCAATGGAGGTAACGAAGAGAAGTTTACAAGAACTCGCCCAAAAATCAAGGATAACTGAAAATGAAAATAGATTGCAGAATTGTTTACACTAAAGCAGAAAAATCAAGTGAATATATATTATTTTTTGAGAGAGTAATAATGACTATCGTTATCTATTTTTACATTAAGATAAAAATCAGTAAATTTGAATTTTCTATTAAGATTTAAATGTCTTTAATTTAGGCTTAAGTTGTAAAAAATAAACAACCTAAAATCTATAAATATCTAAAAATAAATTAAATTCAGACTTAAGATAGAAGTTGGGACCGTAAAAAATTATTAATTTATTGAATATTAATTTACAAAGGTTATACTATAGATTTATAATTAAATGCCTGTTTGGTATGGCTTATTTAATAGTCATAAATACTTATTTAATCCCATATGACCTTTTTTTAATTTTTTTGTTTTTATTTTTTTAGCGGAACTTTTAAATATTAAATAAACTATTTTATCTTTATTAATAAAAGTTCAAATTTTAGATTTTTAAGAGTAGGTGTTGGATTTTTTTAATTTTTAAAATTTTAAAATCTAAAATATCATTTATTTATTTGACAATCTTATTTTATTTTTTTTCATAACATAACTTTAAAAAATTATTAAAGTAAGTTTTATAATTTTTAATAAAAACTAATATTGATAATTAAATAACTAAAATTCTTTAATAAAAATTGTATTAATAAAAGCTCTATTAAATAAATTCTATTTGGAAAGCTATAGGAAATGGAGTCTAAAAACTCTGAATCAAAGGATATGATTTGTGAAAACATTAACCGATAGACTAATTCAAGGTGTTGTTGAAGTTGAAGAAGGAACATTATGATTAATTTATGAACCTAACGAGGGGTTGAATATGTATTTATTAGTCTTGGACCCACACCCCCTTCCTTTCCTTTGCGCTTTCTTTTCTTTTATATACATCACGATCGTGCACGCGGTGTTGTTTTAACAATTACTAGGTCAATCAGTCAATGCATGTGCATTATTCATGAAAATTAAGGATTAAGATTCTCAGTCTTTTTCTCTTTAAGATTTTTTTAATATTTTAAGTTTAGTGAAAAAAAAGATAGTTTAAGTATATATAAAGTGAAATAAGTTAACTTAATTGTCAAGATCAAAATTTAAACTTATTCTTAATTATTTTATTAAGAGAGGGTGAAAGAGAAAAAAGATTGAGAAATGATTCTTATCTAGTATGGGTGGGTAATTTCGGGTTCGAACCCCACCTGATCGAATTTTGGGTTGGAAGGAATTCAATCCGATCTGAATCCGATCAGAACCCGAAATTTTCGGGTCGGGTTGGGCTATTTGCCCAGCCTTATTATCTAGAACCCAAATCTATTGAATACCAAACACATCCATGTTTATTTAAGGAAAATTATTTATGCACTACCTTTATTTTATCATATATATATTTAACCACCACAAAATTTTGACATGTTCTCTGCACAACCTTTGTTTTTAAATTTGTATCAATCAACCACTTAGATACTAGCAAATAACTATTTTACCCCTAAATAAAATAAAAAACAATTTTATTCTTCAAAATTTTGAAAAATTAAGAATACCCTTGAATTTAATAAAACAAATAAATTTCAAAATCCAAGATTTTTAATTTTTTTATAATTATAATACATTTAAAAATTATCATGTTAATTTAGAATAGGAAAGTTTATAAAAATTAACTTTAATTAATATAGGAAAGTATATTAAGTATAGGAAATTATACATTTAAGTATAGGAAAGTTTATAAAAATTAATATGAAGAGAAAAGCTCCCTACAATTATTGTAAACTTTCCTATAATTAAAATTAAGAAACTTCCCTATATAAAAATTAAATGTAATTATAATTATAAAAATTAACATGGTAATTTTTAAATTAAATTATAATTATAAAAAATTAACATCTTGGATTTAGAGATTTATTTGTTTTATTAAATTCAAGGGTATTCTTGATATTATAAATTTTTATTTTACAAAATTTTGTAGAATAAAATAATTTTTTAATTCATTTAGGGGTAAAATGATTATCTGCTAATGTTAAAATTTAAAAATAAAGGTGGTGCAAAGAGCTTGTAAAAATTGTGTGGTGGTTAAATGTATATATGACATAATAAATATGGTACAGAGATAATTTCTCTTTTTTAACAGATAAATAACTAAAATATTTATGAAACATTTTTTTAACTTTATAATATAAGAAAAATAAAACTCAATTCTTTTTCTAGAAAGCAATTTAGAAATGGTTTAACCTCTTACTGAGAAATCTTTTCTAATTCGTTGTTCTATAAAAGTGTCTTTCTCCATTAACTTAAAAATGCGAATACAAAGTCTAAGATTTATGTCCATTGATGAACCAAGGCACTCAAGCTTGGTTCGAGTCCCAGTTATATTGGGATTTAAAAAATTTCTTCAATTAAACATGATTGAGGGAAATTAATCTGTAAATAATTCATCTCCCTTACGAATGCGGGTGGAGATATACATCCCTCAATCAGTGAGAATTATTTATTTATATTTATTTTTATGAGTAAAATGTTTCATAGATTTAATTTAATATTGTAATCCAAGTACATTTATCTGCTGAAATAATAATTTATAAATATTTGATATATGATTAGTAATTAGTGTGTAACTACTATTAAAAAAAAAAAAAGTCTAAGATTTATGCTTTCAGCTTTTCTTGATTTTGATTTGATCAAACTTTCCCTGAATCTTCCTCTTTACAATGATTGATTGATGCATAATGCATCATCGTCATAATCTATTCTTTATTTAAATCAAAATCAAATAGTTTGACTCCATAGCCATCCTCATCGTCTCTCCGGATCGTCTAGAGCCTAAAGACCACAATGTTGTTTGTAACCAAGTGGAAACATTGCGTTGCATTTAGACGTGGCTATTGATTTTGCCTCTCTCACCAATCATCTATCACTGAGTTAATACAACCTTTGACTTTTGAACGCAACTAAAAAGGGGCCAAGGCCCACACGTTTTCTCTACTCACCGGGACCCCTTCTTCATTTGCTTTGCAATCGTTGGTTCTCATCACACATTACTACCAAATTTCTTGATCATAACTTGGTAAGTTCCTGGAAGTGGTAAGGTCTTTTCCCCTGTTTTGATTTCGGTTTTTGCTAACGACAGCAAATAATGTATTTTTTGAAAGTGAATGCTATGCCAATTAAGAAAACGGATCCGGTGCTCAGTATAAGCTCAGTTGATCATATAATCATACATTGTTATGCCGTTTTTTATCGAGGGGAAAACTGCATGCCTTAAATTGTTCTGTGAAAAGCAGATTTAGCATTCAAATTAACGATCATTATTTTCTTTAAAAAAAAAAAAAAATCAACACAAAATTCAGGTTAGCATCATGACAACATGTTAATTGTTGAGCTACGACTAAAGTGGTGATACCTCAAAAGAAAAAAAATGTTTCTTGAAAATTAATTTCCTATCAGATATTTGCCATTAATGAGATCAAGTCTCATGTGAGTAATGGATGCGGGGTTGGTTTCCTCTTAATTTTACAGCAAAAACGATAAATAAAAGTTTTAAAAAAAAAAATTAGCCTCAGCTAATATAATAATTACAGCTAGATTAACTGTAGTTGATTAAACAAATGCATTTCTAATCCACTTCCCCATGTTATACAATTAAAATCTTCATTATTAATTGCATCCAACGCAACAATTAATGTTTTTTATATTAACACAAAGCTGTTGACTGTCTTCCTATAATTTTATAAAATCTAACTCCTTTCCTCCAGGATCATCGCTGTCTCTTATATATGTGTGATAATGTCAGTTTACTTGTTCTTAAGCAAGAACATAAATAAAGTACGCCAGAAAAGTGACCAATCATAAGCCAAAGAGCTCATTCAACTTATCTTGATGTTATCTGCAAAAATAATAGAAATAATTATTAACATGAAAATTAAAAAAAGTTTGCATGAAACCGTGTTTCAGGCTTGGGTGGTCAACAAACCATTTTAAACCCAAAAAGAACTAAAACGATTCCTTCAACCCTTTTTTTTTGTGTTTGTATCAACAGCGAATGGATGATCACTAAGGGCCCGTTTGAGATTATTTTTGGAAGGCTTAAAAGTGATTTTAACAATCTAAAAGTTAATTTTAGTGTTTGGTAAAAAAAATTTAAAATTACTTTTGTCAAAATCAGCCCCTCCTATTTTGAAAAGCAGGAAAGGATTAACTTTTAGATTCTGATTTTGAGAATCAATTTTATCTTTTAATACAATTTCATATATATCCTTATAATTATTACCTAAACCCAAAACTATCCTTATTCAAATTGGAAACAAAATCAATATTTTAATTAATTTTATTATAAAAAATAAAAGAAATAAAATCAATATAGTAAAAATTTTATTTTTAATTAAATTATTATAATGCACAATTAAAAATTTTGTATGTACCTATTTTTATATGTGTAAGTAAATTTTATCATACATTATGTCTATTTTAGTCATTAACTTTTTTACAGCAGTTTAACAGTAAGATTTACTAAACACCCACAATTACTTTCAAAATTCACAGTACTTCTAAAAATAAAATTTATCAAACACTTAACTGATTTTCTTCACAGCTGATTATTTCAACAGCACAGTTAACAATAATTATTTTAAAAGTTATAGCATTACTAAACTAGCCTAAGTCGACTTGATCTTGATGCATGGATCCTTTTATAAAGATGAATTATAATTGTGTAAACGTAAGGGCATTCAAAGATCAAAATATCGTTCCATATTAACCAACTAAAATTATGTTCTCATGAGATGTTAGCAACAGTAAATAGTGTCTCATTAGCACCCAAAAAAAAAAAAGGAAGAGGAAAAAAAGAAAAAAAAAAATTGTGCCCTAGTCCCATTTGATTAAATTTTTTTCCCACTTGATTGAAAATGAAAAAGTTAATTTATCAAAATTTGTCCGTTAGTGGGCTAATTAAGCAAACGTGGCTGGTTGGTGGATCATTTATAAACAACAACCATCCCAAGCGGACAGGACAGGACGATATCGATAAAATTTAGGGCACAGATTCCCTAATCATGTAAACAAAGGTGAAAGATTAATTAATTGAACATGTGTGAAAAATGTTAAGTGCATCGCGAGTCACATGGAGCGAACTATCAACATCGACGTAAGCAAGGGTCTGCACTCGACGCCATCAGCTTTGTCATCCTGATCTTGATCTACAGCGAAACGAAACGAGGGGAAGCAAGCGAGAGACAACGCGGAACAAGCTTTGAAGATTCTTATTTCTCGGTTCCAACTTCCACGTCACTCACTTTCTTTTCTCTAAATAGTTTTTTTTTTTATTTTTTTATTTTTTTCACTCTCCTTCGTCGTATATTTTCAACTTCAATTAGGATTAATGATTCATACACTACAGAATAAAAGTGAGAGAGAGAGAGAAGCGGTTGAATTGGTCAGCATTAGACATTTGGACCTTCTCTCGCTCACTACTATTCAATATTCACTATTAAAGATGCATTTCAATTTTCAATCATCTCTCTCTAAATGTATATAATATAGAAAAGCCCCAATCCCATGACCAAAAAGCACAACGCAGTCAAAAGTTGATCTCTCTTCCTTCTCGTTCCTCTACTCTTTCTCCTCAGCTTCGACTCTTGTTCGCTGCAAAAGCCCTTTTCCCCTTCTCTTATTCTTCTTCCTTCAAGTAATTAATTCGCATGATCTTGATTGCTAGAGCTAGCACTTTCGTAACCAAATAAGTAAATTTCAAGATTCAGTGTGGTTTTGGTCACATCCCAGCGCACATTTTGGTTCTTTTGCTCGTATGAATTGAACTAGCGAGTGATCTCTCTGCTCACACTCGTACGGATTCCGGTACTTGTGTTTCATCAATTGTTAGCCAGTGAAGTAGTTTTGTTTAGATATGCAAAAGACGACGATGGATAGGGATCAAAAGATTCTGATCACTGAGCTAGCACAGGGGAAAGAGCTAGCTGAGCAGCTTAGGAATCATCTGAATCCATCTTCCTCTCCGGAAACTCGCGAATTCTTAGTACAAAAGATTCTTTCTTCGTATGAGAACGCTCTTTCAATGCTAAATTATGGTCATTCTCTCAATTCCAATAAGCTCGGTATCACCATAGTTGAATCACCATGTTCTTTTCCCAACACTACTACTAGCCCAAGAAGCGAGGCTTCTGATCATCGAGATTATTGTAAAGATGTCGTCTCCAAGAAGAGGTAATTAATTAAAATTTTGTGCAAATTACTTTAATCTTTCTAACCTTATTAGCTTTACGTGTACATAATTAAGTAATTAAAATAATTACTTTTTTTTTTGAGAATTAAAATAATTACATTTGATTCCATCTAATTGGTTTTTTTGGTTTTGTGTATTAATTAATTGTAGAAAGACAATGCCTCGGTGGACTGAACGAGTAAAGGTTACCTCGGGGACAGCATTGGAAGGTACAATTGATGATGGTTATTGCTGGAGAAAATATGGCCAGAAAGATATTCTTGGTCGTAATTTTCCAAGGTAACTGCACCATTTTTACCGCCACTTCTTTAACTGATAGTAATTTAAATCCTCTTGCTAGCTTTTAACTAATAATAATTTAAATCACTCAAAATCTTTCTTTCTTATCTAAAAGGCCTTTTTGTTTGTGCCACACAACTCCCTATCTATTTGTTTATCAGAGACGGCATATCATATAATCCGGAGAAGCGAAGAAGCCCACAAATCCAAAAAGGACAAAACCCCTTTGCTTTTCAGTTTTCCATCTCTTTTCTTAAAAAAATAATAATTGGGTAGAGTGGATATTAAAAAAAAAAAAATTTAACAGCCGGAGAGCTATTTTACATGTATATATTAATTATTATTATTATATAATTAGGTAGAGTGGATATTTTTGGAGTAGATATATATACATTCAATTTAGTGAGGATAAAATTTTAAGTTGTGCTACAATAGCATTGATCTAGGTTAATCTCATAAAATTTCTGATTATAATACATGGCATTTAAAAGGAAATATGTATATTTATTCACATGGTACTTGAACTTATCCCGAGCACCCAATTACAGCTTCATTTCTATGAAGTTCTGACAAAGCATTCAAGCTAGGTTTTGGTTTTATATCTGCTTTCTTTAATGGGGTTCATGCATCTGTCGATTTTGATCAACAGGCTTGGCAATTCATATCGTCCTTTTGGTTCCTTTTCTTTTCTATGCGGGCCATTCCTTTCATTTCATATCCCGTTATGTGGACAACTCGTACCTAGTGGTGTAACACCAAATCTCAAACCTTGGGCCTTGGGGTCCCCCAAACTCGTTCTTAAGTTTTATGTTAAGATCCAATTATTATTTCCTACTTTCCCGATGCTGAGTGCTTTTTGCACGCATGCACAAATTTCCAATTGCAAGTTGCAACAAAACAAGCACGGTTTTTACCTTTCTCTCGACTTTTGTGTTTTGTCTCTCGCACAAATTCTCCTTGTGTGTCTGTCTATGTATTATCTCTATTTGTATTTCAAACTTTATTTGTTATATATGTTGACACTTTCTCTAAAAACAAAATCCCGAAATCTGCAGAGGGTATTATAGGTGCACTCATCGTCATGCACAAGGTTGTTTAGCAAATAAACAAGTTCAAAGATCCGACGCTGACCATTCAATGTTTGAAGTGACCTATCGAGGGAGACATACGTGTAGCCAAAACTCTCATTTAGCATTGGCTTCGACTTCATCAACAAAGCAAGTGTCCATTGATCAAAAGAATCATTGTTGCAATCAACAAAAAGAGAGTGAAGAAAAGGCCAAAGAAGCAAATGGGGTAATGCTCAACTTTGGAACAGAGCTTAGAGTTAAGACTGAGGACTTGGACGACGGAGAGAGCATCTTTCCTGCATTTTCTTTTCCACATGAATCAATTGGACATGAAAATATTAATGTTGAAGACAACTTGTTTTTGGATAGTATGATGGAGAACAATTTCATGGGTAGTTTTTCGCCAAAGTTTATTTCACCGGCAACATCAGAATCCAACTACTTCTCAATGTCACCGTGCCACATGACCAACTTTAGACTGGGCTACAATGCGCGAACTCCGGAGTCTGATCTCACGGCTGAGATCATTTCAACTCCAACTTCAGTCACCAATTCACCATTTGGGGACTTTGATTTCTCGCTTGCTAAGGAGGATTTGGACCCAAATTTCCAGTTTGACGACTTGGATTGCTTCTCGGCTATTAAATAAATATGGGATAAGAAAGTCTAGCCAGCATATGCTCAAATTAATTGTACAATAAGATAAGAAAGTCTCCATTTAGCTTATATGGAGCTGGCCAAGAGAGTTTTCTTGATTTGGTAGTTGATTTTGGAAATTATATAAATTGTAACTTATTTTCTGTTTTCTTCTTTCTCTTCACTCAATTGTAGTTTGAATCTAGGCACTAAATTATTGGTCTTGTGTAAAATTTTCTGACTAATAATCTACATCACTGCTATGTATTTCTCATGCTTGAAAAAGAAAAAAGATTGGAAGGTTTAAAATGATCCAATTACGAAGTTCATATACTCACACACATTACAATTCCACTTTCACTACAAAAAAAAGGAAAGGGTTTTTTTACGTGTATTGTTTGCGGCTGAAATATTATGTACTCGCAAATAACAGAAATGATTCATTTGTTTAATTCCGTTCAAAACCAAATCAAACCCAAAAACCAAACCGATTGGAGAGAAAAATTAAAAATTAAAAATAGATTTTATCCTGGTTAATACAAGTGATCATGCGGATATTGTGGATGTGGATGTGTCCTTAATAACTTGGTGCGGAGTTATAGTATTATTAGAAAATATGTTGAAGAATTAAGAAGTGGTGAATGTCAGTGATAAATTGGTAATGGAACTTTGAAGTTTTTCTCACATGTGATTTTTTATTGTTTGTTTCTTGTTTTATTTCTAAACCATGTAAATTATTTTAAGTTTGACTTGATTATGTTGATTTATCGGATTTTATTATATTGTTTATTATTTGTGAATTTATGGATTCAAAATTATTGTTGTAGCATTAGTATATTTTATTATGTTATTTTTTGTTGTTGAATATATATGGTAAAATTACTTCACACAAATCAAATAGTGCCTAGCCTAATATTTACTGCCCTTTAAAACTTTATATCACAGAATGAGTATCTTGCGCACCACACCTATGCGGCGCTTAAACAACTCTTGCCTAAAAGTTGGTTAAGTCTTGAGCTTCTCGACTAGTTCACGTAGAGAGAAGATAGAGCAATTGAGTCAAAGAGAGTTTGTATTATTCACAAGAGTGCGTGTATAGAATAGAGCTTGGAGAATGCTTTGAGCTGCTTACTTTACTTGTTATATTTTAATTTTAGTGCCTATTTAATCCTTATATTTTAAAAAAATATTTCAAGGTACTCTTACTATTAAATATGTTACACTTTTATCCTTACTTTTTATTTATTTTTACAATAATACCCTTACAATAATATCTTTTACATTAATTTTTTAATCCATAAAAAAGTTAATTAGTAAATTAACCAATAATTTCTTAATTGAAAATTAAGAAATAAATATCAATACAATTGATACTTTTCATACCTATGCAACAATCTTGTTAATTATTATTTATAAATAAGTTGATACCAGCCAATTCAAAAAGCAATGTTTAATGCCCTTACAATAATTTTACTAATAATTTTTGTAAAAATTTAATTTCCCAAATTAAGTAAAGTAATAACAACTAATTTTTTATTTTACTCTAAGTCTAATTTAATAAATTCATTTTTTTTCTTTTCATTAATATCTTCAAGAATATTGTTATATGGGTATTATTGCAAAATTAAAGAAAAATAAGGGAACGATTATAACATAATTATAATCAAGAATGTCTTGAGGTATTTTTTAAAATAAAGAAACTGTTAAACAAAGATTTACATGAATATAGGCTTATTTACATCTACGGAGTATTAGCAAAAATTCAGCAAACGACCATTGCGTTGGAATATCAAAGTTGCTTTGAACGATTATGTAATAGGGTCCTGATTGGTCAGATCGACAACTCATAGGAGCCTTTATTGAAGGATTACAAACTGACATTCGGCGCGAGATTGAAGTGTACGTACAACTGTACAAGTCTCGAACCATGACAGCGGCTATTTCCTGTGACTGGGATGTTAGGAGAAAAGATCAACGAGGAGACTCGTCGTACAACTAGGGCTACAACTAAAGCTCCCGACAGGCCAGACCAGTTGTTCGAAACAATTCAAGGCGACTTACAGACCAATAACTCAAAGAGTGCACGGCAAAGGAATTATGTCGGTATTGTGATGAAAAGTGGAAATGCAAGCAAAAGCGACTTCTGATGATTGAATTGAACCTGTTAAAGATTATGACAACATCAGTAGTTCAAGTGAATTCACAGAATCAGTTGAAGAAACTAATTTTAACAGAGACCAGTTTTCTATTTCTTATTATGCTTTGTCTGGCTACTTAACACCTCAAACTATGCGAGTTCAAGGCTACAGCAAAAGCCAGCCAGTAGTGTGAGCCTTGACACAGCAGTACCATTGGAGGTTTGAAAATTTCTTTCGATTACTTATTAGACACGGTAGTGTCATAACCTTGACTCTAATAATGTTATATTATATATTTTAGATGAGTGGCCAAATTCTCTTTTACTAGTCATGGGAAGATAAGGTGGTATTGGATGCTTTGAAAGAGAATATTTATTGGTACGTGCATAAAATAGTTGTAGCTGAGTACATCTAATGTCATCTTGAAATCATATTTTTGTGCTCAAAATTACCTTGTTCCATAAGCTTGGTTGCTTCCCCCTTGATTTCTCTCTTAGACACGTCCTAATCCCTGGAGCCCAATTAAAATGAAATTATGGTTAATTCTGTTGGTAGTAATGGGCAATAGCTGCAGTTGTAAAAAACATCACCGCTTTACACTTTACTTGTTTACAAAGGGTTTAGAAAAAAAACCAAACAATCCAAACGAAATAGAAAAAACATAGACCGATGTTTTTTTGATGTGCAACTTTACCTGTAAGGTATTTTGGTCTCTCCAGCAACAAGACCAAGCTCTCTCAATATTTCTTTTTCTGCTAGCATTAGGATTTTAGACTCTGCATACATATATCTCTGAGGTGAGGACAGAGTACTCAATTTAATTGAATTGGTCTCTGCTTAATTTATGGATTTAAGCGGACAACAAGAAACTCATGTTTAGTTACCCTTAGAAAATCATTGGAGTAAGCAGTTGGATGATGATGATCAAGACGTGAAGTGTCTCATAAAACCAGTACTGCCTGAGTGCTAGGCGTATACCACAGTTCCTGATCTAACACAAAAATATGCAATGCCCTTGGCAGCTCCAATGCTGGCGTCAGTTATATATGTTCTTGAACTGTTCAATATCTAAGCATTGGAGTGATTGGAAGACAGGTAATGAATTGAAGAGACAATATTGCTTGTGGAAAAACAAAATGACATCCTCGGATTGGATTCTGAAACTTGTCAGGATCATACATCTCATCAGGAAAGCTCTCTAGAAGGTCAACTTCCGACTTATCCTCTGCAGTGTTGAAATTCAAATATGTAATTAGAATTTGTATCCTAATTTTGAACATGCAATTGGTCTCATCTCATTATGTACATAAGACAGAGAGAACCAAAATTCCTCGAAGTTACATGGGTGGACAGAATATGCATATCCTTGCCTTCTTGGTGTAAAAGGTTATTGACATTCCAAGAGCCGATAAAACCTTCACCTCCAGTAACACAAACCTTGCAGTTGCTCTTGCTCTTCTCCATTGAAAATCTATTTTGTCTGCAACAATCACCTCACTTATTAAGAGCTCAAATAAAGAGAGAATCTTAATCCTTAATTATTAGTTTACTCCAATTGATGCATTTATGACCCATTCAGAAACTTAAGGCATTTTCTTGCCTCAGCCTCGCCCACATATAAACGGTAAGTGTATAATAAACTTGTGCCTGTATTATAATCACATAACATTAAAAATGTAGAGATTTTTCGCGGTTTTGAGCGAGCCATTTTGGATTAATATGTCAAGTACTATTCTCCTATGACCCGTCCAGGTGAGAATCTCATATGCAAACACAAGGGACATTCACATTGGTGATTGGTGAGAATTGACTGAGCATTAATCCTAGTCCCAGTTTCAAAAATTTATGATGATGATGATAATAATCCTGCTATCGATCGGTCATAATTGGACTATGACAAATCACTTGATAGAACTAAAAGCCCATATAATATAACACTGCTCGACATAGATATGAGGTGTTAGCCGTCCTTCAAGTGGGTGTAGTGTATTTGGTAATGGAACTTATTAGTTTCTGTCAGCAGGTTTGCTTTTTATTCAATCTGATTAATGAGCAGAGCTACTTTTCCAGTGATATTGGTGAATTGGGCTTTGTTTATATCATTATGGAGGGAGTATTTGGAACATGGTTTTGCAGGATGAAGCGATTACTCTGATTTACTATCTCCGGTTGTCCTGCGAGACGACACCACGGCCATGGGTATTTTGTTTTGTTTAACGTATACCATGGCCCATGGTGACGTGGAAGCAAAGCGTCTTCAACTTGAAAAATAAGGATCAGGATTCTCTTCTGATCTGATCATTTTCTGAATAAATTTTATTAACGTGATTGATAATTAATTAATTAAAAAAAAATATAGTTAAATCATAGTTATACACTAATACTAAAATATAAATAGCATAAGATCTGTAAAAAATTAAGAGAGCACAGATCAGAAGAAAATCCTAATCTGAAGAATAACCCTCTCTTCAATTATGAATATAAATACTGTCGAATCCATTCTTCCTGAAAAAGCAGCCCCTCAAATTATATTTATTTTGACATCAGTTTTAGACTAATAATGGTTGAGATTTGTTAAAATTAAATGATAAATCAATTGATTAATGGAGAATCATTATTTTTTTAACGATCACCCTTTTATTGATCTACTGTTATCGTTGTCGCTTCATTTTATCTAGATCTCTTTATTTTCAAACCCCAAAAAATTTTTTAAAAAAATTAATTTTTTTTACTCCTTGAAGTACTGCAATTCTAGAGAGCTAGAGAAACCAAACAAAATCTAATCCCTAAAGCAAAGTAGTGGCGGCCACAGAATTATGTATAAAGAACTTTTATCGCAGAATAATATATATACAGAAGAACTTTTATGGCCTTAATTATGATCCAAAAATTACATTTGCGTGGACAAGATGGACTTTCTTTACGTTTTGGACTCATGGCATTAATTTTTGTGAATGAAATTGTTGTCCATAAAACTCATTAATTATGTGATTAATTTTCTTTGTTATTGAAATGGCATTTGGATACGGAGTTGTTTCTAGACTATCAAAGAGAGTTGGGTTTTTATTTTTCAATTTTATATTTGACAAGGTGGGTGTCAGTATCACTAGTGAATGTATATTAATATAATGGCCACCGTAATTTATAATAAACTAAGGAGAATTAGATGACCAACTTTAAGAAAAACCTAGTTCAAATTGTGATTTAATTAGATAAGACCAAAAGGAAACCATGAGTTGGAAATTAGATTAAAAAAAACGCAATGTAGCCAAGCTGGATAAGTGCGAGATATGGGAAAAAGTTTTAATAAAAAGTTGGAAAGGCCGTATTACAATTATTCGCAACTTTTGACCGTTATGAGTTGAGAAATTATATCGTTTTTTTTTTAAATTAATTACATATTAGATTATTAATCATACATTAAATATTTATAACTGTTATTTAAGTAGATAAATATATTGAGACTATAATATTACATTAAATTTTATAAAACACTTGTCCAGACAAATAATTTTAATAAATATTAGAGAGATGTATTGACTCCATTCATATTTTACAAGGAGGAGAGACTATATATAAATTAATTTCATTCAATCATATTTAATTGAGAAATTTTTTAATCTTAAATATAATTAGAACTCAAATCAAGACACTCAAAAAAAAAAAAAAACTTGTAGTCCATTATTGACAATTATATCGTACGCAATCAAAAAAATCTGAACAAGCTAACTATTTATATTTAAAGCAGAAAAATAAAAGATTAAAAAGTTAAGTGCGTTCTTCTAGATGGAATGATGACATGATATTGATTTCTTTGGCGTCTTGTTGAGAGTGATGCTGTCTTTGACGGCTCCTCAAAGAATCATTGGTTAAAGTAACTTTTTCTCATTTGCTAGAAAGGTGAGAGGGTAATTGCTGTCGTCCTCATCCATGCCATGGCTGTATACGATAATGAGATTATTATCAATGACAAAAATTTAAAATTGACTTGGGCTTGATCAGAGCACATGCTGTGGAACGCTAACGCGATTAGTAGACAAACAACCGGGGAATTAACGGATTAGTTGAGGAGGTTTTGTAGAATAATCCAGCTGGCCCGGGAGACACGATAATTAATAATTAATAATATTAATAGTAGGTAATCAGTCACAGGATTGAAGATGCTGTGTCAAGTAAATGTAATAGAGCCTGCTCGGCTCGAATTTGCATTCACATGCATCAGTGATATATATAATGTGCTAGTCAGTTATTTTTCATCAAATCAAATGGACGAGAGAGAGTATACACACACACACATACATGGAGTACTTGATCACTTGGTCTTTGCGGATATAACTAATAAAAGTAAGTCAGTGCCTTTCAGGTATTTATTAATTTATTTGTGTATCATTGTCATCTTAAAAGTGCAAACTCAAAAATAACACATCTTATACTCGATGATATTGATACCCTACGTACAAAGGTGGTTAGTGATGCAATGATTAGGTAAGCAATTCGTGGCAGGAACATTTGTCATCAAATTAATGAGAGCCCTCGCCTATGGTGGTGGTGTTGTTGTCAAGCTTTTTCGGATCTGCTGAACACACCACACGCCTTATTTGAGCAACAATAATAATATTTCTCACATTATCATCAAGTAATTATTGGAAAGTGATAGGCTTATCTTTAAGTCTTTAACACTTTTTTTTTTTTTTAATCTTAATTTCCTGGTTCTAAAATAATCGGGAGGTGGGTTTATTTATGATGAGAAAAAGTTCACGAATTGAAGCACTTCAATCATCAACATACAACAATTTAATTTCTTTCTGAAAGAAATTTAATAAATATTTACAGCTTGAAACAATAAAACTATCAAGTGTTCCAGTTAACCGAATATAAAATAAAATAGAATTTTTTAATGTTGGTTCAAGATATCCTGTGAAATGCTTGTAAGTAAATCATTTATATTCTTCCTTGTGTTTCCCTTCGAAAATTTGTTAACCACAACGCTTTTAGATTTTCACAATCCCCCACTTAGTGAGTTTTATACAGTTTGTCTAGAGGCAAAAATTCTGTTTTTAGTCTCCTAAGTCTCTTTTAAAAACTTTTGGTGTTGTTTGGTTACACTTTTGAGTAAAACTCTTGGATACTAAAAGCTCAAACAATCTAATAGTTCAAAGGAATGTTTTTTAATTGACAATTGTCAAAAGCTCTGCTCCTAAAAGTGGGAGATAATCAGTTTTCCTTCTTATGAAATTACCATCTACTATTTACCTCATTCTATTTGCAGAAAATCCATGACATTATAATTTTATAATGCTGCCCTTATTCCTAAATACACTTTTATTGATATTTATTTAATTAAATAAATCAAATAATTTAATAGATGAAACACAAATTAACATTAAAAAAAATATATTATTATTTTGTATTTATTCTAAGCTATGTATTATTTATAAACTAAAATGATATTACATAGAAAAAAATTTAAAAAGTATTTCAACCTTAAATCCATATATGCTTCTCACATAGACTGCAATAAATACCTAACATATAAAAACTACCACCAACAATCACCACATTGCAAACAAAAATCAAATGCATCATTACAATTGAAAATCCTAAAACATATAACTAAAATTTCAATAGACACTAAAAAATATAGGCTTGGGTATGAATATAAAATAATAAGAACCTTGTTTGTACTTTTTTTGTTAATTAATTTTTAACTCAATTTAAATAACCCATTTGCCCTGCATTTTCTTTGAATTTTTTAATGCCAATAGGATAATGGAGTATTATCAAAACAGTATGGAGTAAGTGGTTAATAATAATTTTATTTGGGTAAAAACTAACAATCTATCCCTAAAAACTCTATTCAAGAAGATGTGCCCTTAATCTTCGCCTAATTTCGATCTAAACTTTCAAGTAAGAACTTTAAAACAAAATCTCATTCATTTAAATTTTTTTTAAAAAAAAAATTGATAATCTAGAAAGAATGGATAAGTTGTTTTGAATACTTGCCATTCAATGAGAAATTATGTTGAATTAATATAATCTTATTATTATTATTTTTAAATATTTTGCATAGCTTTCACTTTGCACGGAAAGATATATGTTTAGTGGTCTGGACTTATCTTTATGTCCACCTCCCATTTTATTTTACGCCGAGTGCTGCTCGTTGGCCATGACTTTTTGTTCATCTTATACAAATTTCTTAGCCACTGCGCTGTTGTTGGTGAACTTTGCGCTGTATCGTGGCCTCACCCCTCACACCTATTCGCTATTCCACCTACTTCAATTAATTAATAGCAATGAGCTGAGCAAGAAAAAGCAATCATATTCCGCAATCCACTTAAAGTGAATGCTGTATTATTATTTATTGAATTTATATTTACATAGTTGTATACATTGAAACGGCAGTGTATCAAACAAAGGAAACACACACGACCTATTGCTAGGGGCTATAGAGCTTTCGATCGGCAGGGAAATTAGATTAAACCAAGTAAAAAACTCAAAGATTGAAAATTTTAAATTCTACGGAGGAAATTCTAATGTTGAAAAATATAAAGAAATTAAATCTGCAAACTGCATGGTTTGTCTTTGTTGTTGTTGTTCCACTTGGAAGCCAACTGAGAGAGGGCTTTGGTTGAAGATCCATTTTCACTGAGCACCACGGCGGCCGCATCTTTTAAGTGTTTGATTTTATTACGAACCTCTTTGCCTTGTTCACCTTCCATTAGAGCTTTGACAACTCTAGCAATTTCATCTCTTCCCACAATCCCATTTTCATTAGCTTTTGGTCTCAAAGCCACTTTAATGTCCTCAGTGAGCGTCACGGCATTCATCTTTTGCTCAGCATAAAGTGGCCAAGCTATCAACGGCACCCCATTGACTACACTTTCAAGTACAGAGTTCCAGCCACAGTGACATACGAACCCTCCGGTGGAGCCGTGGCTCAGCACTTCCGCCTGTGGTGCCCATGACGGAACCAACAGCCCACGCCCCTTGGTCCTATCCAAGAACCCTTTTGGCAAAAAATCACGAGGGTCCTTGTGACTTGTCACACTAAAAAACGTCGAGTTAGCAACACTGTCGGGGCTTCTCACGACCCACAAGAATCTTTGTTCACTCATCTCCAACCCCAAGGCCAATTCATTCAACTGTTCATGAGAGAGGGTCCCACCACTGCCAAAAGAGACAAATAGAACCGACCCGAGTGGCTGATCATCTAACCACTTTAAACATTCGTCGTTCTCAGTCTCAACACCAGAACCCGTTTTCACAAGCGGTCCGACCGGGTAAACCGGAGGTTTGCCAGGCTCATCCTGATGTTGTAAGGCCTTTAGAGCTCCTCCTTCCAGGTCCATGAAGCTGTTTGCCATAATGCCCTCAGCCAGCTTATACCTTTTTGCGTGATGGAGGACCCATCTATAGGCCTCATTCTTCCGGTCTTGAAGCGGGTCGAGCAAATATCTGCCGTGGACGGGTATGCACCCGGGTATCTGAACGGGTTCAGACATGTCCCTGAACTCGCAATCGCGTGGAATCATTTCATCAAGCTTTTCAAGATGAAGGAACAAAGACAAACACATAGCGGTGGAAGGGAAAAAAATGTAGGGCGAAATGTTAAATTCTTGAGCAACATCAAAAGCGTCGGTGCCAAAAAGATCAACAACCAAGCCTGCAACTGTAGCCTTGGCTACAAGCGACTTCAACTCTTGGCGAAGACAGGGTAAAGAGCGTAAGACGGAGAGAGAAATAACAGTCTCGGCTCTTGCGTCTTCTGCGACGTCGTTTAGAGAAACGGGAAGAAAGACGGAGTTTATGGAACTAGGGAGAGACTCAAGGGTAGATTTTTGAGCTTTAGAGGGAGGGCCGTCTGTGGGAATAAAAAAAGTGATGAGAAAATGATGATGATGAACGAGTCGCTTTGCAAACTCGACGAGTGGGATGAGGTGACCCATACCCGGACTCGGTAATAGGACTATATGGGGTGCTGCTTGGGCCTGTAGTGTTTGTTCCATGGTATTGGTATTGGAATTGGTGCTGGTCAGGTAAATCTTGTTCGTTTTGTGTGTGTGTGGAGCAAAAAGATGAAGAGGATAGGGTGGGTTTATATAAGTGGGGAAATTTTAATATTGTGAGGCGTTGGTTGGTTGGTTTGATTGTCGCTAACTTGTTATTGATTGATGCCGGATTCTTCTTCTTCTTCATTCGTTGGCAACAGTCCTATTATTTATTTATGGCCGATGTTTTTCCTTTTGCTGTTTGACAATTTATCTTGTTAAATTTTGATGGCTCAATATGTAGGAATTTCTAGAAGACAATAATTTTCTAGCCAACTCCAAGTGTGCCACGTCGACTGCCTAGTGATGTCAGATCCAACGTAATGCTTATGTTATCAATTTTTATTTAAATTTAGCGTTCCCATCAAAACGGTAATAATATTAATAGTTTTCTCTTCTTGTACTAACTTTTTTTTTTCTGTATATACTTTTAAATTATTTATTTTTAAAATTATTTCATGATTAACATATATAACATCTAATTAACAGAATTAATTCAGAAAATTAGTGTTTTTTATCCATCGTTCCTAAATATTTTCCTTTCAAATACCGAATATTCTTCATGTTACTTTGATACTGTTACCATCGAATCTTGTGTTCAAGATTATCTTTTCATTTGTTTTCTCCACCACCACCACCACCCTAATCTTTTTAACTTGTCCACACTCTAATTTTTCCTTTGTGCATGGACGGTCTTGATTTGTCGGTTGGGCGTTTTCGGCATCATGCTTGTTGCTCTGCACATCGTCGTTTACGATGATTCATCTTTCCTGTGAAAAGTAGGTACAAGAAAAATTTGTCATAAATCTTTATTTAAATCATGACTGAATGAACTGAACTACCACGGGCCTCTAATATAATGTCGCTATTCAAAATTTATAATTATTGGAAGATCCAATTCTTAATTTATAGTACGATAAATCAAGCAATTGAGTTCATTTTTCATAAATACATTTTAACTATATTTATGCATTAATTAGTAAATCGCTCAGCCTGACTTTCATTAACACGTATATTATGAAAAAATGTTGGAGGAAGCTTCGCTGCGTAAACGTAATAAACAACAGCCCACGCATCCTTGTGCTATTATTAAACTATAATTCTTATGAACAAAAATAATGTGGTTGATTTGCTTCAAGAAGTTTGATCGAGTGATTTTCAAGTAGTTTTATTTTACTGTTCATCCTAATTCAAGTAATGAGATAGTTACAAGATTAACAAATTAATTTGGCTTTCTTTAGGAAAACATATATATGTAATTTGTGTAAAAAATGTATCTAATCATACAACAAGCCATTCATTATCCAAAACTGACGTAGCTAAAGAGTGAATAATGACATTACAGTTTCTTGAAATGTGCTGAATCTTAGCACGATTCAAGCACTTCAATTTGCCTTAAAATTTCTGAAATAATCCAGGAAATTTAAGTTATGCTGCCCTTTCTGTCCAATGGGGTTATGATGGCAGCATGATGTAAGAATTATGGTTGGTGGATTGTAGAGTTTAGCCACTTTTAAGGAAATTTTGCTGAAATTAACAATAATGGCGTTGATGATATCATAATGACGACCAAGATAATCCTAACTGTGATGTCCTACAACTCGTACCCACTTTAAAATCTCAATCTTAATTTTTTTTTTTTAGTTTAACTAGTTACAAGTAATTTTTCGTTTAAATCATAAGAGACTTGGCGTTTTTGATATTTCAATGAAATAATGTTTCCGCCACATTTATCTTCCGTACCCTCTTTTTGTCTTTTTACACTGCAACTCTTGCTCTCTTCTGTATTTATAATTTATTAAAATAATTTATTTTTCCTCTTTCTTCAACCCCTCACCTCTGCATTCTTGTAGATTTTTTTCATTTTTAATTAAACCTTTAATCAACAAATTGTAATTAATAACAAACAACTTGACATTCTCATTAAAGCTACTTCTTTGTTGCCTTAAGATTTATTTGTTCTATATCACATAAGCAATAATAAATCAAATTTTTATAATAAACCAAAGAGAAAAGCACATAAATATGTTTTTGTTTCCACATTCTATTCATCATCTACAATGAAATTCAAGTGTAAGTAAATTGAAATTTTTTATCTTTTATTATGTGTCTACTTCCCCTCTTCTTCTCCATGTGTTTCTTCATTTTCTCTTTGAACAATCTAACTGTAGGGATTTCTAATAATTAGTTTATTATTAATATTTTTATAAGTAAAATTCATCTCTATTATGTCAATAAGTTTATTTTTTCAGATAAAAAATATTTTAACAAATGACCAAAAGTGAGAGCTTTAACAAAAATTCAAAACCCATCTAAATTTTCACTGTCTTTGTTAATGCATTTGGTATGTTTGGCCTATTGATTATTATTTTTCAAATTGGACATTGTAACACAATGATAATGAATTGGTAATTAATGATTCTTTTGGGAAGAAGGATGTTGGCGCAAAATTTTCTAAACTTTGACTTGTTTAACATTTCAGCAAACAACAGGGACTGTATTATTAATAATCAAATAAATACATCCCTACCCTTAAAAATATTTTTTTGTTAGATACAATGATGTAAATTTAACTAAATTTTTAAAATTTCTAGTATTTTCAATCAGAATCCATCTTCAGGATTTCTCATTTTATTCCTACTAAATTTTTAAAATGCCTAAATTATCCTCAATTAAAATATTAAAAATTAAAAATATAAAAGCCTAATTCCCAAATCGCGTCAGCTACTTTAGCCGTTGATCTTGCACAGCACCCGCTAGAATCGCGTTGCTGTTCTTCGTCCAACACTAGCAACAGCAGTCCATCATCAGCCACTCATCGATCTCGTCGGAAACGTCGAACTAGCCATAGCAGCAGCCAATTCTGAGGCAAACAAACCACCACCAGCCCTCCGATCTCGTTGCTACCGTCACCAATTGCCTATGACGTTGATCATGATGATGATGGTGGTTATGATAGTGATGGTTATGGTTATTATAATTGGTATTATTATTATTATTATTATTGCTGCCGTTATAATAAGGATATTTTCATAACTTATAATAATTTATTCTGATTGTAAGATAAAATAAATATATACAAAAAAAATAGAGTCCATCGATTCTATTCCTACAACTCAAATAAATATTTTATTCTAATTAAAATTTCAACTTATTCCTATTTCTATGCACTTCTATTGCCGTGGGTAAACACACCATTAATGGATTCGACTAGCTAGTTTGATGGTTTTGACAACTAGAGCAGCAATTCAGTGAGTGAGTTTCTGGACGATTCTCATCATCACCGACAGCCTTGGCTACAACATCCTTCAGTTTGCTCACGCTGCTCTCGATCTCGACTTGCCGCTTTATCGGTTTGCAATAGACCCTTACAACATTTGCAATCTCCTCAATGGGGGTAACGACGGCTGACTGATTTACCGATTGGTGGCGGATTGAAGAGCAGAGCAGTGAATGCGTAACATGCATGCATCGACAGTGTGGTCTTTTAATAGCCGTTTGAATTTGAACAGCCAATTATACTCGTATATCCGTCGATTCAGATATTCCTTATACATTATTGATAGTTGGGTGATGTCAGTATCCACACCTCTATTAAATTATCTTATACCGGCCCGTTGGCTTCAATGTTTCCGCATGTTCAAACAGAAGTTAATCACATATAATCAAACCTCCATGCATGATTAGTTAGACATTTAATTATATAAAAATAAAACAAAGGGAGTTGTTGTACAGGAAAACTTGTTTGGACAAAAATAAACAAGGCAAATTAGTTAATTAATTAGATCGTTTTTATGATTGTGTCCACTTTCGGACCAAGTCAGAAAGTGATTTTGTTGATGAACCCTCCTCACCTAACGCCTTGGCCCACGGCCGCTTCGCTTCCTCCTTTAATTTATGTCCACTTGAATTATGATCTGGATCGCATCACGAATAAAAGGAAGACAGCGAGCGAGCGATTGTGATGGTAAAAGCTTGGTTTGGAATGTCAACTCAATTGTGTCTTGCCTTACCTGCGTGAAGGAGAGGAGTACTGGTACATCGTTGATAATTTGAGCCGGATGGGACCACTAGAGGGACAAATCTATAAGTACTTAATTACAGCTGCATTCTTAAATTTCGAACTTAGAATATTGATTAAATTAGAACAGTCCCTTAACTAACTGATCTACGCACTTGTTGGTTGAGATAAAGATTTTAATTGGCAAAATTTCTGTGGACCAACTCCAAATCCACTTTTGTTTTTAATTTCGTTCAAATTTGGGAAACCTTTGGGTGATGGGCGCATTTCTCTTAGTTGATTACTGTTACAAAAATTTAACTATATTTTAGAAATTAAAACTGCAGCTCCAGTGTTGAAATCTTGTTATTTAGTTTATATTGGCAGAGGATAAATTGGTGAGAAGAAGTAACAACGGAAAGGAAAGAGCAAGAAACATAAATGAAACAAAACAACAATAGCTTATGTGCGCTATTTAACTTTGGTTCTTCCACTTGTGGACCAACTGAGAGAGTGTTTTTGTGGAAGATCCTCCATCACTTACCGCCCCAGCAGCGGCATCTTTAAGCCTGTTCATTCGATCGCGAATGATTACCCCTTCTTCCCCTTTCATTAGACCTTTGATAACCTTAGCAATCTCCTCTCTTCTGATTAGGCCATTTTCGTTTTCGCTTGGTCTCAATGCAACATTTAAATCCTCTGATAAAATTACAGCATTCAACCGCTGCTCCGCATAGAGAGGCCAAGCTATAAAAGGCACGCCATGGACAATACTCTCAAGTGTCGAATTCCAACCACAATGTGTCAGAAACCCACCAGTTGAGGGATGGCTCAAGACCTCAACTTGGGGCGCCCAAGATGGGACCAAAAGCCCTTGCTCTTTGGTCCTATCCAAGAACCCAGTTGGTAAAAAACCAAATGGCTCTGTTTTACCATGAACATCAAAAAATGACGCACTGACAGACTTTTCATCAGGACTTCTTACGACCCACAAAAATTTTTGCTCACTCAATTCCAAGCCTAGGGCCAATTCCTTGAGTTGGTCATATGAGAGCGTGCCACCACTACCAAATGAGACAAACAAGACAGAGCCGCTTGCCTGATTATCCAGCCATCTGATACACATAAGCTGATCAGACTCAGAACTGTCAACTAATTCGCCGCCGGAAACGGTTCGAATGATTGGACCGATCGGGTAAACGGACCGCATTCCGGGCTCCTCTTGCAAAGCTTTGATAACTCCCGGTTCCAATTCCTTGAAGGTATTTATCAGGATACCTTCCGCTAAACTGTACCGTTTTGGTAGCTGAATCACGAATTTGTAGGCGTCATTTTTCCGGTCTTGCAGTGGGTCTGGAAAATCTCTCCCGTGAATAGGGATGCGGAAGCCCGGTAACTTGAGGGGTTCCTGCATGTCTTTGACTTCACAAGAAATCACCTCATCAAGCTTTGGCATGTAACACAACAACGACAAAGACACAGCATTTGTTAAGAAATATACATACGACGGAACATTAAATTCCTTGGCAACATCAAAAGCATCTGTGCCGAAGTTGTCGACAACCAAAGCCATAAAGTGTGTACTTGCAACCAATGACTTGAAAGCATCCCGAACTGATGAAAGAGAGCGCTTAATTGTGAGGCCGATTTGGGTTTCAGCTTTCATGCCTTCCTCGAAATTAACCGGGGGAAGAAGAACATAGTTGATCTGCTCGGGCAGGCCTTGGAGAACCGAGGTTAAAGCCTTTGAGGGTGGCCCGATTGTGGGAACTAGAAAGGTGACTGAAATATCATGGCGAAGAACAAGTTGTTTAGCTAATTCAACAAGTGGGATAACGTGACCCATCCCTGGACTCGGCATGCAAGCTACATGATGCTTCACCTGTGCCATGATCGAGATCAAATTCAATTCGATGGAAAAATAATAATAATAAAATTGGTTTGCTAGATGCTTCTTCTCGCTTCAAATTAAAAGTTCAAACAACAGGGTGAAGTTCTTGGAAGCTGAGACCTTTGGCCGTTTATTACTTTCGATCCAATTGTATTCGTTTGTCTTAAAAGTCAAGGGTGCCCCGCACGTCAAATCATCAGTCAGTGAGTTTTATTTGTTTGTGGAAAAATTATCGAATACATTCGAGATATTATATCAATTATATAATAAATAAATCGTGCTATATAATAAATAAATCATGCTATGATATGTATGTATTTATTTTAAAAAAATATCGTGTAAGTGATGGTTACATTAAATTTAAATTTAAATATACATATCATATATACATTAGTTAATTGTATTACCTCGAATGTATTCAATAATTAATTCTCAATCTCATCTCCTCAATCCAAAAGTTATTATTTTTTATTATTATAAACATCGCTAATTGTAATGTTGACTCTCTCTAATCGGCCACTCAAACATTTATTTAAAATTAGTGAGTGACTTGTCGAGTTACATGATTGAGATAATCTTTTCTTAACAATTTCCTCTTCCTCACAGATAGGTTTTAAATTATTTTCGTTGAGATAAATTTTCTCAGGGGCAGGTAAATGAATTGAAACCCTTAAGCAACAACAGAAAGAGACAGTCAATCGACTAAAATTTAATTAACTAATATAACATATTGGAATATCTATGCATTTTGAATGAATTTGCTTCTGACCCTTTTAATTTTCATCCTTCTGCGCCTCCAGGCTCCATATCTTATCAAATATATTGGGCCATCCTCGAAATCACTGGCCCTAGTCCAACATAAAAGCCTATGTCAAGTTTTAATAAGAGTATGATATTTGATCTCTCAAATTATCTTGTCAGCCTTTATTATTTTATTTTATTTTATTTTATCCCCTAGCTTAACCATCACTCCCAGCACATAAATTCATCAACAACAAGCTTATTATCACCACTACTATCTTTTTTTTATCATCAACCATCAACTCCACCAATATATCTGATGAGTTTTAATATTTTGCTTTTGTTAAATTTTATGAACAAGTAATGTTTCTATTATTATTAATGATATTTGTTTTGATTTTGTATGATATGCTCAAATTCTATTTAATTTTTAATTTGGAATTTGATTAGAAGTTAATTTTTAATTTAAATTGTGAATCAACCAAAAGAATGAGAGAGATAATATATTGAGATCATGATAGAGAAGAAAAATAATTATTTTTTGATTTTTTAATAAGAATAATTCTAGAATAAATAATATTAATTGAAAAGTGGGGTTAGAGAGAAAAAATAAGGGGTTAACTTAAATATCACCAACCGATTAATAATAACCCGACCGGGGTCTGTTTTTAAAGCATTCAGATTGGCATGTCGGTCAATTCAATCCTTGGAGCTCCGTAGGAAGAAGAAGAAGAAGCCTGGGTTTGTTAGTGTTGAAGAAGAAAGATGATATACCGTAAGTGGAGTCTGCTAACGGGTCCAGTGAGCATCTTGGGTGGAATCGTGGGCGCCATAATCGTGTCCACCTACGCCTTCGTTGACAACGTATGTTCTTTTTCCCTGTTTTAAGCCCTAGCTTTTAGATCTATTTATGGATATTTCTATTTATCAGTGAGTGTATTTACGAACTGGGTTATTTGTAATCCAGTGATATTTAGTTCTGATTTAACAGGATATCAAATATGAGAAAGTTAAGGGTTTGGAGCCTTTGTATCAAATTGTTAATTTTAGGTTGATGAATCGTACAATTACTGATCCAACATAGTAAACAAATAATTATTTTTTGAAAAAAAAAAAGGGAAAGACATGTTCATTGTGTTTTTAAACCATTTATTTGTAAATTATTTGTTCTCACGTTTTCATTTGTTTGATGAGATACTTGGTTATGTGGTCATTTTGCTGGAAAGGAATTCAATTTGAAATTTTATGATTTTGGTCATGTGGTCATTTTGCTGGAAAGGAATTCAATTTGAAATTTTATGATTCACGATGCCACTGAATATAATTATAACCATTGTCAGAATTGATGATCTAATTAGAGAAGTCATTCAAGGTTTTTGTGGATGTCACTATCCTATTTAGTTAACTTTTATTGCTGATTAGGCTTCATTTCTTGTTTTCTTCCCAGTTTTGCTGCGTTAGAACTATGTTCCTTAATCATATAAAAAAACTGTAATCCAACTTTGATATGATGAATTTGAATAATATGTAAGCTTTAAGTATCTCTTGTTTGTTTATTCAGTTTCATTCCCATAAAAGTCCTGCTTTGGTTTCTGTGGACTATTATTATTATTATGGCTGGACTATATTGAACAGCAACTTAATATTGTCATAAGGATTCTGCTCTATCTATTATCTGGTCAACGTCTTTGTTTATTCCAGGATCCGTTCGTCAAACAGGAGCAGAAGAAGTCAGACGCATCATCAACCAAGTAGAATGAAGGGGGTATGTGGGGAATGAATCATTGCATGCTGGATGTGGTTCCAAAGGCTTTGTCATGTATTTTGGAGCAAAAGAATTTTTAACCTGCTGGTTGGATATGAATTTTTAGTTTAAGAAATGTTGAAATAATGGTATTGGACCATTTAATAACCCAATTCCTAGTTTCTTGAAAGTTGAATTTCAAAATTGAGGCTATGCTTTTTTGCATAATAGTCATGAGTGTGAGATTTCAATGTTCAAAGAGGTTTCTAGCTCCTGGCTGGTAAGATTATTTTGCCTGTACTAGATCCTCTGCAGTGCAAATTTATGTCAATACGTTCTTGAAGCGGACTCAGATTATAGGAAACACATTTCTGAGGTTATGAGAACTTATATGAGTTATCTATATGGATCATTCACAGTTGATATTAGTCCCTATAAGTTGATTGTGTAGACAGGTGCTAGCTACAGCACGGAGAGTGTTTCCTTTGTTTTCATCTCTCTATGAAATAGCAGATAAAATGGCAGAATGGTTGGTAAGCTTCTCCGGCAGTGAATATGTGCCAGGTTTGGCATTGTATTTGACGGTAATTAGTAATTATAAAGAGCGTCATCATGCATTTAACAAAGTCTGCGGACTCATCACTTTGATGTGACTGTTGCAATATAACAGGGATCTCTGTTAGGCTAGAGGAGCATCATGTTTTGTTAATACTTGTTAATTGACTGTGTCTAGAACAGTTGAACTGATGTGGATGCATAATACATTTCCAGAAAATTTGGTCACATGGCTAATGAACTTAAAATTGTAATAAACTTAGATAATTACAGAATTTTGTTTTGATTCGCAAGTTATTGTGCTTCACAACCCTAGTTAATTTTGTAGTCGTAGGGCCTCCATGCAACTTTAGGAACAAAAGAACTCCCGAGTGAAACAACATTCCCCAAGAGGGATATCTGACGCCAATGTCGCCTCCAAAATTGTAATGAGCCTGGGCCTGGCCGAGCACTTCACAACCCAGGTAAGCAAAAGCCTAATAAATTATTAATCATCCATTGATTCCATCAACCGTCATCTCCATCACCAAATCATTCCAAGAGTCAATTGGCCCAGGCAAGCACCAATGTAGACAGTCATTCTGAACTTTAGCATTCTTATCCTTGGCAAATGGCTGGAATTGCCGGTAAGGCCCTGGGTGCCCATCAGGCCTCAGTAACGAAAGGTTAGTGGTATCTAATAACTTCAAATTCACTCCCTTTTCAGCTCCTATACGCGCAGCCTTATCAAATTCTTCCAATTCAATATCACGCATTATACCATCTACGTCTCTCATTTCCACCTCACCTTCTTTGAAGGGTACACTCCTTTTACAAGTCCCTCCGCTGAACCATTCTCCATTCTCGAAGTGGTCGGGCGTTGTCGTTCTAAGGAAAACAAATGCCTTCTGGTCCAATCTGGTGACAAAGCTAAGAACTAGCTGGAGTGCTTTCCGATACGCATAGTCAAATCCCAACTCTGTTAAATTCTTGCCAGGACAGTAATGACAGCCTTTTACTGTGTTGTTCTCATAATATATGGCTGTTTTGAGAAACCATTTCCCGCCAGCAATCACCGCATAATCAAATTTCTCGTATTGTTCCGTCCATTTCGTATCAAGTTCATCCAGATATAGCTGGATTTCTGATGAGGAAACTCCATTAATGTCTTCAAAAACTTCAGCCTTTAAAAGGAATGGGGTCCAAACAACTGAAAGAGTAAAGTTGTAAGAGGGGAACTGCCATCTTTTGGATTTATATTCCTCATCGTGGTAAACCTGGACAGCTTGTTCCACCTGCAGGAATGGGACATAATAACTGATATTCAGTCAATAATATCGAGACTCAAACCTTTTAAGACTGGCAGAGTACAATGCAACAGAACAAACACAACAACTGCAAAGAGCTCGATTAACTTGTCAGGCTCAGGTTGTGATGCCAGAACTTTTAGTCGCTGTGGGTTCTGCGTGGGGTCTAGATATGGGTCTTATATCTGAAGGTTCACAAGCTGTCTGCCACCATATTTAAAATTTAATAGAAATCTACTATTACAATTAACTTGACAACTACGTTTCTTCATATGAACAGAAAATAATTATCTACAAGGAGAATCAAATTACTATTGATAAAAAATAATTAAAAAATGTGCAATAATTACAGGGACAACCAGTTAGAAATTTTGTGTCAGTCAATACAATCACTGTTCTGAAAAAAAGACGTGAAAATTGAAACAAACAGATACTTGTCACGGCTGGTTGGTACCAGCTTGTAAAAGTATGGGTAACTCTTTAAAAAAGCAGTTGGCTATCAATAAAAGTGGCAACTGTCCTTCATAACATAATGAAATTAAGAATCTCCAACTGAGAAAGCCGCAGAGAAGATAAATTAACATGGGAGACCCACCTCACAACCCCTTAACTCTTGTGCACCTAATTTAGCAATGCAGCGTAACGTTCAAATCTCACGGTGGCATAGAAGCTAGTTTCAGGAGATGCACAACAATATTTAAAATATTGTATTCCCAAATAATGTTTGTTGTAAAATAATCAAAAAAAAAAAAAACAAACAAAACTTCTCTGTCAAAGGAGATTGATTATAAGAATTTTGATGGCTTAAATTGAGGCATCTCTTTTTGTGTGAGTACATTTGCCTATGACAAATAAACAAATGAATGATTATGATCAATTATCATCTCAGCTTTCACATGCAGGAAGTGGATGTACAAGTACTGTCACAGCCATGTGAGTTAAAATGACATATAGCTGTAACTTTTACTTTACTTGTAAGCTAAACTTAGTTTTGAGTGATGTTAAGTGTCAAAAAGAGAAGCAAAGGAATTCGTATACTAAACAATTAGCCAAACTTATGTTGTAATTTCTGAAAAATGAACATTTACCTGACTGAGAATGCAAAGCAATGACTGGACATGGTTACGAGAAATAGAATCACCGACAAAGGCCCACCATTTATTCCTCATAAAATCAAGAAATCTCTCAGGATTAAACCTGGGCAATTCACAGTCCCTCGGATTCCACCTCCAGTACAGGTAGCCAGAATCAGGCCTCCCATTTCTCATACAATTCTGATGATCTTCAATTGCATGACAGGTAACATTGCTGTAAATCGGACCAGATGGGTCCGGGATCCATTCTCCCGTAAACAGATCACATTTTTCTGAAACCACATTTTGTGTATCTTAATTAAATCAGCACCAGATTATTGGACACATTTACACATTTAAGAATAAAAAAAATCCATGCACAATACAAATTATTACTCTGAATTTAGAAACTAGAAAATAAGCTAATAACAAATGAAATTGCAATAAAGAAACAGAAAAAAATACAAGAAAGTGCATAAATTTCCTTCCATTTAGAGAAAAAAGAACATGCCCAATTCCTAACTTTTGATTTGCATTTTTCTTGCTCATTTGTTCCCAAAAAAAAAAGGGCAAAAAACTCTTACCTTGATTTGATGATATATGAGTTTCATTTGGGTGAAAATCAGCAGAAAGGGGTTGTATGATAGGCGGTGAAGGCACAGGAGAACCTGTATTGGTCTCTTCAACATGCATCTGAGTCTGTTGTGGTTCAACATTAACAGATGAAAATCTAATTGAATCCGAAACGAAGAGGCGAAATGCCAGGCCCAGTAACACAAACGAGACTGCAAACTTTACAAAGACATGATTGTGTTTGTTTTTATAAAGTGATAATGGGTTCGAATCAAACCTCATTTCTTTTACCATTTCGCGTATGACCTGAGACGCCAATAAAATCTCTGTTTTAGATGAGAGAGAGAGATATTAAAAAACAAGTGTTTTTCGCAACAACCCAGACGTTGTTAAAGCACGAAATGTTCAGACTGATTAATGGTTGATTCGGTAGGTAGATAAACAGTGTGATTATATTAAAGATTTTGCTAATGACAAAGGAGTGTCGTCTGTTTCTGTCGTATCATCATGCGCAACAATTAATAATTAATATTTGATTCTTGGGAGCTTATTGGTAAATTTACAGGAAACACAAATTTTAGCTTCATGTTGAAGTTTTTCTTTTGCACATCTCAAATTAACAGTTTGCCGTAATTCAGATATTTGGGATCAGGTATCTAATTCCAAATTTAGAAGAAAACTAACATACTAATGCCGTAATGCACATATTAATGAAAAAAAAATGGTTTATCAATCTGGGCAGCTCCTAATTATTGGATGACTCCGAACTAAGATCATTTCTTGATCTGAATACTCTTGATTTTTTTCAAATCTTGTACCATTTGTATTTTAATATTAACATATAATTAAAATTTAATTATTTTTGTTTTTTAATTTATTAACCAATTAATAAAATTTACTCAAAAAAAATTAAATCAGAACAAAATCCTGACCCGGATGACTCTGAGTTCAAATGACCATGGCTTTTGGTCACATTATCCCAAAAGTAAAATAGAAAAATGAACAAGAGGACAAACAATTTCGCAATGTAATATACAGGGAACATATATATTAGTGGAAAGAATATGTGTCTGAATTCTGAAATATGAAAGATAATACAATTGGTTTGTTGCCTGATGCTTTGGCTCCAGCCTCCAAGTTGGTAGTAAACAAATTTACTATCTATTGCACATGGCCTGCTCTCATCCTCGCACCTTAGATCTAATTTCTATGATGGGGATAGATATTATAATATAGAATTTTGATTGAGCATACGCCTCAAATTATGATTGAACAGTCATTAAATTTTATTATATAAATAACTTACCGAGCACCACGTGGTACACTAATGTAATTGCTGTAACTTATAAGAACAATTGGCAAGGACTCTATTACTACTGCTTCGATTATTGGCCACATCATCTGTGGACCACTTGCGTCACCCATTACATCACTCACTCATCTACTATCTTTCTCAACAATTGGCAAGGAAATGAACCATCATGACCACTTGCATACTCTTTCTCTTTGAAAAATGCTGCTCGGCTGAGAAAATGGCGAGAGAAATGACGCAGGCTAGAGTAGTTTCAGCCATTTCTCCGTCTTGGCCATTTCGTGCCTCTTTGAGTGCTCATCTTTTAATGTTAAAAAATTCAATAAATTCAGAAGTAAGTGCAGAGAAAATGCTTGACTGAGGAGTGAGTGGAAAACACGAGGAGAAGAGTGGGTCATTTGCGTTTCAGACATCGCGTGAATTAAAATAACTTGCTTCATTTATTTATTTATTTATTTATTTTTAGCATCTCGAGTGAAGTGAATGTATTTGGCTAAGTCACACAAATAACTCTCTAAGTCTTCTTCTCTTTACATCCTCAGTTTCATCATCACAGATTCAGTGCTGCATTTTGCTATTCAGTCTTTAGAGTATGTAGTACAGGGAGGGAGAGAGGGAGAAGAGTGAGAGTGCTGTTGGATTATTTAATCCAATAATGTTGGATCCTTAATCCAACGTTGGGCTTATATGTGAATAATTATGTGTTGTGGACTGTCATATAAGGTTAAGCCCAATTAAAAGTGATCTAATAAGGTTTTCAGTAATATGGGCTTTAATGTATCTAATAGGGTGTGGGCCTTTAATGTGTAGAGACCTAATGATATTCTAATTCTATGATGGGCAAAATTAGGAATACCTAGTGACAACATGATAAGTTGTCTATATAAGTGGTTATGGTCCCCAGGTCACACGTATCTTTCTATTCTTTCTGACATCTCATTATCAGATAGAGTGCACAGAGAGAATTAAAGGGCTCTCTAGGATATACGTGCTGATCTGGAAGGCCAACCACACAGATCCAAAGGGGATTCAGCGTTATGGATTCAGGTACGCTTCCGCATATTCTGTTATTGATTCTTGGTAATTTAACATGAATATTCCTGGGTTTATATGTGATGGTTTTCACATAAGGATTTATTATAACAAGTGGTATCAGAGACTCTTCATGTTGAATTATTGAGAATCAAATTTATTTTGATTAATGTTTTGGTGTTCTTGAATTTAATAATTCGGTATTATTAAATTTGAGAACAGTTTGTGGTGTTTAGATTAAAATTAGGTATTAAGGAAATCTGAAATTCAGAATTCTGGAAATATGTATGTTCGGTTCTTATGTTTATTGTGGCTGGATTAAGAAAAATACATGTACATATACATGAAAAGAATTTACGGCCAGCTTCTTCGTTATCGTTAAGGTTGGTTTAAAGAATTTTATGGCCATCAAGAGATGATGAGAAGCGCGGCAGCAAAACTAGCGCATACAAGCGGCTGACGCGCGATTCGCGTTGCTGTTTCGCGCAAGGGTAATCCGCTCTGCTGCTGCTGGCGCACGCGATCCGCGCTCGATTGTCGCTCGCTGCTGGCTCGCGGGATCTGCGCTGCTAGCGCGGGATGGCTGCTGCTGAGGCGCGAATCGCAGCTGTTGCAGCGTGTCTTGTGGCCACGCGGCAAAGGGAAAGCCACGCGATCTGCGCCGCGCTCCAGCCGCGCGCCGATCCGTAGATTACTGCTCTCTCTCGTCTTTATCGGCGCTCGGCGATCTGCTTCTTTGTGCGATTGTGGATCTTGTCCTTAGGCTGCGGATTCAGCCTTCGTGCGGCAGCAAACCAAGGCCCTAAGTGTGCTGCTGGCGCGCGATCTTGTAGCTGGCTCGCGATCCGTGAGCTGGCCGCGAGCTGCTGCAGCGTTTTTTTGGTGGCCGCGAGGGAAAGCCACAGCAGATCGGCTTGAAGCTATGGGCTTGAAGCTGTGGCTATGGCCGCCGCATCCGGTGGCAGCCGCATGAAGAAGGAGAAGAGTAGCAGCGGCCATGGTTGCTGCTCATTATAAAAAAAAAAAAAAAAGGATTTCGGGTAGGGTTTTGCTTGGATCCGGGTCGGTTCAACCTGAACCGATCCAAGCTAACCCGTTTTAGAAATTTGGATTCTGGGTTTGGATTATGGATACGGGTCGGTCAAACTCGACCCGAATAGTAACAACCGGTCAACGATCAACCATTGACCGTTGACTTTTGACCTTAAAAAAAAAATTTTTTTTTTAGGGTAATCTTTTGGTACAATTTTAAATTCAAATATTGGTGTTTGGTTATATGTATTTTTAGATAAATTAATTGAAGCAACATGTCGCCAAAGTGACCTCTCTTGTGGAAATTAATTTATTTTGGAATATAAACGGTTTTGTACATGTAATTTCTGTAAATATCGATCGGCCCAAAGGAAGGTCCATATTTAACAAAGTTGCATGTGCACTTGTGGTAATAAACACGTGATGATTATTCGGTTTTACGTGTGAATAATAAATCGGCCCAAAGGAAGGTTTATTGTTTGACATGTTCTTATTATCAGTGTTTGATTGCTACACCAAGATATCACTTACAAGTTAATATTTTGTCCAAAGATGAAATATTAATGGAGTGCCCGGTATCTTGAGATGGGGTTTATCTTTATTTGAATTTATTATTGTTGTTTTGAGACTTATGGGAGCATGTTTTGATTGTTTAATTGTTCTCTGTTCAGTTATGTCTACTACAAATATTACTGCCAACATCAATTCAATTCCGATGCTAAATGGCTCTAACTTCAAGTCATGGCGAGGGAACCTCTTAATAGTTCTCGGAGTCATGGATTTTGACCTTGCGTTAAGGAATGATTCTCCCTCACCTCTTACGGATGAAAATACCCCTGATTATAAAAGGGAAATAGAAAGGTGGGAGAGATCAAATCGCATATGTATCACAATCATGAGGAGGGCCATTCCGGAAGCATTTAGAGGCTTAATGTCCGAAAAGGCAACTACAGCTAAGGAATTCCTTGCAGAAATTGAAAAGAGGTTTGTCAAGAACGAAAAGATAGATTCAAATACGCTATTGACAAATCTAATTTCAATGAGGAATAAGGGCAAGGATAAGGGCAAAATGAGGAAGAAGGATAAGGAAGCTGCAGATATAGAACCTCAAACGAAACAACAAAAGAAGCTGGATGATCTAGAAAGCACTAGTTGTTTCTTTTGTGGAATTAAAGGACACGGTTTGGTTTGTTCTGAGGTTAATTTAACTTCGGTGCCTAGACAGACATGGTGGATAGATTCTGGTGCAACAACTCACATCAGTGTGTCTATGCAGGGTTGCATAGATTGTCGAAAGCCCAATGATGGTGAAAGATACATCTATGTGGGCGATGGCAAAACAGTTGAAGTTGAAGCAATTGGAAAATTCAGATTATTATTAAAGACTGAATTTTATTTGGATCTCAATGAAACATTTGTTGTTCCATCTTTTAGACGGAACTTGATTTCTATTCCCGCTTTGGACAAATCTGGTTTTTCTTGTTCATTTGGGGATAGAAAATTCAGTTTGTTTCATGATTCAAAATTGGTTGGTTCCGGTTCTTTATCAGATTATGATAATCTTTATTTACTGGATACAATTGCTTCATTTGGAGAATCCCTGCAATTATGTACACGAGGTGTTAAAAGAAAATTAACCAATGAGAATTCGGCTGCGTTATGGCATAAGAGATTGGGTCATATCTCCAGATGGAGAATAGAGAGACTTGTGTCAGACGAAATTCTCGACCCCTTAGATTTTACAAATTTTGATATTTGTGTTAATTGTATTAAGGGGAAACAAACCAACAAAAGGAGATTTGAAGCCAACAGGACTTTAGACGTCTTAGAAGTCATACATACGGATATTTGTGGGCCATTCCCTACGGCTTCTTGGAATGGTCAACAATATTTTATGACGTTCATAGACGATTTTTCTAGATATGGCTACATATATCTCCTTCATGAAAAGTCACAGTCCTTGGATATGTTCAAAAATTTTAAGGCTGAAGTTGAGAACCAACTCAGCAAAAGAATCAAAAGCGTCAGATCTGACCGTGGTGATAAGTACTATGGTAGATATGATGGTTCAGGTGAACAACGTCCAGGACCGTTTGCTAAGTTCCTAAAGGAATGCGGTATCGTCCCACAGTACACTATGCCGGGTTCGCCTACTATGAATGGTGTTGCTGAAAGACGAAATAGAACGCTTAAAGACATGGTAAGGAGTATGATTTGTCATTCTACTTTACCAGAATCACTCTGGGGCGAAGCGCTTAAGACTGCAGCATATATCCTTAACAGGGTTCCAACTAAAGCGACTGCCAAAACCCTTTACGAACTTTGGACAGGCAAGAAGCCGAGTCTAAAGCACTTACATGTTTGGGGATGTCCAGCTGAAGCAAGGTCTTATAGACCTAATGAAAAGAAACTGGACTCAAGGATGGCGAGTTATTACTTCATTGGATACTCTGAAAGATCAAGGGGATACAAGTTTTATGATCCCACGACTAAGTCTATTTTTGAGTCGGGAAATGCGCGGTTCTTTGAGGATGTCAAGTTTGCGGGGGGAGATACAGTTAGAGACATTGTCTTTGAAGAAGAACATATTGATATTCCCACAAGTGTTATTGGCATTGATCAGGGTCTTATTCCTGGATTTGTTCAAGACACAACAGATCAAGATAATGATGAAGAACCCCTCATACCAGAAATTATTCCAGAAGAACAAACTCTTCCACCTCAAAAACTTATGCCATTAAGGAGATCCACCAGAGAAAGGAGAAGTGCTGTGCCAAACAACTACATAGTATTTCTCCAAGAACATGAGGTTGACATTGGAGTGATGGAAGATGATCCAATCAATTTCTGTCAAGCCATGGAAAGTTCTAACTCTCAGAAGTGGATTGATGCCATGAATGAGGAGATAAAGTCAATGAAGGACAATGACGTATGGGAACTTGTCCCATTGCCAGAAGGTGCGAAACCCATTGGTTGCAAATGGATATTTATGACCAAAAGGGATTCGAAAGGCGATGTGGAGAGGTACAAGGCACGTCTTGTCGCAAAAGGCTTTACACAAAAAGAAGGCATTGATTATAAAGAGACTTTCTCTCCGGTTTCTTCGAAAGACTCTTTCAGGATTATAATGGCATTGGTGGCGCATTTCAATCTTGAGTTACACCAGATGGACGTGAAGACAGCGTTTCTCAATGGCAACATTGATGAGACGATCTATATGGTGCAGCCAGAAAACTTTGTGTCCGGAGACCCAAAGAATATGGTTTGCAAACTTAAGAAATCCATCTATGGGCTCAAGCAAGCATCTCGACAATGGTATTTCAAGTTTCATCAAGTAATCATCTCGTTCGGTTTTGAGATGAATTTGGTTGATGATTGCATATACCATAAGTTTTGTGGGAGCAAGTACGTCTTTATGGTTTTATATGTCGATGACATTTTGCTTGCCAGCAACGATATAGGCTTATTGCACGAAACCAAGAGATTTCTAGCTAAGAATTTTGAGATGAAAGATCTTGGTGACGCCTCTTTTGTATTAGGCATACAGATAAATCGGGATCGCTCCCGAGGTATTCTTGGATTATCACAAAAGAGCTATATTGAAAAGGTTCTCAAAAGATATGGCATGCAAAATTGTAAACCATGTGATACCCCAGTTGCTAAGGGAGACAAGTTTAGTCTCGATCAGTGCCCTAAGAATGATTTTGAGGAAAAAGAAATGCAGAAGATTCCTTATGCGTCAGCAGTAGGAAGTCTAATGTATGCTCAGGTTTGTACGCGACCGGATATTGCGTACGTTACTGGGATGTTGGGCAGATATTTGAGTAATCCATGAGTAGACCATTGGAGAGCAGCCAAAAGAGTCTTACGATATTTACAGAGAACAAAAGACTATATGCTCACATATCAGAGGTCAGATCAGTTTGAGATCGTTGGGTATACTGACTCTGATTTTGCTGGATGCCAAGATAGTATGAAGTCCACGACGGGCTATATCTATTTATTAGTTGGGGGTGCTGTTTCCTAGAAGAGTGCTAAACAGTCTCTTATAGCCTCTTCTACGATGGCAGCAGAGTTCATAGCATGTTATGAGGCATCCAATCATGGAACATGGCTGCGGAATTTTGTCACAGGGCTGCGTATTATAGATGGCATTGATAGGCCACTCAAATTATTTTGTGACAATAAGTCAGCAGTGATGTATTCCAATAACAACAGGAGCTCGACGAAGTCGAAGCATATAGAGATCAAGTTCCTAGTTGTTAAAGAAAGAGTTCAGAGTGGACAGTTGTCTATAGAGCACGTTGGCACAAACTCTATGATTGCGGATCCGCTTACTAAGGGATTGCCACCCAAAATATTTCATGAGCACACTGCTCGTATGAGTGTCATGTTGTTAAAGGATATTCAGTTTTAGTGGGAGTTTGTAATTTTGGATGCTCTTGTAATATAGACATTTTTGGCTATTTCGGTTTATGGTTATTTAAGGTTATTTTCTGCAGAAATAAGGTTTTAATTTGTTTACACACTCTGATTTTTGTAAAGTTTGATCTCACTAAGGTTTAAGGTGGACCAATTAGAAATAGGCATGTTAAGATCACATTACATGAAATTTCCATGGTACACATCCACATCATGATCCATGTCATTCAGTTGTATTGGCATTGTGACCATTGATGGGTCGAGTTACGACAGTTGTAACGAAGGCCGCTTTGATCCTATGTTGGTATGATTGTTGGACAGGATTGGTTATAGATACATTTCGGTAATGACAGTAAGGTTGAGCTCATACGGTTATTTTTACAAAGCATAATTATAAGGTTACACATATAGCCCAAGTGGGAGATTGTTGGATTATTTAATCCAATAATGTTGGATCCTTAATCCAACGTTGGGCTTATATGTGAATAATTATGTGTTCAGGATCATCATATAAGGTTAAGCCCAATTAAAAGTGATCTAATAAGGTTTTCAGTAATATGGGCTTTAATGTATCTAATAGGGTGTGGGCCTTTAATGTGTAGAGACCTAATGATATTCTTATTCTATGATGGGCAGAATTAGGAATACCTAGTGACAACAGGATAAATTGTCTATATAAGTGGTTATGGTCCCCAGGTCACATGTATCTTTCTATTCTTTCTGACATCCCATTATCAGATAGAGTGCACAGAGAGAATTAAAGGCTCTCTAGGATATACGTGCTGATCTGGAAGGCCAACCACACAGATCCAGAGGGGATTCAGCGTTATGGATTCAAGTACGCTTCCGCATATTCTGTTATTAATTCTTGATAATTTAATATGAATGTTCCTGAGTTTATATGTGATGGTTTTCACATAAGAATTTATTATAACAAGTGCTGCTATTGTGAGGGTGAAAGGAGCGCGAGCAATGAGAGAGGTTGCAGTACGATACAGGGAGGGAGAGAGAGAGAGCGCGTGTGTTTAATTTACGTTTTAAAAATGACTTGATACTTTTTTTTATTATTATATTATACCGAGAGAGGGAGGCGAGAACCATACTGCGCTGTCATTTCTCTCAGCATATTCGTGTGCAATAACAGCACTCTTTTCTTTGTTGCATTTTATTGTGATCTGATTTCATTAGATTATATCAATAAACATTATTTAAAATTTTTGTGATCATATTGAGTGATTGGGTCGATGTCAATTTAATATGACGGGACAACTCACACTACAACTTTCTCCCCTTGCCCCGGACCCACTTAAACAAGCTTTGGTTTTCTTTAGGACAATTAAACAAACATCTTAAGGGACTGCCGGTTCGCACGTGCATATTCACCTGCATGATTAATTTTAAGAAATTCAGAATAAATCAGCTAAATGACATCTCGAGGTGGTAAATTAGCAGGGAAACCATCAGTTTAGTTTAGATTTACGAGAAGAGCATGTCATTTCCGATGCCGTTTCAATAATATTTTTGAATTTTGATGCATTGTCTCTTATATTCGTTCTGCAGGAACTGAGCCCACTAACGAGGCCCACTCAAAACTTTGGAAGACCCAAAGCAAGGAAATAATGGGCCCTCCATTCAGAGTCCAAGTCCTTGTGCTTCTTTCTGTTCCGCATCCGTACGGGGATAAAAATCCAATCATTGCCTCATAGATATTCGGACCTTCTTCTGTTGGTTGCCCGGAACCCCAAGAATTACCGAAAATAGAATTATCAAAATTGGCAGCCGAATGGAAGTGGAACTGTGTTTCAGAATTTCAAATAGATAATCCTGCCCAAAGCGTAAGCCTCGTTGTGTAATATAATCGAAAATCAACCTACAACTTTCCATAACCTGAATATTTCTTAGAAGACAGCCAATTATATAATATTTGAAAATAAGATTATAAGAATGACAAACCATATAAGCAACCATGAGCATGCCTGGGAAAAATTACAAACTTGACATATATAGACAAAAATTTAGCACACTAACCATTTTGAATGTGCAGTGCAACAATAACAACCAAAAACCCTAAAATGAATCAAACATTAAAATTCACAATAAATCTTTCTATATATTTAGCAAATACCCAGCATCCGGCATCTTATATTCCAGCAATAGACTCATCCGCCAGGTTTCTCTAAATGTGGCGGCTCAATATCTCCTACATCAACATTGGATCTTCATAGTCTTCCAAATTCCACTAAGCAGCCACTCGTGGAACTTTCATCCCAAATCCATGCTTTACCTTCTCAACTCTGCTCAAAATTTCAAGTTAGTGCTTCATATAAGTATAATGCAGCTATCCAAAATTCATAGACTGCAGTAAAACAACTAATTGCAAAATTTACTAGTCAAGGCAATCAGCTTAGCAAAAGGAACTGAAAATAAAGAATCAGAAAATTGGCTCTTACGTTGGTGCAAGCTTGCCAAGACTATCTAGTTCTTCTCCAGTATCCTCATCGAAGACTCTCCCGGATATCTCAATGATGTAAGATCTATCCTGGGCAGTTGGAAGTCCTCTACTTGCAAGCAAATCCAAGTCTTTTTGGTGAAGTTCTCTTCCATTCACAAAAACACCTGTATTTCCACCAGCACAGTTATCCGGCATGGGATAGTTTAGCTCTTCAATCAATGGCTGCAGAGAAACGACAATTTTTCCCAAATAAGTGAGGGAGTAAAGATAACCAAACACTAATATATCTGTATTAATATTAGAATAAGTTGAACTTACAGGAATTATGCCAAGACAAGGCCCCCCCATGACACCCCAAAATCCAGCTTGGAAATCATACCTGGTTCAGACAGTGAACAAAAAATCCATTAGTGGACCAGAAATACAACAGAGTAAACTGCTCAATGAGCTCACATAAAAATATATATTTCAGTTTCCCCAAATAAAAAATTGTTCAAAAGGCTGAATTTGTAAAATTTAACTTGGATAAATATATATCTCAATCAAATACATAGGTCCATCGCACAAGAAGTAACACCTGCATATTAATGATAAATATTATTTATAGCATGTTTGTGTGAGTTACCAATATTGACCGGGATGAATTGGTCCTGCCAACTTCTCAGCCTTCTTAACCAATCGATCTGGTATGCACTGCCCATTGACTGAAACATTACTTTTGCCACGCTCTTGCGTTTGATTAGATCTGGATAAATCTTTGAAGCTCTTCTTGATAATGTTTGCAAAAAATGACTCACTTGTTTTCTGGTTCTTTGGCAGATCTTCTTCTCTAGTAGCATCCCCTGAATCTTGAGACATCCCAGCATTAGAATACTCATTCAAGGATACCTCCATCTCAGTTGCCAGTGATGCCTCTTTTAATGAATTTTGTCTGGTGGTAACCTTATTTGGAATCACCTTCTCTTGATCTGAGCGACTACTTCGGTTTCCCTTCCCAAATCGGTTCACCACATGATCACTGGAAGAGTAATCAAAATGTTCTTGAAGAGGTGAACCAGGTAGAGGTGTAGATTGGGTGGCTTTAGTTGGCTGTTGAGTAGAGTGTGCGACCTCTCTTGGAGCTATTAAACCTTCTGGACTATGTTCATCCTCAGAGATACTGGGAGATGATGAATGAAGGCTGTGCGTCTCCAGAGGCTTGCCAGAGTCCAGAAATTGGTCTGTTGATGAAGCAGGCTCTCTATCCATTGCCTGAAAGTCATAAACAGAATTATCATAATCATCAGAAGAGAAATTTGCATTAACCCTGTCCAACTGGCCAAGGGAACGCAAAGTATGGTCCTTCGTTGCCCCATTAGAGCCATCATGAACCTCCGTGGAAATTCCTTTTGTTTCGGCTTGAGCAGAGAGAATAAGTTTTTTGTTGATCACATCAAAATCAATTACTGTAGAACAGGTCCCACACTGTAATTTTTTTTGGTCTTTAGCCATAAGCTTAGTTCCCTTGGGCAGTTGCAGCAGCTCAAAGCAATTGTTGCATACTATAAATGGGGCACCACCAGCTATTGGATGGCAATGGCGGCCGCTGCTGGTTAACACAACCCTTCGAGGGCAGCAACGAACAAAACCACCCATTTCAGAGTTTGGGTGGCTTGGCCATCTTGTGTGCGCTTGTGGACCATGGGAATTCAGTGGAGGACCAGCAGCACTACGATTACGAACTCGTGGACCAAATGCCCGTGGATTTTCATGATGGTACAACATTGCATTGTTTGTTCTGTTGCTAAAAGCAGAGGATTGAACTGGAGCTGAAACTTGATGATGTTTGTCATAACAATAGTAACAAGAGCAAGAAGGCTGGTGAAACATCGAATTTTGTTGGTACGACTCAAATAGATCATGATTTGGGTCGATATATTGTCCGGAAAAGTACGGATGAGATGGTTGCTGGTATTTACTGGGTAACTGGGGTGGAGCTCTCCTAAGCACCTGGGATCCAAAAGGATCCCCATAAGGAGGAACATGATTGGAGTTATGCATTGCAGGATGTAAACCATGCATAGGCATTTCATTACCATTTTTATAAGGAAATAGGTCAGGGCAATGATTGAAATAAGAAGGTCCTGCAACATGTTTATCAGGCCCAAAAAATGGCATTGAAGCCCTATCTGATCCCAAAGAACCATGTGGAAGCCAAGAATCAGAACCAACGTATGGATCTGGAGGAGCAATCCTCCCATCAAGTGGAACTTTCTCCTTGGGTTTATCGACCACATCACAAGACCGACTAAGCTGTTCCTTAAGCTCATCTAGCTTCCTCAAAAGTTCAGCTCGATCTTGTTCATGGTACTGAACTCTATTAACCCCATCTAGGCCAATACCATTCGTTAATGGCTCTATATAACCATAAGAAGAATCAGAATGGTAATTTGATGGGCCCTCGTCAGAATAATTCATAGTTGAAAACCTTACTCCTCCAGTATCAGCTCTTGCATTTCTAGGAAACCCTTCCACCCCACCTCTCTCCACACTTCGCCAATCTGACATCCGCCCTGATCTTCGGGAACCACGGATATATCCGATTTTGGAACTCAAATCCCTATCTTCTCTTCCTGTTTCATTAGCTACTTCATCTCTACCAACTTCTTTCACATCAAGACCATTCTCGACAACCCATTTGTCACTTGAACCCTTTGATTGATTTGTACATCCGTCAACAAACCCAGCCTCATTCTTCTTCTCCAAACCGCTTTGATCACAGCTCAAAGAGCCAGGATTTGACTTATCTGTGTCAGAAGCATCACTCAAGTCTGCTATTTCCTTTTCTGAAGAATTATGTGGTTTCACAGAAACTTCTCCAACCCTCTCTTCTTCAGACTTCTCAGCTAAAGTGTCTGCCTCCCTCTTCTTATTTTTTGCTGCGAACAAAAGACCCTCTCTCAGATTTAGGGTTAACAATCTTTTGTGCGAAATATCAACAAGAGTAATGCTTCTTTAGGCAGCAAGCAAAGAAAACAGAAGACAAGCAACAAAATTGAATACATATTTTTTGCTGTAATAGTTAATCAACTGATTGTTCGTTAATAATATAGTCCAAATGGGAGGAATTAGCAGCTTAAATAAGAAAAAAGAATTCCATAAATCATGAATAAAACAACATGCGTCAAGCGGTGAATTGAAATGACAAAAGCAATTGCAAGAATTAGAAAGTTAACCTCGAAGAACAGCACCGCAACCACCACACTGATAGACAGAGTAATCTTCAAGTTCAGGAAGGAGATTTTCACACTTTGGGCACCTAACCAACCTTAATTTGGTTGACTCGGCCATTTTCGGAACATACAATAAATATCTTCTCAATAGTAGACGACGACGACTCAGTAAACAGCAACAAACAAAACAAAATAAAATTAAAAATAAACCCTTCAACGATACAAGTTACACAAACACAAACAGTCAAACAAACCCATCACTGTCAAGTTCATTTAAAAAAGAAAGAAATGATAATTGGAGAATATTGGTGGCTGAGATCAATTGAGAGTTGTTGTTCTTATTTTTTATTTTAAGCTGAATGCTGAAATTATTTTTTAAAAAAACAAAATTGAAGAGAAAGCGTGGAGAATCCTTTTCTTTTTCTTTTCTTCAGTTCTCTTCTCTCAGGAACCAAACAAAGAAATGAAACGCTTGTGAGTGGTGTGGTTGCAGAAGCAAATAGCAGACAATTAAGTGGGACACGTAAGCAAAAACCCAGAATATTTGTTTTAAAAAAAAGACTAAACTGAAATTCTGTTCCAGGATGGGCGTTTGTGTTCTGAGAAATCTGAGTTTGTACTCTGTTGTGTTTTGTTGAGACTTAAAAAGAGTTTGGTGAGAGAGAGATAGAATGGGGGAGCAGCGCCGATATCGGGGATCGTTTTCCAATGTTTTGGTGTATTGTATTTGTCTGCAACAATAATCAGGAAATCCAAGGCAAAAATAAAAACAAGAAGCGAGCCAAAACGGCGACGTCTGCTGAACAGTTGGGTTCAACGATGTCGTTTGAATACCATGAGTGCTCTTTGGGAATCGACGATTGTCTGAACTTGAAAAGAGTAAAGTAAATCGGCAGACTGTTCTGTCATGGACTTTTTTACTGATTTTACTTTTTCCACTCCCCCGAAATGGCCATTGGCTCGCTCCCCGCTGCTTCCAAAACCAGAATGGAGCAATAACATTCAGGTCCTTCAATTTAAGAGATATATATATACACGCACACACACAATTGCAGACAAAACTTTCAAACTTTTTGACACAGGCCCTGCTGCGCTGTACTGTGCTGACCAAGTTTCGGACTCAAATTATGTTCTAAAATTAATAATTTAATTGTTATCTCTTCCCAATCAAATAAATTAAGTGGGTCGTTTAACAAATAAAAATGAAATATAAAAACCCCAGCTTATCTCATTGCTTTTTTGTTTAAGAAATTTTGGATACGTAGTAGCAATAGTAAAATTATTAGATTTATTTTAATTAAAATTTGACAGGGACGGGACGACTGGGTTCTAGGTGGCATGGAAAAGCAAATTGTGTCTTTGGTTGTGTTTTTAGGAAAAAAAAAAAAAAAAAGGTACATACATGTTATTATCCCAAACTAGAAGAAAAAAAAGACAAAAAGAAGAAGAATAGTGGGAAACGAAACGGGTTTTTTTTTTTTTTTTTGTATTTTTATTATAGGTTTTGTTATTATAAATGGAATCTTTTGCTTTTAGCTTTAGCTTTAGTCGATGTATTCCATAAGATTGCCTTTACAGGATTATTGTTAGCGACTAGAGAGAGAAAAGCCGAGTTTTGGCCGTTGTGAAAAGAAGGGAAAGCCGCGTAGAAAAAAGAAAAGAAAAAGAAAAATCAATGGCCAGGTCTGACAACTCTCACTTGACTCTTGAGTTATGACCAGTCTCTATGTGATTCGCTGCTCCACACCACACACTAAAATTTCTTATTTCTTTCTTGATTTTATTGCTTTACCCTTTTTAACTCTCACGCATCAATCAAAACATCAAGTCATTTACTGTTGCTGCTGATTAACGATGAATTGAACGTTTCTGATTTTTATGTCTTCGAACGGACGTTTTAATGCTAACGCACCACCTAACTTTTTTTTTTTTATATAATATTAAAAGATTATTTTGAGTCTCGATTACTTTAGATTTGAGTCGAATAAGATTATTAAAATAATAAAATTTTCTCAATAAATATTATATTCTCAAGCTCCGGGTCAAAGACTTTAATTAAATTAGAATAACTTCATAACAATTAATCTACGCGCTCTTGTTGGTATGCACCACCTAACTTTTGTGATTAGTGTTTGTGCAATTGAGTCCGTCGCTACAGATTGGAATTGTTAGAATTTTGAGGGGTGAGAGGATTTTTTCAATTGGCCAACCATTTAGTTGACTGCTTTGTTGTTAGGTGCGATTTTTCTTGGCCATTATTTCAAAATATTAGACAAAATTTGAGCATTCTTCAAAAAAAGTAAAAAGATTAAATCATAAATAAATCTGAAAATTACAAACTCGTGATGATGATGATCGATGCATTGATTTTGATCAAAGTAATGTGTTGACTTAGATCAATGCGACATCTAACAATATATCTCAGCAGATGTTGATTAAATTTAAGTATTATCAAGGAACCAGTTGCTATTAGATAAAAACCAAAATAAATAATAATAATAATAAACTTAGTTCAGTTGACAAATTAAAATGGCAACATACATATATTTAGAATTACACATTGATTTTGTTTATGCCTAAATCGTACTACACTTACAGCCAACCGGTCGAGGTGCCGAGTTAATCAGGAAGAAATATTTATGAGTCAATCTCAAGAATTGGATGGTGGGATTGCTTAGGGATATTTTAAAGTAACAAACGAAGAATTTTCAATTCAAAGTCAATTATGTGCCCTCCAATTCTTATTGCTACACAGATTTTTCATTTACCAATATGTCAGTCCCTCCCCGGTATTAAAATGCAAAATTCTCTCAAGTATGAGCTGGAAAGGACTGAAGATTCTAAAACTGTACAAGTAATTAATTGTATTATATTTTGGCTTTTCAATTATTTTATTTGTTACATGATGTGCTAGCTTTTGCTTCCATCTATTACGTACGTAAGGTTCGACAGAGAGTTGCACATGTTAAATTATTTATTAATTAAAAAATAATTATATAGTAAGAGAAAAATATATAATATTTAGAGATAAATTTTATTTAATCTTTAAGTATTTATAAATAAAAAGATGAATCCTCTTTTTATAATCCCATAATTATATAAATAAGGTATATAATTTATAAATAAATATATTGTTAGTTATAAATTATTATGAGAATTATAAGAGACGAAGAGCAATTTGGTAGAGAAATAAAAAATTATTTTGACAAACATCTATTTAATTATAATTATATTATTTTATAACAGCACGTGCCCATTTTTTATGTCCAGGCGAAAATTATAGAGAAGACTCCTTTTGACCAAAAGCTCCACGTTGGCATATCTGAGAGTCAGAACTAGCTTGCTGCAAACAGAGAAATCTAAAAGTTACTTGGGCACAAATGCAGGTATTTCAGTTGTGGGGCACATACAAACTTGAAAGGCTTGGTCTCTTGCGTTGAATGAAGGTTGTTAGTTTAATTACTGCAGCTTCTAACACCCCTCTGAAGTTCTTATAAAAGCCCCCCATTTTTGTATGTTTACTATTTAAATTATATAAAATTCGTCAAACACCCATCGAAGACACGTTTCTCAAAGCCGCAAACCCTATTTACTCTTTTAATCGTCGACATTCGAAAACTTCAAGGTTATTTTGAAAATCGAAATAACCATTACTAGAAACAATATCCAGACAATGAACTATGCATTGAAAAATCATTTTACATATAAAGATTACAGATTGAATTTCCTAAAATATTTCATTATTATAAAGTTGAAACTAATTTCTTTCCCATCAATATTAGTCTTCATCTAACAGCTGTACAAGACTGACTGCAAGCTCCTTCTTTCTTCACTTTGTTGAATGGTTTGAAACAGCAGTAGGAATTGAAGGGAGAGAAAGCCAGACAGGCAGAGACTCTTTGGCATATGGGGTTTCATAAGGTAAAAGTAGGGGTGGCGTTTTGGTTTCGGTTTCATTTTTACGATTTTTAGTTTGGGTTGCAACCCGTTCGAGTTTGAGAGTTCAGCTTAAATGAGTTGAAAAATTATTTTGGGTGCGGTTACGATTTGAGTTGCAATTTCGAGTTGTAACAAATTCAAATTAAAAATTAAAAAAAAAAACTTAAATCAATTCAAAATGACAAAATCCAAGCCGCATTTAAAGTAGCGTTTACTTACAAGATTTGGAAATTAGAATCCGAAATCAGAATCATTGACAGTGTTTATTTCGTAAAATGAATGTAAGAATTAGAATCGGAATCAAGGGCCCACCATAATTAGAGTTGGAAATAAGTCTCTCATTCCTTGAACTTTCAATTCTATCCCCATTTAAATTACAATATTCCCAAAATACCATCATTAAAATTTTTGACGTTTATACATTTTTATCCCTGTAGAATTATGAAAATAACCCAAAGTTTTATATTATTTGCAAATAGATCCTCTGATAATAATAATAATAATAATAATTAATATTATTAGTTATTTAATAATAATATTTTTTATTATTATTAACATTTATTTTTATTATTAATTTTTTTATTTTATTTATTTATTATTATTATAATAATAATAAACTAAGGGCATTTTAGTAACTTGAAACAATTCAGCTTATTTTGATTCCGATTATAAAATAAAGTAAACACATCAATGGAATTCCAACCCATTCCGATTCCGATTTCTGCAGCTCAAGTAAACAATTTATTATGATTCCCATTTCTCATTCCCATTTCAGCTCATTCTGATTCCAACCAATTCCGATTACTGACAAGTAAACGCAGCATAAGTCTTTAAAACAATAAATTTCACTACAAACAATAAAGAAAATAGCTTAAATCATTCCAAGTCAATTCAAATCAGATAAGAACTGAAGTCTTTAAGAAAAAGTAACGAACAAACATATTGCATATACAACAGATCTACATTAGTAAACGAACAAAAGGGGTGTAATTACTATCTTTAATCAAAGATACAGAGAAACAAAATTTGTTCATATTGTATAACATTTTTTAGGTCAAAAAATTCTTAATATCACTATAAAGATTAATATGAATTATTTGAGTAACTAATATATAAACGAGTCTACAGGCTTAGCAAAGTACGAGCTTGGGTTGGGCATTTTCAAACCCCATGCCCATGCCCATTGTAGAGAAAGTGATTTTTCTTAATTTTTTAATTGTTGTAAACTTGAAATAAATTAATAATCAACAATCAATAAAATAGCATGAATATTTAAAATAAAATAATAAATAAAGTAAATAAAAGCTTATAGATTTAATATTTTAATATTGAATTCTCAAATTCAAATACTATCTTAATTAATTAATGCTTAAGAAAGAATTTAATATTATAATTTTAGGTTTTTTAATTATTATTGATTTATGAATTAAGGATTTAAGTTTTATTTTTTATTTTTTAATTATTTTTTAAATTTTAATTTATTATTCTAATTTAGAAATTAATTTTTTTAAAAATTTAGCAGGCTTTTCTCCTTATATTCTTATTCAGGTACTCACGTGAATGCCCAAGCGCAACCCAGACTTTTTTATCCACTCTAAATCTACTCATCATAAGTACAGAAGTAACAAAAAGGTGACAAAATCCACAAAGCATATGGCATAAAATGCAAGTCTATCGCATCATCATGGGCAATCTCACAACAAAAAGGACTCCCGCGAACGCATCAAAGTACCAAAGTTATACAATATATTCATACGCCTTTGATTTCAACACCAACCTGATGGAAGCTGCAAGCGTGCGACAAGCCAACGACCGATTGCTGACCGTGACCAACTATTGATGAGTGACGGCCGCGTGAGAGTGATGAGGGATGACGACGTGCTGAGTCTGCTGACAACTTGAATTTAAATATTTTTTTTAAATGTAACCCAACCGAGTTCAATATGAAGTTCGGTTTTAACTCGAACGGAATATAAACTTGATCGGCTTCTAATAATCAACTAAACAGTATTAAGGGTTAAATTGAAAACTAAAATAAATTTTAAATTCGGTTTGGTTGGATTCAACTTGACCCGAACGTCTATCCGTAAGTAAAAGAATGAACTAAGAAGATTTTTTGAAACATTGTAAGTACTTTAAAAAAACTAATATTGTGGTTGAATAACTATAACTTAAAAGTAGCTCAGCAAACACTTGTTACTATGGCTTAAAAGCTGAGTTAATTTCATCTCACACTCGTATGATGTAAAATTAATAAAATTTTAATTAATTTAGTTAAAATTATTATTTAAGAATTATACTTACCGCATTCTGTCAATATTTATTTATTGATTTTAGCTTTTATTTTTGTAGCCTATGTGACTTGAAAGCAACAACATTTAAAACAAACCTGAGGCACCTCTGGTGAATTACTACCGCTTATACATGAATTATTGCGAGCCACATTAATACCTATCGAGTAGTTAACAGTTTTGCTTTATATGTTCGCCAGCAGCGATAATGGTGAAATTTTTCAAGTTTCCCGGAACAAGTAAAATAAATAAAAGAAAAAATCTTTCTAGATGAATGGTCCAAATTGATTATATTTATTTTCAATTCATCATAAGTGACATCAATTTCTCAAAAAGGTAAATATATCTACTACACTCGGCAATTCGATTTAACAGCTTCGAAAGTCTTGATTCCTATTACAAATTGTGTGTAATTTAATTTATAAAAATCACTGTAAGTGATCAATAATTAGCAAACAAAATGACATATGATTTACTTGCTTGCCCGGATGAGTTGGCTCTTCCCACTTGAAGCCATGCCGCTGTCCTGTAATGGCATGCCTGCACATTACAAGAATAGGAAAGATCAATCCAAAGCAAATCATCATGAATCAAAATACCCTTTTTACCACGCACTGATCAAGATCACATTTAACGATAATATTAGAAATATGATCATGATCAGCAAATATATATGTAGGGCACAGTAATTTGAGAATGAGACATATATATATATATATAAGTTAAAGCAATTACCTGCTGTTTCATATCACGAGCTTCTATTTTTTCCGGAAACCGAATCTATAACACAAGCTGGAGAGTACATTTTTCGACCTCTTTTGCTTGTCTTTCCTCTTCCACAACTTGCTGCCCACAAATTCACTAAACATGCTCATTATAGAAGATGATGAATTACCTTTGGTAACAGCTAAAGAGCTGGTATCCTCTACATTATCGTATCGATAGTAATATTTGGAGCTGAGCCTCTTTGATCGGCCGAGAGATGGGATTACCATTAGATGGCGTTGGATGAGATGATCAAGCGAGGCCAGTTCATATGAATCATATAACGGGCTGCCACAATCCCATATGGCCTTTGATGCTTCCTCTGCTTCAATTTCTGTCGTTTCTGAATTTTTTGTCATCTTAATTGGCTTTGAGATTTCTCTGAGTGTGACAAGATTGCCTTCAAGATTTGCCAATGCAGCTTGACAAACAGACATTTTTCTTTGTGTACAACTACACAGATTCTCTTTACCATGTGCTCTAATTTCAGCTGGCCAACTTAGAAAACAAAACTGATTGTGAAAACCCTAATTTGTCCACTAGCATGGGAACTGATTAGGCAAGTGTCTGGGGATAAAATTGCCTTTTCATGCAATAGGTGCCTCTTCTAGAGATTTAACAAATTAGTTTGCATAATCGTATCTGATTAGTTTTAAGTCATAATTGCACTGAAGTAGTATATGCTTTTTAAGAATGTGATTAAGCAATTTAGGATGTTATGTGACATTTTAAAGCTATTCATTTTTCATATTTTTTTAAAATGCAAACATCTGCATTAGATAATGATATTTTAACTATTAAAGAAAAAAATACATTGTTATAGGGATTTGGATAAAAATTATGAGTATTTTATAATACTGTCATGCATGTATTTATATTAGTGTATAATTAAGGTTTTGTTATATATTATTTCTAATCTAAGGACTACCAATCACAATATTATGAAACTTTCAATTTAACACTAAATCCAAATTCTTTCCCATTGTCCAAGTAAAAAAATTATTTAGTATTTAATTTAATTTAACTGGCAATAAAAGTAGTGTCTGTTTTAGGAAGACTGTGTCTATTATTTGTGTTCCGCATATATATATATATATATATATATATATATATATATATATATATATATATATATATATATATATATATAAATAAAAAGCTTTTGTATCTACAATATTATCATTCTTGCTTATAATTAAATATATTCATTGATGAAGTTAGTGCGGTACATGTTATGTGTATAGGAGGAGTATGATATTGCAAGAACATTAAATTAATTAACAATATGTGTCACATTTTGAAATGAATTTTCACACCATCAAATGTCACCCGATATCTAATGAATCTAATAATCCACTTTAAATTTGCTCATAAAGTAATTAATAGAACACAAATTATAAGGTTAAAGATCTCACCTGATTCGTGGAGAAAGTTCCCAATTGGTTTCTCTAGTCACTCACCACGTGTAGTGGAGGGGATGAGCAACCACATCACATTTTCACGGGATTGCTAAAGGCGCGAAAATGAGAGATGACATGGCAAAACCAAGTGGACTGAATTGACAAATATTTAAACATTATATTCAGTTTCTTTTTGGTTTTTAAACAATATTATCTTTAAGTTTGAACCTTTCGTAAGAGAAAAATATCAATCTGAAATTGACAAATAATTTTTCTCTAAGAATCATTATCTGTGACAACGGTATGTATTATAATATTCATATACAGACGCAATAGCCACGTAGGATGTAAAAGTGAGGGGACATAACCTGTTCATTCAATTCAAAATTGCCTTAAGCCGTCGGTCAATTCTTAATGTTAGTATAAATCTTGCATAACATATATCTTCTTAATTCTTACCGATGGCAGTCTTACATGAGGACGTGAAAGTACAATGCACAATTGACGATCAAGAGACCAACAAACCCAGAACAGCAGATTTCAATATCCATAAAAAGATGATCACATTTGCAAGTTTCTTACAATTACCCGAATGCAGTGCTAAAGTAGCACTTATCAACGTTATTACATAAGATTTGCAACACGGTCTTGTTGGTTGGTCCAACGCACCTAGGGGTCTTAAACTGACTAAGAGCAGCTCCCAATCCAAGGTAATGATCTAAAATCTGTTGGAAGGTGCCCTTCCAAACAACACGGAGTTCGAGCGGCCCAATGGCATTGACCTTGCGTGCACCGACATAACCCGCGTCAAGAAAGGAACGATCCAAACAATTGCAGCATTCTTTCAGGACCTCGGCATTGACTTCACCACTGATTTCCCAGAAGATCACATAGTGACCAGGATCTGTCGATACATCAACATGACTAGTAAAGTCAACTACTTCTTGTTTTTCTTCAGCTAACAGCTTGGCAGCTTCTTCCACAGATAGCTGCAAATCCTTCTCAGTGTTCTTGTCAATGTTTATGTTCAGCAATAGGTTACTCCTGCAAATAAATTTGAGTTCTGGGGTTGAATTATGGAAGCCCATAACCTTCACCACATCTCCTAGCCGGTACCGGTACAAACCTTCAGATTAAAATTCAGAGAACAAAAGATTTTATGTTTAGTAATAATCATATTCCAAAGACCAACATACTAGCCTCATCACATTAAGACAGCACAACTTCAGCGTGGGATCAAGAAATAAAATTTTCTTTTGTTTTCATTTATTATTATTATTTTTTTTTTAATTTCGTGAATTTGAAGAAATCAGAGTTGGACACATACATATGTACATACATGCAAATTATGCAAGTGCACTACAGGAAAATAGACTGTGTCAAAACTAAATGCTTGAAAATTTGCAAACTAGCACTATCTACAGATACAGGATTGAGTTTCCAACAACTAAAATTCAAGACTTTCTCATTGAGTACCCATCACACTTAATATTAATATGATTAGGTTCGTAATTTCTTAATTATGGATGAGCACAGCTAGGTCTGATTCACGTGTCCCAACTCAAACTTTTGCAATGAGACAAATTTACCACCAAATCATTCACCCACTCCTGGGATCCAGAGGATTGTCACTAAAATGTGAAGATCTATGAGCAAAGCTGCCATGAATGCTAAATATACTATACCAGGAATTAAAGAAAGAGACAGCCATCAATTTATATAATGGTAAACATAAAAGATACTGTTCTGTATAATATCTTGTAGAGCAGTAACAAATACATTGAAAGAAATCATATTTGTCTCCTTCAGAAGACTGCTTCTGCATCCGCAGACAAATAGTCGCTAATTACCAAATATGAAGTTTCACTTTTCAGAAAAAATAAGATAGTGAATTTTATGGCAGAGCACACATGGGAATTCTTGAGAAGAGTGATCCTGTTACCTAAATTGTAACTTAAATGGGGAACATTCAAGGAGCCAGCAACACCTAATAAAAGCTAGAAATGAGTACAAAATAAATCAGTTAATGTGTACTCTGTAATCCAATAATCGATGCATGGAACCCTACGCTCACATGGTGAGCAATTGCATCAAAGAAAATTCCATTAAATGGCTACTAGCAAATAGACAAAGGCATCAAAATCAAATACAACAACTCAAGGTATCGAGTATCAACAATTAATTAAATGCAAAATAGACAATATAACTAGTGATTTACCAAAGTTGCTGGATTGCATTGGTTGGAACATGAGTTCTTTAATTTATCAATTTCGATTAAGAAATTATTTGTGTAAGACATTTTCATACCTGCAACATTGGTGACAATGATCTCATACTCTTCCCCAACTTTGACTTCAGTCAATCCTACTGGCTTGGACTCTATGCAAAGAATCTGGTCCTCAGGATTCACCACCCTCTTCGGAATGAACTCAAAATATCCGATATTAGGAAGCACAGCAAATGTAGCCAACTCAGGTGGCAAACTCGGATTGACATTTGCTCCAATCCACCCTTCAGAAGATCCATAATCAGCGCTCATAAGAGGAAGCTCCCCTGCATAGTGCCTCAACTTTTTCAGATAATGCTCCATTGACCCAGTCATGATTCCATAGAGGTACTTTGCGTTAGGAAAAAGCTCTGGTATTAACCCATACCAATTACTCAATCCTGAGCATTTTTTATGGATCAAATCAGCCAATTCAGGATTTGGCTTGAGAATTTTTGACATAGCTGCCCTGATTGAAGGGACAGTGATTCTGCTGGAAAGAACCCCTTCCCTTATATCATCACACAGCTCTTCCCACACAAGCTCAAATGTCCGAAAAGCATGAACAAGACTATGGGCAAAGGTTGAGCATACAAGTTGAATCTCTTCCCAGAAGATCAGTCCACATAGGAGATGGCAGTATAATGATTGGTGGAAATCAGGACCAAAGATAACTTCGTCAGGGCTACAAGATTGTGACTGAATCGCCTTCATTCCTGCTTTAAATGTTGAACTGCGATAGACATTTGTAGTAGCAGTTCCAGCATTCAGCCCGCCCTTAGTTTTAGATGGCTTGCTGCCGTATATAAACTGTAAGGCCTTTCCTTTTCCAACTGGGAATTCTCTGCAAATAAATAATACCACCACCCTCTTCATCAACAAGAGATAATAAACTTTTCAATCAAGCTAAATTAAAAATATATGTAGCTTTATCATGTTGACTACCATCTAGCAATAGATTCTCATTTGATACCATAACAAAAACAAAACTTTTGAAACATAGCAGAAAAGGAATAAGATTCTTCTTTAAAATTTATATATATATATATATATATATATAAATAAATAAAATCACAGAAGTACCTGTTTCTAAAGGCAAACGAAGTTCGAAAAATCTGCAGGGTGGTTTCCATCAATTCATCATTAAAGGGTATAAATTTGGGCTTTCCTTGAGTCGTCCCAGAACTGCAACAACACAAAATTCATAAACTAAATAAATTGTCAAATTAGAAAACCTGTCTTTGACTTAAGAAACGTATAGATTACATGCCTCCGTGATATAGTCGTAATGGGCTTGCCAGTGAGTATTGGCGAAATATCACCATCTAGAATTCTCTGAATATAAGGCTCCAAGTCCGCATGAGTGACAAGTGGAACACAGGACTTGAAACATTCGGGATCGGTTCGTCCATTGAGGCCGAGATTTTGCAAGTACTCAGCCGATCCGTTTTCTTCCAAAATCTTCGTCAGAGTCTCTCTTTGAATTCTCTCCGCGTCCTTTGTGATCGTTTCGAATTCCTCTATCAATTCGTCTACATCCACTGTCTCCATCTTTTCTAACATTTCCAGCTGCAGCAAACAAAATACCAATCAGAGAGATTAATTACGTATTTTAATATTACATATATATATATAAGCTCCTCATGCTGAAAAGGAGATTGCCAAATTTGCTATGAAGGGATGGATAAAGTTGAAATTTTCAGAGGGAAAAAAAAAAAAGCCTCACCGAACCAAGAGTCAATCGCATAGCCGATTGTTTTGAAAATCGAAGACGAAGAGGAAATGAAGCTTTGAAGTTTTAGTATTTATTCAACGATAGTCAACTCCGTCAACTCTCTTTAATTTTCTACGAAAATGATTCTTATGAAAGGTAATTGAATTTGAACGATTAAAAATGGACGCCGTTGCTGAAAACGCTGAAAGCTCGAAATCAAACTGAAGTCCAGAGCTTGGAGATGCACTCGAATTTTAAAAACCTTCTAACAAAAATCATATAAAAATAATAATAATGAATGAATACTCAATACTCGGCGCACACAACAAATGACTGTTCATTACAACAAACAGAAAGCAGATTCTTAAGAAGAAAAAAGGAGTAGGAAAAATTTCATGAACTTGGAAAGCTGATAAACAAAAACAACGTCGTTTTAATGAAGATGAAAAGCAGACGAATACCTGCAGTCGTACAGAGAGAGAAATAGTCCAACAGTAACAGGGAGTCGGGAGCAGTTACAGCCTTACAGGGCGAGAGGAGAAGCAAGGATGCGAGTCAGTAACGTTTTTATTTTTGTTTTTTATTTACAGAGAAAGAGATAGAGATAGAGAGCGAAGAGAGAGAGAGAGAGTGGACTCAATTTTCGACGAGGTTCAGTGAATGACGTTAGGATTTTCACCGACTTCAATGCGTTGAGTGTGTGTTTATTTGATATTTTTCTTAAATAAATTGAGAGCCAGATGGATGAATATGGGCTTGCATTTAAAACTAAATAAAATAATAATAATAATAATAATATTTATAAGCAATCGCCAAATCGTGCTTCTTTTGGCTTTGGTGGTGGTGAATGGGGATATGAATATGATGAGCGAAGATTCTCTTTGGCCCTGCATTATATATATACACACACACTCAATATAAGCGTCCCCGTTCCCCCTTACGCCCCCTCACCAGTCACCAGTCACCGGTCACCAAATGCCGTCCACTTTTCGCCAAATACCCATTTTGCCCAATGACTCGAAGATAAGATTACTAGGACTTTGTTTTATGTCTTTAAATGACACGGATATGACAAATCAAAGCTAAAAATTATGAATCTCATTAAGTGTTTGCCTAAAACTGATTTAAGATTTTTTTAATTTCCTTAATTAAGCAATTTTGCATTTAACCAAAGGAAGTGAGGTTTTTTTTTTTTTTTAACTTGCTTTTAAATTCTAAAAGAAAAATTAGGTAATTAAAAAAAATTAGAGCATTCTCAAAAAAACTTTTAAATAAGATTTTATTTCTTATTTAAAAAGTCGTGTTAATATAAAATACTCCAAAAAATACGTTAATTTAATTTCTTCAAATAAAATTTATTTATTACTCTTCAATATTACCGAATAAATTTCTCGATCTTCTATTAATATTTTATTATTATTTATTAAAATGATAAGAATGCTATAATTATTAGTTATGTTTCTTTTTAAAAAAATAACAATTATCCAACGATTTTTTGATTAAAATAATATTAATTTGTTCTTATTTGATAATCATTTTTGGAGGAGATTTTATTTTTTCAATCTCTTATTTGCCACATAGGTAAGCAAGTAAATATTTGAAGGTTAAAATTTAAATAATCTTTTGGAGATGCTTTGATGTTAAAATTTTCAACAAAGTCAGTTTTGTAATACTAAAACTTTTAAAATAATTCCTATTATATATGCTATAAAAATAATCAGTTGTGAAGAGAATATGTTAAACGTTTGGTAAAATTTATTTTTAAAGATATTATTAGTTATAAAAGCACTCATATGTTAAATTATTGTCTGAAAGTAAATGACTGAATTTGACATAATGTTGAATAAATACATTTAAAATATTTATAAACATGTATATAAAATATTATTTGTTATGTACTTATAATAAAGTTAATGATTTTATTTCTTATTTAATAAGAATAATTTTAAATTTTATAGTATATATAAATTTGTATTGAGTATAAAAGTGATTTATAAAATTAAATTTTAAAAAATTTCTCTCCTAATATTTTTTAAAATATGTTGTAAAATAAAATAATTATTAAAAGAATTTATTAGACACCGGAATCAACCTTTAATATTTTAAAATTAGTTTTAAACATCCCAATCCCAAGAACGATCTAGTCTCCGAAGAACAATTGTTAATGAATGTAGAATTTCTTGCTTGGTGGTGATGGTGGTAACGATTGATGATGTTTTGGATTTGGAAATTGGAATGGTGATGAATAATAGCTTCGTTGATTGGACTACGGGGTCGTGGAATTTTGTCCCTTGCGAGAACGTGGTAGCTGGCGACTGGAGGCCACGGCTGTGACCTGTGAAAACTAGTCAATTGCATTTATTTTAGTGGTATCATGATGTTTCGTTGATAACAACGTATTCAAAAAAAAAAAATCGAAATCGGTTGGTCAATAATAAATAAATACTGGTTTATGAAATTTACCTATTGCGTTTTTTTTTAAAAAGTATTTAGAATAAATGAAATGTTCATAAAAGTCACATACCCCTTCTCCCTTGGAATAATCGGTTGATTTGTCCCTGTCATATATTAATTGTATTTTATTTTCACAAAGGACAAAATGATTTTTTTGTTTTTTTTTTGGAAAACAAAATGATATCGATATAATAACTTCAATATTGTTTAAAATGGTTCAACTCCCTTGACATTAAGAGACTACAATGTATTTTATATTAAAAAAAAATTAACTAGAGATTCGAATGTCATTCAGTTCCATAACAAACGAAATTAGTAGATCACAAAATTTTAAATAGTGTAATTTTTAAGCCATTTTTGTAGACATCTAATTGTATTATAAATATGTGCACGTGTGTATATATATATATAGTAAATCACAAATTATAACATATTTGTAAATTATAATATTCAAAATAGCACTAACATATGGACCAAAATTTCATCTACCGAGACTACTAATTTTAATACTTTTTATTAAAATCAAACTAAAATTAAACGATGTCTAGTCATCACCTAAAAAAGTTAATATATTCAGTTTAACAAAATTTGGCATATATATATATTTTTTCTAATTAAAAAATTATACTAATCTTATCTATTTTAATTGGTGTTTCCGCAATTAATTTTTTCTTGTTTTTCGTATTAAGACAAAAACAATTAACAAGGAAAATCTTCAAATATAAGCATAGATCTTATAAAATTATAAACTAAGTAGACGTGTGTGTAGCATTGTAACCGAATATGCTTTTTAGTTTTGCTTATTATATGCATTATCTAAAACAAAGTCAGTTGCATTTACACTTCTATTTGAAAAGGACAAATATATTATCCATATTAAATGTTTCTGCGGCCATTTTTCCTTGTTCAACTTTTTTTGTATTGATAAAGACGGACTTGTAATTTTGTAATTTAGCAGCATGCGTTTTTTCTCCGTGGTATATCCTTATATTAAGCGCATGCGCACCTGTGAATCTTTTTTCCTCTAAAATAAAAATTAAAAAATTAAAAAATAATTCATGTGTCATAATTGTCTACGCTACATTGGGCTACACGAATGTAGTATGTTAAGATCCACCGTGAATTATATTTTTAATTATTTTTGAAATCGATGGATAAGATCAGAGGCTTTTCGGCTTTTTATAATCACTTACGGTAAATGGCAAGAGGCATTATGGATGATGCTCTGCTTGCCCATAAGTATAGCCATGTGACATGTGGTTTTATAAAAACATGGTGATTACTGATTGGCCAGTCAATCATGTGCTGGCTTCTTCAATTTCATATACCCAAAAAACAAATAATAAGAGTTTTTTTTTAAAAAAAAAAAAATCTACATATTAACGTCTACCATGAGATATGCATTAAAAAGTTATTCATAAGAAAAATTTAAAAATGATAATAATAGAAGTAATCGACTGAATTAGACCAAAAATTGACTTATTTTTAATTTCTTAATAAATGAAACTCATTACTTTCATATAGGGGCAAGCTCGGAATTTCGTTGCACAATTTTCAGTGCACATAACAGGGCAGATGCCCAGATAAATATTTTGGGATTATTATGGTCGTTAATCGCTATTTATCATCGTTGTATTACGGAAATTATAATTAATTGTAATTTGGTTTCGCGTTCGTAATAAATTTCTTTATTTTAAAATAGCTGTTATATCTTACCACAATCGAATCGAGTTTATCAATTGCTAATCCCAATTTTAAAATTGACTCGTATTTTAAGGCGAAATCTACGTATAAAAAATACACATCGCATAAGGCATCACACACGCGAATTAGCGTTCATAATCTGTTCGAGCCTCGCGTAAAGAATGCTCTGCATAGATAACACATAACACATAATAAAGCTTAGGCCAACAGTGTAGTCTCATCATTCGATCGATAACTTGGCAGTCTTTGACAAGCTGTGATTCAATGAAACACAAATGGCATGACAAAATCTATTTGCAAGAAGAACCGGGAAGAAGATAGAGAAGATGCAAATGTTTGAAGAGTCCTCTTTAAGATATGGTGCGCTCGTATTTAGGTGTCACATAAATTAAATGATCAAACTTTTGAAGAGGTACAAAAGGTATGAGATTTGAATTTAAAAATCTCCCTCTTCTCTCTTACTTATTTGAGCTATTACCCACTTCCCCTCATACCTCCTCAAGTCATGTACTCCCCTCAAACACACAACTTCTATAATTGTTTTTTACCATTTTACCCTTGAAATAGCATATTCCTCTCTCTCTCTCTCTATATATATATATATATTGAATGAAATATAACTAAACAATTTTTTAATATTAAATTTCTTTCAATAAAAATTAATTGTGTCAATCCATTAAATATTTAGTAATGCCACAACACAATTAATTTAGGGAAAAAAATACAAACTCTACAACATTATTCTATTAAGTTTTTTTTTAAGGTTTATTCTATTATTAATGGATTGATACAATTTTAACCGAAAGAAATAAGATAATTTTTATTAATGAGGGTTTGGTGCGAGTTTATTTATTTTTTAGAATATATTGTTATAGGGGTAAAATAGAAGAATGATTATAAAAGTTTATGTTTGAGGGGCACATAGGTATTTTTCAAATATGAAGTAGGAAAGTCAGTAATATCTCAATTAAGTAGTGGGAAGAGGAAAGTTACCCTTCCGAAAATTGGATTACTCAAATTGTAGTTAAAAAAAGTGAGAGATATGTTATATATATATAACATATTCAAGACATAATTATTAATAAGGAATGCATCTCTTAAAATAACCTTTAAATAAATTTTTAATACCTTCTTCAAGGACATGACTAATTCTCAAAAGACATTATTACTCTTACAACTTAAAAATCATATACGTATAAAAAAGTTTGATGTACAGACACTATGAGAGTTTTTAAAAACTCCTTTTGTCTCAATGACTCTTAATTACAAGTGACTTTCAGTTTAACAATAATTCCCCTCCATCATCTATACTCTTGGAAAAGCTTGCATCACTGCTTTGGTCTTTGCACTTGATATCAGAGGATCCAGCTTCTTTCTTTCAAAAATGAATTTATTTCTTGCATTCCATGCTACCAACCAGGCAGAAACTAGAAGCTCAATATCACCTCTCGTAAATTCTGCACGACACTCTAACCCACCCCTGAAGCTCTGCTACAACTGAGTTTCTCTCCACATGAATACCTTTATATTCTCAGGTAGGTTTAGATTCCAGATTGCTTTGCATCCATGAGTACCGGTTGTAGAGCTTGTTGGGATAACAGGGAACTTGAGTTTGAGGGCCAGCTAATAACCACTCTTTACCGAATAGTGTCCCTTTTTATGATAATGCCAAAGCATCTCATCATCTTCGGCCTCACTTGGAAATGGGATCCTTGTAATTACTTTAACATCGTCCACTTAAAATGTTGATTTGTCAAGCTATCATTCCATTTATGATTTGATTTTGATTAAATCCACTACCCTACTTTGCAACTAAGGCTTGGTTAAAACTGGAGATAGCTCTAAACATCACGCAGTCTCATTCATTTTTCTAGAAAGCATGCATTCAGAAATTTTTTATATAATGTGGATAATTTATTCTTTTCCTGCTTGTCTAACTAGGAGGTAACTATAGTAGAACCTCGTTAAATTAATAACATCAGTTAAATAATAATTTTTGTTAACCCTAACATGGTAAATTAATAATTCGATAAATTTATTAGATATAATAAATTTTCAAAAAAAATCTTGTTTTTCTATAGTACCCAATTAATACATAAATTAATAATTAACTAATTTGAAACTAAAAATATATGCTAGATCTAAGATTAATTTGAAACTAAAAACATATGATAAATCTAAGATTTTCTTTGTTGCACTTGCATAATGCTTTACACATTTCATTGGTCGTTGTTACTTTCTTCAAACCTTTCAAATGAAAAGCTATTGTTGTATTCAATATGTTATGTTACGAGAAATAAGAAATAGAATAGCTTAATATATTGTCTCTTAAAAGTCTTATCTGATGAGTTACCATGTAATCGTGATTCAGCGATGTAATTCAGTCAAAGGATTATCAAATAACTGATTCACTCAATTAAAGATCAAATTAGAATTGTATCATATAGCATAACAAAATCACTATATTATCTAATTATACTATCTTTGTACTTTATAAGAACCCATGTTATGAATGTGATATTATTTTTATAAATTAGTAAGTATAAACTTATCGATGTATTAATATTATTGACATTCTACCATACATGATTAATTAATAAAAGAACGGTAAAAGATTTACTTAGGGCCTGATCCGTACTCCGAAAATATGAAAACAAAAAAAAAATTTATGAAACAAAAGTTGATTGTATTAGTTAAATATAATTTTTAAATAATATTTTAAAAAAATAAATAAAGGTATAGTATAACTTTTTTGGAAATTTTTTAATGTTTATTGACAAATTTTGAATTAATATCAAAGCTACTCCTAAGATTTGCCTAAGTGGGGTTGAGGCAAGATTGGGGTGCAGCACATCATTTCTCATGTTTTGTTTATTTGTGTATTTGAAGATAATTATAAATGTGCTTCAATCATTTAAACCTGTACAGATTGAAGATGACGTGATCCGTCCTTCATTTGAGACTTTCTTTATAATAGGATGAAACTTGCGTACTATACTTTTCTCACACATTTAAAATGTTAAAATGACGTGCAAATGAACTTTTAAAAGGTTATCCAATATGGGAATAGGGCTGTCCTGTCTACAATATAATATATATTACCAAGTTTTGTCTTACGGCATACATATTTGGCTTCACAACAACCAGGGTGGATTCGAACTTGTAATTAGAATTTAGTAGATACCAACCAGCTGATCAAAAGCAACTGCTTTGTATGTATGTCGGTGCAAAATTCCTGAAAAAGTTACGGGCATAGGTGCTGGAATTTTTGGAGAATGAATATTCCAAAATCACCGCTCCTATCATTTCACTCACCACCAGAGTGCCATCGCCAGCCACAACTGACCTAGAGTCCCTGAACACCATTTAATTTGAATTTGAATTTTGAGCTGCTCGTTTTCCAACTGTGGAGCAAATCTTCTCTTTGCAAAAACATATGGAATCTGGTTTCAAAAGCAAATTAAAAAAATATATTCCAGGGGCTGGAGACAGGAGTGGTTCGTCGTGCATAAAAAGGGGCCAAAAATGGTACATCAGTAAAATGTAAATACGTACTGATTTATATATATGTTTTTTTTACTGGGACCATATCATATCAAAGTATCGTATATATGCCGACAAGAAACGAGTTAATATGAATATTCCATCCCATCGAAGAAAAGATAAGTGGTTAACAGCGCAATAGCGAAAGGGACCTCGCCTCAGACCTCACCAGCAATTAGATTTAGATGAAGCCAGCCGATGAACAGGAGGCAAAATTGGGGACCAATTAAACAAAATATCGACGAAGTGATTGTCGTTTTCGATATCCCAAAGGTAAGTACGGTCAGGTCAGTTGATTAATTCATTCATTCATTCATTATACTCATGCCGAAAAAGCTAACAAAAATTGCGGCAATTTGTATTCTATTTTCAGAAGCATGTCAATGATTATAGCAGATAAAGATAAAATCAAATCTAGCCGATATAAGATGTTTTAGCTGTGTGGAAATTGTGAAATCTGCCGGCCTTCATGTCTAATTTCTATGCGTATGCTTCATATTTTATCGTCTTCAGCAGAAAAAGCTTAAATCATGTTAAGTGCTTATGGGTCACATGTGCTTAAATCTTAAAAGGAAATGAATGAGAACCACTACTAACAGGAAGCAGTGGCGGTTAAAATACCTGTTACAATAATTTGATGTGTTTGTCTCTAGAAGGCCGAGCTTGTGGACTTTTTCCGTCTCAGTTAATTGGCTTTTTTGGAAACCAAATTTGCCTTTTCTTTCGAAATTAGTTACAATATGAGTGTATATATACGAGAGACAATAAAAATAAATAAATAAATAAACTCGTATGTGTATTGTGTCCCACCATCTGAAAAGTTTGGTTCATGATTTTGGATCTACTTGACTTCATAAACCAATTTCATTTTTTCAATAATGAACAACATGTTAGTAAAGGTTATTTTTTTCCCCCCCTCAAAACTCAAAAGACATTGACTCTAACATTAAACTATGGTGAAACTGTTGTTAAACTTCATAATTATTAATGTATTACAAACATGTATCCTACAATTAAAGAAAGACTACTGCTATATTAGAGTTGCTCTATTTTAAAGTACGCTTTCATGATTACACGATCGAAGTGATAAATGATAAAAAAAATATATTATAAATTTAATCGTGTGATTATAAAGACATGCTCTAATGTAGAATAACTCCAACATAATCAAATTGTCCTAACGAAAAAGGTGTGCCATGTGTACGTATATGAAACGTTTCTTGGAGAGGAGAAAAAAGAAAGAAAAAGGGGTTAAAAAGACGAATGAGCTATGGGCCTATGGGCACTTCGGGTGTGATCAATGATAGACGAAAAGCGAGCGGCAGTACACGTGGGGGACCCTAGCAAATGGACTAATATTTTATTGCACGTGACACACGTTTACTTTTCTTTAAAAACTTTAAAACCACTTCGTTTAGTGCCGACCATAACGGCCCTGCCTCTTTAGACGGAGCTCCAGGACCAAACAACTTCAGTCATATATATATATATATATATTCAATATGAATTTGAAATGAAGCAAATTAATAATTAAGTTGGAACATGTAACCAAGTTTGCGAATCATGCTCGAGTTGAATTCAAAAGAGAAAGGCATGATAAAATTAATTGATTTATTTGTTATTATTATTTGGTAATCAATTGCTTCTTCGGTCAAAAAATGTCTTCACCGGTTAGCACGGAAGCTTCGATATTATTGCTGTAAATTCTTGTATACATTGTTGTCACTCAAATCAATTATGCGATGCTACACTAATTTGTAATTATTAGTCATTTTTTTATTGGTAACTTCTGTAATGTGTTTGGGGTTAAATTCTTTTAATCTTTATTGTACTATATATTTCATTTTTTAAAAAAAAATTATAGTATTACACTGGGAACTTCAAGAGTAGTATTCCAAGAGCGATAAATGACAAACAATTAACATTAAAAATAAACTTTATTGTCACAAAAGATATATTTTTTGAAAAAATAAAAAATAAAAAATCGGATGCTATTTTAATTAATCACCTGTAAAACGTTGTCCGTTGCATACAGAGTCCCTGTCAACGAATTAAAGTGAAATAGATTGAGTACTGCTACTTTGATGACCTAAATTATTTGTACTAGGTTTCTTTCTTAATCATAATTATTGTGGATTGTAGAAACAAATTATAGGACCTTCTGTTCTCTTATAGGTCAATCATCATTATTATTATCATTTTTTTAGTTTGACATAATTAATAGTAAAAATGAACGACGCCTTAATATTAGATTAAGGGGAGTGGATATTGCTAATTTAAGATCAGACGTAATAATAATAATAATAATAATAAAGAATGTAGTCTTACGCATCCATGACAATGCAAATAATGAGATTATCTGTCAGCATCGACTCGATTTTATCCAAGCGAAAGTGGACTAAAAGGGTGAAAGAGTTAACGAACACGTAATTTTAATTTTTTTGAAAATTAAGCCGCTTATTTTATTAGTTAAATATTACTTTTTATAAATAACTTATTAAGTAAATCACTACACCTTTTCACGGTTCTTGTTATAATCTTTAATATTTTAATTAAAAAAATAATTTCATCTTATAATTCTACGAACCTTGATATATGAAAGAAAAAATGAAAAATTCATATTTGTATTTATTTTAATCGGTATGTAATAAAGCAACACTTTTTTAATAAAAATTATCAAATATATGTACTCCATTTTTTAAGCTCACATTAATTACATCAACGCAATTTAACAAATATTAAATTTTTTTTTTTTTACACAATAAAAATACCTTATTTAATTAATCCCCCCAATCTAGCCTAAAGTCTCATAAACTGCAAGGACAAATCGATGATTAATTGAGACCACAAAAGGGTGAAGCTAGTTTCATTGTTGAATTGGAGAAATCTCCTAAGTTTACCGAGGATGCGTGATAGAAAATATTTGTTGATTGCAGAGTGCTGTTGCCGTCTCTTCGCACAGGATACGTGCATGCATCCATTTCTTTCTTGCTAATAATACACATAACCTCGTCGGTTTAATGATCATGCATGCATTTTATGAAAAGGATAAAATTATGATGTGATTTTGGAAACTAATTAATTAATAAAAAAATTGTAAACCAATCATGCCATACATTAATTATTATATAAATTGTACTTCAATAAAGACTGGGGGATAAGTATCAGCATCATCATATCACAACTCACAGTAGCAATTGCGATGATAACAATGCATCAAATTAGAATATTAGATGTTTCCAATCCCAAGCGAAGGAATCTGGGCATATTAATTATGAATTTTGACTCCCAAGACATTAGAAATGATTCGCGTAATCTCTTTTGATCAATAAAAGGCCGATTGATTGATTGATTGAATACTTTTGACCCACTCAAAGATGGCTGATTAGGAGCCCAATCGAGTAATTAATTAAACATCTAGTCAGCACGCAAAATAAATTTATAGAGGGTAAAAACCTATTATCCACGATTATACTGTCGGGATACCCGTAACTCTTTTCAAATTTGAGATTTGAAAGAAACACTTTGCCTGTTTTGCTTGCTTGTGAAATGTGAGTTATCTTCTACATAGATTCAAATGCTTTTAGTTTGTTTTACGCTTTTTTGTTTCTATTTTACGTGAATGGTGATATTTGACATTCTTAATTTATTTCATTAGCTCTCACTTTTTAATTGATATTTTTTATTCTCATAATTTTCATTATTACAAAAATAAATATTTTTTTCTCTCAATTTCTCACTAGATTAACTTCTCATTTTTTAAGATTCACTCGCCATTTGAATCAAATATTAACTTTTAATCATATCTCAAATTGAAATAAAATAAAATTTTTGGATATCCAAAAAAAAAAAAAACCAATATCATTAATAACAACAAAATCCACCACTCGTTTATCAAATTTAACAAAACTCAATATTAAAATTCATCATATGTTAGTGGAGGTAATCTATTGATTGATTGATGGCAAAGAAGATAAGTAGTGATAGTGATGAAATTGTTGACGAAAATTGGTTGTGGTGGGGTGATAGTTATGCTGGAAGAGAAGGGGATTTTGGGGGGGGGGGGGGGGGGGGGAGAAAAAAAAAAAAATAAAAAAAATTGGGGGGGGGGAGTGAGAAAAAAAATAAAATAAAAATAATATATTTTTATTTTATTTAAGGATAATTCTAAAAAATAATAAGAGAAATTAAAAGGTAAGGGTGGTGACTGGCGAGACAATTTACCCCTTTATGTTCTCGGATGCTTGCATTTTGAGCCCTTCAATTTTGAAACCATTTAGCGGCTTATCTCGGACAAGTTCGATCATTATGAGCTCAAGTTTGAAAGTAACACTTTTGGTAAGCCCACAGTGGATTCAGTCTCGGTCCAACGAAGCCCATAGCGTCCACTAAAAGGGATGTTCATTTATCCACACAAAACGGGTTAGAGTAAGCCCAGATTCCATTCAATCGATATCTACAATTTGTCAGTTGAAATTTAAATGTGCCCACTTTTTTACGATCTTTTGTCATGTGTGAATGTATTGTATTATACAGTTAATTTTCTTTAAATTCATATATAATAAATATTAAAAAATTAAAAATTATTTATTTTTTTGACTGAATATTTAAAAGAATTTAATTTTAATATTCAGTTGTTTTATAAATATTTATTTTTTAGTTGAACACTTAAAATTAATCAATTATTACTTAATTAATTAAATAAAAAAATTTTAACTTAACTGTAAATAAAAAAAAATGTTAAAAAATTAATTTTTATTTTTCTAATAATACTCTTTAACAACCTCAATCTTCTAAATAAACAAAATGGCGAGACTCGACCCATCATATTCAGAACCCGAAGAGAGTGAGAATCTAAGTTCAGAAGCCTAATAGCAATAGCAATGGGGAAAAGGAAAATGAGATATCGGAGTACGAGAAGCAGAGGCTGTCAAGATTTGCAGAGAAGAAAGCTAGGATGGAGGCTATGGGTGTATCCAAAATTGCTTTTTCTTTAATGGTTTGGCCTCAAAATTTGAGTAAGCGTAAGGGGAAACGCAAGGTCGTCGAGGGCGACGAGGATTGCAGGCTTTATGATGAAGACGAAGACGAAGATGAAGACGGCGGTGGTGACGATGGCGATGAAGAGTTTTTGGGCAATAAAGCTTCCAGGTCTGATAAAAGGAAGGTAGTATTGAATTTGAAGAAATCCTGTTTAGAAATATCAACTTTATAATGGAATTATAGGAATCTAAAACAAGTTTCTGTTTCCCCACGAAGGGACTCCAAAAGGTGGTATTTTTGGTTCGAATTTTTATTGATTCTTGTTTGCCAATTGCAAAGTTCAATTTTTGTAGTAAAGAAGTAGGAAAATTAGAAATTTCTCACATAGCTTGCAAGTTTCAGATGGTAATATGTTTATTACATATCTTGGTTGGAATGTCTGTGAAAAAGAATTTATGCATAACGGGATGAAGTTTTGTCCGTTTTATGGTGTATATATGTGCTGTTTAATACTTTCTTTTATCTCGTTGTAACTTGTAAGGCAATTTTGTTTCTTGACCCTTTGAATGTCCGGTTTGATTTTAAGAACACTGGCTTTGCTGATGAATAAAAGCTCCAGAATAATAATATAGCTACAAACTCTTGTATAAATTTATTTTGTACAAACTGATGTGGCATGATTAAATTGGTTGGATTAAATATCTCAAGGTCCACATAATTCGTTTTTATTATTTTGTATTTTCATGTAACCAATGAGTTAATGACAAATCAATTTGTACAAAATAAGTTTATACGAGAATTTGTATTTGTATCATTAAGCAAAGCTTAATACAGAAGAAGAAAAGCTCCACACCTAAGAATAAAGCCACTATTCAAAGACAATATTCATTCAACAACTGCGAAATCAAATTGCAAATCAATTTTTTTTAAAAAAATAATTACAAATTAATTTTTTAATGGATTTAGTTGATTTTTTTATTTATTAATGTTTCAATTTATTTTGTTATTAAATAATAACTTTAATTTCTTTTTTTATTAAATATAATAGCTTGTTTATTTTATCTTTGATTTATTATTGAATTATTAATATATAAGTGTAATAATATGCATAATATTTAATAAGGATATATATGTAAAATAACAATTTTTAGATATTTTTGTTATAAAAAAACAAACAACTTAATACATTTACTCAGATATTTTAAAATAAAAAATAAATATGTTATTCAGCATTTAATTTTATTCAAACTTAATTAAATTTGATACTATTCAGCATTGAGTTAAAAAAAATAAACTCCGCCTTAATAAAAAATTAAGCTTAGCCCAGTATTGAATTCAAACTTATTAGTTAGTTAGCTATTTGATATGAGTTACTTAAAATCATCATATGCTTATCTTCAAGGGATAGATCAATTTGTTTAGCTCTTACAATAGAAGCTAGAAATTAGAAACAAGAAGTTAAGAGAATAATTGTCCCTCACACCGGGTGTGCGAAATAAAAAATTAAGATTATAGGCCCTAAATTTTGATTGAGCACATGAAACTAGACCGAAAAAATTTCAGAATCCGGTGTTGCTACTTAAAAAGTACGTGTCCGTCATACATTAAAATATTGGCTAAACACGAGGGACCAAGATTTGATTTTGCACCACCCGTGCGGTGGGATCCAGCGTTCAGAAAATGACAAGGTTTGGTGGCGAACCAGAACCAATTAAAATCCGCCATGTCTAGTTCATGGCGTCGTGATAATCCGTTCCTGTATACAACATAAAAAAGTAAACAATAAAACCTCAGATGCGCTAAACCTTAATTGGCGTTACCCCCTTTCCTTTGGCTCCTCATTATTAGGTGTTGTCAATCATTACATTACAAACCACTAACTGGCACGGTGGCACCTTTCCATATTTAGGGCCTTTTTAGTAAATTGATCCTGCCAAGCTGATCAGCTGCTGCCGAGACCACGCGATCTTGCGGATTTTGTTCATGAAATTTTGCAAACCTATCATTTTGATAAGATTCATATCCTCGATCAAGCACGCGCTTGATATGCGTGGTACAATTTTTCTGGAGTCTGCGTGGTCGCGGACTCAACGCTTACAATTACCTCTCGAACTTTCAACGTGTCAGTCACAGTTAGCGAGTTCCAATTTCACACCTACTTAAGCGAGTATGATATAGCAATCAAAAAGCTTTATATTTATACACAAATGATGACGTGCAAATGAACGCACGCCGTCGCTCGCACAGAGACTCAAAGTTGAGACTTCACTCTCAGTTCTCGAAAGCTGTCGACAAAATCTTCATCAGTAACAGATGCAAATTATCATTGCCGCCTGACAATCGCCGGAGATCCGTCACCCGACCGAACAATTGAAAGTGTGAAAGGACACAACTGCTTGCTTTCCGTCTTTTTCTGGTAGCCTAGGGTTTGGTATCATTGATGGCTTCGGAGGATGTGAAGACGAGCGAATCGGCGGTGTCGACGATCGTTAATCTGGCGGAAGAGGCCAAGCTTGCACGAGAAGGCGTTCAAGCCCCAAGCTATGCTCTTCTCAGTATTTGCAAATCTCTCGTTGCTGGAGGAGTTGCCGGCGCTGTGTGAGTCTTCTTGCTTTATTATTATTATTTTTATTTACGTTTCATTTGTATTATCTCTGTGAAAATTAATGAAAGGTTGTATTATTATGTTGTAATGTAAGTGATTCTAGAAATACTGTGTGTTAAGAGAAAGGGAAAAAATTGATTCTTGGATTCTTTTGTGCTGGGGATCGAAATGAGGTTAGAAGGATGAAATTGCAAATCTTTCTAGCAAAAATCAGAATCAACCTTAAAGGAATGATCTTTTGAATTGTTGCAATAGTGATGTGAAGTCATTCTGTTCTATAAATTGTTTCCGATAAGCATAAAGTTCAATTGTCTGTTTTGAAAATTTCAGCCTCAATATCTTGTGAATCAGTTTTCTGAAATGTATAAAATGAATTTTGATGCATTTTTTTAGTATGCACTGAGAAGTAAACATTGTTTGTCTTAGAGGCAGTTTTATCAGGATTCACTAACTATGAATCCACAATGAAGGTTTTGAAATTGTTGTAGAACAGAATGCTTACTGCCCAAAGAATCACTTGTTTCGAATTCACTTTTAACATTATCAATTGACTGGCACATTTACATATGCACCCTTTAAATTTTCTGTTTTTATTGTTTTTCCATGTTGTATTTTCACCAACCTGACCACTGCTTTTGCAGATCTCGCACTGCTGTTGCTCCATTGGAACGATTGAAAATATTACTACAGGTTGGTTCTGTAAATTATTTGTTCTGCTGGGATTATGCCATTGACTTTTGTATTGGAGTATGCATGGTTATGCTGACAAGTGCACTCATATCGCATGTACTTTAAATTCTGTAATACGCAGGTGCAGAATCCCCACAGTATAAAATATAATGGAACGATTCAAGGTTTGAAATATATATGGAGAACTGAAGGATTTCGTGGACTGTTTAAAGGCAATGGTACCAATTGTGCTCGTATTGTTCCAAACTCAGCTGTCAAATTTTTCAGCTATGAGCAAGCTTCTAAGTATGATTCTCTAGAAACATAGTGCTGCATTGATTTAGTTTAATTCTAGATTAGTCTCATAATGGTGTTTCAAGTCATTGAAACACCTTTAGTATTGGAGAAACTAAGAATTTTAGTTGGTGACTTTTGCTGCCTACTTGCCTTTGTATGTTTCTTTTTGAGAAGTATAAGATTTAGTTGGATACAACTATTTATGGCTGTCTATCTTTGCTTGTAGATAGTGTCTATTCATAATTCTTAGATTGCATTAATGCATTGGAGGCAAGGAAGAAATGGTTTGGTCATTCCAAGTTTCCATCTGATGTTTTTGTACTTTGATTGAATATAACTTCTGCCAACATGAGAGAATGACAAAATAATCATTTGAAATCTAATATTGAATCATAATCACGCTTCCATTTATGCAGCATGCGGGGAGGGGAATTTTATTGTACATTTCTCTTGCCACATTCATATTAGTTCTTTACAAAACTTTTGAAGTAAGTTCTTGTATGTGACTCTTGTTTGATTTTCCTTGCTGATTTGTCCTCACTATTTATCAACAGGGGAATACTGTATCTGTATCAACAGCAAACTGGGAATGGTATGTCATCATTTTGCTATTTTTTGGTAATTTGTGTTGTTTGGAAGAATTATACGTCTGTTTTTTCAGAATAATTAGTTGTTATTTGTCTAGTATGCCAAGAACAATACTTGACCGTTATTCTTCTTCTTTGTTTTTTATTTTCTTCGTAGAGGGATAGGGTGGATTGATTACTTGTTTTCAGTTAATCAGGGATATTGTCAATGGCGAATGTTACGTATATTGTCAATGGCAAATGTTACATACTTATTCTCATCCTTGCACATAATTGTTAATGTTGCTGATTTGATAATTTAATGAGAATGGTGTCTACTTTATTTCTTATATAACATATATATATATATAAATTGAAAATCATTCTTATATAACATATATATATATATATATATATATATATATATATATATATAAATTGAAAGTCATACTGTATTCCATGGGTTATGATTTCGTCATACTAGTCTTTTCTTGTAATGCATATTATTTCAAGTCCTCTGTTGTGCAATTATCTGGGAGGAATAGTGTCCTTATGCACCTGATCATTTCTTGAATCTAGTCATAGATGTTAATATTCAAGAATACAGGGGTCATGTAAGTTTCCTTGTTTTTGTTATATTCTGCAGAAGATGCTCAACTCACTCCTCTCCTTCGCCTTGGAGCTGGAGCATGTGCTGGAATAATCGCCATGTCTGCCACTTACCCCATGGATATGGTTCGGGGAAGGCTAACTGTTCAGGTATGTTGTTTTTAACTTTGATATGGATGGTTATATCACTACTGTAGGCTTTCGGGAAACCAGTTTCTTCTCTCTGTGAATCTTTTTTGCCTTTTCTCCTTGAAGCAGAAGTAGAAAGAACTTCTATGTACATTTTATTATAAAGAAGATGAAGTCTATTTTCCTGTGACTAAAAAAAAATGGACATGTTTTACTACCTTGTCGCATGGGAAGTAATATTATTTTTTCTTTCATCTTATCTTTGCAGACAGAAAAGTCTCCATATCAGTACAGGGGAATCTTCCATGCTCTTTCAACTGTGCTGCGCGAAGAAGGCCCACGGGCTCTGTACAGGGGCTGGCTTCCTTCAGTAATTGGAGTTGTAAGTACAATTTTTCCGAAATTTTTGTTGTGTATCTTAGCAGTGTTATCTTCTTATTGTTTTCCCTTAAAAAAAGAAAAGGGGTATCTGAAAATAGGATCATTTATAGCCATCGGGGTATTCATTACTCTTACAAAAAATTGCATTTGTGATTACTTTTAGAGCTGATAGGATTGTCATGGTGTGACTGATCCTTTTGAGGTTTATTTTCTTACACAAATTCTGCCTGATATCTCTGTGCAAAACAATTAACAAGACTTGGACATTTTGAATAGCTTGTGATAATGCAATGGAGTAATAGTCTTGAGCTCGGATTACATATTTTCAAAGAAACTAATAGAGGGAGAGAAATTTGGTAAGTATCCAAATTTCTCCTGTGCTCTAGCTGAATTCTCTCTTTACTCTTAAGATCTGGTTTTGAGAGACAAGTGTTGCAGTTGAAGAGTCGGCACATTTGTCCTGGTTTCCGTAGATGCTGTGTAACAATAACTCTTTTTCACACTGTTAACATCAATGTCTTGATTTGTTATGCAATATCCTTTATTTTCTGTTTGTGAATCTTATCACCTGTCATTTTATGTTTGCAGGTCCCCTACGTGGGTCTCAACTTTGCTGTGTATGAATCTCTAAAAGATTGGTTAATTAAAACTAAGCCCTTTGGGTTAGCTGAAGATTCTGAGTTGAGTGTGACGACAAGACTGGCGTGCGGGGCTGCTGCGGGAACAGTTGGCCAAACTGTTGCCTACCCTCTTGATGTTATACGCCGAAGATTGCAGATGGTGGGTTGGAAAGAAGCCTCCTCTGTTGTCACTGGCAACGGGAGAAGCAGAGCTCCTCTTGAATATAATGGCATGATTGATGCATTCCGAAAAACTGTTCGGCATGAGGGGTTTGGAGCATTATACAAGGGCTTGGTTCCCAATTCTGTGAAGGTAGGTCTGATTCTGTTTTCACGTATTTAGTTTTTGTGAATTTAAAAAAGCTTGAATCAGTGAACATGTTTTCATGTTGGTGCTCTTTTATGTGTTCAGGTTGTTCCATCCATATCACTAGCATTTGTGACTTATGAGGTGGTGAAGGACATTTTAGGAGTTGAGATTAGAATATCAGATTGAAAGTATGTGGAATTTAATTTTGACATTTGTTGGACAAAGGTGTTATTTTTGTACTCAAGGGGTTAGGAAAAAGGTAAAGTAGGTATTCTTGCCTTTTGTCTTTCTAAGGTCGAGCCTAGATACACGTTTGAGCTTGTGTTTATAATTTGCTTTCTTTTGTTTCCCATCTATGTTTCCCTGGGAGCATTCTGTACCTTTCAGCTTCCTATTCATGTGCTGTGTCAATAAGTTATGCAGAAGGAACAATGCAGGAAATGCATTGGCTTGCCTCTTTATGTGAGTTGAGCAAAAGCAAATTTTTGAGTCCTTCCTAGTAATTGGATTTTACTTGATCTCTCTCATGTACTGCATGTTATTGCAATATGAATATCTCATTTAAATAATTGGATGCGAATGAGTAGTAGTTAATATTGAAGCTCTGCATTTGTTTTTTGGATTATATATATTTGCACCAACCGTTGAGCATATAATCCAATGATTATTGCCAGATAAAACAGGTTTTATTTTATCCTGAAAAGTGAAGACAAGTATTTTGACTGCCTCATACATTGTGCTTATTATTTCTGTTGGCATATTTAACATAAAGGGTAGTGAAATGTATACCAGATGCCCCAAACGTATCATAGTAGTGCCAGGATGGTGTCAATGTTACAATGTACATGTTTTATTTCATATAATTCATATAATAATATCTTCGCTCTTCTTCTTTTGATAATCGATCGCTTTAATTCGTCTTCCCTCTGTTAACCCTCATTATTTTCTTCTCTACATTCTTCTACAATGCCTACAAAAAAATAAATAAATAAAAGATAATATCTCTCAGTTAAATTTTGATCTCATTGAGAAAAGTTTGAAATATGTTTTTAAGTTTTGCAATGAACCTCAAATCCTTGATGGGCTGAAATCTTTCATATGGTCGTCTCCCAAGTTTGACTTGGTTTGGTTCCTCCCTTCTGTTTTGTATTCTTGATATGCAGGTGCCTTGGTCGCCTTTTCTAACGTCTCCGTCAAAACTGAGGTGATCTTCACCGGGTGTAGAGAGCGATGAAAGAAGCACAGTAAGGAGATTCATTTCAAGTAGAAAAGATGAATCTTTTTGCATTGAATGTCCACCTTTTTCATCTTCCAGCACCTGTTCTATTTTACTGTGTGATTCTTTAGAATCATCTGTCATTTTTCTTATCTGCCTGTGTTGTAGAGGAAGGTTTTTTCTTTTCCAAGCAGGAAATCAAGGCGCTAAAACCTGAAACTCATTAGCAAATTTCACTCAGACGCAAATCGCGATGAAGAGTTAGTCAGAAACTCACCCAGCCGTAACCTCCGAATCTAATTAAATGAACCGAAGTGATCGGATTTCAAAACCTCGGCAGGTCGCAGGCGAACTTGTAAATCTTTAATAAAAGTGAATTGTGGCCCTGGTTTCTACTTTCTACAGAGACCTTAAAATCTACAGCTGCCACGTCAACAGCGGCTCTCAATGTCAATGGGCCTATTTGGGCTGTAAGGCCAGAGGGAAGCGGAGATAGTCTATAGAGGTGACAACTTACGTGTACACCAAGTTGTGCCATGAACTTAATCCCCGCTAATAACCAAAATTTATCTGGGGCTCGCCTTAAAGCAAGGATTGTATTTTTAACCAATAGCTCAGGACCTTTCAGACTTCAGCGCCAAGCGGTTGACCAATTAGTGCTAAATTGGAACTTTTCACGACACAAATTCTAATAACAATATGAAAGTGTTACATAACATAACGCTTATGGGTTACAATATTACAATGAAATAAGGATTCACACTTCTTTTTTTAATTTTTTTTTTTTTTTTTTTTTTTTTTTTTTTTTAATTTTGGGGGGTCATATTCCTTTTTAATGGTAGAAAATAAAGTAATACCTGCTTACTAACAATGTTTTGCAAAATAAAACATTTGGGTGTGATGAAACAACATTGCATTGTAGATTTCATCAAAAGATATGACATTTATTTATTTGAGTGTGGGGCTATGAAAATTCTTAATTCATAGATGAAAAACGCATCACCAAGTGAAATCAATTGTGATGTCACTTGAGAAAAAAAAGAAGATAATTAAAAAATTACCAATTTTTATGTATATCTATGCCATGTGCCCCCTAATTATTTATTATTATTATTATTTAACAGGTTTTATGTTATGACCTATATATTGAAGAATATGACTTTGCTATTTTAATTTGCCTTTTTTGACCCGGTCAATTTTTCCAATTTTGATGTGTGGGTCGTGCAATATTCGAATATGAACGTTCGTGGCTTATTTGTTTAAGACCACTCACGTAAAGTGTAAATTGTAAAACATTCACAAGAAAATTTTTCAAAATTTTCATTGGTCACATATATGTCTTTCTTATTGAATTAACCTACTAATAATTGACAGACCAAAATAACAAAAAAAAAATAACTGTATTTCATATAAAATATCATTGCAACCCTAAGTAAATATTAAAAAAAGAAAATCTTTGAACTGAACGAGAGAATTTGTTATTACAGGTCTCCGTCCATTATATATATTCACCTACTCATCTACCTAACCTCACCATTTTATTACTTATTTTCCCATATTAGAAGTTTAAACTTAGCAAACCTGTAAACAAAATGCGGATTCATCACTGCTACTGGCACAGACTAACCGCTGCACTTTTTCATTTCATTTCATTGCACTTCACTACACTCGCATTGGGCTACAATCAAAACAAATACAATACACTACACGACCGCGAAATATACAAATTTAATCACACGAGCATCCCCCTCATAAACTATAAAACTTCTCGTTACAAAGAAAGCATATCACTCTCTTTTACTCCAAGCTGTCAAATATCGAACGTCCACTAGGTAGATACAAGCCATTGAGACTTGTAATAACATTAATACAGTCACAGATAATCAGTTTTAAGTAACAAAAGTCCCCACATAATCATAATTCCATAACAGATGGCAAATAATCCTGCTCCGCTTTTCCATTTTAAAAACCAAAAACTCCCAAAACTACCTACCTCGCTCCAAGCCACATAAAGTCAGTTGTTCGACAGATTCATCTACTTTGTTTTCTTAAGTTAAAACTGTTATTTTAGATCTTTGCCAATGCAATCAGTTCTCACCAAATTTGGATCCATTGATCCTATTTTTAGATACAATGCTAATGGACAGTTTGTTTCAAGTGTTTGCTAGCTAGAGACAAAAGTCAAAAATGGTTGCCGCTACCAATTCAAGTGGAAGTATATATAAAATTGTTGCAAATGCTCCAGTGAATGTCGTTTCGGTTCTATTCCTTGAGCAGTTTTTATTTGCTTACCACCCCCAAGTAGATATATTTTTACTTTTTTGTTAGCAGAAACCGATTTGAAAAAAGGTACTTCGACATGTTGAACACTTTAAAAAAAAAAAAAAAACTAGAATTGAACTCTAGCTACTATTTAATGCAGCGAACACTCTTGAATGAGAACAGAGTCACAGAGATTTAAGACACAAATGAAGCTGAACCCTTTAATTTCTCGTATACGCCAGCAACATGTTTTTCTATTTAAAACACAAATGAAGCTGGCTAGAGCCTGAATGCTGTTGGTAAAACTTGGGCTATGGGCTACACTGCCTCCAAGTGTTGGAGGTCCAGTTATTGAAGATCTTGTTATCTTCTGATTCATTGTCCCATCTCATTTAGACAAATTCATCATAAACATGCTTCAAAGTTGGGCGAGGTACGATCGGTGATATCAAGAACTTTGTATTGCCACATATTCTGTATGAGAAAATAAGTTGTCAGCAGACTGATATCCAGACAATTTTCTTGTTTCTAGAAAACTTGTGTTTAGAATCACAATTGTTAGGCTTAGTTATGTTATGCGAGACTGGACTCTTCATTCAGGAAATGATTAAAAAGGAACCGTGATTTCCCTTACCAAGACCATGCTATGGCTAGATCATTGTTATATTTAGTGCAAAATCCCCAGCAATTGTTACTGTGCTAATTCGTTATTTCACACAACATTATTATTATTATTTTTATTTTTACAATGATAACCAATCAAACGCCACTGCTTATAAATAAAATGTTAATGAAAATCATACTTTTAACAATCATCAATGCAGCAAAGCTGATACAGCTAAATTCTTCAAATAACAGAAAGCTCAAGGGAATCTTGTGTCTATCAGTTAAAAACTGAGAGATTAAGGCAAAGTAGGAGGTGCTTTGCTATGGCAAAAAAGTTTGAAGTAAACTTCACAATCTATTGAATCTGACAGTTTTGCAATTATCAATGAAGTAAGAAAAATGAAATTAATCAACTGACCTTGAAAAGAATGTCTTTCACAATTTTGTCCAACGTTTCCTATGCATTGAATGCTTCTTCGACTGTGTAGCTGAAAATTTGAATCTTTCATACTATAAACATTATGCATGTTGAGCAGAAATAACTAATTATACATGAATAAGGAGCATCCAAGACTTCAACCCATGCATGGTTGGCTAATTGAAATTTTAGCTATTGATCGTCATATCCACTTAGTCTTTGAGAGTGAGATGAAAGCTTCACTGTGTATTGAGGGGATCTGGTAGTTTAGGTCTAGGAGAGCTCAGAATCCGACACATGGCCAGAGGATGTTCTCTGCATTCTTGGACTCATTGCCATTAGCTGCCCTTCTGAATTCATTCTTAAACTACGACCGCAAGGAGTTAGTTGCGGAGGTCTTACAGCTCGCCCTTTTGGTGTCCCTTTAAAAACAAACCCAACGGATGTTAGTCCAAATCTTGTCAGTTAAAATCATACCTTCAGTATTACACTAGAAATTAGTATGCTCTTGGGTAGAACTTAAAATTTAAAATTTTCTTATTCAGCTTCTAGAAAAACCTTCCAGAGCTTGCTACACCTTCTGTTTTATAGCATTGATTTCTAGTAACAAAATAATATATCATTGTTTCAAGTAAAAGAGTCGTTAGCAGATGTTCATGAAAATTGTTACCGGTTTGTTTAATAACTTTCGATTCTGAAGGTTTCTTGACACCGGAGAGTTTCTTGTTCATAGCTTCGGGTGAAGGTAAAAACTTTCTTTCAGTCACAGGTGGAGATGGATCCTCTGGTGTGGTCACATTTTCGTCCCCACTTACAGAAGCTTTATCACTTCCTGAGTCTGATGTGTCCTTAAGACTTGATCTTGTTTTCTCTTTCTCCACAACTCTATAAACAAACATTTGAAAGGGGATTTCTGATACTGGTAAAAGATTGTGAGTCTCCCAAGAAGGGAATTTTCTCAAAAGCCTTGACTCAATGTCACTATAATCCACCAAAGGCATTGGCGGGTCTGGCTGGCTATTATAATGAGGGTTCATCGCAGTGAACCGTTTTATATAGCGAAGAATTCTACAGATGGAAGAGAAGCTTGGACGCTGATTTGGGTCAGTATGCCAACATCTCTTTGTCAAATTTGTCACATACTTTGGTGAATGGAATGGGAACAATGGCCTCTCTCCTGCCCTAATGTTTCGACTCATTTTGTCTCCTTGAAGGTGAGCATCTTCAAATGGAACTTTCCCTGTGAGAATCTCAAAGCAGATCATTCCAAAACTGTAAACATCAGACTTTTCTCTATACTTTGAATTTGCTGCACTTTCTGCCTGACCTTTCTCTTCTAGAACTTCTGGAGCATGCCATATAAATGGAAGGGTAGTTCCACCCTGAGATGAAGGGCTTTTTGGGGCAAAGTTCTTCACGGAAGACAGGCCAAATCCTGAAACTTTTGCATGCAGGTATCCTTCTGTTGAGGCACCTCTTGGTTTAAGGAGGATGTTAGAAGGATTTAAATCACCATGATAGATTTTCTTTGAGTGGAGATACTCCATTCCTCTAGCAATTTGAAGCATAAGATCAACAGCAACCGGAAGAGAAAATGGAATTCTCTTTCTTGGGCAACAAATCTCTTTGATGTAGCTGCAAAGGTCTCTACTCATTAGTTCCATAATCAGAAAACACTCTTTCTTTGCCTCATCGGTAAACCCGCATAGGAAATGCATGATATTCGGGTGGGAAAGGGATAATAGAGAAGAAATCTCAGGAACTAAGGGTTCAATGTCCCCAAAAAAGTGTCTCAAGGCAAAACTTTCACCCAACCACTGGATCTCCTTGTATTGACTCCCACTCCCTAATCTTCGCCGCACCTGGTAATCCTCAGACTTAATTAGGATTCTACTTGGTAAGAGTCTCCCACTCAAAGATCCTGAACCATCCAAATCCAAGTTTTTGAAAAGGACATCTATGAGTCGCTGCTCCTGCTTGGTTGCACATGATATTTTCTTTTGCTGGATTTTGTTGAAAAGGATCCACCTATCTTCTTTCCATACTGTATCTATCCTATAGCAAAAATCTGGGATAATAAGATACTGCTTCCCGTATCTCCATTGGAAAAGTTTCTGGTCCTTCCATTCTTTTTTATACTTGCTGGAGTGTACAACTTTCTTCTTTTGCATCTGATCAGGGTCCCATCCAGAAAATTCTGCTGCCATCTCTATTGCTTCGATCATGATTGGAATGCAACTAAGTAAGTTATGGATGTAAAACTCAACACAATCCGTGTTCTGATAAAGGGTAATGGCTTTAGCCCACCAGTCCCTAATTTCCAAGCACTGTTTAATGTAAGTTTCTCCTTCCTTAAATATCCTGTGGAGCTCTTTCAATGGTTGTTCAAGAATTTTCCATTTCAAGCGTCTCTCTTCGAATATCAGGTTTTGTCTCATTTCTTCCGCTATTGATTCATATGCAAAACTGAAGATGTCTAGCAACAAACAACATTGCCTTTGATTTATTTGTATACTGTCTCTGAATACCATTAGCGCCTTCATACTTCCCATGACCTCTCCAATTCGCCCAAATTGCTCCATTCCAAATCAAACTGTGTGTAAATGAGATCAATCAAATTGATCAAAATTTGGCCTGACTCAATATATGCATTATTGCAATATGGAGTGGAACAAGATGTCCAAAGTAAGTTTGATATTTCTTACCAGAGAAAATGATCCAATGGGATTCCTTTGTTTCCAGAAAAAATCAAAAAGCGTTCAAACTTTTTGGAATTTATCAAAAACAGATGGCTGAATCACAAAAATGACAATTCCTGAAGATTTTTGCCAGTGTTAGTCACAATTAACAACAATATAAAAACTAGATATTAAACTCCAATTACTTGGCAATCACCAATTAGATAGGTTACTGTAGAAACAATCACACAATAAGCAAGCAAAAGATTGGGTAAAAATGACCAGTAAGAGGTTCTGGTTTACTTTAGGTTAAATGAGATTCAAATTTTCCTGGGAAAAATTGGGCTTGATAATTTCTGAGTTCTGGGGAATTTTTTCGTCCAGAGTATATGAGCCAACACTTTCCAGCTTGTTTTGGTTAAAAGTTAAAACAACAGTTTGGTTCGGTCTGGTTATCAAAAGGTTCCCGCGAGTTTCGATGATGTTGTTTAATTTGCCATTACCTTTTAACTAAATTTTGATTCTACGCGCCTTCGACTATTACCAGTCTACGCGTTAAAAAAATTATTCATCGACGATCGGAGTATTTTTACCTGTATTATAATTTATGAAAGGTCGTATATAGAAAAATATCAAAATAAAAATAGTTATGATTCTATTATCTGTAGGGTAGGGATATTTCTATCCTACTAGTTGTGTAAACTCAATCCATTACACATAAATAAAAAAATATTTACAATAAATTCATATTATTTTTAATGAATATAAATCAACCAAAAAAAAAATTTACACAATTAATCAATTAAATTCTTTTTATAACTTTTTCTTATTTAGGTTTCTTTGACCATTAAGTTTGCTTTAACATAAGTTTTATTGGACTATTTTACTCTTATGACACTAAATAACCAAATTATCCGCAATAAATACGTGTTATTGCTTTTAATTGTCGGGGTATTTTAATTTTGTGACCTATAATCTAATCTCTATTTTTATTTTAATGAAAACTAATTATTTTTAATACCCTACATGTAAAAAACATATATTTGATAATATGATAATTTATATGAGCATTGTACCGTGAAGACATTGTATTAGTTTAATTATAAATTAATAATTATGGATTGTAATAAAGTAGAGTTGATACATCATTTAGAAACAATTAATTTTATATAAAAATTAAAGTAGATTTTTAGTACTTTTACCTTCAGGGGTAAATAGTCAATTTAAACTTAGGTTAAAGTAGTCTTAGTAGTAAAAAATAATAAAAATCTAAGTCACAACAAATAAATTAAGATAGATTTAATTAATTAATTCTCTAAAATTTTCCTCTATTTGAAATTTTTAAAAATTATGTAGATTTTTTGTAATAATTTTCTACAAGTGGGGGTGGATTTACAAAAACTATGACGTGGAAATATCACGGCACTTATCTATGTGAATCATTTAATTCTAAGAAAAGAAATTAGTTTTGAAAAATTATGAATCGTCCACCACTTGTTTCCTCTAACTTTAACAAGATTAAAAAAAATTATAGTCCACCCATTGTTTACAAAGTGTACTCCTTTCTAATTTTTTTTTGGGTGAGGCTATTTGCACTCTAAAAATTATTTGGAATACTCTTATTTTAATAAATTATTTTATTACAAAAATATCCATCATATTAATTACTAATAAGGACTCTCTCTTATAAACTAACATAATATAATTGTTCTAAACACTCATAAGCACACTCTCTATTCAATATATAATTCTTTTGCTATAAATCCTAAAAATTTCATTTATAGTTTCTTAAACAATATTAGTTAAATAAGAAGTAAATCAATACTTTTAATATATTTTGAATATATTTTTACTTTTTGATTTAAAAAAAAAGTATTTTTTTTTGTAGTCTTCTCCTTCTTCTTTGTCTTTTTCTTCTTTTTCCTTCTTTTAATCTTCTTCTCTTTCTTCATCTGCTTCATCTTCTTCTTCTATTTTTTTTTTGTGCCAGATTTTTTTTCAATTGTTAGTTAAAAAAATTGGGCATAAAACCAATATTGAACATATTCTTTAATAGACACAAAATAATAACTAAAAATTATGTTAAAGAATTTGTTTAGAACTTAATTTGATTCCATTGTTATTTATACTAAATTGTTATTAATTCATTTTGGATTTGCTAAATAGTTTGATTGGTGTTTTGAGTAAATTAATTTAATTAGTTTAAGTAAAGTCTTTTTTGGCATTTTAAAGAGTGTATAAAGTAAAATTTATTTTTTCTAATTTAATACATGAGCGTATAGAGTAATAGAGTGTGCAAAATAAATTTTAGAGTGCAAATAGCCACATCCTTTTTTTTTTTTTGTGCGTAATCATCCAGTATCCGGTGGCTACATTGAGCCCGACTAATATAAATTTGGAGACGAAGTTGCAGTTAAGGCTCCTTTCTATTTTAATGTCATAGATTTCATAATTTTTGATGAGGTTGTAAGTGTAGTGTAGACATTTAACATACTACCATTTGCAAAAATTATTAAATTCTATCCAATGATTGCAAAAGGTGTCAATTTTTGACTCATTGTTAAATTAAACACCAGGGGTCATTTTACTAAGATTCTCTTACACCGGTAATAAACATGTGGAAGACACATACAATTTGTATTTTGCTCTGGACTATTGAACAATTTTAAAGTTCATGGAATTTTTTTGAAATCAGAGAAAATAATAGGTGGATGATTGATAATTCCTCATTTCTTATTGACAAATTTTTGCAACACATTTAAAAAAAAAAATTTAACCACATACTAATACAATCGTGTTTACCATTTCTTGTTCTCTTTTGACAAATTGCACAAATCTTACAAAATTACTTTCAGGATCACTACGAAGAATTAAAAAAAAAATCTCGAAGATAAAAATTGCAGGAACTGTGATGATTCGTTTTAATTGCAAATAGCCAAAAAGTAGAGCGAAATTTCCAAAACGATGCGTTTAATTAAGAGCAAACTAAAGTAAGCATTCGGTCAAACGCATTACTCAAGAGGCCTTGGACAGAATGATTACATAACCTGGGTACTAACAGAATTATACAGAAAGCGGGTGAATAATTGTGGAAACAACGAAATCTGGTTAATCCTTTCGTTGCCTGTTGTTTCCACCACCCACCGACAGCAATGATGCAAAACTACAAATTCATGTAATTATGGCCTATAGTATTGATAATTAATTGTAGTTTAAAAGTTAATTTAATTTGATCAAATATTTTTATGATGAAAATTTTATAATATTTTTATTATTTTTGTTAATATTATTATTTAAAAATTATGTTTACCATACATTATTAATTTTTATTTTATAATTATAGTTTTTTTTTTTTACAGCAACTGTAACTTAAAAGCTATAGTATCTTAATATTAAACATACCTATAAGTACTGGTCTGCATTTCTCTCTGAGTCATTTTTGTTCTTATTTTAACCACTATTTTTTCCCAAAAGGAGAAAAAAAAGAAACCACCATGTTAATATATTATCATCTAAGAGAAATTATCCGAAAATTAAATTACGAATTCATATAAAATTAATTAATTTCATGAAATTATAGATTTTTTTGTTATCAATTATTTTGATTGGAAATGTTTAGAATGCATATGGACTCCACCCTCTTTATTGTGCACTGTGGCACCGCAACTGTCCCAAACGCACCTTAATCTTAATTATGTAGCAGCTACCACACCAATTAACGCGATATGCACGAATAATTCACACACTTGCCATGTCTCATTCCTCGATCTGAAGAGCAAACGTGTGGACAAAAATATTGGCGAGAAAACAAGTGCATGCCCTTGGAGGCTTGGCCTTGGGTGCATTCAATGAACACAACAAACTAGTTCCATACGGGTAACGATTCTAAATCTTAAGCCTGGTTTTAATTGGTCAAGGGAAAGCCGGCCATCGCTTTCCCTCACCGAACGTTTCATAGCAATTAAGTGTTTGAGTTTAGAGTGCATGCAGACTTTCGTGCCCGTTATTCTGATATTATTCTAAATTAAAAGATGAAGTGTAATAGAAAGTTTCATATAGGCTTTGCAGGCATTGACAGTGGTGGCATGCAGCTGAGAGCCCGAGCTTATTCATTGTAATACAGTACAGGGGCCCTGATTTGAAGAGGGTTTGGTAGGGTAAGTCATCAACAATAACTGTTGCAATATTATGATCAGGTAAATCAATTTGTAATATGTAATTATACCTATTATTATATTAAACTTTTTAGTTTTTTTTTTTTAATTTTCATTTTAATTTTGAATGGTCATCAACTAATCATCTATCAATTCATATTCACACAAATTGGTGAGGCGTTCCTACCCTACCTCATTAATTGAGCATGAAGTAGAGTTAGGGTCAGTTGGCAGGAATGTGTGGGTGGCATAGCTTAAGGTTATTGAAAGTATATATTATTAATTTATACACTAATTAAAAAATATTTATCAGGTGCGGATGTCTATATTTTATACTTGATGATAATTGTATTAATTAGTACTCTATTGATAAGATCTGCTTTTAGAATAACAAATTAGTTAACTTTTCAATCTACTAAACTTTTGAGTAGTCATTGATCATGGAGAAATCTGCTCTTGTAAACTGATAATATGCCTGAGCAATTTAAATTCAAAGTGATTATGAACTAATTAATTATTCTATTATATATTTTATGTATGTATTCTCTGCTTCTAAGGTCATTTCGATAATTTAATGGCTATTTCTGAGTGTCAAATTTCATATGATCATTGGAAAGCTTTGTTTTCTCCGTAGTTGCTAGCTATACCTCGCAACAATATATACTTTGGCCTCATTATGTTAAAGCCTCTATAAAAGGCTGCAAGCTGTTGTACCAAAACTACAAGGAAAGTTGGGTAGCACAAATAATATACAATAATTAAGAAAAGGGCAAAGGTCGATATTAAGGGAAGAAATAAAAGATGAGTAGATCAGGAGGAGGAATGGAGCCAGTGGCAAGGGCGCCATCTTCAAACTTTGGGCCAAACGGGCAGCAGCACTCGAGAGAGCGGTGTGGCCATTTTCAGATGCCATTACATTATCCAAGATTCACCAGAGCTGACTATGAGTCCATGCCCGAATGGAAGCTCGAATGCTTGCTCAAAGAATATGGCCTACCAGTCACTGGAAATGTTGAACAGAAGAGAAAGTTTGCCATGGGAGCTTTCCTGTGGCCCTAGCTAAATGAAAGTTCTTACCTCAATTTAATTATCTGATTTGTAGTTTGTTCTGTTCTTTTCACTTTGTCTCGATCAATCTAAAAGCAAGTATAAGTTAGTTATGGTTTCTGGTGTAGTTAATATTATTACATTGTACGTCGGTTGTTTAATTTCAAGTGTATAATTAGCTGGGTGTTGTTTAAATGCTGATGCTTATGCTGTGTGTGTTTAAGGAAATGTTGACTGATTGATTTAATTAATATTAATTTGTGATTTCCTCATTTTGTTTTATATATATGGCGTGAGTAATTATGAACTTATGCTTCTGTTGGGTTGCTATTATCAACTTCTTGATAAGGATCTATTATGTGCATGGTCCAAGCTTCCGACGATAATGGCGAATTTCAGCCTTGCCTTGTTTTTCTTTAACAGACCATTGACCGGAGGAGGAGGATTCTCTTCTCTATTTACGCGCGGGCGTGGGCGTGGCCCTTGTTTATTATGATGCACATGCTGCCGGCCCGTGCTGGTAATAAAGAGTGAAGGGAAAAAGTTGAAATCGAAAATCAACAACAAATTAATAAAAGAAAAAAGAAAGGAACAGCAAGGACATGTCTAACGGGGCTAAAACTCAACCGTAAGCGAATGAGGCCCAATATCCATATAGGCCTAAACCTAAATAAGTAATTTGTTCGGGTGGTGAACGTGACGATATTATGAAGCGCGTTTTGTTCGGTGAATTTTCAATTTTAACACCGGGCCATTGCGTTCCGCACATTCGCTTTCTCTGCCTCTCCGAATATTTTTATTAAGGCTAATTAAGAGAGGAGCTGAAGTTAAGAAGAGGAGCGGAGGAGGTAGGTGAGGGGCCAAGAGGCCAAAATTGCACTATCCAAGATACACTACGAGTCCATGCCTGAGTGGAAGCTTGATCAACTTTTTCTTCAAGATTATGGCCTAACACTACCACTCCTTGGAAATGTCGACCAGGAGAGGAAGTTTGCCATCGAAGCTCTCTTGTGGCCTAATTAATTAATTTATATTCTCTATTTCAGCTACGCGGTGCGCCTACAATACGATTCTTTTATTTTTTTGATAAGCGTTTAATTTTTATCAGTGTCACGACATCGCAGCAAGCCCTAAAAATGGCCCAAAACTTGAATGTGCACTTGTGGCCCATATTGATTTAACCAAGGCCCATGAAAAGCGTTACCCCTGTATGACGTTACTACTGTCTACTGCCCAGGGAGTAGGAAGGGAAAGTGAATATAATAAAATTGCATTTAACGCTCACACAGCGCGCACGTTATTATTAACTGACTGGGTGAAATCGCACAGGCACACACTCGTCTGTGACTCTGGTAGTGTGATTCACTCAGTCACCATATATAAATGCCATCATAATTCCCGGGATTCAGGTATCTCATCTCGTAGTTTTCCCTCTCTTATTCCCTTTTCAAAAAGCACCCGCGCCACAGCGAGAGTAGGAAAGCAGAATAATTCTTTCGTCTCGCATTTTCTTCCATCCGAAAACCCTAAATTTTCATCCAGGATAAATTGAAGCAAACGAAAAAAAAAGAAAATGCCGAGAGAAATTATCACTCTGCAAGTGGGGCAATGCGGGAATCAGATCGGAATGGAGTTCTGGAAACAACTCTGCCTCGAACACGGCATCAGCAAAGAAGGCATTCTCGAAGACTTCGCTACTCAGGTCCTTTCTCTTCTCTCTCTCGCTCTTTTTAATTTGCTATTTTTTATTTTCCATTTTTTGCTTTTCTTTTAATGTTTTCTTCCACGCAAGCGCAATGGCTTGCTATTTAGTTGCCGTGAAAACTGTAAGTAAATTATTACACGATGGATTCTCATTTAATTGAAAGATGTCTGTTTGGTTTTTGAAATATGTATGAATTCAATTTCGATCTATGTAACTTTTATGTTCTCCGTTTTCGAGTTTTCTGTTCCTGTTGTGGTGTGACACCATCATGGGATCTAAGTTCCTGGGATCAGGGCTTGGTTCTGTAGGGTTATAGAATTCTTCAATAAGTTCTGTGTTGGCTTTTATCTCAAGTGACAACACTGTTTACAATAGTCAATCATTTAAGAAATGTAGGGATAATCAACAAACACTGAGATATTGGATAAATTGCGTCTACAAACCTTATTCATGTTTAGCTACAGCTAACGATTTGTCAATGTTTACTCTTTCCGCTATATGTGACAAATGGAGGGCTTGTATTCATCCGTCTCATCATTATTGCTGTGGCAGGGAGGTGACAGGAAAGATGTGTTTTTCTATCAAGCTGATGATCAGCATTATATTCCCCGAGCTTTACTGATAGATTTGGAGCCGAGAGTGATAAACGGAATTCAAAATAGTGAATATAGAAATCTCTACAATCATGAGAACATCTTTGTTTCTGATCATGGTGGGGGTGCTGGAAATAATTGGGCCAGCGGATATCATCAGGTATTCTACTTATTATTCATACTTTGACATACTTTCTTTGTGTCAATTTCAATACGCAAAGAATTCTTGCATCTTCTGTTGAGAATTGAATGTGGATTTCTTTGGTGTCAATTTCAATACGCAAAGAATTCTTGCATCTTCTGTTGAGAATTGAATGTGGATTTCTTTGATGTCTACCTTAACATTATGCACTACAGAACACATAAATGGTCACTCCATCTGTAGATTATTGTTAGCGATTTTTCCTTCTAAATTATCATAAATGAGTGTGTATAATTGTGGTTCATATTGTGGGCCTTCATGTGGGTCATATTTTGGAATGATTGAATGCAGGTGCAAATGTGAATTTTCTATATCTTACTGAAGTTTAATAGAAGTTTCTAGACCAGTCTGCTTGTTCACACTGATAGTTGTGATAAATCGAAGGTTATAATGAGTTGGAGGTTGTAATTGACGCTGTGTCAAGGAGCAGTGCTAATCTTTATAAGTTGTTGATAATTCTGGAAGAGCTACTCATGATGCAACATCCAATTGAAAACTTAACTTTCTTTTAGCCCATTCCTTAATCCTTGTAAAGAAATAATTTAAACAATCAAGTGGGTGTTTGCTATTTTCCTGGATGGCACGTTAAAATTACATGACTTTCTTGTTAGTTAATTGAAAGTGACCTTTTTGGTTTTGAGATGTCACTTAATTGTTCAGGTGGTGTGATCTGTGTTTGTGTCTCAACAGGGGAAAGGTGTTGAAGAGGATATCATGGATATGATTGACAGAGAAGCTGATGGAAGTGATAGTCTTGAGGGATTTGTTCTATGCCATTCAATTGCTGGAGGAACAGGCTCAGGTCTCTTTACCTTTCATCACTTTGTTTCTTTATATTAAAATTTTGAAATTTTCTCTGTTTTTTTTTTAAGTGTAATATTTCACTCATGAATTTAATTGAAGTTTACTGTTTGGTTATATGAATTTTATTTGGATGAATCCATAAGTACTCTGGAAAACAAAAGGACAAATAAAATGACCGCTTGTGACTTTTGATATTCAGTAGGGGCAGATGAACTATGCAGGTCGATATTTAAAACTTTGAATTTCCAATATTTCGATTTATTGTCTACATAGCTTGCCATTGCTGCCAATAGTATATATTTGATGACTTAAGTACATCATTCTTGATTTTGAGTGTCTCTTCACCATGCATTGAAGGTATGGGTTCATATTTGTTGGAGACTTTGAATGATCGCTATAGCAAAAAGCTGGTTCAGACATACAGTGTATTTCCCAACCAGATGGAGACAAGTGATGTGGTGGTCCAACCATACAACTCTCTCTTGACACTCAAGCGACTAACCCTAAATGCCGACTGTGTTGTTGTTCTTGATAATACTGCACTGAATCGAATTGCTGTGGAGCGCCTACATCTGCAAAATCCTACATTTGCTCAAACTAATTCTTTGGTTTCTACTGTAATGTCCGCGAGCACAACCACATTGAGGTATCCAGGATACATGAATAATGACTTGGTTGGTCTTCTTGCCTCTCTAATTCCAACGCCAAGATGCCATTTTCTCATGACAGGATACACGCCTCTAACTGTGGAACGTCAAGTAAGTTTTGGACATCCTGTTGTCTGCATCTGTACCTTTGCAGAAATTTGTATTTTTATTCATTTAATTTTGTTCGGCTGATTGTGTGGATTAGAGAAAAGTTTCAGGCAACTCTTATTCTGCATTCCAAGAGTTGACTGGAGTCTATGAAACTCTCTTCTTCTTTTTATTCAGTGGAGGAGTGATATGTGTTATAAAGATGACCTAATGCAATAATCTTCACTGTAAAGATGACCTAATGCAATAATTTTCACTTACAGTGAAGTAATATCACGTACTTCAATTAAAAGAAAAAAAATATTATCACATAAGTTATTTCACTTCAATCTACATTAGTACCAAACTGTTATCCTACAACCCGGAGTTCAACTTGAAGCTTGGGCTATTACATTTTAAAGGAGCTGCTTGACCAATTAAATCTCCAAATTTCGGCAATTGATGAAATGGAAGCTGAAAGAGTGTAGCGGGGTTGGTTCTGATGTAGTTGTTACTCTTTTTAGTATCATATAACTATTTTTGATATCTTATATTCTTTCAAATTGGGTTTTGCATTCATTGCCCTTAAAAGAGGATGCTTTTAGCTGCAGTTTGATGCAAGTATATTCTCCTTGGCAGGCTAATGTGATCCGTAAAACTACTGTACTAGATGTTATGAGAAGACTGCTGCAGGTGAGAAACTTTTTCTAAAACTAATTCAATAAAATGCAGATAGGCATTATTCTGAGCATTTTTTCTTCAGACCAAAAATATCATGGTTTCTTCGTATGCTCGTACAAAAGAAGCTAGTCAGGCGAAGTATATTTCTATATTGAATATCATTCAAGGAGAGGTGGACCCTACTCAGGTAATTTTATCATAGATTGTCCATGTGATTGCTATTACTTTTTTTCGTTTGAAGATATATCATTCGGGTTTACGAGTGAACAAGCTACCTAATTTCTTATCTTTGGCCTTTAAAACTTGGGAAATGTATGCACTTTGGGTTTTTTTATGTGTTGCCTCTATGTTACCAATTAAAAGTTTTTTTTTTCTGGCTTGTTAAAGAGGCAAGTGTTACAGTGGTGGCAGATCATTTATATTGACTTAGGTTCAATTTGATTGAAACTTTACTTCATGGTGTAATTGTACACAGTATTGTAGAGCTGATTGAAGATGGTAATGTTGTATGCACAAGCTACCTAATTTCTTATCTTTGGCCTTTAAAACTTGGGAAATGTATGCACTTTGGGTTTTTTTATGTGTTGCCTCTATGTTACCAATTAAAAGTTTTTTTTTCTGGCTTGTTAAAGAGGCAAGTGTTACAGTGGTGGCAGATCATTTATATTGACTTAGGTTCAATTTGATTGAAACTTACTTACTTCATGGTGTAATTGTACACAGTATTGTAGAGCTGATTGAAGATGGTAATGTTGTATGCACAAGCTACCTAATTTCTTATCTTTGGCCTTTAAAACTTGGGAAATGTATGCACTTTGGGTTTTTTTATGTGTTGCCTCTATGTTACCAATTAAAAGTTTTTTTTTTCTGGCTTGTTAAAGAGGCAAGTGTTACAGTGGTGGCAGATCATTTATATTGACTTAGGTTCAATTTGATTGAAACTTTACTTCATGGTGTAATTGTACACAGTATTGTAGAGCTGATTGAAGATGGTAATGTTATTGGACTATTTTTCTCTCTGTTATATTTTTTGGAATTTTTTTGTATAATGTTAGACTACTGTTAATTCATCTTGCTTGTTTGAACTGCAATTGCCTTAGAATAAACTCAAGGGGATTGCATTGGTTTGCTCTTTTGTCAGGTGCATGAAAGTTTGCAGAGGATTCGTGAAAGAAAGCTTGTCAACTTTATTGAGTGGGGCCCTGCAAGTATTCAGGTCTTCTCCATTGAATTAGCAATCTTCTGGTCTTCATTCTTTTAACTTGAACTTGTGGCTCAATGCTGGGCTTAACATGACTTTTGCTGTATGAGTTCCTTTTTTAGGTTGCTCTCTCTAGAAAGTCTCCATACGTTCAAACTGCACATAGGGTAGGATTTCATATCCTGTCTTCAAATTCTCTATTTTACATCCTTTCTAATGGTGTACAATCGTTTAAAATCTTACCGGGGATGTCAAACTTTTCTGACTAGAAATATATATGTTGTATTTGTAAGGTTAGTGGTCTCATGCTGGCAAGCCATACTAGTATCAGGCATCTCTTCAGCAAATGTTTGAGCCAATATGAGAAGTTGCGGAAAAAGCAAGCCTTCCTTGACAACTACCGAAAGTTTCCAATGTTTGCTGTAAGTTTCCAGCTTCACAACTGGCATGATTTGATAATTTTGCAGATGCCATTGGAATAATAAATTATTTTTCTCTCTTGTTATATATGCATTTATGCACATGTTTTTTGATCATAAGATATTATTGTATTTGAATAAAACGTGCTTTTCGATTTGAGGAATCAATTTTACATATCTGATAAATGTTCTAATAAATTGGGCACAGATTGTACTGTTCTCCTCATACCTTATTGACAATAGGCCCTTCATGAATAATAGTCGCTTAAGCTTGTGCTATGTTTATTGAGTGCTTGTGTTACATTTGCATATTATTCTGATGAAATATTAAACATTGGCAGGACAATGATCTGTCAGAATTTGATGAATCAAGGGATATAATTGAGAGCTTGGTTGATGAATATAAGGCTTGCGAATCCCCAGATTACATCAAATGGGGAATGGAGGTTTGTTATATGGCCCCAATGTCTTATGCCCTTAGTTCCTTATGGATCTTACTGATTACTTGATGATTTATACAGGATCCTGACCAGATTCTAACAGGAGAAGGCAATGCCACAGGATCAGTGGATCCAAAATTAGCAGTGTGAACAAACCAGGTAAGCTAAAATTGCATTATCCTTGAAAATTAGGAGTCTATGAACTGGCTCTGCTTGTAGTGGGGTACTTTTCAGAGGAAAGATTTATCCACTGAGTGGTTAAGATGTCATGTTCTTCTAATGGGTTGCTGCATTAGATGATCATACAACCAGTTCGAGCATCAATATGGTGCATCTCAAAAATTTCTAGTAGTACAACTATAGTTGTGGATTCAAACTTTTTGCCTTTAAATAATCATTAGAAAGCTAAATTCCTGCATCATTGGCTCTCAACACTTACCATTGGGTTACGGTGACCATCCTTTTGTAGCTCTTTGTTTAGATTTTACTTGAAGCTCTTGCATTGCAAGTGCTAGTGAAATCTTTGCATGTATTCTTTTAGAAGCTACTGAAGTAGCCTTAATGTTATAATTGCAAGGTTTGAATTCCCACACTGTTTTCTCCATAGTTCACTCACGTAGATGTAGTATTATCTGATTTCCTTGTGGAAGCTTCTTTTCCCCCCATTTGAGTCAAGAGAGTTGACTATCTTCAATTTTGCTCGCTACAGGATGTAGCCTTTTGCTGAAAGCATGCTGGAAGGAGAATTGTAATTAAAGATGGGTGTTTGTATTTGAAGTTGTTCCTGTTGTGTGGAACGTTGAGTGATTTATAATGCATTCAAGTTTTGGGTGTTTTTGTTTTCAACTGTATTTGTTGATATACCTAAGTCTGAGAAATGCAGAATCTCACTGTTTTCATCAGGTTGCCTTTGCTGTCCCCTAAAATCTAAAGAAATCCAGGCAACGCAGCTGCAGCAAGAATTTCAAAATTTCTGGCCTGGATTGACCTCTTCTTACAACTGATGGCTGATATGCTTCTTGTTTTTCTTATTCTGTTGATGTATTATTTAATGTGGGTCAAGAGATTTTGCATCATCTAAATGTTTTTGAGAAAATCGTGTCGTGTTACAATACTTCCCATGTGGCCTAGTATCGTCAAACATAGCAAAACATAGCATGTCGTGCATTGTACGTGCATGTTTTGTAGTCCCATTTATGGTTGTGTTGTCTGTCTTCTTCTCACTCAGTACCGTTTTGATATCATCATTATAATTACACAAGGTTCTCTTTTCTCTGAGTTTTAGACCCATATTACTGAGTGCCTCCAGGAAATTGAGTTTTGAATGAATGCCAAGTCATCTCTATGACTACGGGTAATGACTGCCCCTATCAAAACAATTTCGTGTTTTGAGATATCGGATTAAGGTATGTACAAAACATGGTTCTTTTATTTGTTTGATAGCCTAGCAACTGTAGTATGCTGCGGAGCAACTTGAAAATTTGAAAGGTAAGGCACTTTAACGTAGGATTTAAAATAAATCCCAATTAAATTGAAAGTCTTAAATTTATTCTTAGTACAAAACATTTTGGAATTGAATTTATAATTTGGGCATTCGAAAATATAATGATTGTCATGTAACGGTCAGGAACGGTCAGAATGCGACGCCGTTAACACAAGCTGTAATTGAGTGTCGTAGGCGACACTCGTGCAATAACTTCTAGGAACAGGAAAGAAAAGAGCAAAGAATTTCTGTTCCTCATGTTACGTTTGTTAGTAGGACGTGAAATGCTACTGCTCCACTAATTTTCCTTGGCTGCGGTTACCAACACAAATTCTCTGCAATGAAAAATAAAAATAAAAAGAATAAGCAATAAATGAGTTAATTCGAAGAAATTTATAAATCTTCGTAAATATATTTTTTGATATTTTAAGAGATTAAATATCTCTCAAAATAACTATTTATAGAAGTTGAACTTAAAGATTAAGAGCATAGTAGAACCCGTGATCCTTAAAATTTTGTAAACACGATAACTAGTTTTAATTAGTCAAAATAAATTATGATAATAACTTAAAAAAAAGATAAAGATAACTTAAGAAAATAATTAGGTAAAAATTTATTTTTTAGAAGGCCGCATCAATACATGGTCACAAATTTCCATGATAAGAAATAAGATTTTACAGAAATTGAATTAAAAAAAAAACATTGGTTGTTGGAATGAGTAGCATTAAGGTATTTTAAAATTTTTTTTCTTTTTTTTTTATTTGGTGGCATTTTCACATCATACCTTCTATTATTTAGGATGGATAGTTCATAGTTGGGGTGTTTGTCAATCATTACTTAATTTGTACAGCCACATGCCGTCAATTTGACTTTTGTTTAAATTTTTGAAATTTGTAATTTAGCTCCACCGGAAGACCACAATGGGATTTATTGAAGTCTTGAATCAGTAGCTGACTAATTGTGGAATCCAATAATCCACCAGATAATAATAATAATAATAATAATACCTGTAAACGCATGAGATGAGACTAGAGGCGTTTTGTAACAACTTTAATAACAATAAATAAAATTAGCCGTTAAATCCGTTTTACTTTTGAACAGTAGGTGGGGGCAGGAAAGATAATTGGGGGACAACTGGGCTGACAGTCTGTAGCCGAATGAAATGAAGTTTAGTGTTTTGGATCAGTAGCAGGGCAGGGGGGGGGGGGGGGGGAGTCACATGGCCTTCTTGTTGTAATCAACAATCACAAACAAACCTCAAATCCATGTGGACCCCGACACAAAATTACCATTATACCCTCGATGGATTGCCGGATTTCTCTATATCTCTCTCTTCTTCCATTTCCAGCCTTCTTGTTTTAAAAAGAGAGAAACTACTGCTACAAAATTAAACCATCCATCCTCACATTCACATTCTATCTTTGGTTGCTGTTTCTCTCTTAAATCACATTATTACTGGGATTTGTAGAGGAGGAGGAGAAAAAGAAAAAGAAAAAAAGAATTATTATTATTATTATTATATTAAAAGAGAGAAGAATCAAGAAAAATGGAGGCTGTTACATCAAGAGTATTTGTCTGCTTCTTGGCACTTTTGGGTATCATATTTGCCATTGTCTCTCCTGCAGTTGAAGCCCAAACTCCTGCTCCTGGCCCTTCTAGCGATGGTAGGTTTTCTTCCCTTAGAATTAATTTAGATCTGTTCTTTTGGTTGTTTTTCCCTTAAAATGAAATGATTACTCAGTTTGTAATTGTTGTTCAGGGACATCCATCGACCAAGGGATCGCGTACGTCCTGATGCTGGTGGCTCTGCTTCTTACATACCTCATCCACCCACTTGACGCATCTTCTTCTTACAGCCTCTTTTAAATTTTCTTAGAAAGAAAATTATTAATTAATTAGGAGTTGGAGATGGATGAATGATGGGACAATGTGTGTGTGTCTGGATAAATTAGTAGTGCGGGGAAGTTTTATTTTTTATTTTTATTTTTTTCTTTTTCTTTCTTGTGTGTGATTCTTGATCTTATTATTTATTGTTATTGGCGTGTGTATTTATCTCCAACATTTTATTCAGCTGCAAAGGTTAGGTGGATATTCTTTTGCTTCCTTGTGCCTTGGTAGTAATATTTACTTTTTGGGATTATTTGACTTCTAAGACTAGCTTCCGGTATTCTACTGCGTAATAAATACAGTACCCATATCTGGGCCAAATTTCAAATGCCATCTGATATATAAAAAGAAAGAAGAAATGAAATACAAGTTGGCGATGACAAGAAAATTGAAAAAAAAAAAAAACAAAATTATAAAAGAGATATAACTTTCTGCTATAGGTACATACCATATAGCCGTAGGATGCAAAACTCAATTAAAAATCCCTTCTCTAACAACCATGGTCCATGGCTTATTCTCTACAATGATGGAAGTTGAATGTAACTTTCTTTCAAAGAAGAGAAATGCACTGAAAAGATTTGTTCTCTCTCTAATTCGAAGCAATGAAATGGCCTTAACAGCAAAAGGAAAAAAGAAATTCTCTCCAAGAAGCTTCCTGTCGATCAGCCTCCAAAATGAATTGAATTGAAGGTACATAAGTTAAATTCCGTCAATTGCAGGTGTAATAGACAGTCTGTATTATCCTCCCGCTCGCTCGATTAAGGTGTCTATAATGCAGAATATAATCTGTCTTATCCTTCAGCTCGATTAATGTGTCTATAATGCAGATTATAAAATAAAATTTTCAGCCGGCACCATCATCAACTTAAGCCTTTCAATTATTGAGTTGGTGTCTGTGATATAAAGCATACTTGACAACCTCATAGAAGGAGACTACTATGCCAACAGATGGACCGGCACGAGCAACACGGGGCCCTACTCCTGTAAACAATCCTTTCATTCCTCCATCCCTGTTCCAGGATAAAATTTGGGATCATGAAGGTCAGTTGAAGCTAATATTCTTGAAAGTAAAACGTCAATATAGTCTAATGAATCATTTTCACATTCTCCGGCTGGTAATATAAAATACAAAATGAAAATTAAAAAGAGTGCTACCCACCTCCAGATTTCCATCAATGTTTGCCTTGTAGTCATCTTTACTGCCCTAGTAGGATCCTTCTGAAGATGGCAAAAGGAAAACTGTCTTAAGAACCAAAACAGTTAAAGGAACCAAGGAAATATTCACTGAGAGTCAATTCAGCAATTCTGATTCCTTAATTTTGCTCCCCTTTCAAGCTGAAGTTGGTCCAATGTTGTCATTGCTATCTCTAGTGACAATTTAACTTCTATCAAGGTATTTTGGTCAATGAAAACAAAGAAATATAAATGATGTCAATACAAAGGTTGCAGTTCAATTTACTACCACCTAAGATTCCCTGTTCATACACAAAAAAAGACATTCCACCTTTGAAGGTACCGTCTCAGTCAAGTTTTTGACACAATCAATGCTCATTCAGACAGATATGATGGTTACTTCGCCTTTCCCCCCACCCAACCAAAACAAATAAAAATAAAATTCCTCCCTGAGGTACCAAAGTTTTTTTATTTTTCAATTTCATTTTGCCCCGTCACTGAACGATCTTTTCTAGTTGCGGGGAATCAAGGGCGGGACAAAATCCTAATTGAAAAAATTAGATGCATGCCAATGAAGCTTGGTTCTGAGAAACCACCTCTATTTGACGTCGTGTCCTAGAAACATCCAAGGGACATGTAGCTGCAGCTGCAATGCTCCCTGCAACAAAACCTCCAGTGAAGTTTGCCCCCAGGATACTGGTTACCCTGGCATCATCACCCACCAGGGAGAGAATACCTCTCCTGATCTACACAAATGACAATAGGAAAAATAGCATAAGTTTGACATCTCCCAAGGAGTAAGATATGGGTGTCAAGGTTTGAAAATTAAGATATATCCTGTAACTTCTCAAAAAAATAAAATCTCACTGGCTCAAGGGTTGACCAACAGATAGCAGAGAAAGGAACATCACGAGCAAGTTGTGCTCCAACACCAGTCCACAAGATGCGGTAGTTTTGTACTGTTAAGAAGGATGTGTCAGCAATGATATCAAAAAGGGCATCTGAGAACTCATGTAGTTAAATTTTTGAGATTATCCATCAAGCTCAATCAGTTCACAATAGATTACCAGATAATTGCATGTGCTGGTTCAACATCAATCGAAAACCCAATTTAAGGGAGAGAGCACTATACTTTCTAGTATCCATTCAAAACATATTCAACTTACACTTTTGAGAGTTATTTCCGCTCTTGACTGGGTTGACAACACCAACAAGTGTCTTCCACACTCCTGGAGGCTTCACACCAGACTGTGTTTCCGTGAATGCCTAAAATGCATAGAAAATCAGAAGAATAAAATTTCATTAAAAAAAAAAAATAAATAAACAATCCTATTAACAGAGATAAACGTGTCTTCATACATAGTCAAGGAAGTAACTAATAGAACACACTCATGAACATGGATAGTGAATGCCTCAAGAATATTTTAACTAAGGAATAATGGATGAGCTGATATCCTGTTACAGGAGAAGAGAGAAAAAAGGCCACCGGTCTTTTATAGGAAATACTACTTGTGTTGCTACAATTTCATTCCATAAATTGAGTATAAATTGTCAAGTCAGAAGGCAGAATCCCACAACAAGATCCTACAATTGGATGAAGTATTCAGCTTCGGAATACCTATTCTGCACTCTACTCCAATGTGGATTTTATCAGATAATTAAACAATCAAGATGGCCCACTGCTATCTATGAGAAACCAAAATCAAGCAGACAAGTCAGCTACAATCTTGTAATTCATGGTCATATTGGGAAAGATACAAGAAAAATATATCAATATACCTGCATGCGTGTCCTTGCCAATTCGATGGGGTAACAACTAATACATGCTAATGAACGTGCAGCAGACCCAGCAACTAGTGGGACATATGGTGTCAAGATTGGAGCATTGCCAGTAGTGAAATTTTCCATCAAATTGCGAAAACAGTCATAACAAGGAAGGTAAATTCCCACCTGAAAAAAGTAATTAAAAGGGAGTAAAAAAAAAAGGGTGATCATCAGAATGGAAAACAATTTCAATGCCACACTCATGTATGGGATAAAATATTAGAAGAAACACAAGAAATTTACGTACGAGAGAGACTTACTGTTGGCACAGACAATGCTAAACTTGCATAGGTGCCTCTCCATAGTCGAGCAAATCCCTCCTGCACATGTTTAGCTCTTCTGAAACCTTTGATATTAATGATCAAAATTTAAAATTCACCGACAGTAGCACCAAGCAATCTATTTATCAGAGGCGCATTAACTAGACAATACAAAATCTCTTCCCAGAATATACAGAATCACACTGCAAGTATAATGCAGTACGCTAAAACACCATCAGTTGACTTGTTCTAAACATTGTCTATAAGACAGTCTTTACAAATCCCAGGTCTTACAGAATTATTTTGCCCACGGATCAAATCAATTTAGGGCTGAAAAAAATGACGCCCTCTAAATAGGAAATCAGGAGTATTAACATGTAAATTTCGATTGAATTTAGTTTTTCTTCTTCATAATTTTCCAGTGAACTATAACAACTACTTTCTAGGATCTCTTTCTTCTTTGAAGATACAATAGCTTTACAAAGATCCAATATACAACTCTTTAGGATAAAAATAATCCTAGGAATGCTTTTCTCCAAGGCATAAACTACATGCTTTTGGAAAACTTCAGTTCTTTTTATCAGATATATGTGTAATTCATTCATAAAAGTCCTTGTATCCACCAACCTGGCGTACGACTTTGTAGAAAACATCCAGTGTTCCTTTATATCTATTACATTCTGGAGCTGGTTCAGTGCCTGGAACTGCACATGTGCATGATGGAGAATTTCTCATATCTGGAAGCATCTACAGAAACAATTTGAAAGACAGCACTTGTCACAAGATCATATAACATAGAGCAGTAAAAACAGTATTGTCTATGCATAACGATCATAACAGAAAAGAGAATTCATCTATCACATTTGTCATTCCAACCCTCTCAAAATACTAGCCGAAGGACAGGAGGAGACAAATTTAACAAAAGAAAACCAAGGGGGGAAACCGAAGGAAAGCAAAATAGATGACACGCATTTTTTAAACATTTGGATTCATTCTCTTAACAAGTTATCTAACTCTTAATGCATTTAGTACCTAGAGATGTTTGACAATGGCAAGAGCTTAGACCACAATAGCAATTGATGAAATTTCATTACGTAAAATACCACTAAGTTTTGGTAAGACTGTTATGTGTGCTAAATATAATTCATTTTGATATCAGTGCACAAAGACTTTTTTTCTGATATGGCTGTTCATATACAGAGAAGATACCCCACTTTCTCTAATATCAATGTTTTAAGCATTTTCCTTCCTGATAAGATACCATTTCGGATAGTGTAGAATGCAAAGTAAAGAATCCCAAAAAGTGCAGTTCACATACCGTGTTACCTTCAAAAGATGCAGTACGACATAGACCCTCATAAGGGACGCCGGCAGCCTGTGCTTGCAACCTTGTCTGAAGATGAAGGCAGGACATCCATTAGCTTTTTAGCTTCATCATAAATCTCAAAACATGAAGCAATGTGAAGACTAGGATTTCTGAAAATTGTTAAAATGGAGAAGAGATTGAGGATGCAAGCAGCAAGCATCACTCAAATTTAGAAAATACATCGAGCACCTTTAACCCACGTTTAAAATATTAATAATAATTAGTAAAGGAATTGTGAAAAGAAGCCGAATAAAGAAAATCATTTTTTCAATCTTTTTGCTTCCTTTTCTTCCACTCTCTGAAAGAATCATACATTACATAGCTTCTCGAGAACTAAGAATAAAGACACAAAATTTGGATTCTATTCTTGAGAAAGAGGGAACCAACAATTAACACCTATCCAAAGTAAGATTCTTAAAAGTAGAAAAAATAATAATAATAATAAATAATGAAAAAAGACAATTAAAGGGAAGAAAAGTTTCCATACAACAGAGCAAAATTAGCAATGAGCAAGTTAAGTAAAGAAAGAATGAAATGAAAATTGAGGTGGAGAAGAGTCAATATAAAACCTTAGCGACATCGAGTGGATTAACAATAACGGCAGAAAGGATAGCAGCGCCAGCAGCAGAGAAAGCTCTTTCTGCAAACCCCAAACTGAAATCATTTATGGCTTTTGAATGCTGTAAAGTTTCCTCGTTCGACACTGATACAGACGAAACGCTTCCCTCCAAATCAACCCTGGTCGCCGCCGCCGCACTCATCCACGAAGGCACGCTCGCCCTTGACCCCACCACCATTCCTCTGTTGTTTACTTGTAAAATTCCAAACAATTTGCAGATACCAAAACAGCAGAATTCGAATTGCGAATCAAAATAAACAGCAGGGTATGGAGGTTTGTTAGTCTTTGAAACTTTTTTTTTTAATTTTTTTTTTTTTAAATCAAATATTGGTTAGTTTTATTTCCATTCTATCCATCCATCTAGGTCTTTCCAATTAATTTGCATGGCAAAGGAAGAAAAAGAAATAGGAGGGAGGGGACAAAGCGATTGGTTTGTTGGAATTGGGCCACTTGGCGTGTAAATGACGGCGCCAAGTAACTTATCGTCGTCTGACGTGTACTTTTTTCCAAGAGATAAACCTTCACACCGAGAGAATGTGAGCTTGACGCGCAAATTTTGCTCATTCTGTTTGTTGCATTGTATAATAAACAAAATACTTAGTATTTATTTATTAAATATATCCTTCTATTTATCTTACTAATACCTATTTCTTAATTAATATTATTTATTAAAAATAATTATTTTTTCTTCACTCCCAATCTTTGAATGGATTAATTTATTATTTTTTAATTGATTCAAAATTTGAATTAAATATTAACTCTTAATTTGATCCCAAATGTCGAAATTAAATAAAATTTTAGATTTTCACACAAAGTAAAATCAATATCATTAATAACAACAAAACCTATCAGTTGTTCATAAAGTTAAACAAAATCTAATACTAAAACTCATCGTAGTCAGTAGATGTGATTAATTAATAGTGAAGAAGATGGGTGGTGGTGGTGATGAATTTATTATTAATGAAGATAGGTAATGAGAGTAAGGAGAGTGGGGGCAGAGGGAGAATATAATAAAATAAAAAAATATTTTTTATTTTAATAAAGGTAATTATGAAAAGTAATAAGATAAATTGAAAAGCAGAGACCGTGAGAGAATATGAGGGTATCAAATATCATTAGATTAGAGCTTTTAACACTCCTAAAATACCCATAAAAAATTCTTATAACACCCTTTTTGAATAATATATTTTTTTTCTGAAGCACCCTGAGTTTATTTTATAAAATACTAACCCATAAATTAAAATAAAATATCTTGTTATTAAATTTCACTTTAAAAAAATTCTTTGAAGTTTTTATTTATAAATGCATACGAATCCTAAAATTTCAATTTTTTTTGTTACATAATTTCAATTTTCATAATTCTAAATTCTCATAAAAAATTTTTGATTAAAGTTTAAATTGCAAATATAAATTATGAAATGGGATGGGTTAAAAAAACTGCTGAAAGAATAATTTATTTAAGTGTCTAAAAGAAAAGAATTAATTTATTTTTTATTATTCAGGCAATTTCAATTAAAAAGGAGTGTCAAAAGGCTTACTCATATCATTACTACATTTCTAGTAGGGCTCCGATGAGTTGTTTGGGCCTACTAAATAGAGGATAATGTGCTAATGGACGTGTAGCCCATTAGCAATTAAGGGGCTCAAGAAAAATTGAGCGCCTTAGTGCGAGTCCCAACTATGTTTGGAGCTTAAAATTTTCTCAATTAAGAATGATTAAATGAAATTAATTTGTATATAGTATTTCTCCCTTGCGAATCCCTCTATTTATGAGGGTTATTTATCTGAGCCAGTGTTTAATAGAATTTAATGTAATATTCTAGTCCAGTATTTGTCTACTGAAATAAAGGTTGTAAATATCTGATGTATGATCAGTATTATGATGTGTAATTAGTATTTAAAAAAAAATAGAGGATAATGTTACGATGGGAGCCATAAGAATTAACGGGTTGATTACGAGCATTTTGTTCTTATTAATTAGCTTAATTGAGTTATTTTGATCGCAATCTCGAACGAACTCATCTATTGTGTGTTCTTAATTTGTTCTTGATTTGCAGAAGTAAATTTGTTTCAGGGTTCAAAAATTTCGGCGGGTCCAAATTGGACAACTTTGAATGAGCAAATAGAATACGGGATTTGCAAGAGGATCGACATGAGTGAATGGGATACACACAAATGAAAAACAGTACTTTTATTCAAACCTTAATATTGTTCCCAAAAGAAAAGAAAAGCGCAAAAGAGATTTTGACAGCATTAATTTGTTGATTCAACAGATAAAAAGAATTCTTCTCTGTGACTGTGAACAGTAGTACTTTTGCCTGGATCCGGAATGATAAAAGTGTTTGCGGCAACCATGATCAACTTGGCAGCAGATTTCGCCGCTTGTAATAAGAAAACTGAAAATCCTTTTTCTTGTCTTTTAAATTACAACTGAGAGCAGTTTTTCAGTTGCCAAGACATGCATTCAGCTGTTTCAACACGTCAACTTCAACTGCTCTTCCTTGAAATCGTGTGGGTTGTTCCGTGAGATGTAGGCAAGTGAGAGCCGCACGCCTATCTATCAGTTGCCAAGACTGCAACTGCTGTCATTTGGCAGCAGATGCAAGCAATATCATGATATATATACCTGAAAAGGGTACAAGAATTGATAAAGTACCGGCAGAAAAAAGATTTACCTGCAAATAAACAAGCAACTCTTCAACTTCCTTCAATGACAATTACATTCTTAAAGCGCCCAGTCAATCTCTCCGGCCCTCTCCGCAACACTACCGAATCGACCGACATGTTTTGTACGAACTTTGCAGAAAATCTCTTTACCATTACGACTTTTCAGACTTAATTATTTTGTAGCTGGAAAGCCTGAGACAATTTGGAATTAAAGGTAGGCCTCTTCTTCTTTGTATTATGCTCTGCAATTTAATATTTTGTGTTACAAATCATTTCAGTCTCTTTTTCTTTCACCTTTATTTATGTGGATTTGCTTTAAAGTGAAGCTTTGTTAGGAACTGAGAAGCTTAGCTGTTACATATGCTATTGCTATTAATACCGCAGTCACAGTCCCACGCTCCTTGGATCACATATATATTAGGTTTGGGTGACTTGGTTCATGTATGTCATCAACATCTATGCATCATGCATCATGATCCGTGCCACTGCCATATCCCCACCAGGCTTAACAAATCACAATTCACAACGTTCTATCATATCATAAGCCCCCCCATGGCATATGTCAAATGTCAATATGCCCCCAAAATCCTAATCCTGGCAGCTTTGATGATGGCATACATGCAATTTAGACTCCCTATCATGGACAATTGAACATCCACACACACAAGATACAACCCATCTCCGTCCTTTTCTGAAACATTGAAACAATCTTTTTCCTTTATTTTTTTTTGGATTAATGGTAATTCTAAATTTATATTTTAAATAATATGACGGTGATATGTCATTCATTAGGTGGTTAATAAATTTTAGGATAATTATCTGGTGGCCACTACTTATTAAGTGAAATTTCTGTAAACCACCAAATTTTAATATTGTATCTGTAAACCACCTACTTTTTAAAGAAATATCTCCTAACCACTTTTTCATTAAAAAAATTAACTATCGTTAATGGTTTTCTGCGTAAAGACTATTTTACCCCTGTAATATAATAATTACAAAAATACCCCTATAAATCATAATTACGAAAATATTTATTTTCTGTATTGTTTATTTTTTTATTTATAAACAAAAACAATGTTGTTTATATAATTAAATATTTATTTTTAAAATATAATATAATTAATTAAATATTTATTTTTAACTAAATGACAATATTACTCTTATGATGGCATGCTGACATCATGTTTCCGTTAATAGAGTTAACGGAAAGGTTGATGGAAGATGTTTCTTTGAAAAGTAGGTGGTTTACAAATATAATTTTAAAATTTGGTGGTTTAAAGAAATTTCACCTAATAAGTGGTGGCCACCAGATAATTACTCTAAATTTTAATAATTTTCCAATTTATAGAGAGTGTTTATAGTTATCAAATTAAACAAGATATTTACATCCCATAATTCACGTTTTTTTCGTGAATTAAAAGATTTTTAACGGTTTATTCTTTGTAGAGTCTTGAAATATAGAGAAAAGATGTTTCCCAAATCCCAGCCTAATTAAAAGATTTTTGGAAGGGTCTTAATCCCAACTCTTTGTTTAATTAATGACCAAAAAGAGTGGCTATCGATCGACGACGAACTAAATATTCTGCTCGGTGAAGTCATGATGTATGTATATAACGAGCAAAAGGAAAAAATTATCCCTACAATGTGTTTGTGGAGATTCAAACTGCGGCCTTCACATTCAGAGGACAGCAACCCTAACCACTCGGATAAGGCTCCCATTACTCTAAGTTTAAACTTATAAAAACAATATTGATCATGAACATTAATGTCCATAAGGACACCCGAATATATTAAAGAAGCCGTAACATTGTGGCAGTGGCAAAGATTTTGTCCATATGGATAATAGCATGTTCAGAGACGAACAAGGAGACGAACAATATTTATATTTGAAAGTTGCATAAGATTTAGCCCTCACATAAGATTTTGTCCACAAGGATAACAGCATGTCCATAAGGAGACGAACAATATTTATATTTCAGAAACACACCTCATTCACTCTTTCCTTCAATTATTATCGGAAAAAAATATGTTATTAATAAGTGAAAGTTGCATAAACCCTACACCCCACAACTGTGATCATCCAAAGTTCTTAGCTTATGGGCCCTAAATGTTTATATTCATTGAAATGCAATCAATATGACGACAGGATAAGATTTGATGTCGATCATGGCATAAATTTTGTTGGGGCTCACTTTCTCATTATTGCCAACACAAAATTAGCTACCATCTCGTGACCCAAAAAAAAAAAAAGAAAGGAGCTCAAGAAGCCTGGCAAGAGTCTAATATTGAGGCCGACTGGCCGAGGTTTAATTATTCTATGAATAAGAATTTTTGCATATTATTATTATTAACATTGTATTTGAAATACGGAATAAAAAAACAATCATTAGAGGAGTCGTTTGGAATATTTTTTTCATTACCTTTCGTTTCCTTCTTTATCAGTTTATCTTTATACGTGATACATGGTTGCTCTTTGTCTTTTAAAACATTTGAATTCTTGGTGTTCCAAGCATGATCCACGTTGTTTGAGCAAAAAATTCCTCATTTGAGTTTAATTAATTCATTTGGCTTAACATATTATTTATTTTTATTTTAGAATCTGGCCGGGTTTATATATTTTTCTTTTTTCTGAGTTCAAAATATTGGAATTCTAAATTTTTTTTTTCTTGGGCAAAATTAAAGAAATAAAAGATTACATCGTTTGTAAATCCAACGCGGGCTTATTAAGAAACAAAAACAGATGCATGCAGTGAAGCTACACTACCGCACTGATACTGAACGTGGCGTCAGAGATCTGCGAGGGTTAAATTAAATGGAATATAAAACTTTTAAAACTGATTATATAGATTAAAAAGGTCCGCGAACTTATTTCTAAAGAAGTAGAGAGAAAATAACTTGTTAGTAATAAAGTAATAATTATAAAGTTACAAAATTGTTATTAAAATTGATGTTTGAGGGGGACAATCACAATACAACTTAAACGATACTTTTCTCCAAAGTTTAAAAGTTAGGATAAAATGTGCAGGATGAAGATTTTGCGTTTAAATCTCATGATATTATCATGTTTTGTTTAAGAATTCAGTGATTCTAAAAAAGATTTGCGGATGCTGTGAAGTGACACCCTCTAGTCTAAATTAAATATACGGCAGGCATTGGCTGTGTTATATGGTTGCAGTGTCTGTATGTTGTGTATGCACCAATTTTTCAATTATCTGATTTGTTTTGCTTTTGTCCGCTCGAAGTGATCTTTGTTATGTGTATTTGACTTTATAATGTACGCCTTGACAGGGAGCCACAGACGGCCACAGCTGGACAAATGCAGCTCTAGCAAAGGCACTTGTAGTTGGTTCATGAAACCAACAATAATTTTAGTAGCTTTCATTTCGTTTTTGGCTTTAATTGTTTGTATAAAAAATAATTAAATAATGGTAAATATCCACCGACTACCTAATATTTTGTTTTTTTATTAAATATATACATTTTAGCTTTATATATAAAGTTTATAAAGTGTATCATTTTTTTATTTTTCCAATAACACTATTATAGGATTTAATAGAACATTGATAAAATGATTATTTTCACCCGAAATGTAAAAAGACTAGTTATATTTTATTAATTGTTATTTTGAATATTTTTAGAATGTATTGTTTTTTTTTTAAATAGTGACTACACGTCAAATTACTGATCATATATCAGACATTTACAATTGCTATTTCGGCAGATAAATGCACTGGGACGACAATATTACATTAAACTCTATGAAACATTTTTGTCCAGACAAATAAATAACCCTCACAAATTTTTGGAGAGATGTATTATCTCCACTCGCATTCGCAAGGGAGAAGGACTATTTACAAATTAATTTCACTCAATCATTCTTAATTGAGGAAATTTTTTTGAGTCTCAAGAGATTAAAACTAAGATATTTAAGAAAACTTAAGTACCTTGTTTACTAATGGATTACAAACCTATTAACCTTTAGAATTTATTATTATTTTGGATTGATGGGAACTCTAAACTCTCCATAACTGATGGGAACTCTAAACTCTCCATAACTGATTTTATATTGTTATTTTTTTATTTATTGGGACAAATTATGATGTTCAAAGTTTTTTATAACTGATTTTATGATTACTTTGAATGTATTTAAGATAAATATGACTTTTTTTTTGGGTTATTTATTATTCTCTAACTTTTGTTATTTTGTGGGAAGAGCAAGATATACCTGCCTGCTGATGCGAAGCGAAGTAGGGGGACCAAGGAAAGCCAAAATAACAAATGAGGCACTGGCTTTGTCACTATTACATGCATTAAATTTGTGTAAAGACTACACTAGGAAACTATTAAACAAAGGCAAACAAGTGGGTCTGATTCAAACATCTTGTAAGAGATATAATAACAGTGTCAGAGGCTTTGTACAGCAAGCTAGATATGAATTTCTCCTTTCAAATTTTAAAACGTTATCCAACTGCCCCAAAAAAAAAAAAAAAAAGCCAGCAATAGCCAAATAGCCAAAGCTTTTTGTAGAATATTTTTGACCATATATTCAGAAAAAGACACCGCTCGTGGCCGGAGGTTTTAGCTCCCCTGGAATGCACCTGAAAAGCAGGCCGGCTTGCCTATTTCCAGTTTACCACCATTTCCAAGATATCGAGACTTTGATAAATATATATATACACACATATATGGAAAAAAAAAGTGTGATATACAACAGTTATATGGTATCACACTTTTTTTTTTAATATTGATTACATATTAGATTACTGATCATACATCAAATATTTACAACTGTTATCTAGTCGTAACTGGAACTCGAATCAAGACGCTCAAAAAAATTTGAGTGTCTTGGTTACCAATAAATTACAAGCCTTTATTACATGGTTCCACACTTATTGTCATTATTATACAACCCCGTTGGATGCTTTTCTATTTAATCTAAGGACTGAAATTAATTATTGGATAACTTCAACAGCCACGGGTAGCTGTTTCAGTAGGTTGTTTTAGGATGCATCATCTAATTGAAACTGGTAGAGGGTCTGGTTAGGGTGTCATCCATATTAATGTCTACTTATTGATGCCGCACTGAAGATGTAAATTAATAAAAGGGGATGCAAATTTACGAATTAAAATATTCCGATCATGCATACAACAAAATGGCCTCTCACATGTGAGCAATCGACAGTGAAATTGTAATTATTCTCATAAATTACAACCAAAATTTAAACTTTACCAACATATCTGTAATTTGAGAGATACACAAAAATCTAAACGTCTGATTATTTGGTTTAAAAATGAAAATTAGTATGTGCGAAAATCAGGCAGTATATGGAGATGAGTATTAGAAAAAAAAAATCTCACATGTATTGATTTTAGGTTGAGTATATAAAATTTGGACAATCCTCCATTCTTAAGTCGGTTTTTAAGTTCTGTAGACTTTTATGATTAAGAGAACTGCAGATTCATCTTACCTTAATCTTGTTGACAACATGTTGTTACCTCCGAATTGACCAGTTTGCAACTTTGCATTAATATTCACGTATGAAGCTATTGAGCGTTGGATCACTTTTATTTCAATCCAATGGTTGTCTCAGATAGGACAAAAAGTATGGTATCAAATATAATAAAACCAATTAATCTAAGTATGATACATGTGATTGAATTTAATATAATCATTACTTGTATAATAATTTTTTAAAATAAAAATACATATATGATAATATTACTTATTTTATTGTATGACTGATATTGTTCATCCGATGCATTCAAAAGTTTCTCCAAAAATTTCACAGCATTACCGACGTTGCCTGCGTCGCTTTGTTTCTGATAAACATATTATCAGACTCAAGAGGATCCCGCTGGCTCAATCTCCGTGGGACCAACGTAGTTACATTTTTAAGGATTCAAAATTTGTTTCTGGTCTCTTTTGTACTTTTGTAGTTTTGTCTTTTGTCCATAATATGATATCTTTCTAATAAGCAAAGCCCGTTGGGGGAGCTTCAACAATTTAATAATCAAAATTTCGTAAAATCATATCTTTTATCACGCTGCAACCCACGATTTAGAAATGTTAGTAAACATAGGGTGTGTTTATTTATTAGAATGCGAGTGAATAATGTAAATTTTCTTTATTTTAGTATTTATTTATATATTTTAAAATGGAGTTAGAATCTCACTTCGTGGATTCCACTAATTTTTGGAGTGGAGAGTAAAATTTCCACTCTCATCTTTATCTTTTTTTTTTTAAATTAAATTTAATAAAATAAAATAATTAATATCATATTTATTTAAATAATATTATTATATTATTTTATAAAATTACATTTAATAATAATAATATTATTATTAAACTTATTTAAATATAATATTATTATAATTAGTTAAAAATAATAATTTACATTGATTCTAAGTTTAATAATAATAATAATAATAATAATAATAGAAATATATTTATTTAAAAATAATAGTATTATATTTATTTAATATTAATAATTAATAATAATAAATAGTTTATTATAAGAAAATATTAATTTTGTACTATACTATTAATAATTATGTTTTATTTGTGTTGCTCCTATCAATAATTTTTAATTTACACAATTAAGAATATTATTAATTATTATTAATTTACAAATATAATAAAATGAATATTTTATTTTTCAAATATATTTTTTTTGTTAATTTTATAATTAAAAACTACAATTCTTTAAATAAGGGTAAAATTATAATTTGAGACCATTTACTCTAAATCCAAGATAAAATAAACATATTAATTAGATTCTGATTCCATACTTCCATTATAGTGTAAATAAATAACCTACTCTCACTCTCATTCCATACTCCCAATCTTAATATTTCAACTCCTCATGATTCTCACCTCAATTAAAAAAAAAAAAAAAAAGGAGTTAACGCTGCAATAGTCTTGCTCTTGGCAGCATAGACAAAAAAGACACCTGGGCATGACATTCATTCTGGTTTGGTGAGCATAGATTTAACATGACAACAGGAAAACCAAACAGAAGAACATGGAGTTGTACTCACCTGTCATGGACTTTATAAATAAGGGGCTTATCAGAAACACATAATTTCTGTATGTATGTACGGTTCGTGAGTAATTAACTAAGATGGCCAACCGTTGAACATGGATGGATTCCACTATAGTTTAGTTGCTTTCCTTGGCAGCCTTATCTTATGCATATGCGGCATGAGCGCAGTGCCTACAGGCTACAGTAAATAATTTCTCACCCCCAGTCCCCGTAACTATTGAATTTGGCCCTGATTCGAGTGGCAGGGACCATCTCCACATTTTTAAGTGGTGGGAGTGGGATACTGGGATCTCTTTTTTACTTTTTATTTCACATATTTTTAACACACACACACACAAATTTACTAGTAATAATTATTATTTATTTGATTATAGAGGGAGAGCACCAAAAATGAAACGCATCATTTTGAGTTAAAGCGGATATTATTGACCAAAATTAGTAGTTAGTGGCAAAATTATATAAGACAAAACACATATCTATATCTATGTATCTATCTATTCTCACAAAATAACTCCTGCAATAATATATCACACTGAAGACTGAAGTGAACAAATTTAAAACAATTAAAAAGAGTCGAGGCAAGAATTTACACACGTGCTTGTTTTTCTTGTAGACACTGATGGGAGATTAGAGTAGAGATCGATGAAGTTGTGACGCGCAACCCAAAATTTTGGCTAATAAATAATGTAATTCTAATATAAATAAAGAGCATAGATATGTATTTTTATATCACACTTATGGATGGAGAAGACAAGAGAGATAAGAGCAAGACTGATAAAAAGGAGTAGGACCGTCAATGCAAATTGGGCAAAGGAGGAGGATCTTGAAAGTAATTATCGACGTCCCATTCCGAAATGCATGAATCGAAATCCCCATCTAAAGCGACAGAAATGTCATCCAAATTTTCTTTCGAAAGCGGCACAATCATCCCGTCATCAAAAAAGATTCGAGCCGGAGTTTCAGAATCCAACAACTCCGAATCAGAAATCTGGAAACAATCCTGAGCCGGATACCAGTGATCACTCTCAGGATTAAACAACTCTGTTTTTATGAGCTCAATTTCCTCGTTGGACTGGAACCTGAGAACGGACGTTGGGGAAGGTATTGTAGACGTTGGAGTCTGAGTCTGAGACTGAGACTCTTTTTCGGAATCATAGCCATTCATTACAAAATCAAATGTTTGATCGGTTGGGGGTGGCTTCAAGAAATTGGTTTGAGCGTGAGGGCCTTTTAGACGAATAGCAGCTTGATCATAAACAAGAGCAGCTTCTTCTGCCGTTTCAAAAGTCCCCAGCCACACTCTGGTTCGCTGAAAGGGGTCTCTAATCTCGGCAGCCCATTTGCCCCACGGCCTCATTCTCACGCCTCGATATTTGTTGTCATACGATCTACCGCCCACTCTTTTTTTCAACGGAATGCTTCTCTCTCTCATTCTCTGTTTGCCGCTCTCTAAACAGTTGATTTCGTTTGATTTCGAACACTCTACAATTCTGATTTCGTTTATCTGCTTCTTCACTCTCGCTCCCCTATCTTCATTTTCCTCGCTTGATGACTCTGTCACATCACCGTCCGTCACCGAAACACGTATTACTTTTGTTCTTGAACAAGATGGTTTTACAACTTTTGTTGTTGTGCTTCGCTGCTCCCTGTATTTGGCTCCAGATGATGAAGAAACTGACTGATTCATTTTTAAGATGAAGGAGAGTTGAAAAAATAAAATTAAAAAAAAAAAAAGAAAATTAAAGAAGAGAGCGTGGAGAGAGAGAGTGGGAGAGAAAGCAAAGGGAGTTTCAGTTGCAACTTGCAAGGAGGAGTCAAAAGACCAGGAATCAGTGTTTTATAGAGGAATCCTACTAAATATAATACGTAGCATGGACCTTTTTTTTTTTTTTTTTTTTTTTTTTGGAAGAAGAAGTTACGAGTTTAAAATTTAATTAGTGATTTATATTGTTTTTAAATCAAATACATAAAGGATAACCATAAATAAAATAAAATAAAATAAAATAATAAATCGTATAAAAAGACCGACAGTTACAGCCGGAGATTCCGGTGCCCACCGGAGATCCCAAACGACTCGCCGCATCAGAGATTATCGCTCTTGATTCTTGACACGTGGCTACACATCCCAATGAAACTGGGTTAGTCCTCCGGTATCAACTTGACAGCCAAAGAAATGATACTGAGTCACTCCCACCGGCCAATGCAAATCATGCCTCACAGCTTGAATCGCATTGGATACTTCTCGTGGGTCCCATACCAAAACAGTTCCCTGTTCGTCTGTGATTAAAGTTACGCGTGACAGCCGGGGAGGCATGCATTTCCCTCTATTATAGTACATCGCTCACGTCACGGGCAGTGACCACTCCGCTCCCGACGTTGGTGATTATCATTCGGTCACCAACATGTCAGTCCAGCCTTTGACTGCCAGAAGATCTTTACTCAAAATATCTTAAATAAAAATATAATTGTAGTGATAATATAAATTTAATCTGTTAATTATACCTGCTTAGACACCCAGCATTTACCTCTTCATTTTCATTTTCTTTTTCCTTTTTTGTTTAAGTTTGGAAACCAGCCTGATTTACCTCCTTATATTTTTTAACCAATTAAAATTTTTCTATAATGATTGTTTCTCCAAGTCAAATTGCTGAATATTCTGTAGTTTATAGATTAACCTGCGTTGACTAAGAAAAAATAAATTCTTGATTGATACTTGCACTCCAAACAACTCCACTGTTTGTTAGTTTTGCATTAAATTATTATTTTTTTTGTCATTTTCCTCTTTATTAAAATCAGTAATTTTCTGATAAACTTAATTAGTAACATGCTTGATGCGCAAGTTTCTTTTTTCTTGTAATTTGAAATCAATTGAATTATATATTAGGCTTAGTATTAATAAAATACCAAAAAAAGAAAAAGTTTCAGAGACAATCGCAATCTTTATAACTGACTTACCAAGAAATCATTGTCATTTTAAAAACAGAAAGCTATACTTGGTAGTTGAAATGTACATAGAAATTAAATGGGGCCCAGAAAGTCCATGGCATGCACCATACACCAGCTTGGGGACCAAGCAAGTGCAAGACATTGGTTCAAATAAATGGTTGGTCGAAAACTGAAAAGACATTCTCATTTTGTTCATTTGCTTCACGTGACCTCTGCTCAGTTTTCCGTTTTGTTTTTTAGGGATGAAATTTATACGGAACGGAGAAGCGACTTTAAAGTACTCCTATTATATATTACATTTAAGTAAATATATGATATATATGCATGGCTTAAGTATAATCATATCATATATATGATATATATATTTTTTTAAAATAAATACACACAAATCATACATGGACTAAATGTGTGTAATCCCCCCAAAATAAAAAAAAAATTAATTAAAAAATAAAAACTCTCCCTGCGCTGTCACTTCTTGCAAAGTGACTTTTGTGTGAGTGATAGCTCAGTCGTTATATGCTATTAGCCCTAAATCGTTGTAGGCTTGTAGCTGTAAACACGGTTAAAATTGCAATCCCCTAAGCAGCTTAAAGCTAGAACAAACACTAATTTGAATTGCAACAGAACTGTTTGAAATACATGATAACAAAAGCGCGCATCGAAGAACATTTAAGTCATAAGCCACTGATCTTACAAGAACACTGTCAACACAAGCAAGCTAAATACAACATCAATCTTGTTTTGATGGAAGACAGTGTATGAACACCATCTTCAAATATCATTTCCAAAAACAAAGACGGAAGATGAGCATATCACACTTCATTTTATACATACATATTATGTGATGAAAGACTATGACCTAGATGATTTCACACTTAGCCCATGGCATACTTTTGGGTCCAGCTCCTAGCAGTTGATTCATACTTAGCCTTGTCTGTCTTGTACATGTGAGCTATTTCTGGCACCAAAGGGTCATCTGGGTTCGGGTCCGTCAACAGTGAACAAATCGAGAGCAATACCTGAGAGATGAAACAACCACCCTTCCCACCAACTTAAAAAACAGCAATGATGAAAATGAAATTGTGAACAATGCCAAAAAGAAAGCTGTGAACGACACAAAAAAGGACTGAATATTTCCCCATGATTTATGTATTAGTTCCAATTCCAAGTACCAATGATACACCTAGGTGAGATTTAAGATGCAACTAGCCTGCAAAAGGCACAATTAAGAGCTTATATGAACCAAGATTTTCATTTGAATTAGTTGTGACGCTAACAAGTTCAAGTTTCATTCACTTGACAAAATTTGAATTCATGTTCCAGTATTAAAATCAAATGCACAAATATCATCCGGGTTAATGATGTAGGAGTAATGATATACATCCCACTTGAACCCAAACCAATCCTGAAACACAGTGTTTTGACTTAGGAATGTAAGAAGTAGAAGAGTTACAATGGTTGGGTTTGGGGCTTGCAAAATTAAAAATGCTGTAGTTTCTGGATTGGTGTGGGATTCAGTCTCAAAGGGGATGTTTGGTTTTGGAATTGGTTTTGTCTATTAGCTGAATCGATCACCATGGTTCGGTTCAAAGCATCACAAATAGCCCAATCCAACACAACCCATGCACACCCGAATCCATAGACCAGCAATCTGCAGTTATGTTTGATACAGAGACTAAATCACATCTTTGTATTGGCCATGGGTGTAATCAAATACACCCCATCATCCAGATCAGAATGAAGCAAATATGACGATGGCCATAATTTGAGAAGGCATAGGACCAGCCCACCTGCAATTTCATCCTAACACAGTGCCTAAATCACATCTTGGCATCAGCCATACCAGGCTTTCAAATTTAAAGACACCAATCATGTGAATCACAACAAACGAACTGGGCCAAACACAGGAATATGGGTTTTCAAACATCCTTTAAGATAGGTTTTCAAACACAGAAATATGCATCAAAACAAGAACTCATAAAAAATTCTAAATGCAGAGGTCACAGCAAAAGAATAGATTAACCAGCCAGATAAAGTTTGGCGTATAACATTATCTACCTAATCAGAATAGTAACTTTCTCATGGTGATTAATTTATCATGCCCATACGTATCTGGATTAGCAAAGTTAAAATCATTTCCACTTTTAATGTTGGTAAGTTGTTAATAGACCAGACCTTAGATATAGTGAGAGCAGGGCTCCACTGCTCTTTTAGTATGTCGAGACATATACTGCCATTGCTGTTAATATTTGGGTGAAAAACCTTGGTCCTAAATGCGACCTGCAATACAGAGAAAGCAATGGCTTAAAGAGTGAAAAGGATTGCATTGAAGTACATTTCTCATCAGTGATTTAGTTAAGCTGGAACAGACTTTAAACTTGAATAACTAGATATCAGGTGAAGGGGCTTTATCTGCCATGATAAGTTCTATTTATATGCCAAGCACTAAAAAATTTCACTGAAACATGAACCACCAAGTTTGGATCATAAAAATGTTCAAGGTCAATATGTTCAGAATCTAAATAAGTCCCCATCCACAAGTGCTATAAACTCGAAATCTGCAGATCATAAATCCCTTCTATCACTTATCAAATAATTAAATACAAGAGAAAAGAAGTTTGAAAACATAAAAGGGTAATATCAGTGTTTCTGATTTTTGGAAGACATCTATCAATCCCCTTCCAACCTTCCTCCTTTCCAGGATAACTCATTGTCCTGCTTAAGTTTATTCAATTCCTAGAGGGAATCCCTATAATTATTTTCATGAATATAATTTTTCTGGAGATTTAAAAGATAAAGTGAATATATGTAAATCAACATTGATAACTAATACCAGAACTGTCCTATACCTTTGGTGGTTTAAATGGATAATCAGGAGGGAAATGGATTGAAACTAGGAATACACCTCCTGCATAAGGACTATCTGGGGGGCCCATTATGGTTGCTTGCCAATGAAACACGTCTTCAGCCACAGGACCTGTCAACATAGAAATAAAGATTATATCTCATAAATGTTTAAAAATGGGTAGAGCATAATACTTCATGCTGTGAGCCAAAAATAGTAAATAAACTAAAAATCATTTCAATCAAAACAGTATACAGGATACAAAACACTGATGTTATACAAGATAACATAATAGACACACATAAAAGTAACATTCTAGAATATCTTCTGTCAAATCCATTTTACAAATATTAGAAAAAGACACACTTCTTCACTGATTATACAGATACAAAATAACAAAAGAGATTCATTGATAACAGAAGAAAAAAAAGGACATGAAATATTCTTGTTGAGCCTGAAAATCAAGTAGAATTCGACTGCACTCACAATCAACATAGAGAGAATAACAGTGTTTACATTACAGCCCTATAATTAAACTGACCCTATGAAAGTAATTACAATACTGTTTAACAAAGGCATTATTTTGTGCACAGATAAGCCTGCACAAGCAGTCATCCATTAGCATGGAAGAGTTTCCAGAAAGAAGCAATCAACATAATACATACTGAAAAATGGAAGATTTAAGATGGGATTCAAAGATCACACCCGGCTTGAATAATAAAAAGCACAATTGTGGAACTGCCACTATCTTCTACAAGTTAATAACTATGTTTTCCGCCCAACTCCCTCAGATACTTCTAATTGGTTGAACTAATTAACAAGTTGCTCCCACAGTACAGAAAACACCATGATATTTCTGTCCATAAGTGATCTATTTATCTTTTAAAAAAAAAACTCGGTTTCTCTTGGCGGTGCTTGTTTCACAATCTTCAGATGAAATCTAAGCACTCATAGTGCGTCATCCAACTTAATTATCACTATGTATGTTTATCTAATTGACTCCAATCAAATTGCTCTGCATCAAACCCCCCAAAAACAAGTGAAAAGTAGCTTTTTAAAACTTGAATAACAAAACCCTTCCATAAAAGACTAAGGAAACAATATATTATCCAAAACAACAAAAGAACTTATTAAACTGAAAAAAAAAATTAAAATAACGGCCCCAGAAGCAACAAGCAATAAATTCATAGATCAAAGACCTAAGCAATTCTGTAGTAAATAAAACGTGAAACGTGAGAATAAAATCGTACCAGCACTGCAAGAGGTGGGAGGATCTTTCTGAAGATCCTTGAGCTCCTTCAAGATTCTCTTCGAAGCCATGAACAAACTATGTTTTCTCGCAGATCGTCTTTGACCTACGAGACGGAAACTACAGAGACGGAGAAAGATATATTATGAACAATTGGAATTTGGAGCAAGCTTTACGAAATGTACAAAAAATTATATAGATTTAGATTATATAATAAAATACTAAAAATAATATATATATATATATAAATAAAAAGTGACGGCTTTTTTATGTAGAAGTAGGAACTACTCTGAATCTAGAAGTTACGATTACGAGTCATGGTCTCGAGTCTCGTCGCGGTTAAAAAATTGGGCCCCATCGAACACTGCTCCAAATGAAAGGCTGTGGTTCGACTTCGATACGAGTAACTTTGATTTCTGATTGGTTCCTAGTATCCGTTATGGGTAATTTTTATTCACCTCCCCAAGGTTTGACCTTGCTACACTTGGAGAGAATGTATCCATATATTGACACATAACCACCTGAACGTGTATAATCGTTAAGGAGTCATTTGGAAATCGAGGATAATTACGTAACTGCATAAATTTATAATTTTTATATCGTAAAAGAGCTGATTCATAGTGACTGATTTAACAAGACTCAAAGCTAAGGCCAAGCTGAGTCCGGCAAAAATAACAACAAAACCTCCTCCTTTCAGGCCTTATCTACCCTTGTCTGAATGTCCATAACCTGGATATGCAATCTACCACTGGATCAAACAATCAGTTGCAGGATGGCCGCCGATAATAGATCGAGATTGGAACCACCATCGCCCCAGGAATATTGTGGAAATAAAATTAATCCTCTGCGAGGGGTTGCCACGGTGGGTGAGCTACTTGGATGGGTAACTTGGAAGCTGCATCAAACCGTTGTTAACCAAATAGATAAAGCAGTGAGTGAATGGCTCGACGCGTGGTGGCAATCTTCGTTTATGTACCATATAGATCGGCTCTTTGATCCATTTAGTATAATGATGGGAAGCTCCCCAAGGTTCAACAAATTTGGAAATGAGTTTGGGCTGGGTAAAGCACACAAATTTGATGGGAAAGTATCAGCATATCCAGGACATGAAGGTAGGGGAAGCATAGATTTTGAGATATGCATGCCAACTCATTCAATGACTGCTCTTGAATCCGATGAAGAGTTCATGGAAGTGACGTCCTGTTGATCCCATCTAGTCACGCTAGCTTAACTCTACCATGCTCGCAGATCAAGTTTCCATTTACCATTTAATAAGTATATGAGCAATAATGTGAGCGTAAAATTATAAATTAGTCATTGTCAATCAACTTTTTTAAGATTTAAAAAAATAATCATAATTCATTTTAGAATGGAATTACGAGTTTCCTTTAAACTTTTTGATGAATGATTGAGTTGTTTCTTCAAAAGGCTTTTGCTTAAAACTCCAAGAGAAATTGTAAAAAAAAAAAGGAAAATTAAAAGAGAAATGGCAGTGACATGGGGATTCATACTGTGGATGGCGAAGATGGTGTGGATTGCTATAAATGGTTGGGTCTCTTCATGCTTGATTGTTGCTGATGAACTTGCTTCCTCTTTAAGAACCGACGATATCGGTCCTTTCAATTTTGGCTGATTGATTCTCTTTCTCTGAAGATAACAGAAAACCTTACCAAGTAGAAAAGGAGAGTTTAATATGGACTCTGAAGATCCAAAGCCGTTACTAATTTGGTCAACAGATGTTGTCCACATAATGGTAATTGGTTTTTATGGTAAGAAACTGAGAATACAAAATGTATTAGCTCTTTGTGCTATATCTTTTCCTGCTCGATCTTGGTGATTGTTTTTCTATACCCAGTTTGACATAAAGTCTTGACCTTTAACTAAATATACCAGAAAGCTATGTGGTTTGGTCTTCCTTTCGTATAGTTACCAGAGGAATGAATATCATTACTGTATATTATTACCAAGCTGGTAAAATTGTACAAAAAAAATAAATTCCAAGTTGTCTTTAAATAAAAAAAATCAACTTTTTTAAGATTTAAAAATTATAAATTTATGCAATTACATAATTATCCTTAACTATCAAACAACTCTTTAACGGTTATACACATCTAGGGGGTTATATGTATATATATAGATACATTCTCTCTAAGTGTAGTAAGACTAAATCTCATGGAAGATATGTAAAAATTATCCTATCCGTTATTGACATGACCCTCCAATTCAAAGTTCTAACCGGTCGTTGAAACATTATTTTTTAAATATTATTTTTGTTGAAACACAATGAAACCCAAACCCACTAGAACTTTGAATTAGAGGGTCATGTCACTTTTTAATATTTTTAAATAATTTTTTTTATAACAAATTCTATTTCTGTTTCATTCATAATGATTTTAAATTAAGGTCAAGTTAATTAGTGGTGGAGCTTTGATATTCGTTCAATAGACGTTAGAGTAAAAAAATTAAAAACTTGAGAAAGTCTGTAAATCCGTAAATTAAAGGTGCCAAAATATAAAATTTTTAAAACTTAAATTTTAATTAAAACGCTTACCTTTTTCTGAAAGGAAATCTGTTTTCAATCTGAAGGGCTGTCCACTAGCCCTGCTTATGTGGGTTATGTTATAAACTTATTATTTTTCTCCAATATGTTCATCTTTTAAGAGGGGGAAAATAAAATGGTGCAAGCCTGCATATCTTTTTGGTCTGAAATGATTGATTGTGAAAGTGACAATTTTCAAATAATATATAATTCAGTAATGAAATTATCTCCTTGCAAAAGAATATGAAGAATAAGATTCACAAGTAATTATCAAGTTTGACATTTGCATCATTCCAATCTAAACAGTAATTATAACCAAGGACGCATAAATTTAGGGGACGAGTCAGTCGAGTCAGTCTTAGTCAGGATGAACGAAGTGAATCAATCATACAGATACAATTACAATGAAACTAATTTAGATATTATTATTATTGTTCCCACTAAAAATTTTGACAGCCAAATTCCAATGAACTAGAATGGTAAATCTTGACGAGCTCTATTCATTGAATGCATTGCTCGGCCTTTTAATGGAAAAAATAAAAATTGCACGAAGTAGATATGATTTCCCTCTCCTGCTAGTCTTACTTAACGGAGCAAACACTCCACTTTTAACACAACGTGACAGCTTATTTTCCAAAGATAAAAGTGGGTGCAGCACCTTACATATAATTTTGATTTGTGTTATTTCTCTTTTTGTTGGTTTCTTTTATTGAAAGAAATGGAGGCTGGCAGCCTGTTAGTTCGTTTAAAAGGGAATCCAAAAACCACTATCCCTAGAGAGAGAAACCCAACCACCACTGTGACATATTAAAATATATATATATATATATATATATTCTTCAATCAATGAAATAATTAAATTTTTTTGTTAGAAAAAAAATAAAATAAAACCCAAATCAACCACAATAAATTAAACAAACAGCCAATTTATACACACCCATTCCGTAAACTACATGTACCCCATGACATCAAAGAGAATCCAAAGCTTTCAGACTCGGACACGTTCGTTAGACGGCTCTCATCTCGTATACCACCGACCCTGATACCCCTACTCTCTCCACTCTTCCTTTTGTCCTACTTATATAATACCGATCTTCTATATATCATCATGCGAACTCCCTTATCAATGAATGCTGATCCTGCAATCAAAGCAATTATCTCCATTAAAATCATCACTAACACCCTATAATGTATCATGATGAGCTGAAGCAGCTGCCAAACAAAAAAAAAAAAAAACTACAAAATCATTATTAATATGCCTTTAATAATATTATTGTATGTGGTTCCTTAATTTAATAATAAGATTGAAATAGTGAGAATTTGCATCAAATTAAACAAGAGAGAATTTATTATAATAATTTAATAATAAGATTAAGTCAAAATGAATGAATGAATGAATGAATTATGATTAATTATTAATAATAATTACCATTTGATCAGGAAATGAATGGTGCATTTAGGCATTTTATCAAGAGCCTTCAAGCTCTGACCGCCACAAGTCACCTTGATAGCCAACGGCCTTGTCTTCCGGCCTTGGACGATAACGGCCACTGTGGTTTTAACAACCACGTTCACCACCAAATCCTTGCTCTTGTAATGGCTCATAAGCCTTGGCCCCATCCCATCTTCAACAAGCTGATCATCGGTGGTCTTCGTTTCAATCTTCAAACTCGTCGCGTTCTTTGTGCCTTGAGTGAACCCCCGCAGGTTCCCTGTCCCCAGGTCAATCTCCTTATCTTTCCCCACACTCAACTCCACCTCCATGTCGGTGTCCCCGTAATAATACCTCAACTTCCCATTAGGGTTCCGTACTTCCACTCTCGTTAACGTCGTGGCGTCCAGGTATGTTCCGTCGGATTTCACGGAGACGTTAAAGTGCGGGAATGAGAATGACTGGAGGTGGAAAACCGGGAGTTTTGGGTCGAACCACAGGTAGAATAACGCACAAGCGACTACTGCGAGGATGATGATGAGCAATAATATCGAGAAACAAAAGCAGCAGCAGCAAACACGACGGCACCTCTTTGGTCTCTTCTTTGCGAGAAACGATGGTGGGATAGGTGGTTTACGCGCAGGGCCTCTCGGACTGGGCCTTGCCAGCTGACCGTTTGGGTCTCTGTAACCCGGCGGTTTTTGAAGGATAGGCTTTGCTTGCTGTTCGGCTATTAATCTTGGAGTTGGAGTCGACATGGAAATCAATCGCCCCCCACCTCCTTTCCTTTTTTTTTGCTTTGGGAAAAACTTAATACGATCGATAATCTAATCGAGCTTATTAATGATGAAATGATCGATAAAATTCATAATAATAAATGAATAAACACATCAATCAATCAAGGTGAAGCTAGCGAAATCTTGATTAACGGGGAAACCGAAATTCTGGAAAATGAAACTGAGAATTTAAAAGAGGAAATCAGAGATCTTGATCGTGAATTATATAAGTAATTAATGATATGTACATATAAAAAGAAAAAAAGATGAGATGAAACTGATTAAAGAGATCTGAGATTGTTCATCAAATCGGATCGTGATGACAAAGTCATTATGACCGTGAGAGCACACACATAGAGAGAGAGAGAGAGATATAACGCACAAGGATGAGTGAGAAAGTTATAAGACAGACAGCATAGCAGGAGTGAGGAGTAAGGTAGGGGGGTTGTCTCATTTGGAAGCTTGGGGTACGGGTGGCACAAATTCATCTTGCGAGTTTCACGCGCGCAGTTTTAGATGCTGACATGGCGGGAAGGTTTACAATTGCACACTTTCAATACTTACCTTTCTTTCTTTCTGTTTTTTTTTTTTTTGGGTACTGCGTTTGTTTTCAGTTGTTCACTTTGTTTACTGTTATTTGGTAAATTCAGAAAATTGCCAATACGTCTTTTAGTGATTTGTTCAAACGGACAGGCAGAAGTGTGAATAAGCGGAGTGGTGATGTCAATTTATATTTATTAATAGTAATTTTCTTAATTGCGCGCGAGTTAAGAGTATTAGTTAGTTACGTAAATAACTCACCAACAAATGTGTTCTAGTTCTACTCATTAAACGAATAATGCTAATTAAATGATATAATAAAATATAATATATATATATATATTTTTTTTTTTTTTTTTTTTTTTAAAAAAAAGGCATTTTATTTCATCCACGGGGGATGAAAGCGTGCTGCCATTTACTAAATTTTATTTCATCGACGACAATGTGAGAAAGGCAACCCGTAATTACTAAATTATATATATATATATATATATATATATATATATATATATATATATATATATATATATATATATGTATATGTATGTATGTCCTTATCAATTACCAATTAAAATTAATAGCCATCCACAGGTGAATAGAGAGTAGCCTTAACCTATCTATGACACGAAATGACCAATCTTTGTTTGGTGTTTACGGCTTATGTGATTCGGCGAAACTGAACACTACGTGAATCAATCACAAAAATGACACATCACTTAATCTTATATAATGTAGAATAGGTTATATATACCTATGTAACGAGATTTTATTTCAAGAATAACAAAAATGAAATTGCTCATCCAAAATAAACGGGATAGATCATTATTGTTATTAGGATCATCATAGACATAATAAATTAATTACGAATAATGCTAATTAAATGATATAATAAAATATAAAATAATATATTTTTTTTTTTTTTTTTTTTTTTTTTTAAAGAAAAGGCATTTTATTTCATCCACGGGGGATGAAAGCGTGCTGCCATTTATCTGTAATCCGATCCATTGGGTTGGCTTTTACAATTTACATCGACGACAACAGGCAGAAAGGCAACCCATAATTATTAAATTATATATATATAATTTTATTTCATCCATGGAGGGATGAAAGCGTGCTGCCATTTATCTGTAATCCGATCCATTGGGTTGGCTTTTACCATTTACATCGACGACAACAGGCAGAAATGACCTATCTATGACACAGAAATGACCAATCTTTGTTTGGTGTTTACGGCTTGTGTGATTCGGTGAACTGAACATTACGTGAACCAATCACAAAAATGACACATCACTTAATCTTATATAATGTAGAATAGGTTATATATACCTATGTAACGAGATTTTATTGCAAGAATAACAAAAATGAAATTGCTCATCCAAAATAAACGGGATAGATCATTATTGTTATTAGGATCATCATAGACATAGCAGGCGCCGCAACAAATTTATTTGCAAAGAGGCGACGCAGAGCACGGCATATATCATATAATAATAGCGTAAAGTCTATGCTTAGTGCTTCCCCGTGGTCGACGCATTTACTTTCAAATGTGAATTAGCACTTTGCAATCAAATGGAACCATACCAATATTCAACTTCAATAAGTTGATTACAAGTGAGTCAGCCACCTTACCCTATGCAGGACAATATTTACATCCTTTTTTTTTTTAATTACATAAGGCTTAAATATTGCTCAGACTATACTCATATTACATGAGACTATTATTGATATTTACAAATTATACTATTACTTGGACAAGTTTACATTTAGATTATTAAGTATTATCCAGACTTTTACATATTGATCAGACTATTACTGATATTTACAAATCAGACTATTATTAGGACAAATTTACATTTAGATTATTAAGTACTGCCCAGACTTTTTACCTTCTTTAATATTCGAGGGACGTCTAATCCACTCACTTTGCGAAAAGAAGAAGATTGTCTCCACTTAATATATAATATATTGAGAAAAAACTGAAGTCCCCCATAATGTATTTATGGGGAGTCGAACCAGCAGTGGTTCTCACCACTCAGGCTGGCCGAGGCTGAGTGACTTACAGTATTTACATCTTTAAGTTATCACTTTTTAGGCAGTTTCACAATAATACTGTGATTCTGTTGACTGCCAAATCTAAAAGGATACGAAAATGAGGGCAGTCTTATGTGTTGACTGATCAGAAGCAAAACGTGTCTAAATTAAATAGATTATTGTATGTTGGAATGTCCTATGCATCTAGTTGTAAAAAACAAAAATAAAAATATAATGTTAAACATTGTAATAATTTTTTGGTTGGCAGTTCTTCTCTTTATCTATAAATTAGGCAAAGGATACGAGTATTTTCAGGAGTGTGAAATTTAAATTTGAAAGAAAAAAAAATGGCTGCAAACATAATGTATAAATGATATTCGAAAGAAGTTATAATTTTTAAAAAATAAAAAATAAAGAAGAAAGATCAAGGTCATAAAAATTTATTATGAGTATTTAATAAAGGACAGTTCAAATTTATAATTGAAACCACACATAAAATGCACCATATAACTTGCATGCTGAGCAATAAAATGTTCAGATTTAAAAACTCATGCAGCGAGAAAGAAACAAAAGTTCATACTTGCATGTTGAGCAAAGATGATTGATCATTATATGAAAAATTGTATCCAAAATCACGGTCTGCTACCAGTCATCACAATATTGCACAATGACATGAAGAATTTATATGAACAAACCGTTTTAAGATAAGTCTGAAAACATATTCAGTTTCAGTTTTTTATTTTGTTCAGACACTTGTTCGAATCCAATAGTAATTTATCAATAACACACAAGAAAAATAAAAATCAACTAGCACATCAATTACGGTGCATTTAACCTGCAAAATCATTATGAGTCACCACATTTCGACGAGGCCCACTCAAACCCAACCATGGGCAGAATGCTCAAACCCTAAATCTAATTTTCAATATATGAAACCACAATTCAACACATAAAAATCCTTTCATTAAAAAAAATATAATTTTCACAAATCAAAGAATAGAGTTCAATGAGAGTTCAAATGAAACATGGAAGAAATTTCATTAACGAAATCAAACTTAGAAACTAAAATAACATCAAAATTCAAACTTAATTTGCCATTAATTTCAATGAGAGAGCTTACCGGGATACTGAAAGGCAAAGAACGAGGCTGAGAGAGACAGATCGATCGAGCGCAAGAGAGCGAGATTGAGCTTATACAACTGAATTAAGCCAGTATTTTCTCCGAATTTATTCACATTTTTTGGTCGTATCACTTAATTTTATTTATTTTTTTTTCAACTTCTTCTTGATCTAGATTTTTCAGTTGCATTCGTGATGATTCAAAGGCAGAGCATGTCCAGTTTAACACCATTTATTTTGGCAATTTTGTTGCGTGCCAATGCCTCAACCTTTGCATTTATATAGAACGCTACTTGTTTGGTTTTAATAATATCATGCATTTAAAGGCTTGCGCTAAGAAATAGTAAAATTCGTGCCTCGTTTCAGTTCAATGCTACTAATACAAAATCAAAGCAACATTGAACTATAACTATTCCTACCGCATCAATCACGGCCATTTACAAATTGAAATTTTGTTGCACAACTTGAAGACCTCCTCCCTAGAGTTCAAACTGTTCACTGCAGAAACTCGAAGGCACAACCAAAAGCTGCAGTCGCCCCGTCCACTCCTCACCTGGTTTCAATGTGATAGGTTTCTCGACTGCTGCTGCATCAACACATAGCATCTGCTTGTATTCCTCGTCACCAAAATCTACCATTGACTTTGATCTCTTCTCCCATGGATTCCACACCACTGTATATTTTCAAAAGAAATATAAAAACATTAAATATCAAAGGCACAGAGAACAACATGCACAGAGGAATATGTTATGTACATTGATATGTTAACAGGAATTCTCATGCAACTTGGTAATCAGATTTCTTGATAATAAAGCATCACAAACACAGTTATGACCATAGTCTCACTCGACATGGTTTTAATGAACGAGATGCATATATACAAATTGATACACTTGTTTCTCCTCAACAGTGTGTGCCGTCATACTTAAATCTGGTAACTCACCAACATCTGACAGGCCTTCCTTTCTTAAAACAAATGTTCTCTTCCTTTCATGATCAAGCACTGCAATTACATTAGGAGAACGAAGATAAACTCGATCCATCTGGCAAACAAAATAACAACTAAATAAGCCTGAGTGCCCAGAAGCAACATAACCCTCATATTCCAATCTTAATTTTCTCAACATCAATGAACTCTACTCCACATTGAAAAAGAATAAGAGGGACAACCAAGTAAAACCTGAAACTAGTTGGAATTATGAATCTTGGCCAATCCAACTGAGGCCATTTTTCCTGATTGTTTAATTCCCAGTCCTTTTAATAGTCTGTACTTAAAAACTCAAGACTTTACCTCAGATTCAAAGGTTACTGCATCTCCTTGCTCTGTAAATCTTTCTCTTTGACGAAGATTGTCAAGATAGTCAAGTGTCTCCAAGCCTTCTAACCTCACTTCACTGTGAACACATTTGCAAAAATTTTTACTTACAAAAGGTCATACTCATTATTAGCTCGTATAAGAAATATCAAAAGGTAAATCCTCTTTTAAGTTGTGCACATGATATTGCATACCTTATGTCAGAAACCAACAAGTAAGTGTGATATGCAAAGGAGAAATTAAATGGTTTGCCATTGATGTTCCTAACTCTTGATATTAATGTCAAACCTCCATCTGCTGCAAGCATCACCCTAAGACGAAACTCGAAACTGAGAAGAAAAAACGTCCGTTAGCAACATAGCATAACCAAAGATAGATATTGATAGTTCTGAATTTAAGTTGCCTTTTTACAAAGGTAGATACTGATAGTTCTGAATTTGGCAGTAGCACACAAAAATCAATTATCAAGAATTAAACCTCAGCTACATCACATGGTGTAATTATATCAAATCTAGATTTCAACCTATGACAGAACTGATAAACTAATTTTAAGCGCACTTGGTGCAACTTTGAAATGTTGGTTGTGAATTTATTTAAAAGTATTGGCAAAGTCTGCAACATCCAAGTCCATACCTATGGGGCCAGCACTTCAGGTCTTCTTCAGATGGTTTAAGCAGTAGATCAACGCAAGTTTTTCCATTGGAATCATTTGGGTGCATAGGTGGAGGATTGTTATCAATTATCCACAATTTGTTCCTTGCAAATCCATGCTGTTCTAGTGACCCGCAATTTCCAAACTTCACAAGCATTAAAATAGTATAAATGAGTAAAATATGTTCAGGACCGGGTGATATTAATGCATTATACCAAAAACCGGTTAAAAGTACCTGCGGGAAACAAATATGGATCCCTCCACGAATTGCTTTTGGCGGCTTAAATATTGCCTGTTGTTGATGATGAAAGATAAAAACACAAGTGAATTTCTCTAATAAAATTATCTAATTTCTGCTATCTTCATCAAATTTTGAGTCTAGAGGCCAGATTCCAACCGAGAGGCGACGTCTAAATGAATAGGCTGCTTACAGCAATCATATGATTTTAATAAAGTTCTTGTTGTAAACACATTATTCCACTAGCAGTCGGATGCAGCATCATATCATGCTAAACAAGCAATTACCCTTGGGACTTCGTTTAATCAAACAAACATCCGATATCTACAACCTCCCAAAATCCTTCAGTACACTATATATGCAATTTAGCTCAAAATATGGCCAGATTGAAGCTGTTGAACCCAAATCTATTTTTCAGATAAATTCCACATCAATTTGATTCTTAAGAATAATCATTCATACGATGAAGAAAAAATTAACACTATTTCCTTTGAATAACAGGACCTTAGAAATGTAATCACTGCAGACTCTGTCAAGGGTAACCATCATTGAAAGAGAAAGAGTAACAAAACCTCACCTTACTACTAGTGAATAAAAGTTCTTCTCCTTTCTCATTCCTCCACGAGGTTACTTGTCCTCCGTACAAGCTAACCTATGCACACATTCAAAATAAAATAACGATAATGATATTGATGACAATGACGAAAACATACACAACCAGTTAGTTATCTGGAACAAGTTCCCTACAAATTAACCTTAGCAGAGGGTCCGTGTGGGTGCCGAAGAACAACCTGATCAATACCATTCCAGTCTTTTGCAATCTCAATTGCAGCCCTGTAATCCCACACTGCTGCAGAATGTCCCATGTGTTGCAATAAACAAAATTCAAAAAAAAAGTTCTTCACCTATCTTGACTCTTGAGTTGCCGACAGCAGTAATGAAACATAAAAAGAGTGACACTTCCAATATCCAAATCCAAAAACACCACCTTTCTCGTGAACTAGAAAGTAGAAACAACAGGTGAGTTACTATTTTCAAGTCCTCACTAGATTCTTTCTATTTATAAACTGCTCAGAGTCAGATCTAGAGAACCCCCAAAAAGGCTTAAAACCAACGCCAATTGAAACATATGGCAACTGCGTAGCCCAACACCTATTTAATTATTTAAAACAAAGAAATCCCTGAACGTCCATCTTGTCCTATTTTATATATAATAAGACAAGTGAAATCAAAATTTCGAGGAGTGATAAATTCAAAACATTAATTTCCCACCACTACGCCCTGCAGAGAGAAGCAGAACTGCTGACCGTCCTGGACCGTACGTGCATTTAAATTTCAAAACGATGACGAAAAATGACAAACTAATTAAGTAAGTATTAAGACCCTTGAGATTTGGAAATGTAAATCTAACAACTTCCTCATATTTAATAGTGAAGCAACGTCAGAGCCTACGAATTATGAGCCTATGACTGTAAGTAAGTAACATAAAATAAAAACTGAGCACATGCATGGCTGTCGCCTCTTGGCCAATGAGAATATTATGAGAATGAAGGTGAAAGTGTTAAAATGCAAAATTTTCCCAGAAGTTTCGGATTTGCTCTCATTTCTTAAACATTTGTAACTAAAATAAGATTGGGTAGGAAACAAGATTGTGAAAGCATGTGAAGAAGTGAGTTGAAATTTGAAAACAGAAAAAAAAAATAATGAATTGAGAATTCGGTTGCATTGCATAGATCTAGGACGTGGGAAATACGAGAAAGTACACGTTCGCTGTACAAACGGTCAACAATTCAAATAAAGAGTATTATTTTTTCTTTTTCTCATATTATGACGATGACCTTACGATGAACCAGAGCCCTCCATTTGACATATAATCTCCTTAACCAACAAAGTGGGCCTTTTATTCCTATCTTTTCTTTTTTAAAATTTTATATGGTACAACAAGGTGGACCTTTTTTGCTCTTTTGGATGTGACAATAGATCATGGATGATGGATACTTAGACAGAACCATTTTGACAATTACACCCAAAAATTGGGATTCCAAGTGTCGTTATCATGTTACACTTATTTGGAATTTAAAAAATGCATTTGATTTTGATTTGAGTGTGCGAATTTTGGTAAATTTGAGACGCATGTTCATTAGATGAGATCCAGTGGCGAACATGAACCGGCAGTGACGTAGATTTGGTCCTTTTTTCTGCTTCTGCATATGGGCTTACTAGACTTCACAGTGTTTGAATCATGTGGGCAGGGCAGACTTGGGCCACAGTCATGGTATCTTCGTTTGCACCACAGGCACCGATCGACGATCCTCCATTCTTTCCTCTTCTCTTCTCTTCATATATTGTTGTATTATGTGATTAAACATTGTAAAACATAAAAAAAAACCAAAACGACTGAACTCAGTTCACGATGCCAGATTGCCAGAATTCGACTACTTTATTCTGAGCATAGCCATAGATCGATCATGTGGGTTTTGAATCCTGCGCTACGCCTATGCTGCCTGGCCCAACGCAGAACGCCACTTGTATATATTTTAATAACAACAAGAATTGTAAATAAAGGGGAGAAAAAGAAAAATCCAGGAAATCACGCACGCGTGCATTTGGGCCTTTGGCATTGACCATTGACATAAAACACTGATGAGTCTCTTTGAATTCAATACTGGTTATTAGTCAATAAAATTGCACATCAAAACCAAGTAAATACAACATAACATACGTTCCAAACTCCTTTCCCCTACACTGAACAATCACTACTATTCATCTTAAAGGTACACCCATGTTCCATCTTAGCTCTCTGATTTTTACTAAAATACATCAGGTTTGCCATGAGAAAAAAGGAAAAAAAAAAAAACACAATCACATTAGGCAAGACATAGAACACCACTAACTAGTTCAGCTATTTAATGCATTTTTGCTGGCTGTTAGCTCTAGTTTTCGAGGCAAACAAGCAAAACGGCTTCTACCAAGACAAGACTCTGAGAGACTGAATCAGCCTGCAGCCACGGCATCTGTCCTTGGACTTGCATCCAAAAGCTGATGTAGCTTGGCACCAGAGTTTGAGTTTTTCTCAAACAGGTGACCTCCTTCCTCCATGTTTCTATCAACAGTACCGGAATTGTTAACTCTAGATAATAGGTTTTCTGTACTAACAGGTGTAACCCTCTTGTCATCAACACTGTTCAAAACAATCTCTTGCGTGTTTCCTAGTTGTGCACTTTTCAGTTTTTCCTGTATGTTAAACCAATTAATAGATTACAACAAAAACATTCGCAATATGAAGACACATAACTTGTTAGCTTCATTAGTAACAGTAAAGAAAATTGATAAGATTTATAGTGCATACCAGTAATGTTGCGTTTTCTAGCCTCAGTTTCTCAGACTTCTCTGCCAATTGATTTATTTCAGACTTGAGTGAAACATTCTCATCAGTCAAGGAATCAACTTTACGAGCAAGTTCTTCAGTCTCAGCCTGGAAGGAAGTTTTAAAAAGGGAGAAGCAAGAAAATTAGCTCCTATTTTGATGAGTTATACAGTGATTCCACAATTGAAACAAAATTTTCAGTAACTTAAAAGAGTACTTTCGCATCTCTTTTTACTATACCTGCTTCCTCAACCTAGATCTTCTAGCAGATTCTCGATTAGATTGTTTCCTCCTTTCCCGTTTCAGCTCCCGTTCATTCTGAGAAGAAGGTACAAAACAATCAAAAATTACTTTCAATCAGAAACTTCTAAAGACACTGCATTTACCACCAAAATTCTAAACATAAACTTCTTGGAAGAAATCAAATCAAAACTTAGAAACAAGCCCCTACATACCATATCAAGGCAGACTAGTAAGAAAGATTAGAAATAAAATATAATAAAATAATATTAGCAAACAATACCTGAATCCAGGTTTCAGGAGGTAAAACTGCACAAGGTTGTGGAACACTAGTTGGACTTGTCTTAACATTCATGCCAGGTGCATTCCTGAGCTCCAATTTTGTGGGCATGCCAGGAGAAAGCACAGGACCAACTGGTTTTCCTAAAACAGAAGTGGGAGCAACAGGTGTAGCTAACACCTTATCAGGAGCAGCATTCACACCAACAGGCACAGGAGTTGACTGGATATCAGTTTTTCCATCTCCACCTAGCATAGAGGTTAAACAAACCTTATAGTATTGCAAACAAGTCTAATTGATAGTGTCCCATCACCCAATTATTTATTTTCATTTCCTTGCTTTTCTGTTGCCCCCCCCAGGTGGCATCATATTCACATTGCAATCTAATTGATAAATCAGAGCACAGCATGCTATACAGGCATATAAATCATTCTACAGAGCATTCTACAAATCACGAACATAATAATAATTGATTTCTAAATATTATTGGAACAAATGATCACTACTACCTTTGACAATAAGATTCACAAATCCACAGAGTGCACTGCTAAAGTGCTCTATTAAGCTACAAAATAAGTTATATTTACTCAAGCAAACAAGTTATACTCAATTAGTATATTGTAGAATTACAGGAAAAATTAGAATAACATCATCTCTCATGTACGACGACTAACCACAGAGGTGCTCAGTTAAGTCACATAAAACTTTGCTATCAGACATGCTGTAAAACACTGAAAAGAAAATCTATGCCACTAAAATTAACAATCACAGGTCAAACTCTACTGTTCATCTTCATGAAAACTTGGAGAAGAAACAGAATGATACCAGCAACTGGTGTTCCCTCTCGGCTTCTTTTCTTTCCAGATTGATCTGCCTGATAATAGGATGGGCAGAAAGATAAAATTTAGAAAATATACCACAATTATAGCATAAACTGCATAAGAACGTATTCATATTTCAAAAGGGACAAATAAGTCCTCACCCTAACTGTATTCCCATCACTTCCATCAGTAGAACCTTCAGCCTCACTGTTCAAATTGTCATTAAATTAGCATTTATAAAAAGGAAATAGAAAAAAGGAACCACGATACAAATATGAACATAAACAAACCTCTGTGACAACCTTCGTTCAGCCCCACCTTCAGCACTCTCAGCACTACCGTTGCCTATTGACATTGCCAGGCCATCTAACCCTTTTAGCTTCTTCGTTAAACCTTGATCTGCATTTCCAGACGACTTAGTAGGTGCCTCTGCGTTCAAGGGGTTACAGCCTGCATTACCGCATTATAATTACATCCAAAATCAACTTGTGGGGGCTTAAACTTAAACTGCAATCACAAATGAATTCAATCTCTTCCCAGCAATGCATTTCTTACTTATAATTATTTCACCAAAATACAACAAAACATAGCTTTAAAGGCTCCACTTACAGCAGGCGAAGTTGGAACACCATGACTGTGTGCATGTGATCCCTAGAATTTGAGGGAAATCAAAAGGAAAGTAGACACATCAGAAACTTTCTGTCAAACAGGGGGCAATCACCAAAATAGGTATGTCAACAGAGTGCAGTGAAAAGAAGTATTGCTGTTATTAAGTAACCTCGATGGAATCGGCACCAACTAAAAGGTTTCCCAAACACCACATGAACTCAAATTTTGCACGCTACAGATAAATAATTATTCTCTAATATAAAAAGTGAAGCCTCTAAAGGAATAGACTATTCAAAAGATAACGGGGACATCAACTTACCAGAGGAACAGCAGGATGTGCATAAACACCTCCAGGAGAATAGATGGCTGTGTAAGGCGCTCCATATGCTGGCATCATAGGCTGGAAGAAATAAACAGATGCCAAATTATCCCAGTTATATACCAACTGAATTCACTCCTCGGAATAAGGAAATGATATATAATGTTGGTCCCAACTTAAATAATAAGGTAAAACAATCCTCGTGAGCTTTGAGCAATACCTGAGCTGGACCCCACATGTAGGGGTGAGGAGCATGACCAGATGCAACGGGTGAGTTGTAATACGGCGGAATAGCAACTCGGGGGCCATAATAAGCCTAAAGATGTAAAGAAAGAACATAATTCCTCTTAGCAACTTCACTATAAACAGTTCGTTAAAAGGGAACTGGGAAACAAAGTGTACAGATAAAGTAAATAACCTGCATAGCTGCCCAATCAGGATACATATGAATATTGCCTTGATCCTGCCAATTAAACAATTTCGCAAGTACTCAGACGCAAACTTCAGGAGTTAAACGCCACAAGATATGAGGGAAATTGTTTCTTCCAAGCAAATAATCCATCTTTGCTAATTGAGTTCTATAAAAGAATAATGTATAATTTCTCAGCTCACCGTTGGTGCAGGTGAAGATGGTTTTTCAGACTTGGCGGATTTTCCATCTTCATTGTTCCCCATGGCCAAGCACCAAACTGGAAACCGTCAGTTGATTTTTGATGATGCAAGAAGTTCCAAAGAGCAAGCAGCCTAAAAAAACAAGAGAAGAGCAATGATACAATTAAACAAAACATAGCTTCAAATACAATCATTCATATACATAACAATTTCCATAGATTCTCAATACATATGAAACATGAAGAAATCCACCCTTTCTTAATTAGAAAATACAGTGAATAGAAATGCGCCACCTTGGGGGTAAATAAATTCATCAATACTTTGAAGGCTATTGCAATTAAATTCATCAGCTTGAAAAAATTCACTTTAAAGTTTAACTGAACTCAACATATCATAAAGAAATAAAATAATAATAAGAAAAAGTCTGAAAGGTCGAGGGTACAACTGTCTTTACGGTACCCAAAGATTGAAAAAGAGAGTGATCTATACAAACAAGAAAGGGATTATCAAAGACAACACGTCCATCTCATTCTCACAAGGATAATCTGAGGATACAAAGACGAGAATACCCTTGAAACCGCAATGGAAAACTCCTGCCGTTTTTCTTTCACAACAACTTGCAATGCTCGGGATTTCGTCCGTCAATTCACGAAAACATAAGCAAACAGTGTGAGTCACTTTATTTATATATACATATATTTTTTACACAAATATCTCTCCCTCTCGAGGTAATGAAGTTTCAGATTTAAAGGAGAAATTGTAAGAATCTAAAAGTGAAGGAAAAATCGAGGGAACCAGATGAGTGTAATCAAAAATAATTTTTGTTCGTACAGTCTATTCATGCGTTTCCCCAAAAAAAAAAAAATCATACAAAGTTTAGATATTTAAACAGGAGTTTTGTTGTTCAGGAGCACAATAATCCGACATTCGTAAAATTTCGGTATTGCATCAGTTTCCTGCATGTTCTCACCAACCAAACGACAGCAAATCACCGTAATTTAACGACCACAACAGTTTCATGCACCTTTCTCACCGTATAAAAGAAACAAAGCTATCTGCTAACGCAACACTGAAAATAAAAATTAATAAAATTCAAGAGGTTAATATTACCTGAAATTATCGAACACCAAATCTCTTTATTGCCCAAAGTCCAGGAATTTGAATGCTTAAAGCGTTAAACTTTCACCAGTAGAGTGAAGGAATTATTTTAAAACGCCGTCGGTTTTATGAAAATTCTATAAGGAAGTTGCGAGGCTCGGCATTCTCTCGTTAAGATTCGCTAAACGGAAGCCGGAGAGTTGTGTTTTCTACAGAGAACAGAAGAGAGAAGAGAGAGAGGAGGTGGGGAAGAAGGAGGAGGAGCGCCAGGGCAACATCCACGTCACCATACGCGTGTCGTATACAAGTACAGCGTTTATACGTGGGCAAAGTTGGTTGTTGAGTTGGCCCATCGATAATCGCGCTGGCCATTTTTATTTATTCCAACGTCACTTCTACCGTAGACGTGTTCGTTTCTAACTCGATCTACGCGTCCTTTGCTCTGGGTCCAACCTATTCCACCCTCATGTGGCTTACGTGTTCTGTTTTCCCGTTTTCATTTATTTTTGTAATTAAAATAATTGGGATTTTTTCTATTGGGTTAGACAATTAACTAGAATGAATAGGTCCTTTGGAATCCACAACCGGCTAGTGGCCACTGGCCTGGCCAGTCATTGACGAGCAATATGGAGTTCCTTAGCCACGCTTTTACCTCCTCAAGATTTTGTTTGATATTTTTTTTAATTTTCAATCTGTTTCTTCAGATTTTAATGCAACTTAATTTAATTAATTAATTAGATTTTTCTACTCTTTTAACTTTATTTGACCTTTTACAAATGACTTGGCATTGCCAAACGGCTTTTATCTTCTTGGCATAAATGATAAAGAGTCGTTACAGTGACAAGGATGACCATAAAAATTAAAAAATAATAATAAAATCATACAATATTGTAATGTAATAATATTAACTTTTGACTTAACGCAAATGACATCATAAGACTATTATCAAAAGGTTGTTTTAAATAAAACTATACTTCTCATGTGATTTGATGTGTCATATCAATAATATAAATTTTAAAAAATTAAACTAAATCTTTTCTGTTTTTAATATTAAAAAATAATTTTTCCCTCATCAAATAATATTAGATTAATTGTAATATCGCCGCTCCGCTGGTAGCGGAATGGTTTCTCACAATTGTGAGAATTTCAGTTCGAGTCCTTGTAGGAATATGGGGACTTTAATTCTTCCTCTTCATTGAGTGAAGATACGTCTACTTTTTCTTATCAAATATGAGTAGAGTAGGCGTCCCTCAAATATTAATCTCTTTCAAGGTTAAAATATGGACAGTGCCTCATACGATTAATGTAAACTCTCGTCTTAGTGAGGGTTACAATCCTCCTATTTCTTTTTGTTTACTTTTACAATAATATCCTCTTACAATAAAAATTTTTTTGTAAAATTACTAATCAATTTTCACAATTCGATGAAACCAAAGGCCAAGATTACTTTGATTCTTCTTTACTAATGCGCTCATGTCTCACTTATCTCCCCCAACTCTCATCCATCCGATCCGAGACCCACTAAAACTCCAGACCCTTTGCTTATCGCTTTTCAAACTCAACTTTCCTGCGCTACTCTTTCTATGTAATTAAACTTTCTTTTCTTTTTGTTTTCATCATGTCTTGCACAGATGAAGTTGATCGTGATATGTAGTCTTCCCAGCACAGCCTGATTAATGCTATTGTCAAATTTTATGGAAATGGATTCATCAAATTGTGCCCTTGTTAGTAATCTCGACAACTTACTGTTTTTTTCAGTTGTGCTTACTCCATGGCAGTCCTACACTTGGAACAGAAGCAAGCGTTTTTTGAGTAGTACATTTTTTTAATTTTTTATTTATCTTTTAAAAAAGTATCTCATCAATCCACATATACATACATAAATATATATATATATATATATATAATATTTCAATTCGTGGAGTCCGTATTTTTTTATTGATTAGTGTATTTAAATATGTATTTTTGTATTTTATTGACAACTTCATTTAAATAAAATAAGGTGTATATATCACCTACCATAAGGTGAGGGACGTCGTCCACATGATCTTAACCCTTATACAGTATACTATATGTAGGCGAGCAGGGACTGAAAGAAAATTATGAAAATAATTATGACGCGTAGCCACTATAAGCCTATAATTATGCAGTAAAACCTCTATATATACTATCTACAGGAATAACCTTTTCATTATAATAAAAAATCTTGGTCCCAATGTACTGAGTGATAATTTTTTTTAAATCTTATATTGAGGAACTTGCCTCTACATAATAATAATTATAAATATTACAAAATATTAATTGTTCCCAGTGGATTTAGGATTTCAAATCAGTGTCAAATGCCTTTATGATATTGTAAACTGCTGCAAAATTATTTTGTACCACTATAAAAGTATTTGACATTGGTGTAAAGTCTCAAATCTGCACGAAAATTCGTGCGAGCTTCTATGATAGGGAAGGACTTTGTAAAAAAATATTTTGTAATCTTTAAAATTATGTTTTACTTTTATCAATATCTATACATTATATTTGACATGCTTCTATAATCTTTAAAAACATTATATTAATATTTTTCTTCTATGATAGTGCATATGTTTTTTATTTCCCTTGCACTAAGAATAATCAACTAAGCCAAATAATTTTTATAACTATTCTTTTATTAAGTTATAACTTCCTCCTAATAATAAAATTAATTTACTAATGTATCTAACCCAACTTAAAGTCATACCCCATTAACTCAAGGCAATATTATAGCAGGGTTCACTCAGCCTTTTGACAATGAAGATGTAGTGGTAGTCCGTGTGATCGAGTTAAACTTGTCAGTTGCCATCGACACGCGCTGTCGATGTGCGTAGAATGTTGATATAGATCAACAAGATATATTGGCGACTGACAAGTTTCATTTTTTTTTAATTATTTAAATCGATGACAAAATGGGAATTAAGAAATTTAATTAGGATAAAAAGTTAGTTATGAGAATGAGAACTTGATTTTCATTGTCCCGTGAGAATTAAGTTCTCATTTTCTAATTAAAAAAGTAAAAGTACGTAGACTCTATATATTTTATTAGCATTCTCCCTTATAATTTAACAAATAAACAACTTTAATCATTTCGATTCCGTATTTTAATTTTTCAATCTCATAATTAAACATACTATATGAAGTAATTAATCATAAAATTTAATTAAAGAAAATAATTATCTGGTAGGCTATTCAAATAAAAGGACTTTCCCAACATGGATGTATGAAAGGGATAATAAAAAAAATTATAACAAAAAATTTGAGATATATAATATTATTGAAATTATAAATAATAAGATTTTTTTATCTGATTTCCCAATATTATTCTTTTATTTTTAGTTTTAGCGTTCACTCGCCTTCTTCGTCTCCCACAAAATTTATTTGTTCTCCAAGTGAAAGAAAATACATTATACAATATGCATCTATAATTAATACTACATGAAATAAGTCTAAAACGTAATTAAATGCTGAATTAATCTATTTGATTTTGTATCTAACTTTTAGGTTTGCACAAGCAATATATAGTACTATCAATATTTATTTTATTTCAAAAGTTAGGAAAAAACTGTTACTGTTAGCTACTTAACAAGTTATTTCATGCATTCAATTATATAACAAATATCTTATTAAAATTATTAAATTAATACGAAACTCAAACCCGGATAGGTTTACTTTATTGATTATTATTGAATGTACAGCTCGGGTTAACAAAAATAAATGAAACTTCGTTCTGGCGTAAACGATGTGAGTGGATGACTGGCTATTCAGGCAACGGCGGGGTTGGAATCGCGCCACATATCGGACGCATTTCGTTTTGACTCGAGCAACAAGCAAATCTCCAATACTGGCCGTCCACTCGCCATGCAGAATTGAACTCACTTTTCCAAATCACCTCAAGGAGGCCCAAGTGTACGCACAGAATTAACCATCCTAACTGATAAAACTAAGAGGCAACATTAATATATAATTTAGTGGGACCCACCAGTGACGTGAACAACATCTACGGATATAAATGGCTCTCTCACTCCCAAAAGAAGAGAGAGGGTCCCACGCATGTCGGTCATGTGTGTTGCGTGGAGACTGACGTGTCTCGCACGGAAGGACTCAGAGTTAGGCGGGTCCCACAGGCAAGGGAGGTTGCGTAGCCAGCTCATATATTCACGTTCCCCTTGAGACTTTCTAGAGAGGAAAATACATGACCCACTTGTCACTGCCAATCCTCCACGTGGGAGCGATCCACGTGCCGCCCTCTCATTGGAGAAACTGCACGCCTTTCATCATCTTAAATTCTTAATAGGAAGGCAAATAAAATAAATAAAATAAAAAAGTAGCATTAAAAAATTTTTAATGGCAAACTTCGTCGATGGTACTCCAATCTAATATTTAAAAAAAAAAAAAAAACACTTCGTACTGTAATATTGTACTATATACACTTGTACATTCACCATGGATTCGATTCAATATGTATGAAATAATTTTGCTTGATTTGAATAATTTGTTACAAATATTTATTGTAATATCAGAATATTGTAATATTACTTGAAAAAAATTGCAACCATTAAATGATAAATCGCCTTTATTTTCATTCATGTAATTGGAGGTTTAAGTCATTAAACCAATTTGTAATATTACTGCAACTACAATTTTTTTTTTTTAATATCGGAAAACAAATAATTTGAAAATTCGAGTATCAATAAATTATGTTGTACTTAAAAAATTTCATAATTAAAAGGGTGCAGATGTACAATGGCATGCATGATTGCATGTTCAATTGAATCAATTCCATTGGTAATAAAAGCGCGCATGTGACGGGGCCAGGTGGGGTGTCACCCAAGAGTCAGAAAGACACGTCAGAGGAAAATCGGGACCGTTGATTATCTGGCAATATTAACGGTGATGCGTGTTTCTCGGTTGACTAAAAAGAGACATGTGATTGGACATTGGAAGGATCTGACGTGGTGACCCTCTTCTTTTTTCTATTTTTTAATTAATCAGACAAGGCATCGTTCCCGTCAAGGTGACGTGTCTGGCAGGCACGAGGTTTACTACACAATTTATATGGGTCCCATTTGACGAGGACGTGAAGAAAATGTTCAGATCGGATCAGATTTTGGTCAAGACAAAAATCTGAATCCTTTTTTTTCTTCACAATATATCCTCAGTGGAATTCTATATTAACGAAAGTGCCCCTACCTACCTGCCGCAATTTTGGAAGTCAGTGGCCGTTGATCCTTGGCCTTTGTTCACACCGAAGGGCGAAGGCATTCAGTGGGGGTTAAGATCGAATTACATTTTCAACCCGGATAAAATCGAAATAAATTTCGGTGTTAAATTCATTCATAAATTATACGTAGTTTCATAAAAAGAAAGAACAGGAAAAAACCCCTATTAAATCGTAAAAATCTTCTTACGAGTAAACTGACACTAGGCTAATCAGGCAGGTTACTGCTCAATTCGACGATTCCAGTCTGGTACACACACTGTAGAGTCTAATTCACAGATTCATAATTTCATATCACTTTACTTGCCCATCATTCTTGGGCCAGTGGAAAGACTGGCATGGCCAAGCCATTTTGACGAAGGCAACTGAAAAAAAAAAAAAAACAAAAAACAAAAGACCAGAAACTATTGGGCTTGGACTTGCATAAAATCAGTGATGCACTCGTTTAGAGTCCATTTCCACTCGAAGCTGCTACGCTTGGGTCAAATTGCTTGCATGATTTATTGATAGGAAAGGGCGATCCAAGCTATCTTTCATATTTATGTCACTCTGCTTTGCAGTGACTGGAGGGACTTTCGCATCAAATTTAAACCCTGGGCCTTATGCTTAGGGAATAGAGATAGATATGCGCATGTGCGAGACTGCACCCTAAAAAAATAATTTTTGTTTTCGTGGGAGATTTCATAATTCATAATATTATGGTTTATGGGTATTGAATATTGATTTTCTGGCTGGGTAATTATAACTAAAGGTTGTTTGGAGAGAGAGATTATTGGGTTCAAATTTCAAAAAGTGAAGCACATCGCATCACTTGTCATTGGGGTGGGCAAAATCTAAAACCACGTCTCCCCTCTTGAATCGTGATGCAGCTTGTGCTTGTCCACTGTAGATAAGCAAAACATGTCCGTTTCATACATCCTACTTATTATTTAAGCACTTTGATCTCCTTAACTTATATCTTGTATTTCTCTTGCTAGTAAGCCCTATTAACCAGCTACTTTTTTTTTTTTTTTGATAACCAGCCACCATTGAAATAATTTAAAATAGTAGACTATTTTACCAACGGAGCCTCCCATCATCATTTGGAGTATAAAAGAAAAGTTTGTAGTGAGCAGCACTCGAGTCATGGGTTCTCCTAAATATTATATTTGAACCTAATCTAATAATATTATATTGCATCTCCCATTTCTGTTATGATGTATTATTAACGACTATTTTGGCCTTTAATGAAATGTTGAAGTATCATGTCCACTCCTTATTGATTGCAAACGACAATCTGCACAATAGCCGTTTCACATAGGTGTTACTTCATTAATTTTTCTGTTTTGCTAATTATATATCCTGTTCTTCGTGGGGAGTAGGAAAGTAAATTTAGCTGCATTATGCGGTGCCCACGTGTCAGTCTCATTTCGGCTGATACAAATTGGTTATGTTGACATAATTCAACAGCAAAACATCACCGAGATGAACATTTGTTCTCACCTTTTTCAGGAACCATTCATCTCAACTACACAGTATATGACGAGCCCCCAGTTTCAGAAAATCTTTGTTAGTTTCGGCAAATTTTTAAGGTTATGGGTGGTGATGATATCAATGTTGTGTAGTGCTAGTGATTCAAAATGTGAATTTGAGGCCATATTCAACTTCGGAGACTCGAATTCAGACACTGGTGGGTTTTGGGCGGCATTTCCGACACAGTCCGGTCCCTTTGGGATGACCTACTTCAAGAGACCCGCTGGTCGCGCTTCTGATGGAAGGCTTATTGTTGATTTCTTAGGTAACAGTTACTCTGTAACTTCTCATCAAACACTTAACTTTATGATGCTCACCTTCCTATACATTTGCTCTTTTTTATTAGTCTTTCAATCGTTATTAGCAAAAATAATTTGTTCCTTGCACCTGTCTTGCCTTCATCAAGACAACAAAAGTGAATTTTCTTATGGCTCTCCTTAGAACATTGCAGAAGAAACAAAGTCTTCTGTTATTGAACATAGAAATGGATTTCAGTAATTTGAAGAAAATTTTCCATCGCCATTTTCTTTAATAACACGGCCAATTCTGCCTCACTGGGTTACGGGATAGACGTAGACTCCAATTATATGTAGGTGAGTCCAAAATACACGACACACGGGTCCATGAAAGTTTTGGCACTACATAAATTATTTGATCCTCCAGGCTGGACTACTTGCATTGTTAGTACTCGAGGACAAAGAGTGCCTCCACAATGATCTCTTTGACTTTTAATGGTTGATGAATCTCTACGAAGTTAATCTCTTATTTATTGGCAGCTCAAGCTCTAGGGTTGCCGTTTCTGAGCCCGTATTTGCAATCAATTGGATCAGATTACAGGCATGGAGCCAACTATGCGACTTTGGCCTCTACTGTGCTTTTGCCTAACACTTCCCTGTTTGTTACTGGGATTAGTCCCTTTTCCCTAGCTATTCAACTCAACCAAATGAAGGAATTCAAGGTTAGAGTTGATGAATTTCACTCCTCCTATACAAATGGTAAATACAGACTAAATCAAACTCTTATTTTAGATGACAAAATCTTTTGCTCCTGCAAACTCGATTACATGAGATAAAAACTCTCTCTTTCAATTTCATAGGTTCAACCAAGCTTCCTTCACCGGATATTTTTGGAAAATCTCTCTATACATTTTACATTGGTCAGAATGATTTTACTTCCAATTTAGCAGCAATTGGCATTGGTGGGGTCAAGCAGTATCTTCCTCAGGTGGTTTCACAAATTGCTAGCACAGTCAAGGTGATGGCACTAATTGGGCCAGTCATCCCATGTCATGGGGTGGACTTCTAAAACCTGCCCAATTTATTAAATAATTCCACGTTTCCTTTCAATGTTAAATTGGTAACTTTTGCTTCATCAAATTCACGCAGGAGCTGTATGCTTTAGGCGGGCGCACATTTTTGGTGCTCAATCTTGCACCGATTGGCTGTTACCCTGCATTTTTGGTTCAGCTTCCTCATTCAAGTTCAGACTTGGACGCATACGGTTGCATGATCTCTTACAACAATGCTGTCTTGGATTACAATAACATGCTGAAGGAAGCTCTAGCCCAAACCAGAAGAGAACTTCCCAATGCTTCCATCATTTATATTGATACTTACTCAGTGTTACTAGAACTCTTCCAACATCCGACATCACATGGTACAGTGTTTTGTTAATCATTTGTTTGTATTTTTTCTGTTGAACTTGGCTACATTTTCGATTTTTTTTTTTCCTAAAAGAATTTGTGGGCAGGGTTTAAGTATAGTACCAAAGCTTGTTGTGGCCATGGTGGTGGTGCCTATAATTTTGATGCTAAAGTTTTCTGCGGAAATACGAAGGTGATAAATGGAAGCACTGTAACAGCCACAGCTTGTAGCGACCCACAAGATTATGTTAGCTGGGATGGAATACATGCTACAGAAGCTGCAAATAAGCTCACTACATGGGCCATTCTTAATGGCTCTTATTTTGATCCTACGTTTCCACTTCGTAAGCTCTGTGACCTCAAACCCATTGGCTGAACTAATCCTTTTCAATTAGTATTTAATCTTACAATTAATAAAAAAATTAAGTGCTTTATTTGCTGTAAGCCTTTCCTTCTAATGGCAACTCGATATTGGTTCAGTTGAATAAAAAGGGTGCATTAGAAGTCTCTGTGTCTTTAACAGCTGTTCGATTATTGGTTCAGCATAAGAGCCAAGCACCAAAATTTTTCAAGCAAGATTAATAGCGCCTTTTAATCAAATAAAACCATCAATTCTTTCAATCACAATGCGAGAAAAAATAATGAAAACCAAAAACTTGCAATAACTTTTCAGAGACGGGCCTAATTCTAAAAAAACAATGATTATCTTGGCTTGTGAAAAAAGGGGGCAAAAATGTACAAAAAGAAGCAGCGTCAACTTTAAGGAACATACTCGTGCTCAAGAGCTGGCTGAGTTCTTATCATCGATGCTGAAGGCATTCTACTTCTTCCAATCCATGTCGTATCTAAGGGCTCTGCCTTTTCAGATTCACTCTCCATTTTTCTAATCATCTTCCTTCTCACTAGCTTATAAATAGCCACCCCAACCAAAATCAACAAAACTAACCCACCGAATCCAGCCACAAAACCTATCACCCACGACTTCCATGACCTCTCCTCCTTCGTCTTAGGCGGCGGCCGTGGAGGCTGAGGTTGAAATGGAATAACTACTGAAAAATGGCCTGGACCTTTTGTGGCACATTCATTGGGCGTAGTCATGTTGCTAAATTCGACTGACATACCAGCTCCAAATTTGACACATTTTAGTGTCTCGTTTTTATCTTTTAACACAATGTCAGGAAACAGAATTGAAACAGGATCTCCCGAGACAATGAGTGTCAGCTCCTCATTGCTTAATGTGCTTGGATTCGAAGCATCAAAAGCACTGAAGCCAACAACGGGAGCAACCAAGGAATGATTAGGGACTTGATAGTAATAAGAAGACCAATTCCCTAAATTTTCATTAAGTAAAGCAATTCTCTTCACAAAAGGCAGTGCAATAACTCTTGGTGGGATGCGAAGAGAACTCAAATTCACTCCGCTGGCCCAAAATTCCCCGCTTCGTAATCTGATAACAGAAACTTGCATGCCGGAAGAGTTTGAAGGCAGAGAAAGATTGTAAAAATGACCCCTATGATGCTTTGATAGGGTTTCATTTGCGTAGCTATGAAATAGTTCTTGTAAATACACAGGATCATAGCTTTTTGTGTCACTTGCCATTGACAATAACAATAAAGAAAAGATTACAGGGATGATTAGCCAACTTTTGTAGAACCCCATCAAAGCCTGCTTGTGTTTTTCATGTTGAATGATTTTCAACAAGAAACCAACCGCGAAGATTCATCCTTTTATCATTCAAAGAGAAAATAAATAAAATATATATATATAGTTGACCAAAAACAGATGCTTTCTTAGCTTCTTGTTACATAAAACAAGAAACGAGAGCAAACCCACGATCTCAAAAAAGGACGAGATGCTTTCTTAACACAAACTTTTTGAGCAAATGGATGGAATATTTTGCACGTAAGGTAAACCAAATTCGCAAGACCAAAAAGAATGTGCTTTGAAAATAATAAGGAGATCACAAGTCTGAATTCTTCAAAATGTTTTTAATTCGTCGCGATGTTCTTGGCATTGCCTAAGAATTAGAAGGTGAGTGGCTGAGTTGGAGAGGATAATGGAGATTCCAGCAACGGGAATGAATAAAGGTCTGCATGCTTTTAATATTACAATATAATTATATGAGTAACCAAAGCCAACATATGATTTTTTTATTATTATTAAAAAGAAGGGCAAAAGTAAGTAAACCTTTTTGAGGAGTTTTCCATAAATTTAATTAGTTGTTAAATATATTTTTTTTAATTTTTGATTCTTAATCACTAGTCAGTTGGATTAGTTGATTATCGGTTGAGAGTTAGAGACAGACGGTGCTATCGAAGGCCTAGGATGGTATTGGTGGTACGTTTGACAGAAGCGTCACACTTACAACTCTAAAAATAGAAAAAAAAAAAAAAAAAAAATTTCAGGGACATTGAATTGCGTAATCGCTAATTTTCTTTCGTAAGCTTTACATCCGTCATAGTTCCGTAACTACATCTAACCAGATAAAACTGTATAATCTTATCATTGACTTAACATTATAATAATACCATAAGAAGTCGATTTTTTCTTTTTTTTTTTTCAGTGATAGTTGATTCTCTTCATTAATTTCAACATCTGTTGCAAGCTTCCATGACAAAAGCCATATGGTTCATTTATTTACGTCTCAGTGTTGGAAACTGGCAAGTATTATTATTGTTCATGTAATTGCTCATATAATATTGACTTGTATAACAATTTTGTGAATGGCCGGCTCTTAATAGCGAGACATGTGGAAAGTGTTGCGATTGTGAATGGAAATTCTGTAAGAACTATTAACCAGGTCAAATTGTAAAGAATAAAAGCATATTGGACAACCCAGTCTAGTTGCTTGACCGGCCCATGATGTTATTATAGAGCTGTAGGGCACCCACAACCCAAACCACCTCAATTTCCCCAACTTGCAACCGAAGAGTGTCCTTTTGATTTTTCTATTACAATTTGAATAATGATGAGACTAGAGCTGGCAAAATAGATCATCAGAATTTATTTGTATTGTATCAAATTTAGACTGATTTAAATATAATTTATTTAATAATCGTGTTAAAATATTGAGGCTCAATTCCAACATAAAAAATAAACATATTACCCAATAACCTGCTTAATATTTATATATTCAATAAAATTTATATAAGACATTTGTATATTGTTATACACACACATTCCCCCAAAATATTACACATTTATACTATTGAAATTCTAAATATATATGAAATTTTATAAATGAAATGTTATGTATATGTCCATCATTTCAAAAAATAAAAATAAAATAATCGTGTACAATATTTGAGTTTTAATGACAAAAACCTATAAATTAATTTAAAATAAAAAAATATAATCATGTCATTGATCGAGTAAATGGGTCAAGAACTTTAACTCTAACCCGACACAAGAAAAATCGTGTCAACCCAGATCCGGCCCATTTAATAATCGTGTCAAATTTAACAACCCATACTCATTTATTTATGTCATGTTCGTGCTGTGTAATCGGGTCTTGTCAAATTTTACCAATTCTATATGAGATTATTTGTATTCTAAAAATTATTTTAAATATTTTATTATTTTGTACACTCATACGTTAAATTTTATTTTCTACACTTTTTAAAAAGTCAACAAAGACAATACTTGAACTAATTAAATTAATTTACTCAAACACTAATCAAACTGTTTAGTACATCCAAAATGAATTAATAACAATTATATACTAAAATCAAATTATGTTCTGAAAATATTTTTTTAAAATAAGTTTTAGTTATTAGTTTTTTGTCAATATTAGTTTTTATACCCCAATTAATTAACATACCAATTGAAAAAAAAAAGGTCATTTGGAAAAAAAAATTAAAATAAAAAGAAGAAGAAGTAAACTGTAGACAAAGGAAAAGAAGAAGAGTCAAAAAGGGCAAAAGATGAAAATGACAAATAAGAGGAAAGAGAAGACTACAAAAAAATATTTTTTTTTTAGAAAATCAAAAGGAAAAAATATGTATATAATATATTAAAAGTATTGATTGGCTCATTGTTTAATTAAATATTGTCTAAGAGATTGGAAATAAAATTTTTAGGGTTTATGGTAAGATAGTTATATATTGTATAGTGAATGTGCCGTAAGAGTATTCAGAGTAATTATATTATGTAAGTTTATAAAAGAAAATCTTTAATAATAATTCATATGATGGGTATTTTTGTAATAAAATAAAATTTTAAAATAAAAATATTTAAAGCAATTTGTATGTGCAAATAGCCTCACCCTTTTAATAATTTATTATTTTATAAATTAACGATAAAAATAAACTCGAAAAGAAATAATCTTAAATATTATTAACAAAAAGTTTTAAAGGTATAGAATAAACTAAAATAACAAACCTATTTATGTTAGTAGATACTAAATATGATTCATTCTCAAATAAGACAAATAATCTTAAATCCTCACTAAACTATAATTACAAATATGACTCAAACAACCTTACTAAAATAATATAAATCCTAATAAATACTAAAGACTAATTAGGCTCAAATCTTTGTAATTTTTAATATATTTTACTCATATACTTCCTACATGTGTCTCTCCTCCTCTTTGGAAAAAACTCGTCGTCTCTAGTTTCTTTACTGAACACAAAATATATCTAGAGGATAAAACTTATAGTAAAGGAGTAAACAATCTTACAATGCGAACAAATAGTAATTTGCATAAACTTTTCTTCAAATCCAAAAGTACTCGTATTTCAATTTCTTCTTGTTGTTTGTTTTGACTCTGCTAAAAGATGCGAACTTGCAAAATTAATCCATTAGAAGATCTCTTTTAACATTCTTCATGCTTTGCTCAATGTGCTCTCCATTGAATTTTTCCTTTCAAGTTAAATCTTCTTAATGTATAGGTTTCTTATCTTCAAGATAAATAGGTAGAACTATATCAATTATCTTTAGGAGATTCTCTTCAAGAATAATTCTCGAGTCTTCAACTTCAGTCATATCATCGTTGATAACAATGAATGTTTCTTCAACTTGAGTTTCTTGAATATCTTCAACCATATTAGGCTCAACACTCAAAATCAATATTAAAAGGTGCCTCTTTATGTGTAAATTTGGGTACGTCTTCAATTATTTCACGATGCTTGTAGGTTTAGTCTTAGCTAAAAGTTGAAGCTCTAGTAGTGATTTTCAATATTCCTAGTTGGAGTTTTCGATGTCTCAGTTAAACATTGCATTGATTGCAATGCCTTCGTCGAATCTTGTATTGCCTTTGCTGATTGTTCAAGATCTTTTACCATACCAGCTTGGAAACTTTATGTAAAAAGTGAATAATTTAAAATATTTTTAATAAAAAATTTAAAAAATATATTATAAACAAAAAAAAATTTATTTATATCAATAGTTGTTAAATCTTAATCGTTTTCAAATTAGACAATAATATTAAATTCTAATCAAATTAAAATTATAAATATAACTCAAATAAATTTATTAAAATAAAATAAATCTTAATAAAATACTAAAAATTAATTAAACTTAAATACTCTAATTTCTAATACTTCCTTCCCGACATCAACATGATTCAAATTTATATTTAAAAAGGAATTAAACAAGTCAAATTCAATGTGCTTGCTTTTGGAGATAAACGTCATTAATACGACATCAATAGTCTTCTTCTGTTTCTATATGACTTAAGATCAAACGATAAGTCGTTCATCTAAATTCCAAGAAGGGAGAGGGACACCGCGACGCGAAAAGAATGATCTCCAAATATAATAATAACACCCGCAGAGGATAGAAACTCAAACTCGTAGCCTAAGCCAGTAAGCCGTGTGTTAGAGACCCCTCAAACGTGGATTTGAGATAGGGAATCAACCAATCAAAATCTCAACGCTATCCACGTGTCAGCCAAATGAATCTGTGTCCGAAATAGAGCAAAGCAAATATCATCACCGCACCGGATAAACCAAGCCAACCATTACAACACAATCAAAAAGAAGAAGAAAAAAGATATCGTAATTTTTGTAAACCAACCACAAATCAAAAGTATCAATGGCAGCGACGGCGTATGCGGCGGTGTTGACTCCACGTGTCCCCTCAAACGCCACCGTCAAAGTCAAATCTTCTCACTGCTTTGCTCTTCCCTACCTCCTTCCTCGTTTGTCCACGTCACCCTTCTCTTCTTCCATTAAACAAGTTTCAGGTATTAGCTGCTACCCTACTCGCACTCGTTGCTCTGAATTTTGTATTTTACTTTTCTTGTATCTACGGGCTTGCATTTTGTACTATGTTGTGCATATTCTGATTTTATGGTGAAAAAAAATTAATTAGAGACAGTCGTTTAGAACTTTAGAAGGGAAACACACGTATATTCTGTGTATATATATATATACACAGACGTGTATATATATATATATATATATATATATATATATATATATATATATATATATATATATATATGGTGATTTTGGTAGGGGTGGTTCAGTTTGACTGAGATAAGCACAAAGATTAATTAGTTGCTATATAGAAAATGGATTGTTTATGCAAATGGCCTCACTATCAATTGGAAGCGCAGTGGATAGGATATTTATTGCTTGTTACTAGTAGTCCCTGGTATCGATTATTTTTCTGCTCAATGCAAATCATATTAGTCTATATTTTGCTTGATACATTCCACATTAAAGTGCGATTTTGAGCTTCTCTAATTGCTGGTTTCCCAGTTGCATGTTCTTGTTTTTCTATATGTTTCCCATTTCATAATTGAGCTAAGTCCTCTTGTATCAATTAGTTTGTAAATATTTTTATTTAGTGTTTTTAAACAATATGATTATTGATTATTTTTCCTTTCAATTAGAGTCGAGAAGGTTTCCTTTGCTTCAGGTCAGAGCCTCTTCCTCAGAAGAGACATCTGCAGTTGATGCAAATGAACTTTTTACAGACTTGAAGGAAAAGGTAAGAATCAAAATTCAAGAGGGTACCAATGAGAATAGGTTGATATGGAGATGCTTTTCTAGATTCTAGTATTTTGACTTCATGATCAGTTAGATTTGGCGATTGATGTTGGTTATGTTTACTAGTGGGATGCAGTTGAAAACAAGTCCACAGTACTTCTCTACGGAGGTGGTGCAATAGTGGCTGTTTGGCTATCCTCAATTATTGTTGGCGCCATCAATTCAGTCCCTTTGGTATGTGATTTCCATATTAGATTACACCTTTCTTTCTTTTTCATGTTCAGGAGATGAATACCTTTTAAGTTCTTGACGGTAAATTAGTATATGCCTTTCCTTCATATTAATGAACCAGTATGAAATCTCTTTCTAATGTTGTCAGCTTCCCAAACTCATGGAGTTGATTGGACTTGGTTATACTGGATGGTTTGTCTACAGATACCTTCTCTTCAAGGTAAGATTAAGAGACTGCAAAAGCTCACATGCATTTAATTAGTGCTCTTTCCCTTTATTGCTAAGCTATTAATTCATAACATATTGATTACGCGAGTAGATTACTTTCTGGAACCTAACAGATTAATTGAATTTGAGAAATTTATGCCATTTGTTTCATTAGAGATTCTGCATCCAAGATGGTTAATGTTTTAACAAATTGATTTGTTTGCCCAGTCAAGCAGAAAAGAACTAGCCACGGATATTGAAGCACTGAAGAAGAAGATTGCTGGAACTGAATAGATTATACATTCTGGAGGCAATTTATGTTTGTTCCCGATCGTCATTTATTTTGGTCCTCTATCATTGTATATGAGGCACTTGTATCCTGTAATGTAGAGTAGGCTGTGTACGGATTCCTTTTATCCCTGAAATAAGAGATTTGACAAAATTATGTGTTTGTCCAGGCATGATTGCTTTTGTGGTTTAGATTGAAAGCAGATTCATTTTTTCCAGCAAAATACATGCTTCATAAAATCTGTATTACACTATTCACAAGTAACACGACGGTGCTTGTGATTGTCTGGTCGATGTGCAACTTTTGAGTAGCCTGAGTACTAGTGCAGGCAATCAAGGTAGATTTTTACTACCCAGCTTCGGCAGAAGGATGGGGAAAGGCATTTAACTTGAGCAGAAGAAATCCCAGTTGGTTTTTTGAAATAGAAATCCTCATGGCCCAATCCCCATTCCCACCCCCATCTCTTGAACGAAAGGAGCGAGCCAGCATTGATATCAGAATAGGAGTAGGTTGCTGGAATCACAAAAAGAGAATAGAAGCGCGGCATATGCCAAATATTACTGAAAAGTGAGAACCATCGTAAATGTAGATGCTCAAGAGATATGAGGAAGCACTCCCTATCTGTCCACCTTGATCACCAGGACATATTCCTCATCCTGAGATCAGCTTTTTCCTTAATCAATAAGCAGTTCGATTGTACAACCTTAATTACCGCACAAGTTAAACAACTATGGGTGTTATACATGCATGCGAAATCCGCTCTCCACTGTGCCAGGCATGCTTTATGTTACATAATAATTGAACACAGAGCATATAACTCATCTTTATCTACATGCTCAGTGCAATTATTTTTCTTAAGATCTGCTGCAGCACTTAAGACCCACCCCAACTAGAACATGATACCAGCCAGTAGTAATAGTTAATTAATTAAGTAAACAAAACATGCACCGAGAGAAGCACTGAAGAAATCAAACAATACCAATTAAAATTTAAAATCAGTACTTGTTCCGTCATCATCGTTGATTTATTTATGATCAAATTAAATGGAGCCTACGATTACCTGATCATCAGTTACACAATTATGGGATTGCCAACATAAAGTTTTTTCTTTTTCAAGATATAAGTAACACGCTGTTATTACATAAAATTAAGCATCATGAATTAACAACAAAGAAAGCATGCATGGCATGCAGCAAATATATATATAAGTGTGTAAAGAAGAGGAGGAAAATAGTAAACAGAGAAAGATTACGTTAGATCCTATCAATATCCTCGTCCTCAAACTCAATATAATTATCAGGACCAGCTTCATCGTCGTCATCAATACCAGCAGCAATCCCTTCGTTCAACCTAGTAGTCTCAGGCAATTCACCGTAAGCCTTGAGCAAGCGGGCCTCATCGGGCATGTATTTCAAAATAACATCGGCTTTATCATCTTGATAATCTCTCAAACCGACAAGAATAATATCGCCCGCAGCAATCCAAACCTTTTTGTGCATCTTACCGCGGATGTGGCAGAGACGCCTTGTGCCGTCGATGCACATGGCCTCGCATCGACCGTTCCCCAGCATCCGAACCACCTGCGCGTATTCTTGACCGTCTTCTTTGAATATCAGCTCGCGCTTCTCGTCGTCCGCCTCGTTCTTTCCTCTCTTCCGATTCTTTCCTCCCTTTCCCTTGTTCTTCGGCATCTTTTTCTTTTACTTTTGTTTTTCGGTTTCTCTTCTCTCTTCTCTTGCTACGTATGTTTGCGTTGGCTAATAGCTATACTACAATTTTTTAAATAAATAAGGAGCTTGGGCTTGGGAGATTGCCTTTCGCTTGTCGTACAAGTAACCGCTCGTGTGCGTGCGTTTTTCTCTTTTGTTCTTCTTGAACCGATATTGGCGTTTATAGTTTTTAACAAGGCTAGGCCACAGCCTACAGCCTACAGATGGACGGACGGATGAATAAAGTGTATGTGGCTGGGATTAATTTTATGCTTACTGTTATAACTCTTTTTTTTTTTTTAAATGTTTACTTTTTGCTACTTGCTTATGTTAGTTGATCACTACCGTAGATCGAATGGGTCTATTTTGTTATTATTATATATACAAGGAGTAAAGTAATGACCGAGGTCCTATAACTTTTCTCTGAAAAATGTAAAACGGGCCGGATGACTGGACTGACCCAATCTGTTTCAATAGAGCCCTCCGCCTTTTTTTTATTTTTATTTTTCCCTGAATCGCACAAAGTAACGGACACAAGCACAAGAGAAAAGAGACAAACACATAATATTATGCAATTATTACCATATATTCAAAATATACAATTTAAATAGATAAGTAGGAATAATTCTTTTTAAATTTCTATTTCGGTTTGGAGAATAGCTTTTAACACCTCACTAAAATCTTTATGACACTACTTTTTGAATGTTATTTTTTAAAATACCCTCAATTTAATTGATAAAATATAAATTCATATATTAAATTTAACTATTATCCCATAAAATTTTACTCATTTTTTTAAAATTACATACAAATAAGTCTAATATTTAAAAAAATTAATTAAAATTTAAGATATAAAATGGGATGGATGTAAAAAATTTGTTAAAGGATAATTTATCCAAATTTTTAATTAAATTTTCATTTAAAACGAAAAAATAAGTTAATTTGTGTTACGTTATTTAAATAATTTAAAAATCAATCTTATGAAGAATTTTGATGGTCATTTATTTTTGGTTATGTGTTGTAAACGTGCGTTTCTAATTGATAGGCCCACCATAAACTAGGACAAGTCCAGCGCCGGAATCAAAGAGAACGGCCCAAGGTAAGCGGCAAGCTTTTGGAAGATTTGCCCATGAATAAACTCTTAAGAGACCATTTTACTTTAGACCCAAGCATGACCAGTAGGAAGATAGCAATCAGGAATTTTTTTTTAAAATTTGTTTTTATTTACGTCACAAAGCTCGAACAAGGCCTGAGTCCAAAAAGCCCACTCCGAAATTTAAAAGCGTGGGAAGTGAATGGTGATATCCACAACAAATGAGACCAATAACGGTCAAATCTTATCATCAAGGCAGAGCCAGAGGTACCTAAGCAAACAAATATAAGTTTGACAAAGCAGAGTCCTAAAAAAGCTGCGTTCTTAAGCTGAAACCTGTCAGGATACAAACTCATCATTCCACATTGTACATATTCTCCCTCTCAGTTCCCATTTTCCAAACACAACTCATCCTAATAATAACACAAAGCAAATTCCAATTGTATATGAACCTCAGAACACAAGTATCTATGGCGCTGAATGCTACTTATTACATTCAACATTTAAAAATTCAGTACCCAGTCATGAGAGAAACAAAAGACGATAGTGCTACCAAAAGTTTTAAAACAATTGGAAGCCTCAACAAGAGAGAGACTAATGATGCAAGAGTCAGTGCCTGATAGTAAGCTCAGCCCTGAGGTGGAGGATACCATTGATGAAGTAAAGACTATCATCCGCCATGAAGGATGTCCATGGTATGGCAAATAAGTTTCGGTAACCCACTGCCTTGCCTCCGGTGAATGTGTAGTTACCTTTGTATTTGCTAACAAACTCCTCAGTAGGCTTTGACCTGGCTGCAAACTCGTAATCCACAGCAAAACTTACTGACCCCTTTTCCTGCATCCCCAAGAACAACCCAAAACAATGGAAAGAGCTCTGCTGGTCCATGTTGCAGTGAGCAGAGAGGAAGAATCCTTGCCCACCCAAGTGAAATGCTTGAGAATACACCCGTCCAGATGGGAACAAATTTTCACACTCCTCCCGCTTCAAGTCCAGGTACACCACACATTGCTGCCGAGGACGCTCAAATTCTACTACTTTGACGGGCCGATACTTGTATGCACGTTCAACAAAGCGACGATTCAAGGTGACCGACTCCTCTGCCGCCAAGGTTCGTTGTCGATGTGGGGCTTCAGCCTTAAAGAATAGAGCTTCAAGCACTAGCTTGGACGCAACATCATGATCAAAGTCATTACAGGTTAAAACCTTCTTTAGCTTCCGGCAGGTCATGTGAGGAAAGCGAATGAAGCGTGCAAGACGTGAACCCAAAACTTCACGTCGCTCCTCAACTCTCGGGTACTGGGCTCTGGCCCACTTTAACACAAAATCATATACAGCATCTTCAGAGGCAATTTGAAGATCATCACTAGACAATATTGCCTCAACTCCAGCAAGGGGCAAGGCCATTACCTCATCTTGGAACCTGGTAAACAATGAAAACCTCAGACATAAGCTTACCACATATTACAGCGTTAAAGTCTCACAAGCATTTAAAGTTTCTAAATAAAGATTCCAATAAAACAGTCAAGAACACAATACCGATCAAGCAAGAACTTACTTGGTCATGTCCTTGTAACGAGATGCAAGGTACTGTCTCGCAGCATCGGTCAATGGCTGGACTGCTTCACCCATCAAGACACTGGAGGGAAGCTCCAGATAAAGCAATGCGGACTCTGGAGTCATGGGCATATTCCTCAATAGGCGGCTGCAGTATCGCATGCACGAAGCAACCTCAAACTTGTCAGCAGCCATTAGCACATCAAGCAATGCAGGAGCTGCGGTAGTCGATAAGGTATTGCTGTACATAAAATTCAGAAGTTCCATGAGGGCAGCTTCTTCTGCTCAAGAAAAGAAAGATCTTATTAAAAATAGCACTGGTAAATTTAATTATCCAATAATAAGCAAATGACATCAAGCAAGAAATTTTACAAAGATAATGAACAATTATTTGTCAAGTAACAGCCAGTAAAAATTGGCCATACCAGATGCATTGATACGCAGCGTTACATGTCGTTGTTCTGACTCCTTCATCCCATTTGAGAAGAGCTATAACAGATAAATAAAAAAGATTTGGAATCATGTGAAAGAAACATCTATTAGTGATTGCAGCAAAATTTTAAAACCACCAGAGCACAATCATAAACTTACTTTGTAGAAAAATGGACTTTTTGCCGCTAAAATAGGAGAGCTTATGTGTAATGTTTTAACTCTCACAACTGTAGAACAATCCATGCTCCAGCTTGACTCATTTCCATTTACAGCTTCATCACCTGCAAGAGTCTCAAGCAGGCTTAGATTCAGTAGAACATCCATGGACAAATCTGAATCCGACAGCTAAAGAAATATAGAAAGAAACATATTAATTTACTCTAAAGATTACAAGAGTTCTTCGCCAAACAACCCATTGAACAAAAATAATCTACCAAGCCTTGTAATGGACATATAATGCCTTATCGAATCTAGAAACCCCATGGGAAAATTATTCAGTCTTAAACCAAAGACTAACATGTGCATTTTTTTCCTTTTCAGAAGTTAACCAAGCTATAAGTTTAAAAGGAGAAAGGAGGATTTAGCTCCACTTAAGCCTGCGGTATTTCACTTCATTATTATGAGATTAAATAATATTACTTCCGGTCCTGGGATGTGGCACATCTTTTAGCATCTGCATTAATTATAAAGCATCTCTTATTTTTCCAATAAGTACAAGGTCATACAATCTATTGGGGAAAAAAAAAAGGTTGGTCATCTCTTACTCGTTACAAATTTGACTGAACCAAAAAATCTATATGCTTTAAAGAACCAACAAAAGGAAAATGTAATTCATAGAAAACTTTTCACTACCTGACGGCGACTCCTCAATCATTGCCTCCACTTCCTCATCTTGATTTTCACAGCCCACACAATCATCCATATCAGGCTGGTTTAAAATCTGCTCCTCAGGGCAAGCAGAGAGATCCAAAGCTGAAAATAAATTGTAAATGCCAATCGACATCAAAACCGTAGCGTACGCTAGGGAAGCAAGAAAAGGCCCCCTTGCTTATGAATAGGCTCAAACGTTCACTGATAAAAGGTATTAGAATCTTCATTCTTACACATTTTCCCAGCCCTAAAAATATTCAGAGGCAGATTAAATATTTTTCCCAAAACAGAAAATAGACTAATATAACATATGAGAACTCACTTTTGCGGCCAATCATCCCCAAAGTAATTGCTAAATTAACTCAGCTTTCTGTGATGAACAGCACAAATCCCTCATCCCAACAAATATTTTAGAACAAAAGAAAATCAAATCAAAGCTTCAACTACAATTCTTCATTCCAAACGACATTGATTGGACACTGTGGGCTATATGCTTCCATGAATTATACTAGGCCTTAAGAGATCAAACAACAAAACCTCAAAATTTATACTGTATAATGTCCTCCTAACAAAATCAAATTTTGATAAACAAATTACAACTCAAATCTCAATTTTCATTTTCCCCAGCTTTCTCACAGCTGCAAAACAAAGACAAAAACACTCGATTGGCCAAAACCACCTTCCTTTCTATCCTTATCCACAAATATCTTGCCAAACAAACAGTAACAATACAGGAAAATTGAAAACAAAATACTGACCGTTGTCCTTCTTGATATCTTCTCTTCGCCTCTTACGGTGCCTAGCCCAATCGGCGATACTAGTACACCCCTCTCCATCGGACCTGCTCTCCGGCGGGTCACCCATGATCTCGATCCGAAGAAGCCGGTCCGAGAAATTACTATCATTAAAAGCAAACCCAAAATCTCCATCGGAAGAAGAAGCACTACGCGAGATATCCGAATCCATTTCTGTTCTGGGGTCAAATAGATCCGTATTCGTCTCTCTCATTATCAAAACCCCGTCTCTCCCTCTCCCGAGACTCAATCTCTTTCTCAATCAAAGAGATGATCGAAAAAAAATGCACAAAGGTTACTAATTTCAAACCCTAAAATAGTGAGCTGGCGGCGTTATCTGACAATCGCGAAAAGCAAATGGCTAGAAAGAAAGCATAGAATGAAAATTGAAATGAAGGAATGAAAAACCGAAGCCCACGTCCCCCCCGTTACCTAGTTGATGTGTGTGTGTATAAAATATACATAAAGAATATGTTACGTTGATTGTTGTGTGTGCTGGTTTCGTTTTGTTTGGTAATTTATTTTGTTTTGGTTCACACGCGTGTTTGTGTGTTGCGGTGTGCCTAACCGCATATCGTTGTGCCAAGTTTTGATTTTTATTTTTCTTTTTCCTTTTTTTTTTTTTCTTTTTTTTGTTTCAGTCAGCCTTTGAATTTTCCTTGTTGATTCTTTTCCTTTTATTTTATTTGTGCCGACGTGGATAACGGAGTCGAGAGATTCAACTGATTTTTTTTTTTAAGAACTTCGGATACTTTTTTCTTTTTTAAATCATGATATTTTAAATCAAAATTTTTTAGAATTAGATACAGTAAGATTTTTTTTTTAAAGTCCTAGTGATAGGATCAACTAAGTTTATTATTATAATTCAATAGAGATATTGTTATAAAATTATTATTATTTGAATTTATCTTTAGTACAAGTAATATAAAAATAAATTATACGTTATATTAATAATTAATGTCAAATTTAATATATAAAAATTGATAAAATAGGTAGGCGTAGTTTCAAAAAATTAGTACATATATTTATATAGCGTTTGAAATATGCAAGTCATCTTAAAAATCTAAAAGTTCATATTTTCTTTAATATATTTTCTCTCAATGTAAATTCTATAAATATTATACAATAATTTGGCAACTAACTCTAAATAATAAATTATTATCCCAAACAATTTTAAAAAAATATTTTACTCTATTTTAAACCTTTAACATAACAAAGCATATATATTTTGTAATATACAAATAATCATTACCTTGTGGAGACGTGTTTCTTAAGATGAAATATAGAAAAATTATAACTTATTATAATGTTGAGTTTATTCTTATTTATAATTTGTTCAAATCAAGATAAGAGTTTTTTGTGACTATATAAAGATTATTCATACGTAGAGTACCGTTGTAGAGAGATTTTATTGTAACATAATAATTTAGATCTGAAGTACTACTATTTTTGTCAACGCCCCGTCAACCTTCAATTTGTCTATTGTTTTTTCTTTTTTTAAAGTGAATATGTTATGTTTTTGAAAAAAAAAAAAAAACACCTGCACGTTATCAATCCAAATTTTTTACTATATAAATATGTATGGTTCAAAATTTTGCACAATTTGATTTTGTTTTGGGCATTTTTTTTTCCCTAGAACTTGTGAGTTGTTGCAACCATTTGCCTTTATCAATACGGTGATAAATTTGTAAATGAAGTCTTATTTTTCTTGTAAATTTGAATTCTTTAACTAGGATTTATAAAAGTACAATATTAATTGAAAGCATATATTGATAAATATCACAAATAGTAATTGAAATTACAACATTTGGATCTCAACTATATATGCTATTTAATTATTAGATAATAAATTTCATAATCAGTAAAATTGATATTATATCATCCAATAAATTACCGACCCGACCCAAAAATAATCGGGTTAGTATCAGATCGGATCATTAACACAATCCGATTGGATGAAATTTAACCAACCCGATCTGATCGTGATCGGATCGGGTTAAATCCGATCAAATTGGTCTTTAAAAAAAAAAAAATAAAAATCAAAACAGACAAAACAAAAAAAAACCTCATCTAAACAGACACGAACATTTCTCTCATCTTCCTTCTCACACACAACACAAAAGCAGCAGCACACCCACACCACACGGTCAAGGCAGCAGCAGCACCCACACCAAATATCGGAGACCACGCGGTAGATAGCACGACAGACGCAGCCTGTAGTCACTGACGCAACCGCGTAACGCCATCTCGAGTCCTTGAAGAGCTAACTAGATCTGCTGCTTCGAGACTACCGCTTGCTCAATTGCATTTTTATCTTGAAAATCTTGTAGCTTTTCAAGACTGCTTCTTTGAACCCGGTTGCAAGTCTGCCTACAACTCCAGGTTTCAATGTACTTGACCTTTGCTTGATTGATTAATATTGTCAATTTGAGCTCATTGCTTATAGAAGTAGAATTTTTGGATTGTAGCAGATGTTGACCAACCTATATTGCCCTTGACTTCTGCACCATAATTGGCTTTTGAAAACATTAATTTAGGATAATTTGTATGATATTTTATTTTTTATTAGTGAAATTTGTATGATAAGTTCTACCGAAATAAGTGATCAATTCAACATTGTAGTTCAGATTCAAACTTTTTTAATGCTTTTGGTTTAGTTTAATGGTTTTGCTGTCGATAGTGTTGTGAGGAAGGTTGCGGCATAAATTGAATGAAATCTCATCTGAATTCAATCCGATTTTTTCCCTTATCAGATCTGAACATGTTCGGATCGGATTAAATATTCAGATTGTGTTCGGATGAGTTTTTCTCCCATCCGATCAATCCGAAATTCAATCGGGTTGATCTTAACCCGATTTTACCCACCCCTACTATCCGAGTTGCAATAATGGCATTCTTGATATATAACTATTATATAGTTGAGATGATAAATCTCTCAAGTTAAAAATAAAAGATCTAAAATTTAAATCTATTCAAAATTTTAGAAATTAGATTAGCTACATTGTCATTAAACTAAATTAAAAATATCACCAAACATATATTAATAATTTTCGCAACTTGAGACTAAATATTATGTGATGCTTGTACAAAAATTTGAACGACTGGCAGCAAAAGAAAAATACAATTTTTCAAAGTAAAGAAGGCAAAATTCAAATACAATTTGGAGAGATTCTCCTCTCCTCTCAAGGTAAATTAATGTTTACTTGCACGTTACATCATTATTATATAAATCGAGACTGTTAATAGACCGTGATATTGTGCTACAAATTATTAAAAGAAGAGCAAATGGCATTCAATATTATCAGCACTTGGCATCCTTCTTTATATAATTAATTTCAGCCAAAATTTGCTCGACAAGCATGCACGCTCATAGTGAATTCGAGACGAGAAACCTCGGATTACTGCAACAAGGCAATACAGGAGGGAATGATTCATAAATCTGTACAAAACCCGCTGCTCCAGTAGTCTTGTCTTGGTAACTCCTTTGCGGTGCCGGCCAATTCCTCTTATTTACATTTTTATCGTAACGTACAACCTGTAAGTGCAAAAGCAAGACACACACAGCCAGAGGAATTCACCTCATCCAGTACTGAAGATTACTGCATTAAACATAATTATAAATTATAACAACAACGGCCTTAATTTATTACTTTAATTTGACCATGCACATCTGACATCACACATAATATGCAAAATGTAAAACAACGGTTATAGGTATTGTTAATTGGCCTCAAATTTAATTAATTAACGAAAGAAACAACATATATTAGAGATAAAATGTAGAGAAAGAATTATTGAACAGAAACCAAAAAAAAAAATTGTAGGGATAGAGAAAAAGGTGAACAAGAGTACGTTGCACACACACGCGCAGAGACACACTCATATATATACGGCAAGGACCATTTAGGAGGAGCTCCCTTCAATCCAAACAAGGACAGAAGAAGGCAAACACGTCTCCTCGGTCATGCAAACCCTTAAGATGCGCATATATATATATATATATCTAACGCGTGCATCACAGAGGTATCCATGAACCAGCTGACGGGTTAATTACCCTCTCTGCTTCCTCGTTTTGGACTAAAGGTAGCTCCATTTCAGTAACACCCAAAACCTAGAGAGGACTAGCATGCATGCGCTGCACCCCCCACAAAGAAAAGAGAAGAAAGTTCTGTTGATGTCTCTGAAGAGACTTTGTATATAGATGTGTTATTTACATGGTGAGTGCTAGCTGGCTGGTAAATAGGGCTTTTATATCGATAACTGAGAAGGATGAGTGAGGTGAGCCCTATAGCAGAAACCAGTGGACAAACAAGGAGAATCGGATAGGATTTTGACATATTAATGGAGGAAATCTGTCAGGATAGATTTTCTCTTGAAACGAGACAACTGTGTAGTGTGTAAAAGTGTTGGCTAATATAATCTCTGATCAGTCTGACAAAAGTCGAAACACATATCATTTATTATGTGGCCTCCGCCCCCACACCCATGAATTTTTCTTCTTTCCCTTTTTCCTCTTTCCAAATTTCAAAAACTGGGTTGTAATTAGGCCAAGTGTATTACATTATATCTAACATACATTACACACGTAACTGCACCCAACAATCAAACTAACACTTGAATTTGTTGACTGCAACATTTGCATTGGTATATATATTACATTACATATAACATTATGTAACATAGTACGAACCTATTAACTCATAGCTGGCTATTTTAGCAACTTACTGTGATTTCATTCGGATTATTCGAGCGATCCAGTTATTAGGCACTGTGCGTATGAGACTGTAATGCGATGAACTATGACTGTGACTGTGATTGTGAGTCCGAGGATTTCAATGGCATCAAATATAATGATATTAAATTTGAGGGGGTCATAACAAAATAACAATAAAACCGGAGGGAATATAATATAGCAAATGCAATTGCACTAAATCAGGGATGGTCTTTAGTATTTTTGGAACATTGTTTCTTAACGTAATTCCGATGTAATTACACTATTTATTATGTATATAAATTATGATTCGTTAAAATATATACACGACAAATAATGAACAAGAAATAAATAGTGCTCTAAGAGCAATCAAGACTTTTCCTTTCATTAAATTTCCTAATTTTCACTAATTTTTCTTTTGCATGGCTCCATATTCTATTGTCCACCGGAGGCTTCAACATATTCTGAGCCACCTTGTCAGCTTTAAAATTATACTAATACTAATTTACTAATACTTACTACCATAAAATAATTAATCAAAAATTAATTTTATTTAAATAATAATATGACATGTTATCAATATGATAGCCATATAATTCTATTCTGAAGTAAAAATTTTACGAGACATCATCTATTTGTCGAAACTATCAACTGCATATCATGTGTTCCCTAGATTTTATGAGATGCCATCAAAATGATGAACTTACAAATGTCAACGTTCCATAAACGTTTATGGCATGTCATCATGACACTTGACATTCATAATTTGAAATTTGTTCAACGTATTTGGGGCCCCCTTTTATTAACTTTCCTGCCTCCTTGCAAAGCACTCTGCAGTTGTCCTCGTTAGTACACGACTATTAACGCATGCTGACATGCATCATCTTATTAAAACTTTTTAACTACGTACTTTTATAATTCATCCAATCCAATCGTTTATTTTATTTTAATTTAATTTAAAATCAATCTCTTTTGATCGAATGCATTATTAGCTGAACATGAGACTGCGGTATGTAAATTAATCATGTACCTGAAAATACAAGGATAGCAAGGCATAGAATCCCAACAAAGAAGTCTATTTTTACAATAGCACCAGTATTGCCAAAAGCCATTTTTGGGCAAATTCTTTGTTTAGGGATGATATTGCTGAAGCTCGAATCATGCTTATTACCTATACATCATTTTACACCAATCATAGAAGGTAAAGAATGTGCGTTTCCAGTTATATATTTATTTATTCTTTAACTCAGTATCCATATATAATTCTATTTTAGACCTTTAGATGGAATGAACAACTCAAGACAGGTTATTTGTTTTAAGTTTTGAAGCATACAAATAGGTTTTTTGAACTAATTATACATCAAGTTATGATCATATATTAGACATTTACAACTGCTATTTCAGTAAATAAATACACTGTGACTATAATATTACATTAAATTCTATGAAATACTTACCCAGACAAATAATTTTCACAAATATTAAAGGGACATATTGGTTCCACTCACATTTCGCAAGGAAGAAAAACTATAAACAAATTAATTTTACTCAATCAAAGCATACAAATAGTTGGATTAAGGATTTTCCTTCCACGATTGCACAACCAGGTACAATAATAACTAAAATATTGCTAATTATAATAAAATCTCTTCAGAAGTGTACGTAATAATTTTTTTAGTTTTTTTTTTCTTTTTAAGTTTCCTTGCTCTCCTTTTCAAATTAAATGTAATCTTCTTCGATTTGAACTACTGACCTTTTGTTATCACAAAATATAATAGACAATAACCAATTAAATTATTCTTTGAAAATACTAGGGCTGTAAACGAGTTAGTTGTATATTATATGAACGAAAATATGTTGAAAGAGGATACGGGAAACATTCCAATTGTTTTTTCTAGCATTATATGGAATGAAGAAAATTTCCGTTTTGCGTATAAAAGGAAGAGAAAAAGAAAAAGAAAAAAACAGATTGAGCTCACATTAGTGGAAGGATTTTTTTTTTTCAACAGTCTCAAGCTAAGTGATCTACGCGCTTGTTGATAGTGGAAGGATAATTTAATATTTATAATACATATTGTCGAGGACGAAATGAAAATTTTAGTTTTGTTAATTTTTGTATCTTATTCTTGCATTATATGAATGAAATTATATTGAGGAGTGCGGAGAGGATGTGAACGGTGAAAATTACAATAACATTATTGGCTCTTCTTATTGCTTTGCTTCATTTCGGACGCTTATGTTAACAAAACAGCTTGTTACTTATAAGACTCAAAATGTGTTTTACTCGTAAATTTCATATATATGATAACGGTGCAAAATTCGTGATGATTTATCACAGCTTTGTTACAGTTGGGATTTGGGAGAGCAGTGACTTTGTTGGCAATTTTTGCACTTAAATCTTTCGTCGCGCGGGATAGTCTCATTTTGTAATCTTGTACTTTGAAATCAAAATGATATTATGCGATATATCGAAGAAATTAAAAAGAAAATTTATCAAGACAAGCACAAGCCGGAAATCATAGTGCTGTGGGGCTTTTGCGTCTTATATATATAACCTCGTTTTCTTTCGTAATCTTCTATTATTAGATCATTCATACGATGATATCATATGCATCTAAAAGTCACGTGATTGCCTGAATCAAAGCGAGATCAAGGGATATCTGGAAGTAATTAAAAGGATAATCCATTTAATTATTAAGGCGAGCGCAGTGCTAATTAAAGGCTGACAAAGTTAACAGCTTGGGAACAACAATTTATAATGAAAATTGCCCCAAAACACTCACACTTTACAAAAACAATCATTTGGCGGGCCGGACCGATAAGGAGGAGAATGCTTTTGGCATACGACGCCGTATTGGGGGATATACTCTCCCTTGGACTTGCAAAGATCCGTGCAGTCGGAGTCGTTATTACACTGCCCAGCGTAGAGCAAAGTGTGGCCCGAAGGCACTTCTGCAACTCTATACCCTGCCACTGATATTGCATAATAAAATATATACTAAAATTAATTAATTAATTCCTCAATTGAATTTAATTGCACAAGACAACTGATTAATTAAATATACATTTTTTATTGATTTGTAGGCTTTAATTTATATGTACGTACCTGAAGTGAGCAAGACAGCGAGAAAGACAACAAAGAAGCATTTTTTAACAAAAGAAACTGAACTAGTGTTGTCAAAAGCCATTATCACCAACGCTATATTTAATTTGCTTGTGAAAGATGCTGCGCTAGGTGAATCAAAGCTTATTTATACAGCAATCTGCATATATTATAGAAATTAATTAATAATTTAAAAAAAATCAACATTAATGCATTTCTAATTTTACATTTTTTACTAGGATTTGGTGGCCATATATGAATCTACTTAATTTAGACTTTTAAACGGAATTAAGCCTTTATATGGAATTAAGTATCTCATACAGCTTAGCGTGGGGGTTTTATGTTCTGAAGATACGGTAGGATTGATTCTCTTAAAATAAATTAAATGATTTTCACTCACTCACGTCATATAAATATGATGTGAGAAAGTATTAGTTATAAAGGCAATTGTCTTACATATATAGCACTTGAGATTTAATTAAAAAAAAAAACTTAATTGGAATGCTGTTTATAAAATGATCTAATTTTTATATATTATTATTCTTTTAGAACTAAGACTTCTACTCTTTTTTTTTTAAGTAACGATAGATATCCTAAATTTTTTTATTAAATTTCATATCAAATGATGTGTTATTTATTGAGTAGTTGATAATTCTTTACAAGATCCAAGTGAATTAATTTTACTATCTCACTAACCAATTGATGAATACAATATCATTTGTGATAATCTTTTAAGATAAAAAATTTGAAATATGTAGCACTACTTCCCTCCCCCCCCTCTCCCTCCCCCTAATAAATTACTTTAGCGTGTAGTTATTATACTCTAAATTTTACTTTAAACACTATTTTACTTTGTACAATCATTTAATAAATTTTAAAATTTTGATTTTTACTCTGCACACTCTTTTAAATACTAAAATAGTCGTTTATTTATATCTCAGCAATTTAATTATTTATTAAGAGAAAAGAGATCCGGTCTATAAATTTCTGTTGTTGTTATTTGTTAAAGAGATATCAAATCTCTCTTTAACAAAATATCACTCTTACTCTCTTCAAATAAAATAACTTTTTTTCAGAAATAAATTTCTCTTATTTTTAGTAGAGAGGTATGGACTAGAGTCCAATTTGTATTTCTAATTGACAATCTTCAAGCAACAGCAACATATGCAGCTGATTTCATTTTTTTTTTTTGGTTGGGCAGGGGGGTTGGACTTCACCGTTTTATTAAAAATAATAATAATAATAATGTTACCTATTTTTCCCGCATAAAAAAAAATATATTTTCAATTTCTTTAGCAGAAAGCTTGTTGGGTATTTCCTAAACCTTTAATATTTTCTCTTACAATGATGAATTAGATTTGATATTGAAGAAAGTTAAGTTAATTATATTTGGATTATTGAGTTGAGTGGGTGTGTTAAATGGTGTCAAGAGAAATAATATTCTATTAACTTAAATTAAATTATCCTTATTAGTAAATCACATTAAGGTTATTTTTGTGATAATATTTTTATTAAAATTAGAGTATTCAAAGTAAAATTTACAATAAAAATAGCCCCACCCATTACTTTCATAGAAATGAAAAATAATTTGATTCATACGATTATTAACCAATAACACCCACGATTTAAAAAGAAAAATCAACCAAAGTAGTTACAATAATTAGGATTGCATTTACTGTAATTAGTCACTACATATCACAATATTGAAACAATTTATAATAAATAATCCTTTTCAATAATATTGACTAAAGAATAAAATAGTTAATAACTGTACTAATCAATATCATAATAATTTTTGTTGTGTTATCAGTTAATAATGATTAGTGATTTCTGTTGTTGCTTGAAATATGCTTTTCTTTTTTTTCCTAACTATGTTCAATGAATAATTAAAAATTTGTTATGAAATTTTTACAATAATTTTTGTCGCGTTATTAATAAATATAGATCATTTTCTTACTTAATAAGAGAATATTCTTCCCATGTAATCGATATCATCACGATAATAAAAAAGGGATAACAGTTATTTTTCTTGAAATAACGATAGTTTTGAATATAGTCTTACAAACACTTTTAAAGAAAAAAAAAGAGAGGACACATTTAGTAAATAATGCTCATCAATCAGTAAAACTCTATCTGTTACTAGTTATATTTTTAAAGTATCAAATAAACACTTTTATACTATGATTTATATGTTAATAAAAAGGTCGATTTGATATATATATATATATATAGAGAGAGAGAGAGAGAGAGAGAGAGAGAGGAATATGAAGCTAAGGTCTAGCTCTAAAAGTAAGAAGTAACATTTTTAAGAGTTGCATATGATTTTATGGTCCGGGATCCAACACCTTAGAAAAAAAAAATAGTAAGGATAACTTGTAAGCCTCTAGAAATTAATAAATTGGAAAAACAATTCCAAACCCACGAAATAAAATGTTGCAAGCATTTTCATATAATTCTCGGAATATTAAAGAGCTAGATCCTAGATTACGCGACCATTTTCAGACCTAGGATGTAAGATACTTAAGAAGAATACTTCATTAATTAATAAATTTCATTGTGAAACAAGAAAGATACACAAATTGAAATCTCTTGTCATCACACAAGCTTAATTATATATTATCAACTCCTCTAATAATAATAGTGATTAGCCCTTTGGTTTCGTGCTCAAGCATAAAGCTGTATATGTAACTACAAACAAAACCATATAGCAAAGAATTAATTATTTAATTAGTTTTCAGATTTTCAAGAAAAGATCGTAACACGAGTGCGTGGATAGTAAAATAAATTATGTAGTTAGGTGCCAATTAAGAAGAATAAAGCTCATTTCAGCGCAAAAATGAAAAGACAAAAGGGTAACCTAACCCCGTCCCCAAGCTCATGCAAACCCTGTCCTCAAATATATGTCTGTTTTAGCAGTCAATTCATAGATATTCGTTAACCAGAAGCTAGCCGTGGTCTTCCTTTCACTTCTTTTCGTATTTGCGGCAATGGAAGTGAGCTCTCTCTTTCTATATATATATATATATATATATAGAAGTATATGGAAGTTATTGGAATAAATCAATGAATAAATGTCATATCATTTGAGATGAAATTTTATGATAAAATTTTGAAATGATAATCCATATATATAAGATTTCAATTTATTGTAATGTCTGAACATGTTAGGTCTTTATATAGGCTTTAGATGCATTTCAGTCCACTGAATTTGATATCTAGATTGAAAAAATCTGCGGGGATTTTCTTCTTTGAATTGGTGAGTTGCGTGCCGATATTATTGTTGAATGACTCAATTAAAAGAAAATCCTAGAGGTGATCAACTTTGAAAAGGTATCAATCCTAATTTTGAATAATTAACCAAATAAATAAAATAATAACCGAAAGTAAAGAGAAATTTTTATGGGATCTCATTCTCCAATAAAACGTAAAAATATGATGGCAATATGTTGGTGAAAATTGGCAATTTTGATTAATAAAACCAGTATGAATTTTGTGTCTAAATCAGAAACTTAAATAAATGAAAAATAATTGGAAAAGTATTGGTGGTGGTGGTTTTTTCGACCAACCTAATGCGAATTAAAAATCTCAATTTGGCAACGACTTGAAAAAATAATGTTATATTGATGGAAGACATACATGGAAGTATAGGATAGTGATGGTACTGTCAACTTGATCGTCATAACTAATCAAAGTTAGTGATTTTATATATTTTTATTTTCTTTTAACAAGTTAAAAAAAAAAAACACTTAGAAAGGAGGGTGTAATAGCAGTTTTAAGTATTCATGAAATGTAGTATTATTCTTTAACTTTATTTCCTATAATATAAGCTTGAGTAGGGCTGACATATAAAGATGCAAATTTTGACACTTTTATTTTTTTATTTTTGAATTTTTTTCCCCCCACAATCATGGAAGGTTGAATCTAGGGGTGGGCATTTCAACCTACCCGACCAGATCCGAAAAAAATCGGGTTAGGATTCGATCGGTTGTTAGTATATACCCAATCTGTCAACCCGATTGGGTCTTGATCGGATCGACTTTCACCCGATCGGCTTGACAAGAAAAAAAAATTAAAAAATATAAAACTTTCAACTGCTCAACCACGCTTACAAGTCCTCACTCCTCACGCTCACAAGTCACAGCGCACACACAAAGCTCAACGGCTCAACCACGCAGCAGCAGCACAGTCCACACTCTACACACACAGAGCTCAACCACGCACCACAGTCCACACACAGACGCTGTTACGCTGCAGCTGCACTAGGCAGTCCGCACCGGGCACTCCCTCCTCAACACTCACACATCACGACATCTCAACATTCAGCAACCAGATCTGCAGCGGCAGTAACCAGCAAACACACACACACAGAGGGCTAATGCGAGCAACCTCAACATCTCGACCGGATCTGTAGCAACCCACGCACAATACACACACGCTCCAAGATCCATCCGAACCTGACAAGAACAACCCAAACCCGAATATAAACTTGAAGCTTCCAAGTTCCAAGTTCCAAATTCCAATCTTCCATGGTATATATATTATATATAGTTGTAAATTGTAATGTGTAATTGTATATTTATGTATTGAGAATTTAAAGTGTAAACTGTTCTAAAAAAATGGCTCAAAATTGGATGACCCGAATTGGCCCAAATTTAACCCGCAATTGACCCGAACCCGATTATATCTGATTCCACCCGATCCGATTAACTCGAATTAACCCGTATATGATCCGAATCTTATGTCATCCGAATCCGATCCGAACTCAACATGAATACTTGATCCGATCCGATCCGAATTGTTCGGATCGGATCAAGTATTCGAATTGAGTTCGGATGAAAATTTCAACAGACCGATCAACCCTTTGTCCTATCAGGTTGACCCGAATCGAACCGAACCCGAAAATGCCCACCCCTAGTTGAACCTTTATCTTATAAATAAAGAATGATATTATGTGATATATCGAAGAAATTGAAAAGAAAGTTTATTAAGACAAGCCCAAGGCTTATACTGATGGTTAATGTTACCGTTAGGGAACAAAAATTAAAATTGTCAAGAACTACTGATATGATTAAGGAAAACGCTACTTTAACCTCAAAAAAATTGATTAATTAATAATTAATCAAGATTAAGAGTGAGGACTACACAAAAAAAAAAATCATTGGGTGGGCCCGACTTATAAGGTGGAGAGTATGTTTTTGGCATATGGTACTGTCCGGGAGGTATAATTTTCTCGCTTCCTTGCAACTAATTATTGTAAGCAATTATACAAAAAAAAAAAAATGAGCAATGCTAAGTATCTCGACATTTAAGTCCCAATTTGAATCTCAATTGATGTAGCATTTATCCATTGAATGGTAATTAAGTAATTTTATTAACCATGAAATATATCATCCAATAGATGAGCGACACATAATATTAAGACTTAAGTTCGGATTCAAAAGTTGAGATCCCTAGCATTATTGAAAAAAATAATGTTATGCAATCAAAATAATGTTCCTTGCATATAATTTTGTCAATCAAAAAAAATTATGGTATGCAAATCATATTTGCCATAATATTCTGCCGGCCACCAACTGTTGTTCAATAAATAATATACAGTATTTCATCAATTAACAATTACAAAACCATCTTAAAATTTAAAAACTCACTCACTTTTTTTTTAAGTTTATAAAAACAAAGCCAATGGGCTTGTAGCCCATTGGTAAGCTTTGGTTCGAGTCCTAGTTATGATTGGAGTTCAAAATTTCTTTAATTAAGCATGATTGAGTGAAATTAACTTGTAAATAGTCTTTCTCCCTCGCTTCAATGTGAGGGTTATTCGTATGGGCAAGTGTTTCATAGAATTTAATATAATATTGTAGTTACAGTGTATTTGTCTGTAGAATTTAATGTAATATTATAGTCCCAGCAGAGGCGAATCCACTATATGACTAGCGGGGGCTCAAACCCCTACTGGCCAATAGAAAAAAAATCTAAGAGTAAAAAAAAAAAGGTTTGTAATTAGCCCATAAATCTATTAAAATAGCTTCTATAAATTCATGAATCCATAAAATTTAAATTTTAACTTTAAAAATTATAAAGGCCTGCACTTAATTAAAAATAATAATAGCTTACCACTCAAAACGTTTTTCAATTCTCAAAAATAGGTTTAATTCTTTCAGTTTTCATAGTAACAGTACGGCAAACATTTTTAATAACTGAAATTTGTGAAGAATATCTTTAGAATCAAATGAGATGAATGATAGTTTGGTTGTTTATATATGAAATGATACATTTAATAAAATTGATAATGATTCTATTGCAGTACATTTCCAAAACATAAAAATACGTCGAAAACAATTATAAATATATTAACAAATATTTTAAATATTCAAAGTTTTAATTTTTAAATTTTGTTATTATTTAATTTATCCCTCGCTAAATTATTTTTCTAGATCCGCCACTGAGTCCCAATGTATTTTTCTGCTAAAATAACAATTGTAAATATCTAATATATAATCCAGTAATCTGATGTATAATCAGTTCAAAAAAAAATTTATAAAAACAAACAATTTATTTTAAACGTCTCTGAAAGGTTTGTTTTTTCAAGTTCTGAAGCATATATACAGTGAAAGTGCAGAATTAAGGATTTGCTTTTCATTTATGGAGAGTCGAGAACCAGATTCGTTAATAATTAAAATATCTCATTTTACTCCAAATCAAATGTATTCTTTTAATTAGATTGGAACTCGACCTTTTTCCTACCCAAAAAAAAAAAAAAAACTAATTATAAGATGCCAACCAGTTAGATGATTCTTTGAAATTAAAGTGTATTATTATTATTATCATTATATTCCTTTAATTGATGTTTAAAATATTTTGAGCTGCAACTGCAGCCTGAACCATTAACAAAAATTGCGTTGTTTATTGTTTGAAATTGCTCTATCTTGAATAAATTCCTTGCAGTGCGACAGAGAACGATGATACATTTATACATGCATGTTGATGAACGAAATTATTAGTGCCAAATTTTTCTAATGAATTTATTGAATATATAAAGGGTCTTGCTAAGTTACACTAAATGTGAGTTAGGCAAACCCATATATAAATACAAAAAATATATATATATAGGGGGAGGATCAATGGATCCTTAAAATTACACTTATTTTTACACACATTTATTAGACCTTAGATTTGAGTGAATCAATGGATGTGATATACATATGGACCTCACCTAAAATATTTTTTCCTCTTATATTTTCTCTCTCTCTTATTAATGAGTATAAAAATAAGTGTAATTTTAAGTGTCCGTTGATCATTCCCTTATATATATATATGGGAGATTGCCAATTTCCCCCCTACTGTAATCAATACACACTACTTACCCCCATACTGTTTTTACAATAGCCAATAACCCCCTTGACAGAATAAGTTTACAATATTACCCTTATTGTCAAATATACTTTTATTCATATTTATTATAAATTAAATAAATCATATGAATAGAAATTAAAAAAAAATTAAGTATTAAAAACAAGAAATATATGTTTTGATGTGAAAAAAATTAATAATAAAATATTTTTCTTGGACTTTTTTTATTTTATAAATATTTGTTTATAATAAATATATAAGAAAATTATTATAAGAAAACTTGAATGATAAATAAAAAATTATTATAAAATAAATAATACAATATCTTTCTTGTACTTTTACATTTAATTTCAAAATATTGTAAAATATTTATTACAAGAAAATGTTTATAAAATAAAAAATACAAGAACAGTATTTTATTATTTTTTTACAATAAAACATATTTTCTTATTTTTAATACTTAATTTTTTATTTTAATTTCTATTCATATAATTTATTTATTTTATAATAAATATGAATAAAAGTGTATTTGAAAATAAGAGTAACATTGTAAACTTATGCTATTAGGGGAGGTTATTGGCTATTATAAAAATAATAAAGAATAAGTGGTATATATTGATTACAATAGGAAAAAATTAATAATCTCCCTATATATATATATATATATATATATATATATATATATATAATTAACTTTTAGTTTGGTTCTTACTTCTAACAAAATAAAGATACTTTGCCCGTCAAAAAATAAAAATAAAAAAGATACTTTGTTTTTTTAATTTGTAACAGTTGCGATTTGGAAGACGGATTTTGTGCCAAATTTTTGCATCTTACATATATAATCTCGTTTTATTTTGTAATCTTCTATTATGAGATCATTCATACGATGATATTATATGCATCTAAAAGTCACGTGATTGTCTGAATCAAAGCGAGATCAGGGAATATCTGGAAGTAATTAAAAGGATAATTCATTTAATTATTAAGGCGAGCGCATTGCTAATTAAAGGCTGACAAAGTTAACAGCTTGGGAACAACAATTTATAATGAAAATTGCCCCAAAACACTCACACTTTACAAAAACAATCATTTGGCGGGCCGGACCGATAAGGAGGAGAATGTTTTTGGCATACGACGCCGTATTGGGGGATATACTCTCCCTTGGACTTGCAAAGATCCGTGCAGTCGGAGTCGTTATTACACTGCCCAGCGTAGAGCAAAGTGTGGCCCGAAGGCACTTCTGCAACTCTATACCCTGCCACTGATATTGCATAATAAAATATATACTAAAATTAATTAATTAATTCCTCAATTGAATTTAATTGCACAAGACAACTGATTAATTAAATATACATTTTTTATTGATTTGTAGGCTTTAATTTATATGTACGTACCTGAAGTGAGCAAGACAGCGAGAAAGACAACAAAAAAACATTTTTTAACAAAAGGAGCTGAACTAGTGTTGTCAAAAGCCATTATCACCAACGCCAGATTTAATTTGCTTGTGAAAGATGCTGCGCTAGGTGAATCAAAGCTTATTTATACAACAATTTGCATATATTATAGAAATTAATTAATAATTTTAAAAAAATCAACATTAATGCATTTCTAATTTTACATTTTTTACTAGGATTTGGTGGCCATATATGAATCTACTACCTTTAAATGGAATTAAGCCTTTAAATGGAATTAAGTATCTCATACAGCTTAGCTTAGTTGGAAGTACTAGTTATAGAGGCAATTGTGTTACATATATCACTTGAGATTTAATTTTTAAAAAAAACTTAAATTGGAATACTGTTTAGAAAATGAAATAATATTTATATATTATTTACTATGTTAGAACTGAGGCTTCTAACTTTTTTTTTTCTCTTAAGTAATGATAGATATTCTAAACTTTTTATTTTAAATTTTATCCCAAATTATGTGTAATTTATTGTATAGTTGATAATTCTTTACAAAATCTAAGTGAATTAATTTTATTATCTCACCAACAAATTAATGAATGCCACATAATTTGCGATAATTTTTTAAAATAAAAAAATTGGGATGTGTAGCACTACTTTTTTTTTCCCTTCTATAAATTACTTTAGGATGTGGTTATTATACTCTAAATTTTACTTTGTACACTCATTTAATTAAATTTTAAAAATTGATTTTTACTATGCACACTCTTTCAAATACCAAAATACTCTTAATTTATATCTTACCATTATCTCACTCAATTTAATTCTTTATTAAGAGAAAAGAGCTCCATTCTACATAATTCTATTATTGTTATTTGTTAAAAATATATCAAATCTCTCTTTAACAAAATGTCACTCTTACTCTCTTCAAATAAAATCATTTTTTTTAAAGAAGAAATTTCTCTTATTTAATTTTACTAGAGAGTTATGGACTGGAATCCAATTTGTATTTCTAATTGACAATCTTCAAGCAACAGCAACATATGCAGCTACTTTCATTTTTTGGGGACCGTTTTCTTATTATTATTATTTTTTAGAGAAAGTATTACTTTCATTCATTCAGCTGTGTGAATAGGTACAAAAAATGGTTCGGTATATTACCTACCCATAATACAAAATCATTGAACTCTAAAGCTAATTTTGCCAATGAATGAACTAAACCATTGCACCCTCTTGGAGTATATTTTATGTTCACTTGATTCAACCTCTTCATTCGGTCTTGAACATCAGTGATAACCCAAAAAATTTCAGCTCTTGTGATTTTTCTACGTGAGACCAAGTCCACTACTTCCTGTGAATCTGATTCAATAATCAGTGAGATAATAGATCAAGCTAATTTTCCCGCCAAATTTTTTTTTTCAATTTCTTTAGTAGACAGCTTGTTGGGTATTTCTTAAACCTTTAATATTTTCTTTTACAATGATGAATTAGATTTGATATAGAAGAAAGTCAAGTTAATTATAATTGGATTATTGAGTTGAGTGGGTGTGTTAAATGGTGTCAAGAGAAATAATATTCTATTAGCTTAAATTAAATTATCCTTATTAGTAAATCACATTAAGGGTATTTTTGTGATAATATTTTTATTAAACTTAGAGTATTATGGGTAAAATTTATAGTGCAAATAGCCCCACTCATTACTTTAATAGAAATGAAAAATAATTTGATTCATAAGATTATTAACCAACACCCACGATTTAAAGAGAAAAATCAACCAAAGTAGTTACAATAATTAGGATTGCATTTATTGTAATTATTAACTACATGTCACAATGTCGAAACAATTTATAATAAATAATCCTTTTCAATAATATCGAATAATGAATAAAATAGTTAATAACTGTACTAATCAATATCATAATAATTTTTGTTGAGTTATCAATTAATAATGATTAGTGATTTTTGTTGTTGCTTGGAATATGCTTTTCTTTTTTCTTTTACTAACTATGTTCAATCAATAATTAAAAGTTTGTTATGAAATTTTTACAATAATTTTTGTCGCGTTATTAATAAATATAGATCATTTTCTTACTTAATAAGAGAATATTCTTCCCATGTAATCAATATCATGATGACAATAAAAAAGGGATAATGGTTTTTTTTAAAATAAAGATAGTTTTTAATATAATCTCAAAAACACTTTTAAAGAAAAAGAAAAAGAAAAATAAAAAAAGAGAGGACAAATGTAGTAAATATATATATATATATATATATATATATATATATATATATATATATATATATATATATATATATGAAGCCAATGTGCTCTAAAGGTGAGGAGTAGCATTTTTAAGAGTTGCACATGATTTTATGGTCCGGGATCTAACACCTTAGGAAAAAAGAAGAAGAAATAATAGTAAGGATAACTTGTAAGCCTCTAGAAATTAATAAAGTGGAAAAACAATTCCAAACCCACGAAATAAAATGTTGCAAGCATTTTCCTATAATTCTCGGAATATTGAAGAGCTAGATCCTAGATTACGCAACCATTTTCAGACCTAGGATGTAAGATCATTAAGAAGAATACTTCATTAATTAATAAATTTCATTGTGAAACAAGAAAGATACACAAATTGAAATCTCTTGTCATCACACAAGCTTAATTATTTATTTTCAACTCCTCTAATAATAATAGTGATTAGCCCTTTGGTTTCGTGCTCAAGCATAAAGCAGTACATGTAAATACAAACAAAACCATATAGCAAAGAATTAATTATTTACTTAGTTTTCAGATTTTCAAAAAAAGATCGTAACACGAGTGCGTGGATAGTAAAATAAATAATGTAGCTAGGTGGCAATTAAGGAGAATAAAGCTCACTTCAGCACAAAAATGAAAAGACAAAAGGGTAACGTAACCTCGTCTCCAAGCTCATGCAAACCCTAACCTCATATATATGTCTGTTTTAGCAGTCAATTCATGGTTATTCGCTAACTAGAAGCTAGCTGTGGTCTTCCTTTCACTTCTTTTCTTATTTGCGGCAATGGAAGTGAGTTCTCTCTCTCTCTATATATATACAGAGGTTATTACAATAAACCAATGAATAAATGTTATACCATTTGGGATGAAATTGTAGGATAAAATTTTGAAATGATAGTCTATATATATAAGATTCTAATTTATGATAATGTCTGAACAAGTTAGGTTTTTATATAGGCTCGTCGACGACAGAGGCTTTAGTTGCAATTCGGTCCACTGAATTTGATATCTAGACTGAAAAAATCTGTGGGGATTTTCTTCTCTGAATTGGTGAGTTGCATGCCGATATTATTGTTGAATGACAATGAATGACTCAATTAAAAGAAAATCTTATGGGTAATCAACTTTGAAAGGTATCAATCCTAATTTTGAATAATTAACCAAATAAATAAAATAATAACCGAAAGTACAGAGAAATTTTTATGCGATCTCATTCTCTAATAAAATGTAAAAATATGATGCAAATATGTTGGTGAAAATTTGCAATTTTGATTAATAAAACCAGTATGAATTTTGCGTCTAAATCAAAAAATTAAATAAAAGAAAAATAAACGGAAAAGTATTGGTGGTGGTTGTGTTTTTCGACCAACCTAATGCGAATTAAAAATCTCAATTTGGCAACGACTTGAAAAAATAATGTTATGTTGATGGAAGACATACGTGGAAGCATAGGATGGTGTGATGGTAGTGTCAACTTGATCGTCATAACTCATCAGCTAGCTATTAAGTTAGTGATTTTATATATTTTTCCACTCTTTGGACAAAAAAAAAACACTTAGAAAGGAGGGTGTAATAGCAGTTTTAAGTTTTCATGAAACGTAGTATTATTCTTTAATCTTATTTCCTATAATATAAGCTTGGGTAGGGCTGACATATAAAGTTGAAAATTTTGACACTTCTATTTTTTATTTTTGAATTTTTTTCCTCCCACAATCATGGAAGACTGAAGGGTTCAGCTACCGTGCATTGCAACTGATAAGTAATTATTCATTGTTAAAGACAAATATTTGATAAGGAAACTGCGAAATTTTATTTATTTTTAATAAAAATAGGAATCTAGATCCATATTTCAGATTCGTGTAATTTTCGGGTTAACCCGGGATGTCACTGTGGCTTCAACCATGTGCTATGCATTGCTGTTTAACTTGAGTCCTGACCAGTGACCACTCACTCTATACGTAGTTGCGTACATGGAGGAGCCGAGTAACTGAACAAAAATTATTAGTAGATTAACAAATATATATATTTTGATCAATCCTGCAAAAGGACATTAAAGTTGAAATCACACTTCCATGATTATATATATGACATTAATTTACAGGGGAAATAAAATGAAAATCCAAATACTTGTTTTCTATATAATTAAATTATTTCAACGACATAACAGCTGCAATAATCCACATAATTCTCATCCTAAGAAGTGGCAGTTAGTGATAAACAAATCTACTATCCATTTAAGTACTCTTAGATAGTCACAAAAAAATTCTTTCAATGAGATTTTATTACTTATTAAAAAATTCTATGAATAGAAAGAGTCTTATTTAAAGAGTTTTTGAAATTTTTAATTTAATATTATATTATTATTTATCTTATTATTCGTGAGGAAAAAGAAGTACAATAATTACTATTATTTTAATAAAAAAAAGTCTAATTAAATAATTTGAAGAGTCTTACGAAGGAAATTTTTTTTTCCAATTATTCCACCACCAAAGTAGAGTAGTGAAGCCAACAACCGAAAACCTGTCCCATCATCAAGTACTTGAAAAGCTTATTAACATGTAAATTAACAGAAAGTGAATAACAAAAAAAGGCTAGCGTTCTGATCTGCTGGTGGTGGTGGATGCATATCAGTCACTTGGCTGTTGAGTCAATAAGAGCCCCTCAGTGCCTGGAAGAAAAACAACGCAGAACAATATACATACATACACATATATAAACGAAGGGGAAAAGCCAGTTAGAATTAGAATAAAGAGATATATATATGAATGGAGCTCCCTTCACTCCAATAACCAAAAAGATCAAGGTAACCTCGTCTCCCAGTTCATGCAAACCCTTAGACTGCGCCACAGTAATGAATCTGCGCAACCACGGGTGTTCATGAACTAGCAGCCGTGGCCTACCATCACCTCCTTTTAGACTTGGAGTTCAGAGAGCTCCATTAAAACCCTAGTTGCAATTTCTAAACGATTAAAACAAACTTCATTACACCAATACAATATTGTAATGCTAAAACCTTAAGGCTATGCACGAAGCAAAAGAATAAAAATTAGTTGCTGGACTTTGGGACCAGAGGGTCCTTTTATAGCTAGCCTCGTTAGGTGGGTGGGGGCTCTAGATGTAATTTGGAGCATTGGATTTGAATTTTGAAACATGCAAATATATGCAAAATCTGAGAGTGAGATTTTCTTGTCTACAAATTAATGAAACGTTGCACTCTACATGGAAATTAGTGGTCACGGGTATCATCATTCCTTGTAACTTTTCATTTATGAGAATTATTGGACGGCGTGACATATATATATATATATCCTGGACTTTTAAGTTTGTTCTTATCTCAATGATCTCAAGTTAAAAGGTTAATTGAGAGTTTCAGAATCCGAACCCCAATTAGTGATTCCCTCTATTAATGGTGCTTGGGATGATCTCAACCCTTTGATTTGTTTACTTTTTAAAACCTGATCAGTGTGGTTGCTTGGTGTCACATAAGTGTTCACACCATTATTTACCTTTAAAAAATAATAATAATATTAAGGGAAAGTAAAAGTTTCTTTCCACAAATTACGATGCTTAAAGATTTTGAAAATTGTTTCCCTTTAATGTGGGCCAAGACTTAAAGCCCATCATAGATTTTAAAGGCTCCTTGACGAACTAAAGAGAACCCATCAATAATTTTTCTCCCATTTTTTTTCCAGCAATTATGTATCGAAACTGTGACTTATTGTAGTAGATACATACAATCGACATCATTTTGATGCCCAACATTGGACTTCAAAAACATACTTCATAAAATTTATTACACATAGGTGGTGCTCTTATCAGTTTCGCTAGAAATAGGATTAAAATGTCCAGATACGTTTTAAGAGGTTACAAATGCAAAATTCCTGGTTAGACACTTTCTTTGAATCTTATTAGCTGATAGTGGATTGTCGGTCATTCGTCATGTACAAGTCTTTTCATTGATAGTGCTAACTTCTTTATTTTTAATGCATACGTAAAGAATCACTGCTATGGTCATTGTCAGCAACTATGTTCAGTTCAGATGCTTGCTTTTCTTTTGATTAATAAATTGTGCTAGGGCAAGCACAATATGACGCATTACATTATTATTGGGTCCAACAGTCGAGAGCGACTAGATTTTGGCTTCTTGATGCTACGATTTGATCACACAAAAGATATCAAGATTCAATATCTCATAAGAATCTGCACAACCCTGGACATGTCTTTGTTTCCCTGGAACAATTACTTCAATTACAAAGTTTCTTATCCGCGGGTGGTTTGAAGTAATTTCATTAATCAATAATAAGTAGAAATCACAGAGTCAGATAAATCTGCATTTATGATCCAAAAGAAAACAGCATGGTGGGGGGATTTAAAAATTGGTTTGATCCGTGCAATTCTCATGTACATATGTAACTCCGAATCCCGGAAGTACAAGCAAACCTTTGCCATTAGAAGGAACTTTTGGAGGGTTTTGGACAAGAGTGCTGAGCTTCTAACCTTGCTTCTAGTAATTTTTCCTTGAGGGTATTCACCTTCGAGACTCCAGGTACTTTCAAAGAAGATTCGGATTTTTCAAAATCTGGGGACGTCAATTTTGACATCCACTTCTGCACTGGACTTGCATGACCAGTGAATAAGGACTGAACATGAGAATCTTCCTTTAAATCAGTCCGAGGATGAATCTTATCACCTTCTGATGATAATGAATGATTTCTGATTAAGTCATCAACCACATGATTTAATTTCAATCCACCAGTTCCATTGTGTTTGCTTTCTATGGTAACCCCAGTCTCTCCTTCTAGCTCACCCTGTTCCCAATCTGCAAATTGGGACCCAGTTCCGGCCATGCGTTCACTGAACCATCCTTGCAAACTGGAAAAGTTATGACCCTTATTCCTTTCCCTTGACCTAACCTTTTTCTTTCCAGAATTTGAATTTACCAATTCTTCAAGATGCCCTTTTCTTGCACTATCCCCATGTTGTTTAGAGCTGCCTCTGCTTTGTTTCCCGCTTGCACTCTTGTTTAGCTCAAAACCTTGTAAATCAACATCAGTAGAATATTCTTCATTAACTGTATCTTGAGGAGCACTTACAGCCTCATTCAAGGGAAATGACTCTGTAGAATGACAACAGGAATGACTTTTCTTACGCTCGTTTGCAGACAAGTTACCACCTGTCCTTGATTTAGAGAAGTGTTTAGCTTGAAGGAAATTCTCTATATCGAGACTTAGCTTGTCCAGAATTGTATTTTTTTCTGAGAGGCCATTTTGTGATTCTGCAATCTTCATTTGCATCCGCTCATCAAGCCAAGCTTCCGAAATATGGAGGATTAACCTGTCGGCATTTTTCATATGAGCATGATCCCTCTCTGGCTTGTGTCTTAGTGATCGCACCTCTTCTTCATAATCCCTAATTCCCTTGGCAAACTCATCACACAAGTTCTCCAGTAGAATCCTTGCTTTCCTTTCTCTTTCAAGTTCTTTCAAAATATTGGAGAAAGATGATTTCATATTGGAGAGATCTCGAGCTAGTTTCCGGTGTAGACTTTCTGAGCGTTTCCGTAGCTTCCTTTCACCTTCAAGCTCATCTTTCACTGACTGAACGGCAGCTTTGATTCTATTTTGCTCCTTGTTTTTCCTGATAATTTTTTCCTCTGCAACTTGCTTCATCAAGTCATCCACTTCTTGCCTTCCTGTTTGCTTCTCTTGCAGCAACTCCTTTATTTTGGCCCAAGAATGATCTAGTTCCATTTTCAAAGCTTTCACCAATGCTACATCAGATACATGCTGTTCTTCAAGACTCCAGATTCGATTAAGCACCGTCAGTAACCCAGTGGATGTTTTAAGGTTATACCTCGGCTCACCCAGCTTACCACTAGAATCCAAAGAACTGGTGGGAGTAACTGCTGGGTTATAAGCAGCCACCTGTGCAGAGGAGGCACCTAAATCAATTAAACTTATAGAAAGACGGTAAGCTAGCTTTCTGAGTTGTACTGTCAAAAAAGGCATAATAAACTGACAGATGGAATTGTGAAGTTCAAATCCATTATGAAGATCAATGTTAATGCAAGCAGTCGCTGAAACTTTACCAGGAACTTCGGGGACAAAAACTTTGCTTCTCTTATCATAACTAGAGCAACATTCTTATATATCTTGAAACATGATATTTCAAAACATTTTGATTTCAAATCTCCGACATTGCCGGATATAACAAATCAATCAGTCATAGAAATTAAAGAAGATCTTGTTTGGCTCCTTACTCGAACAGCTTATAATTTACAAATTTCGGTCGAAAAAAATGGTGCCATGTGTTACATGCTTATGTTGATGCCAATTCGAAAAAGATGAGTAAGAAGATACATCCAAATGGATTCCTAAGTGCAACGCTCACTCACTTAACAATTTCCTTTGCCCTCTGCATTATCTCTTTCCCATTTGACTCCTGTCAAGAAAAAGAAGAAAACCCTCCAATGGAAGAGTATTTGCCTAAAACAGGCACATTGTTTGGATACACTCAATACATACTACTTATATTTCTGACTTTTAACCAAATCCCAGAGAATCTAGTCTAGAGAAAAATTTAAGTAAATACAAAAGAACAGAGATATTCACCTCCGTTGAGTTATCATAGCTTGCAGGAGATACAGGCTGCAGAGCATGACCGTTCCTTTCAACTGATTCATGGTGTTTCATCAATGATGCAGCGAGATACTTCCTTAAGCTACCCGCATTCTCTGGCTGGAAGAATTGCAGGTCATGATTAGTTGCAGTATCAAACTACTGAAATAGATACTGGTAATTCCTCTCCAAGTTCACATTTTATGTCTTTCTACTAGTAGAGAAATAAAACTGATATTCACTAGTTTTCTAATTATGTAAATTGCATTTATGATGTCTAAATTCATGAATACAAGTAAATAAGAAACATTAATATCTTAAATTACAGAGATAATCCTTGTCTTTTCACTTCTGTAGACACCACGGCTACAAGGGGGTAAAAAAAAAAAAAAAGAGAATCGAACTTCTAATTACATCTATTCAGTTTTCTTCTTTTTGACCGTATGGCCAGATGAGCCTCCATCATATCACTCCATTCACTATTCTTGTTTTGACAAACAAAAAGCATTGAATTGGTAAATTCAAACAATTGATTACGAAACTAACATCAATCTTTGAGTAATGGACTCTATATGTGCAGGAAAGTACACAAACCACCAAAAGGAACCACTGAAAACATCCAGAGAACAGAGGCCAGCAAGATAACAGGAAGACTCTAGAGGCATTTACATAATTACAAGTCATAAGAAAGCAAGTGAAACTTTCCCTTCAAAAAACCGAAAGTGTATAATAATCTCTCATCAACAAAAAACCGCTAACCATTAATACTTAATAGTACCCATAAAACTTAAAAAAAAAAAAAAGGAACCCAGTAAGCACTAACTTTATATTTATATATATGTGTGTGCGTGTGTGTGTTTGTTGTGTGAAAAAAGAGTAGTACCTGGTGAGGGTGAGGGTGAGGGTGAGGGTGAAGGACATGAGTTGGAAGATGAAAAGACCTGTTGATGTGGTTAAAAAGTGATGATTTTGGGTTTGGCATTTTGGCAAGTGAGATTTGGTTGTGGGGGTGGGGGTGAATTTCCCAGAGGGTGGCACAAAGTTTTCTAGCAGACACATTACGTGTTGCAGGACTCTTATTAGGATTAAGAAATTCTCGAACAACGGGGATGGGGATGGGCTTGTTTAAAGAAGTAAATTCAAGCCTCCATATCGGGGAAGGAGTAGAGGGGCCTGCTCTCTTCCCCACCAGAATCCCGCCTTTCTTCAACTTTTTCACCTTCATTTTCAATTCCTGCTTTTTCCCCTCCACCGACTCCCCCGCTTTTGCTTCTTCACTCTTCACCTTTCTTTCTTTCAAGTTTCAACCATCTTGCTCTCTTTTTCCTTTCTTATTGGACCTGGACCTGCTGCTTTCTTCCTTCTCACACTCCTGTTTCGTCTGGTCTGTGTGGGCATTGACCGTTTGAGTTTCATAGTCAGCACCGAATTGTTTCATTTCGTAAGACCAAAAATGGCATTATTATTGTAATTAAGCATGAACCAAAGACCGACATGCCTTTTTCCTCTTTCCATGCCTAAATAGGGCTAAATATGATTCATTCCTTTGAATTAGGCCTCCTCGATGCTATTATCTATACCTACACTTCTAGCTTTGTTAAAATCAAAAGCGTATCATCATCAATCAAGCTTTGACCATGCTTTTACTGAACTCATTAAGTAAGATACGCTCACTACAAATTTAATTTAACGTAATTAGATTTGCAATGATGTCTTTTATCCCATGCTAATTGATCTGTGGCCTGTGTGGTCCATGTACTCTGTGTTATTCTCAAATTCTATGTTCAACGAACCTTCTTCGTTGCTTTATAATTCTATTTATTCTTTTTTCTTTTTCTTTATAATTATATATATATTTTTATTATTATTATTATTATTATTTTATATCTTGAATTGAATATTAGAGACAAACTAGTGATCCTGGTGACAATCACATGTTGTTACCATTACTTAAAACGTTTATGTACTTGCCTACACTTTTAAAGTGGTGGACATAGTAGTAGTCATTACTAGCTGATTCTAATAGCACGAGGGACAAAATATTTTTATTATTATTATTATTATAGTGAAAATAAGGACCACAAGATTCAGAAAAATGGACCACATAAAAAATAAAATAAAAAATTAGTTGCATCTTAATCAATGTTCAATAGTGGTCCACGGGACATCACAGCAGCATTCATAAATGGATATAAGCTAACCCGACAAAACAATGATGAAATCAACAGCAATTGAAATTTTAAAAACACCTTTTAAGGTTACGTATACACATTTGAAGTTTGTTCTAATTTCCCATTGATCTTAGTCGGGTAATTTGTTTTCAGGCCCCTGATTTTGGGCACACTGTGGGCCTTTCCGTGTTGGGTTTACAGACGTCCATTTCATTTTATTAATCTTAATTCTGCTGAACACCCCGTCTACATTCCAAGAATCGAGTTTTGTCTGGGCTTGAACAAGAGATTGGGCCTCACCTTGGCCATCCTTATTTATTATAGAGTGGCATTATTGGCACCCCTCTAAAGTCCTAATAAAACTCCTGTTTTTAAAAAATCCGATCAACTAATTGGAAGAATTCATTATTTATAAGGATATCTCATATCGTATCTATGTTCTCCTAAGACAATCACTAATTCAACCTCTTTCCAGCTTCTTTCTTTACGAAAGATATCTTTTAAAAAAAAAAGAAAAAACGAAAATAATGCTACATTAACAGAAAACATTACAAGAGAGAACTACAATTTGTAGAAGATTATCTCCCAGCCACATACACAACTAGCCATCATTTCAAATACACGACTCCGATTGAAATCCTCACTCACGTCGCTACCAAAGCACACTGACAAAAAGCTCTTGAAGTACTAGACATTGCATGTGAATAATGTGATAACAACTCATGCAGAAATCATAGTAAACGAAGGAACTTTTGATTCAAATGGAATATAATTTAAAACTACTTTTGCTAATTTTAACTGCTAGTTTATTGTTTCCATTTGGATTCAAATGGTTAAATTACGGATGAAAATATAGAGTTCTTTACCCCAAATTTCTTATCAACCTTTTCCTTAACAAAAGCAATGAGATTAATTTAAACATGTCTCTAGAAGTTGAGCCGCCCACATTTACCAAGAAGTTGGCGTGAACATTTGAAATCCCCTCTAAAGTTTTGGTAAAATTGAGTATACGTTGCAAGGATGACTCTCTAATTGGCAGAAGTATCCGCTGAGGGAAATTTTAGTTTTTTTTTTTAATAATGTTTTTTGTTTTTGGATGACGTATTAATTAAAAAAAAATGAATTTGTTCACAAAGAGAAAGAAGCCATTCACCGAAATTGATTTAGGGGTAATTTTGGAAGAATGTAGATGTTCTTATCACTAATGAATTCTTTTAATCAACAAAAGTCCTGGGTTTAGTGGTTGGTTTATGTGAGGACAGCAGTTCAAGCCTCCCTCCACAGAAGTATTGTGGGAGCTAATAGTCTTTTTTTAATTATTAATAATTGAATAGAAACAGTTTAATTTACATAAAAATTACAATCTGATTTTCAATTAGTGTAAAAAAAAAAAATCAACAATAGGGTTGTTTTATTATCATTAAATGAAAATTAAAGCTTTGTTAGCTATCGAAATTAAATGAAAATCAACCAACTTTGTGTATCATTAAATGAATTTTAATTCGGTACTTATTAGGGCCAAGAAGTAAAACTTCAAAGCAAAGAAGTGAAAAAAGGCGAAAAAAAAAAATCTAGCAATTATGAACAAAATCTAATTGGATATCAGCAAGATCTGATACAAATTACAAGCCAAATCAACTTTTCCAGATCGCCAGAAAAAACAACTTCAAAATCAAGAGCAGTTTTGATTTTAAAATAAAATAATAATAACAACACCATGAAAAGTAACATAGTGCAGCAGATTTTAAAACCATATGCAGAGTTAGCTATTTAGCTTGTCAGAAAGCAACAGTCATTTATGTTTCGAGAATGTGGGTTGCGTTGCGACTCTTTCATTAAAGAGACTTAAAAAAAATTGATTTATTATTAAAGAGACTTAAAGAAGACGATCTTTAATCTTTACTACGTTTATGCTTTTTCTCCAGCAAAAATTGATCGCTGCATAGATGCCCGTGTTCCTTCCGCGCCAGCTTTAGTTAAGATTCTTGGGGGGGTCTCCCAACAACCAATCAATCATCATCGTTGATTCGTTGGCCCGTCACGTTATCGAAATTTATAGTTGAGTTGGCTCAGGTTTGTTACGACCCAAAACGGCACATGGTTTGATTTAATAAAATCTCAATTTTTCTTCAATTATAACTGTAACAAGAATCGGTCGGTGTTAATTATTCTTTTGTTTCTCTTTCGCTTCCTTTGGATGCCAGCTAGTAGGAATTAAAACCAGCTCTTGCAAGTTGTCTTAGGAATAAGATGCTCTGTAACTATTACTGGTGATTAAAAAAAAAAACAAAAGGGACAAGCAGCAGTCGGTAAAAACTCAAAAAAGACCAATTTATTAAGTCACTGGTGGCATGGCTTCCCATCGCTTGAGTTTTGACTTGGAAATAGGGAAGGGGAAAGGTACCAATCTCAAGATTCTGATCTGGGGATGACAGAAACGGCAGTGTCTTTAAAAAGAAACAGAAAAAACAGCGTCCCCAAATCTTACATTGATGTTGAGAGATTGAAAGAGACTTCTAGCACTTGTCCCTTGGGGGCACGCTGGTGACTGATCATAAACATCAAACCTTGAAATTGGATTAGCTCAAATGTAAATTTAATAAACACATAATATTACAAGATGAGATCACAATGCAGATTTGTATTCATGTATGTGGTTTGTGGTATACCCCAATGCAAAGAATCATACTCCCAATTTTCTACAAACTTTTAGGGACAAGATTTCACAATAGCTGATTACAGGGGCAGAACAAATCAATAGGAAAAATGTGGGAATTCCAGACAGTTTTGTCAATACCACCACAATAAATCGAATAAATAACAAATTAGGGAGCAGTTTCAAGCCTGGGTTCAAAGCAAAAGCCAGTAAAGAGCTGAAGAGGGAACCTCTTAGTCACAGGACATTTCTGTGACCATCTCCATTGTTTCTGGTTCATATCATAAACAAGAAGAGAGGGAGCTCCATAGCTCTGGATGTATATGAGATCATCTGTTCCACTACTTGCAAAAACATCATCAAACTCTCCAAATCCTTGGAAAAACTTATGTGGCATCCTAGCAACCTCTTGCCACTCCTTCCCATTCAGGACCCAGATGCCAATTCCCTTAATTATGTCTGGCCGATCTTGTTTGCCAATTCCTCCAACCATTACCAGCTTCTCTTTCAGGTTCATTAGGCGCCCACAAGTCAGAGCACAAGGTACTGGGATAAAACTTTTTATCAGCAGAGCATGGGAAGATCGGCCAGAGAGATTAAACGAGATCAGGCCATGACGATTTTCTGGTGCACCACCCCCAGTTGCATAAATCAGAAAATACAGAACCCCATCACAGATAATACTCTCATCTCCAGCTCTCCATCCTGTCAGTACCTCTTTCCAGGAGGTCACCCACATCATTGTTTCTGAATCACAAATATGAATTGAAAGCTCCCACTGGAAAAAATTCCCTGCGACTTGCTTAGACTTCACAATTGAGACAGTATAGCCATGTGATACTCTGTCCACTGAGAGTGAAAGTGCACTGTAATCCGAGAATTTCAAACCTGGTGGTTCCTCGAGCTTCTTCCAGCTTTTGGAGATAGGGTTGCAGACATATAACTCACTTCTACTGTCATTGTCCATGAAGCAAACCAAACCACATGAAGAAGCAATGAACCAATTGGATGTCCCAATGCAGGGGAGTTCAATACCATACCACTTTCGAAGGATGGGATCATAAGCATAACCAATTGGCTCGTCAGAGCTTGTAAACATAAAATACCAAGGCTTTTGTGATAGGACATCTGAGAAGTTCCACAGAAACCTTTTTGAACTGACAATCTCATGCCATCTTCTGCACACACAGCCCGCTCTAAATACGCTAGCTATTGGTAGATAAGCTAGAATGCGTTCCAACAGGTCATCAGGAAGGATTAAGTCAACAGAAAACGTAGACGCTTCTTTATTGCCTTCATCGCCGAGCTCTAAGAATGAATCAAACTCATTAATGCCTCTTGCCATGTCATCAATGCAATGGTTGATCCACGATGTTTCTCCATCCATGATCTAGAGAAAGTACATTAAAAAAGGCTTCAACAGACAAAAATAAAAGATAAAAAAGAATACGAAAACTCAGTTCTACATGAAATTAGATAAGAACTTCACATCACCAATTAAGAAAGCATCAGGTAATCATCACCTGAGGATATATCCGAAGTCAAAATAAGTCAAATCCCTTGACAACATATCACATAAACATCAAATAGGAGAAAAGTGTTATTTAAAAACTAAAAGAAAAAAAAATAAAACATAAGATATAGAACAGTAGTTAAATAAATTATGTAAGAATACTGAAACCCTGCTAACATCTTACACCTCTCAATTTTGTAAAGCAGCAAAAATTACAGAAAACTCACCCAGTGCCTTATATAAACATAAATCAGTTTTCAGATCTCATACTTTTTAATGCTAGAAGCACGTGCAAGGAAAATACACAACAAACTGCAATTAGAACATCGAATTTTTACAATCAAACTGGAAATAAGGGCCAAACTACAGGACTCCTAAACGAATTTGAAAGATATCACTCAAAGTTTTCCTGATTAAAATAATTTCTAATGCAAATTATGTACTGGCACAAAGGTTTATCTCCGAATTATGAAACCTATAATTCCTAAAAAATGAGAACATCTAATCCCCATCGCTATGATTTAAAAAATAATTAATTTGAAAATCAACAGTAATAACAAAAAAATCAGAATAATCACCAAAAAAAAATGAACAACTAAATAAGAAAATCCCAAAAATCAAAATCTGAGAAGACATATCTTAAAATTACTCTTAGTTTACATGCAAAGCAAGGAGAAAATAGCATCATATGCAGACAACTAAGCACAATACCTGAGATCACAACTGTATATACTCGGGTTGTTACACCGGAAGCACATTACAACAAGTACATGAGCTTAATTGCACACCCTGTTGTTAAAATTTTGCCGACTAATTTTGGAAGGAGAAAATATCAAATAGAGGAACCAGACAGCAACAAATGCCAATCTGGGGAGCAGAAAAAGGATATGAAAATTGCTATCAATTTGCTACCAAAAATGGCTAAAAAAGCATTAAAGAAAGAACAACAGAGGAATTTTTTTAAAAATTATTTTAAAATTTTTTTAAAAGGGAAATATATAACCAGATTTCATGCTAAAATGAGACAGTTAATTTTAAAATAATAATAATGTTTTGTTCATATATAAAAAAAAAAAAACTTTCAGAGTTTTAACATGAAACCCTAAAAATGGTTTTTGAGTTTGAATAATCAATAATGGTAGGTAGAGATTAAGATTAGGCCATGCTTAGTTATCAATCAATCATCAAAACCCCACATAACAAAAACAGAATAACATAAAAAAACATATCAAAAAAAAAAAAAAAGAAACAAACAAACAAACAAGTTATAAAAACACAAAAAAAAAACCTTCAAAAAATGGGTTTCATCAAGAACATCAGTTCACATACCTTGTTCAAAAGCCTAGTCCAGTGTCACTGTCCAAATGGGTGCCTAAAATTTGAAACTTGATAGTGATTATCAAGTGAAACGTTTATCAAGCATTAAACTAGAAACACATAGAAGAAAAATGAAACGGAACAAATGTAGGTCTTTTGCATTAAATGATTAATAGCGTATGTAGTTGGTTACCCTAGATTTGGATTATAAGCATGCCCAAGCAAAGCAAGCCAATCCCCTTTGAAAGAGAGAAAAAGAAATTTTTTTTTTTCCTTTTTTTCAGCTAACTTGGTTTCTTTTTTCATATAACAAGAACGACAGGCAATGAAGGAAGTGAGAAGGCGGTTTTTCAATGGGCGTGTATTTAGAGAGAGTGATAAAGAAAATGAGGAAAAGGACGGACGGCGCGTGAAGCGCGTGGCTATTGGTTGCGAGATTTTTATTTCGTTATTTCATTTTCATTATTTTTATATTTTAATATTATATACCATATAATAAGGAATAAAAGAGAATAGAGAGTCTGTGAATAAAAAGAGAGAGCATAAAATTCTCTCGTATATTTCTTGTCATTCTCTATATTTAGCACCACTCGTAACAAAATTGCGCAACACAATATTCACATTTTATTAGTTTTTTTGAACTCTTAAATAAGAGCAGAAAATAAAAATGAAAAAATGCGAAAATTTTTTTGGGATTTTGGCCGCAATGTAAAAAGGAATGCTAGTAATGGTGTCTTACTCATCATCGCCCTCGATTTTTGACCTTTTTAGCTTACTTTTTTTTGTTTATATAATTGTTAAATATTTAAATTCCAATTGCATCCGTGTTCTAGTTCCACTTCTTCACAAATTTGTTTTCTTTGCTTTTGCTAAGATGCCTTTACCACTTGGGGTAAGAAAGCTCAAAGCTCTCTCTTCTCACAAGTCACAATTTGCTTTGACCGTGAAAGTTAGTGAGAGTCACTGGGCCTTCAGAGCTATTGGCAGCACCGGCACTATGGCCGATGGGCCTTCTTGACCTAACTAAATCTCTCGTCACATGTCATTTGTTATCTCATTATCTTGCAAAATTAAAAAAGTAAATTTTTATTTTTTTAAACCATATCAATTGCATTGGCTCCTTGGTTTTGTGATTGATTTGGAATCTTCTCTCCTTAGATGTGGGAGTTTTTGTTACGTTATAAATAATATTAAAAAATAATTGCATTGACCACTATTATAGTGATAAATATTTTTCAAATGAAGGTGAATTTGTTTTCATCTAAATTTTTTTTCATCATAATCTAATGGCTAGAAGCCTTAATATATAGGGCCACTGATTTTATGATCTTATATTCTTTTCATAAATGTTTTCAAAATCTGTAATTTTTGAATGGGTATGAGTCTTCTTTTTTATATTTTTCTGTTGTTTAAAATAAAATTTTTTTGATGAGGTTATTTAAAATAATTATTTTCAATGTTAACGAGGGTTAGTCGAATAATTAGAATCATGGTTTCCTCCCATGAGATCATGAGCAATTCTCCTTGAAATAGGAATAGAAATCAATAAAATTTAGTGGAAATATGACCAAAATAGATTTTAGTATTAGCTCAAAATAACCGCAATTAATTTTGGACTGCATTATAATAAAACAAAACCTGCCCACGTCTTAATAGGCCTAACTAAATTGTCAATAAATTTTATAAAAGGAAATTAGGACGGGAATAATAAGGTGATGTACTGAGTTATTCGCGATGTTCTTTAACAACGGAGAAATTTTAAAATATATTGAAGGTATCTGTCAGTCATAGAATAAGTAAATGATATTATTTCATGTATTTTTTTATTTTAAAAAACTAACATGCAAGTGGTTGTTGTATTAAATGTTTCGCCTGGTACGGCTTATTAAAGTATAGCTTATAGGAGTAGAACTTATACCAGTAGAGTTTTTGACAAAAAGTTATTGGATGTTTGGTTGTTAATTAAAAAAGTTCTTTTAAACCATTTAAACTGTTTAGTTCTACAAAACTAAAAGTGCTTTTGTGTAATTAAATTACTAAAAATGATATGTAAAAAAATTTATTTCGTAACTATGTAACTTATAATAAAATCCCCAGGCTATCAATTAATAAGAAAAAATTATTTCAACTATTTCTTCAATGTTCAAAATTAAAAATACATCAATAATATATTCTTCTAAAAAAATAATACTATCCAAATTAAAATGTTAATCAATAATATAACTGAAATGTTAACGGAGCATGAGCAGTATTGTAATTTGATCACGTTCTTGGTCCATTTCACGTACACTGTATGATCTTGTACTTTGTTATTCATTGTTTTCTTTCCTCTTATTCTCACTTTCAGTTGTTGGAATCAATTCCTCATCATCATCAAAAGCTTGAAATTATTGATCAATATATGCATATTTTCTAATAAAATTGTGAAGAACCATTGAAGCAATTACAATTTTCACTTGCTTACTAAAAGAGAAACTAGGAATTTAGTGCAAAATTTTCCACCTATTTTTCCAAACACCAAACGTTATATCCTTTCAATTGTGCATCTCAAGGAAGAGTAGGCACGATTAAATATTTCTTTTTTTCCTCTTGGTTGACTTTCACGTTGAAAATATGGAAGATGATGTCGATAATATATTATTATCAATTGGTGGCAACAATTTTTAATTTAATTTGTCGGCAACAATATTTCATTTTCTCTCAAGTGGTGGCTCTGTAGGTTTATTTTTATTGTGTAGGTTTTGTATATAAATAAGGGTATTATGTAATTAATAAAATATTTTAAGGATATTTTTGAAAAAGCTTTCTAACCTCTACTTTCAAAAGTCAAATTTTGGGCTTTTGCTAGTAGAGGTAAATTAGCTTATTTAAGCTAAAAAAAAACTCTACTAAAAAACAACCAAACACTCAAAAAAATTTTAAAAAGTACTTAGGGGATTAACTAAGTATTATGGCCATTAAATAAGCCATATCAAACAGACGCTAAATTCAATTACATACGTCATACATACAATAGTTAATAACCTCGTATGTACCATATACTTTCTCCAACGACTGAGAGCTTGGCCAAATTTTTGAGATTTTCCATGTGCATCGTTTTTTGCGATTCTTCACTTCATAGTTGTTAAGTTTGAGGAATTTTTGACAATTATTTTTAGAATAATGATAGATATCCTAATATTTAAGTCTTACTTTGAGTCACAACTGATGAGTTATGCATCAATTTGAGAGTGCTTAAGTAATTTTATAAGCTATAAAATTTATTATCCAATAAATGAGTGACACATAGTATTAAAACTCAAATATTAAGATCCTAATTATTACTCTTATTTTAATGACTGCGTTAAGTTGATGTTGTGAATGAATTCCTTAAAAAAACAAAAAAAAAAAAAGATTCGCAATCAGCATATTGAGTCATTGACACAGAATAATATTTACGAATAAACCCCGCGAGACAACGCGTAATGAAGGCCGTGAAAGTCACATGGCTAGACCGAACTTGTTACGTACAATTCAATGTTTTTGACCAACCTACTCAGGCTGTTGAATGTGACCAATTACAAAGGGATGCAATTTCTTCTTATTTACAATAAGTTAATGAGAGAGAGAGGGGGGGGGGGGGTGTTTATGATCTCTCTCTTTAATCTTGTTTATGCATGTGGGAAGAAGAAGCCTCCAGAAGAAAAAACAAGTGAAGGAATTAGAACGTATCCTAGAGGATATACCGTTTCTATGGATGAGTTCATGCAGATGCAGTACAAAGACAATGGAATTTATTTATATCGAAAACCCAAAAAAAAAATCAGGAAGCACGATGCAAAACAAATACTAATATGATTATATAATATTTCACTAATGCTTGGTCCGTGGTGCGTGGAGCCTCATCAGCAAATGGCTCAATAGACAAATGAAAGATCAGAATTATATATATACACACAATACATGGGCATTGACCTTTTAAGGTTTGGCTTCAAAAGTGATTCATATAATAAAAATGTACCAACAGAGAAGTGAAAAAGCTTGGGCTCACGAATGATAGTGGCAACACCACTCTAGCACACTCTTTCCAACCAACCCACTTTGTGCACGTTAAGTCATGTCTTAATTCTGATAGTTAATTTATTTCTATTGCCTATTATTTTCATCATATATATATATATATTTTCATTTGTCTTCTATTATATGAGATTCTGTTAAGGAAAATGAAGCCCATCACACAGATTTGAAAAAAAAAAAAAAAAAAAAAAAAAAAAGGTCTGTGAGACTAAACATTTGAAAAGGATGTTTTGAAGTTTGGAGCGCCGATGAATGTTTCGTTTATGACTGTAGTAGTACCATTAACAATTGGGGCCCTTTTTCGGGGTTTTTAAATGTTACTTTACTAATTGGAGATTTGGAGCTGAGTGAGTTGACTCTGTAAGTACAAAACTTTTATGAAGAGTGAGTGTGGGTCAGGCCAATAAAACCAAGCATGGCTGACAGTGAAAGGTACAACCATGGCGAGTTAGTGGATCCAGTGGAGTAAGCTCAGTAAAGGGAAATTATTTGCCAACTCATTGTCATGCAAAATAGTTATAGTTTCTCGAAGAAAATATGTCAAACCCAGTTCTCTCATCTAACGTGCTCTTAGTTAGTCTTTTTAAACAATGTGAGTGGAGAGAAACTTTGATAAACATGTGGGGAAATGTGTTTTGATTTATTGGCAATTGGTAGCAGCTGTTTGTGGGGGCCTTTGAAGTGCACCACAGCCATGTCCCATGTCTTTCAGTTTCAACACACTCCATCATTCCTCTCAAAAAAAAAACACTCCATCACACTCACACATGCAATTCGTAGTTTGTTTTTTGTAATTTTAATTGTATTATAGATACTAAGGCTCTTGTTACCTTACATCATAATAAGGTAATTGTTAGGTATTTTTAATTTTTCATAATTTTTATTACTTTTATCTTATATTTTTATGGTCCTTGAATTTTATTAAACGGTTATTATTTACTTATGCCTGTTGCTTTATTGTATAAGGTAACAAAATCCATATATTACCAGAGAAATAAAGAAAGACCCATAGGGTCTCTTTCATAATCATCATTTAATATGGATGGAATGTGTATATGTTTGGTCACAATTTTATTTGGAAAAGTTATCAGCGTCTTTCATTCAAGACGAGGATCATGAAAAAGAGAAGAGAGGGCAGTTGTAGCCTGGAAATTGGAATTCCACAAGTGGCTAAAAAACCAAAAGAAATACTGATTTGCCTGCCTAAATCCCCAATGATTTTCCTTTCACTTCCAAGCATACAATTCTCCGGTTTTAAAATTGGTGGGGGCAAAGCAAACAGATGTATTTTTGCCCAGAACAAAACCACAAATATACATAATAAAAACTAGGAAACCAGATTTAAACATAATAGTTTGCATTACCAATAAGATATGATTGAAAGGATTTGGTTGTGTGTGTTAAAGAATGTTGAACCAAAAGGTCCGAAAACAATTAATTATTAATGGAACTAATAATTTGTTTGATCAAACGAGGGAAAATAGTAAGGCCCTAAGTCCCTAACCGACACTAAAAAGCTTATTGAAAAAAATAACAGAATATTTTAGAGAAATTGTTGTGGAATATATATGACGGGTCGGCCCACCAGTACCAATTTTCCCAAAACAATAATCTCTCTTCCGACAAACGATAACATTATTTTTTGAGAGGCCATTATAATTAATAATGAATGAACTGACTGTAAAATTCTTCGCAACCAACCGCGAAGAGGCACATATATTTGATTCGTTTCACCTTTTTCAGGGAAAAAAATTTGGGTCAAAAAGGGACATCATTTGCACCCGGACCTCAAATTTCAAACAGCGCGCACGTTTTGAGACTTTTGTCCCATTATACTGTTCCGGGGCAGTATTATTAATATTATTTTCAGCGTCAAACTAACAACAGTAACAGTTGTTTATGGAAAAAAATAAAAGTTGTCGTGCAATATTGTGCTAAAATTTAAAATTGATAGGGATTTTAAAATTTAAATTTTAGGCTATTACGCGTATTTTGTTACTCGTACTCGTCCCTTGCACTTGCACAATGAATAATGGAATTTCATAATTCGTAGTTACAGACCGCAACAACTATTGATGGCCACAAATGGAAAATCAGGAGGTGACACAAGAGAAGAGAGTCATCGTCATGGTCTGCGAAAATTGTGAAAAGATCAACGAAACGGGGCGTAATATCCGGAGATTTATAATCAGCGACAGAACAGAAGAGCCTTCTTTCTCCCGACATAGAGCCAGAGTCGTGGTGGCCTGCATCAGATATTGTTTTTTTTTTTTTTTTTTAATCGATCCGATGAAATTGCATTTGGTTCTGTGATGATCAGCCCTCTCTGTACTTTGGTTACTCAAATCAAATCCATCGTTGGGTTTGCTACTCCTAGGCTGTTTTTATTAATTTACCATTAAGCTAAACAGTCAGTCAATGACTCAATGGGGATTGTCGCCACTGCTACACGTTTCTACCAAATCTCTAAATGGACGCATTTACTCGACCCCATCAATTATTTAATTTTCTTGATACTCGCCTGTCCCTTAACCTGGCTTTAGTTTTAAGTTTTAACCCCCCATGTTTTTCACATTTTCTCCGGCCGGCGACATAAAGTCGCAAGCCAAAATTTCCTTGAGAAATGCGCCATAAGCGAGAAAAAAATATTGACATTACTGTTGGCTGGACATTTTAGACTTACAAGGAAAGTCAGAATCCAAACCCTTTTTCATTCGCCAAGTCTGACTCTAATCGATGTCATCGTGGGGATGCTCTCTATATTTTGATATTTCTAGCTGCAACAGACGGTCAATGAGATATATTAACTGGGGAGTGGGGATAAGCACAACAATTGTGAACCCTAGCTGCTACCTACATCCTTTCCTACATTGCTGTGGGCTCAACACTTCAACTACAGCCCAAATGCCCAAATCAGACATGCCCAAGGTTTTGGGCTCAACATCCTCCTTTTCTTATCGAGTATATATCATCAACACAGTCCAAAGCCTACCCCATCTCCCCATCCATTGACGGTAGCAAATACTTAAAAGAGACCCAACCTGCAACACTCGCGTTCATTCTAATGTCTATATTCTTCTAAATTTTCAATCAACTAAAAGCAGCAACGAATTTATGAAAGCAGAGCATATAACAATCTATGCAACCGAAAAAAATACTTTATCACGAGGTCCCCAAACAAAGATAAGAACAGGAATCTTCAGTTTTCTTTTTTCCTCATATCTGGCACTAGTCAAAATGTCCACTATTACGGTACACACATTAAATCGAAATCGTTTCGGTAGAGCAGGCAAAATACAAAAGTGCAATTGTGCAAAACGAATGCACAGCCAAGCCAACGCCACAACGCTCATCATACAATACAAGAGTCAAAAGAGGAACTTAGAAATGTACTGCTGAATGCTGATTCAGGCTCAGGCCCACTATGCATGGAAACCATCTCAACCGTTCAATATTAGACGTCTACGTTCTCATCGGACGGGCTCGAGCGATTCTTCCTTTCCATCAACAGCCCACACAACATGCTTTCTGATGCTGACCTCAGACGATTTATCCTTGCCAAGCAGTTAACTGATCCATTCCACTCCTTCAACACCGTTGATGTTGTTGACGATGAAGAAGTCGTCGAGTCAGCGCCATCAGAACACAGAGACTCAGCACAAGAAGAATTCTCCCAAGACTCATCATCACCCGCATCAAACTCATCAGCCATTGATTTCGATTTCCTCTTCATCAGCTTTTCCTTGCGTTTACTCTCCCCCATTAGGTCACGGTACCCAATCGCAGAAACCTCATTGAAAGCCGGCAAATCAGAACCGTCGATTAGCATGGAACCAATGCTGAGCACTCCCTGGAACCTTCCTGAAGGGCGACGAATCTGGAAGGCCGTAAAAGACGGAGTCTTGCTAACCACCGAGAGTGAGATGTTGCTTACGAGGCAACGGACGGTGCCGATGAGGTAATCTCGAAGGTAACCGGAGGCGTAGATCTCGACGGAGATCGCGGACGTTTCCGAAGAGAGGAATTCCGGAGTTACTTTGAAGAGGAACTTTTCGTTCCAGATTGGACTCTCGGCGCCGGCTCGGTCGACTCGAGTGCAAAGCTTCGTCGAAGAATCGATCCAGACCAGTGCGTATGTCTGCATCCGGCGCATTTTAGAGGAGGGCGACTTCAATCCTTGCGCAGAGATCAAGTTGATCTCTAGAATTTGCGTTGCCATTGCTAATTCCCTCGCTTCCACTCTCTTTCTTGAATCTTCACTTATTGAGTGGCTGTGATTTGATCAAGATCGAGAGACGGAAGATGGACGGTTTTGACCGGTAGCAAGAAAGAAAGAATAAAGGCGAGTCATGTCGCTGGCAGAAAAAGAAACGACTGCGGATGTTATCGTTCTTTGCCTTCTTGTTCCGTTTTAAAGAGTTCTGGGAAAGAAGATGGCAGTTAAGACTACACAACTGGAAGTACATCAAATGACGACAATACCCTTGGTTTTGGCGGTACTCTTACCTTTGGACGGTCAAGATTTAATCTAATATTGAACTAGAGCTGAATGAATTCGAAGCTGCCAGCTATCAGTCAAGGGGTAAACAACTGCTAGACTTACACGAGGAACGAAATGGAACTACACACTCGTTCATACACCTTAACTTGAAAAAGCAGTTCTTTATTGATACAGTGTCATCCCTTGGGCAGTACAGCAAACAAACACCAAATACAAACACGCGAGCAAACAACATTTTATCTTATCACACGGTAGAAACAGTACACGCCTCGGCCATATGTGTGACTCAACCCCCTAAAACCATGAACACACATAACTGATTCTGAGGCCTATAATTGCAACATCAACTCCATAATCATATCCCTTGAAAAGATTTCTACCTGAAGGATTGTGTTGCCCTTTTGTACCTTCTCCGCGCACTCAATTTTCTCTTCCTGGATAGAGCTCTCTCTCTAAATCTTTCACTCTTCCAGTTAACTGGGATATGACAGTTAATTGCTCTTTTCCAGCTTCCATTAGCTTTTCCATCATTTCTCTCAGCTTTGCATTCTCTTCCATCACAATGTCCTTCTCATCAACGGACATGTGCGAAGTTCTTGTAGCAGCAACGGTGTCCTCTGAGGTTATTTCAGATCCACTGGCCTCGTCCGTTTTGTTGTCTATGTCAATCACACTTTCGGGCTCAAGGTATTGTGGTTCATTCTCCAGCATCCCGTCTTCTATATTTCCATTTACTCCTTGTTGCTGCACATCTTCATGTGTTTCCTCCAGTGCATGAGAAGAAACACGTATACCTGCTGATTCAGGGGAGGGCATCTGATCGTCATCACCCCTTCCACCATCTTTTCCTTCATTTTCGCGTACCTCATCATCAGTTGTTGTATCGGTTGCCACATTGTAACTGGCTTCTCCAATGCCTAACCCCTTATCCTTCCCGATTTCTCTTTCTTTGTTTTTAACAGCTTCGCCTTCTTCGAGTACTCCAACCGGCGGTTCAGCTACCAGATTTTCTATTTCACTTTCTTTATTTTCAATAGCTATGTCTCCTTCGAGTACACCAACAGGCAATTCAGCTACCAGATTTGTTTCTGGGTCAGTTTCACTTTCTTTGTTTTCAAAACTTAGGTCTTCTTCTTGAAGTGCTCCAATTGGCAGTTCAGCTGCTAGATTTATTTCTGAATCCACATTTCCTGCTGTTCACTTCCCCATCAACGTTCTCACTCTTCCCTTTCCCTGATGAGTCATTATTCTCCAATTCCGAAAGAGGTTGTTCCTCATCAACCAGTTTCAAGGGTAATTCTGTTGCCTGTGCTTCTAGATTATCCTCTACATGAATTCCACCGTTCACTCCATCAATCTTGGCCTCATTCACAGCTTTTGGTTCATCACATGAGTCCAGGAGTTGTGCCGCAGTCAACTCTTCAGAGCTGGTCCGCTGAAACTGAGGATGCATAATATCTTCCTCTTGTCTGTCCGTCAATACAGCTTGAGAAACATCAACCCCTCCATTGGTAGCCTAAACCTGTACCATATCTGATGCAGATTCTCCTACTTGAGACTCCATGCTATTTCTCACTAGTAATTCTCTCACTTCAAGATCACCAAGAGCAGTCTCTGACGTCTCCGAACCCTGAGAGTTCACTGCAAGATCCACCGGAAAGATTACCCTCATCTGGTTCTTTCATATCAACCACATTATCATGACTGGTCTTAGGAGAGCTTTCAAGAATTCCTTCAACCTTGTTTTGCACTTCTTGCATTCCTACATCATTGGAAATATCAATGCTAGTATCCTCTGCAACTTTAGCAATGGAATCAAGTTCCTCCTGCAAGGTTACAAGATCTTTTGCCAAAGCTTTCCTAATATCCCTGAGACTTGGATGCAAGCCCTAAAAAACAAGAATCAATAACAACAACCAGAATAATTACAACCTTTAACTTAGGAAAAAAAAATACTTCAGAAGACCTCACATTAGAATCTCAGAGTAGATTTATCATATATTTCCAAGTGTACGTTTCAAAGATCTCTTTCGAGTACAAACTATATAGTTATCCAACCACTGAGCTAATGGATTTTAAATTTTAGTTAACATCGCAGTATTCACAAATATCTGATTATTCTCCAATGAAATAAAAAAACTAGAAATATAATTGATGCAATTTTAAACACAAAATAAGATTAGGTAGATGCATACCTGTATGGTGTCTAGTTTCAGTAGAATCCTCATTATCATTTCACCAATTACTACTCTTTCTTTGTCATTCTTCAACAAATCAGAAGAAAATTCAAGGGCCTGAATACGCTTTCTGATCTCAGCTACTTGCTGACGGACCTCAACCATTAGCTTCAATTTCTTTAGTGGCTCTAATTTCCTCACTTATTAGCTTCAATTTCTTTAGTGGCTCTAATTTCCTCACTTCAAATCCACGGTAGGCAGACTGAATAAGAACAGCAGCTTGGTCATCTGACAAGTTCTTTTCCTTTGCCTTACATTCACCATTGACTGATTCAGCTGAATCATTCAGTTTATTTTCTTCAGTTGCCCCCTCAGCTGCCATTTTTTACTCGGATCTTACCTCCTTATCTTGAATTAAGTCACATCCATCAGTGTCTTTTCCATTTCTCACTGTGGATGATTTTCCAGTTACATCTTCTTCTGAATCAATGGACAACTTGATGGAGTTTTCCATATGAGAACCATTCTTCAAATGTTCATTTTTATTTTCACTTCTCTTACCATCTACCACGCCCAATGCTTTTTCCTCTGTTTTCTTTGGGTTCCCATCTCCCCTTGCTTTCAAGGAAACATCAGCAGATTGGGCACCCTGTGGCGTGTTCTCTTTCAATCCTGATGAAGCAGAAGGCTCGAGAGTGTCTTCTTCTGATTGTCTTTTCAGGCTTGGAGGACTAGGGGATCTTGAATTTCCATTACCATTTTTCTTCTTTGACAAAGGTTCCAGTCTCAGACAAACAGGAGGTAATTTCGATGTCTTCAGTCGAGATGAGGACTGTCTCATCTTACTGGTTCTGGAGGAATTATCTCCTGCAACTCCCTTCTCCGTGCTGTCAGAGTGGTACTCCCTGCGCATTTCCACTTGCCTCACGGGAATAGTTTTCTGATTAGCAGTGCCTTCCATCATTTGTGAGCTTTTAGCCTGATCACCAGAAAAATCCTTTTTTGCCTCAGAATTTTTCATCCTTTCATCACTCTCTGGAGGCTTCCCCGACATGAAATTGGAGTCAGAAGGTGATTCTTCAGCTGATATTGAAGCAACATTCTTCTCCCTTCGATCTTTCTTTTCAACCTCCCCTTCCTCAGTTTGAATGGGCATAAAAAAAAAACGATATGGGAATTGGCTCATTTTATCATCATCTTGTTGGTTCACCTTTCTTTTATCATCTTCACCATGAATCAAAGATTTGGGGCTGTTCATATCTAGTGGCAACCAGCATTTCCCTTGCCTTTGGGCCATCTTTTCAGGCTCCCTTTGCTCACTGTTAGAAGGCATCCAGACGATAGGATACGAGAATTGCCCCATTCCATCCTCATTTTGTTCATTCTGTTTCCTCTTCTCATTTTCACCCTGCATCAAAGATTTAAGGCTATTCATGTTGAGTGGAAACCAACCATTCCACTCCATTGGCTTCCCCTCAGAAGGCTTCATATTCCCATGGGACTTTGTGTTGCATGGAACCTTCTCCTGCTCCGCCACCTCTGATTCAAAAGGCCTTCTGGGCTCATCATTTTTCTTCATGTACTCTGGTGGAATCCACACAATTGGGTATGGATAACTTTTTGACTGAAGTGGAACCAAAGAATCACAATTTTTTGCCACATCAGGCTCCTGCTCTTCAATTTTTACACCTTTGTCAGTTCTCTGGTTGCTGTTGTGATTAAGACAGCCACAACAATGATGGTCTCTATGAGCATCTTTATCATACTCATATCTCCATTGCATGATGTGGAGAAGGGGCATAATGGACAGGATATGGCTCAATGAATGGAGGATGATGCCCGTGATAGTAAAATGGCGGTGCAAGTGAGAAGAAAGAGACGATTAGGTCTAAATGCATAATAACCAGGGAAGTTACAATGGTTGCAGCAGCCATGACACGACATTGAGTAGCCATAGTTGTTGCCATGAGGCCAAGATTCATACACTGGAGGAGGTTTCAAATGATCAACCATCATGTGAGGTCGAATATTATCATGGCTTGGATGATAATATTGAGGAAAAGGCATTTGGTTACTCTGGTGATGGTATGAGTCCATGTATGGCATCATTTTCAACAAACGGCACCAAATAGTTCTTTAGAGTGTAAAAATGTAGCTCGAAGAAGCACTGGATGACTTGGAAGTGTAAAAGCAAAAGTGCACTGTATTATCAAAAGGAGAAGGATTGGTAAGTATCCAATCCAATCACAAATGATGCAATGCAAAGGAAGAGAGGAAAAAAAACTGTTATAGATGATTGGTGCTAAACATTACATTTTTTTTTTCTTTTTTAGCAAAATGAAAAACTAAATCCTGTGAATCATCTCGAACTAATACGTTCTGACAGAATGAAAAAGGTATGAAAATGGATGGCAAAACTTACAAAATTTCAAGCCAATATTTGGAGATGTACAATTACAATCACTTTTCTTTTATTATAATAATATCCGCACTATTTGAATTAAAAAAATGGAAATATTCAGATCAAGAAGCTTAAAGTTAATTTCAAACAAAAGAATCTCAAACTCCAAAATCATGCACACACTTCCTACACACAATCAATACAAATGTTCGGTGTTAGCTATTAAAAGCCATCACATATCCATGATTATCAGACCTGTGCTCATCAAGAACTTAAAAATTCAGAAGTAACACACATTACAACAAACTAAGAGAAGAAATAACTTACATTAAGACAAGAAACGAAAAATCCACCAACACTTTCCACAATCCAGATGACTCAGTTATCGAAGCGAATTCAATCCACAAACCCAAATAGGAGCTGTTGCGACCTCTCTTAGCTTAGATACAATCAGTTGTATTCTCTTCCACGAGATTCACGTGTGTTAAATTTTGCCTTCCATGTATATATATTTATAAAATGTCTAACGAGATGGTTTTAGAAATCCAGAAGGATAATTTTCGGGTACCTCCCCTGAGGTTTGGCTTTACTATACTTATAGAGAATCTATCCATATATTCCAATATTACCCCAAATATGTGTGAGTGTTAGGCAGCCGTTGGACGGTTGAGTGAATGTACAAAAGTACCCTTCACTACACATTCAAAGCACTGACAATTTTTTTGCCCTGCAGACGTGTCTTTATATTTGGTGCCAAATGAATTAGAGCAGTGAAAAAGCTATTAAACATTTATGATAAATAATTTTAAGATTACACAACTATATAATACAAAATTTATTTGAATGTGAAAAGATCAACGTACTTCCAAAAACATGTTTTGATAGTGCGCAATCACATAATATAACAAATATATGAAATTTTTTTAAATTAATTAATTTAAAAAAATACCATCAACTTAATGACTGTCTCCCACATGTACTACTCGGGGGCTAATCTGTTAATATATGGATAGATTTTCTCTAAGTACAACAAAACCAAACCTCAGGGAGGTATCAAAAAATATACTGTAAGGAAATTAAGGTGCGTATTATGCTCACATCAATTCAAAGAAAAAGATATTGAATTTTCATTAAATTATAACTAAATAAAAATATTTAATTGTAAATAAATAGTTAAGTGAACATTCTTCAATAATAAATTTTCTTTTCTTTTTTCCTTTTCTGAATAGCATTTGTGTGCGTTTGTTGAGAACTATCTTCTTGGAAAAAACTATATTAAAAAAAATATAATTTTATATATTTGTGGGCTAATATCAAAATCACTAGTGGGAAGATGGTTAAATTGGCTTAACGAGAATGTGACGTATATATAGAATACAATTTTGATTATGGTATTATATATGTGTTCAAACTTCAAACTGACAAGTAACACACTAATATGTAAACCTTGCACAAATTAAATCTTACTTTTCTTTTAACATTGTTGAAGTCTTGTTTGGTATTATGGTTGAGCAGCTATTCAAGTGTCCATTAAATACTAATTGCTATAATTTAAAAGTTAAATTGATTTTATCTTCTTATAGTAAGATAAAAATTCTATAATATATTTATTATTTTTTGTCAAATTTATCATTTAATTTATCATTCTATATTTATCATTTTACGAGGGAGAAATACTATTTACAAGTTAATTTCCTCAATCATGCTTAATTGAGAAAAATTTGAGTTCCAACCATAGCTGGGACTCGAACCAAGACACTCAAGAAATCTTAAGTGCCTTGGTTACCAATGGGCTTGCTTCAAGGCACTTTACTTGGTATCGTGGAAAGACCATCAATTAAAAAATTTAACCCGGCGTTGCTCAAGGATCAATTAAACAATCTAGAACTTGTAGCTGCTTATTTTGACAATTAAACACCAAAATTGAGCAAAAGCATTAAATCTTGCCAAAACCACGAAGTTAAGGTCATGCCTTCAATCGGAGGCGGTACTGATAGCAAAAGCATTAGGTGATGCTAGGAGTGTTGCGTTGCAGACTATTTATGTAACAAATTTTCAGGGGGACAATAAAAAAACCAGCCCATTAGGTGATGCCGTATTGGATGGTACAGATTTTGAAATAGAGAAATGTGAGAACCTCATTAAGCTGCGCTTGCTAGGAGATTGTCCGAGCACAGAATGGAATTTTACTTAGACGCAGCAGGCCAGGCAGCACTACAGTGTCCATTTCCTGTCCAATGGCTTCATCGATTAATGCCAACAAGTTTTTCGTTGGGCTTACAGCTTCTCATGTAGCTAGCTAGCATTAGCAATGACAATCCAGGCGGTTCTCCTGGCGATGGTTATGTGTCTTCCAAAATGCTAATAGAGCAAGTTGTCACGGCCGCTCGAATTTTCTAATAAAGGAGGCTAAATTTGTAACTTTTCAACAAGAATTGTTTAAGGTGGCGTTTGTTTTTTTGTCTGAAATTTGAATAGACCTGAATTATCCTGAATTTTGAATATACATGAATGTCTGAATCTGAATAATGTATTTATTTTTTTGAGTGGATCTCTAAAAATAAGTTATTTTTAGTTGTTTATTTTTTCAACTTAAAAAATTAAAAAAATTTACTTTTACGTTTATATCCTTATTAAATTTGAATGTCAAATAAATAATATACATATCTCAAATAACATAAATGCCATAATATTTGAACAGATATAAGTAAAACCAAGTTCAAGCGAATACATAATAATTTTAGAATTATAATATATAAAATACTGTAAGTTTCAAAATTTATTACAAATTCTCAATAATAGTAATATAAGATGAGATTATTAATGGGTAAATGTGTATGGATGGGTTTTGGGATAGACATGAAAAATAAATTATAAATGAGAGATATTTTTTACATTAGAAATTAGTTGATTTATTCAGATTGTTCCATTCAGTAAAAAGCTAAAAAAATTAGCTTAATTTATTAAGTCAAATTATCTTAAAAGTCTCATTAAGTTGTAAAAATAAATACATATAATTAACTTAATTAATTAAGTTAAGTCACTTTAAATCATTAAGTTAAAAAACAAACATCCTCTAAATGCCACACAAGTTAGCTGCGCAATACACTCGTCGTGTGACAATGTGTTACCTTTTGTCAAGTCTTATCCTAAATATAGAGGTCTTAATCTTATTTTGTGGACAGGAATAAGTTTCACAATATCAATAATGACAATTTGTGGTTTGAAGTTACAAGTTCCCAAACTAATGACCCAATATCTAAATATTGAGGGTTGTTTTATTTATGAATAAATTAAAATCTTGCGCTCTTTTAGTTTTGGTTTTATGAATATAATTACCTTTTTCTATTTTCCATTTTATTTTAATTGGTGTAGACTTTCCTTTAAATTGCAATTTACAGAAGAATCATAACTTGAAGACTGCAAGTTTAAGACCACTGGACCACTGGACGGTTGATTTGATTTCTCATTGTTTAACAAGGTAAACATAATTTTAACCACTTAATATGCATAAATCTAATTTTTTAAAAAGAAACCATAAATTATCTTTTTTATATTTTTATTTTTGAATTTTTATTACCATAAATATAAAAAAGGAGTTTTTCGGGGTGGTTTATAAGGAGTTTTTCGGGGTGTCAATAGATCAGCTAAATATAGAAACATAAAATTTCTGTTGTTGCGTCTTTGTCGGCCCAAACTAAACCCCTGCGCTCAGGATTAGGTTAAGAATCCAAAACAAAAGCATTGCATGGCTCTCAATCGCACTCGCATTCGCAGATTCCGAAACTGCCCGTCTCCGACTCTGTGACTCTCTTCTACAGTTCTACTTGTTCAACCTCAACCCACTACTCTTACAATTAGGTTTTTTAGATTTTTGGAGAAGACTTGTCGAAGCAGGGAAGCCGCTTTCCGGTGAGATAACTGAAAGTCTTACTCTTTAGTGATAGATTTGTAAGCTTCCAATCAAAGAGATGGGGAAAGCCAAAAAGGCTCCTAAATTTGCCGCCATGAAGAAGATCATCACCAAAAGAGCTATAAAAAAGTATTGAATTTTTTTTTATTTCATTTTTACCTTTTCTCTGTATGTTTTCATTACTATTGTAATTGGTAAACCCTGCATTGATTTTTATTTTTTGCCATAATTATAAAATTCTTGTAATCAGTTACAAAGAGGAGGTTTTGAATCCCAACAAGAAAGACCTCACTAAGGAAAAGCTGCCAAGAAATGTGTAAGCCTCTACTCTACTTATCCTATAAAAATTTACTCTTTATTTTCTATTTGTTTCATTTTTTTTTTATATATATAAAATGATATAACTAATTATAATTATTGTACCTGAATTAGGCCTAATGTTTCTTCGGCACTTTTCTTCACACACAACACTGCGTTGGGACCGCCTTACCGGGTCTTGGTGGATACCAACTTTATTAATTTTTCCATCCAGAATAAAGTAAGTAGAACTTGTTTTATTTTGTTTTACTCAGTTTTTGCTTTATTAATGTTCACGAGCATACCCTTAACTTTAATTGGGAGAATTAATTTTGTATTTTGTCTCCTACTTTGTATAGTTGGATTTGGAGAAGGGAATGATGGACTGCTTATATGCGAAATGTGAGTTTTATTAATCAAGTATATTTGAATTTTGTACTTAGTTGTTTTCTTTGGTTCTCAGTCCAATATTATCTTATTGTTTATGCTAATTCTCTGCCCCTTTTGACCTAAAGGCACTCCTTGTATTACGGATTGTGTGATGGCAGAGCTTGAGAAACTAGGTCAGAAGTACCGAGTAGCTCTTAGGTATCTTTCTTATTAATTTACTGCTCTGCATATCTTGCTACTTTATGTTCGATGTTCGCACTGGCATTATGGTGTCAGGTGGTTTCCAAGCTCTCGGATGCTTTGTTTCCATTTGTTTTTATTATTGGTCATAAATCCTTGTGCACTAATCACTTATTAGATTTTTTTCATTTCTAGAAAGTGAAAATTAATTTGTATTCTGCCTATGTTAGGATTGCCAAGGATCCTCGTTTTGAGAGATTACCCTGTACTCATAAAGGGACCTATGCTGATGATTGTCTTGTTGAAAGAGTTACTCAGGTATGAATAGATCCTTATACATGCTATGCATTAGTTTGATAGTTGATATGTAGGGGTAAATTAAGTGTCCTTGAATCCAAAAATTACATCATTTTTTGGAATCACGAGTCTTTTAGGAGAAAATTTCCCATCAATGAAAGAGCACTTCAGATTTGTGCTCGAACTGTTGTTGAATATTAATTAATGATGAAATATCAGTTCAATGTTAAGAGTCCTGCTGCAAATGCTTTGGTGTTTCAATGTGTAATTCAACTCTTATGATTCTGCTAAAAACTTTTCATCGCCATTGTTACCGTGTAATGACATCCTTACGTTGTTTCTGGTCTTAGTATGTCTCTAAGAAAATTAGCATTGTCATATTTTTAAATAATTGAATTTTCTAATTTTAATTATTTTTACTGGTTTCCAGCCAAATCATAGCTGATTTAATTTTGTATTTGAAGAAGGAAGGCTATTGCACTTCAGTATTTTTCGTTATCTGTTTCTTGCAACTAACATGTATGGTGTTGGAAACAGCATAAATGCTTCATAGTTGCTACATGTGATCGAGATCTGAAGCGAAGGATTCGGAAGGTAAGATCAGCCGACTTGTATTTGGGCACTGCATTTCATGATATTGGAGTCCCGTAAATAACAAAGTTCATTTTTGGCAGGTTCCCGGTGTGCCTATCATGTACATAACCCGGCACAAGTATTCAATTGAGCGTCTGCCAGAGGCAACAGTTGGTGGAGGTATGCTGAAGTGAAGCTATAGCTTTAATTTTGTTATCAGTTGAAAATAGTGGTTCATTAGACTTCCAAAAACACTTTAAATTACCCGAGCGATGTCATCTCAGTCTGTGGTGACTTTTGAGTTTGTAATTGTATTGAATTGCTTTGTGTTTCTTTCTTTGTGTGTGTGTGTATTTTATTTTAATGTGAAATTTATTTGTGTTTTGGTGCAGCTCCAAGAATTTGATAATGGGAGGAGGATCATTCAATTGAGAATCATCATCTGTGCTGCTGTCATAACTCAAAAGTTGAGCCTTCAGATGTTCTAAATATTAGAACCTTTCTGTGGGAATGATGATAGCTCGATGAAATGATACGTGTATTAGTATTGTGATTGAGCACTTATTGTGCACCTTGTGTAATTCTATTAATGGATCTTTTTTTATACTAAATGTTCCCAATTTTCATTCAGTCTATATCCCATCCGCAAATCGTGATGAAAAAAATGATATTTTAAAAATTTTAACTGGGTGTTGGTTGGGACTTCATTGTCCCTCCCGCATATGCATTGATTCGTTCTTTACGTTTCCAATAACGCTAATGCATTGATTCGTTCTGAGTTCCTTGCTTTACAAACTTTCATGCCCATTTCCATTACAAGTGAAGTGTACCACCAGATCCGAAATGAAAAAAGCTAGTATACATTTGCCATTCATCGACATGACCAGAAGGATGCGGTTAAGTTGCATACAAAACTCACACATAACGGCGAACAAATTTATGCATCCTTTCTGACAAAAATTAGAGCAGGGAGAGGGGAGAGAATTCAAAAATTAAAAGAATCATCTAATCAAAACTACTTTGAAAGATGCCAGCTGCCATCATTGATGTAATAGTACCGTTGAGTTCGAATTTTCCGTCTCTTCCGGTGGGGGTTTCACATACTTTCCTATTACTTTTTGGCGTCTCTTTCTCTTTTGTCTGGTTTGTTTATCTTTACTTTGCTGCTTCCTTTTCTCCTTTAGCTTATTCCGAAGATGCCTTTCTTTCTCAAATACACCTTGCCAAACGACCTCACCTGTTGACGGCCATAACCACCGTCTTCTAGGGTGATCAGAATCTGCCTCCTCGGCCAGGTCCTCATCCATGCTTTTTAAAGTGCTGTATGAGAACCATCTGACCCACATTTGACCTCTCCGACTCTTAAACTTGTGTTGCTCTTGCATTGCACCAGTCTCAGGGTTCACGTATACCATCCGTCTTGCACTGTGATAAGCCCAGACATTTACAAGTAGCTCAAGCAGGCGTGAGTAACAATGTTTGTCCTGCAAGAACCATAAAATATGCAAAATAATCCCATTGATTTAGAGAGAAATGTTCAAGGAACAAAACTAAAGATTCACATGAATTTATCTTAAAATGACAGGTTTTGAGAGGCGGGTACTAGACAATAATAAAGTCTAAGGGAAATATATATATATATATATATATATAGATGGGTGCATAAATAACTTCCCATTCAGAACATAAATCTTATAATATCAAGTGGAAGCAAGTAACCTTAGATAAACTCAGATAACAGCGGCCACTTTCATGGTGCTCATCATACATTTGTGCATCCAAGGCATCCACAAACATCCTGCAAAAGAGACAAATAATAGATTGAGAATACAATAAATATTTTCTGATACCATCAAAGGGTTAAATCATATATTATAGAGGTAAAATGCACCTTGAAAACATAACAAACTCTAGGAAGGACCTTGTTGGCAAAACCCAACTCTGCATAACTGACCATGTATCCCCATCTTGAGGCATGAGGGGTAGAAATTCGAACTCATGCTTTATGCCATACATCATCTTCAAAGACTCAGAAAAAGCAACCCTTCAAACCATTAATAGAATGGAGAAACCTAGTCAAGTATCCAGACAGCAGATAAAGAAACAAAATTTATACACAGTTATGATATTTACAGCTCTTACTTGCAGTTTCCAGCATTTATAGCATCACAAAATGACCAAAAATCCTGTTGCAAGGGGTTTCTGGAATCTACGTCCATCCGAACCCAAAAGTAGAGTGCGTCGCCATGCCTTCGTGTTTGGATAGCATCTACCAACGCATTTTCCGCGATCCTAGACAATGATACCTGTTTAAACCCCCAGAATTAGAATGAAAATAAAAGGAAAAAGAGATCAAGAACACATACAAAAATTATATAACTGCTTCCAGCACTAAGAAAACCCAAAAAGTGGTAGTTGTGGGATAACATCAATCCTGACAGAAGAATTTGAGCAGGTCTTGATTTAATCTCCAGAAACATCTCAAATTATCATAAATGAGGATAGTGACCAAGCTTCAGAAATTGAATGATTTAGCAAATATATGTATTTTGTGAATTTGGAACTGCAAAAATGCAAAGACACTGCATTTTAAACTGTAATCTTAAATGCAGCAATTGATCCATCTAATTAAAAGATCTATTTTCTCTTGGCCATAAGGCTGCAGATATGGGCCACACGCTGCCATGGCATACAACAAAACATCACCCTGCTGCTTTCACATTGATATAAAAGGACATGGAACAACACACCTTGTTGGCTGTTGCTCTCCAGGACTGAAACCCTATCCAGGCATTCTTGTGTAAACGGTCGATCCGGTTTGCAATTGCAAAAAAGGCTCCATATTCACCAAGGGTGTCTCGGTAGTAAGGGTTATTAAGAAGCGGCAGACGGGAGGGTGCATCAACATCATCTCTTCCAGGTCTGCGGCCTTTGCTGGACTACAATCATACAGTCCGTGTAGTTAACATGATTGGCAAAAACATGTATATTTTATATTATTCCATGAATATAAAGGGTAACAAGTTTAAGAAATTAAAAAACTAAATCAAGCCCAAAAGAAATGCTAGAAGTTAGAATTTCAAAAGCATGTGTAACTAACATAGATAATAATCAATAACTGCAAGGGAAAGAGTATACAACTTTTCTGTCATAAAACTTTTGGTATTACTAACATGGGTAATAGTCAATAATTGCAAAAGCATGTATAAGTAAAATGAATTCAAAGACAATTAAAAGTTTCCAGTTTTCAATCTCAAAGCATGTACAATTGAAATAAAATTGTATAAAAGGATGTCACAATGTGCTTGCTAACTCACCAATCCAATTCCACGATAAAGCGATCTATGGTGCAGAAAAGGCCAGGTTCCTTCCCCAAGGTAAGGTTCATAAATGCACAATGGTTGACCAGTCCTTTCTAGCTCCCCTTCATCCCTTTCATGCAAATCATTTTTAGTTCGATCAGCCCTTTTGGCACTTCGATACACTTCCTCCCATGTTCCATGAGATTGATCAATTCTATCTTTTAACTGCATAAAATTCCTAAGAATGTGAAACTTCACAAAGGAACAGCTCAAGAAATAAAGTTCAGCAGGAAATTTTCAACCTCAAAATATTAAAGACTCATCACTGCCACTGCAATCTTACCTCTTCTTCTTCTCTTCTCTTTCTAACATTGAGCATCTGAATATCTTTTTCTTCCTTCCAAATGTCATATAAAAACGAGTCATCAGTTTCGGGCACAAGAAGATAGCTGTCTTTTTCAGTATGGTTCGACTGCAGCTCAATCTGGTTTAAAAATCTGTTACTTCTTGAAGTTCTGTCTTCATGTGTTGAATTTAGAAAAGCTTCAAACAGATGCCATTGCCATTCTTCTTTCAATTTGGGAGAAAGTTCTTTGATAGACTTAGGGAATGCAACTTCTGATGGGAGCTTGAGAACCTTTTCAAGCAGCATAGCATAACCTTCAATAGTTTCCAAAGCCATCAGGTTCTTAACAGAACCTCTTCCTATCGAGGAAATATTGCGAGCCAGAGGCGATATTTTCCCGTTTGTAATCACTTGCAATATGATGTGTGTCAGAGCTTTAATATTTTCTTTAGGGAAAAGATAGCCATTCACCCTGTCATCAACCTAATTGTTATTGCCAACACAGTTAGTAACTTCTCTTACAAAACGAAAATTTGCAGCGTAAAGATGTTTCAGAGAAAAGGAGTTGTAAGAAAACAAAGTAATTCACAGGAAGATTTTACTACACCAACTAATTCTTAAATGTGCACCAAATTGATCTTTCATATTTCCAGTAAGTTCAAAATGACAGGGAAGATGTTATGTGTCTTCCAGCAGATTCATTTGAAATGCATTCACTTAAAGCAGGTTATCGCTTCAGATGTCAAATTCATAAGGCAGGAATTATGTCTTGAAGTTTTTCAGATTTGATTAGGACAAAAATTTCAGGAGACCATAAAGCCAACGTGGGCAACCAAGAAACAGAATGCCAAAAAATGACCAAACTCAATATGAAACACAATGGAAAGTGACAGCATAAGGATTGAAATAATGGAAAATGCAAGAGAAGCTATAGTGCCAGCAAAGAGAAGCAACTTATAGTTGAAATCCAAGATGCCATAAGATCATGAAGATTAACAAGAAATAATTTGAGGTTGAGAAAAGGACATAATGCCCCAACTTATAAGTTAAGCCCAGATTACAAATCGCCTGAAAACAAAACAAAAATAAACTAAAGAAAAAAAAGAGAGGCACAATTTGACTCCATGTATTTGAGGCACAATCAAGGTGAGCCTATGACTATCTTTTCTGTTGACATGTATCTGCTCCTAATTTCAAATGCTAGTTACTTCAAAGAAAATAGATTCGATGACAATTTTTATAAAATACTGAAGGAATAGAACCATACATATTTTCTGATGTTGGAGAGATCCGGGGCTATGATTGGTTTCCTAAAGCACAAAGCTTTCAGCAAAATTTCGGGAAAAGATTTCTCCTCAAGGAAAGATCCATATATCACTACGTCAGCTGTGTTAAGAACACTGTCAACATCCCCTTCGACAGCTATGTGCTTCACAACTCCATTAGGATACTGAAGGTTATGAGCAATGGCCTGAGGGTAACAGGAAATTATTAAAACTTGGTTAATATACTAGAAAATTGGAGAAAACTAACTACAATTAACTTGAACCATGGTCTTGAGCATAAGTAGATAAAGCCATACCTCAATGGCCACACTATAATTACTAGTTGAATCCCCACTTAAAATCATAACCTTGATGGGAGAATTTGATTCATTTTCTACAGAGACGTCAGGAAAAAGTGGTAAAAGAGCACGCAAAACAAGGGCATGCTCCAGCCATAATCCCCTGTACATAAATTGAGTTCCTACAATTGCAATGACAAGATCATCAGGCTTAAAGCCCATCTTGACACGTACATTATCGTTGTACGAATCCACAATAGTATCTGCTTCCCATGCTTTAGCTGGAGAACCCGGAATAACATAATAGTTTCCGGCATCAAATGCAGAGTACATCATCTGTGGAGAGCACAAAGAAATCAAATGATTGGAAATACATCCCGACTTCAGAAACCAGTCAAACAAGCATGAGCATTAATGTAACTACAGTTCTACAAACGACATAGTGATTAATATCGAAGAAACATAAAATTATTATTTCCCTTTCACTCTGCTCATGAAAACTATATTCCAATATGTCATTTAAGAAAGTTAACCAGCATCCACAAAACCAAACATTCACGAACGGTTATTACCGGCAAGACATAGTCTGGGAAGACAACCACGGCAGCACGGTTGAAAACTTTTTTCCAATCATTTAAAAGCTCAAGTTGACCACTTGAAGCATAGTTTCTTGCACGAGTAGCAAGTGTTCTTTCATGGATGGTCCATACGAGAGGAAGAGATTTGAAAGGTTCCTGCATGATACTGTAACAAGTAAAATCAATGATGTTAACTGACAGGTATGTTAATGACAACTACCGCCCTGAACGAAGTGCAAATTAAGTTCTGACAGGTCGATGTATGGTCTGAGTCGAAGAAAGTGAGTATCTAACATTAGCACTCAAATAAACTTATTCATAAAATTTCATTGAATTGCATAATGAAAACTTAATAGAGTTCGAAAGAACATTCAAAAACATAACTACTCAAACATTAATGTAAGAAACTGCATCTTTGTCTCAGAGCCAAGACATCCTTATATGGATGGTTATGGTGAAGTAATTTAGAAGAGGAAGAAAATCAAGAATTGAGTAAGATTGAAATTTTGGAAGTTCAAAATAATATTCTTACCTAGAAATGACACCCTTTGCTTCCAGTGAGTTCACAAGTATGCCATCGTAGCTGCAAAAGGACAGATATCACCAAAATTGTTAAACCCAATAAACCAAACACAGCCAATCATTTCAAACTAGATACGAAAAGCAATCATGCATTGTCGCAGAATCAACCCCATGGTAAAACTATATGTGAGTAAACAATTAAACAACTTGTACAATATTAAGATAAGATGTGTAGTAGTCCCGATGGTACATTCAGAAAAAATGGATTTTGAGATAAAAGAAAATACCTGAATAAAGCATATAAAGTCTCAAAACATCAAATTATCTGTAGACGGTGTGACATACAAACTTTTCAGGATAAAATAATTTCTTGGAAGTGGTTAGACCTTGACTTCGACAGAGATACAACTTCCAGTGATAACTCACAAAAATTGTTGGGGGAGAAAAATACAACTAATGGTGAGGATTGCAAAGGCATTTCCTATAAGTACAACAATTAAACATACTGCTTGTCTACTAACTGGAGTGGAAGACCCTCATTAGTTTTCTTCCAAGGATATCTAGCTAACATTTGAATCTTAACTTTAGAACATATTCCAGACTTATAACCAGGATTCACATACTTTAGCCAATTGACAAAAGATGTCGTCTCCTGACCAGTTTGAAGAATGGTAACTGGAACTCCTATGTTTCTCCAAACTTCATGTGCGCGGCCATCTTCAAGGGAGTACACCTGCCAAAAGAAATTGATAAGATGAATTTATTTATCCCAGAGAGATATAGAAGCAATTGAGTATTAACTAAGGTCGGTCTAGATGAACAATATCCCATGTAAATAATACAAGACTCATCGCTGCAAACTTCATTCAACAACTGAGTTAAGCTTAACAAGAAGCTGAAACAGTTGTAATGTCATTACCTGAATCGCATAACCAATCTCTCGTAATGCAATTGCAATAGTCACCATTTGCAATTGCTGTGGATCAATCAGCAGATCGGGAAACACCTTAAAAATGAAATCCAAGTCAAACAAATCATAACACAATCAAAACAGTAGCCCAATGAAGCACATAGAAATTCAGTAAACACAAACGTGAGCTAGTAATCAAGAACTACTGACCAATGCAAGCTGGGGCTTTCTGTAACCAAAACGGTGTAGTTTCCTGTGAAAAACAGAAGTCAAATTGACATCTTTATCTTCACTTTGAAATTTCTCCATAAGCTTTAAAGGCTTGAATGTAACATCCTCTCCAAAATCCAACAGACCCATCTCCTTCAAGAACATCAAATCTGTAGGGACTTTATCAAAATCTTGCAACGACCCTTGAGATTCATCCATCACTGTCACTGACCCAGGTAAAAACAGCTGAACAATAACCACAAAGGACAAGAAAACAGCCACAGTGCAAATCCATCGTAGATAATCAAGCTTCTTGAAAAACAAGAAACGTGAGAATCTCGATCTGTTTCTTAGCAGGAACGAGTGTTGCCTCTCAGTTCTTGACGAGGACCGGCCAAGATTGTCCCTTTTCAATGGAACCACAGGCCCACTCTCCAGAGAACCCATTTGATTACATTCCCATCAAAAGCAAAACATGCAAATCAAGAAAAGCAAGAAGGCCAAGAAAGACTATCAATCAAAAACGGAATCTTTATAAATTAATGTAGAGATTGGGGAGTGTATGAAGCTTGTCAGATGAGTAAGATGACGTGGCGTGTGGCTGTCTTTGATTTGTTGTCATTTGTCAATGAGAGGCCTAAACAAAAATTTTAACAGATTTTACAAACCAAAGATTCGGATTTGGAAGAGCCACGGGATTTATGTGAATCTTCAAAATGAAGCACCAGTGCTACTAACTACCATCGCTGCTTGCTTGCTTAATGCTTACGACCTACAAACTCGGTGGGAGAATCTAATATCTCCGAATTTAACTCGTGGGTTGTCTTTTTCAAGTGTATGATTTCTGTTGTTTATTTAAAAGAAAAAAAAAAAACTAAATGAAAATTATTGTCGGTTATAATTATGGCTTCTTCAATAGGAGATTGAAGGTACAGTATGATCAATATTATGACGTTTAATCGTATAATTTATTTTATTTTAATTATAAAATTCGAATAGTTATGGTATGCTAATGACAGGGACTGGAAATGTTTATCTATTTTTCTCAAAAAAAAAAAAAAAAGAAATGTTTATCTATTTAAAGCAAAATTAAACTATTGATTGATTCTAGTATAATAAATGTATTATCTTTGCCGTAAGCCTAAAACACGTGGAGTTGAAATAATGGTGTCATGAATTTACTATAATATATTTTATTTTATGTTACTAAGCTTTAGAACTTTTTTTTTTTTGCCCTTTTTTCTTGAGAAGTTGGTCATGTGGGTTTTAGCTGGGGTGCTTATTGCAGTTTATATTATATTGTTTGTATTGTATTAAAATAATATTTTGTGTTCATTTATGATTGGCTGTAATTTGCGGCTGCATTAGATCGTATTAAAAAAGTAGCTGATAAAATAAAATGTATATAAAATAAATCTATGAGAGATAGAGTTTATACTGTATTGTATTTTAATAATATTCATGTTTTAAATATAATCATTTAATTTTTATTATTTAATAAATTTAAATAAAAATATAGGATAGAAATAAACCTAAATATTTAATAAATAAATGATAATACATTATTTTACTTTTATTACATAACATCATTTTAATTATTTTACTTTAAATATGTAAAAATAAATTTATAAATTTTATTTAATCATTTATTATTTACTAAAATACTAAATTTAAAAATAAATTTATAGTTTAGTATTATTTTTATAATAAATATAATTCATATTATATTATAGTTTTATATATTATTAATTTTTTACAATGTAATCTTGAATAATACTATATTATAATATGATTATACTATATTCAAATAACTAATATATAGAAATAAATTATATTATAATATTATTAACAATATAACATAATATTTTAATATTCTATTATTTAATAATAGTATAATATTTTAATATTCTATTATTTAATAATAGTATATTATTGATTTTTATATTATAAAATGTAATATATAAAACTAATAACTTAATACTTAATTCCAAAAATTAAAAATAAAACCCCAAAAATTAATAAATTTAAATAATATAAATTTAATTTTAACATTAATATAATATTATTTTATATTATACAATTCATATTACACCAATCATAGTATTGCATTACAACACTTTAATGCAATACTGCCCTTAATAAATAAAAATATTTAACAACTTAGACAACAAGGCTTGATGGATGCTTTTTAACGGCTATCCAATTTTATGATAAATTAGAAATATTCCCTTTTATTTTATAATTTCTGAATTTTGATTAATTAATATAGTTCTACAGTGCCATCTAATACAATATGCTTTCCTAATTTTGTCTATTCATTTTTTCATTTTGCCAATTTTCAAATTCTTGGTGGCCAAATTTTGAACAATACTTTGGACAACCCAACAAGTAAAATAACAATTATTATTGATTCATCGTTTCCACTTTCCACCCGCGTTGTCAAGTGTACGTACATTTAAACTTGAAAAAAAAGAATGTGAGTGTACATCAGTCAAATTTGGGAGAAAATTAAAATCAGAGTGAAGCTAATCAGTAAACAAAAATTAAATTCAACTGAAATTGGAGTTTTATAAATAGATAAAAAATTATTTTTTAAAAAATTAATTTAGTCCTTTTTGGTTTACAAGTTTGTTGTACAATTAGACAAATTTTAGATTTACTGAACCTCAAAAATTGTTTTCTTCAATTTCCTGCAGCTTGTGCGAGTCAAAACTATTATGGCATGTTTGGTTCGAAGAAATATAAAGAGAGGAGAGGAGAGGAGAGGAAAGAAAAAGAAGGAAAAAAAATAAGGGGAGAAAAATGAATTCCATATCCAACCAAATAATAAAAATAAGATCAATTATTTTTTTACTCATTTTTTCTCCTCCTCTTTCCTTTTCATTCCCCTCCTCTCCTACTATTTCTTCCAACAAAATATGGACTTGAAGTATATTTTACTTCATGGATTGCAGCAACACTTGCGTTTGTAGTCCAACGGTTAGGCTAATTGCCTTCCTAGCCATAGACAAAAATAAATCATTTTGCACAACATTTATTAGGAAACAGTTCTTAAAATGCATATTCCGATCAAAAAGTTGGCTACCCGTCAGCAATCTGATCGGGTTTATATATTGAAAGAATTTCTAAAGTGCACAGGCGGTATCCAAACATTTCCAATAAATTACATGGACTTTATGCAAACAAATCCCATCAGAAACAAATGAAACAATGAGTCTCTTAGCGGCTGAATCTTCAAATGCTTCACTATGATTCCATGGCGCCGCTGATGAGCACCAAGACGATCCAATTGGCAAGTCAAACTCCATTTAAGGTTTATTAAGGACTATTGGTTCCGCAGAAAGATATCATATGTTTCCCCAAATTGTTACAATTTGCCTAAGGGGGATTTGACAGCGTTATCATCAACCAACCAGAGGCCAAAATCACGGAATCTCTTTATCTTTTTCTCAAAACCTGTGATATAATTATTATGGATAATTACATGCGTTCCTTTAGTTTCTTCAACCCATGTCTGGTTTTTAAAGTACAATCCTCCAGTTGGAAATGCTGACTGGGGTAGCAGGTAGAGATCCACCTGCAAAAGGATCAATTTTAAAATGCCATCAGAGAAATCCCAACAACATAACATCTGAAAGTTTGTTATGTTAAGCAAAAATCAGCCAATAAATTTTTGTTTAGTTAAAATGAACCCAATGAGATTCTACCTACTAGCAGGAAAAGATGGAATAAAGACTTCAAAGGACATATGTCAACCACTAAAAAGAGCAACTCAGACATATTCAAACTGACAACCAACTCAAACCCGTGAACCAAAATTTCTGTCATTTTTATTTTATACTATTTACAAATTCAACTGAGTGTTGTAGTTTTATATTATACTTTATCAAGAGTGAGACTAACTGCAATATGGCTAGTTTCCATGGCACATGAGAGCTGATTTTGCAAAAGCAAGTTTAGAAGCAAAAGCTCAGCCGATGGAATCAGAAGAACAAACTAACAGTTTTAGACATATTGCTAATAATCAGAACATGAGAAGACAATATTAGCTGACAAAGATAAGGAAGACCATGAATAAACAGTTTCCCATCATGCATAAAAAATAATCCTTATCTGATGAAGCTTATGCATTTTTTTCATTTTAATGAGAATGACAAACTGATCCAAATTGAAGCTTATGCATAAAAAATAAACATTTTTTTCTGTTTGATCATAGAAAAACTTGACCAGTAAAGTTGACTAACAGTTCCCCTCAACTAAAAGATTACCAATCTCAACCTGAAGTGAAAGAGGTGTATGCCTCGAGAATCAAAATTCAGGATAAGCCATAACCATTTGTTAATATTTGATTCCCTAATAGGAAGAAAAGGATCAATCATAGAATTTCTTAGGCATACACAGTCACCTGCAATTCAACCATCATATGGAAAGTTAATAGATTTAGTTTCATAAGATGATTTCAATGAGGACAAGGAAACAAAGCATCAAAATCTTAATTTCACTCTGACAGCGGCAAGAAAGGCACACAGAACATACCTGTCCAGCAGTTTTATTCAGTGCCCAATTAAATGCAGGCTGATCATTTGCTTTCTTTGCTTTGGACCAAGGTTCAGCCTGAAGCTCCTCAATCCATTTCTTCATGACTAGTTTTGCTCCATCAGTGGGACGCAGGAAAATCATACAACTACAAATGTAAGTGCGGCCTTTTTTTCCCGGAGGCGGCAGATCATGCGAATGATCAAGAGGCTTCACCTGGTCCCAAATAGGGGAGGCAAAAAGGCAAGTATGAAAATGATGAAACAAGCTGCAATAGATGAGAATGCACAAGCATTTGAGAATTGAAATAGCAAATTTACACTAAATCCAATGTCATTGAGTGAACTGTACATACAGCAGACATGTCATCAGTGAAGTACACATCATGATTTCCCTGGAGATAGGGAAAGGGATCTTTCAACCAAACCATATCAACATCATTGTACATAACATTATACCCAAGCTCCAGTATGTGCAGCAGATGACGAGGCCTCCGCGCTGTAAAATTGAAGAATCCCTAGACACACACACAGAGAAATCATTTGAAAAAGCAAGTAATCAATTACTGACTAATACAAATAACATTAGGAAACAAAAGCAGCTAATATTTATGGAAATGTTTGTTTATATTATTTTTTATAATTTTAACCTGAGAGCCAAACTTATGGGCAGTTTGTGAATCGGGAGCAGGCGGCACGAGGACAGCGTGACCAGGCCATCGCCCGTTCACTTTATAAAGAGTGGCGTAATCCTCTGCAATGACCAGCACTTGATCTTGGTGCTTTTGTCTCGAAATACTAATCAACCAGTTGTTTAGAAACGGCAAGTAAGGCTGACTCACAGCGCAGACAATAACAGTGCCGTTCTTAGCCACAAACGACGCCGCTTGGGACAGCGTGTAGTCACGCCATTTAGCGAGAGAGGAAGTGGTGTTTGGGAACATGAACCCGGGGGTTCCAGTCCAGGGGAGGATTACGCCGAGTACGACTAAGAGAGAGAGTAACACTAGAAGAGTTGTTCGGTTGGGAACTAGTAACATTGGTCTTTGGAATTGGAAGGTCATTGAATTGCGCGGAGACAGAGGGTATGGATCTGATAACGGATTGTGTAACGGTCGTTGATGCAGCACCTGTGACATTGTTGTCGCAATTTTAACCAAGTAGAAAAGGTACTTTCGAGCCAACGAATCAAGGGAAGCAGTATTGATTATAATTTGAATCAATGAGCTGACTGCTCTCAGATTTTTTAGATTTGGATCTGTAATATCGGGTTTGCGATCTCAGCTTCAGGGTCGGGTCTGTCGGTGTGTTGAGTTCGTTCGTCCTTCGAGTCAATTATAATTATTTTATTCCCTTTTTCCATGGCGCCACCTCCCACCCAAAAAAAAAAAAAAAAGAAAAGTAGAGAGACAACATAACCGTCTGTTTTTAATAAGTGTTGTGGAGCTTTACAAACAGTGAAATAACGAAGTGCAATGCAAGGTACTTTTGCATCTAAACTTAATATTATATATGGTTTTTATGCTGTGCAATATAGCGTACAAAACACACTTTTAATGGTTAATGCTAATAAAATTTAATTTCAATAATCTTTGTTTTTTAATATTTTGATTGGCTAGTTATACTTTAACACTAAAATATTTGTTAAATATTTATTATTGTATTTGCAAATATTTATATTATTTTTTATTATTAAAGAGCACAAAAGACAATCATATTTGAAATTTTTTTTTTGTTAATGTGAAAAGTCTTTTAATAATATTCTAAAACTAAGATAATCTATCTCACACTTTCATAATAAAAAACTTATGATATCTTAATTATTTTTTATCATAACTATTATTTACAATCTATAATTATCACATACTATTATCTTTTATTTCTTTTATTCCAAGAATCTGTGATTTTTAAATTACAACACCTTAATATCAAATTGGGCGTTAAAGGACTTCAGATTCTTATGTGAATAATAACATTTTAATTTTCAGTGAGAGAATGCAAAGTAATCTTCTTCTCTACACACGGACCAGAACCGTACAATCTACCTTGAAGGTAACCTAGTTCTTCGTTTTGATTGGTTCCCCATGTAAGTACAGATTCAATATGTACTGCGGAAACACGCCTGAGATGCAGAAATAACAAACAGTTCTAGTTATTTTATGGTGGCTCGCTCATCTCCAGCCCCCATCGGCAGTCAGCATGTCCTTTTGAGATCTGGAAATAAAATAAAATAAGCGTAATGAAAAAGGTCCATAGTTGACAAACTTCATCACTGGCATTATCAACGTCACCTAAATCATCCTCAATATGCATTAAATGTTGGACAGTTAAAAAGAGTTTGGTAATCTACACAACTAGATTTCAACAATCATTTACCAGAGCTACAATACAGTGAGCAGACATGTTAATGATCTTCATTATGGGAGTTTATACACAATTTGCTCAATTATTACGCCACCAAGAGAAAAAGATTGGAGTAGAAGAAACTATAATTGCTTAACCAGCTCATTACCAACAATCATTTGAGATGATGACTGATGGCAACTTCTCCCAATTGACATCTTTGACTTGCCTTGATAAGTATTCATGAGACATAACCAGCCTTCAGCTTAGGCGTTTTCTGTTTAACAAAGAAAGCTGATAGCACACTTTTGCTGCGAACAGGGGCACGTACAATCTCACGTCTTGGGTTGTCAAATGATCTAAATGCTGCCAAAGTTTTGTTACCCTCCATAGCGTCCTGCAAAAAACGATGTTATTGTTAGTCGTCTAATTTTTCTCATCTGCCATTCCGCCTAGACAGGGATTTAGATATTGGAGAACAAACGCAGTTCAGTTCAGAACATGCAGAAGACATCTAAAATCTCTCATAACTATTGACAGGCCCAGTGATTAATTCTCTCAATAGGAAATCTTTAACTTTAGCCAACAGCATAATTGATCATAAAATATGCACAAAAATGAATAGTAGATGAGAAAACTTATAGTCTCTCATACACGCACAAGCACACATCAGACACCTACATAGAGTTCAGTAGTTAAATTTGCAAGAGAACCCCAAGTCATGATTATTTTCAGACTATCTACAACAAGTTGCAATATAATGATTTTGCAGACACATCTGGAACCAAATCTGTCTAGCACTATCTCCAGTATTCAAAATTGTTCTGCTCTTGAAATGTAAAACTATTTTGCACCACTAAAAAAGAACAGCAGTTTGCTTGGATCATCAAAATTGAAGCAGCAAACTAGACCTCCAAACTCATAGAATAGTGCATATTGATTGTGTCTCCTGTTATGGCCATTCAAATATCACCTTTCAATCTACTTTGAGATTTAGTTTTGAGCTCAATATTACTGCCCACATTAAGGATCCAAATCAGGAACTTATAGCCCACTTAAGTTGGAGTAACTGTTATAAGCCCCAACCAGTGACCATTTTCCCAGGTATAATCCAATTAAAAGGGCAAAAAATAAGAACATGAATGACAACGTTTATCACGACAATAAAAGTTTATACATGTCAATAATTTAGACACTTCCATGAGAACATTATGTGAATATGAGAAACATATACAAGAAGCCTTGACCAACCAAATGGAGAACAAAAGATCATCAAACAAACACAAACACACTCAAAAAAGCTCATGCAAACATTACGCCAAGCATAACTCCATTTACTCCTGTTTTGATTAAAGTAAACAGTTAGAAGAGTGTTGGACAAGTCAGGGTTCTTGTTGATTTTGACATTACCCTGCGTGCAACACCAAATGATTGCACAAGTGCACTAGATGCAGGAGCTCCACTTGATACTTGAGCAGGGACAGCAGAGGACTTTGTCAGTCTATTCTCTTCATTATCTACATTAATAAGAGTTCCCAATATCAGATCTTACTTTTGCTAGTATTATTCACCATCAGCAAAATAGCAAGTGTACTAAATTATGATAGTACAAGGTATCACTCTTTTATACATACCCAACAGATGAAAAACTCCAGAAGTTTTGCGGTCTTCAGAGCTGCAAGATAAGCAAATATCAAAGACTTGTTTATGCTCTCAAAGCAACACTGGGAGCACAACATATACAAATAGAAAAGCAGTTTTTTAATTTTTATGCAAGAACAATTTTATACTAACCTTGTCATAGCCTGCTGAGCCCCTTTCAACGTGGATTTAGTTTCAGAGGCTAAATGCCAGGAAAGAGTTTTAGAAGCAGGGATACCTAAATGTAAAGAATTTATAAAAGTAATAAGATACATAGCCAGCTAAACAAGAAAACAGACCAACAAGATGTTATATCCTCAGAAAACCTTTATACCCGTAGGTTGAAGACGCGATGGAAAATGATTTTGCCTAGCATCAGTTTGTACACGTGGACTAAAATGCACCTTCTTGTTCACAGAATCTAGTATGGAGTGTTAAGCCAAGAGAGGAAAAAGATGAGAAAGGCATGAGAAAAATAAAATACTTTATGATTTCACTTGGCAGTTCTAGAAAAATGCCAAAATAATTAATCATACTTGGTAAAATGTAATGCTTGTGATGTCTTGGGATGAATGCCAATAACTGTTGCTGCCGGAGACCTTCTTTATTTGAGTAGGTTTGGCATGTAAGAAGTTGCTAATATCAACAAATCCAATAAGTTCAGGCAGATTTTATTTGTTACTAGTCATATAACACCATATTCACTCAGGGAAATTTACCTGGTTCATACAAGAAACCTTTAGCTCCATGGTTGAGACATCAGATGTTTGCTGCTCAAGAAGGTCAGTTAACTTGTAAGCCACAGTGCCAAGGTGATCAACAGCATTGACCAGCGCCCTTACAGCATAGTCTTTCAGGTTATCAAGTACCCTGCATAATATCACAAAAGTTTTCCAATGAGAGAATAGAAATATGCATGAATAAAGAATAAGATACATGAATGGAAATCATTGCTGAAGCTGACTGTTCAGTTCACAACTCCATGCAGAACTAATGAGAAGAATACAAGCCATGGGAATACTCCTTAAAAGCATGAATATCTGAAAAAATGGTATGACCTTGTTGCACACTCCTATTCCTAGTTATTTCATTAAATCTTACATTTTTATAGTGCAGTTCGTTTTCTCTGCACTGTAATCAAATGATTCACTCAAGGTTTTCACGTAGAAAGAATCAACACGATATCTTATTAATGGCAGTTACATGATGTATATAACTCTAATTGTGAAGCAAAAACAGGTTTGCTCTATAACAACACAACCAGGTGGATATTTTTCATTCTCATACTAATTTGACAATAAAACCAAAGCACATGATGATTATTACATCAAGTAGCCTTACATTTGTTTCTGCTCACTGTGAAGATAAGACTTTTCACAATATTCTGCAGCTGAATAGAGTTGAGGTCTTAAGTTCTTGAGCTCCTGTAAAGCAAATGGCATGATCATTAAACTTATACGAAAGAAAAATTTTCCGTCCAAATAGCGTGTTCACATCAGTCAAGCTGGAATTATTCAACAGAGTATAGTACAAGAAAGTCAAGTCCAAATAAAAAGAGAGGACAGCATCCAATCAAATGATCCCAAGCAAGTTGAAGATATGATCTTTACGGGTTCATTTAACAACAAGCCACTCATAAACAACAGCAAATATCAGTAAAAGACATTTTCTAAGAGGCATGATATATTTTTGCATTTTCCTGCATCAGATAGCTTTCCCCAACATTTTTATTAAATATAGTAGTTCAGAAATTCAAATTTAATAGGCCTCATAAAAGTTAATATTTCATTCAAGAGGTCGGTTAAAGCTTTAACTTCTCACTAACTTGCACTTGCTTCCCTGGAAAACTCCACTCAATGCAGAATGAAATACTAACCAAAGTTAGCAGAACCATTAACAATGACACACTTTGTTCATTAAAACCCTCAATCTTTTTGATCTATTAATCATCCTAACAAGCAGCCCGCCTAATGAACAATGGTATTGGAATCTTTGCATAGTAATTATCTATTTTCTAGCCAAGTCAAAGTTTTTATGGCCCGCTAGGCATTAATTGTTTTGAAATAAATACAAACATGCAAACCTTCAATGCTCTTAAATGAAACAATTTCAACTTTCTCGTCCTATTTAAGTAGCTGAGAAAGTAAGAATTAAAACATTAAAAAAAAAAGTACAGAAACAAAAATATTGAATGTTAAGATTCTTATTAGAAAAAATCAATTACACACAAGGCTGAAAATCAAGAAACGCAATGAATGCATAAAAATCAAGCCAATAGCAGATCTGGCCTCAAAATTTACACAAATAAATAGACGAGACTAAACCTGCAAAGCTTTGACGAAGCTTTTGCTACGCTCCATGGAGACCTCATCGAAAGTCATGGAACGATTATCCAGCCTCGGTAGCTTCACTTCCATCTCTCAGCTCGAACAAACAAAACCCTAAAGTTTTAAATCAAAACACTAGAATAATGCACAAAGGAGATTATTATTATTATTATTATTAACAATTTAGATTTGAGGTCAGGTTTTGGTGAGATAGTTAATCTAATAATAGAAAAAAGGAAGAAAAGAAAGTAAAGAAAGGATGATGAGTGAAGTAGAAGCGATAGCGAGAAGTGGGAACTGGGAATTGATATTTGGAGTTATTAGCAAGGCAAAATGACATTCGTTAGTATATGCATATTTATTGAGGCGGGTTTTAACGTGTTAGTTGACAGACGGTGGTTTCAGGAACCTCATTTTAAATAACTAACGGCAATTGTTGTCGATTTTGAAATATTTTAATCATAATCACCAAATTGCCCCTACTTTACGCAGTCAACTGAAGCGTCAACTGCCAAGCCAGATCGAATCTAAGGCTATCCACGTCGGCATCTTGCCTGCTGGTGCTGGCTCTAAAAAATAATAATTTCTGCATCAGGGATTTATCTTCTTCCAAAATGTTGTTCATTCATCTAATAGAAAGGTCATGAAATCATATGATTAATGGACATGGAGATGGATGGAGTAATCAAAATCATGGGACCTTTCGCCTTTAGCAAGGAAGCGGTGGAGGTGATGGGACGTGATAACAAGAGGCGTCAATTACGAATTGAAATTCCATGGGTGTTGAGATCCGCTCCCTTTTCTTCTTGCGCAATGCTGCTGCCATATTACAAAAATCTTTCGTCATGATGAGCCGTTCATTGGAGTTGAGTTGGGAAGGTGCGCCGAAGAAAGTTGAATGCTTTTTTCATTTTGGAGGCCCATCACGGCCCACTGCTGGGGTCGTTCAAAAATTGGACGACAAAATACACAAACAAAGTGATAAAATGCAAATCTGGACTGGTGGTGACTGGTGACTGGTGACTGGTGATATTTTATCGTCACAGTTTAACTCAACGCCCCCCTATTATTTAATTAATCCATCTCATTTTTAGGACTATTTTTATGGTGTTTATCAATTGAAAATGAAAATGAAGGAATCAAATGCATTAATTTATTTACTTCCAAAATATGGAGGGAGAATGAGAATAAAATTTGAGTGGACTGCACAAATTTGAAAATGTGAAATAAGAATTTCATTTTAAGAAGGATAGGGTTATTTGCACTCTAAAATTATTTTGAATACTCTATTATTCTATACACTCATGTGTTAAATTAAAAAAATTAATTTTTACTGTTTGCACTCTTTAAAATGCCACAAAAGACCTTAATTTTTTTTTTCAAAGACAAAAGACTTTATTTAAACTAGTTAAATTAATTTATTCAAAACACCAATCAAACTATTTAGCATATCCAAAATGAATTAATAACAATTGAATATAAACAACAATGGAATCAAATTAAGTTCTAAATAAATTCTTTAACATAAGTTTTAATTATTATTTTTTGTCTATTAAAAAATATGTTCAATATAAGTTTTACACCCAATTTTTTAACCTAACTATTGAAAAAAAAAATCCATTTGGCACAAAAATAAAATAAAAATTAAAAATAGCAGGAGAGATGACGTAGACGAAGAAAGAGAAGAAGAATAAGAAGAAGACAAAGAAGAAGGAGAAAACTACAAAAAAAAACAAAAAAAAAATTTTAAATCAAAAGGCAAAATCTATTAAAAATATTGATTTGCTTATTGTTCAACTAAATATCATTTAAGAGATTGAAAATAAAATTTTTAGAGTTTATGGCAAGAGAATTATATATTAAATAGAGAGTGTGTTAATAGTAATTATATTCTGTTAGTTTATTAATGAGAATCCTTATTAGTAATTTATATTGTGGGTATTTTTATAATAAAATAATTTATTAAAATAGGAGTGTTCAGGGTAGTTTTTAGAGTGCAAATAATCTCACCTTTCTAAGAAGGAGGTGGCAATGATAATAGGGAATAAGAATGAGAAGTAATTGATATTTATACCCTCAGTGAAAATTAAAACTTTTTAGCACATTTAATAATAATAATAATAATAATAATAGTAATTACTATTATTAAAATAATTGTTACTATTTTATAATAATAATAATCACAATTATTATAATAAAAATGACAATAATTAACTAAGGTAAGTTTAATAATTATGAATCAAATTTCTACAATTAAAGTAAATAATTTATTCTGATTTATATTTCATATTTTGATTTCAGCCTATTTCAATTACCGATTGATAAACACACCACAAAATTTTCTCTCTAAAGTGACTTTCATGAAATAAAAACCAAGAGATTCAAATACCAAATTGTTGCCTCCTAAATGTGCTAATTTAAAATTCTCTTTGAACTTTATTTGAGAGATTGTCTTACACAACACGCATACCCTTCATTATTACCGGACTAAAAAGCCTTAAAGTGCTTGATGATTCTATGCTTCCGAGTTTTCTACTTCAGATGAATCTTTTCAAGATCTGGATTATCAAAGCAAACTCAACCTTTATTTTTAAATAAGAGTAATTTTGAAAATATAATGATTTAATTAAAAGTGAGGACTAGTGAAATAAAATGAGTCAAATGTCACTGCTTCAAATATAATAGCAAGAGTAATGTAACTTTGCACTAGATTTCCACTGTACAATATTTATTAATTTATACAACTCTTTATACAATATTGTTCACAGTTGAAAACTAAACACAATAGGCTACACACAGTGCATTTGTGCATGCATGCTAATTTTACAGCACTCAAGCACCCTGTACCTGAGTCAATTCCGGTTACATATTGCAATCTAAACTGAGTTATTAGACACTGACAAGATGCCAACTTCAAACTCAATACCTCACTCTGGTTCGGTTCAATCATAGCTCAAAATATGACAAAATTTGGAAAGACCTTTTGCGATTCTAGCTTCTAAGTTCTATCCGAGAATGAAATTTCAAAGTAGGTAGGCTTTGGGGTTGAGGGGCAGCCAATGGATTGGATTAAGTCCTCTACAGCCAGTACACGGAACTTTGGAGGAGAATTGAGAGCAATGTTGTCAACTCGGTGTTCATAGATCTTTCCATTCTTGTCCAGTTTGTACTCCGAAGTGCCATCAAATCGACCGCGACTCTCCCAAGGGACTCGTGGAACACCATGGACAGTCCAGCGAACCATTATAACATTTTCCAGAGGCTGCCACACACTAATGATGTCAAGCCACAGTGCCCTGAAAAATATCCTACCATGGAATCTCAGGGCCCAAAAAATCGATTTATAGTTTTCAATGCCAACAAAAGTATTGATAGGATCTTTGAATACAATATCATCCCTGAACAGGAAGTAACAGAATGTTAGTAAAATTTCCAAAAAAGAATGAATGAAATCAGAATCAGGACATAATTCAATGTTTCATGATAATTTCATGCAACCCATTAAATGGCATCACAGCTGAATGATGTTCAACATTTCAATACAACACTTGCTGACACATTTACAGAAAAGCAAGGAAGATTAATAGGTAAAATAAAACTAAATGAAGCAAGCCAAACTCTAAAAGAACACCATACCCATACACGAAAAAGTTACATGCATGTGATTATCATCTAGATAATTCGACACGACCAAAAGAGGCACTGAATTCCTCATCCTTCAGCACATATACAAGTCTCATATACACAGTTGCAAACAAAAACATACTCGCAGAAACACAATCAAACTTCATAATCACAAACCAAGCCAGCTTCTTCAACCATCTAAAATCCCCCCAATCTTCTCTATATGCTCATACTTAATACCATTGACCTATCTCCAAGTACCAGCAAAGATATTTAGAATTTGTAAACATCCTAGCTAAAGAACCTTGTTTTGAATATAAATCTTTGAAGACAAACAAAACTACATGCAAAAAGCACAACTTGAAATTGATGGCATCCATTTTTTCCATTTAAAATATAAAAATATGAAACTGCCCGTCTTGATCATTAGCATCAAAATGTTAGAACTCCATTAGGATAAGGATTTTTAATTTTTAGAATGAGTGTTTTCTTGTATTATAGGATTTCCATTATTAGTATGTTTAATTGTAGGTTTAGTATTTCTATAGAACCCTATAAATAAGTGATGTCCTGGGCTTTTACATTCAAGCGATCAAAATAAAAATAAGTCTTCCCACAAATTAGAGGAAGATCCCCTCCAAGAGATCACCCCTTTTCTAATTTCTATCCTTTTTCTTTCTTTATTTATTATTATTATTATTTTTTGTAGATACAGTCCTATCACAAAATTGAGATCACAAGCATTCATCGATTATTCCACTATATATCCAAAACAAATAGACACTAAAGAAATTTGCTACCACACTATCATTAAAATTAAAACAGAAAAGAATTTGTTCATGGGCATCGCTGATGAACGAAGTGAAGTAAAACCTGTAGATATCGAAACTGAGCTCCCTATAAAAGAGAGCTGGAAACTCCTCTCGTAAAGTCCGAATCGCGTAACCCATGTTAACATAATAATTCTGCTTCTCTTCTTCTTCTTTGCTCGGCTTCACCGGAGCCGAAAACTGTCCATACAACCGAACATTTCGATCCACTTCCGAAATTCCAGATACCCTAACCCTAGCCCTAGAGCCTAATTTCTCGTAATTGCTCAAAACTGAGAGATTCTTGTGACTTATAGAATTAGGGTTAGGGTTAAAGAAGATTTTGGTCGAGAATTCTGGAGGAGAGACGAGAAAGGCCATTAAAAAAATATTTATATCAAAATTTAGGGCTTGATTATTGAGATAATATCAGAGAGAAGTTAAGAGGAGAGGTGCCATTTTCCCGGGAAATTGAATTAGGGTGTTTCTTCGTTCATTTTTTTATTTTTATTTTTTTCCAATTTTTCGTTACGGTAAAGCGAGAAATTGAGGGATGGAGGAATATCTGTTCGGATGATAGAGTTATGCTTTTGGATAATTGGAATTATCAGAAGCTTATTGAAATTCGAAAATATCTGATTGGCCAATGGTATTTGTTAATGATTGCCTTAGATTGGAAACTGATCTGGTGTGGTCGAGTTTTCGTCTCTTATGGGCCGTAGCCAATGAAACTGATGGCATTTTTTCGTTTGTGCTCCTCTACTAGGAGGAGTGCTAGGAACGGACTGTCGCACTCGCTTCTTTCTAAGTAGGACACGTGTTCTCTTGATGACGGTGATGTGCAGATTTAACTTATCTTTTTTCTTAATTTTAAATTTACCACTTTACCCTTATCTTCATTTTTTTTTCTCTTAGACTTACCCAACCATCAGTTCACTTGCAGCACAATTTTTTTTTTTTTTTTTTCTAAGATTCTCTTATACTAAATTGAATTAATAAATATTGATGTTAAAAATTCAGATTTTCGCTATTAAAAAATTTATGGGTAATTTTCAGGGATCTCCCCTGAGATTTATCCTATTTACACTTAAATAGAATATATTGATGTAATTGCAGATGCCTCCCTTCTGTTATTTTTAAAATTCGTACGGCGTCAGAATGCAAGGGTAAATCTGTAAAAGTGTTTTAAAATTTGAAATAATTCAAAAGTAAAGCTCAGTGTTTCTTGATTTCTGAGAAAAATGTCTGGTTCACTCTAGTAACCACTGCTGTGGACAAAAGCAAAGTAAAAAACCTTCACGAAATGAAACACACCCTTAGCTTTCTCTTTCATGAAAGAAACAACCAACACCATTTTCATCTGTGTAAAGCTGTGAAGAAGCAGCTTCGTTTGTCCGAAGATTTCTCAAGATTAAAAGAGATTTTAGCTTGATTTATGAACGAGATGAGTTCTAGTGGTGGCCCAAGTCTTCCACGAAGCGAGTACCGGCGACGAACGGCTTCAGCTGCGACTAAAATTGGAGCGAGAAAGAGGTAATCCTCATTCATCACAGTTCGAAGATGTGAATCAGATGCAGTAAATGATTTTGTTGATTCTGGGTTTATTAAAAATGAAATTGGGTTTTTTGTATTTTGTACTTTTTTTTCTTATGCATGTTGATTTCAACAGCCGTGGTCTCTGATTTTTTTAATTTTGAACAAATCAGAGTATGTTATGATAGAAAGCCTTGGTCTTTATCCAAATTCTGAGTAAAAATATACTGGGTTTATCACTGTCATGAAGCTGCTGTGCACCGAACCTTGTGACTTTTAGCTGTTTTAAGTAATGAGAAAATTTGAACTTTTATACAATTTGTGAAGAAGCAAAAAATAGATATGTGTTTTTGCTGAATAAAATGTAGTAGACGTTACTTATGTGTTTGTCTTGTCGGGGAAGATAGTGTTTTCATAAGCATATGTTGCCATTTATAGTAAGTTCGAATGCTGTTGAAATCAGATTTAGTTTATTGCTGATTCTGCTGACACAGAAGCAATTAGTTGTGGCACTGATACATGAATCTAATGCATATGCATGAGTGATGTCTTTTTTTTGTATTTAAATATTGCCTTCAAGTTCAAGCCTTGCAAAGAAGAGGAAACTATGAAGAGATATGAGATTGTGAAGGATATAGGGTCTGGGAATTTTGGGGTGGCCAAGCTTGTCAGAGACAAGTGGACAAGGGAGCTTCTTGCTATTAAGTTCATTGAGAGAGGACAAAAGGTTTGGGAATATTCACTTGGACTAATTTTTCCGATCTGGGTTACCATTTTTTCTTCTTGGTTCTCAGTTTTTGGTTGATTGAGGTGTTTTGTTGGTCTTGCAATAGCAGCTAATGTTCTGTTTGCATATGCAAAGGTATCCTCTTTGGGGGTTCAGCTGGCCCGACCTCGTTTTCCGTTATATTTGTTTAACCATAAATTAGAATTTTTCTCTTCCAAATTCTGTTGCGCGTTTATTCTTTGATAATTAACTTCAAACTACAAGCATGTTTTAAGTTACATTTAAGGCAATGAAGCTAGATAGCTTGTAAAAAATGCTACTAAATTTATACACCAAATAGCATATGGCAGTTTGAAGTTAGTTGCCTTGATGTTTCCCCTTCTTTTTTAAATTATACGGGGTTGAAGTTTCAGGGTTTTATTATTGGATGATCTACCTTTGTGCTTAACTGGATATACCTGCATGATTTTTTGTCTTTAGCATCGGAAAGACAAAATGAGAACCAATTCAATAGGTTGAACAACCATCTTCACCTTATAGACCTCTACGCTCAAATTAGTATAAATTGTTGCAAATACAGTGTGGTTATCAGAATCTGTTTTAGTTCGATAGCAAAATTGTAACGAATACGTACATTGCATTTTGGGAAAGAGGATTCTACATATGATTTTTTAGGCTACTCCTTGTAGGTCCTGCTGACTCCTACTCATGTAGCCATAGTCATGGAATATGCCGCTAGAGGAGAACTGTTTGAGAGAATATGCAATGCTGGCAGATTTAATGAGGATGAGGTAAAGCATAAGGAGAACATTTTACTTAACATATTTGCTTCACAGAATATTTAGTTTGTTGGCTGTTCCACAGAGCAATTTTCATCCTAAATTATTTGTGTGGCATTTGAAAATGTTGAAGGCAGCTGCTGTGAAGAGTCAACAGCTGACCACAAGGCCACGCTAGCATGCCACCTAAGTCAGTCAAATATGCAGCTTGCTGACATGAGAAATGAGCTGGATTTGCTGAATTGGCAAAACTGTTATGCTAAAGAATACAAGCACGTGAATGCAGAGGAATGGCGTTTCTAGAAGCTGTGCAATGATTGGCTAATGATTGCTACACTCACAGATCAATTTTTTAGCTATTTCCAAACGCTGTCCGTATGCTAGCTGTATATGCAGTCATTCGTGTATAAATATGCTCAATCTTGTAATTGTTATTCATTCAAGTTTTCATTCATAATAGAAATGCCTCTGGTTCATACTCTGCTAGTCAGCTTAAGCAATTCTTAACAAATTTAAGGGAAAAGAGTGCTTATGATTGCATATTTTGTAAGAGTTTGTTAATAGCTATAATTCATTTCATATGGTTGTCTTATACTTTTATTTGTTTTTGCATTAGGCAAGGTTTTTTTTCCAGCAACTGATATCAGGAGTCAGTTATTGCATTAGGCAAGTTTGATCCTTCTTCATTAAGTTGTCCTTCTTTCAAAAAATTGCAATGTCTGACTTAAAGAGGTCTATGTTTGGCAGCAAATTTGTCACAGAGATCTCAAGCTTGAGAATACACTCTCGGACGGCACTCAAAGTTAATTATATTTGCTGATGCTAAATAATCACACATCAAGAGGTCCAAATCGATAATGTTTACTCACTAATTATTCTTGTCTTATTTTGTAGTCTTCTGTGTTGAATTTATAAACTGGAATAAATTTGTAATAATGTATTCAATAGATTGTTCATAGTCACAGCCAATAATGATAAAGTAGCTATGTTCTGAATGTCTCAATAGTTTACTTGTGCTGTGAAAAGTGTACGCCTTCATGCCATGCTGTGCCTTCATGTGGGTACATTCAGTGGCATGTTTGATGATTCGAATACCATTGAGCTGAAGAATCAACAATACAAGACAATGGGTCTAACAGATTTGTTACCGCAACTCAATTTAAGCATTAGATAATGGTACTTTTAAATTCTTCTTGTAATTCTAGCGTGAATTTTATTACCCAACGGTTTTCAAAGATTTATTTAATAATTTATTATTTTGGCGGTAAGGGTATTTTGGTCATTTTATAGTCAACTAACGGTCAAGCTAACTGCACGGCAAGGGAGGTGTCTGTAATTACATCAATACAATCTATATAAGTGTAAATATGCCAAACTATAGGGGAGGTTTCCAAAATTACCCAAAAATTTATAGGGTGAGGATATTTTCGCTCCATTAATTGTGTAAACCCACTCCACTTATAAAAAAATATTTACAATAAATTCCTAATATTTTTAATAAATACAAATTAATAAAAATATTTGTATAATTAATCAAATTAAATTATTCTTATATTTTTTTTTCTTACTTAGATATTTTTTTAACTATTGAGGTTGTTTTAATATAAGTTCTATTTAATTATTTTACCTTTATGATATAAAATGACCCAATTGCCCGAATAAATATTGTATTCTTGTATATAATACTTTAGATACTTAGGGGTTGTTTGTATATAATACTTCAGTTTCAACATTTAGTTGTTTTATATGTATTTGTTTTTTAACTAAATACTCAAAATTAAGGAATTATCGCTTAATTTAATTAAGTAAAAAATTCTAACTTAATGCTGAATTAAAAGAAGCGCTGATGAAGTTAATTTTTATTTTTCCAACAATACCCTAACAATATCCAATTATTTCCCACAAATAAAACCATATATTTCAACCCCATTCTTTTTAGTTTGACGCAATCTTCTTCTTTATTTCTTTTTTTCTTTCAAGTTCTCATATTACCAAATACTTTGAGTCAATAATGAGATTGCTAAAGGAAATTAATTCTAGAAACTTATTTCTTGTTCCCTAATTAATTTTTAATTAAATGCTTTTTTTTTTTAATTTTTGTAGCTCACAGGTACTGTAGTCATTGAAATCTTTGCGAGTTATTATTGTAATAGTTAGAAGATTATGAAATTGCTAATGACCTCCTCTATTATGTAAAAAGAAATTAATATGCATAATATTTAATAAGGGTATATATGTAAAATAATAATTTTCAGACATTTCTGTTATAAAAAAATAAACAATTTAATAAATAAAAAACAAATATGTTATTCAGCATTCATTTAAAAAAAATAAGCGCCACCTTAATTTTGTAACTTATAATCTAACTTTTTAAATGAAATCTAATATTCATTTTTTAGATGTAAATGACATAAATTTGACAGGTTAATAATTTACATGAGTATTGTCTCATGAAAACATTATATTAGTTTAATTAAAGGTTGATAAAATAAAATAAAATGTTGAAGTCAAAGCAAATTTTTGGTATTTTTGACTTTTAAGGGTAACATAGTCTATTTAAATTTAGGTTAAAGCAATCTTAGTAGTCAAATATAATTAAAAAAAATTCTAAGTCACAAAAAAATAAATTAAGATAGATTTAATTGATTAATTCTTTATAATTCTTCTTTGTTTAAAATTTTTAAAAATAATGTGAATTTTATGTAATTATTTTTTAGAAATGGGGTGGAATTACAGAATTTATGGAGCGGAAATATCACCACTCAAATTTATACACAAATCTTCGACTTTGCCTAGAAAGCTCCACCTCTCCGAGTAGGATAATTTTCACTTTTATCCCACGAGATTTTGGGTCTCTTCACTTAGATAGAATGTATTAGGGTATCTCCACTTTGCACCCTTACTATTAGTATAAAGTTTAGTTGACTGAGTAAATGACTACAATACCCTTGTATCTGTAAAACGATATTTTAGACATTTACAGGCCTCTAGATCCTTGATAAATTTGGTGCCAAGTTACAATGAAATAGCAATACAACCCTTGAGAAATATGGATTTGCATTTGCTGATCAGCACAAAAAAAAAAAGAATTCATCTCTACCATTGTTATCGTTGAATCAAATTGCTATATTAGCAGAGCTGCTGGCTATAAATTCATCTTCAAGTAAGGCAATATTGAAAGCAATTTGGTGTGCAAGTTCAGCACAAACTAAAGCTGATGAATAGAGCTCACTTTGACAATATTAAGAGGCAATTATGTGTGTATTTTCAGCACTAAAAACAACTGAGATTGCAGCTCATTCAGGCAACTTGAAGAAGCAACTTGGTGTTTAATTTCAGCGGAGACAGAAGCTGAGGAACACAGCTCATTGTGATAATGTTACAAAGCAATTCTACGTGCATTTTCAGCATAAAATAGTTGAGGAATACAATTCATTTACAGCAATTTGAAGAAGCAATTTTGAGTTCATTTTAAGCACTACAAACAGTTGAGAAAATATCTCATTCACAACAATTTCAAGAAGCAACATGGTGTTCAATTTCAGCACAAACAGCAGCTAAGGAACATAGCTCAGTTTACAATTTCATGACAAACAAAGGCTAAGGAGCACAGTTCATCCAACGCAATTTCATATCAGCATTCTCATTTATCAGATACATTTCAATCTCTACTCTGAATCATCAAACATTCATCTCATAAGCTACTGTATAAACACCTGAATTGCATGGACTCTCATAGCTCAACATTATCATCTCAGCAAGTTGCACACTGAGCAATTACTCACAAAAACAGAACATCGGGTGCACACTTTATAAATTTAAATAAACCCATGCAATTTCCATATTATTGCTCCAAAACTAATTCAAATATCGTTTTTCAACAAGATTCTAACCAACCAAACAACTGTTTATGTCATAAATATTCACAAACAAGACCTGCTGTTGTAATTTCTCAGTAAACACACTTGCTGTCTTCACAATTGTTGCTAGATTCATATATACATGATGATTAGAGTTGAGTTACTACCATGCATAAAACATGTAAATTAGATAAAATTTATTTGAATCTTTTTTTTATTGAACGACTAAAATGAAGCCACAATTTAGGTATTTTTAATGTAAGTCATAGTTCCCACTAAGTCTGTATTAACCAAACAAATGTAGAGTAGCACATAAAGCAATATATAACTAACTAAATGCTAAGCTCTATCTAGTGAATAAACACACTATTCTCATGCTGGGCATATTTTATTTTCACAAACAAACCAATACAAAAAAGGGCAGAAATTGAACTAGACACTGTATAAATAACCCCACAAAAAAAATGACCAACTTCTATTCTTCTCTACTTTGAATAAATACATGCCAAATGTTCTTGACAATTCAATTCTTGACTCAAATAAACAGAAAATGCACAAAGTAGATATATCGTCTAATCCATAATTTTTAACATGCATTATATTAATTTCAGTTAAATAAATATAAAAAAACCCAAAATCATCTCTACATACCACCAAAATCAGCAATCATCACCAAGCTATTCAAAACCATCTTTGATTTTGAGTAAAATAAAAAACCCAACAACATAAACAATATATAATGAGAAATTTGACACATTTCAAGTAAAATCATCTCTACAAACCACCATAATCAATAACCATCACCCATCTTTTCAAAACTATCTTCGATTTCAAGTAAAATAAAAAACTGAACAACAAAAACAACATGCAATGACAAATTTGAGACACTTACCTCAATCGTGGCTTGGTTCTAAAGGGATGGTTCGCAGATCGCCAGCGATGCTCGCAGAAACTGTCTGAGCTCAAGTTCTTCAATCATCCACCGCCAATATGGATTTCAACTGGTTCGTCGTCATCTTCTCTTGATTAGAAACAAATTTATTTACATAATCCATCAAAATCTAAGAGGATGTTGCTCTTCCTCTTCTCTCTTCAGTTGGGTTTTGTTATAGTGAATCATGACCTCATTTTCAGTTTTGTTTATTACCACGATTTTCAAATTGAAAAATTTGAAATATTTTGCATATTTAATCAATAAAGTGTGCAATTACTAGCTTGCCCTCCATTACTAACCATATACGAAATTGTGTACAAACGGCAGGGGTGCAAAATGTAGATACCCTAATAAATTCTATATAAGTGAAGAGACCCCAAACCTCATGGGAGGAAAGTGAAAATTACCGCTCCAAGTACTCTCCTTCAACACCGAAGGCTTTTGTGTAGATTTTTGGGACTGGATTTTAGATTTGACACCAACTACTGCACAAAACTAGCCTTTTAATTTATGTCTTTCTGCTGGACAACAATTTTCAATTTATCAATTATATAAACGAAATATTTATTAAAGTGGATTTCACTTCATCTTGCTATTCTTGTTCTGAATCCATCCGAACCTCTTTGCAATCGCTACACAACATGGCCCAAGGCCCCAAGGCTTATACATTTACAGTGTTTGTTAAGACTTGTGAAGAATAAATTTATAGTTTTGTTCAGACAATATGTTGACGAAGACTCGTGTAATTAAGGATTTTTTTAATTAAAAAGAAGGGTTTGCATAGAGAAATATGATTTTTAAATTTTCATAATGGATGCAACGAGAAATTAGATGTAGAGAGTATTTTGATAGGTCCAAATAGCTCCATCCATATAAATTATATAATAATTTTAAAACCTCAGTTCAATTTAATTCCAAAATTATTCATAGTCATTCAATCTTCTAACTTATTAGTTTTTATTTATTTGAAAAAAAAAATCTGTACATTTTTTAAGTGAGTGTTGGGCAAAGCCATCTTAATTTTTAGAGTAATTATCTGGTGGCCACCACTTATAAAGTGAAACTTCTGTAAAATACCAAATTTTAAGATTGTATCTGTAAACCACCAACTTTTTAAAGAAACATCTCGCACCCACCTTTTCGTTAACTTCGTTAATGGAAACATGATATCAGTATACCATCATAAGGGTAATATTGTCATTTAGTTAAAAAATAAATATTTAATTATATAAACAACATCGTTTTTGTTTATAAATAAAAAAATCAAACAATATTCTATTTTTAAAAAATAAATATTTAATTATTGTATTACAGGGGTAAAATAGTCTTTACGCAGAAAACTACTAACGGCAGTTAACTTTTTTAATGAAAAAGTAGTTGGGGGATATTTCTTTGAAAAGTAGGTGGTTTACAGATACAATCTTAAAATTTGGTGATTTACAGAAGTTTTACTTAATAAGTGGTGGCTATTAGATAATTATCCTAATTTTTAAGCCTTATAAGATCTTGGATATCTAGAGAAATATGTAGTTATCCAAACCATCTACAATAGAATCGTTGGGTTCGGCTCAATCCTGCCAAAATTTCTACACTGACTTTAATAAATTATAAGAAATAAAAAGATGAAATGATAAAACAATCCTAGAGATAAATATGTATATATAGTCAATTACAATAGTGCTTGTGCATTATACAGATAAAGATTAGTAATTTTATAATAAGTGAATCTTATACTTTATTACACTAAAGAATAAATTAAAAATAAGAAAAAAAAAGATATTAAACAGTGTATTTTAGTCTTATATATTTTCAAAATGATCCACCTATGTTGCAACAACAGTTGTAACATACAACACTTTTTGTCTTCTTGCGGAGAAACCGTTAGATGTAAATTAGCTAAATCTAACTGCTGGAATTAGATAAATGTTAAAAGATGTGGCCGGTTGCAACATAGGAACTGTACAAATGTTGAATCTGTTTTGAGAGGCCATCATCGACATATTCTGGAAACCCTAGAAAATTGAACCCTTTAAAAAATTTCCCACTCCCCAGAAATTCCAATCATGGAAACCTTTTCAATATAGTTTTCTGATAAGCTAAATAATGTCGACCCAGAAATTGAGATCGTGAACTATCAATTTTGATGTGTGCAGATTTAGTAAGGAACGACGTCCGGTAAAAGAAAGATAAATTACATCGTGAAGGCGAAGATTTGGAACTGGGCGCAGCTGGAACTTGATGAAACAGGCACTTATCATTAGGTGAAAATAGAGTGAATATGGCATCCATTTGAGCTGTGGTTGCGGTGTTGGAGGGGATGCAGCAGGTAATTATTAAAAAAGGGGAAAAAGTTAATTTTGTTTGAAAGAGAAAGACTATGGCAATTAGCTTGGGAGGTTTGGTTATGTTTATATGTTAGAATCAAGGAAGGTGAGATTGGTAGGAAGGAGTCATTTTATAATTTCATTGCTCGAAACGCTGTATTGAAAGGGCGATTGAGAGGGAATTAATTCTTGGAGAAGAAAATGAAGAAGGATCTGGCATTAACCTTTCAACAAATCGTGCAAGTAGATAATTGTTTCTTTTTGTAAGGGTTAAATGTGAGATATGGGTAATGGATGAGGTCTTAGTTGTATGGCATTTTCTCATATGCTTGGAATTTTGTATTTTTTGCTGCCGACCAATTATGTAGGGAGAATATTTGGTTCATAAAATGTTAACTTAGTTCTGTTAATGGAGAAATTCATGTATACTCTGTATAATAGGCAATATGTTGATGAAAGCAATTAAATTTCGTTTTAATTGATACGGGTTACAGCCCAAGTTCCACCATACGTGATTCAACGAAATCTTTTCCCCTCCCATGGTCTTCTTCCTCCAAATTAATTGTCATAAACAACAAAGTATTAAACCTTTTCTTCTTTTTTTCGTAAATCCACCTCCCACTGTTCTTGTCCCGATTCGACACTCCTTATTACATAAAATACATAACCGGCTTCAACGGTGGCAGGTGAATACATCTTTTAACATTTATCTAATTCCAACCGTTAAATTTAGCTATTTTATATCCAACGGTTCTCTCTGCAAGAAGTAATAACCTCACAAACTCAAGACCTCGACTTGCGCGATGACATTGAAAACAGAAGAGATTAAAATTAAAAACAAAGACTTGCAAGTTCCAACCCTCGTCCACGTGGAGGACTATGACAAAAATTGAACAAAACTTGAATTGCTTATTCTTCTGTTAAGGCTTTGAGTTTTGACATTACGCGAAAAGCCAAAAAAAAAAATGGAGAAAATAGAGTATTTGAAGGTTTATTTTATTCGGAGAAGTCAGAATAAAGTAAACAAAGAGGGTTGTTAGAATTTAGAAAAGTGACACTTTCGTTATTATTATTTATTTTATTTGGCCTTACATACAAAAAAGTTGGGACTTTGGGATTCTAAATTCTAATAGCTACACCCTCTAAACTCCCAGGCCCTCACTATGGATTTTTCACTCCCTTTAGGCCTTTAGGCTATTTATAGCCTATATGCTTGGGCCGGTATCTATCATTATTCATTAGCCTTCAAGGCATTGCGATCCAAAAAAATCAAATTCACATGGCATGCCTCATTAAGGAAACACAAAATAACATGGCCTGGTTTCTGGTTTCTGACTAGTGCGATTTATGTCTACAAACTTTACCAAAATGGCATTCTTGTTACCCGGATTTGCAAGTCAAAAGGAAAAGTCATTGCAACACGCAAGCTTAAAGTCTGACGTAATAGAATATAATGCTGTTCAAATGAAAAATCTGCACAGCTTCGGCGCCAATGAGATTTGTAATAAACTCCAATATAGTAAAATAAACACATAAAGGGAAAAAAGGTTTAATTAAATCAGCGAGCATAACAACTGTGAATAAAAAAATACCAGCAATTAATTATCATCCTATATGAATGACCCCAAGCAAGAAGCCAAATCAAGAGCCAAAAAAATATCAGTTGGGGGGCCAATAACTTGTGGCTATAAAATCTTGATAGGCATCTATTAATGTATTTAATATATATATATATATATATATATATAAACACAACTCAGCCATGCGTATTAAGAGCTTCCCAAAGCAAATTCTTGGGGACAGGGTTTGTCAGGTCCCGAGCTTGCAGAGCAGCACCCCTCAGAGTCCTGATGGTCCATACATTGGCCTCAAAGAAGGACAAACTTCTGTAAGGTAAATTGTGCTTCTTGCAAAGATCCCTCACCACCGGCGAAATCTTCCTCAATTGGCACCTTGGCAACCTTGGAAACAAATGATGCTCTAGCTGAAACTGCAACCCACCATGAAACCAATCCATCCAAGATGGGCAAGCAATATCCAATGTCCCACTTGTTTGCTTCTCAAACCAGTCATTCCCCTTAGGCGGACCCAGATACACATTTGCAGCAAAGTGGTTTAAACAAAACTGAATGTGTTGGATTGCTGTAACGGTAAAACTAGCCATCACAAACATCACCCTTTCAGGCCAGTTTGGTAGATATGAAACCAGAAATGGGAACCAAGTCCAAAAGACAAGAGTACCCATGATGTTCAAGGCTCTGTCTGGGACCTTACGCTTTGAAAACAATAACAACAGTGTCTGTAAATATAAATTTACCCTGGCAACACACATAACAGGGTAAAATGTCCAATGCTGGTAACTCACAAGGAATCTAGCAACAGGATCGAAATCTAATTTTCTACCATAGAAGACAGATGTAATTGAATTAAATAAACGCGTAGATACCGCAAACACTGGGATGTGTTGAAGATCAGGATCGTAGTCAAGGCTGTTGCAAGCAATGTGGTGGGCATTGTGAGTCCACTTCCACCAAGCAATGCTAATTCCTGTTAAACAATTTCCTGAAATAAGCTGGGCAATTTTGTTAAACTTAGGACTTGTCATAACCTGATAATGCCCAGAATCGTGACCAACATAGGCACTTTGAATCCAAAGAAACCCCAACAACATGCCTGAACCCAAATGAGCCCAGACGCTCTCACAACATAAAACGCCATAAACCACAACAACAAACATCAATGCAACACATGTAAGGGCACAGGATGCCACGTGTTGTTTCTTTTCAAACATCCCCTGTTTGGCAAACTCAATGTAAAGTTTCCTGTAATCTTTTGAGATTTCAGATGCTTTGAAATCTTCAAGATAATAACCTGTAAAAAGTTTATCAAGATATTGCCAAGCGGTTCCTGGATGATACGCTATAAACGCATCGGTTACATCTTGGCCAGCCAAATTTAAGAGCGGAACGTCGCCGCCAGGATGTTGTTTTGCCCATTCTGTAACGTCGTAAACTTTTCCCTGTATAGAGATCCACAAATCTTCTGCTTTGTTGTGGGTTCTGAGCTCTTCAGCCGTTATGTATTTTTTCTCGGCCTCCATTAAGGCAGCAGATTCAAAGAAAAATAAAAAGTTGGAAAGCGTTGGGGGGGAAGATAGATTTTGCCAACTGGGAAGCAAAATCAAATCAAGAAAATCCCGCAAGTTGTGTTCAAAGAGAAATAGTAAGGGATGGGATGATTTTGATTTGATTTGATTTGCTTTCGGTTTTTCAGATCTCTTTGTTTTTTTTTTCTCCCCTCTCTGTGTTTCTTCGGAGCGCTTTTTATGATATTATTTTTGGTCTTTTATCAGCGAGGGTCGCGGCTAAACGGTCATTTTGTTGTACTAGTAGTAGGACACGTTTGAGTAAATCTGAGTCCATCGCTTGTTTTTACTTGGAAGTTATCTTTGCGGTTAACAGTGATCATATGTAAATAAATATCATTCCGCTCCCTTCTTTATTATATTCTATGAAATAAGGATATCTTTCTTTTATTTCCCTTGTATGAGAAATTTACAAAAATAATCATAAAGTTTTAGGATTTTTCACAGCTAACTCCCTAAATTTTTTCCTATCATAATTAGTCAAATACAAGTTTTTTGGACCAAATTACCCTCATCACTTTCATCAAATTTTCAAGAAAATGCCACTCTTAAAAATCCAGCACAAAAAAACCACACGCTCAACACTCAAACACTTTCAACAAATCACCAAGCCTCATCATTATCAACAAATCACCAAATCCCATCAAACAAATAATATATAACTGAAGATATAATCATCAATTAGAAAGCTTCTTAAGGTTTTGTAAGTTCTTACACAATATAAAGCTCTAATGTATTAATGTTAGCGTTTAAGTTCGAAATTGATATGATTTTGTTCCAAATGTTGTTATTTTTCATTCATGAAACAATGTAATTTCTTAAAACACTTAGTTTAAGTTGAGAAATCAAAAAAAATAATTGAAGACTAGAGAAATTTACAGAAAAAACGAAACTCAGATTTAGTGAGATAGGCTGAGTTAGTGCGATAGGCAGTGGGACAGGTGCCTGTCGCACTAAAACACAGTGTTGATTCAGTGTAATAGGCACCTGTCCCACTGCCTATTGCACTAACTCAGCCTGTCTCACTAAGTTTCCGGAAACCTTACGAAACTCATAACTTAGGCTACATGTGTCCGTTTTGGGCATATAATATACCATTTCGAAGCTTGCAACGAGACGAATTAAATCATGTTAGTGCAACAAGCATATATCGCACCAAAAGATTACTTGGATTGAATTCATGTCACTCATTCATTAATAAACTGTCTCATATCTGTATTCAAAGTTTGTAACACACCATCCCTATTTATAAAATACTAATCCTATAATATGTTCAAATTACTTAATAATAGATTTTGAGAGCATTTTGGGGATATTTAATTGTAGACCTATTTGATACAAATAAATAAACTAGTGTCTTTAATGAAAATATAAAAAAAAAAAAAAAAAAAAAAAGCTAGGAAACGGATGTTATTCTAGTAGTCCTATCAACCAAATAACCTTTTTCATATTATAAAAAAAAAATTAACCAAAAAAAAAAGGAACCTTCTCTTTTAAGAAAAAATCTCAATCATGTTTGTGAATGGGGATGGGTGAGACGTAGGTGAGACGTGGGTTCAACAGTTTGTATGGCCAAGATTGTAGGTGCACACGCTGTCGTTGTAGACGCGTTTTGGAGATATTTTTCGGGAATATTAATTGCCTGCCTGTCATGTAAATTGTGGAAGGTGATTATATTTGCGCTGTTAGCCTATTGCCAGACAAAATTATTAAAATTTCACAGTTGTTCCCTGAAATACTCCTTGTTTTTCTTTTTGTTCCGAATCAGTCCTTGACGCAGTTAAATCGAAAGTATTTATTTTCTTTTACAATTAAAATTCAACTACTTTGAAAAACTACAGGTTTTAATGAAAGGAGCCAAATTTAAGTAATGTTTTTTATTTTCACTTTTTAAGAAAATTTAAAATTTCGGATGCGTTCTCTACAATCACGAAGTTGTTGTTGGAAGTAAAATTTAAGCTTTCCATTTAACCCATTATATTTACTCGGTTAATTAATTGATTTATGTTGTAGAAAATCGGAAATGCGTATATGCTGATTTCGAGAGATGATAAGACGTGCGGGCGCCGGGCAGAGTGATTGGACACACTTTATGCTATGCCTCACCTGGTAGCTGGCACCGATGATCTTGATTCTTGAGAACTAACACACACACATGCCTAAAAAGTCTTATTAGTCAGTTGAAAAAACAAATAACAGAAAGTGTCGTGTTTGGCAATTTACAGCTGTATACTTTTCAGATTTAGGAGAAAGATTTAATACTCTGAGAATAATACTGCCAAAGTTAATTCTGAAACACTAGAAGGAAAGGAAAGACAGTAACTGAATTTTTTAAGCCTATAGGCTACAGCCAGCGTCTTTTATAATTATTCCTCGTGAAAATCGCATGGCAATTACCTCGAGTGGTGTGCCTGTTCCGGGTACATTCATGTGAGACTCTTTCAAATATGTCTGCCTGCCCATGATGTAACCATTCATTTTAGTTCTCCCCTGTTTTAGTTACAATTTTTTCTTTTTCATTCTTTCATTATATCATATTTTAATAGATCGTGTTTGATAATCCATCGAGTAATTATATTTTATTTTCCAGTTGCGAAGATATTTTGTTTTCAAATTTTGTATTAGTGATCGTCTAAAGATGGCGCTCGAGAAGATCGGCAAAAAATATCTTCCTATCCTACCCTCCAGATGTGGACATAAATATGCAGCTGTAACAAATCAGTTTCATTGGCCAAAAGAAAAAAACAGAGGCCAGTTTCCTTTGACAACAACAGTTATCATTTTTACTTACATTCCTTCAAATATAACAATTAATAATTTTACTTTACTTTCCTTCAAATTTATCTCGTCTTATAAAAAGTTTGCAAGTCATATCATATAATCTAATGAGCTGTAGGTACGAGGATAATCCTGTCATTATAAGGAAACAAGCTGTAGTGATTTTCTCTTGGGTTGGATTAAAATGATGTGAAATTGCGACCATAATCGAAAAGGAAATATACAAACTGATATGTGTAAGCATATTAGAAGTTCAAAAGCACATGGGGAATAAAAAGGCACAACACAATAGCATGTGTTAGCCATTGGGCTACAGCAGGTAGTTCGAGCTTCTCTTTCCTCTTTCTTAACCTCAATAGATTTATAATATTATAAATGCATGTACTTAGAGTCCCAATATATTCTAGATTAATATATTATCTATAAAGTTATAAACATTTGTAAAAATAATAGCGTGTGTTACATATTGTAGCACAGAACAGTTTGTGCATCGTTTATAATAGAGGCAATAGTATCCGATTTGATCATCACAGTACTTGGACCACAACTTTACACCTCCATATTTAGCAGAACCTTTAATGGCAGGAAGCATTTTTGAAGTAAGATCAGCTACGGGAGTCAATTAGCCAATTCCAGCTCCTGCACGAGCAGCAGGAAGTCCCAAGAAAATTTTGGTAGGTGGAATATATATATGAAGTCCAGTGATTCCATGCACTTTCAAGACTTCCAAAGTATTGGAACAGAGGATTATTGTAACTAGAGGCGGGCAGAACCGAACCGAGCCCGAAAATTTATCGGTTCGGCTCGGTTTTTTTTTTTGTTCGATTCGGTTTTCAATTTTTTTTTTCAAATCCGAAAATCGAACCGAAAAATCGAAAAGTAATATTTAAAATTAAAAATTACCACGTGGCATGTAGAGATTGACGGTTTTTTGGTTTCGGTTCGGTTCGGTTTTTTTAAACTAAAAAACCGAATTTATTAAAACCAAACGAACCGAATAAAAAATTTTAAATCGATTTTTTTAAATTCACAAACCGAACCGAAACCAAAAATTAAAACCGAAACCGAACTGAACCGATGCCCACCCCTAATTGTAACATTAGACCAAAACATAACCGGATAGGCCCGTTTTTTGGCACCCTCATCCAAGCATCAGGGTAAGGACATTGTGGAACTGCTATTAAGTACACTTTCTTGCCTTGCTTGCTATGAGGAAATCAATGTCTTGCAAGATCATCCCAATGCTGGTTTGTGCATCCTCCAATATCAAAATCAATTGCATCCAAATTAGAGGCGTCACCAAGCTGGCGAGAGGATGATTGTCCCCCCAAAGAAGTTGCCCAAAGATCGAAAGATTCACTCTTCACTTTGATTCCTTTTGCTTGATAGAATTTAATGTCGGCGCTCAGATTGGTGCAGCCGTTACTGTATGGATTACTGTTGGGGGGCTTGGCCTAAGATTTTCAGATGTCCAACCCAAAAGACTAGTCTATTGGGTGGAGTGACCTATCCTATTGAGGAACCCAAGTAACTCTTATTTATTAGCCAATGTGAGACACAACTCAACAATCTCCCTCTAGGACGAAACCACTATCGGACCCCGGTTCTATTGTCCAACACACCGGAATTGTTCTACCCCCATATTCTGGCTATTACGGTCTCGCTTTAATACTAGTTGTTGGAGGGGCTTGGTCTAAGATTTTCAGGTGTCCAACCCAAAAGACTAGCTTATTGGGTGGAGTGACATATACTACTTAATTAAGAACCCAAGTAACTTCCCTTTACAAGCCCATGTGGGACACAAGTCAACAATTACAAAGATCAAAAAGAGGTTGACTTGCTCATGGGGCTCCTGCCTATTTCAAAACATTGGAAGAAAGGCTATGTTAAAAAAATCGTAGTTGCTTGCAACGCAAGTCTCCACCAAGGTACCTTCATTTTCATTCTGCAATTCCACCGGCATCAATACCCCGTCACTAGAATTAAGATTGCACTGATGCGTGATGCTACAGAAATTGATGATTTTAATGCCATTTTGCACTCTTCTTTGCTTTTATTAATTCACTCAATGATAACTAGTGTTAATTATTTATCAACCTATTGTTTCTTATGTGTTTAACTTATTGAAATAGTATGCTTTCTTTTTCCTCTTATTATTATATATTATTATTTTTTTGCCTCGCAAGAGTACGTGACTTTACATACAAGTCAATGTCTGAATGATTGTCTCTATCTGATTGACTCGATCTCTGGACCCATGTACGCGGTTTGATGCATTTGACATGTTAAAAGATAATACCAATCACCACAGCCTCTAATGTTCAGTTATATGTAATACACGCTATTATACTCGGTCCAAAGATATTGTTTACTCTTTTGGTCTCTCTCATTTGTCTCTGTCACTTGAACAGTACCCCAGCCGTGAGCCCCATACCAGGAGACACTATTTATGTGAGTGTGCTAAGTTACAGATGCTGTAACTCATGCTTCTTCTTCTAGTAATCGCACTATTAAGTCGTGAGTTTATGGTGAACATCAACTTAGACTCAATGAGAAAATGACAAATGCATGGACAATAACGAGCTACCAATTATCGCTGTCTAATTTATATCTGTGTCACGGTCATGTGCTTGTATACTATTGAGAAGATATTTATGGCTTTGGAAGAACTTGCACGTTGTTGTCTAACAAGCGAAGTTTACTGCAGACCCGGCCCGGCAGACTTCATTGACCAACTTTAATAAGCTTTACGGAGAATTCCCCATCTGCGAATAAGATACATATTTTTCCATTTTTATTGAATGTTGTTCTATCCTTTCAAACTTTAATAAGTTTCATATAGTGGCTACAAAAGTCTTGCCACTTGCACCTGCACATTGTGAAGTCTCCTGAGAATAGTGTGCCTTTTCGACTTGATCAACGGTCATGCATGATTCTCATGAATTCGGAAAGGGGTAAAAGTCAAGTCCAAAAGGGAGAATAAGAGAATATTTCCAACTTCCAAGCCGCTGATGATATTAATCGATTGATTCTTTATGTGGTTCTCTTATTGGACATTTTTACAATTGCAATTAAAGCATTGATTGAAATGTAGATTGAATCTTTCAAAAGATGTTGTTGATAAGGAATGAAAGGAAACGCTGTCTTTAATCTTTATAAAGAGTGAAATTATAAATTTATATTTTATAAATAGACGGTTATCTGAAATGAAAACTTATATATATATATATTTTATAAGAAAGGAGTTTTTAGTGCGACGGTTATCTGTCGCACTAAAATGCAGTGTTGATTCAGTGCGACAGGCACCTGTCCTACTACCTGTCGCACTAATTCAGCGTGTCTTACTAAGTTTTTGAAAACCTTACGAAGCTCATAACTTAGACTACATGTGTCTGTTTTGGGCGTATAATATACCGTTTTAAAGCTTACAACGAGACGAATTAAAGTATATTATTACAACAGGCTCTCATAGCACCAAAATATAGTAAAATTAAATCTTTCTTTTAGTGCGACATGCACAGACAGATTCAATGTTACTATCTTTTGGTGCGATATATGCTTGTCGCACTAACATGCTTTAATTCGTCTCGTTGCAAGCTTCGAAACGGTATATTATACGCCCAAAACGAACACATGTAGCCTAAGTTATGAGCTTCGTAAAGTTTCTGGAAACTTAGTGAGACAGGCAGTGGGACAGGTGCCTGTCGCACTGAATCAACACTGTGTTTTAGTGCGACAAGCACCTGTCCCACTACCTGCCGCACTAACTCAGTCTATCTCACTAAATCTGGATTTCATTTTTTTTTTCTGCAAATTTCTCTTTTCTTCAATTATTTTTTTGATTTCTCAACTCAAACTAAGTGTTTTAAGAAATTACATTGTTTCATGAATGAAAAATAACAACATTTGCAATAAAGCCATATCAATTTCGAACCTAAACGCTAACATTAATACATTAAAGCTTTATATTGTAGAAGAACTTACAAAACCTTAAGAAACTTTCTCATTAATGATTATATCTTTAGTTATATAATATTTGTTTGATGGGATTTGGTGATTTGTTAATAATGATGAGGTTTGGTGATTTGTTGAGAGTGTTGAGAGTGTTTGAGTGTTGAACGTGTGGCTTTTTTGTGCTGGATTTTGAGAGTGGCATTTCCTTGAAAATTTGATGAAAGTGATGAGGGTAATTTGGTCCAAAAAATTTGTATTTAGCTAGTTATGATAGAAAAAAATTTAAGGGTTAGTTGTGAAAAATTCTAAAGTTTTATGGTTATTTTTGTAAATTTCCCATGTTAACAAGATAATGCAGCTAGCAAGCAGTATTTCGAGTTTTGGAGATCAAAGCAATTACCTTAGACATCTCCAATGCTTAACACTATTTTGGTGTAACACTAACACAAAAAATGTATATTTTTCACACCAAATTACTATTTCATCTCCAACTCATTTACACCAAAAAGAATATTCTTCTTTTTATTCTTTTAATTCTCAAGAATTAATTCAATTAACACAATAAATATTACTATTAATATAGATAATTAAGTAATAAGTAATTTCAAATCGATTAACAAAATAAATATAGAAAATATTAGTATAATTTTATGCTAGTAGTAGTAGTAGCTTTTTAATTTGTGTTAATTTAATTTTGTATTTTTAATTTTTTAATATGTAATCTAGGTTGTTGGCATTTTATTTTTATTATTAATTTTTGTGTTGAATATTTTTTATTTAAAATATTAGTATAATATTCAAAAATTAAAAAATGAAATAAAAAAATAATAATAATAACTTAAAATATTATATAAAATAGGACATATATGTAAATAAGAAAAAATAATAACATATTTGGAACATTTTTTCCTTAGCACCAAACGATTTGGTGGAATACTATTCATAACACCATTTTGGTGTTGGTTTTGGTGTTACATTGGAGAAGCATTTTACACTAAAAATGGTGTAAAATGTGGTTTGGTGTTAGTTTTGGTGTCATGTTAGAGATGGCTGTTACATTTTATACTTCTGCCCAATGGTTGTGGAAATCCATTAAGACAGACTAGCAAATCAGATGAGGAAATTAAGAGAGAATACTTTTAAGACCACACAAATCCATGAATATATTTATAAATGACAGATGCATAAACATCACAAATAGAATATAAACATTACACAACTAAACAAGCAACTGATATGGGTAATATGAGCTGGTAGTTTAGAGCTTTAGGATCAGACATGGCTCTTGATGGAAGAACTATATCCACTTTGATCATCATAATACTTTGACCAGAGCATCACACCTCCATATTTGGCAGAACTTTTAATGGCTGGAAGCACCTTCGAGATGAGATCGGCTGCTGGAATGAAGCCACTACCTGCAGCAGCAGGGGATGCGGGCAGTCCCAAGAAAATTTTGCTGGCAGGAATATCTGAAGTCCACTGTTTCCAGGCATTTAAGAGGTTGCCAATATTCCCAGAAGAATATTGACAAGGTGGATTGTTGTAAAACTGGACCCAGACATAGTCAAAAACACCAGTCTTGAGGGCATTTCCTATCCAAGCGTCGGGAAATGGGCATTGAGGTGCTGCAGTAACGTACACCTTCTTGCCTTTCTGGCTGTAGCCAGCTAGAAATCTTGCAAGCTCACCCCAGTGTTGGCTGGTTCCTCCTTCGATGTCTAAGTCAATTCCATCTAAAACAGCCGGGCCAAGTGGACGAGATGAGGATTGTCCACCCAAGAAGTTGTTCCAAAGGTAAGTAGCAACTTGCTTAGCGTCCTGAGTGGAGGTAAGCGAGTAGCTACCAGCAGCACCTCCTAGAGAAAGTAAGACGTTCACACCTTTGGCCTGACATGATTTAATGTCAGAGCTCAAGCCAGTGCAGCCATTGCTGTACGGATCACAATGACCGGCGAGGTTTATCACGGGAGTCTGGCCATTGCCAAAAGTTGCTAGAAAAGATAATATCACATATTCATAGTTTCCTGTACCACAAGTCTCCTTCAGGGTGCCCTCGTTGCCATTCTGACCCCAATAGATTGCAATTTTGCCGGCATTTGAACCTATTGCTAGCATTAGCAGCAATGAGGAGACAAATGAAAGTGAGATTGCTGGTCGAAATGCCATTATACTCAAGTTTGCAAGCAGCTTGAATTACTCTATATGCTTATTTAACTTCTGTGCAGAGTTATGTTGAGAGACCTTCCATTTTCATTTTATATTAGAAGGATGCCCCTCACACAACAAAATCTTTGGCCTTTGGTATATACTAATCTTGGCGTGCCTTAATGGTTGCTTTAAGTGATTGAAGCTAAATTAGTTTATTTGAATGTTGGCTTGTCTCTTAGCTTTTGTTCAGTACTTTGTCAGGTGTCTTATTTTGTCATCCTTACTTCTGAAGAAAATGAGTGTTGTTTACATTTTACAATAGCAGTAAAAAATATCCAGGCAAATGGAATGAAACTAATCAAGAAAGACTATTGATTAGTTTAATATCGATAATGCACTGAAAGATATCTGAAAGATAATGCAGAGCAGAACAAGAAAATGCAGATTGAAATTTATATTATATCGATTCCTTTATCAATTTTCTAGTCTTAGTGTTTCTTTGAAACATTTAATTATACATGTTTGGTTCTGGAAAGCTAGCGCTCGCTGTTAATCTTCTTTCTTTGTTCCCTCCCTTGCCCCCATTCGCGTACTATCTTATTTGAGCATAAGAACTATATTCAAATTACAATTTTCCTTGCAACTTGCTGGACACCATATTAAAAGATTGGATGCATATGTCGAATGCACTGAAACCCTTGTGTGATCAACTACAGCTACTTGGAGCCTTGAAACTCTTTGATGGCAAAACTAACAACTCAACCTGAGCCTTTTTGCTGTAGAAACAAAATAAAAATAAAAAAGTGCTTGTTACGACAACCCTACCACAGCAAAAACAGCTATTGACATTGTCACTTACGAAATACGGTGCATTTTTTTAAAAAAAATATTTATCTTTTAAAGAAGACATTGTCTTTTACTTTATTTTAAATTAGTGGCTGAGTAGATTATGGGAATCTTTCTCAATTATTGAGTGAACGCAGTCTCCCTCGATTATTAGAAATGATTAAAATTTAAATAGTAGTTTATAAGAATTAATGTAAATTAAATATTTTAATTTGTCCATATCAATTATAATCACATATCATATAAGTTATAATCTTAAATAATAGTCTCGTGTAATAAAAAAAATATTAGTAAAAAAATAACGATAAACATATAAAATTTTTTATTATAAATGTTACAATAATTTGTCAATTAATTATATTATATAAAAAATTTGAGATATGCACTTGTAATAGAAAAATCATCCTTTACGCTAAAAGCGACAAAACCTAATCTAACGCCAAAGTCACTGTTAGCCGGCGGCATCATCTTGAACATTCTGGCAACGGCGCCGATGTAAAGCTTCCAACCATCAATTTCATTGAGGCCAGGGAATAAGAATAATAGATCGTAAATTGAAGCGAAACGGACAATGAGATATTGAAGGCGCAGAAGAGGACTGTCGCGCGCAGCGATGTCAGCAAGGGCCCGCCGGTCGTCGCTCGTGATCTCGCCGTCCTTCACATGTCCTCTATTGATCCTGGATTAACCTCCGATTCTTCTCTTAAGTAAAATCCATATCTCTCTCTATCAATGAACATGTAACTGTGTAGTAGTTTGTCTTTATGTGAATAATCCATTGAATTTGAAAATGAGAAGCAAAAATGATTGTGAAATCGTAACTGAATGCAATTGTATGAGTTGTTACTGATTATTTGTTGATTTTAGTTGCAATTGTATGCATTTGAAGTGTTTGTGAGTTGCTTTTGGATTTACGTGCTTTTGTAATGTTAGAAGTGGGAATAGAGGTGCTGCGTGGAAGGCTGGAAGCATAAGAGTGGAGTGTTTTAAGTTTCATTTTTGTAAGCCAATTGATAGAATTCATTCTTAATAGCAATATTCTACTGTGTTGGTACTTTACATTTCAAGGTTAGATTAACTGCTCAGTGTGTCCTCCTTGTTGCCCTTTGATATTGATGTCCTGTTAATTCCTTCACATCTGCAGTACTGTCTGCAAACCTATCAAACTCTGATGCCAATAAGGAGGCCAAAATGCGACTGGGAGTTTGCCAACGCTAGGTTAAAAAAGGAAAAATTATGCGAGTACTTGCATCCTAGAGTGCCGTTTTAGAAGGGCCTTTTTCTTATCTGCTGTTAGATTGATTAATAAAGCATACAAGTTCAGAAAGAGAAAACTCGTTGTAGAAATTCTTGCCAAGGTAGCTTTCTTGAATTTTTTCTTTTTTCCCCAGCTTGACCTCTTGGTATGCTTCCTTTACATTTTGTTTCATTGTTTCTGTATGTTATCAGTGCTAATTAATTTTGTGATGACTCCTAGATTTCTCTGATTCTGAATTCCCAGCACGTATATAGACCATTATTTTCCTTGTTTGATTTAGGAAATACATATCATAGGGAGAACATGACTTCAATTTTGCATGAACTAAGCATCATTCTTAAAAGTTAAGATTTTTTGCTTTTAATGGCTGTGGCTGACTCTATACATAGTTAATGTTATGACTGTTTTTAGAATTCCATGTTTATATTTTCGTCGGAGGAGTTCCAGTAGACTAATAGGTCAAGAAAGACCAACAGTGACCTCAGGTAAAATTATTAAAATGCCTTTCATACATATGTCATTCAGTTTTTTGTTAAATTTTTCTGTTATTTTTAAATTAAGAACTTCTAGCACACCATTATATATAATCACTGTTCTGTCATAATTTAGTGACAACTCATTGTTAATTTCTCCTTTTTGTTTGCTCTTGTATTATGAAAAGATACCTTATATGGGCATCATAAATAACTCCAAGTTTCATGACCAAAAGTTTTGGAATGTTTCATAAATTTTACATCAAATATTGGCTCATCCCAGTCGTGAAAAAAAAAAAATAGAAATGAGATATTTTTTGAGGAACTTGGGAAAAAAATAATAAAACCTAATTTTACTTTGGTTGGTTTTTGTGTCCTTTTGTATTTGTCTTTTGCTTGACCTGGATAGAACCAACAAATATATGCACTCATGGTGACCATAAGCTCCTGGTTGTATGAACCTGGATCCTCTGATTGTATATAAGCCTCTCTTCTTTCATTTCTCTTCCACATTACTATTTGTCAAACAACCCACATGGAAACCTCAAGCCCTTTAACCATTGAGAGTTTTTCATACAGTTGGTTATCAAATGTAGAACCCCCTTTGGATGGCATTGATGAGCCTCTTCGAACATCTCTTGACAGCTCCCCTGAAGCCATCTCAAAGGAATTGGCTCAGAACTTCAATTTTGACAGTCCTACATCTCAATCTTCAGCAGCTCTTCTTCATGCTGATGAACTTTTTTCTGATGGCCTCATCAAACCTGTATTTGCTGGCCCTTCAAAGATATTAGATGCCAGTACTTCAGGTTTGATTACAGTCCTGCCTGGTTCTTCATTTTCTTCAAGAAATGTGATTCCAGTCTTTCAGGGCCATTTTCGTTTGCTTAGTAAATGGAGAATATCATTCAAGAAAAATTTTCTGAAATGTTTTGGATATCTCAGACCTCACTGCCATAATATCGGAAGCTCAAGGAAAAGGAGTAGTAGGGTTGATGATATTGACAGGAGAGAACGGGAAGTTAAGAGTTGGAGCAGTTCACCACAAGCATCTCCACCACCAAGTGCAAAATATTCAGTGGGTGTGGGTGATTGGTATGATATTGAGAACTCAATTTACGAAGCGATTCTCCATTGCAAAAGATCAATTGGTATGTTCCTGCTAAAGTAGCAGTCTCTTTTCTCATGCTTATGATTATTACTGATAATGAATCTCTGTGGTCATTGATCATTTTCTACATTTTGTTTTCAGAGAAATAATTATTGAATAGGGAAAGAGAGTTGGAGGAGAGAGCTTCCAGAAATGTACTCAAGAGACTCGGCACAACTTGTCCCTGATTTGTCCATTCCTGTGTGTTCCTTCTTTGTTAATGTGAAATTTTATCTTATGAAGTCGACTGTCAAATGACATAAAATTTACATTATTAATGCTGTTTTTTTCATTATTTATAAGGATTAAATTACTATTATTATTTGTCATCTTCTCCTTGTAAGAATAAAAAGTTTCCCATCAGTATTGGTTAAGCTAACTAGGTTTTTGTTTTCTAATTTTTGTTGTTTTGTATCTTTTTTCTATGCGACCGTGCTAGTAACGCCTTGAGCCATCACGCATATCAAATATCATGCCTTTGTGAGACATGGCTGTGCCATCACGCATATCATTTTTATAGCTGGCCTGGTGATATGCCAACCAATTTCACGCCTTGAGCCATTACACAACACTCTTGCAAGAAACCACGTGTTGGAAAATGAGATTCATTCCACATTGAGCACCACAGTTAGCACAAAACGGTGCGTTTTGTGCTAACTATAAAATGCTCAATGTGGCACGCGTGAGTCACATGAGAACAGGTCTCACACCACACACACAAGCGTGAACAGATCTCACATTGCAGCATTCACGCATCTCGGCTCTCGCCGTCGGTTCTCCCTCTCACCTCACGCCAAATCTCACCCTCTCACCTCATGCCAAATTTTACCGCGCTCCCTTCTCACAGTCGGCTTCTCTCTCTCGCCGTGGGTCTCTCCACAAATCTCACCTCGGAAATTTGGAAAATTTGTGAAGATTCAGCTGGAATTGTGTTAATTTGTGGTGGTTGTATCTGTGGTCAAGTTTTACATTTGTAATTGATTTGTACTAACAAGTGAGTTTAGATTGATTAGTAATTGCATTTAGATTGATTGTTGAGTGAAGTAAAAGAAGAGTGCTCTTGTACCAGTGAAGTAGTTAATATAAAGATTTTGTATATTTCTTGGATTCCTTTGCTAAATGCAGCTCCCTTGAAAAATCATTTAACAATAACACTTAACTCAACCTGGCACATGATGTGTTGCATACTAACAGCTTGATCTTTTGCTGATTGTTATCAAAACCAGAATTGCAACCCAAATATATCTGACTGTTTGCTTATTCAGCGAAATAAAGATGCCTTTTAGTGATGTGGGAGATGCAATCGGCGAGGGAGAGAGAGAGAATCAGCTTGTGGTGCAAGTCAATTTCTGAGCTGTGTTATGTGAGTAGCGAGTGAGCAGCGTGTATTGTGTGTGATACGTGAAGTGTGGACAACTTATATTTAACTAAAACGCACCGTTCGGTTCTAAGCGTGGTGCTAAATGTGGTGAGAATATCGCTGTTGGTGTTACAAATCGCGTGCTACTGGTCAAAGTTATTTGTGTTATTCTCTCAAGTATAGCCTCATGGCAATGAAATCTCTCACTCACAGTTGAGTGGAATTCAAATCGAGTCACCGTATACTAACAAAAGATTTTACCAAATGGAACTAATTAATTACTGTCTACTGAAGTTCATGTGAGGAGAATACATATATTTAAATAAATGAAAAATGTGTCCCCTTTTGTTTTGAATATTTTAAAATATTTAATATTGAGACATACCAAGAACAAAATCTCATACAACGTTACGGTAAAACAGTAAGAAAAAAAAATATCTCGGAATATACTTTCAAACTTAGTCAATGGACATAGTCAATGTGAATGTTCATTAACATCAATGAGACATTATTAAAACTGCTTGCAATATTGAGAATTTTCAAGTGATGATCACATGAGAACAAATGCGACAAATAAGATATATAAATTCTCTTCTTGGAATTTCTTCTTCATTACCAAAAGTAGAACCGCAACAATTAAGAGTGTGTTTGAGATTGCATTATTTGTATTAGCTTCCAAATAATTAATTCTTATAAAGATTTTCAAATAATCAAATTTCCAAATGATTTACTAAATTGAAGTTATTTCAACATTTTATATGGGAACGCAAAATCAGTTATTACTTGACACATTAATTAAGAAACAAAGATCAATAGATTTAATAAAGAATTGAATGATTGTTTTAAATATTATGGAGGATTGGTCTACTCAGGTCAGTATACACTCAACCGAACCAATTAAGATTAAAGGGGTCAAACATTTCAAAGAAATCAACAGTTGCAACTTCTGTCACTACTCTTAGGAAAAATTTGTTTTCGTTTTAATTTTGGTATTGGGCCAAAAGCCGTAATTTGTCTTCGTTTTAGAGTAACGTTAATACCCTTTAATCATCCTCATAACACTCTTTCCTCATGTAATTACATTTATGGACAATCATAAAATTTTAGTTTAAACTCATCAACTATTTCTCTCTCTTCAAACTGTCATAAAACCCACACATTCTCTATTATTTGATTTCGCTGCAAACTCTTTCAAATTGTTATTCTCTATTCGTTATTCGTTTGTGGCTCCTCATCTATCCTCTTTTAAAAAATAATCTTTGTTTCTTTTCTTTTTGTTATATATTCAGTAATCTCATTTGGAAAAAAAAAAATAATAATAATTCAAAACAATTTGTCAGAAGTGGGATTTGAACCCACGCCCTCTTTCGAAGACCAGAACTTGAGTCTGGCGCCTTAGACCACTCGGCCATCCTGACGTTATTGATTTGAAACCTATGATAGCATTATAGATTTCTTCTTCTCTTGAAGCATTCAACAAACTAGGGGGATGAATTTGTAATGTTTTCTTATTTTCACTCGGTTGCTCAAACCTTTGAGGTCATCGGAAGCTAAATCTGTATTAGGTTAATGAACAAGAAGTCGTGTATAATAGCTTGTATTTCTTTTTTTCCCCGGGTTATCGGTTAAAGTGGCAATTGTTTTGTCATTTATTTATCGTTAACAAAAATGAATACAATATCTTGTCAATCGGAGCCGCCTCCGCCTCCTCATTGGTTCCCTTTCTTACCGCCAGACCCGCCGAGGTCAAATGCTTTTTGGGAGACCAGAAACATTTACAATCAGCTGAAAGAATTGCAAGCAACTCTTAATCTCGCTGAAGCCATGTATGGATGTACTATTTGTACTTGTTTATTTCGATTTTATAGTAATTTGTCTGTCTTGTTTTACAAATTATTCTTAATCAAATTATGAACTTAAACAGGCAGAAAGAACTACAGATGTTGATGGTTATGAAAGATAATAAAGGGCCTGTGCAAACCGTCGACAATTGTTCAAGTGATCATTCTGTTTCTGGGTTTTTGAAGTATTTAGAGGATAGGAGGATTGATTTGGAATCCCAAGAAACCCTTTCGGTCGATGCTGCAAACTCTTTTATGGGAAAATTAAGAGTTCAACTGGAGCCTTTTAGGTTTGTTGCAGATGAAACGACTCCATGGGAGGAAAAATCAGCTGCAATTAGATTGGTTAATAAAGCACACAAGTCCAAACGAAATAAACTATGGAGGAAAAGAAAAAGGAAATGCGTTGCAGAAATGCTCGCCAAGGTAGCTTTTTTCTATGTTTGTTCTAACTAGTTGTGCTCTCTTCTTGACATATGATGATGAGTGCTTGTTTTGTCTGTTTAATTTCTGTTATTTTGAGCTTTAGAAGCATGAACGATTCGAACAAGCTGATCGAGAAGCTGATGAGTGCAGGGCTAGGGAGATTGCCAAGGATATAGCAAAGCAGAAGGTAACATTATTGTCCATTGGATACTAAGAATGATTTTCTAAAATGGATGAAGCCTACCTATAAATGTTTCAGTTTATCCCTGACTTGGGATGGTGATCATTGAGGAATCCTATATAGTTCCAGTGTAATGTTAGTTTGAACTTGTGAAATCATCAAGCCATGCTAAACCACTTCAAAACTTGGAACCTTGGTCGTTCCATTCGGTTTGTGTCAGTCTCCAGTAGTTCATGGACTACCGAGATTAACCGCTTCACTCTTAATGAATATATATATATATTCATTAAGAGTGAAGCGGTATATTTTCTTTTTATCCTGTTTCAGTCTTAACTGTTTGTTAATTTAGTAACTGAGCACATGGCCTTTCAGGTTGAAAAGATGAATGAAATTGCAAAGCTTAAAGCAAGAGAGGAGAAAAAGAAACTAGAATCTGAGGTAGGTAAGAGTTGAAAGTATAAGTATGAAATTTAGCCTACGTTCAATAACTATCAGCTTGTTTGCTACTTTTCTATGCATGATTATCATAATTGGAAAGACTTATTTATCGTGCTGTGTTTTTTATAAGTTGGACCTTCTGATCTGCATTAGATTAGTTCTTATGCTAAGTGTTTCTTTTTCACTCTGTCCACTTGTATAGTCTTTATATGACAGACATCTCTTTTATACTAACGATCTTCTTTATATGAGAGACATCTCTTTTATACTAATGATCTTTGGAAAATATAATTGGTTATCCTGCGTAGTTTTGGTCTGCAAACTGGTCTCATTTAGCCGTTTCCTTCTGTTGCCCTTGGGTTTTCCATTCATATGCAATGTTTTATATTTCAGCTTGAGCTGGTTTTGATTGTGGAGAAGTTGCAAGAATTGCGGTCTATACGGATCCGAAAATTGAAGAAACAAGGTGTGCTCAATAAAATTTCATTATGCTTTTTATACACTCTGCTTGTACCAGTGGTGAAGTTTGATTGAGGACACCACTGGTACTATTTGCATATTTCTTTTGTAACAACTACTATATATGCTTTTTGTGATGCACCCCTATCTTGCATCAGTTTAACAGTACACTTTTTCTGTCGCGACTGCTTTTTATGATAACAAAGGAACAACATAATTATTTTTCTTTTTGTAACTTAAGAGTAAGCATATTTTACGTACTAAAAGTTAAACTTAACAATTATTGATCATTACAAAATGCCTGTGACAATTATTTAAACTGACAGAATAGAAACCACTGATGGTTTTCTTGCCTATCAACTTTTCATCTCTGTGTTGTAAACCTTCCTTTTATTTCATTTAAATATAAAAGACCCACTTTGACTACTTGTGGGAAGGGCGGCTAGTTAAGCTGGTATATTATTACTTTGTGTGTGTGCATGTAAACAATGTATGGTGTCTATTTTCATAAATAAATCTTATGGTAAATGAGACTCAAGGTTTTGGTGGTTGTAAAATTATACAGGTCATTTTCTGCCGGAGGAGGATGACAAATTTCTTGAAAGAGTTCGAGCTGCAGTTGAGGAAGAAGAGCGCCAAGCTTTTGCAGCAGCCGATACAGATGCTGCTAGGGATGCCATTGCAACTGCAGAGGAATCTAGAAAAGCCATTCAGAATTCTGAACCCTTGTTAAAAGATGGAAGCGGTAATGATGGTGTAATTGAGGAAAAGGAGGATGGAGTGTCTGAGAGCAAACACCTAAGGGAGACAAGTGATAACACTGACAAAGGATCTGAGAGGCATGGTTATGCGGGGTTATATGATTATGTGTCAAACTTACCGATGGAATTCTATCACTACTATCACGGCAGCAATACTGACATTGGCACACTTATTGGGGTATTTTCAGCTATTTTCTTTCAAATCTGCCTTCGTAGGTGCTCTTTGGAGGCAATACGCGGCTTGCCACAAATTTGGAAGCCATTTTTAAATTCTGTGAGCCGGAGAGGCGCTAGTTTAATTTACTGAGCTTCAACTGGCCTCATGTTAGCTGACACTTGCATATACCATAGGATTGTTATGATGATTGGGAGCACATGGTCTTAAGCTGATGTTGCACTTTTCTTGCAGGTTCGAAGAACATGGGATGCATATATCAGACCAGGAGGAAGGTAGGATGTTAAATCTTTTTCTGCTTTCGCATTGAAATATCATTTTTGTATGACGGTAAACCAACATTTTCTTTTGGCCACAGAATAAGGTAAAGTAGGCTATAGGCAACTCGCAAAATTTGTAAAATTTACATTGCTTTGTCTAATTCTGTTCTGTGCTACTTAACTTGGTTGCAGTCGCATTCCTGGGCATTGGGTTCAGCCACCACCACCATCAGATGAGATATGGGCATCTTACTTAGTGATGCCTAAATGATGCCTAACTTAACTGTCAATCTGTCATCAATTGGAGTCGTCTTCAGCTTGTGTCTACCGGATGCGAGTACTGATGTCAGACTTAATCTTCATGGTTATAAACCTTACATTGTTATACAGAAATGTAACTGGGAAGATAATATTCACGCTTGATTTCGTAGATCAGTGCATAGCATATGTCATCATCTTAGTTGTGGTAATCAGAGGAAGCTCGATTCCCATAATCCCATTGGTTTCAGCAGTATACTGTTTCGCCCAATCATTCACTGATCTTTTACAACCAATGACTGATCTTTTACAATCATTCACTGCCTAAACAGTATTATTGGAATAAAATATTTTTATTTATTATTTATTTCAATTATGTCCGTTTTTTGTTTTGATTCAAAGTAAGGAATTCAAATTAAAGGCAGATATTTTAACAGATCATCTAAATTTTCATGTTTTAATTTTTGTATTGATTTAATTTCATAATTTTATTTAATTTTTTAATATTAATCTAAACAAATCAGATTTTTTTTTCTTTTTTGGTGTGTTATAATTTAAACCTTAAAAACATATTATTTTAGTTTTATTTAACTAATTAATTTATTTATATCTTTTTTTTTTTAAAATTTTAAGTAGTAAAATTTTTAATCCTCAACTAGTCCTCAGATCCGTGAACTCTAAATGTCCAGATCGCCACAGTATATGCCAGCCATGTTTTCATAGTTACATGTTTCTTTTCCCTTTCCATTATGATTGATTGGAGTAATTTATTTAGTGCCTTCTTATAATATGCAAATTAACCAGTGGTCACAAAACTCCACTCCTCTGATGAAAAAAAAAAACTGGTTAGGCCTATGACACAAACAATAATTAAGCCACAATAAGGTGGTGAAACAAACGTTAAGGAAAGAGGGGAAAAAAAAGTGTAGCCGAGGGTTCCGGATGCTCCAAAAATCGAGAAGTTGAGGGCATCCTACTGTTCGGCTAATCAATCTGCGAAGGGTTTGTCTAAATTGTTAGAGAGATCTCATTTTCAGAGGTATCACCTCCCTGCTGGGACCTTCGCTTGCGAAAAATATGATTAACCAGACGTTTGCAAGCTCTCAAATTATGAGAAAGACTGTGCGAAAATCGGATCTGAAAATGAACCGAACCAAAAGAACGTCTGAAATAGACTTCGGATTCGGATGATCGACTTTCGGTACCCATCCATTTCCGAAGGCAAACTTGGATGAAAGTGCATTAATTAAGCACTCCCTCCATAGGTCCTTCGTTTTTCCAAACACTAGCAAAAGTTTCAATATTCTAGATTTACAAGTGTACACGATGCTCAGCGAATACGAACCAAAACAGAAAGGCTCACGTTAAGGAATGGATAAAGGATCCATAATCACGAATGTACTGTTTAGTATAATCTTCATCGCATCTACTTCTCTAAAGAGACAAATGGACGGAAAAGCAAAAAGGAGGAAAATATTAAAAAAAAAACAAACTAGAAACCCTAACAAATTTCAAACACACTATTGATGCTGCGCTGCTTGCGTCCTTATATAGTGGAGGTGTTGAAAGTACTGGTGTCCTGGACTGTTGGGTGAATTCTAAGTGATGATTGGGCCTCTAGGTTGCAGGCTCACAAGTCCAAAAGCCCAAAAAGGGAAATCAGAAAAAGAACCATATATTTATTATATAATAAATTGGGGGTAAAACAGAGAGGACCGACACGAACCGGAATACCGGACACTATATATGTTAGCGACTTATTTCGGCTTACTTACTCATAAATTGAAGTTGTAACGGGCCATTATTGATGTACCTTACCCGCTCAGAATCCAAAAAAGTCGATCTCATTCTCTCACTAATGCGTTCTAAAACCAAGTACTGTAATTACATTTAATTTATAATTACAAGAAAACCAATCGCTTGCTGTTTCAATCTCAGATCTACATATAAAACCTTCACCGACAAGTTTCTCCGCCAAAATTAATAAACCTCGAAGGCAAATTTAAATCTAAATTTCTTTTAATCTCTCTCTTTCAATTTGGATTTGGATTGAAGGATGAGGGGCACCGTAGCGAATTATAAGGAAAACCTAAACAAGATCGCACTTGATGTGCACCAAGACGACGATGGGGAAGAGCTCAAGATCTACGGTTCACGCAATGGAGACGACATGTCGGTCTCTGATCGTAGAAATTCTCACAGGTTTGCCAATTCAAACTCCGTTTCCTGGTCTCCGGTATCAAATGGTACCGAATCACCGCATTATCCTGAGGTATATTTAAAATTTATGCCCTAATTTATTACAACAATGTTATGTTTGTGTGTTTGATTTCTATGGTCGTGAATCCTTGAAATTTTGAATGTTTTGTAAATTCTCTTAGCTGCTTCCCTTTTTTTTTTTTGGTTTTAATTCTTGTAGATTGAACGATATAAAGCGGAAATTAAGAGGCTTCAAGAATCCGAGGCAGAAATTAAAGCATTATCAGTTAATTATGCGGCCTTGTTAAAAGAGAAAGAGGTACTCTGCTGACTCTTTTCTTTTTTCTGTTTGAAGTTAGTAGTACATTACATGCAACAATATTGAAAAACATTAACAAGTGACAAAATCTTTTTGGGCTGTAGTTATTTCCTTTTTTTTAATGTGTGGAAGTGAAAGTGTTCATTTGATAAATAACACTGTAACAAATGGCTGAAACCTAGCTGCATATAAAGCATTGCATCTAGTCTTTTGGATATATTAGTCTATATCTTTAGCATTATCCTACTTGAGGTTATGGTTATGCACTGTGAACCATTGGTTGGGTTGACCAACTATTCTATACATTAGTTTTCCCTGATAAATTTCTCCTTCCTCCCGTAATTGCCATTTGCAGGAACAGATTTCCAGATTGAATGGAGAATATGGCTCTTTGAAGCAAAATCTGGATGCAACGAATGCTGCTCTGAATGCATTTAGAAATGGGAATTCGAAAGCATCAAGTAACGGCAATAGTGTCCCAAAGGTAGTTGCTCAGATCTCATTTAAAGTTCATCATGCCAGAATTTTATTGTTATTTTTGTGTTTTTACGTTTTGGTGTAGTTCTTAATTTTATGTTTCTCTGTAGTTCTTAATCTGCTTTGTTTAGGTCGTAATTTGCTTGAATTTGAAATATTTACTTGAATGTGGTTGTTAATATGTTTTGATCACATTTATCAAGTGTACCATTTCTGATGTTATTTTGCGCTGCAGTTATCTTGCACAAATATGATTTACAGATTTAGGAAAAGGCCAGCCTGTATGGCTACACTGTGTAATGCATCTTGGCACATGATTATCTGGCCATGGTATATGACCTTCTGTTGCCGCTGCTTCATTATTAATTTGCTGGCTATATACTTTGGCCTTCAATTAGTTTAGTTCTTTAGAAACCTAGGGATAAACAAATTCAGTGACTTATAACTTTTGAAGTTTTCTATTGTTCTAGGATTTCTGATATGATGTCTCAGTATCCTATTTATGCTTAGTGGAGTGGGCATGCTTAGTTTTTATATTAAGCTATTGTGAGAATCTAAGTGAAAGCTAGTTGTCACAAAATTTCAAATGTGCATATGAAAACCTAATGGTTGGCGTGGATGGCCTAACGGTCAGAACTCAATGGCTTCATCACATTTTTTAACTTCAATTTATTTTTTAATCCATTATGTAATATGTTGACTGAAATACTTAGGTAGTGTGTTTATCGTCAGGGTGGTGAACTTTATGCTAAAGTTGATTAATTTCCATTTTTCTCTGACAATCGATTATTTTGTTTGTTGTTGTGGGCATGTTGTCTGCTTTTAAATATAATTTTCCTGTTGCAGAGTTGAAACATCATGCTATACTTTTGTAATTAGAAAAAGTAGCTTATTAATAAACTCTTGAGTATATCCTGAAATAGCTGTAATTTGTATAGGGTAGTGGTGATCTATCACCAAGCAGACAGCATAAGCTTACTGCTCAAGTGAAAAACCGCCACGCTGGAAATCAAATGCAGAATGGTTTCTCTAAACAAGATGGAGTGAGCAATGGTTCACATGCTTTACAAACTGAAGTTGTACAAAGTAGTAAGATGGAAGGGAAAGAAAAGGTAATGGCATTTTGCTTTTCATTTATCTTAGAGGAACAAATCTTTGTTAAACCCTATGCCTCACCTGCTTCATATTTTAGGTTTTGATCTTGATATGAATGTTTCTGAAAATTTATTAATTGGCTAAATGCTTGTTTAGTCCCTATAGTTTGACTTAAGTGCCCATTTAGTCCATATATTTTAAAAAGTATCTCATGACACCCATGCCGTAAAATATATTACACTCATATCCTTACTTTTTTCTTTCCTTTTACAATAATACCCTTGCAACAATATTCTTGGGGATGTTAATAAAAAGAAAAAAATGATAATTTTTCAAATTAACCTTAAAAGTAACACAAAAATTTACACAAACTTTATATTATTATTTTACTCTTAGGATTAATTTGTAAATTAATTTTTTTATAAAATAATTATTAGTAAGATTGTTGTAAGGATATTAAGCATTGCTTTAAATTGGCTGATATTAATTTATTTATAAATAATTATTAGTAAGATTATTGCACAAGTCCAAAAAATACTAGTTCTTTTACACTAATATTTATTGGTACTAATAAATAATTATTAGTTAATTTGCTAATTAACTTCTTTATAGATAAATTATTGGTGAATTTACTAATAAATAATTATTAGTTAATTTGCTAATTAACTTCTTTATAGATAAATTAATTAATGTCAAGAATATTGGTGGAAAGTATTATTGTAAAAGAAAGGAAAAAGAAAGGTGACATTTTTAACTGCAAGTGTATTTTGAGGTATTTTTTAAAATATAGAGACTAAACGGGCACTTAAGTCAAAATATAAGGACTAAACGAGCACTTAAGTCAAAATATAGGGACTAAACGAGCATTTAGCCTTATTAATTTAATTATTATAATGTGGCTCCTCATTTTATAAAAAGACATGCTTTTGCTGCTTTTGACCATTTTTTCCTTTTTTTGAGTACCATTTGAATTAATTTCTGTATTATTATAATTCTTTACTTTTCTTCTATTTTTACCTTTTCCATTTTTTTCTGATGAATGAACTTGAGAATGCATATATGAATGCCTTCTAGGAGCTTGCAGATTTGCTGGAAGAGAAAAATAGGTCCCTGGCCGCAGAACGAGCAGCTCATGAGTCTCAAATAAAACAACTTAGGATGGAGCTTGAACAAGAATGCAATAAATTCGCTAATGTACAGTTAAAATTACAAGGTATATTTCTGCAAGGAGGTAAAAGTGTTGACAGTATGGAATGATAAAGAAATTGCTACCCCGAAATTTTTTTTGTGATTGCTTTAAGCGTGCAACTTCTTCAAAAGGAAAAAGATTATTGAAGAGAAAAGACCTTTTAATTTCTTTGCTTATCTCATTTATAGTAATTAAACTACTAACACCCAACTATTAATTAATCCGACCACTATCTACTGACACTCAACCCCTAATAATTGCTAAGTAACAGCTGATTACTGATTGTAGCTAGTTAATAACTTTTATTTCTACAGTTCCCAACATAGCATATTCCAACACTTGCCCTAGAGCTGATGCAAAGATAATTTGCATTCCAAGCTTGTTGATTAAATTCTGGAATGTGGTGGTGGCTAGTCCTTTTGTAAGCATGTCTAATAGTTGACGCTTGGAAGAAACATATGGAACACAAATTTGCTCTGAGTCGAGTTTTTCTTTGATGAAGTGTCTATCAATTTCAACATGCTTAGTCTGGTCATGTTGAACAGGTTTGTGACCATTTCTTATTGCAGCCTTTTTGTCACAATAAAGCATCATAGGACTTTCTGTCTTGACCTTCAAGTCAGATAGATTTATCTTTAATCACAATAGCTTACATATACCATGCGCCATGGCACGAAACTTTTGCCTCTGCACTAGAGCGAGCCACCACAGGTTGTTTCTTGCTTCTCCACGTAACTAGGTTTCCTCCCTTGAATGTACAATACCTGGTAGTTGACCTTCGGTCTGTCTTAGAACCAGCCCAATCCGCGTTTGTGTAAGCTTCTAGTTTAAGTTCTTCTTCATTCTGAAATGGAAGGCGTATACCTGGTGATTCCTTCAAATACCTATTATCCTATAGACAATTTCAAGGTGAGACTTTAGAGGGGCAAGCATATAAACTGACTAACTATACTCACGGCATAGGCAATGTCCGGCCTTCTGTGAGATAGGTAGATAAGTTTGCTCACCATTCTCTGATATTCTCCTCTGTCCATAGCTCTTCTCCCTCTATCAGTTCTCCAAGTTGATGATTGGTTTCAATTGGAGTATCAATTGGTTGACAGCCAACCAATCTGACTTCTTGTAATAGATCTTGGGTATATTTTTGTTGAGAGCTGTAGATTCCATGTCAAAATGATATTGTCTACGTGCACAATTAAAGCTGTAATTCCCCTCTTTATTGAATTCTTAATGAAAAGTGTGTGGTCACCTTGACTTTGGAAGTGGCCCCAATTTCTCATTGCTCTAGTAAACCTCCCAAACCATGCTCATGGTGATTGCATCAAACCATAAAGGGACCTTTTCAACTTGCACACTTTGTTCCCTCTCAAGTTCTCCCGATATCCTGGTGGAATATCCATGTAGACTTCTTCCAATTCTCCATGGAGAAATGCATTCTTAACATGCAGTTGGTACAACGGCCATTCTTTCATTGCTGCTAAGGACAAGAGAATTTGGATTGTGTTAATCTTCCCCACAGGTGCAAATGTCTCGTAATAGTCTATTCCATAAGTCCGTGTGTATCCTTTCGCAATGTATCTTGCTTTGTATCTGTCCAATGACCCATCAGCCTTGTATTTTATGGTATAAATCCACTTGCAACCAATTTATCATTGGACAAGTCCGCAATCTGCTGTGTTTGGTTTTCTCCAAGGCTTTTAATTCATTGTACATTGCCTCTTTCCATGGCTTTGATGTTAAGGCCTCCAGAACAGCTGTAGGAACTCCTTGGGACAACAGAGATGTGAGAAAAGAACTATATTGAGGAGAAAGGTTCTGCAAAGACACAAAAGGACATAGGGTGTTCCGTACAAATTCGAACCCTTTTTCTTAAAGCAATAGGTAAATCAATATCATCTTGAGGAAGAGAATTAGGAATGAGAATTGAAGCATTATTTTCATTACCTCATTCAAGGTTAACAATTGGAGCATGGGAAACGGTGACAGTTCTTCTCCTCCTGGAATACGTTATCAGAATGGGTGTTTTCTGAGTCTCAATATCTACCTCTGCATTTGTTGTCGGTATAGAGGCTGTATTAGGTGGAGTAGTACACTCTGATTGGTTGGAATGGTGGCTGTTAAGCTGAATTGTGGTCTCAGGTTGAAGGCTGAATGAGAGTCCTTTGTAGTAGGACCTTTAGTGGCTGTTACCTCTGATTGCTCAGTGGCTGACTCCAAGTTTGGAGGGTCCTTTGTGGCAGTATCCTTAGTGGCTATTACCTTCGATTCGTCAATAGCTGACTCCATGTTTGGTTTGTTAATTGGCTGCATAATGTCCTCCACATCCCAATCCCACCTGTCTTCCTCCTCTGTTAAGTCACTCTCCCCGTGAAGATAGGTATTACTAAAGTAATATTGGTTTTCCACAAAGGTCCACCCATAGTAACATATGTCTTCTTTGTAGGAGGATGATAACATGTGTACCCTTTTTTTGGTTGGAGAGTAGCCTAGGAAAACACACTTTACAGTTCTATGATCAAGTTTACTCTGTAAATGGGGTTAAACAAGAGCATATGAAACACATCCAAATACCTTTGGTGGTAAAGATCCAATCCCAAGTTTGGAAACAAGGTCATGAGTTGCTTCACGGGGCTTTGATTATCAAGAACTATGGTTTTTAGTGCCCACCAGTTCTTTGTTGCTCTCCTCTCCTCTAATGATAGTGAATGCTCTATCAAGATCAGGTAGAGTATTTGTCCTGAGGACTCAATCCCTTGCTTGCTCATGCACTGGATTAAGTCCTAATAGAAACTGTATGTCAAGTTCTCTTTCCATAAGATTTCTTATTGTCTCTGCATCTTCAGAAAATTGTAGCTTCACATTCTGGTACAAATCCAAATTCAGTTAACAATCTTTTGAGAGTATTGTAGTGATGTTCATGGACCCATGCTTTGTGATATAAATCTGTCTCTTAATTTACGTAACCAAACCAACTTTAGAATATGTTTTGTTCACAGCATCCCAAATCTCTTTGGCTGTAGGAAGCAGTATATAGGTTTTCTTGATTCGGGGTTCCATGGAGTTAAGTAACCAAGACACTACCATGTAATTCTCAATATCCCATGTCTCAAATTTGGGATCCTTCACATATATAAACTTCCCTTTGCTTTTCAGGGAGATTTTCACAGACTGAGACCACTTCATGAAGTTCATTCCATCAAGTTTAGTGGTGGTACTCTGGCGTGAGGATTCTCAACATGGATAGGGTTGAAAGAGGTGTCAGCTTTAGTCATTTTTGACATGATTTCAGGAAGAATAAGTTGTCAATGAAGCCCAACGAAAAAGTGGCAATTAACTATGGAGAAGAAAATGGCTATGAAGGCTGTGAATAACACTAGGCAGAAACTCTAAAGCTGTGATACCATGAAGAGAAAGGACCTTTTATTTCTCTGCTTATCTCATTCGATCAACTTAACTACTAACACCCAACTATTAATTTAATCTAATCACTATCTACTGACACTCAACCACTAATAATAGCTAATTAACAACTGTTTAGTAATTGTACATAGTTAATAACTGTTATTTCTACAGTTCCCAACATTGCACTTTCCAACAATTATTTTCTTATTTTTTTCTATTTTCAGAGGAACAGAAGCTGAATGAATCTTTCCAGGATGAGCTCAAGTCACTTAAAATGGACAAGGACAAAGTGAGTTATAGCAGCTGTGACAGGGTGATATATGTAGGAATATTGTGCACTTGTGTGCTTTCTGGCTTAACATATTTTTCTTTTCTTTCGGCAGACCTCCATTGAGATCAGCAAAATGCGCAAAGAATTGAATGGAAAATTATCAGAATTAAGACGACTGCAAATGGAGTTAAATAGAAGAGAGGATGAAGATGCAAATGATGCCGTGGAGAATTTGAAAAGAGTAGTTGCAACTCTAGAGAAGGAAAATAATAGTCTTAAGGTTAATAATTTTGTATATTCAGAATTTGCTCAGAAATCTATTCTGCTTGTGTGACACTGAATCTGCTCTACCTTTTATTTAAATCTATAGATGGAGAAAATTGAACTTGTGGCTGCTTTGGGAAAGAACAGGAAATCTTCCAATGAAAAAATCTTTCCAGATGCTTCAGGGCATCCAAGTAGATTGGATGGGGTAAGTTCTGTATCTAGTATGTGTGTGCATCAGCGCATGCTCACGTGTCCTTTATACATTCGCTTCATCTGCTTGTTAGGTCAAATATTCCTCGCCTATGCCTGGTGACCCCACTGTACATTAATGCTGTGTTACATTGTTGTACATGATGTTACATTTTCCCCAGAAGATGTTATCATCAGAAAGTTTTCCAGGAAGAGAAGAAATGGAGCAATCTTTGCAGAAATTGGAGAAAGACTTGAAGGAAACATGCTCTGAAAGGGACAAAGCATTGCAGGAATTAACCCGTCTTAAGCAGCATCTGTTAGAAAAGGTTATTTCAAGTAGCTTGTGTTTGTAAATCATTTTTTTATACTTGAATATATTTCAGCTTCCATTTTTTGTTATACTCCAGAGTAGAGTACTCCCTCATGATCACATGCTTATATTTCTGTTATGAAAATGCATAGCCGTATAAGAACATTGGACCACTTGTAATGATGAAAAGGACTGGAAGATCAATGTTGGTTCCTGATTAGAATTGAAGCTAAAATATAAGAGATTCTAATTATCACGTGCAGTTGTATTGATAAACGGTGTAAATGCTCTGGTAAAGGAGTTTATGGAGAAATATAACCTACCTTGCTTCTTGCTTATGTGCAATTTGATATGTTCATATGATATCTTTTCAATTGTTTGAGTCATATATGTTTCATCGATTGTATCCTGTTTCCTTATATTTTTGTGATTATTTCAATACATAACACTGTCTAAAGTGAGCATTATGGCCTGGATGCTGAGGTCTTAGTTTGTTATTAAAATTTATGTTGCTTGCTAAAGCTCTGCAGATTCAAATTCTATCTTTGTTCTTTAGTACTTTTTTAGTAAAAGTTATCTTTTAAACTTTCTGCAGTCAAAATTAAAGATGGTTTCTCTTGCTGCACTATTGGTCAGGCACAGGAAGAATCAGAAAAAATGGATGAGGACAGTAAGATCATTGAAGATCTTCGTGAGAATAACGAATATCAAAGGGCTCAAATATTGCATTTGGAAAATGTTCTGAAACAGACTCTTGCGAAGCAGGAAGAATTCAAGATGATGAACCACAGTGAAATTCAGAAGTCTAAGGAAATCATTGATGAACTGCACAGAAAACTTGCAAACTGTATGAGGACAATAGAAGCTAAAAATGTTGAACTTCTGAATCTTCAAACTGCTCTTGGCCAGTATTTCGCTGAAATTGAAGCTAAGGTAAACAGACATTAATTGTTTATTTTGCTAGGACTTTCCAAAAATAGAGATAATTTGAATTTATGCTAGTAATATTGTCCATATGCACAGGGACATTTGGAGCGTGACTTGGCTTTGGCAAGAGAAGAATCAGCTAAACTTTCCGAGTATTTGAAAGTATGATCTGCGCTCCTTTCTTTCATCCTAATGTGATTTGACTCTCCTTTGTCATCGTTACAATCAATTTACCGACTTACCTCACTTTTTTACAAAGGATAGCTCACACAATGTTTTTCTTATGGTTGATGAAATCCTCATGATTTACTAGTGACTTGAAAGAGTGAAATTCCAACTCTATATACAACAAATATTAACTCAACTAACAGTGAATTCCACGGTAGTTGTACTCAGCTACATGCATATGATGTAATGGGTTGGGAATGCTAACATTGGTGGGGTTAACTATATTTAGCTCTTAGTATGAGACGACAATTCTTAAGATGCACATAAATGGACCCTTAATAGACTGTTTCAGAATAAATTTAGCTGTGTTTTTCTTTTAATCGGTAGTTTGTGCACTATTTCAGTTAAGTGAGGGACCTAGATTAGTTTGATTGCATCTAATGCTTTGGTGCTGGTGACAGTAGTTTTATTAGTACTGGATAGATGTTGGATTTGATTTAAGTTTATCAGTCTAGTAGTCTCATCCCTTGTTATTTGAGGTAGTTAACAATCTCATCTTAGGTTACTAATGTGTAATCCACTACCATGAATATTGAGAGATTCAAGGAGATCTTTTGATAATATTTGTTTCTATAATGATCACTCATATTTGTTGGTGACCTGGATAAAAGTCATTTTGCTTCATATTTTTTATGTTCTATTCTTCCACCAGGATGCAGATCAACGAGCAGAAGTATCAAGGAGCGAAAAGGAAGAAATTTTGGCTAAGCTTTCGCAAGCTGACAAGATGCTGGCAGAAGGCAAGAGTAGAGTAAACAAGCTTGAGGAAGATAATGCAAAACTACGCCGTGCTGTTGAACAAAGTATGACGAGGCTTAACAGGATGTCAGTGGATTCAGATTTTCTTGTAGACAGGTTAGCTTTAAACTTATAATTAAAAAGTTATCATTTAGGTGTTGGGTTTATTTACATGACCGAAACCCACCAAGAGAATGGCATTTGTTCTACCCACCTTTTGTGTTTGCTGTTGGGAAATAAAAATAGGTTGTTTACATAAAATTACTTGTTGCATGCATGGTTTGTGGGATGTTATCAAGATTGGTCGTGCTTTGCTATACAGGGAAACCTTCTTTCTTCAAATGGCTTTGTTGATGCACTCATATAGTTGTATCCTCTGTCTCAGTTCCTTTCAGAGTCTATAAATTGGAAGAAATTTCTTGTTAATATTGACTTGAATGATAGCAATGTATTGAGACATTGCTCATATTGTTCTTCTGTTTCATTTATTCAATTATTATCATGTTATATTCTCAACCACTTTAGGATCAGTCATTGTAAGTCTTACGTATTGATGGTTTCTTTACTTTTAAGTGTTTCTCATCTCTTTAGAGTCAACTTCACTGTATTACCGAATGCGAGTCCATGAGTCCTTTGATTGGATGATAATCATAATACCAATATCAGAACTTCTACCTTTACCATCTCTTAACTATCTTGCAATATTGCAAAACTTTAATCTTGTTGGCTACGTTGGCAGGCGCATCGTGATAAAGTTACTAGTCACCTACTTCCAGAGAAACCACAGTAAAGAGGTATAAAGGCTTCTTAGAATGATTACTGAAGTATTCTCATAAATACAGTAATTGAAGAAATCCTCTCTCCTCCATTTGTCTTCATGCAAATAAATTTGTGATTAAGATCGGCTTCAACTCATGTAGATTTTATTTTTAGCTTTATGATTTGTGTGTGCCATTCAGGTTCTGGATCTTATGGTTCGCATGCTGGGATTTTCTGATGAAGACAAGCAGAGAATCGGCATGGCTCAACAAGGTGCAGGCAAAGGTGTTGTTCGTGGAGTTTTGGGTCTACCTGGTCGTCTAGTTGGTGGAATCATAGGAGGAAGTCAAGCAGATGCAAATGCAAAAATGGCATCTGAAAATCAGGTTCATATTCTTTTATTCTTTGTGAATATGCCTTCACTGCTTTAATTTATTTTGTGGCAAGTTTTAGTAGGCTGCTTGAGTTTGGCTTGTCTCTCTTGGGAATCGCCCTATATTTGCATGCTATTTCTGTGCAACTTCTCATCCACTATATTCATCTTCCAGGGGTTGACACCTCCAAATAGACTTTTTGTAATCTGAATCCAATTTATTTGGGTCTTTCACACCTCCTTATAACCTAATTCTCAATATAAATCCATTTCTGTTCTCTGCAGACACTTCCTCAGAAACCTAATCTTTAATTAAATCCATTTTGTTTCAGTCCTTTGCAGATCTATGGGTTGATTTTCTTCTTAAGGAAACTGAAGAAAGAGAGAGGAGAGAAACTGCAGAAAATATGGCTAGGTCCAAGGAAGATATACATGGAAGAAGTCCATCTACTGCAGAGACTAGCCCCTCTGCAGTTCCTGGGTTTTCAAGATCGAATTTATCTCCTAGCCAAAATCTTAATCCGTTGTCCTCTCAAGGAAATTTTCGGCAGTTGGAACATTCTGATTCCGAGTTCTCAACAGTTCCTCTCTCATCATCAGAGAGCAATTCTCGCCTCTCAAGACTACTCCCGAAGTACTGAAAATTTGTGTAATTAATTGAAGGTATAGATCCTTTCAAGCAAAAGAACCAAAAAAAAAAAATTTCAAAGGTATAGATTCTTTTTTAATGTTGTAGTTAAGCATCTTGTATGGCCAATTCTTTTATACTTGAAGTTTCAATAAGCGATGTTGCTAGATAGCTCATGTCTATACAATGAGTTCAGCGCTAAAAAACTTTTTAGGTGCGAAGGAAAATTTGATTGATAGTTTATTTGAGAAGACGGCACACAATTTTATTTTGGGGTCAGGCTAAGTTATATTATTTGTAATTTACATCAATTTATGAGTTATATTCAATAACACAAGTGTTATCTAATTAGATGTATATCTTGAGTTATTAGATGTATAGTATACCGTACGTCCTGCTTCTAGCTTTCACTGTGTCAAAAACATTCTCTCCTAGGCATCGAAGAAACAGAATTTCATCGTTCGTGTTCAGAATTTCTCTTGTACCTTTGCTCTGTATTTTTTTTTTTTTTTTTTTTTTTGAAAGCTAAGCTTAGATTTCAAGGTCCAAAAGTGAAAAAACGAAAAAAAAAAATTGGAACAAGAAATACGTGGTTTTCACTATGATATATCCAGGCTTCGTTTGGAGTTATATTGTTCATTAAAGCACAACTGTAAAATAATTAGTATATATTTACAATTATAGTTTCGAAAAAGTAATTTGACCAAAATATTTTGTTTTATTTTTTGAAAGATAGAAGGGTGTGCAAACCTACGTCAGTTTAAAATACTCTGTCATCTTTAAGCAAGCTCGAGTGATTAGTTAAATAAATTTATATACTTGAAAATTTGGACATGTCTTAGGGGTAATTTTAACAACAATAAAATTTTCATTAAATATATATCAACTAAATTTTACATCAATATAAAATTATTGATGAATAATTTTACTAAAATTATATTTACTTTCCAATATCAACTAACTTTAAGTAAAATATAATTGATGAATTTTTTTAGAAGGATGAAAAATTATATTGCTTTTACTATTTTGTTAAATTATTATTAAGAAAAATGTATTTACTTAATATTATTATCTTTTAAATATTGCCTAAAACTACCTGTAGAGGGTAGGGGTTGCATTATTGATGTGAGTTAGGTTTAAAAAAGGAGGATTCTAATTATAATTCCAAAATAATTTTTGTATATAAAACTAAAGTTAGGTGGTGTTTGTTTTTTTATCTAAAATCTGAATAGACCTAAATTGGTCTGAATTCTGAATAGATCTGAATATCTGAATCTGAATAATATGTTTGTTTTTTTAATATGAATTTCTGAAAATAAATATTAAGTTGTTTGTTTTTTCAATTTAAAAAACTTAAAACAAGTACTTTTACATTTGTACCCTTATAAAATTTGAATGTCAAATAAATAATATATGTATCTCGAAGAACATAAATACCATAATATTTTAACATATATAAGCAAAACCACATTCAAGTGAATACATAATAATTTTGGAATTATAATATATAATACCACAAGTTTCAAATTTTATCACAAATTCTCAATAATAATACATAATATAAGATGAGATTATTAGTGGGTAAATGTGTATGGGTTTGCTTTTTGAGATAGGCATGAAAAATAAATTATAAAGTAAATATATTTTTGACATTATAAATTAGTTGACTTATTAAAATTCCTCCATTCAGTAAAAAGTCAAAAAAATTGGCTTATTTTATTAAGTCAAATTTATCTAAAAACAAACACATCTAATTAACTTAATTAATTAAGTTAAGTCATTAAGTTAAAAAACAAACACCCTCTTAGTGATAAAGTAGCTGAACAACGTGAAAATAAAGATAAATTTTGCCTGGATATGCCTTATTTGCAATATTGAAGATCCATAACTTAAAAATCAAAACACAACAACATAAACGCTCTCTCAATTCACTTGCAGGATCTGATTAATATATTAGAAAATAACGGTGTGTCTATTCGGATTGGGGAATCAAATTTTAAAATTGAAATCATTGATAGTATTTATGTCATAAAATAAAAACTGAAATTATAATCAGAATCGTAAAACCCACCTCAAATTAAAAATGGGAAATGGAAGATTGATTCCTGCGAGGGGGGGAAAGCAATTTCTCATTTCAAGGATTGAGAAATTTTACCCCTATTAAAATTATTATATTTTGAAAATGCCCTCTTAAAAAAAAAATAAATTGCAGCGTTTGCTTTTCCGAACACTATTCCAGCCCAAAGCAGCCAAATCGTAGCTGCCAGATCGTGTTTGTCGTTGTTGTCGTCTATGGAGCAGCAATAACAACTGCGATTCAACAGCAGCAACCGTGGCCGATGATATCGACGATGATGTCGACATTGTTGATGACGATGTCGCCACCGATTCTAAGTAGCAGTTGTTGCCATTGATAGGGATGGCAAAATCCTACCACCCAAGATAAATTTTAAATAATTTTTGGGAAATAGGACAAAAATAATCCCTAAATTCTTATTGGGGTGGGGTTTGGTTTTATATTCTCCACCCCACCCTCGCCACAATCTCCATTATATGTAAAATATTTGTTAATTTTTATTTTATCAATTACAATGATGGTTAATAAATTTTCTTTTTATTTTTACCTAATATAAATAAGCTATAATAACTAAAAGAAAATCCTATAATATAATTTTTATTCAACATTAAAACAGTGGTTTATTTATAAAAATAAAAACCTTATGATCATAGGCTTTATGAATATGATAAAGAGAATATGAAATTGTTAACAAAAAAGTATTTGAAATATAGATATACATTTTTATAATTTTAGTTATTATTTATCTAAAAATTTTATAATTTTAATATTATTTCAAGATACTATTTCAAAATTTTGGAGATTTTTTTAATAATTTAAATACTTTATAATATGATGATAATTTTATTTAAGTCACTAATTTTTAATTTACTGAAGTTATGCATCCACACATAATAAAAAACAATAAACAGAGTATGGGGTGGGAGTGGGGGGAAAATCATTCTCCACATGAATTCTCCATCCCCACCAAACTAAATTTATTGGGGAATGGGATAGACCTCTCCGCACTCACCTACTCCATTGTCTTTTTTAGCCATTGACGATGATAATGATGATTTTGATTATTATTATTTTATTATTTTTGAAATTTAATAATAATAATAATTAAAATAAAAATAATTATGACAATAATTAATTAAATTTTTTTAATAATTTAAAACAATCTAATTCATTCTGATTTTAATTATAGGATAAAATAAATACATTAATAATAATACAACTCATTTTAATTCTAATTTATAGAACTAAAATAAATAATTTATTCTAATTCTTATTTTTCTTTTTATTTTATCTCATTTTCATTCCAATTTTTTTCATTTACGTTTAGTAATCCCACCATAAAGATTATACCACGTTACGACTAAACACAAACGTATGTATTAATGAACGACACGTGCATGGAATGACTTATCTATTACCCATTTAATTATCCGACAGCGAGGTACCTCAAGGCGCAAGCATGTCGCATTATAACTCGTGTCAAATTTTCAATGTCATTGTGGGACCCAAATCCGAAAACAAAATAAGTCAGCTCCATAAAAGTTACAAGACCATAGCAAAATGACGAGAGATTAACTCCTCAGACATTTGGTGACTCATCACATGATTTGGTTTTTATGACCCTCTGTCCCTCTCCTAACACAACTCGATGCACACTATTTTCCTACCTAAAAAGATCATAAAAACTGTTACAGTAAAACAAAGACAAATTATTAGTATTTGAATTAAGAAATATTTATTAATTAAATAAATATTATCAAATTATAATTTAACATGTTGACCTCAAAAATCGAAATTGATAAAACTCATCATTTAATCGAAATTTTAATTTACTGAGGCCGAGGACCTATCGTGTATGCAAAACTATCTCTGTGACACTCATCAAGCGTACCGCATTTCAAAACCACAAGGGTCATAAAATTACATGCACCATAAACATAATCATCCAAAAAGAAAGATGCAAAACCATGTACTAGAAAATGGGTAATATATCCAAATAGAACCCAGTCATGACAAGATCCCCTAGAGTTGTAGAGCTATCTTCAAGCTACTCATAGTGCATGTAAATGAAACCACAATTCAGATCTGACCCCCATAAAATGCTAAAAATAATTCAACTTGCATAGTAAAAATGAAACACTTGAAGCTGGTCAGTAAGACAATGGAAATTGGCAAACCAAGGTTATAGAATCACCAGCCAGCAAAACACATCACTACCCAAATGCCCACCACAAATAAATCAACTTCACTGATTTAAACCCTCTTGGCTTTCACTGGAATCTTACTCAAAACTTTGGCATCAAATACTGCATATTGTTTTTTTATCTCAAACATTGCCTTTTCAGCTAAGGGATCAATCTTGTCCTCATACTTCTCATAGAGAACAGGTACAGTGTGCAGCAAAACAAAAGCTGTTTTCACATATCAATATTATCTGATATCAGCACAATATTATACAAAAATTGAATCATAAGCCTGAAAAGAGCTTCCAATGTAATTACCTATATAAAACAAGGTCAAGAAGTTGCACCAACTCCCCACAACTGACAGCACCCACAAGGCAGCTATAGCCTGAAATATAAAACATTGCATTCTTAATTATACAAATAAAACCATTATTTTAAAAAAAAAGGTACTTTATTGCAAGTGCTACATTGTGCTTCCCACAACTAAGTAATTACGCCCCTAAACGCATAAATCACAAACAAAGTTTCTTTTCCTTCCCACCAATAACAGCAGTAGAGTTCATGTTTCAATATAAAGGGGAAAAGCTCACAAATTAGACGGATAGATAATACACATACAATGAGAAAACTCTTCAAATCTCTTCCAGAAGCAATACTCTGCAAAACTGCAAAAGCCTGGTTGAGTTCAATCCTAAAGGCAGAAGCAATCTGCAGAAATGGCTCCTCCGGAAGATGAACTTCAGGGATATGAGGTGGGGCCCTACAACAGAAGTGGTATGCTATCAATTTGTTGAAGTTAGAGGTAAAAATATGGCCTTTAAAAAAAAACATAAACATGGTTACTGAAGAAACAAATCAATAAATAGATTACAAAAGGCATGAAATGAGAAGTGCCGAATGCTTACTTCTTAATGAAGGTATGGGCATTGGACCACAGGAACAAGATTGCAAGTGCAAGAATTAAGGTGTGGCAGACCAAAGTAAGCAGGTGGTATTCAAACAACTCGAAAAGGACCCAGATAGCAGTGGCTCCACCCAGTACACCCGCAGAAATCTTCTTGTTCCTCCACAAAAACACATCGGCAGCTGCAATAAATAAATTAAACAAATACAGTGGCACATAAAGAGAAGAGCAAACAACGGGTTTAAATAACACGATAATGCTATCTATTTTTTTGAGTGAATATTATCCGTCTTTGTTAGATGGTTACAAAGTAAATCTGACAGACAAAATCAAGACACTTCGATCTTCTGTTCTACATTATCATTCAGTTTAACCGCATAAAAATATTCATTAACAAATAACAAGCTTAATAATGTTAATAACTATAACCTTTTTTTTTTTTTATAACTTGTTTTTTCTCAGCAACCAAACAGCCAGTAATAAATTTAACAAATGATTAGTTTCCGCATTTTATTTCCCTGGTTTTTTATTCCTTCATTGTAGTCATCGACCAAACAGAGGTTTCAAAAATTACACTAATGTACATTTAACCAATATATTTAAATCTTAACAATTAAGTCTGAAAATGTAAATAAATTTCAAAAGAAAAAGGAAATGAGAGAGAATCCGTACGCTTTCCACCACCGAAAACCTGGTGAACCGGCCGCTCCCTGCCAAATAAACGATAAATCTTCGCCTTCACAGACGACTGGGCAGCCGGTTCCTCCTTATCAGAATCCGAAGACGACGATGACGATGAATCGTGATCTTTAATGTTCTCGCTTACTTTCTCCATTGCCAATTCCACCGGATTCTTTTCATGCTCCGCCATCTTCTCTCGGAAAACCTAATTGATTTTTTTTTTTTTTTTGGCGAAATTTTGGTGCCTTAACAGAGAGGGAAAGTGAGAGAGAAAAGAAGACTGGTGTGTTTCTGTATGTGTGATGAGGGGTCGGTATTTAACCAAATATTTAATTTATATTAATTAATTAAACTATATTATTAGAAGATTTTAAATTTAAATTTAAATTTAAATTTAAATTAACAGGTTATTTGTTTATTAAATAATAAATTTAATAATTTATAAAATTACTAACTCATCAATTAAAACTTAAATTAAAACCTAAGCATTGAAATAAGCTTTTAATTAAATAGACGACGCCTCAGCCGACGCTGAGGATGAGGCTTGGGAGGGAGGCAATTTTGAAATGGACAAAAAAATGACGTCGTTAATCTTAATAAGTTCGAGAAGAGACGGCGTTAAAGTTGATTTAAGCCAAAAAGTGGTGTCTGTTACGTTTTTTGATTCCTCCCATCAGTGCTTTGTCATTTTTGAAATGGAGAGGCAACATTGGGGGAGTGGGGACTAATGGATGTTTCAAAAGTCACCGACCTGGTAAAAGGATATGGGACACGTGTCCGTCTGAAGTGCGACTGATGGGATAAGTGGTATGGACGACCAGTGCTTTTTATTGGTCGGCTGAGGCTATCCTCAGTGGGCTCCACGTTAAGCTGAATTTATGAGAGTATCCTTGTGCTGTCAAAATACTAATGAACATCTTTTTTTTTTTAGTTATTATACGAGGTTATTGTTCAAAATAATTTATATGTACGAGATTTTAATTAATATTTATAAATTAAATTATTAATAAAATTAGTATATATTAATTTTTATTTAATAAAAGAGAAGACTATCTTTATTTAATTATATTACAACTGAAAAATGATTAAATCTTTCATAATACTATAGGAAGTCGAACAGCTGCTCTCCTACTACTCTAACCACTCGGTCACGGGCCGAGTGGCTTACTAATGACCGTTTGAAATAATTTTTTGGTTCTAAGGGATCTCTCACCGGTTGATTTTCATAAATTAGTTCTAACCACGGGCTGAGTGGCTTATTAATGACCGTTTGAAATGATTTTTTGGTTCTAAGGGATCTCTCACCGGCTGATTTTTATAAATTAGTTCTAATCTTGATGGATAGGGGTTGAAAAATATATATATACTTAGGTTTTGCAACGTTTTCATTTAAAAAAAAAATAAAATATTATTTTATTTATATTTGAGTCTAACCAAAACTCAATAAACTTCGGACTAATATTCCAACAAGATTTTTTGTTTTTAACCTAATAGATTTATCTGTGTATGTAGCAATCATGATTCAGGCATCTGCCATTGATAATTCGTGGAGAAAGAATGATTGAAAGCTATATAAAGAGGTCATTTTCCTTCACATTGGTGTCAATGTCATCGTACAACACTCATTCGATAGGATGGGGTCATGAAGTCAATTGAGCATTATCGCATTTGATGGCAACGGCAGCCCCCTCCTTGGCTTATTATTATTGTAATGGTCCTGCCATTCATACTTCACAAAGAAAGAAAATAGATTGTCGAGAATATTATATACTAGTCATTCTATACGCGCTGCTGCGTGATGTGACATATGTTAAAAATGTTTATTGATAAGATTATGAGATTTACAAAACAGTTTGGTCAATAAATTCTTGACAAACATATCGCAGCGCATCTGATGTCCTGATCATATATATATATATATATATATATAAATGTATGTAATTTATATATATATATATATAAATGTATGTAATTTATATATATATATATATGTAATTATAAATATATATAAATTATTATCTAATAAAAAATCGCTTAAATTATTAAAGTATGAGCTAAACTAAAAAATTAAAAAAATATATATATTTTAAGGTAGTGTGTTTTGTCATATAGTATATTGGAGTGTATATCTTTTTGTCTTTTATTAGATAATAACTATATATATATATATATATATATAAGGATTCTAAATTTTTATAAAATTTAAAAAAGTTATTACACCCTACACTATAGGGTGCAATAATTTTTAAACTTTAACAAAGTTTAGAATCCTCGTTTAAATGATATATATATATATAGTAAGTTTCCAATCAGGATCCTTAATCATATGAAAGTCTGGGATGAGTTAAAAAATAAAAAAATATAAATTTCAATACACTACAAGAAAAAAATACACTACATTAAAATCTATATTTTTTTATTTGTTAGCTTATCCCTAAATTTAATATGGTTAGGTATCCTTGATTAAAATATTCTCTCTCTCTCTCTCTCTCTCTCTCTCTCTCTCTCAAAATATATATATATATATTATAATAAAATAAATTTTTTTATTGGGGATCGGTAACTTTAATATGATCATAGCCAATTAAAAATTCGGTAAATCAAAATTTTGTGTTATTTATAATTTTTTTCACTTTGTCACAAAGAATCAGATTAAAATCTGATTAGAAGTGGACTAATATAAACAAATCACAAACGAAGTGTGAGTACATGGCTTAAAGAGTTGGGCGTTTATAAGAAATTGCGTCTCTCGACAGAGGCTGTCCTTCCCTTTAACCATTGTTCAATAGTCAAGCTTACAAGAAGAATGAAGATGTCCCGGCCGAGGAGGGAGCTCCCTTTTCCGGCTAGTGTTATTTTCTTTTTATTTTTCGGTTTCTCGTTTATTTTAAGTTTAATTTTTTGTCTTTTCTGCTTATTCTCTATTTCCTTTTCTTTTTACATTGTTTTTCTTTATGGTGGTTTTTTTTTCTTTTGGTTGGTTGTTGTGTGTCGGTTATATGCACTTCTTTTGCTTTATCATGGCTCTAGATAGTGTCATATTAGAGTTCGGATTGAGATCGTGTCAATATATTAAGAGGGTATGTTTATATTAGAGTTGATAAGTGGTTCTAATAATGGTGCATTGAGATTTTGATAGCCTGGAGTGAGTTGCTGATAGCCTGTGGCGAGGGCTCTTCGAGTGGCTTTATGGAGAATGCTGGAGGAGGAGTTATTTTTGTTGTTGAGATTTTGTGATTTTTTATTTTATTTATCTGTGTCTTGTTGTTAGTATTGTGTCGCAGAGTATTGTATTATTTCATTTCCCTTTATCTAATTGGAAAAAAATTTCACATGTATTACCTAAGGTGAGTAGTAGTATTAGGTATCATTTATTTTTTTTATCTGAAATTTGAATTGGTCTAAATGTTACTGAAGTCCGAATAGGTCTGAATGCATATTTTAGAATAATATGTTTATTTTTTATTTTTTAACGTCTCAGTGTAAATAGTAAGTTGTTTGTTTCTATAAATCAAAACATCTTAAATCTAATATTTTTGCACTTATGACCTTGAAAGTGTTGTATATACTTGAAGTTTAAATAAGAATATATTTACAGTGTTTTCTAGTACAATAATTTTTATATGTTATAAATATTTATAAAGTAAGCATTTAATATATAATTTACGAAAATTAATTTTGATAACATTATTTTTTACAATTTAACATAATATTTATACATAGAAAAGTTGTTATCTATCATTAAAAGAATTTATTTAAAATTCAAATTGAATGAATGTTAAGTATTTAATACCGAGTAAAATTTGAGATGAAGAGAAATTCTAATATGACATCTAATAACTATATAGGAAATAAATACATGAGGTTATTCATTAAAAAAATAATTTTTTATTCAAACATTTTATCATTCAGATAAAAGTTATGAAATTTTACTTTTTCTATTCAGATAAAAATATCTTATAATAAGACTTCAAATATAAAAACAAATAAGCCAAAATATCAAAACATTTTGAATTAAACCAAATTAAGACTTTAGACATAAAAACAAACAACCCCTTAGTCTTGTAAAAAATTTTTAATGTATGAAAATTTTTTTTCCCCTTTCAGTAATTGTGTTTTGATGTTTACGGGTTATCTTAAGTCTTAACTTAAGCTTAAATCTTAAGTCTAGTCATATATTTTATACCTAAATCTGTTATGACATTGTGTTTTGATGTTTATGGACTCAAGTTGGGACTCAAATGTTGGAATTTCATATATTATTGTTATATTATTGCCATTATTGGTCTTTAATGAAAGATATACTTTCCTCTTAAAAAAAATCACAAAAGAAAGGTAAAAGAGAGAATATAAAGGAATAAGAAATAATTCCATGTTCGGTTTTTCCTTGATTAAATTCTGATTTGTCTGCTTCTAAACAAGCACTTACTTCCAGGAGAAGAATCTGTCACTAACAAAAAAATGAACCATTGATAGAGTTCAACAAACAAATGGCTCGATTCCACTGTCTAATTTTCTTATGAAAATGAAAGCAATGAACAAATGCGAGAGATCGTATCAATCAGTCATTTTATCGTGGAATGTGTAGTTTCAGTTGACTAAAGAAACAAAATAATAAGAGACATGCACTTATGCAGCTAGCACATTGAGATATCAACTATAATGAATGTGTTGATAGTAGATATTAGGAGATGTAAGACTCAAGTGATGTATGAAAAACAATACCATACTTTTGATGCGACAATTATCTTCGGAAAGGTCTCGGTGGCTTCTCTAAAACAGCAGAAAAGAAGACCTCTCGATCATCTTTATCCCTCTTTGGAACGACGACCCATTTATGCTTCTTGTACTTTAGCATCTTAAAGACCTCCAAATAATCATTCATATCTTCCTTGGAGCAAAAGAAGCTATCAATCCAAAGTAAACCCCCAGGCCTCAAAACTCTATCCCAATCGTATAATATGAAGTCCAGGAGCACAAAATCAATCCATCCATCAAGAAATCTAGTTGTGTGAATCAAATCCAGGGTATTATCAAAGAATGGAACCCGCTGATTTATTGTTGCGTACAAAGGGACAAGCCCTCTTAGGGCTATCATTTCATTAAAAGGTGCCCCGAGATTAATAATTGCTGAGACTACTGTGACATTGAACTCTCTCATTCTTGCTGCAAAAGTCCCTGTTCCTATACTGAAATCTAATCCAATTCTAATCTCGCCGGGCTTAATATCAAGCACTTCAGGTATCAAAAAGTCTGCAGTTAAATTGGTAATGGGGTCTATATCTACATGTGCAATCCATCTGGGCATTTCATGATCAGTAAGATTAAAACAATCAGCACACTTGAAGAACCCTTTACGAGTTGCATTGCTAGCAAGACAAGTGAAGTTTTTGCATCTATACTGACTCCATCGCACATTTCTATTGTCTGGAAGCTTCCACATAGACTCATTGATGCAAAAAGGCTGGCTGTAGAGCTGAGGGGCTCTTGAGAAGCACCGTCTTCGTGGTAAGGGATCACAGCCATGAACCATCAGCTTTTGAGCTAGTTTCCAGTCATCATTGCAGATTTCACCAACATCGTAATCCATGTACTCTTCAAGCTCTTTCTTCATGGAAAAACAAGCGTGGCCAATACTAGTGAATGTTCCATTAGCTCCCATGAAATTCTGTTTTCCTAATCTGTTAGGCTTGACCCTAACATACTTGCGAATCTCTTCAATCAAAAAGTAGTCAGCTGGCTCATCAGACTGTTGCTTTGGTTTTAATAGAGGATGGACAGCTTTGATTTCACTGTTATGCCAATAACCAATCCCTTCATTTGAAGGCAAAGATTCCTGCACTGACTCAAGAAGGCCCAGAATGTCAGCAAGAAAAGCACTGTGTCTCAACAGAGATGCTGGTGATGATGAATCCATTGGAAAATCTCTCAAGTCACTCATTTCTTTGCGAATTTTGTCAATAACAATTTCAACTGTGGTTCTGATCACTTGACTTTCATGTCTTCCTTCATTCTCCAGATTAACATTATAATTGCAGAAGGCATCAGTGACAAGAAGAGATCTGATGGAGTAGAACTTCAACAAGGTAGCAATAGAAATAAGAAGAGATAATGTACCCAGAATAAAAATAGACTTGTGAACCCCTCTAAATGATCCTAACTTCATAACAACATTTGGCTTCCGCATCTCTCTCTTGATTGAAAAATCAACAAGAATTCACAGTTGAAATGAAAAACAACAGTCACACTATGTGTAACAATTCCGAAAAATAATGACCCAGATATCTACAAACCTTAAAGCCTACACGCAGTCAAATTAAGAAATTTATAAGAAATATTCAGAAAATATTATAGCTGTGGAAAATACCTGAGACCAGAAGCTGAGAGAATCAAGGGAGGTGAGTTAGATCAAGTAACCAAGATACCATATATTTTATTTGATGTACAAAGTTGCGGAATTGGAGATTGGATAATGTTGAGATCAGAGTCCCTGGACCCTAGCTTTATTTCTCTTGATATTATTGAGCTCTGTGCTGCTTGCCCGGGAGCATTTTCAGAGGAATCAGCAACCTACTGAAGTTTACGGAAGAGTATTCTATTCCTATTGCTATTCCACAAATTTTTCAATACTCTCTAGATAGCTAGTCAACGCTTTCAAAGTCTTAAATCTCTCTGTAGCCTGTATCGTACATTAAAAAATTGAATTTGTTATAAAAAAATATAGAGGATATGAACTTACGAAACAGCCCAATCAATCAATAGTTCCAGTCACAGTGATCAAGGCTATCTCATTAATCGCTTTAAATCTCAGAATATCATTTGTGAGATTATTATATTGAGACAAAGTTTTCCTTTGTCTTTGCATCTGCCTGCAAACACCATTTCTTAAGAGTTCAAGAAAACCCGGCTGATAAAACTATGCCATTGCTTGAGCTCCATTCAATGTACTCTTTAAGTCTTTTGCTTGCTTGTAAAAGAAGTATAACATGCTTGGAGAATTAAGTATTGCAGACTTCAAATTTATTCAAGGATTTTTGTTTTTAACAAGAATCTCCTCACATGAGACCATCTCATCCAGATATATATATATCACCATCAATATATCACATATATAGAGAAATCAAATTTCAATTAAAAATTGATATCAAATAACTAGCAGAAAAAAAAATAAAGAAAAAGAAAACAATAAAACTAAAGTCTAGGTTCATGCTTATCTCATTTCTAAACTGGCAGCTTCATCTTTGTAAGCATCGATATAAAGACAAAAGAATAATTGGAAACAAATGGGAAAGTCAGAATTACCTTAAGGGACCGGATCCAGCTGGATCTCAATCAACTTTAACGTTTAGTTTATGATAGAATGGGAAAGGGAACTGAAATTTTTTGTCTTAATTCACATTAATCTGTTTGCACAAACAAACTTAGCTCAAACGAACCATCAATCACCAGCAAACAGAAAATTCAAAGATTCAATTGGAAAATTAGAAGTTGTCACGCAAAATAGGGCAGGAAAAATAACTCCCAGGACTAAATTAACTCAATTTTATAACACTGTCGCTACAATCACCTAAAAGAAAATAAAAATTTACAAATCAAACGCCCCCAACAAACCAGACAAACCAAAGCAAAGCGATATCATCTCCTCCTCCGATCGGCAGCGTATTGAGACAAAGGCACGACCTCTTGCAACGGCGTAGAAAGCGGGGTGGGCAACGGGGAGTTTCGACAAACGGGGCAGGACCCATTAAGCTTAAGCCAAGCGTCAATACAACAGAGATGAAAATAGTGTTTACACTCAGGCATCATCCTTAACATCTCCAAATCCTTGTACTCACAAAGACAAATGGAACACGTCGTATTAATATTATTATTATTATTATTGTTACCCGAAACACTCTCTTTAGTGAACTGAAACTTGGGGTACGAATTAATAACAGCTTGATCAAGACCAACGACTAAGTTATCGTCATCTTGGTTCTGGTTCTCCTCCTGGTCGTCATCTTCAGCAACAAAAATAATGCGAGGGAGAATGATTCCGTCACTGGAAATACTGCGGTTGTTATTTTCATGCGGGTTCGTGTTTGAATTATGGTTGTTGTTGTTGTTGCGACGGCAACAAATGTAAGAAGCGAGGAGGATGGTGGAGAGAAGGACTAAGAAGCCAAGAGCAATGGCGATGGAATAGCCAAGGCCTATGTTTGTGAGATAATTTGGTGAGGGAGTAGTGGGAGTGGACATTTGAAGACGGAGCTTCGGAATCCATTAAGGTGAATGAAATTAGAGGAGTCTTTCTCTCCTTTCATTTTTTTTTTTTTTTGGTTGGAGAGAAGGTGGGTGGGTATCCAGCTGCAGCATTTAATACTAGGTTTGGAAACAGAGGCTGTCATTTATTATGATTTGCTGTGTTGAGTTGTGTGTTAAAGAGAATATTGAGTGTTTTTTTGGGTCTTTTGGTCATTTGGTAAATGGAGTGGTGGGCGTGGAAGCAAATGGAATCATCTGTGATTTTGAATTGAAGTGATGACAACATTGTCACAAGCTCGTGATATGATTTTCAATCACATTGGTGATTGGCTTGTCAGTTTTTCTTTGGGATTTCTTCAGTTTCTCTCTTTGGATTCTTCGTCAACTCTTCTAAAACTTTACTGGAATTTTTTTTTTTTTTTTGGTTTTTCAAGTACAGCTCGATTCAAAAGATTACACAGATTTGGATGATCTCAATCTTTAGGCATTTGTAGACACCCTCCAAATTAAATATGAAAATTTCATGGCCCATAAGGAATAGGAGGCAATAATATTATTTTTGCAGAGTTATGATTTTGTAATTTAACTTTTAAAGTGTTGCAAGAACAAAATTAAACTAACAAATCCGTTTAGGCTTAAAAAATTTCTTTTCTTAAAAAAAAAGAAGTTTATAATCAATTGTAATTAACGATATTGTCTCAATACTTTGATTTAATGGCTAAAGACTTGTATAAAAAACTTTATGTTGGAAAAATCCACACACACACACATATATATACACACATAAGTAATAGTTCTTAGGTGCGGACGTGCGGACGTCTTTATTTTTTTTTTAATGTGGACATATTCTTAAACCGTAAAATTTAATAAACTTATATTTTATATGAATTATAAAGTCGTACAGTTTAATAATATTAAAAATTAATTCTCTTAAATTATACGGTTTAAAAACGTATCAGCGTGAAAAAAAAAAAAAGAGAGAGAACATTCTCTTATATATATATATATAAGTTGTTTGCTGAGATTATTGGCAAAATATAAGAGAAGCGTACAATTATTTCCCTATAATATGTACCCGGTTCAATAATAATCAATTGCATCCAAAAGTTGATCAAATTAACAACTTGGTATGGCCACTAATGACAGTGTGTGGCCCAATGCGTATTAAAAGCAAAGCTCTTCTTCAACTTTTGTTGCATCACCATCACCCTTATGTTTCATCGATTTATGCACAAGCACTAATCTTCTTCACCATTCGGTCAAAAGTTCACATGGATCCTGGAATATTTTGAGCTTTTTGCTTGGTGTGATATCGGGTCAACGGATCTTTCTTTATTTCTTAAAATCGGGTTCGGTAGTTTCCAATTTCCAAATGACAATGGCTACTGGGCCAAAGAAAAAAATGTCAATATAATCTTCTTCACTAACTGGACTACAAAATAAATTAATATAATTTAAAAAAAAATTAAGTAGCTCAACTTCGTCTCTACCGAGCACCAGCACAAATCCTAAAATATCTTCTCTTTTTTTTATTGTGTGTTTACTTATGTGGCTAAAGAATCGAATTCCATTATAAAAATAATTGATAATATTTACTTGTTAAAATAAGAGGAGAATGAGAATAAAATATATAAAATTTATATATTTTGAGTTAATAAATGAGAACTTAATTTATATAGAGAGTTAATAATCAGGTTCTCAATTTATTATTTTCCCTTATCTAAATTTTCGTAATTTTACTTAATTAAAATATTATTATTATTATTATTATTATTATTACCATCGCCATTGTTGTTAATAATAATAAAAAAACATGGTTAGAAATTAAGAAAATAGTTCGGAGAGGTTAAATGCGTACGTGGGATCAAAATGATGGCATACTAATGAAAAACTTCAATCCTCTTTCACTTATTCAAAACTTAAATGTAACCACAAAACATATATATAATGCGACATCACATGTATGGTTATATTTAGGCCTAAGAAAACATGCATGTTGCCCCTCAAAAACAAAAAAAAAAAAAAAAACAAGAACATGCATGTACATATGACATGCCCCAGAGCAAGAGCCTAGAGGTGAACCTTTCGCTTGCAATTGAGTTGATAATTTTGCAGGCTCGACATATTAAGTTTGGAACTGCAGTTCAACGTTACAACAACATGCCTCTTAAAAAGATTTAAAATATTCGCCCTTCCACCAACTCTTGTGTAGCTGTCCAAGACCAAAGTACCTGACCCAATGTCAGCCATCAAATTGGGGCTCGACATCGCCCGGTCTGTGATCAAGTCGACAGTGAGATTCATCCGCAGGGTCCGCCAAGCCCGGACTAGACCCGGTGGGCCCCTGGCTTCTCCCACCAGGTCCCCACGGTGGTATAGACCTGTGGTGACGGTGTCGCCGTATTTGAAAGATGCAACGTTTGGGTTTTTCACTGACATGTCTGCTATCAGTGATATGTTCACCCCAGGCTTCGGAATTGTACCGTTCACTAGTTCAAGCTTGGTGATTGTCAAGTTGTTCAATTTGATTCTGGGATTCTTGACGCGAAATACAGTGAAGATTAGAATTATCAGAATCACTATTGCTAGGATGACCAAGAGGGCTGTCATGCAACAACAGATTTTGATTAATCTTCTGCGACGGGCCTTCATAGGCCACGAGGCCATGATCTTGCCGTCATCGCCATCGCTGCTCAGGCGATCATGATCTGTGCCCGGAGCTTTCTCCTTTTCTGCCATGCCTAGATGGCTGGAGGCTCTAGTTGGGGAGTTGGTGAAGTTGGAAATTTTATGTTTCGTTTCTATATATGTACTATGGAATGGTCATATATTTATAATGAAAGTGGCCTGAAAAGTCTCAACTCTCAAGTCGAAGTTCATTTTCTGGATCAGGTTTTAGTGATACGTGAACTAATTAACCAAATTTTCAAGTTGTTGAATGTTGAATTATTGGGCCATTTTTCTCTTGTATAATTAACTGAAAATTTTAATTCATGTGGTGCGTAAGTCGTAACTGAAGTCAACTATTTCCTTAATTTTAAAAATATAAAAAAAAAATCTTCAACAGCTTCTGGAGATGAAATTTATAAATGTATTGTATGCTTTCTTAGACGAATGGCAAATAACTCAAAAAGTCCAACAATATTTCCTACAACAAATATTGATAAAATGAGAACAGAATCTCAACCCTGTCCCCAACAGAGAATTTTCATTTCAATGGAGATGCGGGGTATCGATCCTCGTACCTCTAGTATGCTAAGCGAGCGCTTTACCATCTGAGCTACATGCCCATGTAATTTGCTTCTTATCTTTTGAAAATACATTCCGTACAATTGAAATTGAGCTAATAATCCCAACGTTGGCTTGGCCCTCATTCTCTGGTTCCTAGAGAGGCTGGTGTTGAGTCAGAAATAAGCTATATATCGGGTATCGGGTATCGGGATATATAAAGAAACTGTTAAGAGTGTTAGTTATGACAGACGTGAAATATGCGCCTGAAAGCAAAAGACACATTTGTGTCTCTTCCGTGACTATGATGCTAAGGGACGAATTGTCCCGCTCGAAACAAAGTTCGACAAGTCGTAAACGGATGAAATGTCGTTTACAGTTTGCGATGAAACAGGACAGGAGTCTATCGCCCTTAAGTTTGAGTGCGATAATTTATTGAACGCCAAATTATTCGGTTTATTTATTTATTTTTAAATAATAATAAACGATAAATCCGATTTATTAAATCGCTTAAAATAAAAATCTCCCTGAACCATACAGTTCGGTTCAAATGTGTATTAAGGGCTGTCGTGACGTTGTTAGGCAGTACTGGCTTTTCCAGGCCCAAACAAACATAAGCTCTAGGGAGACAAAACACATTCATTAACAATAATAAAGCGTCAGTACAACACAACATATCACAGGAAAAAGCCAAAAGCTCCGAAGCACAGTAGATCCCGAGGCCCTTAAATTAAAAAATTTTAAAATTTAAATATTTTATTCATTAACATCCTTATATTTAAAAATTAATTGATTTATTTCTAAACTTTAGAAAGTAAAGTTTGAACATTTGATTAATTGAAGTAATTTGTGAACATTTGATTAATTGAAGTAATTTGAAGTAATTCCGCAAAACTGAAGATGATTTAATTATTTATAATATTAATCCTGAGGGATATAATTTATTAACTGATAGTAACACAATAAGATATAATATTGGTCAACATATTCAATATTATTCACATGAAAGAAGAGATTTAGATATTAAAGAATTAATACAATTATACTTGTCAAAAGTTCAAGAATATATAGTAATTCTATATATATTATTCAATATAGAATAATAATAAATAGAAGAGATTTAAATATAGATCCACTCTTATTAGATATGATAAGGATAGAAATTTCTAGAAATAATTTTTTTTGGAAACAGTGGAATATTAATTCTATTGAAGATTATCATGAAGATCTTATAATAGATTATAATAGACTTTTGTCTATTAAGCAAAGAGAACAATATAATTGGAATAATAAAGAATTAGAAGTAAATATTACCCTTCTAGTAATATGTTGCTAGGATATAAAGACTTATTTATGCATAAACTCTGCCTAATAAATAAAGGGTTAGAGAAGAATTATATTCAAAAAGAAATAAAAGATATTATATGTCACAAATATCTAATAGAAAGTAATGAAATATTATGCAAATGGTATAATGGATAAATTACCTGACCCATTAATAATCTCTCAAAATATAGAAACTAGCAAGTTTCCACCTTCTAGTTATAGGCAAAGAGGATACACATATGGAAGATTTTAACCTTTTGATTTAGTAAATGATTCCGACATGTGGGGAAATAACCAGTTAAATTGGATTTTTCTATATTTATTAAATAAATTAGGAAACCCTAATTTAAGCATAAATGATATAGAAAGTGCTAATGAAATATTAGAAATAAAAAATGTTAATGATGAAAATATAGATCAAATCAAAAGATTAGGAAATCAAATGAGTCAATAATTTGAACATATTAAACAAATAATAAACGAATACAAAATAGAAGATTTGGAATTATTGAAACAAAAAATTATAGATATAATAAATAAGAATTCTATATAACTAAGATTGAATAAGATAGAATGCCAACTAAATAAAATAGAAAAAATTGTTGAACAACTTGGTAATAAATTTGCCATAAACATACATGAAAAATTACAAGAAAATTGAAGTACAAAGAATTGATAATAATATGGAAGAATTACTTATGATAATTCAAGAACAGAGTAAAATTTTACAAGATACAATAATTTATTTTAATGAGAAGAAAAGTAATGAAATTCAGCCTATGATAAGGCCGATATTTAACAAGATAAAAAATAATGAAAAAATAATAAGTTTAAGAATGTTAAGCGTAGATGCCGATAATGGATTAAAAAAACTATCTAATAATAATGAAGAATCTGAAACAGATGAAGAAGATAATAATGTCTTCATAAATTTAGAAGATATTGAAAAAAGAATTGAACATTTAAAAATGAATGAATCAAAACACGAGTCTTTGAACGAGGTGAATCTAGTAATAGAGCTTCTTATGCTAGAGAAGAAATACCAATATACGAAAATAAAAGATCACAAAGTCAATATTTTAGGCCAAGTAGAAGACCTAAGAGAGAATATAAAACACCAGGAGAATATCAAGAAAGACCCATCAGTCATGAGGGTGTATGGTTAGACTTAGATTGTGTTAAAGATAGAGACAAAATGATCACTGCTTGGGTAAAATCCATGAAGATTGCACTAGCATTTTATAATCTAAATAGACATAATAGCATTGAATTCCTTAAAACTTCGTTTGTAGGAATAGCTGCACAATGGTTTATGAGATTAAGTGTTAATAATAAAAATAAAGTATTATATGGGAAAAACCCTAATGAAAATGAATCCCAAGAACAAATCCTAACAAGATTTGAAAGTGAAATAAGATGAGAATTCTTATGAGAAGATTGGGAAGCCGATTATCAGCAAGAATTAGAAAGAAAAAGAATGGAAAATATGAGAAAGCTAACTAGGCTTGAAATATGTGATATATGTTACTTAGAAGTATACACATGCAGCTTCGAAGAACTATATTATAAATGTGAATTTAGAGAAGAAGATAATACAAAAATGTATTATAATAGTTTATATTTTATGAAAATACCAGACCCATGGGGTAAAAAACTTATGGAAGAATATAGCCAAGAATATGATGATACTACCAATACTGATACCCTTGGAAGTAGAATTAAGTTTGCTCGAAATAGAGTAAATCAGTGGTGTTCCGAAATAAGAGATAGACGATTAATGAAAAAATAAAATCGAGGATTATGTTGTTCAAGATTAGAAGAACCTCCAAGATTTGGATGTTCTGAAAAAGTTTAACATAGGAAAAGGTTTAAAACGAAGAAATTTTTCAAGACTAATAAAAATTATTATAAGAAAAATAAATATAAGAAAAAGTTCTTTAAAAGAAACAAATATGGAAAATCTAAGGCAAAAACGCCTAAAAAATATAAAAAATGAAGGAATTATGCTAATGAGTGTATAAGAAAAAGAGATTAAACATTAAAATATTTGAAGGTTTTGAAGAATTAGAATTAATCTAATGAGTGTCCTAAGAAAAAGAGATTAAACATTAAAATATTTGAAGGTTTTGAAGAATTAGAATTAATCACTGATAGTGAAGATGTTAGCGAAAATGATAGCATATACTATCTGATGAAATTTTTAATACTTCAGAATCAGAATGAGTATTGAAGAAATCGATAATAAAGATTTATATTAGGATGAAGAAATAGAAGAACAAGGTTCTTTTAATAAAGAATTGATCTTTGATAAAAAAAACAATATCTCAAGATTAATGAAAAAGGATTAGAAACATCTATGACTTCAGTCAATAGGTTAGCACAAGGAATAGCTAACATGGTTAAAAGAAAAAATATAATGTATTTTGGTGCCACTATCACAGAAGAGCCAATTGAGATTAGGCACGCAAGAGGAAATACAAATATACCATTGTTATTGAAATCTGACATTGAAGAAAAAATTAATAAAATTAGACCTAGTGATAGGCATAAAATTGGATATATTCATATTGGAGGAATCCAAATTATGATAAAATCTCATTTTAGAGAATGAATTGATAGTCCAGTAAATCTTGCTGTACTAGATAATAGAATAAAAGATAGAAAACATGCTCTTCTTGGAGTAATCCAAGGAAATCTTAATTACAAGAAATTGACATTTAAGATATATCCTAAATATTCTATAAGTCTAAGAGATAGAAATATAAATAAAACTTTAACTTTATATCATGATTTTCAATACTTTGATATAATGCATGATGGATCATTTCATATAGCATAACCTATGCCATAGATTATGCATTAATAAATTCAGCTAACAATGAAATGTTCGCTGATAAAGAATTCATAGAAATAGACAAACTCTTTAATAAAGTTGGAAAAATACAACCCCATGAATTATTAGGAGAAATTGATCTACCCGAGGAATGTCATATGAATTTAAGGAGTCAACCTACTTTAATTAGAGGGAATACCTCTAGGACTATAGAATATACACCAGAAGGTAGAATAATAATAAAGAGTGGAGAATCAATCTCTATGCCAAGCAATTTAAGAGGAACGGAAAGTTCTACAAGATGTAGCCCTCTTGTGATACCATCATCACAAGAAATATTAACAACAATGAGAAAAAATAATCAAAATCTAAAAATCAAAATTGAATATAATAATGAAAAGTCATGGCATGAGACTTTTGCCATCCTTGATATTGGAGCTGCAAAATCTTATGTAGATGTTAAAATGATTAAATACTTAGATAGAAAGCTTTTAATTGAACCACATACTTATGTAGGGTATAATGGAGACAGAAAAACATTAACCCAATACAGTGAAATACCATTAAAAATTAAAGAAATAAAATTTATCTTTCTTTTCATTATAGAACCCGAATATGAAACAGATATTAGTCCTTTATTATTAGGAATGGACTTCCTTGAAAATTTCTCTCCTTACTGCATAGGAGATAGAGAGATATCAATAACAATTGAAGGGATTATACAAACCTTATCAAGATATGTCTAATCCTTTTATAGTATATATAAAAGTGATTGTCCCATATTATCAGCATAAACCAGAATGGTTCCATGCTTTAATTGATACGGGTTCAGTAGTTAGCCAGCTAATTCCCAAATTTATCCAAGGTCATAATGGAAAGATTATAAACCCTTAGCGGGAAAAGGAATTAATGGAGAACAAATTTCTCTAGGAACAAGTAGAATAAAAGCCTTAATCCAAATCAGCGATTATATACTAAGTATACCAATATTATGGTCTTATGATTATATAGGTGCTGATATACTTTTAGGAGTTAATTTCCTTCGTCAATTCATTTATATAATGACTAACGAACTAATTACTCTTAAAACCCCTTGTAATCATACACTTATCACACCAAGGATTTATAATCCCGTCCGGCGCACTACCCGAAAATTCCCTTTTCGCCGCAGCCAGCGTGGTGATTTCAATATAAAAATCAATCAAATTATGTCTAATTATGAAAAAATCTTAGAAAAACTTGATAAAAATTTTGGTGAAAATCCAATTCAATTATGGGAAGTTGATAAAACTTATGCCAAGATAGAATTAAAAGACCCAAATGTTATTATAAGAGTTAAGCCTATGAGATATGGGCAAGAAGATATAATAGAATTTGATAAACAAATTAAAGAACTCTTAGATCTCAAACTTATCCGAGAATCTAAAAGTCCACATAGTAGCCCTGCCTTTATGGTTAGGAATCATGCAGAAATCAAACGAGGAAAAGCTCGTATGGTTATTAATTATAAAGAATTAAATAAATATACCAAATCTGATGGATACTTTTTACCTCACAAAGATACATTAATTACTTATGTAATTAATTAAAGAATATTCAACAAATTTTATTGTAAATCTGGCTTTTGGCAAATTAAGCTTGAAGAAGATAGTATACCACTTATTGCCTTTAGTACACCTCAGGGACAGTATGAATGGATTGTAATGCCATTTGGATTAAAAAAATGTACCGCAAATATTTCAAAGAAGAATGGATAAAATTTTTAAAGAATTTCATGAATTTTGCATTGTTTATGTGGATGATATATTAATATTATCTAATAATGAAGTTGATCATATTACTCATTTAATTTTTTTTTGCAGAAAAATGTAAAAAAACATGGGATATTACTTTCTAAAAAGAAAGCTGAGATAATGAAACCAAAGATTGAATTTCTAGGGTTAATAATAGATGAAACATGAATAGAAATGCAACCGCATATTTCTGAAAAAATATATTTGTTCCCAGATAAATTAGAATCTAAGGAGCAAATTCAAAGATTTTTAGGATGTCTTAATTATGCTGAAGGTTTTATAGAAAATTTAGCAAAAAAAAGACAACCTTTACAAGAATTATTGAAAAAGAATAATACAAAATCTTGGGAAGAATCTCATACTCAAGTAGTTAAAAGATTAAAAGAAAAATATAAAAATCTACCAAGACTAGGATTCCCTACTACCAGTGATAATTTAATTCTTGAAACTGATGCTTCTGATACTCATTAGGGTGCTGTATTAAAAACAAATCTAGAAAAGATTTGTAGATATACTAGCGGAACATTTAAGCCCACAGAAAAGAATTATCATAGTAATGAAAAGGAATTATTAGCTATTAAAAATGGAATCGCTAAATTTACTTTCTTTTTATTACCAAAGAAATTTAAAGTCATATCTGATAATACACAAGTTAAAGGATTTATATTTAATAAATTACCTAATCTCTCTCAATATAAGAGATTAATTAAATGGCAGCAATTCTTTGCAGAATATGATTTTGAAATTGAGTATATTAAAGGATCTAACAATTGTATTGCAGATTTTCTCAGCAGGGAATATAATGGATAAAAGTCTTTCCAAAATAATGAAGGGCATAATGATGTGCTCCGAAGGTCAAGAATTGCTTCTCAAGGGCAATGAATTGATTTATGATGGGCTTGCTATGATTGATACTGCCCAAGAAGAATTGAGCAAACTTTGCCTAAATAAAAGTTTGCAAAATAATCCAAAAGTACAAACTTCAGAAGAATTTATTAGCAAAATGCTAACAAGAGTCCATTTTAAGGACCAAAATGAGGGTCAGATCACCTAGTGTTCTTCATAGAATACAAAGATCCCAATGCCAAAGAGGTTCCTCTCAATCCATGATCTCAAAGAACAGTACATGAAGGGAGAGGGTTCCCAAAGCTCTTCACAGAATTTAAAGCCCTAATATTTGAAAAATGGATAGTCACTTTCAATGGCTAAAATCCCATGTGAAAATGACTACACTTATGAATATAAAAGAATTGGTAAAATAGCCTATGGGATTCGTCCTAGCCAGGCTATAATACCATATCATTCAGAGTTATACCTAAGGATTAATTTCGTTTCAGGAGGTGATCCTAAAATGATAAAAGATATGTTTGATTATGGTTTTCTTAATATTATTTATACTGATGAAAATTTCAGGGAATTAGAATTATTTCCCAAAAAGATCAAAGAAGCCTCCATTGAACTTAAAAAGATAAGCAGGACAAAAGAAGCATTTTTTGTCAAATTCCTCAATGCTTGTCCTGAATATTGTGATAACAAATGGTATCCAACTCAACACATGATACAGGTTGGAGTTAGCAGCAAAAGGATTAGTCCCACAATTGATTTAGACCAAGTTTATAATGATTATGACCCATAATTATTTGAGCTCAAAGCACTCACCACCAAACAGGCAATAGGAATGAAAGTCCTTAATGAACAACTTGAAAGGATAAGCAAAGAAAGTGTGTGGCTCTACGAGACCATAAAAGAATATATCATCTTTTTTATGAGCAGAAGAGAAAATATCCTAGCCAGACAGGCCATCATTAAGAAGAAAAAAAGCAATATTCGAAAATCTTGTGGTTGCCAACACACCATGAAATATGCAAGGTGTTAAAACACCAAAATAATTGTGGTTATTGTTATGGAAAATCCAAAGATGGATCTAGTGATGAAGACATGTCTGTAGATGAAGAGCTAATAATAGGCATGTGAAGGGTCCACGACAGAAGTAAAAGATGCCAGCTTAACAAGCTTCAATAATGTCATAGAAAATGCCAAAAGGATAAAGCTTATCAGCACAGTAACTGTCTATAACATATGTCAACCAAGAATAAACAAGCAGGGTCACCTTATCTGAAGGAAATCTCCAAGATCTTTCAAGAATATAACATATGTCATGTAATATATCATGTAATCTTATTTTTTGAAAGATATAAATAAAACGATGTAAGAAGGAAAGAGGCAATCGACTCTGTAGCCATCTCTAACCTTCAAAGCTTCTGTAATCCTTTCTCTGTAACCATTTCCAGTGATGAAATAAAGAAATATTTTGAGTGAAATTATCATCTTCTATCTTATATATTTTAAGAAATAAATCAAGTACTTTGCATATCAGCACTTGTGCTAATCGAAGAAGGCTTCTTATTACTAAGCACTCTTCCAGAGACGTTAGCAAGGAAAGCACTCAGACAGATCCTTTTAGGCCGTAAAGCAGTATGTTGTGTGAGGCCGTGTGGAACAGTCGCTGAGGTGATCTTGCTAGACGTGTGGAGTTATAACGGTGCTGACCATGGACCTCTCTATGGTTGGAGGCAATTAGCTAGTCTGTTTCAGAATTCCGTGAGAAAGTACACTGGTTAGTAGTTCTGAACTATCTTCTTAAATTTTAGCAACAAACGGAAGCATGTTGGGCCTTGGTTGTTTTTTTTTAATAATATAAGATTGGAAGTGATAAAATTAGCTCAAATTCTTAAAACATGGAATGATATGTTATTAAGTTTTTAAACGCTATAGATAATCTGGATTTTAGTCAAGAATACCAAATTATTTATACAATTACTATGATTAAAGATCATTTAAATCTCATGAAAATTCAATATAGAAATATGACTAGAATAGATACTGAAGATGAATATGATATATTTAATGCCTTTGAAGAAGAAAATAGGATAGCATTAATGGAATCTATTTTAATAAGTCTTGAAGTAATTCAAGATAGGTGTAGAACTAATAACAAGACTCAAAATCGCCCATAATAGATAACAATAATAACAATAATATAAACTTTTTAATTCAAAATGCAGAATTTAGATTACAACATTTGTGTGAAAGCATGGATGGAATGTACCTAAGTTGGGAAAATAGCTTAGGAGTATACATAAATATGTTAGAAGAAAAGATTTGGTCCCTGTTCCAAGAAAGAAAAATAGTTATTAATGCAGGTTCTAATTTAGAACCAATAGATGAATTTGATAATCATGTAAATTTATATAAAATTATTATTAAAACTTTACAAAATTATAAAAATAGAAGTTCAAGAGATGGAAGGACAAATTGTCCGATTATTCAAAATTAGTAACTAATTATAAGAATTTCAAAAAATATTACAAAGAGGACCTATTTGATTAATAGAAGAAGTTTAAGGGTGCAAGCATTTAAATTAATTATAAACTTTTGACAAAGTCTAAAAAATATTACAAATAAATTCATTTCGGGGTTTGACCCGGTGTAAATAGCAAAACTGTATATCACATCTCCATCAACGAATCGCGATTGGAATTTGGAATAACAAAAGCAAACTAAGGAGCATTAAAAAAAAAAAGAAAATTATTTCTTAAAAAAATCGGTGAGCGTAGGGAGTTTGACTTGGCCCTGGGTGGAGAGAGGAATAGTGAAGCTGCCAATGACAGGGAGGTCAATGATGAGACCCACTTCGAGTAGATAATCAATGTCCCAATCCCTTGCAATATCTTTGACCAAGCTCACAAGTACGCTATGGGGCACCTTCACCGGCACATTCAGCACTGTTTTATCATTGCCTTTTATTGACCCAGGGTCCGGAATAGTTCCTGTTGCTATCACCCTGATTGATGAGCCCAAAGCCAAAAACTAAGCCACGTCATTTGCACCATTTACTAATTAATTACTCTATAAAATGTAAATTATATATTCATATGCATTGAAATCAAAACATTTGATTTGCATATATAGAAGACATATGTACGTACATGCGAATTTCATTAATTGATCTGCAGATGGAGAATAGAACAAACCTGCCATCGCTTTTGAGGATATAGGAGATCTCACAAATGGGAATTGAATGGCTGTAAGGATTATCGATAGAGACATCAGCCAAATAATCGACGCCTTCACGACTCACGCCCTTGAGACCAAATTTGGAGAGGCTGGCCTCTGGCTTCCTCATATTCGTCACCTTCTCCGTCACATAGTTCTTTGCCTTGTCCACCAACTGCGCCATTAATTGTAATTCACGTTTAATATAAATCACCAATTAATCAATTATTATATCGTTGTCTAATGAGCACACGTGAGAATATGCCTGCAGTATAATTGGTGGTTTTTGCCGTACGTGGAATGCATGATCTGCGCCTTAAGATTTTCATTTATGAGAGAGAAATTTGCGTTGAGAATGAGTAGTGATTAAGAGCGAACGTAATTTCTGATAACATGCAGCATCACTCAGAATTAATCATGCCTTCAAATAAAAATTTCATACAACTCAAGAAAGCTGAATTAAGAAACTTACCCCGCCTGACATTTTCACAATTACGTACCCAGAGGAAAGGAAAAATCACGATCGATTTTGATCACTGAAGAGAGAACGTAGTACGCCTTTGGCAATTGGCCGAGTTATATTTCTCTTTCTCGCGATGATCCTCTTTTGATGCTAATCTTTGGTCAATCTTCACCTATTTTTAGCTACTTATTTATGCTTTTTCACCTATTAATGCCGACCCGTATATTAATTTTTACGATGAATTCTTTCATTGAAATTATCACTTTCGGACGGTACAATCAAGTAATTATTATCTATATTCATCATGCATATACGGAACACTAAGATATATATTAATTTTCAGTTATATTTACATGTCTGTTATCGTTTAAGCTAGCTATCTATATATATATATGTATGTCTATTATCGTTGAATAATCTAAGCATAATCAACATTGCAGCACTACGATTTGGGAAATGGCAGGGGAGTGCCAGTTTTTAATTAATGCTAAGTACCATCTACATCAGATCAGGTCCAAATTTGAGTGAAAGTTGGTGGCGTTGCAAAATATTTGATAGTGAACGTACTCTGACTCAAAATGTCTAGACCGCATCATTAAATAATTTTTTTAAAAAAGAAAGAAGAAGAGTCCTGCCACAGCCTTATCCCAGTACCATCACATATATATTAAAAAAATAAATTGTGGCACTTCAATTTTAGGATAGTCCTCTTTAACTTTTCGTCATTAGGTCCAGCGATTCATATCAAAGCTAATATATTTACGTTTCAATAGTAATTAAAGATTTCATTATTTTTAATTCCAATTGGTGAAAGATAACGAACACGTACGTGTTACAGGCAAAGAGATTTACAAAAGCTTATCATTATGATATCGACATTAATATGTATATTCGTCCATGTACAAAAAGTCCACAAACTCAACACAAGCACAAGTACAAAATTACAGAAAGTATATAACTAGAAGATCAATCATTGTCGAGTAATTAAAGTAACACAGAAGGATTCTGCTAGCTAGATAGTGGATATGTTGTTGAAATATAATTTACATACAATTAATACATAAATTAGGTCACGATGGATGGATGGGTGAGTGAGAATAGTATTAAAATTAGAAGCGAGCAAGGAACTGCATTTGCTTGAGAAGAGGAGTCAGGGTTTCCATGAGCTTCTCGCAAGGATGGTTGTGGATTCCCTCATAAGTTGTAACCACGATGCTGGTGTCCTTTGATAGCCTTTGGACCTGTTTCTTCACACTGCATGTGTGATGCGTGCACCGGTAGTAGCTCCTTTAATTTGGCCATGTTTTATATTGATTTTGCAAAATCATAGATTGGTAAGCATATACATATAAACATATATGATTTTACAGAATGTAAAAGAGAAATTTAGGTATTATTTCCCATAAATGTAAAATATGGTGCCATTATGACGGCAAAGCGGGTTAAATTTCTTACTTCAAATTTTAAGCCATTAATCTCAATTAATCCAATGGTAAATATTGAAAGTCAAAATAATATTTAACGATACCAACTCATCACCATTGGATTAGATTGCATAAAACCAATGGTTTAAAATTGGTGTCAAAATTATAAGTCAAAGTATATGTCCTACCTATATCCCAATGCTATGTGTCGTTATTCTATTAGATGATAAATTTCATAAGTTGTAAAATTAATATTATACCATTAAATAGATGAAAATATCATATCAGTTGAATCACAAATGTTGGAATTATTAGCTAGCATTACTTTATGTACAAATATATCGTGGACGTTTCTTCTGTTTATAAAACTACTAAAATATCAAATACTAGGTAAAAAATAATGATGTATCACACAATTCGCTGCCTAGTATCCTTTTTGTCTCTCATAACTTTATATGTATATATTTACCAAAACTATGAGCATATGTATCCTTCCACTAAACACTTGCTATTTGCTAAGCCAACCACATAGGCTTATGAATTAAATTAAATTCAATAACCTTCACGCCAGGGAATGGCGACTTCTCTTTACGAAATTGCTTCAATTATTACTTTTCAAACCTAAAGAGATGGAATGAAGAAAAATGTGATGTTATCACCTATCACTCCTCTCGATCATGAAAAATATAGCCCGTCCAAACCCTAAGAATTATATGTATATCTACAAGAACTACTAGCACAATTATTTCTTTTAATTATTATTTTGTTCTTGAGATCAAATCATTAAATATTCCCTCCTATATCTTGACCAATATCTGAAGAATTTCTCTCTCTCTCTCTTCTTTTTGATCTATGTAGGAGCAATTAACACTAGATTTTGCAACATTGCAATTCAGCGGTTCTCAGTAGGTCAGATGATAACCGAACCCTAAGGAAGCGAAATTATATACACATGCATGTTAATATATATGGTTGAGAACTTTGAATTAAAACAAAGTCATCCTACAAATTAAATTATTTTTTCCCTGTACAATAATGATTTAATAACCATTTTGTACGTAACAATTAATTAAGAACATATAGCACGCATAATTATATAAATCATGTAATCAGTCCATGCAGTTAGTGCAAAAAAAAGAATCCTAATAAAATAAATAATGAAGACTGCTCGCAGCTGGCTCACCTGGGATATAAGCTGTTCTTGACAGCTTTCTGACCATATTTTCTCCAACGGTATCCATCGTCAAGAATATCATCGGCACTTCTAGTCTGAAAAGCAAACCTAGGCCGTGTGGCCTTCTTCATCCTAGTCCCTTTCCTTTTATTCTCTTTACACCCCTGATGTTGTTGATCATGACCTCCGCCATTTTCAGGGTTAAGACAAGTACTACTTTCCATCATATTGTGATCAGTTGATTGAGCAGAAAGAAGGCTGACCCAGTCAATCTCCGGAAGAGCTTGAGGCTCTAGAGTAGCTGGTTGCATCGATGAAGACGGGATTGAGGGTGTGAATAAGTAATTAGGCTGCGGCGGCATTGGAGATGAAACCGGGTATGGTTCTCGGCCTTCCATGTTAATTAAAAAATAAGGGGCCAAATGTAGGATAATGCAAGTTTTTAAAGAAACTAAAGTGTTGGGAGGGTAGAAGAGGTTAGGCAGGCAGACCCACAGATAGATCTCTAGACCGACACAGAGTGTGATTGTTGGCTTGTGTGTTTGTTTAATTAATTAAAAGAGACTCTCACGCTCTCTCTCTCTCTCTCTGTCTCTCTGTATGTGTGTCTGTCTCTGGGTCTTGTCTTGTTATTTCCCTGCTCTCTTAAGCTGCACCCAAAGGGTAAAGCCAACTACATCTCACCTACTTCTGTTCAACTGCCTTTAAGTAAAATGGAAACGTACCCAACATGCATCGTTATCACCAATGTGTGTGTGTGTGTGTGTATGCATGCGGCTACCATATTGCTCTATATAGACAGTTTTTTTATCCTCATACTGAAAAGGAAAGTAGTAGGGCCCAGCCTTCATTACTACTTCATTAATTAGGACACATGTTTAAAGTGCATCAAAAATATTGTTTTAATCGATCTGCATGGATACTGTTCACCAACCGATTACATGACTAGGTTTCGCCATCACTGGGACCATTGCTGTTCGCTTTTCTGTATTTTTATAATACATTGTTATTTTTAAATGAGCACTAGATATCTTGCTTAGTGATAATGAGTCACCGCCTAAAATCAAAATTGCATATTATTGTACTGTAAAATTGTTTAAAGAATAGACGGCGCCGCTTGAGAGATCAGGGCAACACATTGAATTCACGTCTCATGGCAATGAGATCATTGTTCTTTAAAATCTTTCATTTGGGAACTTAAGACCAATACTACATTGGATAAGGTCTGCAGACCAGGATGAATCAAATGAATAAAAATCTTATATCTACTTGGTACTTACCAATCAATCGAAAAGTTTTATCCGTGTACTTCTGTTGCCTTTCGAGATGCTCTAATCCCTAATTTCCAAACACGTGCTCTGCGCAATTGCCTTTTGAGAGATCTGATTTGGTCACCCGCAAGGACTTCCTGACGTAAAATTTGTATAGTTTATTATTTGATTCTAAAGCAAAGTGACTGCAACACCAATCTACCTGGCGAACAAAGAAGACACGCAAGCTAGCATTCCAACCACCACCCAAAGTGAGCAATATAATTTACCTACATACATGTTCGATTTAGCCGCAACCAAAATTGGAATCTGGAAAATTCTTATTGCAGAAGAAAATTGATAACAGAACCAAATATCCCTGGTATCCCACAGTCCCAACAAAAGATACAGTTTTTAACCACTGAATAAATCCTCTCCTATTGGTAAACTGCTGCATACTTTTCAGTGTCAATTTGAACTTCTCATCTAGAGATAGTCAAAAATTCATCCACTAGAGATAATTGCAAGATTTTGATGCAAAAACGGATTTATCTAATTGGTTCAGAAAGCAATAAGGTGTGGTATGCATGGAAGTCAAATAGGACTTTGCATCAGCCGATGATCATCTTGTTAAGAAATTCAGCTCGCTCAGGAAAATACTCCATGAGTTCATCCTTGGTCACCCAAACAAAATCCTCACACTTCCCAATTGTAAACTTGTTGCTCGCAATCACTTGAGACTTAAAGAAGAATTGCTGGCAAAAAGAAAGGAATCAACAGAATGAATAATAATCATACACACTTTCATTAAGACAACAGCATAAAACAAAGTTATCTGTGAAAAATGAAGTGTATAATTTATATAGGAAAAAAATGAAGTATCTCTCCGTACAGCAACATATAGTTCTCTGAAATATATAAACAGCAGCAAGTATGAAGATGAATATATAGTTTTCTGAAAATACCTTATATGATGGAATGTCTGGCACCTTTTCTGCAGGCTCTATTACCATATGCCCCATGGGAGCATTGCCAACAAAATAAGTTTGGGAAAGGTCACCCAGTACAGATTGTAATGCACACTCTGCACACTGCAAACATTTGATAAGAATTTATATGATTAGAAGAAGGATGAGAATGTGGAGGATAAGAAGAATCACCTTGCGCAAAGTCTCCTCAGACTCATAAGCTTTTTCTGGAAAATGCCAGACAGGCTTTCCACCAGGAGCTCCAACAGTTTTGCCATAGAGAATAAGGTACAGTCTTCTGTCAAGTGCTCTCTGTAATGACCTTAGGACACAAATAAAAATAACTATAATAACAATAATAAAAAGGTTAAATTTAATGTAATTCCTGCATAAACGTAGTTACATAGTTACTCGAATGTAATACAACATCAATAACGTAAAACCTCTTCTTTTGTAAAATGAGATTTTATGATAAGTTTTAAGCCATGAAAGGTTGCTTCTGAGGATTTTCAAAAAGTTTTGGACTTGAGTAGTATCAAACCATAACCAGGTCTATAAAATTCAACCGTTTAAATGTACATAATAGAACTTCTTACTTTCTATCATTTGTTTTGTCAGCTTCAGTAATCCGAGGAGCCGGTACGTATTCCATTTGGTAGTCGCCTTTTCCTCTGTTACAGAAGTGTCACAAAAGATCAGTACATAACAATCAAAACTTCATCTGCACTTGTCTCTCACTGCATTTGTAAGTGAAACATTTGTGAAAGAGAGAAACAAACAGAATCATACATTTCATCCAATAAATCAGGGCTTAACAATGAAATAAAAAATAAGTCGTTACATAAATAATCACAGTAATAAGATTTTGAATGACAAATGCAAAATTGAACGGATTACACAGATATTTCATAAAACCAGAATTGCTTAAATTGAGCCTCATATGACAGACCAAGAAACAAAAAGCATCATGACTCAGAAAAGGTTGCTCAAACCCAAGAGCTCTCCCCAGAACGATTAAAGTCAACAAGAAGTTACAAATTTGTAATCAATGCACTGACCAAAAGAAAGCATCATGACTCAGAAAAGGCTACTCAAACCCAAGAGCTCTCTCTAGAATGATAACGTCAACATGAAGTTACAAATTTGTAATTAATGCTTCCACCTCATGCCAATGCACCATACTTACAATATTTTCTTTAAGATCCAACTTCTACAACAACTCTCAACAGTCCAAGCAGAAGAAAAAAAATTAAAGAAAATTTTTTTTTTTTTTCAAAATCATAATCATCAGAGATAAATAAGTCAAGATGAATAAAAGAGGGTCACAACTAGATATCCAAGGTACTAGGACATTAACCGACATGCTTTAGCCGTATAAAACAGCGTAAGGTTCAACCCCAAACAAAATATTCTAAGATAAAACAAATAGCTAAAGATAACCTCACTAAGAACAAGAACATAAGAGGATGTAAAGCAGCTTACCTAGAATTGGACTTGTCTAAAAATTCATCAGGATATCTGCGTCTATACTGCTGTCTCCATCGAAACCTGGAACCCACCACCCCCAAACCGAATTCATGAGCAACCAAATCACACTACACAAGATGAGGAAAAAGAAATCCAGAATTGTGATTAAAAAAAAAAAAACAAATTTTTGAAGCTGCGGAACCAGAAGAAAAAGGGAAAAGATGGTCATATGTTATTTGTCATTTTATTTTGAATATTTATGAAGCAAAGGCACATAATGTAAAAAGTTTAGCTTTTCCCAGGTCCCAGATGACAAACCATCCAGTTTACAGAAAATGAAGAAAAAAAAAGGAAATTTAATTCCCATTATATAATTAAAGCGCAACCAAACAATATTCACAAAAAAAGAAAAAAGAAAGCTGCACGCAATGAAGCAAATAATGTACGAGGCATCTATGATATTTTTTATTTAAATTTTTCTTAGCAAGTGAAAGAAGAAACTCACGAGAACTCCTGAAATGCGAAAACCACAGGGTCAATTTTCGGAATAACAACAGGCAATCTCTCGAACAGTACGGACGCAACGATTTTCTCTGACTTAGTACTAAACCCTCGAGTTGCCGTGAGACGGCGAACCAACGACGTTAACGATCTCCGCATTTTCGAATTTCGACCTACAAAGAGCAACATACAAATTCCAAACACAGTTAAATAATTAATTTAAGCCAAAAAAAATATAGTATACATAGCGAGGAAGAAGGGAGAGAGATTGTACGGCTGATTAATTACTGTTAAAATTTCATTACTAGAGGGAAGCCCTGCTTAAACCCTAAACGAGTACTGAAGACTGAAGACGACGAACAGAGAGAAACAGAGTGATGCGTTACCAGAAACCGGCTGAGGCGGTGGTTGAGTTGAGGGTTTCTCCCACTTTCTTTTATTTTTCTATTTCGTAATTTTTCCTTTTTTCTTTTTTCAATTTGCATCACGGACTTGTGGGTTTTCCGAACGATGGCGATGAATGTCCAAAATGCCACTGGAGAAACTTTCTATTACAGCTGGCTTTTAGTTTATAATTATGTGATTTTTTGGCCTTTAACAATATTCTGCAAAAAATTTTAATCCAATTGAGCCAAATCGTCGAGTGTCCGTGTCGACTGTCGACCCACTTTATATGAAATGAATGCATGTGAATTATGATCAAGTTTTAAAAATGTTTTAGAAATGGCTCCGCGGAGGTACTTTGAACTTAGATCTCACTTGATAGTAGAACAGAAAAATCGAGACGTTTGCATCCATATTAGCATGAATGGTTGTTGCTATTACCACATAAAAACTCGATATTCAAACAGATGAATTATAATATTAAAGATAAGAGGCTGGAAGTTCTTGTTTTATTGAGAAAATAGTATACGTGCTTTACTAGCCTCACCTCGTACTCTCCGTAGAAAGATTAAAAACCCCCCCAGAAATTTACAAACGCAACTTCAAATAACATAAAAAGTAGCATGTTATTAATATTACAGACGAAAATCAGAACAAAGGCTTCTTTCCGTTTAACATTCCCAACAAATGATCCAAAACCTTGCCCCCTGCATCACGCAGACCGGAATGCATGTATTCATTTGTTATCCATAGCCTAATTCCTGCTATCTGAGATGCAGTCTCCGTGGCCACCTTAAAATTAACATACATATCCTCATAATACACGGCAGCTGCAACAGGTACCTGGCAGCACTAAAAACAAAATGTATTAGCAAAGGAAAATGGAATTCCCAAGTCAATATGAAGACAGTTGTGACTTCTTTTAAAGTAGTCTCTAGTAGGTTCAGATCCCCATTCAACCAAGGTCAAGATAATTATGATTTCCTTATTCAATGACATTAAAGCAAACCTTGTTATTCTTCAGTGTCTCAATGTTATAGAGTGGGGTCCAATCCTTCTTCTCGGCCAACAAATTAGCAGCTTCTTTAAATGGTTTCAAGCCATGAATCTCATCAAACATCCATGGGAATATCATCTGCCCAAGCAAATACCCAAGGATATATAGAGGATCCAAAAGAACATTACATATCACACTAACTTCAGTTAGCATCAGATTCATACACCACATCCAGTGAATCATTTAAACCAAATAACTAGAAAAAGCACAAGCATCTCATTTTAAAAATTACGTTCCCGAGTAACATAAATGCACAGAATGATCCCAGATGTCACTCTGATGATGGATTGGCAAAAACTCATAAGGTAAGGATAACTAGAGCCTGAAGTACCTAAAAAAATCTGCAATGAAAAGCCATTAATTTCATTCAGTTTATCACTGTGTTCAAAATGGCTTGAGCAGTTGTTTAATTTCTTATTTCATCAAATATATCTTTACTCTCCAAGATTATTTTTTCTTAATATTTCTGCAAATGCTAAAATGCAACAATATGTTCACCATCATGCTTGAAAGTCAGTAGGCTCAACTCCAAACACAACAGCATCGCAACACAAATTAGTCCGGGCTGTACAGCTGCTAGAAACTGCATGCAACTATAAGCAAGTCACAAGTTGACCAAACTTTAGGGCCAAACCAGATGCAATTGTATCAAAGACTCTTTCTAAATAAACATATGAATGTTAAAGCAGAATTCTTCATTCTGTACCTTTACCAGCAGAACCATAAGATCAGAAAAGTTTTAGAGCAAAATGAATACATGCAATGTCACTCAGCTACTTAAAAGGAAAAAGGGCAAAAAGAGAGAGATGAAAACAGCAACAGAGTACAAAAAAATGTATTTGTTACGCATGTCCTCTTCTTTTGTTTTTCATATAGCATAATGTTTATGTAACTCATGTCTACCTCTCCTGTGAAAAGTACAGGATGACCTTCTTTTGCAGCCTTGATAGCATCAAATCTGCCTTCATATTCAGCCCTTATTCTGTGAGCAGACCATTGTGATGACGCACCCTTAAAAAGAATTATGAAAAATAAGAACATTTCAACTTTCTTCATGTAGGTGAATTTTTTGGATTTAAGAAGAGAAATTCTTTCTCACTCCATATTACTTCATTTTCTTTTAAGTAAAAATACAACTCAAAAATAAAATAATAATTGTAAGAAAACCAAACTGTAAGCAATAATCGAACAATGTAACTTACCTGACAGTATATAGTCTCATGCATTAAGGCGAAGAGTGGGTTTGTATCAAAACCTAAAAAATTCTCAACCTGCATGCACAAACGACTAAATAATGATTACAAAAATGTGCTTCCCAGTCATGAAATGAAGACCAATGAGGTGGCAAACATTTTCTTACAGCTTTCAAGAAACAGTAACTGAGAAGTTTTGGTGCTCCTGGAACTATTACAGGATCCCAGGCAGTCTCCAACCTATAAGATACAGATTAAAATTAGGAAAAGATATAAGAGCACAAGAATGTGAGTAATTAAAAGGATGTGCATGGTCATGATGCCTTACATATAGTGTAAACGTTCAAAACCAGTACTCGATCCTAAAGCGGAGAGCCCAACTAACTGTAAAACCCTCGGGGTTAAGATACCCCCAGATGGGAGAAGAACCTGTACAAGAAAGAAGGGGGTGGGCAGAACAATTGCAGACATTTTGCTAGAATTTCAGCATTGCAGAAAATACAAAACGATTTTTGGTAGTCCCTTACCCCACCTCCTTCAGATTCTGCCAAGTGCTTCACAATTTCACGAACAATTTCAACATCCTGAGGAAATCTCTTGTAATACTTCTCGTTTTGACGAATAACTTGTTCAAAGCACACTTTGTACACAGAATCTGCAGGGCAACCATTTCCTAAAGGAGGAGTTCCTCCAGTTAGAAGGACTTGTTTGAGCCCTTGTGGTGCAAAACTCAAATACGTGACTGCACAAAAACCACCATAGCTCTGCATAAGAAAAGTAGCATGAGCTGCCATCAACATATTGAATGATTCAGTTAGTGACTTCATCCATACCGTAACAAATGACTGAACACAAAGAACTTGCTCATAAGAAGCAAAAGTGGGAACAAAGCATAAACCAGATTAGAGTAAAAAAGGCATAGACTTTAAGAATGGTTGAAGATGACAAACTCGACCAAGACTCTTAACTCAATGCAATAATGTAAAACAGTAATCTTAATACCTGACCCAAGACTGTCCAAGGTTTAGCATCAGGATCAAGTCTAACGCGGATGAATTCAGCATCGTTTACAATACTATCAGCTCTAAAATGTTTTAAGTAGTCAACTAAATCCTTAGCAGACTTCATTTGCAGCATAGATGATACTGACAAAGGAGTAGATAAGCCTGTTCCTCTCTGCAAGAAAACAACATGAGGAGAGACAATTACAATGAACACTTAACAACAAAGTCAGTGAATTTCAGTAAATGCTTGTGCTAGGGAAATTCAAGATAATCATGCCTGATCCATCAATACAACACGAAATTCTTCACACGCTTTATTTATCCATCCACTGGATTCAGTTGGCCGCGGGCATTCAAAACCAGGCCCACCTTGTAAAAATAACAGATACGGCAGTGATTGCTCTTCTTTTCCAACTGCAACATAAACAGCAACATGCACTTAAGAAAAATATTTACCTATAAAACAAACAATTCACAAAGCAATAACAAAGGCCTTTGTCCATCAAGTAAACAGCAACCATGGATAAAGAACGGTAGATTCTATTAATTAAGACAGAAAACAGTTTATGAATACGCCAAACTAGAATTAGAAAAATGTTAAAATTAAACAATGAGTGAATCTTCAGTGTTGTCAGTACCGGCAACAACTTCGCGAGCAAAAAGGGAGATCTTAGGAGAGGCATTGCGATCGAGGGCGTAATCGAGAGGGACAGTGAAGCGATGATCGCGAAGCCGGAGATCCGGTACCGAGTACCACTTCCCCGAGACGTGTTCCGGCGATGATGCGCCAGCGGCGGCATTGGCTCCGGTCATGGCGATGACTGTGCGGGCCCTACTCCGGCGTGAGTGGAAGGAGTGAAGTTTGGTGGTTGGAAATATTGAAACGGTGCGAGGAGATAACGAAGAAGCGCGGAAACGAAGGAGGAGGAGTGAGCACCAGTTGCCAGCATTTTTGGACATCTGAGACTGAGTGTGGTCTGGAGCAGTTTATCGGACACGTGGTAGCCTGTAGAACGGTGAAAGATTTACTGGTGATGAGTTTTGATTGATCTTAGCCGTCCGATATAGTGATATAAGAACTTTCAGAAGTCAACATGCAGACAAGTCAAACTATTGGGTTTTAATTTGGGTAATTTTTGTGTCCACCACAGATGTTTTGACCCCCATCTTTCCACCACGTGCACCAGTCACCCATTTCCGTCAATTTGAGGGTTAAGCCTAAGGTTGAGGCAATTTGAACTCAAGCTTCAACTCTTTACACCCATTTTATAATAGAATTTTATATTACAAAAAAATATTCTTGTATAAAATTACAAAATCATCCTATTTTATTCTCTTATGTCTCCCGAACTCTACTCTAGTCTCTATACATTTTTTTGTCGTCAAATTAATTTTGTTGAAGGAGAAAATTGCTATTCCATGAAATTGTATAACCTATTAATAGCTAATTCAACTATATATGATACGAAAATTAAAAATAGTCTCTTAGTTATCATAAGAAAATTGATTTTTCCCATAAAACAATCATGAACTACCATTCCTTTTCCATCTAAAATATTTGCAAATGAACTAATACTTTTCAAACATTGTTCATGTTTTTTAAATATTTGCAATTGATCAACTCACTAAGAGGTTGTTTGATTTTTATCTGAAGTATGAATTTTGCTTATTTTTTTATGTTTAAAATTTTTAGTTTGTTTGTTTTCTGTAAGTTATATATGATTATAAGATGTTTAGATCTGAATGAAAAAAATCAAATATTCTAACTTTTATCTGAATAGCAAAATATTTGAATGGAACTTTAATATTTTCTCTCATTAATACCCCTATCAAATACATTTATTTCCTATTATATAAATTATCATTTTTTTATTTTTTTATTTATTCATTCAATTTTTTTTAATTATAGTGAATGAGAATTTTAAATATAACAGAACTTTAGGTGAGTGTGTTTTATAATAAGTCATCTCTTTATATTTATAGTTATCATTTTTTAATAGATTTTGATATTATTTAATACGTTAATTTTAATTCAAATGATTAAATAATAATTGGTTGGCTTACATAATTAATAAGAAAACATATCTAAGTATATATTAATGTCAAACAATAAGTATATATTAATGTCAAACAATACATGTGCTAGATATATAATTTTTTAATTTTTCATGTTTTGTTAAGGTACACATTATTAATTTTTTTGAACTAATCAAATAATTTATTCATAACTTTTCATGCTTTTAACAAATAAATATAAGTATTGTTAATATTTATAAGGTTATATGTGTCAAAATATCATATTTCATATATTCTCTTTTTAAAAAATAAATAACTTAACACTTATATTCAGACATTAAAAAAGAAAAACAAATATATAATTCAGATATATACATTCAGACATATTCAGGCTTTTAGTAAAATTCAGATTCATTCAAATTTCAGACCCAAAAAAAAAAAGAAAACTGCCTAACTTTCTTCTTAGGCTCAAAAAAAAAAAAATCAAAATCATTGCATTTATAACGTTTATCCATTCTTGTATTTAAAAAGATATTTGCCTTATATTTATTGTTTTTTGGGGTTAGATTGGAGGAGACTTTTTTTTTTCCGTCACTCCAAAAGTATAAGAGATTTTGGCAAAAATCTTGGCCTTGCTGGTTGCTGCAGTTTTATATTTAGTTTATACTTGTGTGAAATTTTTTGAAGCAAATGTATAAGATAAGAGAAGAAGTTGAACCAAGAAGGGTTAGTTTTGGAACATGAGTGGGTTTGTTCAGTAAAAATAGATATTTTTAATTGTAGTGATGGGTGTATAAAGAAAAAAGGCCTAAAGATGAAAAAATTGGGTTCAAATAACCTCATCCGACCATTAAATCTAATGGGTCCATCTGAAATTTGATTAAATGACCATATCGCCCCTCATTTGAAATGTGAATATCAAAACATATATCATTTGTTATAGTATAAACATATATCACTTAATTTTATTAGATTTTACGTAAATAAATATAAGATATACACAATAGTTAATCTTTTATTTTAACGATATTTAATATTTTTTTATTACTTGTTCTGTTATTTCTTTTAAAAAATAAAAATTAAAACAAAATTCAACTCCAACCAAACCAAAAATTGAATAAATGAAAATAGTGACAAATAACACAAAGAAGAATCTAAAACTAATGGGAAATTTACACAATTAATATCAAATTTTATAATTTTTTAAACTGACTCTCTAACTTTTTTCTATTATAACTAATCAGATATAAGTTTTTTAGATCAAACAACCTTCATCACTTTCAACAAATTACCAAAGTAATATCACTTTTAAAAAATCAAATTTCACCACTTTATCAAATCACCAAATCACTCTCAACAAATTACCAAATTCATCAAACAAAAATAATAATACATAACTGAAGATAAAATCATAAATTAGAAATTTAGGTTGGTGTATGTTTTTACAAAATGTGAATTTTTTAATGTTTGAAGCTTAGGTTTAGGTTTGAAATTGATGTGAATGTTATTGTAAATATCGCAATTTCCATTCATAATAACATGGGGTTTTAAGTAGTGTTTACTTTTTGGATTGGAGTGGGAATCCTAAGATTTGGAGTGTGGAGTGAGAGTAGGAGTATGTTGTTTACTTACACTGGAATGAAAGTATGGAATCAGAATCAGAATCCAATAATATGTTTACTTTGTCTTGGATTGGGAGTAAATAGTTTCAAATTACAATTTCACCCTTATTTAAAGAATTGTAGTTTTTAATTACAAAATGAATAAAAAATATATTTAAAAAATAAAATATTTATTTTATTATATTTGTAAATTAATAATAATTAATAATATTCTTAATTATGTAAATCACAATTTTTTATTATTTTTAATTTTATTTATGTAAATTAAAAATTATTGATAAAAGCAACTTAAATGAAACATTATTATTAATAATATAGTACAAAATAAATATTTTCTCAGAATAAACTATTTATTATTATTATTAATTATTAACATTAAATAAATATAATACTATTATTTTTAAATAAATATATGTCTATTATTATTATTTAACTTAGAATCAAGTAAATTATTATTTTTAACTAAGTGTAATAATATTATATTTAAATAAGTTTAATATTATTATTATTAATAAATATAATTTTATAAAATAATATAATAATATTATTTTATAAAATAATATAATAATATTATTTAAATAAATATTTATATTATTTATTTTTATTTTATTAAATTTAACTATATTAAATTTAAATTAAAAAAAGGGTAAAAAGGAAGAGGGGGGAGTGAATTCCCACTCCCACCTCCCTACTCAAAAAATGGGTAGGATCGACGGAGTGAGAATCTCACTCTCCCCTAAAAAATGTAAATAAACACTAGAGTGGGAGGAATCCACATTTTTTACTCTCACTCCAACAAGTAAACACACTATTAAAGTATTTAAAAATTCAAGCATATAAAAAAATCATTAAAAATAATAAAAATACAAGTTGGAATGAGATTGGTGATGAAATAAAAAATGTGAGCAACATCCATATATTATTGGCAGTGGCGAAGCTAACACCACTTTTTGGGGTGGGCTAGATTTTTTTTTTTTAAATTAAAATTACTTCTCAAAAAATTTGTTTCATACAAACGAATTTATTAAGTATACTACAGAAGCAAAAACTGACAATAAAACTATAAAAGTACAATATAAATAAGAAAATATATTATTGACGAAGTTATGTCTTGCGATTTTTCAAAAAAAAAATTCGTCTATTATCACATCTGAGTCGATGCTGTCTGTAATTTTTTTTTTCAATATAAATAACCATACATTAGAAAAAGAAAGTAGAGTTTTTCTTGGCTTGTTTAACATTGAACCTGTAATAATAATACATTAGAGAATTATTAATTATTTTATTAAAAAATTTGATAAAACTATAAATTGATAAAACTATTATTATTAGTTTTATTTTTATTGTTTTATTAATTTTAATAAAAATGAATTTATAATTAACTAAAAAATAAAAAAAATTTTTAAAAAAAATTTACTTGGGCTACAGCCTGGGTTAGCCAACCCGTAGCTTCGCCTCTGATTATTGGCAACACAATTATAATTAATTATATGTGACAATCACCGATCACCCTATTTATCACTGAAAACATATATGTGTCCCATATAATGTAAAGTATATGCGACATCTAGCAATTTGAAATGTAAGGTGTGTTTTGTTTAAAAAAATTTATATTTCACCAGTTATAATATTAAAAAGTAAGAGAGGTTAATTTCAAAAAATAAAAAAGTTTTGGGACTATTGTTGTAATGAGAAATTTACAAAAGAAAATTAGTCCCAAGACTTTTGAATTTTTTGAAATTTACAAAAACTAAATTAATGGACAAAATTCTGTCACAAAATAATTTCAATTCATAAAAATTCACATAAATAAACAAAACACAATAACTAAAGAAACACTTAACTAACAAATACCAAATCCTAAAATAAATGATAGAGCGGTGGTGGCAGATTCAAGCGGCGGCATTGACGGGGGGTCGATGGTTTTGAGCAGGCGGCAACTGAGGCTACAGATTGGGCCGCACCTATTCGGCTATTCCTACTGCCTGTATATGAAAGGAGAAGAAGCAGAATATGAAAGAAAGGCGAGAGAACAAGAAAGAAGAAAGGAGAAAAATGGAGGAAAGAAGTCGAAGACGAAGAAAGAAAATGAAATAAAAAAGTTCTAACTGCCGAATTGCCAGAATTAGATGCGTAGTGCACATGATCAAAATATGTGGGTGTGCGATGCGAAATGTCCAAAAATCGTGGGAGTCGACGCTAAATTAACCTTTTAATTTTACTGAATTTAACCGAGGGCGGGGGCCGTGAGTTGAATCTTGAATGAATGCCTAATCTAACGGCTACAAAGTTCCGTGGATTAGACAAACGCTGTTAAAACGCAAAAGAAGGATTTTAACAATTATTATATACATACAAAATTGCCTTCTTTTTTTTTTGGTACATTTTAACAATCAAGAGAAGAATTTGTTTTCTCCGATTTCTGAATTTCTCAATTGACGGAAGTGGTTTCCACGCACGCACGGTAAGGGAACGCAAGTGGTACAAATAAAAAAACTGAAAAAAACCAACATGGCAGAACAGCACGTATCATTGAAGTGTGTGCAGCCACACTTGTTAAAACAAACCCAACCACTTGTTACCCTAACACCACACTACTCTCGTTTTCTCAACAACTCCAAAATGTCACTCTCTAGAATCAACAGAGTTCGTCCTCTCCTTGTTCGCTGCATGAGCAATGTCCCCGAGAATTCCGTATACGGTGGGCCAAAGCCTCAGAATCCAAGCCAGCGAGTAACTCTCACGCACCTGAGACAGAAACACAAGAAGGGCGAGCCCATTACAATGGTCACCGCCTATGACTATCCCTCGGCGGTGCACATCGACAGTGCGGGCATTGATATATGTTTGGTCGGTGACTCAGCGGCCATGGTCGTTCACGGTCACGACACTACGTTGCCCATCACTCTCGAGGAAATGCTTGTCCATTGCCGCGCTGTTGCTCGTGGCGCTAAGAGACCGTTACTTGTTGGGGATTTGCCTTTCGGGACTTACGAGTCTAGCACCAATCAGGTACTAATGATTTCTATAGTTTGGTATTTGCTTCTGTTTTCATTGTTTTCACTGTTTGATTGCTACGCAAGCCCAAGTTCTGTCACTTTTTATGTTGCTTTTGTTTCCAATTTATATGATGATTCAGATTTTATTCTTATTATTATTTTTTACAATATTGTACTTGTATTAAAGTGAATTGAGCCGAGAATTTGAATTTCTCCTCTCCAGATCAATGAAAATATAAAAGCTACAAAATTTCCTTAATAGTGGCAAAATATATGGACTAAGGGGCGTTATTGGCTTTATTTTGTTGGAATTGGGCTTAAGTGCTCAATAGTTGGTGATTGTTGCAGTTTCAATGATGAGCAGGCAGTTGATACAGCTGTTAGGATTTTGAAAGAAGGAGGAATGGACGCTATTAAACTTGAGGGGGGGTCACCATCACGAATTACAGCGGCAAGAGGAATTGTTGAAGCTGGAATTGCAGTTATGGGGCATGTGGGACTTACCCCTCAAGCCATTAGTGTTCTTGGGGGATTCAGGCCTCAGGGGAAAAATGTTACCAGTGCTGTCAAGGTCTTTATCTCTAATTTTGTTTATTTTCTAAGTATTTTTTTTTAACATTTACTTTTTACTTTGTGGGTATTGTGAATTGGTTTTTTTTTTTTATGTAGGTTGTGGAGACTGCTCTGGCTTTGCAAGAAGCCGGATGTTTCTCAGTTGTTTTGGAATGTGTGCCCCCGCCGGTGGCTGCTGCAGCTACGTCTGCTCTTCAAATTCCTACTATTGGCATTGGAGCTGGACCCTTCTGCAGGGGCCAGGTTAATTTTTCTAGATTCATTATTGATGCTGACAATGAAACATAGTTGTTTATGTTTTACTTCATTGTTAAATAGACAGTAGGATTATCAGATTAATTGCTGTAGTGTGCAGTTTTAGATTCAACAATGAGATCAGTCCATTGGCACTGAGTAATGAGTGCTAGTAGAGGTGAAATCAAGTTTAAAAATAAACTCAAACTTGAGTTGCAGCTGGTTCTTGTTTCAGTAAAAGTCATTACGGTGAGGAAGAACTAGTTCCTTTAATGATTATTTTGACAAATGTCTAGAACTATATGAACTATCAGTAACTTTTGTGCAAGTGTAAGAACTTTTGCCTTGCATTTGATAGTTTAAGTTCTAGGATTGCAATCTACAAAATGTTGGATATGAAGGTTTTCTCATAAACTTTGTGGATCTATCAAATGGGCGTTTTATTCGCTGTAAGCATCCATTAGATCCTTGAAACTTCTTGTGTGCTCAAATGCTAATCAATTATTATAATAGAATCTCTGTGATCGTCATTCTGTTACATTGCAATTTAAGGAAGCTTGCCCTCAGTTTTCCGGAGGCTTAGCTTTTTATGAAACTTTTATGGAATTTGTTTGTTGATATTATTACCACATTTTACCTTTATTAAAGAAATTTATTTGTTGAGAAGCAAGTGCCGCCAATTTAGTGTGGAAAATAATGGGGACACATGGAGGTTGGAAGATTTGTACTCTTTTTTAGTCAGTTCATAGGCAAACAAATATTGTTCTAAACTTATCATTAGCTCAAATAAGGAGAGTAGCCTCTATGCTAATTGATGCCTCTTGTCACGGTAGCTTGTTCGGTACTTTTTAGACATGGTAAGTGAATGGATCGGTTTCGTTGACTTAAAATCTTATCATCAATGCAGGTGCTAGTTTACCATGATCTTTTGGGGATGATGCAACACCCACATCATGCCAAGGTTAATTTTGATTACTTGCCATTCTGTTTCATTGATCTTCTCCCTTCTCAACACATTCTACTTAAGATACAGGTTGCCTTACTTTTTTCCAGGTTACTCCGAAGTTCTGCAAGCAGTTTGCACGTGTTGGAGATGTCATAAACAGAGCTCTTTTGGAGTACAAGGAAGAAGTAACAAATGGTTCATTCCCTGGTCCCAGTCACAGCCCATATAAAATGACTGGTAGTGATTATAATGGTTTCTTCGATGAGTTACGGAAGTTGGGTTTCGACAAAGCAGCATCGGTGGCTGCTGAAGCAGCTGAGAAGATTGATACAGCTAAATAACCTGATGGTGGAAATTCAGCAAGGCAATGAATATGCACAATCCAGCCAGAGCACCACTTTTACTCGGCTTCTCTTTCGTTGATTAAACAAAGTTTAAAGATACAAATAATAGTGGCGTTTTGGGCTGTTGTGGTTGTCTTGTTACATAAACTTCTTTGATTAGCATAGTCGTAGTTTTTGAAAAACTGAAATACACAGAATAAATAGATAAAGAAGATATGGTGACTTGTAGAATGGCGATGCTTTTTACCGTATTGAGAATCATCCTCATCCTGCAAGCTTGAATTTCTTATAGAAAATTAAAAACCCTATAAAACGGCGATGCTTTGAACCTTGAAATTTACTCAAATGTATTATAATAATTTCACGTTTTCTGAATACGTCAAAGCATTAAGCTAAGCTAAATGCGGTAACCATAGGTTGACCAGAAATGACAAAGCATTTAAGCTAAGCCAAATGGTAACTGCCATCGCGACGGCCTTTAAACCAAAGGCCCAACCAAAAGCCCGAAATTAGAATGGTAAGGCTGAGCCTGAGGCAGTAAAACTCCCCGGTGTATCCCAATGCCGTCGGTCAATGACAGTTAAAACTGAATCAAAAACCCTCACACTCGTGACTCCGCCCGCCAAATTCCAAACCCACTGGCCTCTGCTCCTGCGCTCATTTTTCCCAACGAAATGAAAATGATTCTAACGAAACAACCAAAACTCCTCCTTAAGCTCCATCGCTTACCCCTCCTCCGCCACTTTTGCACCGAACATAACTCGCCGTTGCCACAAGTCTCTGAATCATCAGTTATAATAACTCAGGCCTCGGACCTCCTTCTCAAAACCCCAGACAATGAATGGACCTCCTCCGCCCAAATCAAAAACTTCCTCTTCTCTTCAACCTCTCCCTCGCCTCAACTCTTTTACCAAATCACCCGCCGCTTCCCCTCCTCTTCACGAGCCCTCTCTTTCTTCAATTTCATTCAATCCAATTTGCCTTCCGAAGCTGACACCTTGTCTCTCTCATATGCATATCAAGCCGTCTTTGAGCTCGCCGTTCGTGAACGCATGTCGCCAGAAAGCCTCTTTGACCTTTATAAAGCGTGCAAAGACCAAAACATTCCTCTTTCTGTCAATTCCGCCACGCTTCTTATTCGCTTCTTTGGCAGGGTTAGTATGTATGATCACTCGCTTCTTGTGTACAATGAACTTGACAACAATGTTAGAAACACACATGTATGCAATGTGTTGATTGATGTTTTGTTGAGATGCGACCATGCTCGCGATGCCTTGAACGTGCTCGACGAAATGCTTGACCGAGAATCCCAGTTTCCCGTTAATGAACTTACTGGGGATATTGTTTTTTATGCATTAATGAGGAGTGAACATGTGAAGAATAGTGTGACTGATGAGGAATTAGTTGGTTTAGTTAGTAAATTCGCTGAACATGGTGTTTTTCCAAACGCAGTTTGTTTAACTCAGTTGATTACTAGATTTTGTAGAAAAATAAAAAATGATGAAGCTTGGGATGTTTTACATGTGTTGATGAAATTTGATGCTCCTTTGGAAGCTGCTTCTTGCAATGCACTTCTGAATGCTTTAGGTAGGGAGGGAGATTTTAAGAGAATGAATCAGCTTTTCACAGAGATGAAGGAAAATGATATTGAGCCAAACATTGTGACATTTGGGACTATTATCAACAGATTATGCAAGCTGTATAGGGTGGATGAAGCGTTAGAGGTGTTTGAGAAAATGATTGCAGGAAAAGAAACTAACGAGATATCTGTTGAGCCAGATGTGATCATTTTTAATACTCTGATTGATGGATTGTGTAAGGTGGGGAAGCAAGAAGAAGGATTGGGTTTGATTGAACGGATGAGATTGCAAAAGGGTTGCATGCCTAATGCTATTACCTACAACTGCTTAATCGATGGATTTTGTAAATCAGGAAATATTGAGAAGGGGCTAGAGCTTTTTCATCTTATGAAGGAGGAGGGAGTTACACCAAATGTGGTTACTCTTAATACATTGATTGATGGCATGTGTAGACATGGAAGAATTAACAGCGCTGTTGAGTTTTTCCAGGAGATGACGAGGAAAGGTCTATGTCCTAACGCTGTTACTTACACAATGTTGATAAATGCTTTTTGTAATGTAAACAATTTTCAAGAGGCAATAAAATGGTTCGATGATATGTCTAGAGCTGGATGCTCTGCTGATGCAGTTGTTTACTTTACCTTGATCTCCGGTTTGTGCCAAGCTGGAAGGATGAACGATGCCACTATAGTTGTATCAAAGTTAAAAGAAGCTGGGTTCTGCCCTGACATTGTGTGCTACAATAATTTGATTAGTGGGTTTTGCAAGAAAAACATGTTGGAAAAAGCTTATGAAGTGCTCCAGGAAATGGAGGATATTGGAATGAAGCCTGATTCTGTCACATATAACAGTCTGATTTCCTTTTTGAGCAAATCTGGGAACTTTTCAGCTGCCCACAGAGTGTTGAAAAAGATGGTTAAGGAAGGTCTGGTCCCTACGGTCGTTACATATGGAGCTCTAATTCATGCTTTCTGCTTGAATGACCATGTTGATGAAGCCATGAAGATTTTCAAAGAATTGAGTTCTTCATCAAAGGTGTCACCAAACACTGTAATATACAACATTCTCATTGACTCATTGTGCAAGAATAATCAAGTAGAACTTGCTCTTTCTCTAATGGAAGAGATGAAAGTAAAGGAGGTAAGGCCAAATACTAACACATACAATGCTATGTTTAAAGGCCTCCGTGAGAAGAATATGTTGGAGAAAGCACTTAAATTGATGGATAGGATGATTGAGCATGCTTGTCATCCTGATTATATATCCATGGAGATTCTTACAGAATGGCTTTCTGAAGCTGGTCAAACAGAAAAATTGAAGAAGTTTGTACAAGGATATGCCGTTTTGGCTGCTCCTGCATAGAGTGGCTGTTGGGCGGAGATGTTAGTATTCTTGGAATTGCATCTGCTGCTCTGATGAGATGAGCTGGCCATGCCCAGGACAGACTGCCCCTGTTAGGTCTCGCACACAAGTTAATTGGAGGCCCCAAAGTGTAATGGGTATTCTTTTAGTGCTTTGAAGCTGCAATTTAAGCGTTACAAGTCCATGGCAGATTACATCCTCTCCTTAAAAAGACCGGAGAAAAGAAGCATACAGATGCTTGTGATGCATGTGATCTAGTTATATGCAATTTCAATTTGTTTACATCTTGAAAGTTAAATTATTTGTTTCTCAGAGTCTTTGACAACAAGGGAAGAGAACCGAAATTGTTACTATGATGCGAATCTATATTGGAAGAACCAGTGAGAACTCCAATTCATATCGTATGTCTTCTGTATACATCATCCAGATCTGCAAAGTATGAAACCAGATCATATTGGTGCCGTTAATTACGTTAGAATCGAAATGGTTCATTGTTTTGTTAATTTTCTGAGATATAATTCTCGCCGTGATATTTAAGAGTAGATTAATTCTAGCCGTGTCAAATATTCTGTTCCAATAACCTTATATTATGAAAGTTCCCTTTAGGATGTTGATGTGTTGGTCGCTGAGAAACCAAAGAGGAGCTTTACCACTCAATTCCTGCTGTTCACACGGCAGGCATATTCTTTTGCCATACAATTAGAGAATTGGCACTTTGTCAGTATGCGGCCCGGAAATTGATCTTGCCAAACCAAGCCAATCCGGTTGACAATATTGTATTTGTTAAACTGAGATAGTCTCACACACAGCATTCGGATAAAATCAACACGACATAAAATGAAACTAATCCATCGCCAATATCATTCCGTTTAGACGTAAATATTTAAATAATTTTTAAAACTAGAGAGGGAGAAAAAAAAAATTGTGGCTACACTATTTTACAGGGATAATTTCATTTTGTCTATCTCTACAGGAGCAAGACTCGCAAATGGCATTGAAGCAGTTACAAATAAAGCTAGATTTCGCAATATCTCCTAAAAGGAAAGTGTATACATATTTTATATGATATAATTAAATATATATACTCTTATATCTAGATATAAAACAAAGAACTAACAAACGTTGACTTTTCTAGCGAGTCAGACACCACCAGCGGCTGTGGCAGCACTGTTAGCAGCCCAAGGGAGTCCAAAACTGGCCTGAAAATGATCTGGCAAACTCTCTTCAGAGCCGAGTCCCTCCAAACCCAGAAAGAAATCATCACTGATTCCAATATCTGATACCGCCAGCTCAACTTCCTCTTCATCTTTTAGCAAATCAAGTTCTCTGCTTTCGGTGTTTGTAGTCTGGGGTACTGTCTCTTCTTCCATGGAGGTTGCCGGTGACAAGGAAGAGAAAGTGGGTTTGGTAGAGGAAGTTGGGGAAGAGGGTTTGTTTGAGTCACTGCTGGTGACGGTTTGCGGCGTGAAGGGCTTCTGGCGGGTGCTTCCGGCGAGTGAGTTTCTGTGAGTGGGAGCTGGGTGGTTGTGCTCTGCTGTATATGTTACTATGAACATACCGGGGTCGGATCTGTTTCGCTCCACTTGTTTCCGGGCCAAGCACCCCTTTGAACTGCTACATCTGTAATAACCCCTGTTGTTCAAGAATCAAACCCAAAGCTTAATCAATTACCAAACTTGACTGAATCTGCTAAACTAATACAGTTACACAACACAATTTTATATGTATATATATATAAGAGATGTAATATGGAAATGAATTTAACAAACCTTGGATAGGGGGAGCCTTTAATGGGTTTTTGGCCATATTTTCTCCAAGCCCAAACGTCAGAAGAAAGACCTTCAGCTGGGACATGACAAACTCTCTTGAGCTGATTCTTTCTGTAATAATTAGATAGAAAATATATTAGCACATATAGATGTGGGTGTCATGACAAATTCAATAACTTTTTTTCTTTTTTTTCGGTGAATAGCAAAATATAAAGAAAAGTTACCTTCTTTTGGTTCGAGGAGTAGTGGAACTGGTGACAGAACTAGCGTGAGGCTGCTGCTGCTGCTTGATATTAGGCTGCTGCTGCTGCTTGAACTGAATTTGGTCCTTTGATGATGATGAAGTGATAGAAGAAACAGAAGATGAGATGGGTTGACTACCTTTGGGAGAAATAGGCTGAGGAGATTTGGGAAAGAATGGCTTATAAAGTTCATGCAGCTCTTCAATAGCATTTCTTTCTTCAAAAGGATCAGCCAAGGAGAAAAGATGACCAGTACTTTGTTCACTACTAAATGGAGAAACTGAAAACCAAGATTGAATTTTAGCAGTATCTAAATCATCCTTGAAACTTGTGGTGGTGGCTGTAGTTGTTGTAACGGTGGTGTTAACGGAGCTGTTACAGCCTCTGACCACCGCATGCAAATCCCAGTCAACTTCCATGGCCCTGCTTTCTTTCTCTAATCTTCAAGAGACAAAAGCACTGTGAATCTGTACCCTCTCTCTCTCTGCAACTTCTGTTAAGAGAAAAGAAAAGGAAAAGAGACAGACAAAAGAAGGCGCTGACTTTTTGAGGGTTAGAATAAGAGTGGTGTAATAAGTGGGGAAACTATTATATATAATCTTTGTATAGACGATATAAAGAGAGAAGAAAGAGTGGCCATAAAATAAAATAAAAATGTAAGTCTAGAGAGAGAAACATGCAAATTTAATTAAAAAAAAAAAAAGGTGTTGGCATCTCTATGCTATCTTGTCCTTTTCTTGTTATCTTTCAGACATTGAAACCGGTAATGGGTTGTTTAATGGTGGTATTGGGGTTGACTTTGTAAATTGTCAAAGGGCAGAGTAGTTTTTTATTTCCAATTTTTGTTCGTGATTTTATTGATAAGGAAAAAGTCCACACGCTCTAGTGGAGGCTCGTGAGTTACCGACAAAAAGAAAATATCAAAATTAAAAAGTGGAGGCCAGTTAAAATTGGGTGCTCCTATCAACGAGGTGACAGTGCCGGTGACTGGCGGGCTGAATTTTTCAATTTTACGCGCCTGTTAGAGCGTGACGTTATTCCTTTGTTCACCCAGTGTTTCTGTTTGGTTATTTGAGTGGATGATGATATTCATCCTAATGTAATATTTAATTTTTAATCGAGTCCTAGAATTCTGTTAATTCTTTAAACGTTTACTACATGGTGGTAGTGGTACATGCTTACTAAATCATCTTCCTCTTATAAATATATAATTTGATGTTCTCTACTATGTTGAGGGATTTTTATTTTTTATTTTTTATATTTTTAGCAAATGTTTGAGTTTATTACAAAAAGTTTTTTTTCCTGAATAATACTAAATTAATAGATAAATAAAACTATTAAACAATTATAAATATTTTTTTTTATCCTTTTAGCGAATGTTTGAGTTTGTTCTAAAAATGCATTTTTTCCTGAATAATTAAAAACTAAAAGATAAATAAAATCATTTAACAATTGTAAATATTTCTTTTATCTTTTTAGTAAATATTCGGGTTTAACTACAAAAAGTATTTTTTGTCTAATAATTCAAAATTAAAAAAAAAATAAAACTATTTAACAATTGTAAATATTTTTATCTTTTTAACAAATATTTGGGGTTTACTACAAAAATAATTTTATTTTTTGAATAATGCAAATTTGAAAGACAAATAAAATAATTTAATAAGGTTCAAAGTTAGTTTGGTCTCTATATTTTGAGGTTAGTGCCTGTGCGTTTAGTCTCTATATTTTTAAAAATATCTCACTTAGTTCATGTTGCTTCATTATTAACACCCCTGCCGTTACTTTTTGTTATTTTTTGCTTGCTTTTACAATATTATCCTCTTACAATAATTTTTTGGACATTATAAAAAGAAAAAAAATAAATTACTAATTTAACAACAAAAAATAAAATAGAACATATAGCTTTACTCTTTGAATTAAAAAAAATTAATCATTTTTCTACAATCCTACTTGTTATATTAATAAGAGCATCCCTAGAAGGCTCTTTAGATAAAATTTTACTTCTTATTTGAAGAGTTATACCAATATAAAATACTCTAAAAGACACGTTAATTTAGTTTCTTCAGATAATATTTATTTTTCACTCTTCTATATTACCGAGTGAGTTTTTCACTCTTCTATTAATTTTTTTTATTTATTAAAAAGATAAGAATGTTATAATTATTATTTATGTTTCTTTTTAAAAAATAATAATAATAGTTACCCAACGACTTTTTGATTAAAATAATATTAATTTGCTCTTATTTGATGAGTCTTTTGGAGGAGATTTTATTTTTTTAATATTTTATTTGCCACATAGGTAAATAAATAGTTATTTAAAGAGTAAAATTTAAATAGTCTTTTGAAGATATTTTAAGTTAATTAATGAGACTACCAGACATCAGTATTTATAGATTAATCAAGTTATAGAATAAATAAATAAATAATTCAAATTTAATTTTTTAAGAATGATTATAATTAGAAAAGGAAGAAACATAATGTTTCCTAAAATAAGTGGCATATGTGCCCATCTAGGCAATCCACAATTAGAGTGAATGCTCCTCAACCTTTTTCGGCAATGTGAGAGTAGTTTGATGGCAGCTACTCCATTTATTTCCACTTTGAATTTTGCTGTATCCACTTCGAATTTTTTATCTAAGGTAATTTTACGTTTGAGTCTCTAGAGACGTGGCATAAACAGAACATAACTACTGTGTCTCTGCGGGCGCCACGTGCATAGAAGGAAGCGAATTTGCTTTTAATAGACGCCAAACAAGTAAGGTTTAAGCTTATCTAGTCAATTAAATCGACGGCTAAAGTGATCTGGAGTTCATACTTAAAAGAATAAACTATTTTGATGGGGGCGCGTGGCGGTGCGCGAAATAAGGTGAATTGGCACTTTGACAGCTTGCAGATTTTGTGGGGCCCACCATACAAAAGTCATGCCGTTAGCGGCATCGCGTGCCTCGTGATTCAAATACTAACCGGTTTCTTTTTCGTCAGAATCCTATGACAAACAAGATCAACGGTCAAGGATTATTTAACGAGTTAGATCAGCGGTACTTTTTTCCTCTCTTTTAACGGCGGATGATTCGCTGACATTGTCTTAAGAAACTCAAGGAGAACATGTAAGTTGGATTTCCAAGACGTGGTTAGCATGAGGCATTCAATTGTAAGCGTGTGGGCCAGATCTCTAATAGGTGGGCCTGCTTTGCTATCTGCGAAGTGCAAACTCAAAATGGGTTGACCCGATCCTATGCACTAGACTATAAAATAATTTTTTATTTGACCAAATTTTCAGAAATTTATTTATTTATATATTTTTTGTAATGAGTGTATGTACATGGCAAGGAGTTTTAATTTGCCAAGGTTTTTTAAATGGTCATGTTATGTTATATTATTATGTAACAAACATAACAAAATCACATTTATTGGGGATCTAATGGATTAGAAAGCATCTGTTATTATTATCTTCCATTTCTCTCATCTATTAAATCTCTATCAAATGGTTGTGATTTGGTTATGTTTGTTACATAATGATGTAACATAACACTTGCCTTTTTAAATTTTCACTTAATTTCCTTGTGGGCAGCCCCTATCTTACATTTGCTGGAACAAACAGCCAAACGATATGGAGCATTGGATTTGGCATTTCATAAATCCAACGGATGGAAAAGAAAATAACGTAAAATAAAGTACCGGTACAATGGTCAAATCAAAATTTTAAATAAAAGATGGGCAACTTGTACGAAAGGTAAATAAAAACTGACAGCTAAGGGGGTAATCGGTAAAGAAGTTTATAGAGGGAAAAAGAACAGGGAAGAGTGCTTAGAGCAGGGATGAGGGCTTACTTTGGGTATCAAAAGTAGAAGAGGGCAAAATTATAGTAATTAGGGATTTAAATAGCAGAAATTATATAAATGTGCGGTTTGTCGTGATTAACTTCAATTTATCAGTTTCCTCGGTCGATTTGTCGTGATTAACTTCAATTTGGGGAACCTAAAAAATAGCTACTCACGAAAACCAAACCCAGAGTCGGCCAAAAGTCACTGCAATTGCAAAAATTTCAAACCTCAGCGTCTGAAATTGTCTTGACCAAATAATTTCCCACACATCATTCGTTGTTTTGGGTGGTTCCATTTAATTTTTTTACACATTTAATTGGAAAACTGCAAAATTCGACCCTCACCAAAGCCGAAGTTAAGAGTATGGGTTAAGGCTGTAATCGAAAGTCAGTGGAGACGCATGTGAAAGGTTAGAAAATGAAAGATGAATGTAGGGAATTTGTTAGTTTCGTTTGGTGAAAAGAGAAAATGAGTTGCAGATGGAAAGAAATGATAGAGCAAAGGGACGTAGATTTATTTGAAAAAAGCGTCGATATGTTCACTGGTGAACCAGACTTGAAGCAGATAATTTATCTTCAAGAGAAGAAAGTGGAGGCTGAAAAGAAAGAAGTTGATAAGAAAAATGGGAAAGCTAATTACGGTTTTCAATATTGCCCCACACTGCCACGTGCTCGTCTTAAGTCGGTCAATATGTCACGTCGTTGCTGTTACTTACACCAAATGTAACATAAGAGGACCCTTCCTTGTGACATGTCAATATGATATATGGAGACATGAAGTCCTATCACTTTTTACTTCAACTAATTGATTAGTTTTATTGCCACTCGGCCTTTGGCGGAGTGGTCAGGGCTGCTGGCCTCCAAATGTGAGAGCAGCAGTTCGAGCCCCCACAATGAGTTGTGGGGATAATTCCTTTCTCAATTGTAGTTAAGTGGAGGTAGTATTCTCTCTCGCGAAATGTGAGAATTAGACATCCCTCGAATATTAGTGAGAATTAAAATATGGGTAATACTTAATAAGAATTTATGTAAACTAATCCTAGTCATAGTTTGATTTGTAAATATCAGTTATAGTCTCATATAATATGAGTTGTAAGTATGAGCCATAATCTCATGTAATAAAAAAAAATGGGTAGCTTTATTAAACTTGACCATCTTGAATAATTTTTTTTTTTAGTTTTCTTTTTTAAGCATCCATTAGCGAAAACTAAAAATTTCTCCTCACTCATGTCAGGGTGATTCAAATCTTAGTCTTCTTATACCAACTTAATTTAATGACGATCCCCTGTTCCTCCAAAATCATAACTTTCGAGATTTTATATTTCAGCGAATTCAGTTTGCTAAGCATAACATTTGCCAAAAGTGTCAAAAATCATTAATTTATGGCATGTCTCATTAGTCATAAACTTTACCATTACTTGGATATCAAATGGGCTCATAAAATGATGGATCCTTAATTTTTACTAGCTTTTTGCAAACTAGAGAGGATGTATTGATATTGATGGTGTAGATTGAAGATGACATAAAAGAATTTCTAGAATTGGACCACCACCACTACCTATTACCTATGAGTCTATAACACACAACATGCCGGTGATCCCCTTTTCTTTTTTCCCCCATTTTTCGTTTTTCCTTTTTCCCACGTTCTAAATCTAAGGCATAATAGATATATTGATATCGATAGAGTTGTAAAGCACTTTCTTTGAAAATTTGGTGGGGATGAGGTTGGTAATTGGTTGGTGGAGATTTTTTTATTTATTATGCTTTTTTATTTTACATGTTAATTCTACTTCCTATAGATACATTGGAATTATGTTTGTGGGGGCAAAGGGCTTTGGTCCGAGTCTCTTCATTTGGTCGGTCAAATATAAACATATCTGCTCATCTACATATTTCTTTAATTTGAATCTAGTTAGGATTGAAATGGAACAAGAGTTGAAGATTTTTGAGTTCCTACTTTAAAGATCAGATGGATGAACGTTTGGGTCAAAAGATAAGAGAATGGAAAATATTTGGGATGTGGCATATGAGCAACAAGCCACGAGGAGTTTATTACATAGTGGTCATCGTGGGGTCTTCAAACAACATCTTTTTTTTTCTTGTTTTTGTATTTGTATTTTTTTTTTTCTTGTTGGGTTTTTTTGTGAGAGAACGATGGAATTATCATGGGTTTGGCACAAGGACTCGTAGCAACTGATAGATACCTTTGCCATCAATGAGAAAGAAAGCAATCGATGCCAAACTTAATCCCCCACTAAAATTTTCTTCATTCAATCAATCAATATCTCCCAATGTGCCAAATTTTAAAGAGAAGGAAGGAGAGAAGGCACTCACTTTATAGTGGGAAAGAAAGAGGTGCCAGTGCCACACTATGTAAAATAGGATGGGGGCACCCCACCACACATGACACATATGACATATAGGGGCGGGAGCCAAGTGTCTTAATCACAGCCTACACATTTTTATGCCACCGTTTAAGTGATTCTGTGAACTTGGTACCTTGACTTCAATTTGAGCCTTCATTTGTGCCGCTTCCATTATTGTTAAGAGGCTATTGTTGTAGTGTTCAAACTTCAAAGCCCTTGGAAATTATCATCATTCATCAGAAAAAAATGCCCAGAGTTTAACTTGTATTTTTAAAACTTTTTGATAGAATGCAACTTTCTCTTATGGAAGCAACTTTTTAAATGGAATAACAAGAAGTCGTTCAATCTCACAAACTTTCAACTGGGAGGTCAACTTGTTTATCCTTATATTCAAACAAAGCCATCGTGCTCGTTCTACTTTCTATCAAACACATCTATAATGTTCGTGCTACAAAAGAAATCTGTAGCGCCTCTTTTACATTAGGTTATAATTATCTACAGATTTTGCTGAAAAAATTGCACAATTTCAGCCATCATCAATGTCTCAAAAGTATCAGCTTCTTTACATTTCTAATGAGAAATACTACTTTCGAGATATTCTTTTTAGTTATATTTTTTATTTCCAATTTCTACTAAGAATTTTCGAAATACAACGAATGGTACACTGGTTTAATTTATTTTGGCTGTTCAGATACATGAAGTATGGACTGTTTGGGATTGAAGTGCTGTAGATACCTGTGGAAAAAAAGCTGTAATTATAAAATAAAAGTTAATATTATGTAGTAAATATAATTTTGATAAAATTATTAAAGATATAATAAATTTTTTATCATACAAGTGAAAAATTATATTAATATAGATTCCAAGCTACAGCAGTTAGTGTTTACCAAATACTTTAGTGTTGTAACTTTCAATCTCCAACTACTCAACCTCAATCTCAAACACACCCATAATTACCTATGACTCTTTCCAAAAATTGAAATTCTTGATCAGTGGTTACGAATGGTACCCTATGACTAGAAGAAAAGCTACTAAGCAGTTTCTCAGAGATACCCTCAAAAGCCACAGCATACAAGAAGGCAAGCTTTATTTTAATGATGGACTATTGCCAATAGTATAGAAAATGAAATACAATAAAAAAATTTACAAATTAAAAAATATATTTATAAAACCAGCATTATATAATTTAGGGTTATTATCATTTCAGTACTTTAATAATTGTAAAATATCAAATGACTACAAGAAGTATTATTTCATATTATTTTACTACTGTATCTTTACAAAATATTTTATTTTACTACTTTTCCGATAGGATCATTAGTTGATCAGTTAGTTGAATAGTAAAATATCAATTTTATCCTTTATGAAAAAATACACAAATAGAAGTTTTACGTCCATGTACAATGCTCAAGGCTCTAGATTGAGTAACCAAATAATAAACATAAAATTATTGTTATGCCTCTAAATTGTTAAATAACAATTTAAACTATAAATTTATGAATAACCCTGAATTTATTATAATTATAAAAATAGTGAATTGACAAAAATACTCCTAATATTTTTGTTAAAAAACACACAATCTTAAAAAAAACACTCAAATATAGAAATGTTGATTATGTAGATAAGCTTTAAGGTTTTTTTTTTTTTTTAGAGAATAGATTGTGTGTTTTTTTAAATAAAAATATACAAGGGTATTTTTATCATTTTGTTACTTTATAGTTATAACAAATTCAAAGTTATTCATAAGTTCATGGTTAAAATTATTATTTAACAATTTAAAAGCATAATATAATTTTTTGTCCACCGTTTGATATCTCTATTTGTAGATTTTACCATAAAGAATAAAATTAATATTTTACTAGTCAATTAACCGGTGAACTAACAATCTTAACAAAAAAATAATAAAATAAAAAATTTTAGAAAATAAAACTTATTGTAGTTATTTAATATTTTACAATTCTTTAAATACTGAAATGATAATAACCCTATAATTTAAGTATGGATCTCAAATCACACACAACAACAAAATCAACTTTCAATGTCTTTTATTTATTCCTAAAGAGTCTCATTTACAAAGGTGCACTTAGAAACATACAATCTTTCCGACTTGGAATGGTCAAAGTAAAAACTGCAAACCTAACATATAAATTAAATAGAAACGCTGCCTTAAAAATACAACCATCGTGTTTTCCCATTCATGTTTCAACAATATATGTTCAAAAATGGTGGAATTCAGTAAAGAATATAATAAGAGAAAAACTCCAATACACCTGATTCTCAGCAGGGCGATGATACAGTTATGGTGCAACCAAAACTATCAAAAATTAAGCATCGGCCTTCTCCCGCTATTAACTTCTTTAGGTGAGATCTTCAAGAGAATTGGAAGATCACCTTCATATCAGCACACCACTTCAGTGTCAACTAGAGCTTGCCCATAACGAGCTAAGCCTGGATGCAAGCTTTGCACTCTTGTAGTCCTCTCTAAGCTGAATGAACCTAAATCAACAGCCAGATAGGAATTGCAAAAAGGATAAGAAAGGTAAGGTCATTAATAGGCTTACAGAAATATACAAAGACAAGATAGACATGTAACAGTGAAATACGAAGTCCCTGTTAAATGTGTCAAGATAAATGCTCACTATCTGGTGCTCTGTCTGGAAAGTGTGATTTTAACATTCTTTACTAGTTATAATGCACTCCTCGGACTAGATGGAAAAGGCATTTGTGATTCTCATGACTTGTAAACAGTAAAGCTAAAGTAAATGTTTTACAAGGTTTACCATAATATACTACAGAGAAAATGTACACCAAGGAATCGCATCTGGACTATATCTATTTTAATAATCAGCAGTAATTGAAACTTAGTTGTTTTAATGCATAAATAAGAGCCAAAACCAATACCTTTGAGCGTCTTTCCGAATACTGGGGGTACCCTCAAACAAAGTGGATAGACTTTCAGGAGCAACAATAAAGACATTGGCCATGCTGGATACAAAAATTTCATTAGTGGACTGTGAAGCTAAAGTAGCATTTGGAAATTTACTAAATCTACATCGACTTACATGCCCAACAATTCAAATTTTTCGTCAACAGAAGGAGCATTAAAGCTGCGCACAAATTCTCCATACTCAGTTATGTCACGCTTCAGGCGTAATCCCCCACTGCAAGAAAGCAAAAAGGGGACAGATAAGAAGCAGAACATGCAAATACATGAAATGACTTGATGGTGCCTTGGAAGATGACACATTAGTAATAGCACTGAACTGGAGCAAAGAAGTAAAAGAATTCATCAGAAGCCACATTTTGTATATCTACCACAGATTGCATCTGCAGGGAAGTCATCAATAGACTTGGCTGGTTTACAAAGGATGACAAGAAAATAGATTAATGTAGATACACATATCATAAGAAAACCCAAAAAGAGCCACTCTCAACTGCTAGAGCCTACTGAAACGAAAGCACGAAACTACCTAACACCACAAGGTGTCTGCAGAGCAAGAATGAAGAGACTCAACTCTCTTATTGTTACAAACTTCTCAGTTAAGAAAATCCCAAATGTTTACCAAAGAAGAAAACTGGAGCAGAAAAATAACCAGGGTAATGTAAAAATGGATGTTGGGACTATGCTATTTCCTCCACAGAATACTATTATGGCAAATGAAATTGCATACCTATTAAGGTCAAAATATTTTCCAATTCTGCTTCATGAAGAAGGTTTCGTTGTTTCTACTTAACTAACAATAAATTCTAAATTTCTAATTATACTGGAGTAAACTGGTGACTTCCATGCAAAGTTGCCAAAGCTACTGACCTCAGTCATTCACAAAAAAGCAAGCAAAACCATATGATGATCTCAATAGCAGTTTACATTGTCATTGAAGGTGAACATAAGTTCAACAAGCAAAACATCAGAGCAGTAGAATTACCTGGGATTAAACGTGAATTTCTGCCAATGATTAAGCAGGCCTTTGTGCAAGCGGTTTCCCTAAAAGAACGAACACTACCATGTTATCCATCTAAACTTTGTAGATACACTCATTTTGGAATTCTATAAATTATCTCACCACCACTCCTTTTGAGGGGGATGAAAACAGCAGAAATTAAAAACATGAAATGCTCAATAGAAGCATTGCACAGTATTTAAGATGGATCCGGCACAACTGGTGAATATAGATATGAACTGGCAGAACGTTTTACTATGTTAAAAGGCATTATTGTTCATAGAACAAAATTCAGCAAAATCTAAATTAAACATGCACATCATACACATTTATTTACCAAATGCACAAGGAATTCTTCCGCAAACAAGCAACCATGACCAACAAAATCAAAGAAATCATGCATAGGAAATAGGAATCTTAATAACCAGCAATTCCATACCAATTCAGTCAGGAATGCTTGTTTGTTGAGACCTTCTAGTGCAGTAAATGCAGCCTCAAGCACGCGGGAAAGGTACGCCACAACTCTATACAAAAAGAGAATAATATATATCAGGAAGTCAATGAAATAAAATGCCTCGCCTACAAAATATGTAGAGAAAACACTGTCTGATACTGATACCCAGAAACGGCAACAAAGTCACCTTTCTCAAAAATTGGAGTCAAAACCAATACCTTGCCTGAGAAAAATGACCCTCAGGAAAACTCAGCTTTTGTGGAGAAAGACTTAATTCTTGACATTTCATTTTTATGAAATGTCGTATTACCAAAGTTTTTGTCCTCAAGATGAAGCAATGAAGTAAAGACTTGAGAAAGAAATATGAGGCAATGTGTGAGAGAGAGATTCTATTAACAATAACAACACATTTGGGACAGGCAAAAATAGAGAGCAAAACATCCTATGTGAGTGCACATATGATTGGCAAAAGTGGAATTCAGATTATTATTTCCATATATCTCGAAAACATAATTTTACTGCTGCACAATGGGCTGACTTCAAAAGCATGCAGCCAGATGGTTAAAAGAAAAAATAAATCGCCTAGCTGCAAACCTCGTGCAGGCATTAGTTGGACGATGATCAGGAGCAATTCCATCATCAGGTGATTTATAATCAGATGGCTTTTGCTCAGCTGACAGCAACCGCTCCACCTGCATAAGAGATTAAGTAATTTACCAAGAAACTATCTGATTATGAGGAAGAAAAACAAAGCACAATGTAAATGTGCAGGATCTATGCATTCAAAATGTCACTGAAAGAGCAGCACTATCTGGACATGTCATTACCACCAACAAATTGACAGAATAATTTATCCACGTGATTCTCTTACAGTCATGCCTCATGACCTGTTAAGGTCTGTCATAAACTAAATAGCAGATGTAAATTACTTAATGTCAATAACTGACCTCTGCCATCACAGTTTCAATGCATTGCTGAAGCCCTTTATAAGCGGCAGCCTCTGCGCTGGACATTGCAGTAGCCATTTCTTCACATGAAGCAGCATGAGCACCATCCACAGGTAATAACAGCCGAGATATAGAATTTGCAAAGTACTGTAGATAAAAGTTTAATTTAAACAATTTTCCCCCCATTTTTGAGAAGAAACCAAGTTCAGTTCATATTTATAATCAAAATCTCAGAGCCTTTTCTCATAAGCAAAAATTAAATATATGAAAATGGCATCAATGCAAACATACTTGCTGAACTATAGCAACACTACTACCACAACGTTGTACTGCAACCATGAAAGATCTGAAACTGCTTTCCCCAGCAGCAGCAGCAGCTTCTGCCTACAAATCAACCAATCAATCTCCATTACGTACATCAATTATTCTAAAAGCATATACTGATACATCTCGCACTGTAGACAATTTTAAAAGGCATGAAGTAGCATGTGGATAGTAGTTACAGCAGATGCAGCCGCAGCAGCTACCCTTCTACTAACACTTGTGCCCAGCACAAACCTTTCCCTCAGTGCCGCAGCTTCAGTCAGGCTGTCTCTAGCCCTTTCAAGCCCCTCTGTTATATATTGACTGACCTGTAAAAGAATAATTAGAGTACTTCCCCCCCAAAAAAAAAAATGGGAAAATGCTACAAATTTTTAACCACTTACTTGGTCTAACAGGCAAGTAAACACTGCTCTCACATTGGCGGCAAGGGCAGCAGGCTGTAAACGGTAAGTGAAAATCAGTGAGTAATAAAATCACATAATATTTGAGACTCAGAATACCAAAAATCTCTATACTTCTCTGTATCTAACCTTAATTTTACTGCACACTTCTCTTTTTAAAAAAAAAAAAGAAAAGAGAAAAACTCATCTCAAATACTATCAGACCCGAACCTAATCATTCCCAGCATTTCGTTTGACAATTTCCAGGCTCATTCCTCTATTCTGATATCACTATCCTGTTTTAGTCATCAGGTCATTGCTATTTAGTTAATGCAGTAATTAACCCAGACACAGAGCAGAGGGCATAAAAAGCTCCTAATTATGAGTGACAAAACCTAGCACTCATTTATCCTCACCAGCAAAATACAGCTGAAAACAGTCACCACCATAAGGTAAATGTACATGCTACCTTCCTATCAAAATGTACATGCTACTTCTTCACTTGTTATTCTTAGTTTTTCTTATCAAAGAACTGGTTATTCATAGGTATCAGGAGGAAAAAAGAACCTGCTGATAAATGAAGTTTTACTACAGGTCTAAAACAGAAAAAGGCAGGAAAGCCCCAAAAGTACATCTCCATTGGCCCACCTACTTGCAGTCATCTAGAGGTCCCACTAATACATTGGAAAAAAGGGAAAAGAAAAGAAATGACCCATTGTTTCAGTCTTTATATGTAATTATCTTGTTCAATAGTTCATTATATGTATGCTAAGATCCAGTTCAGATTCTAGATTACCTGCCGAATACTAAGACTCAATATAAAACCAAAAATATGAATTGCACAAACAAATATTACTTGAGATGAAAATAAAGTGCATCTTGATAACGCTTCTTCATTCCAACGCACAAACTCTGTCACAACTGTAACAGATATCTGCTGGGGGGAAGAAGCTACAGAAGCTCCTTTAGAGCGCCCAATTGTCCCTGATGACTCAGAAAGTTGTTGGCTTTCAGAACGCAATTCTTCCATCTGCAAGAAATAATACTGGTGGCAGCTACTGTAGCAAAATTACAATAAATTTTGATCAAGAAATGCACTTGATCCATACCTTAGCTTGATATAGTTGTCTAAGAGAAGCCTGTTCATGTTCAGGATATTCCTCCTTGTGAGAAGTAAAAAGACATTCTGTGACACCTGAACCAACAAAATATGGCAAATTGAAGTAAATACATCAGTTGCGTGTTCGTCAATAGTTGACCAAATTTCATAATGTCATTTTGACCAGAATTTATATAGATACCATAATTGAACAGAATCAATTTACTACGCTAAATGATAAATAAACCATGCGATATAACCTCCTTATCTGGTTTAACTTTTACAGGGTAACACTAATTACAGGCATCAAAAGGAAGGTTCTTACCCATTTCTGCACCTCTCAACCTCAACAAGATCTCTCAGTTGTCATGAATTATGACTATCGCCAAAAGATATCAAGAAAAACATGGCCCAAATTATTTTTCTTCACTAAACATTTATGTAGCACATCTATTTTTAAATTACTTGAGACTTGTTACAGCCATAATCAACATAGTCTCCTCCCCATAAAAATATAATTCCAAACAACTATTTCTTTTAACGAAACTTTGTTGTGAGAAGGAAGTTTAAGAAACACTAACAAAGCAACTAATTCATTACCCTCAATGTCCAAATCACCACATCCCACGGTTCGTAGGTCTCTAGCAAGTTCCTGTGTCTTCTCATAAGCAACAGCAAGCATTCTAAGATACTGAAGCCTCAAGCCAAATGCACAAAGTTAATATCTGATTGTCACTTTAAACTCACATTTGCATGAGCAAATGCAATTTAACATTAGTAATTCTACTCACTAATAGGAGTCCGCCTTCTTCCATTGGAGGTAGATTCACAAGAGATGGTTTCACTAACAGTTTGTCCAGAATGGCTGTAACCCGCTGCTCCAAAACTCGCTGCATGAGATATTTAAACATTATTGTGAAATTTCAACTCAATTGGCATGTCATATGTGAATTTGAATGTAATAACAAGATCCCAGCCAAAAAGGAAAAAGTGCAAAACATGAAATAAATGAAGGATAAGGTACCTGAACTAGAATACTCATGACATAATTAGGAGATGGGAAAACTGCAGTAATTGTTGCTGCTTCTTTCCGTACAGTATCTGCAACAACAGCGACAATCATACTAAAAAGCCATTGAAATGGAAACCCTTGTGCTCAGACCAATTATGATCCTTCAAACCTGTTATTTCTTTGTACAAGGAAGCAAGTCCTCGGGCAACATTGCTAGGACTAGCTTGAGAACCCTGATCGCCTAGAACTAGTCTGACGTCGGCATTCATGACTTCCACATCAATGAACATAGGACGTGTTGCCACATAATGTTGCATGGCACTAGTACCCCTGTTAAACTGCATTGCAATTTGCAAATGTAACCAATAAGATGGTAGGAAAAAGATCCAACTGAGACCAGTTGAAACCACCCAGACGAAACGTTAGTACTGAAAATAGGGAATTCAATATAGGATTCAAATACACAACACCAGGGTAAGGGCCAAAGAAATAACAAAATTGTATTAAAAAAATAAAGAAATTCAGGATGATCGTTACAGATACATGCTCAGAAGCAGTGAACGAATAAAAAGGTTCAGATGTTTCTTAATTCCAAGAGAATAAAATAAAATATAAATACAATCTGAAAACTAAGAATTAGGAAACACCCTTCAAACTATTCTGAATGAACCACAATTGTTTCTCACCTGGTCATGCATATAAAGAATTGGAGAAGAGAAAAAGGAAACAGAGAAAACAAGTGGCTGGAATCAGAGGTGGGTATGAAGAATTAGACCATTCAGGTCTTCTGAACAATAATCACCTGAGATAAAATTTTGGCACATTCTGACATGGTAGACAGTTCTCTTCTTTGTGATGCTGCATCAAACCGAGATAACAATCTGTTCTCCAGTTCTAAACAAGGGTAAGGAACGAAAAGTGCATGCATCAGCGGAGTGGTAGGAAGATCCACAATTATACAAAAGGGGCCAGAGACAAAATCTTTTCATTCTTGCAAATTTCATCAAATTTTCTACCAATATTTTTCGGAAACAGTCATTCTGAAAATATGATTCTATTTCAACCACATAAATACTGATGGTTTAGTCATTAGACAATGTTTCAACTTTCACAAGTAAACATAGTATTTGTTCTCATTGCCTACAATCAGCCGAAAACAGTTTCTAAAAATTTATGTGCATCCCAACAGCTGTCGCAAGCCTACAAGTAATAAGAATGGCATTATACTGAAGATACTGTACCATTGCAGTAATCCTGAAGATTAGCTACAGCAACTTCTAGTCCTCTGCTAGCATTTGCATTTCCCATATCTTGTATGCCTTGTCTTCCAATATCTTCCTCAGCAAAGGATCCTGAAATCAACGCAGGAAGTGTGAAAGGCATTAATTTTTTTCATATGGATGAAAGATGCACCAAACAACACCACAAGGTTTAACCAACGTCAGAACAAATTCTTCACAATTAAAAATATCAATCTCTCCTTTATGTTCTGCGATATCAATCAATGCGGTCACAAAAAAAAGAAAAAATTCACCTCTCTCTTCGCCTGTCACTCTCTTTCACACACATGCATAATAGTCCCTCACAAAAAATGTACTCCCTTCCTATAGAAAAGGGAGGAAGTTCTAGGGGAAAAAATAATAAGCTTGTATGTTATTTGGAAAATAGATCTTCATTTGAGATGAATTTGGATTAATAAAAGAAATTTGTTAACTGAAAGAAAAATATTAGTCCAACAATACCGATTTCTTTCACCAGTAATAGCAGTTTGGTAGAACATGAAGCTATGAATAAACAATGCCACTAATAAAAGGGATTTATGCATATCAGCATATGCCATTGATGTGATTTTATGGACACATTAACTTGTAGAACGGGCAAAAAATCTTATGATTCTTGATGGTTGAACTTATATATGTTTCACCCACTGATTCTAGAGGAAAATTAGAATCATCAGAAGAAACAAGTGAGTATAGAGTGACCATCAAGCCCATGGGTAAGAATAAAGAATTTTTCTTGTGAAAATGGACAAGAATGAAAAAGAGAAAAACCCTCATCAAGATTTGACTTGGATTTTTTTTTTAATTATTTTCCTTTAGTGGATCCCCATTGGTTAAGAGCAAGCAAAGGAAAAGGTGTTATTGTGAAAATGAGTAGAATCATATGAAAAGTAATGCGAGCTTACGCAATTTCTCTGCAATTGATGCAGCCTCAGCAACACGGCTGTCGTCAGAAAATAAAGGTGAAAGTTCCATTAGGTCACCTGGGCTGCTGTTAAACTCCATCAAGTACTGCAGGATATAGGTTGACAAGGAGTTAAACCAATCTAAACAAAGGAAAGCAAAATATTTATTTTTAACAAGTAAAAGTTTTTATCACAAAAAGGTAGAAGGTGAAGGACTGAGCACACAGGATGATATTCGAGCAGTCCCATAGATAATGGTTTCTACAAGGGAACTAAAAAAATCATAAAGAAAGTGGAAAGGATAGAACACGACCCCTCTCAGGTGAAACATAGACTAGATAAAAATTTGATTTTATCGCATACTAAGTCACAGATAAAAAGTACCTTTATGAGGTCAATAGTTTGACTAGCAGTTACCCGCTGAGCATCTGCACTCTGATAAGAAAATAACCATTCATACAAAAACATAAATCTATTTGGTCCAACAAGAAAGCGAATACGACATAACTAGCACAACAAGGATCAGAAACATGGACGAGAAATTATGAGACACTTACCTGCAAATGATCTCCTATTTTGGCAGCAGTCTGTCCAACACTTGATATACGTGAATCTAATCTTGCAAAACTATCAAACAAGCCGTCTACACCTTTTTCTAGCTAAAAAATAAGAACATGGTAAACTTAATCAAAATTGTGGGTCAGTTGTAATAACTACCAATTTGTTTTTGTTTTTTTTCCCCCTTTTTTTCCCTCTCTTCTAAAGGGAAAAACAGAAAATCAGATTCAGAATCATCAAATAATCCATAATCTGAAGTACTATAGCTATTTGTGCATTCTCATTCTGACAATGGGCAGAAAGTCATGTTAGAAGAGACAGTAGGACTCTTAAGTCAGTTTCAAATTGAAACAAACAAACAAACGGTACTAGTTAAACCAGGGTGATGAAGACTATTATGAATAATAGCATCATTTACCGAAGATATAATCAGATGCATTGAGCTGCTATAAGTGATCGATAGCTGATATACTATACAATGGAAGGAAGTTTGGATCTTTAAGAATTTAAAATTTACGATAAAGATGTTTTTATTTAGAGTAATTGATAATTGCCAAGATTCTTTGGTATCTTTTCAGTTCATTTCCTGAAATGGTCCAAACGTAACTAACCTCAGCAAGTGTCTTGCGGTGCTTAGAATCTTGGACAGAAAGCTCTTTCTTGAGATTGAAGAGTCTGTCATCAATCTGAAACTCAAAACCAAGAAAAGGGAAAAATCAGCAAAACATACATAAGAATTTTTATGTCCACGGTCAAAAAAGCACAAAAACTTGCCTGTTTACGAAGATCTATCAGCTCCTTACAAGAATCCTTGAACAGGGATGAGAGAGCATCTACTTCTGGAAATAAAGGGGCAGCCAATCCTTGTGTGAACTTTATTGCATCTGATGAGGCCCGTTTATGCCCATTAGGCAAAGTATCATTCCCGCTAACATTACCATGTCCATCAGCTGAATCAGCTTCTTCTTCTTGAAAAGAGGGCAGAAGCTCATTCACCAAGTTCCCAAATAGTGCATCAAAAGAAAAATCACCCTACAAAACAAAAATTTTAGGGTTTAAGTTCATTAACAAGTACGACCATAAAAAACACCAGAATTTAAAATAATAACAGTAAATAAGGTTCATTTGAGTATTTACCTTGAAGTCATCTATGTCAAGAATGAGTGGAATAGAGCTAACTGATGATGATTTTGAAATTCTATCATGACCGATTCCATCTCGACTCTCTTTCATCTGGTTCACATATTCACAATCAGGAGCATAAGACTACATGTTCATCATTTGATGATCCGATTTTAGTGCATTCAACAGCAAGCTTAAAAGTTATCACAATTCACACAAACCGTGTTAATAAATTAACAAACAAATATCTGCATCATAATCATGAGCCAAACACGACTAAGGTACTAAGTTCAATTGATAACTAAAGAGAAGCTTATGTAATCCAATCCAAAAAAACAAATAACCGCTCAATCAAATTCATGCAGTGCCCTAAATTTACGCTCAAATGGTAGCAATTCACTGAATTACTATCTCACTAAGGATCAACGAATGTGATGATGATTTGATAATAAAGTTAAACTGAACTCTAATTCTACCAAATCAACCCATCGCTAGTTTGATAAATTACAGGAACAAATCTGGAAATTGACAAGAAAATAAAACGATGTTCTTTAACCAATAGTATAGAGCAAGACTAGAATAGGGGCCAAAAGGGAATTTGAATGGTACCTCTTCGGCGAGCGAAGGAGCGAGACAGTAGAGAGAGAAGGGGACGATACGCAGGCTTTCAGCGTCTTTCTTGTAAGCTTCGGTTGGGTAGTAGATCGAGCCAGGTGATGATGGAGAAACAAACGAAAATTACAACGAAATCATTTTGTTCATGTAATGACGATTTTAACCTTCAAGCGTGCCTGGACAGAATAAACGGTAGTAATATAGTATTAGATCAGATAAATATTTTAATGTGCAAATTTTATTGCGTTTGTTCGAAGAAATAAGCTATATTAAAAAAAAAAGAAAAAAAAAAAACAAAGAAAGAAATAAGCTGCCTGGACAGTTTTTTCATTTTTTCTTCAAGTAAAATGTATAATATAGTTTCTCTTGTTTAAAGGCCGAAATAAAAAAATTAAAAATAAAGAAGTGACTGGAAAACAGATAGGCACGATAAATAGAATTTTAAATTATAGTACAAAGACAGAATCATATATAATAAGCAATGAATACATACTATACGTTTTTATAAATAAATAAAAAGATAAGACTGGAGCACCTGTAGATTTCAACTCGTACAATTAATTAGATGGTTATAGCCGGAATTAAAATGTTTTAAATAGTCTCCAAAAGAGACAGAGATGGAGGTTTAAAAATAAATAAATTTGAGTTTTATCCATTTCTTTATCTTCTTGAGAGAGAGGGGGGGGCCTGACAATCTTTAGATATTTGGTAGTCTGACTGCGTGGGCGCCCATGCTTTAATGGGCCAGCCCAGTCCCTACATAGAACACGCTTTAGCGGAACAGCCCAGTCCATGTAAACAAATCGCGAGTCAACCGACACACTGTCTCTATGGAATAGTTTAAACTTTCTAACGGTAATAATGTGTGATGAAAACAAGAAAATAGTGTGCATTTGACAGCGAATAGGGAGGTCGGTATTCTTGTTTATGTGTAGGGATGGCAATAATACCCATAAACTCTAAATTCACCTAAATCTGTCCATCAAAATCCGCATGTTGAGAGTAATTTTGCGGGTTATGGGCGGATTTAATATTTAGCAAAAACTTGGTGGATACTCACATGGATATCCACCAAACCTACATATTTATAATTTTTTTTAAGTTTTAATTTAAAATAATATTTAAATTTAAAAATATATAAATGAATAAATAGTTAAACGTGTTGCTAATCTTTAATATCTAAAGTTGTAATACAAAAATTAGTTGTGTGCTGAATTTAATGTTATGAAAATATATTTTTATTTCAATAGAATATAATATTTCAAACTTATAATTATTTATCTTTTTTTCGATAAAATTATATATGCAAATTCTTCTATTAAAGCAGGCAGTAACAAATTATCCGAAGATAAAGATATTGTTGATGAAGTAAAGAACTAAGTTTCTTTAACTTAATACATGGATTATTAAATAATTATTATAATTTCGTATGTACTATTATTCTTTAAATTAATGCATGGATTATTTCATTATTTTGTCGTGATTTTAATATTAATATTTAACTTGATATTAATATTAATCATTGTTGTAGGAATTATGTTAATGGGTGTTAATGCAAATGAATGAATTGAAGATCTTAATTTTTTTTATTTACGAATTTATGTATTTCATACTTAAATTTGAGAAATTGTTTTAGATTGATGTTGAAATTTAAAATTTTTATTTACGTTGATTAAATTTAGAATTGAATATATTATATGAAATTTTAGATTATTATTATAAATTTATATATTAAACATTTATTATTTTAAAAATAGGTACCATTGCGGGTTTGGTAATTGTCAAAACTCGCCCGCTGTGAATTTTCTTAAAAATATTAAAATCGTTATGGGTAAGTTTGATAATTTAAAATTTATACTAATACGAATTTAATAATGACAAACCTGCTGTGGATAGTTCCCATTACCATCCTTATTTCTGTGCCATAAGCACCCAAAACGACCACTAGACCAAATTTTGATACAAATAATAATTTTTTAATTAGAGAGAGAAAAAAAACTGAGTGGTCGTTTCTGGTGCTTATGGCACTGAAACAAGAAGGACGCAATTTAAATTAAATATTCAAGATTCAAGAAAAGGGAGAGATAAAAAGAAAGGAAAATGCTTGGGAGCACGAAGTTGCTGAGAGAAGCGCGAGAGAAACGACGTGCAGGGTTGTCGTTTCCGCGCTTTCCTTCGGCTGGCCCCACAGCATTAAATTGTTTCAAATGCGTTGAATTTTACTTTTCTTCTGCTGGCCCCACTCTTTTCTCTTAGCGTTTTCGTGACGCACTTACTCCTCTCTCCTCACTCGTGCGTGGCCTTAGCATTTTGGTGTTAAAAAAATTAAAAAAGCAGAAAGGCTAAAGTCGCGTGCGAAGTTAATCATTAATTTAAGAATGAGGCTTTGCTCTCAGAGAGAAGACGGTCGATTTCTCTTTGATCGTTAGTGAAGTCGATGATTTTGCCATTTTTATTATATAAGGGTAATTGTTGTTCAAGATAATTTTTACTAAGGTCTCTCTCTCTCTTTTTGTCTTGAGCATCCACCCATAATCCAGCCATTATCAATCAAAAATTCAAATAATTTTGTTATTGGGGGATAATTTTCACTGAGGTCCCTATTGGCTGGATGTGATTTCAGAATTGAGCATCGGGTGGTTTGGTTCATCTACCAATTTGCATAACTATAACGCAATTCTGCAGCCGTGCCCAAGAGGAAACTAGTGAAGCGACAAAAAAAATGCAATGTCATGAATTATGGGTTGCCCTTTTGGGTTTTCGAGTAAACTGAAACTGATCTTACTTCTTCTAATTGGTGGGCTTAAAAGTCTTCCTCGAAAATAAAAAAAATCATTGAATTACAATACACAACCATTTTCCTCTTTTTCTAGGCGAGAGATTTGAGATCAGTAATTACAATACATAACCGTTAAATCTTAAACAAAAATTGTGCTGAGAGAGGGAGAGAGGGGAGAGGCTTTATGAGAGAAGAGAGACAGAGTGCTGCAAAAGAAGCAGAAGGGAAGAGAAAGGAGATACGAAGAGTGTTCTTTTTTATTTTTTTATACAACTGCTCATTTTTTTTATTTTTTAATTACTGAGAAAGCTGAGTGGATGCATCGAGCAAAGTGCCGTTTCTCTCACCATTCTCTCATCTCTACAGCCATTTAGCAGGACTCACTAACATTAGCAAGGAGCGACAATCGCCGGCGCAATTTAGGTTTTTTCCATTTCTTTTAAAAATTTCAAGAAGAGGAAAAAAATATTTACGGGAAGACCACGTGAGTGGCACGTGGTATTCCAGTAGACGTGGGTCTGTACGGAGCCAAAAGTATTTAAAATTTTCACATTTTCCCACCGCTTCCCTTCCCCCGCTTTTATTTTCGAATTTCGCTGCATTTTACTCTTCTAGAAAAGTAAAGTAAGAAGCGAAAGAAGAGCGAGGGCAACCAGGGAGGGGGAAGGGGGAAAAAGAAAACGCAGTGATGGGAATTGAGAACAAATTTGGCAAGACTATATGCTCAATTTGTTACGAAGATCTCAAGCCAATTGTTGAAGACCTCCAAGTTATCTCAATTTGTGGTCACGTCTTTCATGAGCTCTGGTGAGTGCGCGTAAATTAACATAAATAATCTTTGACCAAGTGAGTTATGAAACTGGTTTTTTGTTTTTTTTTGCTGGAAACCCTAGCTTACAGCAGTGGTTCGAGTACTGTTCAAGTTCGAAGAAGTGCACGTGTCCTGTGTGCAAGCAAAGATGTTCATCGAGTAATGTAAGTCGACTTTATTTTCAGTCGATTGGGGACCAAATCGATTTGTTTATTTCACAGAAGCCCAAAGATCCCGAATTTGAAGATCCAGAGGTTTTGCGTGCTGAAGTGAAAATATTGGAAGTCAAGGTTTCGAGGCTCCATACGGTTTTGGAGAGTCAAGGCAAAGAGATTAAAGAAATTAATGAGGAGGTATTAATTGATTGTTCTTATTAAAAAAAAACGGAGAAAATAGAAGTTTCTGGATTTCTTTTTGGCTTTGATGTTAATAGGCAATTGTTCTTTTAGTTGTGTCTTTGCAAAGAGCGTATTAAGGAGGAAGCAGCGTTAAAAAATGAAGCCTTGAGACAAAAACTATCTATTGAACAATTGCTTCATTCAAAATCTCAGGTGGCTTACTTTCTTTGTCATTGTTCAGATGCTTTATATTAGATTTTATTTTATATTGATAATTAGGTATATGTTTAGAAAGTTCATGGAAATTGTTTTATAGGAGCTTGATAAAATAACATTGGAATGCTTGAAGCTGAAAGAAAGGAATATGGCTTTGGCCAAAGAGCTTGCTTCACTCAAATTGTGAGTGTAGTTGTGTTGCAATTCAATAATGTTTTGACTAGTTGGATTCATTTTATGAATTTCTGTTTGGATACTGATTCGGTTGCATGTTATTCAATTTAGGGTGTCAGATTTGAACCTGGATGAAGATGAAGTTCAAAAATTTGCCTCTTTGGGTAATGGGGCGAACAACAAAGATACAATAGATGTTCTAAGAAAGTCTTTGGTCATTCGCAATAAGTGAGTTGAATTTTTGTCCACACTAGTAATTTATTAGGATATACATACTGCACAAATTTTTGGAGTTTTCACCATGGCTTCTGATTTCAACTGAAGTTAACTGGCAGCATTATTTCTAGAAATGATTTAATCTTTAAAGATCACAAGATAACACTGATCCACTGTGTTTCTCAGGAAAAGTCTACCATGGGTATATGATTAGCAAATAACCACTATTTACTTGTTCTATCTACAATTACTGTTATGTTGAAATATTCTCTTTTCTTTGTCAGAATTTAGTAAGACTAGTCTTCAACAACATATGATGTTAATGTCAGTTTCTTGCATGATTTTTTTCCCCTGTTTACTATTGATATTGCATATACTTTAGGGCTGACCATTCTTTAACAGGAATTATACAGAATTGATGGCCAAGTGCAATCTTCTAGGAAGAGAAAAGGCCCGTTCTTCTGAGAAACTTGAGAAAGCTAAAGAAAAAATAAATAAATTAAAGGTTAGTCTATGATGAGAACCAATGCAAAATCTTATCTGGTGAGTTGTTCTTAATTTGACTCAACAAACTTTTTCTTACTTGGATATCATCAGACAAGGGTCCAAGAACTGGAGACAGCTGTAGAATTAAAAGATAATGAAGCTTTGAGAGCTTTAAAAGTCTCAAAGAAAACCAGTCGGAAGGAAGAGATTCTCAAGGATGCTGCTGAAGATAATTCTATTTCTTTGTGTACCAATATTGTTTCACTTGAAGATCAAAGGGAACAGTATTCAGTACCCATATATAATTTGGATTGGACTGCAGGAGTGACCGATGACTTTTCGTTTTCCACAAAGAGTGAAAACTTCAATGCCATTAAGAACATTGATGCAAATCATACTAAGGAAGGTGGAAGTACCAAGTCTCATAGAAAGGAGAGAAGTGCCTTACAATGTGAGGATACTTCAAGATTTTCTTCAGTTGTGCTTGGACTTTCAAGTCCTAATTCAATACATCAAACCAGTGCTGATGTTGTCCAGAAGCCTACTCCATCAAGATTAGATTCAGCTCATAATATTGATATAGATGAGGATGTTACTTTGATTGTTGCTGACAGTGCACAAGTGCAGCCCATTGTCAACATTAAAAAAAATCCTCTGTTGCCTGTGTCACTTTCCAAACCAGGTATATTCTTGTTGGTGCAATTTCAATTTATTTTGTGTTTTCAGGGAGTAGATTGATCTGGAATACCATAATTTAATGAAAATAGTCTTTTCTCTTTATTTTGTGTTTGTGGTACTTTATTGGTCAGCAAATGTTGGCATCTAAAATTTTAACCCCTTTTTCTTTTTGACTTACTAAAATTTCCAGGGGATGTATGCTTCTCAAGTGGAGTGCTTGGTCCAGATGGAACCAGTCGGTATTTGGGGAAATGGTGCAAGCGTGGCCAGAAGAAGGGATCAAGTATTGGTGATCTGATTACTGTTGGAGCCGATGGCAGAGGTGGTAGAGTCAAAGTTCTGAGGTCCCCCAATCAATCTTCAATGGTGGGTTCAAAGAGTCATTTCCCCGTTCAATTATTTCTATCTAAGCTATTTTCTCTGAACTATGAGCTGTATTTCTTATCAAATTGATGGTAGTTTCTCCTATCAGTGTGCTGTTCTTAGATTCTGCATGCTTTTTTAAGAATCTATACAAGCCGGTAGTTGCATTTCATTTCTTACTAACTTTTACTCTTTTGTGTTGAATTCATATATTCATTGCCCCACCTCCCTTCAAATATTGATGTGTAGTGTTTACTGTCATCCCTATACAGTTCGAGGGTGTCACTTGGTGCAGATTACATGTTTTCATATTTATGACATTACTAGTTTAACAATATGAGTAGCATCTACCTCTTTTAGCAGGATGGTAAGGAGAATCTGTTATGTGCCAAGAGGTTAAAATATGGAGCAAAAACAAGCAGTGTGCAGTCTCAAGGATGCTTGCAAATAGAACACTTCTTTGGAAGGGTCGGTCACTAATTGAATGTAAGAACAAGTTCAAGTCACTAGGTATGCAGCTTCTCAGATTTGATTATTTTTGTGTCCATTGATATGCTAAAGAGCAATACAAATAAAGGGGCCATTGAACTTGTCAACTTGTGGCAATGAACCATATAACTGGAACACAAGTGGCAATGTGGTCACACCTCACACTGCGCTCATTCAAGTTTAAAATGTGTGGTCATATTGTACGAAGAAACACCTATTTTGGGGACAGTTGCTACTGAAGTCTTGCAATGTAAATATTTATTCAAATTCAAGTAACAAATCAAAGGATAAGGTAGTGAGATGACAAAAGGCTCTTGTTGTACTACGAAGCTGCCAATTTATCTCAAAAGTTCTGAATTGCCATGGACAATAGGGACATATTTTGAGTTTTTGGGTAGAAATTTTGTATGATATCATAAAAAGTAGTAAAAGCTGTTTTTTCTTTTGTTATATTTATTTTGAACTAATTTTAAGGCTTACGTGCAAAACAAGCTTTTGAAACCATCAAGTAAATGTATTTGCTTAAGCTTCTTTGTTTCCAGTATGTTCAAAACAAAGAGTTGTATTTAGATTGTAATTAAAACTTGTTCAAAGTTTCTCATGCAGAAGGCATGTGTCTCTGCTATTAGTTCGTCTCATGTTGACGCACATGGTGTTCATTAGATTGATATTGAATTTCTTGAATTTAAAATAACCTAAGATTCTATGCACAACATTTTTTGATCTAGCTGTAAACAGTTTTAAGATACTTTACAAACTCTTAACAAAGTGAAAAGAAAGCACTTTATAATGCTTATATCATTGATGACTAGAGATTTTGCTCTTCCATTGATAGTAGCCATGTTTTCAATTATTATCTCATTCCCGCATATTACAATCATGTTGATTTCAACATTATACAAAGCATTTAAATCCTTTTGGCGTGATGAAATTATATATGAGTTATGGTCAAAATAAGACTATTGAAAAATGCAATGCTAAAAAATTATCCGCATGTGTTTGGAAACACGATACACGAGAGTTCAATTTGAACTAACCCTTTGCTTTGTGCAGTTATGGTGTCAAAGAGATGACAGGTTCTCTCAGCACAAGAATAACCGATTATGCTTTGTATAATGTTTTTCGCTAAGAATGTTGAACATTCTAGCGGATTAGGTGTTGATTTTTCTTTAGTTTTGGCCTGCTGAATTTGCAGGATCTTGGTGCCCGCATTGGTTAAAACCTTGAAGTAAGACTGTTGAATTCACCCCCAGTCCCCCATTGTGTCCGTTGAATGGAAACAGAACCGAAACTGTTAATAAGTTTTTTTTTTTTTTAACAGTCTTGATAAGCGTGCGAAACTTAATAATCACATGACAAATAAAAGTATTCGAAATTGTGATTGTTGTACCTACCTGCCAATCAGACTTGATAAAAGAATTTTAAGAGGAAAAAAGATGTTGATTGAATTCACTGGGGCGCTAATTTAATAGGATAAAAGATGTTGAATTCACAGGGCCGCTAATTCAATAGGATACAAGATGTTGAATTCACTGGGGCGCTAATAGTCAATCTTAGAGATGACATTTTCTTTAGGAAAGTGCATCTATTATATCCAAATTCAGGAATTGCCATTCAAATCATTAAAGCACTAGTACGTTTGAGGATCTGTGGGAGTATGGTCCGGTGAATGAGAAGTGAATTTGCCCAATGGAAAGGAGGGAGGCACTCGTTTTGTAAAAGCACAAATTTCATGGTGAAATTGTCCTCTTTATCAACCATACAAATTCTTCAAAAGTCGGAACTTAGAATCTTACTCGTTTTCGTAGGCCAATGCACACCAATTTGATGGACAAAGATACCTTATGGGACACCAGTCCGAGCTATATGGAAGTTGATTATTCTTTCTTTAAAAAAAATGTGATATAATAATAAATATATCATATATCTTCTTAATATTAATACAAATAGAATTTTGGATCAGATTTTTGGGCTGACCTATATAATAAGTGAATGAATTATACGAGCAGTAATGATATTCGACCTCCGCAAATTATTTCATAGGTCCTCACTTTTCAACTTATTTTTATTATTTTTTAATTTTATTTTATTATCTCTTTCTCTATCTTTCTACCATAACCATCATCCCCACCACCTATCAACCATCACCTCCACCAACATATGATAAATTTCAATAATAAATTTTTGTTAAATTTTATGAACAAGTGGTGAGTTTTGTTATTATTGATGATATTAGTTTTGAAATTTTATGAACTAGTGGTGAGTTTTGTTATTATTGATCATATTGGTTTTAATTTCACGTGATAATTTAAGGTCATTTTCGATTGGCAGGAGAGAAGGTTGGAGAGGAGAGGAAAGGATTTCGGGTTCCTCCTAGTTTTCCATTGCTCGGTTGGCAAAATTTGATTGGAAATTAAATTCTGTTTTTACTCCAACTCATATGAGTTGAGGAATTCACTTTCCTCTATAACGAGTAAAGAAATCTGGATTCCACACAATTAAAATTTTCCATTTATCTACTTTAGTCTCGTTTATATATTGATTTCCAATTTTACCCTTCAAATTATTTAAATCAAACAATCCTAATTCTCATTCTCCTTTTCGATTCACATAATGTCAAACTCTCTATCTCAAAATCGTTGATGATCCTTTCTAAATTTTCAGCAGCTTTCATCAGCGATCAAGAGCGCTGTTGATGACGTTTGAGCGCAATAGACTATTCAAAATTTCAATGGACATTCAAAATTTCAATGGTATCTCATCCATCTTTCTCTGACGAAATCGTTAAGTGTTTGAACAATAAGACCGTTCGCCAGCAAGCTTCATCAATTCTCGGCTAGTGACAGCTACCTTCACTGGTATCTTAACAATTTACGACTCTTTAGCTTCACTGTTTCTCACATTAGGTACTATTTCTCATCTCTTGTTGATTTCTTATTGATGGTTGTTGTAGTTGTCCTTCTGTGACTATTGTAATTTTTTTGTAGTTTTAATGAGCTTGTTGTAATTGTTCTTGTTGATTTCAATATTCATTAAATAATTGAAACCTGCTTATGAGAACTTCCAGCTATATGGAAGTTGATTATTCTTTTTCCAAAAAATGGGAAATAATAACAAATATATCATATATCTCCTTAATATTAATATAAATAGAATCTTGAATCAGATTTTTGGGCTTAATTATATAATAAGTGAATGAATTATACGAGCAATAATGATATTTAATCTCCTCAAATTATTTCACAAGTCCTTACTTTTCAACTTATTTTTTTATTTTTTAGAATTACCCATATTAAGAGATTATTATTTTATTTTATTATCTCTTTCCCATATCTCTCTAGCATAACCGTTACCCTCACCATCTATCTTCATTAACAACAAGCTCACCACCATCACCACCTATCTTCTTCACCATCAACCATCACCTCCACCAATATATAATAAGTTTCAATATTGTTTTCTTAAATTTTATGAATAAGTGATGAGTTTTGTTATCATTGATAATATGGATTTTAATTTTATATGCAATTCTATTTAACGTTAATTTGAGATTTTATTAGAAGTTAATATTCGATTTAAGTGGTGAATCAATTAAAAAAATGAGAAGATATAAGAGAGGACCTATTGGGAGGCATGATGGATAAAAGAATTAATTATTTTTTTTAATCTTTAATAAAAATAATTTTGAAATAAATAATATTAATAGAAAAGTGGTAGCTTTGTTATATAAACTGAGTTAAATGCACAAACGAGATAAATCTGGCGGCCAAGATATGCAGAATTAACACGTGTGTAAAGTTTGACTTGCAGCCCCGTAAACAAAAAGGTCTTCGCAAAAATCACCAGTAATGGAAGACAGCCAGACTAGCGGGTCCAATTGGACACCTAGTCAGACTTTTTTAATTCGGTTGACCAAATAAGTCAAGTACAAAATAGCCACCGATTTGGCTGACCGATGTTTGTGCACATTGACCGTTAAATTTTCAAAAAGCCCTTCGCTATCCCTTAATGAAGGGGGATAAACCCCAACTGCCTCGATGTCAATGTTATTGAAAAAAGCAAGTCGTTATTACGCGGTGACATCTCTATATTACTTTTAAGTTTTAATTGTAGGGTCTTGCTAAGTTATTGTTTATATAATTTATATTTCTTATAAAAAATATACGGATCTCATAATATATTATAATTTTTTACATTATTTTCAAACTATTGTAAGTTATACCAGATATTATAACTTAGTAATTGCCTTAATTTTATATCAATCAGTAAATTTTACGTTAACTTCGTTAGCCACTGTTAAATAATATAAAGTAAAAGATTATTTTACCTCTAAAATGAAAAATAGGGTTAAATTCTTGTTTTATCTTCTTAACTAAATTGAAGGCAAAATAATATTTTATCTTAGATTCTTTAATGGTGGCAAATAAAATTAATAGAAAAGTGACTGTTTGATATAAAATTAAACCTTAAGGTAGTGCATCGATATTATCATAAACTCATGATAACTACTTGCACTTTCGATTTTCTTAGGATAGTTGGGAGATAATTTTCCCTTAATAAATAATAGGGTTATTTATCCCTGGGTCACAAAGTTTTTGACAAATCTAAAAAAAGTGACAAGATTTTTAAAAATAAGTGAGGGGGTGACAAATCCGTTAAAGTTAACAGGAACAGTAACGGTAACAGTAACTTTAATAGAAAATGATATTTTTGCCCTTAGAATTAATTATAAAATAACATTTTTACCGCTATAATAGTTACAAAATGACATTTCTATCCCAACAATTAGTTACAAAATATGTTTATGCCCATACTCAATTATTTTTAATTTTTTTAAATAGAAAAAAATTATAAAAAGTTACATCTAATTCTAATTAACGGGCTTTTTTTTTGTTAAATCAAATTTTAAAAAAAAGTTGTTTGATACAGTCTCAAACAAAATTTTCTTATAAAAGTTAATGGCAAAGTATGATACAATAATAATTTTTTTAATTTGTTTTATTTTACAAAACAAAAAAGGTCCGTTAATTAAACTTAGATGTAATTTTTTTATAATTTTTTCAATTTAAAAAAATTAAAAATAATTGAGTAGAGGGATAAACATATTTTGTAACTAAGTCATTTTGTAACTATTATAGGGGTAAAAAAGTTATTTTACTCTAAGGGCAAAAATATCATTTTCTAGTAAAGTTACTGTTGCCGTTAAAGTTAACGAATTTGTCATTCCCTCATCTATTTTCAAAAACCCTGTCACTTTTTCGAAATTTGTCAAAAATTTTGTCACCCAGAAATAATTAACCCTAAATAATATTATTCTTCCTGCAGAAAACTAGTTGAGAGACCGATGGCTCGGCTTTTGTGATTGACCGGGAGATATGTTTTTTAATTTGAACATGTTATGATGTACAAATTTAAGGAGCAATCCTATCATCTAATAGTTATAAGTTATGATGTTTAAATTTTTTATTATTTTTTACGGGAAAAAAAAATTGAACGTGTAGCTAAAAGCCCTAATTGAATTAGTTCATATATAATTTCTTAATACTTCTTAAAACTTCGTTTGTTAATCTAGAAATTTTATATAATAACAATGTAGAATTATTCAACCAGATGGGTCTAATTCAAAATATTAGATTCCACTGTATTATTTATATTTTTTTAATGTTTTTGACGCGTAATACCAATTATTCAACTGGAGCGTTAGTTAAAGTATGTCATTTGAAACTAAATTGCGAATTGATAACTTTTACTATATACAAGCTTAAAAACTAAAAACGGTTTCAAATTGATATTGATTTTATTTACACTGGCCGGTAATCTAGGGGTGGGCATTTTCGGGTTAGGGTCCAATTCGGGTTGATCGGGTGGCTGAAATTTCCATCCGAACTCAACCCGAATACCTATTTCGATCCGATCTGAACTAATTCGGATCGGATTGGAACAAATATTCGGATTGGGTTCGGATCGGATCGAATTCGGATAAAATGAAGTTCGGATCGGGTTCAGGTTGATTTGGGTTAATCGGGTCGAGTGGTCTCGGATGCTATCGGTTCGGCTCAGGTTCGGGTCATGCAAATTTGAGCTGGTTTTGAGTTTTTTTTCCTTCTTTTGAGCTTTTTATGCTGAATAAAAAGAAAAGTACCATGAATACATAAATACACAATTACCCATCACAATTTACAACTATATATAATATATATACCATGGAAGATTGGAATTTAGGACTTGGAAGCTTCAAACTTCAAATGTATATTCGGGTTCGGGTTGTTCTTGTCGGGTTCGAATGGGTCTTGGAGCTTGTGTGTGTGGTACGTGGGTTGCTGCAGATCTGGTGTCATTGGTGCGTGGTTTGCTGCAGATCTGGTCGCAATCTTAAGGTTGCTCGCAGATCCAGTCGAGATGTTGAGGTTGCTCGTTTTGGCCTCTGTGTGTGTGCGTTCGCTGGTTGCTGCCACTGCAGATTTGGTTGGTGGATGTTGAGATGTCGCGATGTGTAAGGGTTGAGGAGGGAGTGCTTGGTGCCGACTACCGAGCGCAGCTGCAGTGCAGCAGCGTCTGTGTGGTGTGTGGACTGTGCTGCTGCTGCGTGGTTGAGTTGTTGAGCTTTGTGTGTGTGCTGAGGCTTGTGAGTTGTGAGCGTGAGGAGTGAGTGGAAAAGAATACTGCCGTACAAGTGTGGAAAATATTTAATCACCTGAGGGCTGAAGACTTGTGTCGTCTTTAATAAAAATGATCTAAATTTTGTTCCATATTTATATCAAATCAATCAACTATTATTAGAATTTAGAATTACATCAATGACCCAACGCCCAACACCCAAGTAGTGATCAGATCACATATATAATAGATGTACGTATGGATTATCAATGCGTATGAATTTGAAAAATGTATATCCAAGTAGTAATCACTAGTCAAACTCAGACCTAACGATAGAAAAGAGTTTTGAGCGGGAGTTCACTTATCAGATAACATATTCGGAAAAGATATCTTCGTCGACGTCTATCTTTTTGATAAAACATGATGACATTAAAATATTTTCATTTTCATGTACAAGAAGTTGATTTAGCTAGAGGAATATGCGTATGTAATTACACAGACATAAAGCATTTGGAGTAGCAGATTTCTTATCATCATGTTAAATATACTGTTTCAAATCTGTGGTCTAAGCTAACCCATTAAGGGTGCGTTTGAGATTGAGGTTTGACAATAGCTACAACACTAAAGTGTTTGGTAAACATTAGCTGCTGTAGCTTGAAAGTTATATTGATATGATTTGTCACTTGTATAATAAAAGATTTATTATATCTTTAATAATTTTGTTAAAATTATTTTTTAAAAATTGTATTTACTACATACTATTAACTTTTGTTTCATAATTATAATTTTTTTTTCAAAACTACAACACATCAATCCCAAACAGACCCTAAGCTAGATGCCTAGCTAGTTCACTCTGGTTAATAAATAAATAAATAACCAAAAAATATTTAAGTGTCGTTAACAATGTTATGAATTGACATTATATCAGGCATGCTCAGTGGTCAGTGCTAACCAACCCATACAGCTGGGCTAGGCATAAGAAATTACCCCTTCATGCAAGAAAGCAAAGAAGCTTTGGCAGTGTACAAATGTAATTGCCAAGTCAAATGCTGATTTTTTTTCCCTTGTTTTAGTTTTGTTTTTTAATAACCTTTTTACCGAACACAATGTTTTAAAGTTGGACACACCAACGTTTAGTCGTGAAGCTCAAGCAACGTAGTTAGTTTTCAAAATCTAATTTAACAAGTTACGTCATTGATGACTCGTATTTATTTCTCAATGCTACCGCAAAATCAAAAACAAGTTTAAGATGCATTTGGTGGGGTTTCATATGAAATGAGAGTATCTTGAGTCCCATTTAGCGAAAAAACGATTTCTTTGCAAAAGGAAACTGGTAAACAAATCTCGTTCGCACCAATATATATATATATATAAGAGATGTAATTTATAACCAATATATTGATAAACATAGAACCTAAAAATGAAACGTGGGACTTCATGATTAAAAATAAACTATATATATTATGCATATATCTTGTTGTTGTAGTATGGAGGATGGTGAGTGAAAGCCACCAACTATATATAGTTAAAAAATAATAATAATAATACAAGATTCTGAGAGAGTATCTATAGCAAGAGTGACAAAATACAATTGCGTAAATGAATATTAATAGAGAATTAAAAAAATATCTTGCAATTGAAAATTGGTGAGTGGTGAGGCAAGGGCCATGACTCACGTTAGCCGGTAAAGGACGGTTGCTACTTTAGAAGGCTACATATTAAATGTCTTTGTCTTTTGAATATCTACCCTCTTTGTACTTAAATAAGTAGGAAGCAGCCAACAAGCGCGTGATCAGTTAGTCAAGGGACTGTTCTGACTTAATCAAGATCTTCAGTTTGAGGCTTGCGAATGCTGTTGCGATTAAATACTTATTGGGAGAGCTTTGCCGCCGTAGTGGTCTTACCAGGCTCGAATTTGGATTAGTCATGGTCCAATATAATCACTGAATACCAAATGATTTAGATAAAAAAAAAATGAGTATAAAAATACGGATGACAAATCAAGTATGAAAAGTAACTAAAAAGAAAAGAAGAGATAAGAGATCGCACGCGTAAGTGAAACCAATGTGTTAGGTACAGACAACACATTTTAAGATGATTGCACTAAAAAACAAGAATTTCATAATTTTGAATTAAATCATGCAAAAGAAAAGATTAAGTCATAATTTCCATTATACGTAAGATAGAAAGAAAAGAAAGGAATGTTTTAGAAAAACCTACGAAGTGGAAAACCAAAGGAAGGAATTGTGGGGGACCCTTAGAAAAATTCTTGTCAAACAAGCAAACTTTTTTAAAAGGACGAAGAAAATAAAATTAATGAAACTGTCCCCATATTTAAAAATAATAATAATAATAAAAATTAATTCCTGACTTAACACCCAGTACATTGTGAGTCTCATGCCACAACTCTGGGCAGATGAGTCCAAAAACCGCCCAAAAAGTGCATATGCAGGCAACACGTTAAATCCCAAAATTTTATTTCCCTAAATTCTTCAGAGCATGTGCACTTCATGGAAACTTCATTATGGAAACTTCATTTTTAGAGTCCTCCTGAATTTCTCATGCACATTGCAAAACTGGCTTCTGATTAAATTCCTTGCCAGCATAGTATGAAAAATCAAAAGACCCACTTACACGTGCACAAATATATATCATATATGGTTTTGTGTTATATATGAATCATGAATTTACACGCAAGCAATTACGCTTGGACTGATAAAACAGAAAGAATTTTAAATACTGTTATTAATTTCCAATCTGGAGAGTCGTTTTTTTTTTCCAACAATTTGACTTTTGAAATATACTTTTTCCCTGTTGGCAAACTTTTGTCCAACTCCCACTGCCTATAAATTCACATCACTTCGGTCATTTATCCCTCAGATCCTCACTAAATTGTTAGAGCTTAGCCAAAAACATTCAACATTCCAATTTCAAGCTTCTCTAGCCATAACACAATAAAAAATATTGATCTTTTTTTTTTTGCTTTTTTCCCGCATACAAAATTATTAAAAAGAGACAATGGCAATCTTGTCTAAGCTTGCTACAAACAATGGTCACGGCGAAGATTCGGCTTACTTCGATGGGTGGAAGGCATTTGATAGGAACCCTTTTCACCCAACTCAAAATCCTGAGGGTGTCATTCAACTTGGTCTTGCAGAGAATCAGGTTTGGCCTCAAGCTAGCCAGCTAGCTCCTTCAATTCTAATCAAATTATATCGTCACAGCCTGATCCGGCAAAAGTCATTAATGCATAACGTAATTAATAATTTGTTTCGTCTCTCTTATTTGCAGCTTTGCCTCGATTTGATCAGGGGGTGGATTGCTAAAAACCCATATGCATCAATTTGCACAGCTGAGGGTCTTGACGATTTCAAAGACATTGCTATCTTTCAGGACTATCATGGCCTCCCAGAATTTAGACAGGTATTAACAATAATTAATTAATATGATTAGATATATATATAAATATTTTGCAACACGTTATTAATTAATGTTCATTCATGAAACAACATTAATAGCGAGTGTGTTATTTATTTATGATTATTTTTTTATCGCAGGCAGTGGCAAAGTTTATGGGGAAAGGGAGAGGGGGCAGGGTAACATTTGATCCAGATCGTATAGTTATGAGTGGCGGAGCCACTGGAGCTAACGAGCTTATCATGTTTTGCCTAGCCGATCCTGGCGATGCTTTTCTTGTGCCTACACCTTATTATGCAGCGTACGAAACACTCTCTCTTCTTTACATTAATTTTCTTCATCAATTATAAGATAATGAGTTATTGTGCAAGTACCTTCGTTTTCAGTCTTCTCTTTTATTGCAACCAATGAATTCTGTGCTAATTTCTACCGCACTGGTGGTTGAACGATGCTGAGTTATTTTAACTTACTAATGGAAGCATTCAAATTGTTAAAATAAAAGCACTAGCTGAAAAGGCAGTAATAAAAGTACTACCTGACCAGCGACCTATGACCACCGCCTAATAATATATACACATATTTATTATCGAGTGTTTTAGTTTTGTTCAACCGTGTTTTCCCGTCAATTTTCAACTTAAGGAATTAAATTATTAGGTCAAACTCATTGACTTTAGTCTGAAATTGGAATTAGTGAATTATTATACAACCACTAATCAAGATTAAAATCTTGGTCAATCTAGATTAGTGGTAGAGAAAAACAATTCTTTTATTTTTTATTTTTTAAATTCGATTAATTACTCAAAACTTGATTGACCAATAGCATTGACCTTCGAACTCTAGACCAATGAAAAAAGTAGTCCTTTTCCTTGATGTTAGTTCGATCGTCAAAATTCAAACCAAATTAAGGGACTGGAAAATTTCCACAGTCTAATCTACATCAGAATATGCGTCGAAATTCTACTCTAGCTTTCAAATTTGATCTCTTCAATTAGATTGACAAAAGTAAATAAAATTTTAAATCCAACGTGGATTATATCTTTTTAAGCAGCGAGGAAATTAAAATGCTTACGTGCTGAACAAGATTTTGATCTTGATTGCAGATTCGACCGTGATCTGTCATGGCGCACAGGGGTACAAATTGTCCCAGTTCACTGCGACATCTCCAACAATTTCAAAATAACGAGAGAAGCACTGGAAGCAGCTTATGAAAGGGCCCAAGAAGCCAGCATCAACATCAAAGGCTTGATCATAACAAACCCTTCGAATCCACTAGGCACAACTGTGGATAAAGACACACTTAAAAGCTTAGTGAGCTTCATCAATGACAGGAACATTCACCTTGTATGCGATGAAATTTATGCGGCCACTGTCTTCAGCTCTCCCAGATTCATAAGCATTGCTGAAGTCATTCAAGAAATGGACTGCAATCGCGACCTCATTCACATTATTTACAGCTTGTCTAAGGACATGGGGCTCCCTGGCTTTAGAGTCGGTATTGTGTACTCGTTTAATGATGCTGTTGTGGATTGCGGCCGCAAGATGTCGAGCTTCGGTTTAGTCTCCTCGCAAACTCAGTACTTGCTTGCTTCAATGCTCTCTGATGATGAGTTTGTTGATAACTTTATCGCGGAGACCTCCAAGATGTTAGCTAGGAGGCACCATACCTTCACCAAGGGACTTGAACAAGTCGGAATCAATTGCTTGAAAAGCAATGCGGGTCTTTATTTTTGGATGGACTTGCGTCATCTGCTTAAGGAAAGAACATTAGAAGGTGAAATTGTTCTGTGGCGCACCATTGTCAACGATGTGAAGCTCAACGTTTCGCCTGGCTCTTCGTTTCATTGTACTGAGCCTGGTTGGTTTAGGGTTTGCTTTGCTAACATGGATGATGACACATTGCAAGTTGCACTAAACCGAATTGCAGCATTTGTGCAACAGGACAAGGAAAGTGAGAAGCCAACCAAGAAACGCTGGCAGCAGAATCTTCGCGTCAGCTTTTCATCGAGGATCTATGAACAAGGTGTCATGTCACCGCACATGATGTCTCCTCACTCACCAATTTCCCACTCGCCTCTTGTTCGAGCAAGGACTTAAAAGAGGAATATTATCCATTCTAATTACTCAAAAAATAAGTGGTGATTCTAGGAAGTAACTGTCATTTTTTCCCATTAGCGTGGGTTTATGTCATCGTTTTTGTGGGACTGCTAGATTTAGCATATTTTCCACTAGCCAACCAATAATTAACATATATAGCTAGGGAAGGTATGTTCTCTAATTTAAGTGATAATTAAATTTTTGTGTTTCATAATAAGAAGGAATTTGTGTAATTCATCATATATAGTGGAAGTAATAGAATTTCACAACGATTTCGTATATTAATAAGTAATCTTGTTTCTTGTTCCTCCAAAGCTCAAGCATTAATTTGTTTGATCAGGATTATCGATCTATCTTGATTGCACTCAGTACCCTTCTTTTTCCTTTTTCCTTTTTTTATTTTTTTGGGGGGTAATAAATATAGATGATTACTTGGGTAAGTGATAAATGCCGATAGGCGTGACATCATGCCTATAACTTGATGCTTCATGCACAGTTTTTAAAATGATAGCCATGTCAGTACGACATGAGCAAGCATATAATATGATCAAAGCATGCCTAGTTAACTCGTGATAATGTCCCAATTGCAATATTACTTTTAAGGGTCTCCCGAGTTACATTTAATGTAACTTAATACAGTTTTAAGTAAAATTCACCACTTCAATCTACTCATTTTTGTTAGGTTTCGATTAATTGTCAGTTACAATAAATGCAACTCAAAAAAATCCTATTATTACACTGCAAGAAATATATTCTTGCACAATGTCATAAAAAGTAAGATTTTATGACAACTTAATTTTTGTTGCACAATGTAATTTTCTGACACCATAGGTGATCTTATCACTAAATATCATTTTTGTTACTAAAATTAAATTCATCACAAAACCTTACTTTTTGCGACCAAACACAATTTCATCATAAATTCTATACTTTCAACAATCACTTAAAGATTCCATCCCAAAAACAGTGATAAAATTAAATGCAACTATTTTTTGGAACAAAACCCAAAGTTTCATCCTAAATAACTACTTTTTGCGACCTCTTTCAAATTGTCGCAAAAAATCAAAGATTTTGGTGGGAAATCTACCACCAAACAAATTGTGAAAGATATTTAGGGTTTTGTTAAGTTACAACTAATGTAACTTATAATCTATATAAAACATGTAAAAACTAGTTACATGGCAGTGGAGCCACTGCCATGTTACAAGACCCTATTTTTAATATTTTTTGCGACAAATTATTATTTGGTTGCTAAAAGTAGACAGTTTACGACCAGTTTTAAATTTGTAGCGAAAAAGATTATATATAAAATCATATAATTTTTTTTTTGTGACAAATCATGGTCGGTCATAAATTGTATAGTTTTATGGACAAGTTTAAAATATCGTCGTAAAAAATGAAATACATAATTTAAACTCAATTTGAACAACTTTTTGCGACTAAATTTAAATATGGTCGCAAAAGACTTACATGTTATATATATTTGTATAATTCTTCTCTCTTTCTTTTTTATCTCTAGGTTCTCTCACTGTTATCATTCTCATTCTCTTGTTCTCTCTCTATCTTCTTAGCTTATTTTTCTTAAAACTTTTTTTTTGTTATATAATTTTATTTAATTATCAAGTGTAGAAGTTAACTAACCTTTGTGTTTTGTTTTTTTTTTTGTGTAGAAATTAAATATTGAAGATGATATACAAAGAGGTGAAGAAAATCAAGAAATGTAATTGTTCCAAATATTACAATGTTATTTGAAGATCATTATATAATTATTCCAAATGTTACAATTATGTAATTGTTCTAAATAATATCATTACATTTGCTAAAATTTTTGTGTATATGTTATCAATAATAAATTTTTTAGTTTAATTCTTCTACTTTCATGATGTTGGTTATATTTTTTTAATTATTAAAGAAAATTTCAATTAAAAAATTAAGCAAATTAAATTTTTATAAAATTATAATTAAAATATAATATAATATTTTAAAATATATTTTTTGCAACTGGTTTAAGTATGGTCGCAAATATTATAAATCTGCGATGAAATAATTGGCGGCAAAAAAGTAACAAACAAAGTGAAATTATATTTTGTGATATTTTTTTTGTCGCTAAAAGTTATTTTCTGCGACCAAGTTATAAAGTGGTCGCGAATACTTTTTCTGGACGGTCCTAATGTGACCAACTGGGACAAACTTGCGACCATAATTTTTTTTGTCGCAAATTAATTTTAATGATGAATATAATATTTTTTGCGGCGAATATATTGGTGTTAGATGACCATCATTTTAGTAGTGTTTAATTGGAGTCATCCTGTGAGCCAAATACTCCATATATATGATGATGCTCATAGACTATTTGTTATGTTTTCCTTTTCTTTATTTTTTTAATTATTATTATTATTCTCATTGTTAATTCATGTATATACCATACACATAGCAAGACTGAAATTGTTTAATGTTTTTTTTTTAAAAAAAGAACAAAATCTGTTAAAAAGGTCGATCAGGCTCAAGCTAGCTGTCTTAAATTAAGTTAGCTTGAACAAGAGAACGAGGAACATGACCAACATACACAGCACTGGCTACCAGATATTTGTTAGTTAATTTTAATTTTCTCATTACGTATAATGTCATTGGATTAATGCCATTTGTTTGGTTGCACTTGCATGTGCACCAGAATGAAACGTAATCTCAAGTGAAGTCTTTGTCATTTTAATGCTGTGACTCGAGACACAGCTGCCCCACCAATCTATATTTGCAGGTTCTGCTCAATTAGTCGGTTGACCAGCTAAGCAACTGAACCGACAAAATATGATACGAAAGAGAGCAAATTGAAAATGAAATTTTACTCTTCGTTTGCACCAGAATATGTTAGTAAGTAAGGCTGAAATTGTCATCTGGGAATTTTTTTGTCCAGTTTGATGTGATATATAACAGGGGACACCTATGTTACGTGTCTTCCTCCAACAAAAGAGGCTATCAAAGGGCAGGAGATTTTGGACTAAATAAAAATTGTTATTGTGATGCCTCGTTGAATCTTGGTTAGAAAATTTGGCAACTCGTGAGACAGGATAAAAACACCAGTCACACAGTCAAAGACCAGGCTCGCGTGCTGCTTACAAATAAGTTGACCAATGACCACGACAAAATTGTGTAAAATATGTTTCACCACTGCACGTCTCTTCTCCAATAAAACTGGCAACTAGTTTAATAACTAAATTAAATGAATATACAAGTGTTGGTCGTGGTCGTCGTGAAGAAAATTTAACAAAATTATGCTAAATTTTTCTGGAAAATTGTCTGTTTGTGCTTCTTGGGTGTGTAATTTTTGAACATTGTGATCATCTTGTCAACCTTTTAGTGTCCTATATACATTAAAACTTCATTCTACATATGAACAAGTTCTTGTTTAAATTTCTTCGTATATATCTGATTTTTGATCAGCTCAATAGAAATTATTAATTGCTTGCACGCATATTCCACGTTGATTAGATTATTTTCCACATGAAGATTGCTGAATAAATTAAAACACGATTTCTTTTAATTCGGATTCGGCTATATATGAGAATGTGAAACGATTCATATCAAAGCTGATTCTGTGAAGACTGAAGGCTGAAGACCTGGCGAGAAAGCTAAGTAGTGGACTTTGATGAAGCTTAAAATTAAATAAAGAAATATTATATGTACCAACTCGTCAATGCCACTGACTAAGAGCCGGCGATACTGCTGCAGCAGGTTGATTGGACCAATTAGTGAGAAATTAACAATTAAATCATATGATTAAATTGGAGGGGAATAGACTTAGAGACATTTTTTTCTTAATTTGAATCCAGAGGCTTCTTTAAGTATGGGTAAACTTTAGTGGGAAGAATTTATTTACCTCGTTGTTTCTATGTTTATCTAATAGTACTGATTTTGCTATATACATACTTATTACCATATGTGACGCATACACGTGGCTTTTATACAAATCAATCTATGAAAATCAAATGATAAATAAATAAAATATTTTCAATAACATTATTGGAATAAAATAACCACTCATCAAGAAGGAAAATCAACTAAACTCCCCGGTTATTCCGAGAAAATAATAAAAAATCCCATGTTTTAAAATTAGTTAAGCATTAATTATATTGATTAAGGGCCCGAGATTGTTTTTGGGAGTTTAGTTAAGCATTAACTATATTGATTAAGGGCCCAAGATTGTTTTTAGGAGGTTTAAAAGTAATTTTGAAAAGCTAAAAGTTAATTTTGGTGTTTGGTAAATTTTTTTAAAAATCACTTTTGGCAAAATCACCCATCTTATAGTAGATTTTGAAAAACAGTGAATTAGTAACTTTTCAAAAACGGATTTTGAAAATCGCTTTTACATTTAATACAATTTCATATATATCCACATACATATTATAAAAATCCAAAATTATCTTTATTAATTAAAAAATAAAATCATTACATTTAAAGAGACTATTATTATTACAAATTATATTGAGATAACAAAATAAAAAATAAAATTAATAATATAAAATATTTATTTTAACAATCAATTATTATTATTATTATTATTATTATTATTATTATTATTATTATATATATATATCTATATATAATAATAATAATAATAATAATAATAAAATATTTTATATACATGCTTATAATTGTGTAAATGAATTTTGTTTAACATTATACCCAATTCAGTCATTTACATTCTTACGGCACTTTAATACTAAGATTTACCAAACACATATGATTGTTTTTAAAATTTACAATACTTTTAAAAATAAATTTTAACAAACATTTAACTGATTCTCTTCAAAACTAGCTATTTCTACAACACAACTAACAACAATTGTTTTAAAAGTTACAACATTACTAAACTGGTCCTCAAACCTATCCAAACCCCCCATTATGTTAATTCAGTGTTAACTTATTGATCATTTTACTATTTTTTTTCCTTGGTGGCCATAAAACTTAAAATATTTTGGGATATAAAAATTAAATAAAATGACTCATATACCCTCAATATTTTTTTTTAATATGATATCCTTAATAATTGAATTGAACTAATTTAATAATAAAATGTAAAGCTGCCCATGTGTTTGTGAGCCCCCATACATGTGAGTTTGGAACATTTCCGTACTAGGCAACACTTCAAGAGTAAAATGCAATTTTAATGAATATTTTAGCAGCTTCTAGGGGTATTTATGTCATTTTATCTAGTTTTAACAAATGTGCAGTTTGCTTAGTTATTATTAAATTAATTCAATGATTAAGGAGTAAAAGTCATTTTACTTTGATTCATATTCCAAACACATTTGAACTTTACAACCATTAAGGGTAAACTAGAAAATTTAATAATAAATTTGATACTTTAATTATAAAGAGTTATAACATTGTAGATTTTGGGTATATTTCATAAGGGGGTTTTGATTATTTTCTTCAAACAACATGGTTTGGCTTATGTTCCTCTTATAATGAGTTCAACATCTATGATGAGTTCAACCCATCATCTATACATCTATGCACCAAAAATTTACTACATAAACATGCGTATACAATATTAATTAAACCACAAGGCATTTTTGTCGAATAATCTTATAAAAGTTTTTCTTCTTTTAACCTATATATATATGTCTTCTAACTACTGAGTGAATTGATAGATGACTAAAGACGAATTATAACGGAGGGTTACTGTGTTTGCTGAAGCACTACATTGTTTCATATACATAATGTTATAACTGATGTTAATTATTATAATAAAAGTTTATAACAACAATAAGTATCCAGTATAATCTATAGCCCTTTTTTTTTTTATGAGAAGGTAAAGCTTTCCATTAAATGAACTTTGAAAAGATTTTCATGAGTTGAACCGGAAAATTTTCCAGCCATACAGCAGAGTTTTCGACTCTTAGAGCTACTTTAGCTAAAGCATGGGCCATGGCATTACAACCCCTTGGGACATATTGAATTGAGTGCAGCTTCTGATCTTACAAACTTTCTTGAATGTCATTGTTCAAATTATTTCAGCCTTGCTGCCCTTTTTACTTAGAGAGAGATCCACCACATCTATAGCTTAAGACAAGATGAGTGTGTTCTTTGCACTAAATGCACATGCAGGCACTTGATACAGTGTACAGCCTGTGCACGCATATATATAATGTACACAGATAAATAAAATTATCGTCCATCACATGCAATCATAATTCAAAATTAGGATTACAGATTTACATGGCTTAGTTCTTGAGGGGAATAGAATACACAACTAAGCAACCAGTGATGTTAATACTTGTTATCAACTGGGAAGCTTATTGCACCAGTTGAATTAATAAGCACAATTATATTAGATGCCAGCCAAATCAATCGTACACTAACACCAGTGCTAGTAATTATTTGAAGTGGTTAAAACACACTGTGATCTCAAGAGCAGCTGCAATTCTACATCAGCAATCAACTGATACTGTGCGGTCAGGATTGAAAAGATGTGAAAGCCCACCAAAATTAAATTGTCTATCTGCAGCCGACCATGGCCCATCATCAGGAAAATGACCTCTCTATTTGTAGAAGTAAAAAAGCAAAAATAATTATTGGACTACAGAAATTTTAATGTGCTGCAGTTCAAGTACAAAATCGAGTGGCTGAATGAAATATACACTTCGAGATCTGAAATCGAAAGCATCAATGTGACCCACAATGAATTTTTATAGCCCGTGATTTAATTATTGACTTTAGGAAATTTACAGGATGGCCCAAATTTTGGATGAGGAGTAGAATTCTTATATTCCATTCGATTCTGTTATATGTGAATTAAATGAATTTAGATTTAAAAAAATTAATTTATTTAATAAATTAATAAATTTAATTTAATTCGTTAATTAAATGAATCGAATACAGATTTAGGAATATTAATTCATTTATTTATTTATAATTCATTAAATAAATAAGTCATAAACTAATTAAATACAATCTATGCGTTTAAAATTTACTTATTATTCGTTTAATTAAATTATTTATTTATCCTTAATTATGTATGAAAAAATTTTAAAATTTAAATATTAATATAGTAATTACTATTACAAATGATAATAATAACTATCTAAGTATTCAATCTAAAAGATTAATCTATTGGATAGAGTGATCAATCTTATTTATAAACCCAAATAACTTATCTTTATTAATTCACGTAGGACACAACTCAACATGTTGGATGTTAAATTTATAGTCTTTTTAAATTTTATTTTGCTTAATTTTTTATTATTAATTATATTTTCATAAATAATTTTATATTCATTTCGATTCGATATGGATTCATTAATTTAACATCCATATTACAAATAATAAACAAATTCAAATTTAATTTGATTCGTTTATTAATTTTACTAAATAAATTAAACAAATCAAATCTTAATCAACAAAATTTTAACACAATTAATTTATGATTCGATTCAAATTCAATTCGTTTATTCAATTTACCACCCCTACTAAGAAGCTTATTGCATGTTAAAGCTTAATTATTTTAGCACATTATGGTCAGAGTTTTAGCTTAAGCTAAGAAAAATGATTCTAGAAATGAACCCAAATTTTAGATGTAAATGATCCGTCGGTGTAAATGATGAAGAGAGAGAGAGAAGAAAATTGATGATGAACAAAAACAAAATTCAAAAAATTTTATTTATACTCTACAGTTTAATTACTTGCTCATACATGAAAAGAAACAAAGGAGGCATCATCTTTTATATACACAAGTTTGATATCTCGATGTTGCCTGCTTACTATAAGCATTGATGACATTCAAATCAAGTCACCAATTTAGCAAAATGTCTTTAATTTCTGATGTGAAATCAACAAATAACACAAGCGTTTGGATTCTCCTCAATGCTTTGAACATGGTAATAAGTGGTCAAGTGAGGATTATAAGCTCTGTAACCTAAAACAGGATCCGGTGGCAAGTGAGGATTATAAGCTCTGTAAGCTAAAACAGGATCCGGTGGTGGTGCCGGTGCTGCTTCTTTCTTTTTCTCTTCCTCCTTCTTATCTTCTTCTTTCTTGGGTTCTTCATTTTTGGGCTCTCCTTTCTTAGCAGCTTCTTCCTTCTTAGCAGCTTCTTCCTTCTTAGCTTCCTCTTCCTTCTTTGCTTCTTCCTTCTTTGGCTCCTCCTTCGGCTTCTCTGGCTCCTTTGCTGGCCCAACTAATATTATATCTGTCGGCCAATATTTTCTCAATTTGCTCACAACGTTTACAGGATCAACGGTTCCTATCACCGTCAATTTCTTCTCCTTCATGTCCATGGCAATGGAATCGATCCCTTTTAATATGAAATCAAGTAATTCAAACCTTCTTGAAGGTTAGCAATTAATGAACTAATTACAGGACGCAATTAATTAGATTAGAGTAGATGTCATGACACAATGAGAATTAAATTCCACGTGTAGCCAAACTGTTTAATCTATCCATGCAATTGTTTGTTTCGTGAAGGATAAATCTGACGGTCACAATTTTGCACGATAATGAAGATAAATAGTAATAATCCATGTCATAATATAATTAATAATTGTTCTCTTGGGAACGTAAACAAAAAAGCCTACTTAAATTAAACATATATAATTAATTTCTTCCTCTCTCTTTTTTGTAAGAAATAAAATATAAAATATAAAATGTTTTCTTACTCTTTCTTCAAAGGTGCTGGTAGTGAACTACTGATCTTTTATACAGTGAACCAGTTGTGGACCATCATTTTAAGGGGGTGAAATGACAAGTTACCAGATAATCACCAAAACACAAAGAGTAGGTGGTATGGTGAAAACTGATCAGTAAGTTCTTAATTTACTGAAATCATTTCATTTGTGTGATGTGTACAAGCTACATAGAAAAGAATATAGAATAAAATCTTCTGTCACAGTCAAAAACAAATAATCAATGCTCAAATTGAAGTTCTAATTCCTTTGCGTTATTAATTTATTTATTTGTTTTTGTTTTTGCTTAAAAAAATAAAAAATTGTTTGGTACCTGACAGAGTAGAGACAGTCTTCAAAGCTTTCTGCTTGGCCTTACCATCGTGCAAATCCAACTTTAATACAGCCTTCTGCAACCGCAAATTAACCCAAAAGATCCAACCACCTCAGAACATATATGATCAAACTTAATGAAACATATTTGTGTGTGAGTGTGTTTTTTTTTTTTTTCTCTCTCTTATTCTTCATTCCTTTGTGAATCGAACAAGCTGGATCGATGTTAAAAAATAAATAAAGACAAGAACTTTATACCTCAAAAAGACTGTATAATTAATAATGAAAACACGACATACATCATCCTTTCTGAATTCTGATTATAGTCCGCTTTATAATGTTAAAAAAAGAAAAACTGTGAATGTTTATAACATTTATAATTAAAGATGTGATCAAAGAGACCCTTAACAGGAAAAAGACCCAGATAAGTAATTAACACGTAGACATATATATCTATGCATATGTGCGTGTATTAGATCTTTATATAATAAAGAGATGCCAAAGTGAGAATCAAACCTTCATTATTCCCGGTTGCTTTCTCAGAAAAATAGCAGATCAGAACCAAAGAAAATGAAGAGAAAATTTTAAGAAATAGAGAGAGAGAGAGAGAGAGAGAGCAAAGTAAATGAGATGTTGAAGAAAAAAGATAGAGAAGACGTAATCGAATATTGCTCTGTTGAAAAAGGATGAGAGAGGTTTGGACAGTTTTGCAAACCCAATAAACAAATCCGAATGGAAACAAGAAATGCAGAATAGGAAAGAGAAATTCCTTTTCCTTTACATAATAAATCAGTGCACGAACGTAGATCGTTGAAGATGTGTTAATTACGGAAGTGGAGTTAAAATTAATGATATATAATAATGCCCATTTCTGCCTCCGTAACGTAACATGAATCAGTGAATGAATGAATGAATGAATGACGGCTCAAGTTTAAAAAGCCACGCCTTCTTGGTGATGCCCACGCGATTGATAGGAGCGTCACATCCACCTATGGCGGCATGCTTCAATAACGTAGCGACTTGTTTTTTTTTATTATTTTTAAGCTACAAAGACAGTGACCCCTTTTTTTAAAAAAAAAAAAAAAATTCATAAGTGAGCATGTGGCGACGACATGTTACATGCTGCATGCTTTTTCTTCTGAATTTTATTTATTACAAAACAAGAGTCCTTCTATGATTATGTAATTATTTGTACAGTATCAATAACGCAATAAATATATATTATTTTATATAATTAATCATACATATTACTTTATTAATAAAAAATTTTAATTATTTTTAAAATAATATAGAGGATTACCAAAACAATTAAAATGGAGATTTTAAATTTTAAAAATAAAAATAAAAAGAGATGGATAAAATACAATATCTTAAGTTAAAATTGAATTATTGAAACAAGTAATCTTCATTATCTAATGCTTATCTTTTAATTAATTATCACTATATTAAATTATATTAAATAAACAGCTGAGATTAAAACACTTAAATTTAAGGGTTCACAACAATCCCACTATTAATACTGTAAAAATACATACAGCATCTTAGAGAAATCCTACAAAACAAACCCAAAAAATATATGTGTGAGTATGATTGCTCGATGAGGAATGTCGATAGATTGGATCTGATCTGATCTAAGATCCACGTGATCTAAATTCAATTGGATTAAATTTGGGTTAGTCCAAAATGAATTTAAATCATATTTGGATATTGATGCGCGGATCTATGACAGATTTGGAGTAAGTCTGGATTTATCTTCTAGATGCATATCCACTTACCTCTAATTTTATTTTATTTTAAAATTTTCTTTAAAATTGTATAATTATAAATGATGATAAATTTTATTCATTGTATATAGTAGTATTTACCATGTATTTAAAAATCTTAAACCTTAAAGGTTATTTTGTAATTTTAAATTATAATGAGACAAATATAATTAACATTATAAATACATGAATTTTTTAAAATTATTG